>OX493412.1:14183194-15537084 GCA_950371165.1 Lacanobia oleracea
AGATTTTGGAGTGGAATTCCCTGCCGGATTCTGTGTTTCCCGATAGCTACAACCTGGGAGTCTTTAAGTCAAGAGTGAATAGGTTACTTCTAGTGCTCCATCTTCGACCACATCATCGCTTACCATCAGGTGAGATGGTGGTCAAGCGCGTGCCTATTAAAAGTAAAAAAAAAAAAAAAATTGTTCCGTTGGTTTTTCTTGAGGTGGCATTGATGCCGCTACATCACTCCCCTCCGGAGATCGGAGGTCGATAATGGATGAGTCGTCCATACATCTTGAGATGCTTGCCAGGCCAGTTGAAGGTTGATTCCAGTGATTCGGAACCGAAAGTCGCAGAGTTCTCGGTGAGTCGGAACTGTCTGCGGTGTCCCAGTGAGTCGGGATGATGATAGAGGCTGAGGATGCTGAACAGGAATGTACTATTGCCACCTACCGGGCACTAGGCTGCGAGATGCTACTGACGTATTCCAGATGGTTGAAACTCAATAACACTTTTCCGAACCCTAGGCATCAAACTCCGGACCAAAGAGACAAAGTTTTTTAGGTTCCGCTGTCCGTCCGTCATTCCGTCTGTCTGTCAGCGGGCTGTATCTCAAGAACCGTTATAGGTAAATAGTTGAAATTTTCACGGAGTGTGTATTTCTGTTGCCGCTATAACAACAAATACTCGTAATAAAATTGAAGGGAGCTCTCTCGAAAAAGCATAAAAATAGCGTGCAGATGAAGCAGTTTCTCGTCGGCATCTACTGAGAAATCAAATCTAAAAAAAATAGGTAGTAATCTAAATGATATTGCACGTAACTTGGTTTAGCTAGAATTTATGTATCGGTATCACATAATAGGAAAAAAATTCACCAAATCAACTCCAAATCGTTAGATGAAACCATTTTACTCCTTCATTTTTTAACAAAAGACTAAAAAAATAATATCTACTGCTGTGCAATACAAACGAAAATAACTTGGTTTTGTTACATTTAAAAATATGTATTTGTTTTATTATAAAAAATTAAAAACACGGGTAGCGCGAAGAGGTGTAGTTAGCTCCGTTTGTATGCACAAGGTCATTGGCATACAAGCCTTAAATTAAATTAATATTTAAAGGGGGGGCTCCTATACAAGAAACGTGTTGTTTATGGTACTGTAAAGTACCAGGATGGGGACGTAGCGGTAGCTAATTATATAAATTAAAAACTGATGGAACTTTTGAGGATAATTATATTTTACGTCTGTTCTCAAGGAATTTCGTATAGAATCTCTTTGAAAAGACTCACACATTCTTATCATCACCATCATCATCTGCCTAGCCTTTTCCCAACTATATTGGGGTCGGCTTCCAGTCAATCCGGATTCAGCTGAATACCAGTGTTTTACGAGGAGCGGCTGCCTACCAGACCTCAGACTTCTTGGCAAGACTGGAGTCAGATTTACTGGCTTCTGACTATCCGTAACGACTGCCAAAGATCTACAAATGACAGCCGGGACCAACAGCTTAACGTGCTTTCCGAGGCACGGAGGAAACTCGGTATATTAAGATGGTCACCCATCCACAGACCAACCTTGGCAAGCGTTGCTTAACCTTCAAGATCGACCCGAGCGGCTGTTATTATTTAGCCTTTACCTTTTAGAGTTCTGTTTTTGGAAGTCGGTTGTATTTTTTACGTCAGTTCTCAAGGAATTTCTTACAGAATCTCTTAGAAAAGACTCACACATTCTTATGTCATTATATTTGAATTCAAACCTAATCTAATTCTTCTTAAATCTTTCAAGGCTTATATCATTGAGGTTGCACTTTCCAAGGAGGATATTCTACAGTACGCAACGCTTCGTGTGACAGTCCGACTCGCACTTGACCGGTTTTTTTTATTTGCTAATGCCTAGGTATGAATTACCTAAGCATTAGCAATTAAAAAAACCTAAAAATAAATAAAAAAAACACTGAACTATCTCGTATGCCATAATGATGCAATAATATTACTGATAGCCTGTTTCACCACCAACGATTAAGTTCCCGATAATTTACTTGGCTGTTAATTCCATACAAATGATGTTCCATTTTCGAATTTATTCGGTGAGAAGCCCTAAGTGATATGTTGCTCTATGGTTGTAACTAAACTTACCTGCCTTTGTTTTCGATTCTGCAAATCATCGTTGTTGGTATATTTTATGGCCGCGTCACTCCACCCACGACATCTCTTTCTTCGTTTCGATTCGATCTTTAACTCCTTAAATGGTTAGGGTCCAGTAGGTAGCTACGTCAACGGTCAACCGCAGTATTTGTGGCAGTCGTTAAATCCCCCAAATACTAGTTATTTTCCTTCTTATTTTCGAGTCTACAGTTAATTTCTTAGATTTTTTACGCCCTATAGGTGCGGCCCTTCTCATTTTTGTGTCTGCGGTTAATCTCTTAGATTGTTTGATTGTGTGATTCGTTAATTGCAACATCGGTAACATTAATAATATCATAATTTAATTCCGATTCCAAGCCCTTTCCATCATCGGACCACAAGACGAACGGCGATGCGTCACCGGTACATGGTGGACATCCCACCCACACGCACAAAACGTTTTGGGAACACATTCATAATGCGTACAGCTAAGGAGTGGAATTCCCTGCCGGAGTCTGTGTTTCCAGATAGCTACAACCTTGGAGTCTTTAAGTCAAGAGTGAGTAGGTTACTTCTAGGCAAGCGTGCTCCATCTTCGACCACATCACCGCTTACCTTAGTAAAAGTGCAGGTGTTCTTCTTCTTGTTTTCGAGTCGATAGTTAACTCCTTAGATAGTTTGGGCCCAGCACTAGGTGGGTACGTTAATTGCAGCATCGGTCATCATCTGCCTAGCCTATTCCCAACTATATTGGGGTCGGCTTCCAGTCAAACCGGATTTAGCTGCCAGTATTTTACGCGGAGCGGCTGCCTACCAGACCTCCACAACCCATTAACTGGGCAACACGGTACTTCATGGCAAGACTGGAGTCAGATAAACTGGCTTCTGACTATCCGTAACGACTGCCAAAGATCTACAAATGACAGCCGGGACCAACGGCTTAACGTGCTTTCCGAGGCACGAAGGAAACTTGGTATGTTAAGATGGTCACCCATCCACAGACCAACCTTGGCAAGCGTTGCTTAACCTTGAAGATTGACCCGTGCGGCTATTATTATCTAGCCACGAGCTCCTCCATTGCAGCATCGTTAGCGTTTATTAAATCCTCTAAAGTGCGGGGTATGGGTACTTGGGCTCTAACGCATGGCACATGTTCCAAACAGGGGCACCGAACTCAAGCTTCTTAACATGGATGTTCTTTGCCTAAGCAACACTTAAGAAGGTATCACCAAAAACAGTTTATTTCACAATACTGTCGTATTTCCGTGTTTTATGTGCAGAGTGCATATTAAATATTTCAGGGGCAAGCGCAATTGCCGAGCGTGGAGTCCTGGGTTAAATTTTCAGGTCGGACAATTAATATTATTCGGTTCTTCCATTGGAAATATCAGTCCAGCTTTTATTTACTTATTTTAAAGTGGTATAAATAGAAAGGATGTTTATTTCAATGAACACTTTCACTCTTGAATACTGCAAATATTTTAAAATTAACCTTTTATGAAAGCATTTTTATTCTTTTATTATTATGACATTTAATATTGCTGGAAATTGTTAATTATTGTGGACGTTTTAATTCTGATATAGCTGTAATTTCTAAATTTGTTTCTATTGCTATAAAATAAATAAGGAATAATACCTACTAACAAACTATAACACCATTGTACACTTAGTTCGCAATAAACGTTTTGACTTTGACTTTGAATAAAATAAGTTTTGGATAAACTGTGACAAAAACACACACATATTCACTCCTTCCGCACCATATTCACCTCAATTAAAAACTGCAAGATATATGTATATAGGGTGACTGGTAATTAATGACCGATATTTTAATCGCGAAACAAATCTGCTGTTCAGTACATTTATGTTCGCCTACTAACTGTTCAAAATGTACTGTACTGCCTATTTTTTTTCGCCATTTCAGGTTTGGTCCTATTGTAAAAGTTGATTGTTATCATGAGTACAATCACGTGTTAAAGTATCGGTCACGAATTACCAGTCACCCTACATATACATTAATGTTTATAATTAAAATAATAAAATTACATAATAAATAATATGTTTACTGATAACAAACCACAATACTCATTTCAGGCTATCTCAATAGCCTACTACAAATTCTTTCCTATATTAAAATAATTGTGAGTTTCAAGTAGAGATAATTAAAAAAAATTGATAAGAGCAGATTATTCCGTTTAAGATATTTACATTTTTGCTAACTGTGTTATCTTAATTTGCCAGTTTCTGGACTTATGCATCTTCTTCTGATTTTTTACACGTGTAAAGAACATTGAATGTTATGATATGTAGAAAAAATGTTATCGTAACTTGCAAAGTACGTTTCCGAGGTCAGCTGCGCGACACCGGTCAGCGAAACACGACGCTGTCATTTCGTGTGCAGTAGTTTATAGTGTCAATCAATTTTCATATGTATTAATTTATTTACAGTTATTGTTTTATGTTTAAGTATATTATTTTATAGGCCATAGATGCCTGAAATAAAGGATTAAATTAAATTAAACCGCCTAAAATACCATTGAAGTGAGGGCCAGCTCAAACGCTACCAACATTAAAAAAATGGTGAAGGAACATTACCTCTCACTGTAACTTTTTGTCTCCTTTCCCTATTATATATTTGATATTTATTAGTATATTATATAGTATTGTATGTATTTGTTTTATATTATTGTGTATGTCTCTCTCTTAATATTATGTATGATGTTTGTACACTGACCGCCCTAAATCTAACTTCTTTAGTTCAGTCCATCCAAAGGTTGTCTGTAAGAGATTGCCCTGTGCGATAAGACCGCTCATTGTACACTAGTTTTTATAAGCGTTTTTCCTGTGCTTGTTATGAGATGTACAATAAAGTATATAATAAATATAATAAAATAAAATAACAAACATCCACTCGCAGAGTCTGTTACATATTACTTTATTAATACAAAAGTTTGGAATAGTGAATGGATAGATGAACGGATGTTTGTATGTTACTGAATCACACTGGCACAGTTGAACGGATCTGGATGAAATTTGGCATAGAGATAGATTATAGTCAAGAACAGCACGTAATATGCTACTTTTTATCCTTCAAATATGTTTCCTTGGGATAACTTCCGACATTCATCATCATCGTCTGCCTAGCCTTTTCCCAACTATATTGGGGTCGGCTTCCAGTCAAACCGGATTTAGCTGAATACCAGTATTCTACGTGGAGCGGCTGCCTATCAGACCTCCACAACCCATTAACAGGGTAACACTGTACGTCTTGGCAAGACTCTTCTGACAATGCGTAACGACTGCCAAAGATCTTTAATTGACAGCCGGGACCAACGGCTTAACGTGCTTTCCGAGGCACGGAGGAAACTCGGTATGTTAAGATGGTCACCCATCCACAGACCAACCTTGGCAAGCGTTGCTTAACCTTGAAGATCGGTCTGTGCGGCTGTTATTATTTAGGCACGAGCTCCTCCTAGATAACTTCCTACATTCACACGGGCCAAATCTCATCATCATCGTCATATCAGGCGAAAGACGTCCACTGCTGAACATAAGCCTCACCCAAGTGGCTCGCCGTCCGATCAGAACCAGGCCCGGGTCGGCGGCGCGCTGTGTTCCACGCGCGCCTCAAGGAGTTGTCAGCATAGGAGACGGAGCCCGCTAGGGCCAGTGCCTGCCGGGTGCGGAATCCGTCGAAGGAGACGCCGCAGCCCTGGAACGCAAAGGGCATTAGGAGGAACACGGATGGGTTTTAGTCAGTAGAGTCTGACACTCCCTTCCGCCTCGCCCAGAGCGGAAGGAGTCATTTGATGATTTCCCACCCTTAAAAAAAAAATAAAAATAAAGGCCTCACCCAAATGCTGCCAACCGGTCCTGTGCGTTTCGCATCCATCGTCTACACGCAACCCTCACCAGGTCATAGGTCCCCCTTGTGAGAGGCAATTCTAACGCTGCGTCTTCCGGTACGCGGTCGCCACTCCAGAACTTTTCGGCCCCATCAACCATCTGTTCTGCGATTAATGTGCCCAGCCCACTATCACTTCAGTTTGGTGACCCCTCCGGCTATGTCGGCAACCTTATTTTTTTGCGGATTTCATCCTTTCCTGATTCGATCTCGCAAGAAATTGCCCTCTCCATTGCCCTTTAAGTGACTTTAAGCCTTCTGATGAGGCCCATTGTGAGCGACCTAGAATAATAATAATAATAATATGTGTTACGCGGTTGGGTAAAGGGCCTGATAAAGAAGACAGTACTCCTCGATACGGCTCGTATTGTGAGGAGGTTCCTTTCTCTGGAGCCCTAACCACCGGTAGCTTGGACCCTGCTCCCGACACCGGCGGACTACTACTTTTTATATTTTTAAATGTATTTTTATGGTTTTTTAGAGATATATTTAAAAATATACTTTGTATGTAAATAAGAATGAATAAACGAAATAATAACCTCGTGAAGTCAGAGAAAGATAAACAAACGATATATCTTGACTTGGCTCGCGAGGTTGTCGACATGTGGGATGTAAACACAGCAGTCATTGTGCCGATAGTCTTGATGGCCAATGGCATTATTGCCAAGAGCCTCGACCAACATCTCAAGAGGCTCTCGTTGGGCAGCTGTAAATAATATGTATATATATATGAATAAATGGAATAATAACAATATATTTATTATTTTCTCGCCACAATACACAATTAAAAACAAAGTTTCCAAGGAACAATAGTACCTACACAATAAGTATATTGTGGGAGACTGGAACCTAAACTACGCTTGGGGCCTGTATTTCAGGACACCAGGTCTCCACCCCTTAGGTAATATAGCATAGAATGGCAGAATCTATATTGTGTATCATATTAATAGGAAAGAGAAACGTTGCCTGCAGTTATAAAACTATAGGTAGGCTAGGAGCCGGAAAAACAGCGGTAACTACTCACCAAAAGGAAAACCTTCTGCTTATTGGTAACCCAATAAAGAAAATTAAGACGAACAAGTCTGACGTAGATTAAAAAGATCCCTAGAACGCTGTTTATCCTATAAGAAGACGTCACACGGAGCAGCTGTATTTAATTTTGTCACGTAGACATTTCATTTCTTTACGGTTTTCCTGTATCAGAAATTATTATACAATTTTCCTGCTTTTAAATTTTATCACTATTTCCTGTTTAGTATACTCTATCATTTTGAATATTTTACTGTGTTATTTTTGTATTTAGTTATTGGGAATGAAACGTGGTCGCTCACCACGGGTCTCATCAGAAGGCTCAAAGTCACACAAAGGGCAATGGAGAGGGCAATGCTTGGAGTTTCCTTGCGT
Source organism: Lacanobia oleracea (assembly GCA_950371165.1). NCBI lineage: Eukaryota > Metazoa > Arthropoda > Insecta > Lepidoptera > Noctuidae > Lacanobia > Lacanobia oleracea. Next base: position 14,190,608 of record OX493412.1, read on the forward strand.
GATCGAATCAGGAATGATGATATCCGTAAGAGAACCAAGGTTACCGATATAGCCCGAAGGATCGCCAAACTAAAGTGGCAGTGGGCAGGGCACATTGCTCGCAGAACAGCTGGTCGATGGGGCCGAAAAGTTCTAGAGTAGCGATCGTGTACCGAAAGACGCAACGTTGGAAGGCCTTCCACATGGCAACATGTGAAAATATCCACTTTTTTACACGTGAATGTCCATGCATAAAATATTATGAGTCTTCAGTGTTAATGAAATATTTATAAGTAATATCATACATGCATAACTTTGACTGTAACTGTAAGATCCTATTGGTCTTTAGGGTTTTACGGAAACTGGCTATTCACACAAATAATTCGCTGATGGTGGCTGTTTGTTGGATCATTCAGTGCCCTTCAAAATGGTTAAGCTGAATGGTGCCGATACACGCGTCATGTTGGTGAACGTGCGCCGTCAGTTGCGACTGGTCATCTCTTAACTGCCACTGGCTTATTTTAATCATTTTTATTAGCAATTTAGTTATTATTATTGTCATTATAATGATATTAGTCTGTAAGTTTTCCAAAAAATAAATAATAAATTAGATGTTTGATTCTTGTAATAGGTTTTTTTTTTCTTTGCATTGTCCTCACATGTAGAAGTAACAAGGACAATGTTACCAAGAATTTTGTGAAACAACAAGATTTAAAAGAGTGTCCGTGGAGTTTCTTGCACGTTGTTCTCCATAGTACGCTTCGGAAAGTGCAGATAGCTTCATTTCCTCTTAATTTTTTTTTTATTTGCTCTCTGCCTGCGTCTGTGTTTCCAAACGCTTACAACCCTAACCTCTTCAAAGTTATAGTGAACAGGCTCCTTCTGGGTAAGCTCGCTCCATCGTAAACTTTGTCTCTATCATCTCTGACCTAGGCTAGAGTCAAGAACAAATAAAAAAAAAATTAAACATTTTTTTTTTTGACTGACCGACCTTGACATTTCCGAAGTGCCTGTAAATAGTTTATTTGAAATAAATGCTATGAATGCACGCATGTACGATATCTATGATAAAATAATTATAATGAAAAAATCTTAGTATCTTTGATTATTCTTTATAATTGTACATACATTTTACTTGATTATTTTATTTATTAGTAGCTGACCTGTGCAACTTATAGTCCATTTTTCATTGTTGCTCCGCTCCTATTGATCGTAGCGTGATGTTATATTATAGCTTATAGCTGTGCATTTCTCAATAAATGGGCTATCCAACACTAAAATAATTTTCTATTCGAACCAGCAGTTTCTGAGATTAGCACGTTCAACCAACCAAACAAACAAACTCTTCGACTTTATAATCTTAACATTTCAATATTATTATTTTATTCATTCATTTAATTATGTATTTTTTATAATTATAATTTAATTATATAATTAATACTTTCATTATAATTGAAGAGGACTGTAATAATTTTTCTTCTTCGTTGTAGGTTAAATACCTACTATTCGTTTATTAATCGTAAAAATAAATTAATGATTAGTGATTTGAGTGATGAAATAGTCTGACGAAACTAGGTCATTACATAATAAACATGTGAATAATATCTACAATTTACCTTACTAGCTTTTGCTAGCGGCTCCGCCCGTTTTGGAACGAAGCATACTGTTTCTTATGCGGTTCATTGCTCGCTGGCTGACCCTGATAGTGGGCTTTTGTCGTTATATAAATTACCACGTTTGCGCTCCGTATATAGGTGAGGGTAGGTTGGTTGAGGATGCACAAATCCATGAGATTCCGAGTAGGTAGTAAGATTGTATACTAAAAATTACATAACACTTTTATGGCCTGTGTGGACAAGAAAAGGACGGATAAGGATTTTTAATTTATCAATTAAAAATGGTTATACTATTAAAATCCTAACATATAAAATTCTTTCGTTACTGAGTGACTTGGCGACTAACACACAATCCACAGCCGAAACTACTGATCGGAGAAAGCTGAGGCATGTACGTTCCTTGGGGAATGTAGGGGATTACAATCGAGGATTTCCCGAAATTCCTACGAGAACGGGTAAAACTGGGTTTTATTGGGACAAACCCTCCACACATTCCCAACTGCAACTCTTGAAAGCCAGAATCAACAGTGGCGACCACCAGAAAAACAGACACAATTGGTGACGATCTATCCGAGTAGGTAGTTAACTAAAGGTAAGCAATCTTCATCCTTCGAAATCAAATGTAATACAACAAAAACGATTACATAATCAATTAAACAATTTGTTTATGCAGTAGTTGTATTTAATTAATAAGCGGTTATGTAAAAAGACATGTGAAGATTGTTTACCCTTTGGTTAACTACCTACTCGGATAGAGTATAAGTTTATGTTCGGTGCAAAATAGATGAAAATAATAATTAATTTATTAAATCCTTTATTTCAGGCATCGAGGGCCCATAAATAAAATACACAATCATATAACAATAACAGCTATAAATAAAATTAATTCATATTACAACACTGATTAAAGCGAGAGACACACTGGTCCTACTCATGTTTCTATATCAAAAATATGCAGTAGAACTAGAAACACACTTATCGTATGTTGCGTTGCATATGATAAATGTATCTATTGCATAGTTTTTCATACAAAATCAAGAGTCCAGGGCCCCAAGTCTGCTATTACAATAGTGTCAGAATGGTCGATCACTGATCTCATAATTGTTGATTTTGACAAGTTTGGTAATCTACTAACATAATTGTGTCATTATGACTTTCCAATGAACAATCACTGACACTCCACTGAACGAAATGGCATAAAATGGTAATCTCGTACATAATGACAGTCGTATGCGGTAATCTGCTAAAATTTTGACAGTTCCATCGATCAGTGACCTACCATTAGAACGTAATTGTGTAGTCATTGCTTTTCCAGTCACTGCGCCATTCTACCGGCGTTTTATATCCTATATTTTTTGGACAAACTTCGCCCTTCATTGGTGCGGCTGCTGTAGCCAAGCGCCAGGTGTCAGTGGTTTTCGAGAAACTCAATGAGAGCCGAAAGGAGAAACCGTAACTCCATAAAAACTTGGGCCTGGCGTTACAGAGCTGGATTTCGCCATAAATTAGAGCATTTAGGAAGGTTTCACGAGCCCAATTTTGACCCACTGACCAAATCAGATAATATTTGCCCATATTTTAGGTTATTATTTTTAAATAAGTTACTAGCTTTAGCTCGCGACTTTGTACGCGCATATCTCGATTTTTTCCGTTCCCGTATAGCCTAACAATATAAAAATATTTTTTCAAATCTGACTGATTCCAGAGATTAGCTCGTTCAAACGAAAAATGCATATTTGTGGCTATGTTTCCTACACTAAATATTATCAAACATTCGTCGTTATAGAGATCTAAGACTATATACTCTAGAATGCACTTGCAGCTATGCTGCAGTGCTTGCATCCTATAACGATGATTTTTTATAAAAGTGCTCAGGCTTTCAGTTTCTTTAAGCTGAAGTTTTCAGAAAACTATATTTTTTAGACAAGGGCCATGTGCATCACTACTGGCTTGCTTTTGCTTATATTGTATTTAATAGGGTGCTAACTTATATCAGGTACAGTAATAAGAAATAGTATTATATTAAAATAAAAATAAAACATAGCAGTAAGTAAATTGTTTCATCTTCTTCATTAGGATTATCATAATATATGTGTAGGTAGGTTCTTCTAAATGAGGAATGTCTTGACTGTTCCGCTCATTGACAGCTGATGAAGATGCCCCAGATGGTGAGGGGCCTGAATGGAAATACCGGGATGCTCTATTTGCTCGCACCCATCAAAAGAAGCACACTTGAAGCACCCACCTGAAAATAATTTATCCACATTACAGGAAGCCATTACACAGAGACATTGTGTATGTGTGTGCCCATTTTGAAAATGACTGAATTAATGAAATCCTGCAAATGAGTAATGTTGATGTTAAGAGCTTGACTAATATTAAATACTAATTGACCTGCGCAACTTCGTTTGCCTCACAATTTTCGTTACTGCTCCGCTCCTGTTGGTCTTAGCGTGATAATATAGCCAATAGCCTTCCTCGATAAATGGGCTATCTAACACTGATAGAATTTTTAAAATCGGACCAGTAGTTCCTGAGATTAGCGCGTTCAAGTAAACAAACTAACTCTTCAGCTTTATAATATTAGTACTAGTTGACCCGCAACTTCATCTGCGTCACAATTTTCATTACTGCTCCGCTCCTGTTGGTCTTAGCGTGATGATATACAGCCTACAGCCTACCTCAATAAATGGGCTATCTAACACTGAAAAAATTTTTCAAATCAGACCAGTAGTTCCTGAGATTAGCTCGTTCAAGTTAACAAACAAACAAACTCTTCAGCTTTATATATAAGTATAGATAGATAATGAAAATAACACTCTCTATGCCCTCGTTAACAAAACTAAACTAAATAATATTTTTATAACCCGTGAATAAAACTAGTAAACTAACCAAGCACGGCAGAATCCATTATATTACACTCTTGCACTGTACCAGTTCTGTACTGTAAAAGTTGATGAGGACAAACTTTTTTCAGAAGACAACATCCACATTGAATAACACTCATCGGTGTCCTAGTGTCTGTTCATTTCCATCTGGTCTACTTTCATCAAGAGCAAGCTTGGAAGATGAAGTCATTTTCATTTATCTGAAACAAACAATTTTCATTCGACTATTAGGTCTAGCACTAGCATTTAGAAATAAACATCTGAGTGGCTATTTTTGGTAAACATAAGTGGCCATATTACATTTCCATTGAAGGGATGCTGGCCTCCCCTCTAAGAGAGAGAATAGGTTGTAATTGACCATACAGATTTAGTCTGGATTGGTGATGTTTTGAATTTTAATTTGTTGCACATTCTGGTATTAGTTTTAAAAATAAAACCATTAAAAGAAAACTTAAACAGAACCTATTACACCATTTAGTTTGTTTACATTAAATATTACGTACAAAAATGTTAAATGTTTACGATATAGAAATATCAGATACTAACCCACCCATTCCTGTACAATAGGAAGAATGATTCATTTCCAATATTCACCTTCCTATTGTATTGCAGCGTTCCGTTGCTATTCCGCAATTGATGCACAGTCTCATGATGTCGTTATTGAGAAGTAAAATAGAGCAATAAACAAATCTATTAATTATTTGATTTTTTAATGACGCTCACGTTAAAATTCAATTAGCTCTTTGCAAAACACCGGTCGCTTCAAAACAAATAAAAACAGTCGTCGACGTCAGTAAAGTAAACAGTACCTAATGTCACTAATGTCACATTTGACTTTGACAGCAAAACGGATAAAATATAAATGAGTTTCATTACGTATTTGCTATTTACAACTTTGTTACTACTTCAGATTTCATAGAACACTAATAAATAATATGTAAAATTATATACAATAGCAATCTGGCATAAATTAATGTTCAAATTTAATAGCAGTTTTTCGAAAATTATTTCTCCAAACGGGTTTTATAATAATGGCAATACGACACTGTCATTCCACTACAATTTCATTACGAGACCACTGACATGCTACTGAACGATCAGTGAAGGACCATTATGAATTTAGCAGATTACGAACTTTTAGCAAAATGACAATGGCATCGTGTTGGAATGACGAATTTATAAAAATTAGCAGACTAGGGGCCCAGATATCATAATGCGTTACATACGTTGCGTACATGGGACCAGTTTGTCTCTAGCTTAAAACTATAAACTACTGCACACGAAATGACGGCGTTGTGTTTCGCTGACTGGTGTCGCGCAGCTGGCCACGTGGATTGGGGATGTTGATTCATTTAAGGCCATCACAGGCTAGCCCGGTTAAGCAGCAACCACCCTTAGAGAGGTGAACTGCGAGTGGTCCTTATCAACATAAAGCAGCTGGCCGCGAAAACGTCGATACAAGACACCTTTCGGCTAAAACTCTGCTTTGAGGTACATCTCGAGATGATGAGTTGGAACCCGCACCACAAACGACTTGGAGGTTGTGGCGCGACTCCAATAATGTTGATGATAATGTTAACCAACAAATGATAAAATAATGATAATATTAACTGTTAGTATTTAAGGCACACAACAAGACTTATGAAATTGTACCACCAGTATCCTTATGTGGCACAACTCTAAGTAGGGTAAACCAGTGCAAATACCTTGGTCACTGGGTTTTAGAGGATGGTATTGATAACTGTGATATGAAGAGAGAGCGCAGGGCGTTGGCCGTGAGATGCAACATGCTGGTTCGCAGATTTGCAAAGTGTGACAGAAATGTCAAAATATCTTTGTTTAGGGCGTACTGCCAAGCATTGTACACATGCAGTTTGTGGACCAGATATACGCAAAAAACGTACAACGCTCTGCGTACAGTACAACAACGCTTTTAGGATGCTGTTGTCGCTGTCACGTTTTTGCAGCGCGTCAGAAATGTTCGTAGCAGCGCGTACTGACGACTTTTTTGCAATTATGCGTAAATGCGGGACAGCGACAACAGTCTCCTGAGTATTGTTGCCAGCAAGACTGAGGGCCGCTTGATGGGGCATCTGTGCGCTGTACATGTGTCGTTGCCAAGTGCGCCCAGACTATGGTAGTTTACTAGTTTTGTGTTGTTTGTATTGTTTTGTAATGTTTTGTTTTATGTCTTTATCTATGTCTAAGTCAGTGTTTATTATACTAACATAGTTTAAGCGATTACTAACAATGTTGTGTATGGGATATTAATTATCCTGATTTAAATGTCAATCATCATCTGCCTAGCCTTTTCTCAACTATATTGGGGTCGGCTTCCAGTCAAACCGGATTTAGCTGAATACCAGTATTTTACGTGAAGCGGCTGCCTACCAGACCTCCACAACCCAATAACAGGGTAACATTGTACTTCTTGGCAAGACTGGAGTCAGGGACCAACGGCTTAACGTGCTTTCCGAGGCACGGAGGAAACTCGGTATATTAAGATGGTCACCCATCCACAGACCAACCATGGCAAGCGTAACTTAACCTTAAAGATCGACCCGTGCGGCTGCTATTATATTTTATTCTGATTTAAATGTCAATAAATAAATATTAATAAATTAATGTTGTTGTTGTCAATAATGTTGATGATGCACCTTCTATTAACCCTAAACCTGTATATCGACTATACAGCAACTGTATTGCACAACATTGCTTGTCAACGTCGGAAAAGGAGTTCAAAAGTTCAAAGTTTTATTGAAGAATAAAAAAAAAACTTATCATTATGCCTCGTACCTAAGACCCGTCTTTTGAACCAAAAAGTCTGATATCGGCGACATTTCTAATCACGTGTTTTTTAACCAGCAAAATCAAAATTGTGAGTAAAAAATGTAAATATTTTATTAAAAGTTTATACCTAAAACTATGAGGTGAATGATTGATAAGACATTCAGTCTACCTTTTCATGTTACTTAATTTCAATAATCTTTATCGTTTATTTCATTAATATTATAAATATACACCAGGGAAGTTAAGGTCCACTCTAACACATGCTTTCGGACAGTATGGCCGTCCTGCAAGCTCTGAACAGTCACACAGTTAATTCTAGGCTGGTCCTCGAATGTCACCAACGTCTCAGCCGGAATGGTAGATACAACAAAGTAAGTATTCAATGAATCAAAGGGCATAGCAAATCCGAGACAACTATGCAGCGGACGAACTCGCCAAAATGGGTTTAGGAATGGCAACGATAAGACCTGAATACATCGTGCCTCTCTGTTTCAGTTACTTACGCAATCTGGTAAGGAAACGCACCCGAGACAAACATCATAAGGTAAGTATAGGCAGGCTAAACTGGTACTTACTGGTACCTCTATTGATGACCGATTCACAAAACAAGCCCTAAGACTGACTAAACGACAGTTGCGTACAGTCACAGCCGTAACAACTGGCCACGGGTCTTTTAATAAACACCTCTATAACATAGGAGTCCCTGACAGCCCACTCTGCAGAGCCTGAATCGAGGAGGATGAGAAACAGGACATCTGCTTCTAAGCAGCCCGGTAGTCGTTAATTACAGGGCTAAGTCTTTCATAATGCGTACAGCTCATCATCTGCCTAGCCTTTTCCCAACTATATTGGGATCGGCGTCCAGTAAAGCCGGATTAAACTGAATACCACTATTTTACGAAGAGCGGCTGCCTACCAGACCTCCACAACCCATTAACTGGGTAACAACGGTACTTCATGGTAAGACTGGAGTCAGATTTCTGACTATCTTGAATGCCAAAGATCTACAAATGACAGCCGGGACCAACGGCTTAACGTGCTTTCCGAGGCACGGAGGAAACTCGGTATGTTAAGATGGTCACCCATCCACAGACCAACCTTGGCAAGCGTTGCTTAACCTTGAAGATCGACCCGTGTGGCTGTTATTATCTAGCCACGAGCTCCTCCATAATGCGTACAGCTAAGGAGTGGAATTCTTTGCCGGAGTCTGTGTATCCTGCCTGATAGCTACAACCTGGGTGTTTTTAAGTCAAGAGTGAAAAGGTTACTTCTAGGCAAGCGTGCTCCATCTTCGACCACATCATCGCTTACCATCAGGTGAGATGGTGGTCAAACGAGTGCCTATTAATAGTATAAAAAGTACTTCGGAAACCCAGGTCTGTGAGACAGTTAGCAACACCAAGGCGGTGCTGGCCTTCAGAATGGATCGAATGACTCCTTTGTCTCACCTGTACGTCTACCATGTGATTTATCATTCTATACTCGAAAGCGACTTGTTTTGAACTTTTTATTCGTTTTTAGCGGTCGGGTGTTTTGACCCTTCCCTTCTGCCTAGCCTTTTCCCAACTATATTGGGGTCGACTTCCAGTCAAGCCGGGTTTTTTGACAAAGTCAATTTATTTAGTTCCTACATTTTAGTGAGTTCCTTTTTTGGAATCGTCTCTTCGTCCTTCTTTATCTTGATGATACCACACTCGATAAATTTTTTTAAGACATTATTTAGCGCCAGAAATCCGCCATTTTGATCTCTCACAGTAAATACGAATCTAACGACACCTCTCAAGCTAAAATCCATCGAGCAGTTTAGGCTCTAGGGCGTGCCAAAGAAATATACATACATACACACGAAAATCATAACCCCCCTTCTTTCGCAGTCAGTTAAAAAGCAAGTTTCTAATTTATTGTTTTAAGTTGAGTTGACTAACAAACAAGCAAGTTGTGAGTTTAACTTTAGTTAATAACTAAAAAAATAATTTAAAACTTGTTTTTTAAAAGTTTCCATACATTTTATTAACTACAGTCGCAAGCGAGTATAGAGTGATAAAACATGGTAGACGTACAGCACGCAAAATACACGGGTTCCACGACTAAGCGCATAGTCGTGTAGTCGCGGAAACCAGCCCGATTTACATAATATATTTGGTGCTATTTTAGTTACTTTACATCAGCATCTATTCAATGCCTACTAGACATTTATTTAAAATAATACATATATTGTATGAACATTTAAATTTCAAATAAATAAAATATTTTTAACCGACTTCTTCTACAAAAATAACAAAAAAAAGATACATACAACCGAACATAGAACCTCCTTTCTATGTTCGGTTGTATGTATCTTTTTTTTGTTATTTTTGTTTTTATGTATGTTCACCGATTTCTCCGCCAATTGTGGACCGATTTTAGAAATTCTTTTTTCATTCTAAAGCCTTTACTCCTGAGGTGGTCCCATTGTCACCAAGTTAGAATCTGATGATGGGATCCCATGAAAATCGAGGAAATCTCTCAAATTTTATTAGCTCAAACACTGTTTTTCGCAAACTTTCTAACGCAATTCAGATATTTGTGCCTGGTAATCATCATCTCATGTTGCTGAGCTGATGATGAAAGGTATAAGTCAGGATCTGATGATGGGATCCCATGAAAAAATGTTTGTTCAGCGATATTTTCGCCAATTGTTAACCGATTTGGATGATTCTTTTTTTGTTTGGAAGAGTATTTTCTCGAACTGAACTCTTCAATCAAATGGATCGGGATTTCTGAAATCGCATGTCTGTTGATTGTTTAAACCAGTTCATAACATCACGCCGGTACGCTGTATTTGTGGATACCGGTGTTTTTGTAAAAACTTCTTTACAAAAAATAAACAATATACCAAAAACACCGACTTCCAAAATTAAAGTAATTTTTACATTCTAGTGTTTTGTTTTTAACCGACTTCAAAAAAAGGAGAAGGTTCTCAATTCGGTTGTATATTTTATTTTTTTTATATAACTATAACGTTAAATGATTTTCGTCAAAATGCAAAATAAATAAAACTTTTTAACTCAAAAACAAAAATACCAAAAACACCGACTTCCGAAATTAAAGTTATTTTTTACTTTGTAGTGTTTTGTTTTTGGAAGTCGGTTTTATTTTTTTGTTAAAAAGTTTTTCATTAACATGATGCATGACGTAGTTTGAAACACCAGGAGCGAGTGCAATCCAAGCCTTGTGTTCCAAGTATGGCGCGGAATGGAACGGCGATATTGTTTTGATACGTTAAGAGGAAATGCTGGCGGCGAGATTTTAAATGTAAAAAGTCATAATTCGAGGTTTGGCTGATTTTGATATCCTCCTATGTTTTCCTTTTTCGATTTATTGTTTTTTATACACGAGGGCTCTGTTGACAGCGCTTTATCGGACAATTATGAGCATTTTGTGAGAGTTCTAGCGCTTATACGGTTAATAAATCATCAAAAAGAAAACATAGGAACACATTATGTATCCTTCTTATTCAGTGTAAGGAATGCCTCTTAAATCAGTCCAATATTAGAGGAGAAAACAGTCGAGAACCAAACCTCGAATTATGACTTTTTACACACAAAGTCTCGCCACCAGCATTTCCTCTTAACGTTATTAACAAGATGATTCATAATTTTAATGCATTATTTATTTATATTGTACCTATTAACTTTACGAATTATTTTTTAAAATAATCGCACCTAGAGGTAGTGTATGTCAGGTACATTAAGTGGGCTGCCTTTGACAGACGACTAAGTGGCATCGTGTATATAACACGAATATAAAACCATAGATACAAAACCTATCTACGTACAACCAGAGGCATTAGACAAAATGTCATTCTTTTAGCGAATGTGATTATGCAAGGGACTGGGCCTGCCTGTCGCGGCTCCGCTCGCGTGAAGTCACAAATTATCCCAAGGGATCAAAGTCCCGAGATAAAAAGCACCCTACAAGTTATTCTAGACTATAATCTACCTCTACGTCAAATTTCATCAAGATCCGTTCAGCCATTCTGACGTGATTTAGTAACAAATATCCATCCAAACTTTTGCATTTATATTTATTTCGCTTGCGTTGAGCGAGACTAGGTAAATTAAGTGAGTCTATTGGTTCTTAATAAACACATCCCTCGCTACGCATCCTCATGGAAACGCAGCCTTAAGAACACGTCTAAGCAGGACGAAATAAAAAGGCAATCGCAATCGAATGCTATTACGTTATTCAAAAAAGAGTCTTGTCAATTTTTGCATTTTGCTACGATTCTGCGTCAATCTGCCTTGACCCTCAATGACTCCAATTCTGCGTCAAAATGATGCGACGTCGCAACCGCAACGCAACGGCGCAGTGTAGCTTCACCCTTACGGAGACGCGGAGCGTCAAGCGTCGCGTGCGGAGCACTAAATTCAAACATATGGCGTTGAATGAGAGCGTTTACGGACAAGCGATTTTAAACGCGTTCTCTTGAAATGCAGGCGGAGACTGCGGAGGGGCACGCGGCGTTGCAACCAGCTATTCCTGCAATTCTCCGTTCACGGTAAAACGCAGCAGAGCACGAGGCGTCGAAAGCAGCGGGACCCGCGGTGTCCCACGCCCAACGCCAAGCGTCTTAATAAACGAGCACTTAGGGTCAAGCGAAACAACGCGTCTAAGCAAGACGAAATAAAAAGGCAATCGCAGTAGAATGCCATTACGCTGCCCAGACAGCAGTCAAGCCAATTCCAGCATTTTCCACCGATTCTGCGTCAATCTGCCTTGACCCTTAGTACGAAATACCCTTCCACATCACTATCACTTAGAAACTTACCCAGAAGAACAAATTTTCTATTATTGATTTATTTAAAACGAATTTTGTGAGGACGTCAACAAAAGAAAGTGTAGGTAGGCAACCAGCTAGAATTAGCAGCGCGCAAGCTAAATTTATCAGTTTTGCGTGTATGCAACTTGGTTAATATAAAGCAAACTACGAGTATGTCAAAGATTTGACTGCTCAGCATAATAATCTAGACTAATATATAAAGTTGAAGATTGTTTGTTTGTTTGCTTGAACGCGCTAATCTCTGGAACTGCTGGTTCGATTTGAAAAAATTTTTCAGTGTTAGATAGCCAATTTATTGAGGAAGGCTAAAGGTTATATCTATCATCATGCTAAGACCAAAAGGAGCGGAGCAGACGAAGTTGCGCGGGTCAACTACATTTAAATATTAGGATTATATCCCAAATAGCGCGGGCAAAAGCCCGCGACTTCGTGTGCGCATATCCCGTTTTTTTCCCGTTCCTGTAGGAATTTCGGGAAATACTCTCTTAGTGCTCCCCTACAAAGTTTACATGGTAAACAGCCATCTCTTCTCTTTCGGTTGTGCGGTGTAGGTCATTGATAAGTAGACCAATTTTCACCCACTAAAAGATTACCGCGCGTCTCGCATCCATTGGCAACCCGCGACTGACTATTAGATCATCGGTCCACCTTGTGCGAGGCCTTCCAACGTTACGTCTTCTTATACGCGGTCACCGCTCCAGAACTTTTCGGCCCCATCGACCATCTGTTCTGCGAGCAATATGCCCTGCCCACTGCCACTTTAGTTTGGCGATCCTTCAGGCTATATCGGTAACCTTGGTTCTCTTACGGATATCATCATTCCTGATTCGATCACGCAAGGAAACTCCAAGTATTGCCCTCTCCATTAGCCTTTGAGTGACTTTAAGCCTTCTGATGAGGCACATTGTGAGCGACCACGTTTCAGTTCCATATGTCGTCACTGGCAACACGCAGTTCATAATCACACCTAAGTTCAACCGGTAAGATGTTTACAGAATAGACCGGCTGTCATTACTGCTACTTTACCTTAGTTTTCACCACAGTCACAGTGTTGATACGGTGAATACTAAGGTGAAGTGAGCTGACGATCTCTAGCTTTAAGAGTAACGACAGGTAGTTTGTAGCGGCATCAATGCAGCCACAAGAAAAACCAACGGAGCAAAATCTACATCGCAACCAAAAGAACCGCAACGTCATTTATCCAAGTAGCAGCAAACTACTACGTCGAAATCCTGCATCGCGCAAACAGAGTTTACCGTGTGATTTGGTCTTAAATAGTTGCCCGCCAGACACAACCGTTAGTTCGGAGGATCCTCCCTTTTTAATGGAGGTTTGCGAGACTTTACTCTCTGCACCGTTCACTTCACGCTCACTTCACCCAAATTTTCATCGAAAAATGTTTACAGAGTAGATAGTTAGTTTTTGATATCTTAGGAAAATATTAGAAGTGACGCCGTAAATAAAAACTATCTCGTATTATTAAAAACTAATTAGGTTCGAGTTGAATGATTGATAATGTACCTATTACACAATTTCGATTATAAATTTATTAATATTGCTCAACATTTTACCAGTGCCAAAGCACTTGTAATAGTAATTTATAATAATATCTAATTAATAAGTCAAAGGGGCATCGTTTGTGTGATTTCATTCTTGAAACTACAGTGATAACCTCGGAAATAAACCTTAAAACAAAGACGTAGTAAACCAGATGAGAAAGAAAACAAAAAAAAGTAATTATATAAATGTAATAATGTGCACTGGATCCTACTCTTCATTGTCATCTTTCTCTATGACTCTAAGGTTTGCTGGGAGAAAACTCATTTCTGAGTTAAGCTCGGCTTTGTACATGAACTATCATTACTGTGTTTTGAATAAGCTGTTTTGGTGTACAATAAAGAATTAAAGAAAGATATGAAGAAAGAAAAAGAGTTAGAACAATATATAGGACAAAGTAAGAAAGGAACAAGACCTGGGGGTTACTCTCTAAGCCCGAAGTCCTTAATTTCGGGGTTAGTTGCGAGCGTGTTCTACTCCGTATCACCTATGGACTTATGACTAGTCCCGAACTTGAAATTCTTCTTACCGTGTGGACAGTAAGGTCTAACGACCCACACACCCTAGTGTCAGAGTTTCTAAACCGCCTCAAGGGCCTCTGAACTTGAACTAAGATTGAATGACAACACGATTTGACAGTAATAGTCAAATCGTGTTGTCATTAATTCTTAGTGGTTTGGTGATACGGAGTAAAATACGCTCGCTACTAAACCCAAAACTACAGACTTCGATTAAGACAGTTTACATGCTATTAGCGATAAGAATTGACAAAAATGTATGCATTTGGCATGTGCTAGCTAAATGTAAATCGTCGTTATTGTTCTTTGAATTAGAATGTGTAAAATTTGCGAGGAGGATCCAATTACCCAAAAATGTTATCCCGTAACAATGTAAATTGCACAAATGGAGCAGAAATTTCCGAAGCATTCGGTGACTTCTTCCATGATGTTTTTGGTGAACCTTCTGACTACAACCTTGTTAGTTCATTGAACACAGAAAATGGTGATTGTTGTGTTGATATCATATCTGATTTACAATTTACTCCATCAACCGTGGAGAGGTCACTGAGTTCTTTATGTATCGATAAGGGTCCAGGTTGTGACGGAATACCTCCACTGTTTTGGAAAAGCTGCGCCAAGTCTTTAGCCCATCCAATTTGCTTAATGTTTAATATCTCTTTAAGAGAAGGTACGTTTCCAAATGAATGGAAGAAAGCACTTATAGTACCCATACATAAAAAGGGGTCGCGAATAAAAATAGAAAATTACAGAGGTATTTCTATTCTTAATACTTTAGGTAAAGTGTTTGAAAAACTTGTATACAATGCTATATATCCGTACATCCTAAGAGGTATCTCTTGTGAACAACACGGCTTCTTGAAAAAACGTTCGACTATATCTAATTTGGCTTGTTTCTCAAACTTTATTCTCGAAAACACAGATAATGGCGGGCAGGTTGATGTGATTTACACAGATTTTGAGAAAGCGTTTGATCGTGTGGATCACAGCATCCTGCTCAACAAACTGTACAGATTGGGTATACGCGGCGATCTTCTACGTTGGGTCAAATCATACTTATTTAAAAGGTCACAAGCCGTAGTATTAGGAGGTTATCGTTCTAATTTCATTGAAATTCCTAGCGGTGTTCCGCAAGGGTCCCACTTAGGATCCCTTTTTTATAATGCATATCTATTTGATATTACTGACTCTTTCAAACATTCTAAACATTTAATGTACGCTGACGACAAAAAAATATTTTACGCAATAAGATCAGTTGATGACTGTATATGTCTACAAAAAGACCTTGATAATTTACATAATTACTACACAAAAAATAAGATTACAGTAAATGTCACAAAATGTCAATGCATCAGTTATACACGTAAAAAAAAACCAGTAACGTACTCGTACCAATTAAATGGAGTAATTATTAATAAAGCTGAAATGGTACGTGATTTAGGAGTTATGTTTGATAAGAAATTGACATTTTCAAATCACATAGACCTTGTTACTACCAGAGCTTACAAAAATTTAGGATTCGTTCTTAGATCGTGCAAGGAATTTAAAAACATTGAAGCCATTAAATCTGTGTATTTTGCGTATGTTCGCAGCGTCCTCGAATATGCAAGTACAATCTGGTCACCCCAATATATTCTATACAAAAATCAAATAGAACGGATACAAAGAAAATTTATAAACCACCTCAATTATCGCTTCCGCCAACCGCCGATGACCTACGAAAATGGCTGTCGCGAATATGGTCTGCTTACACTCAATGAACGACGT
Source organism: Lacanobia oleracea (assembly GCA_950371165.1). Classification (NCBI taxonomy): domain Eukaryota; kingdom Metazoa; phylum Arthropoda; class Insecta; order Lepidoptera; family Noctuidae; genus Lacanobia; species Lacanobia oleracea. The sequence continues at coordinate 14,206,545 of OX493412.1, forward strand.
AAAGTGTTGGATATGAGTTTACTTTACGACATTCTTAATGGTAGGCTAGACTGCCCGGATTTGGTTGCGCAGATCAAATTTAGCACTCCCCTGCGACGCACTCGTCATACACCATTGTTACATGTGCCTCGGCATGGAACTAACTACGCGAAAAATTGTGTATTAACTCGCATTGCTCGAACCTACAACGCTTATTTCTCTCAGGTTGACTTATTTAATTGTACAAAACCTAGTTTTAAAGCTCAAATTAAAAATATCATTCTAAAAAACGAATAGCAAGTAACGCAAACTACAACAGGCATTAATCACGATTAAATAATTAATTAGCAGATTTTTACATGTACACCTATTTAATATAACTTACAATATTTAAATTTCAATTTAGTATATACATACTGTCTTAAGTCCGTTCGCATGGTTTACTTACACAAATTATGTTAATCAGGGAAAGCTATTATTAGCCTTACAAAACTAATTATATTTTCTGTAATATTTCATATGTATCGCTGTTGGTTTTCTGAATAAAGTAAAATAAAAATAAAATGTCACTTCGTCTAGAACCCCAGCCGGCTATGTGTGTGTGTGGCTCACAGTTTATGGATGGGAAATCAGCAAATGACTCCTCCGCTCTGGGCGGAGCAGAAGAGAGTGTCAGGCTCTTACCGACTAAAATCCATCCGTGTTCTCATTCCTAATGCCCTTTGCGTTCCAGAGCCGTGGTGACTCTATCAAAAAAAATCTGCAACGTTGACAAGGAGGTCTATGCCAAGAAGCACAACTGAGAGACACTCTGTAAACAGCACATTCATTTAGATAACAACGCGAAAAATATCCTCGTCATCATCTGCCTAGCATTTTCCCAACTATATATTGGGGTCGACTACCAGACAAACCGGATTCAGCCGAATACCAGTGTTTTACGTGGAGCGGCTGCCTACCAGACCTCCACAACCCATTAACTGGGTAACACGGTACATCTTGGCAAGACTGGAGTCAGATTTACTGGCTTCTGACAACCCGTAACAACTGCCAAATGACAGCCGGGACCAACGGCTTAACGTGCTTTCCGAGGCAAGGAGGAAACTTGTTCTACTAAGATGGTCGACCATCCACAGACCAACCTTGGCAAGCCTTGCTTAACCTTGAAGATCGACCCGTGCAGCTGTTATTATTTAGCCACGAGCTCCTCGAGCGCGAAAAACATCCTAATATATATACAATTCATACGTTACTGAATGAGTGAGTGAGTGACAGTTACGGAAGAATTATATTATTGACTAGTTGACCCGCGCAACTCCGTCTGCGTCACAATTTTCATTACTGCTCCGCTCCTATTGGTCTTAGCGTGATGCCTATAGCCTGCCTCGATAAATGGGCTATCTAACACAGAAATAATTTTTCAAATCGGACCAGTAGTTCCTGAAATTAGCTCGTTCAAGTAAACAAACTCTTCAGCTTTATAATATATTAGTATAGATTTTTCAGGGCGTGGAAATACCCATGAATATGTTTTTTTTATGATATAGGACCAACCAATAAGGCTACGACCAATAGGAGCGGAGCATTAATGAAAAATGTGACGCAGACGAAGCTGCGCGGGTGAGCTATCTATATTTACTTAATATATAAAGTTGAATAGTTTGTTTGTTTGTTTGCTTGAACGCACTAATCTCAGGAACTACTGTCCGATTTGAAAAATTCATTCAGTGTTAGATTATTGAGGAAGGCTATAGGCCTATATATCATAACGCTAAGACCAATAGGAGCGGAGCAGACAAAGTTGCGCGGGTCAACTAGTTAAAAGTATTAAAAACAATAGTGAGTCTCCCAAATCGCACATTCTGGTAAACATATGATTGGGACTAGTCAGTCTAGTCTACTAGGGGCTGTCCATTGATTTTGACGTTAAAAAAGCAAATAAAAAAAAGACGTGTGACACTCGGAGACTGCCGCGGTAAAGCTATTGCATAGCATTTTTATCAACTTATGCAATTATAATTATATATTTATTTTATTTATGCAGTATTTTTTTTTCTTTGTTTTTTTTTCTTTGATATTAATTCAAGTTACACTTTGAGCTAAAAAAAAGTAAAAAGTAAAACTAAAAAGTATCACCGTTGTGCCGGTCGGAGTGGGGGGTGTTAGGTTTTTTTCGTTACGGAATTTCTGGATTCGGTCTCCACGCTCAAGGCCCGCGATAGAAGCTATGCAAGCTTAATAAAGTCCACCAAATTTCGCACGTCCTTATGCTCTAGATAAACGCCATTCCGACAGCGTGGCGAAGGCGATTGACAAACGCTGTGTTGTCAAAGGGTGATGTCAAATCGAATGCTAAATAATCGTATTTCAATTCGTTACTGGAATTTCACTTTGTGTAAAGACTCTGGTGAACGTACGATTTTATGGTCTGCCATTGACAATGTATTTTTTTTTTAACCGACTTCTTCAAAAAAGAGGAGGTTCTATGTTCGGCTGTATGTATTTTTTTTTTCCTTGAAAATCGAGGGAAACCCTCAAATTTTATAAGCACACACAATGTTTTTCATAAAATTTCTGACGCAATTCAAATATGTGTAGCTGATGATGAAAGGTATAAGTCAGGATCTGATGATGGGATTCCATGAAAAATGTTTGTTCAGCGATATTTTCGCCAATTGTAAACCGATTTGGATGATTCCGGGACAGCGGGACAAGCTTAATGCCTAGATTGGTCCATATTAGCCCAGAGCCGGGAAGAATGGAAGGAATAAATCAAATACTTAAATATTTCGGTAAGCTTCACAACAATCACGTGCAGTCAATATGATCATATTCAATAGACTCATCTAATCAGCTGTTACGATACTCGGTTATAAAACAAGTTGACCCCTTGCTGGGGACCACGTGCCTGCTCTAGTTTCCTTATCACTCATCACTAGAAGTTCGTGTTGCGACATGTCTTCACGTTGCGGGATGAATTAGAAATATTTTTTTATTGTGGTGCAAGAGGAATGAATGGATAAGTTCCGAGTACTATTTTTATTTATTTTTTTTGATATGGGTAGACTCACTGTCATCTCTAGGTCAGATATGTAAGAGAGTCGACGATGGAGCGAGCTTACCCAGAAGGAGCATGTTCACTCTAACTTTAAAAAGATGAGGGTTGTAAGCGTTCGGAAACACAGACGCAGGCAAAAGGCTCCGGAGGACACGGTGGAGCATACGGTGGAGATCTGCCCTGCTTGGGCGGAGCACCGCCGGGTCCTCGTCGAGGCGATCGGCGGCGGCGACCTCTCGCGATCGGCCCTGGTTCAATCTATGGTGGCTCGCCGTCTGATCAGAACTAGGCCCGGGTCGGCGGCGCGCTGCGATCCTAGCGCGCCTCAAAGTGATGTCAGCACGGAAGACGGAGCCCGCTAGGGCAAGTGCCTGCTGGGGCTGCGGAATCTGTTCGAAAGAGGTACCGTAGCCCTAGAACGCAGAGGGCACTAGGAGGAACACGGATGGGTTTTAGTCAGTAAGAGTCTGACACACCCTCCTGCTTCACCCAGTTGCAGTGCGTCTAGATGTTCGATGTGGAAGGGGGCCGATGGGATGAGGTCGTGGAGTTCTTGGGCACACTAACCGAGTACAAACCGACAAGCAGGCTTTTGATAATTTTAATAAACTACTTTGCCTGAGGTTTGTTGTATGTTGATAAGGAGTAGGTATCCTATCTGTGTTTCCGTTTATTTCAGGTTTCCTGATGTCCATAAGAAGAAAATGAGCCCCTCTATGATCACACCTCTGTATCTGCCTATTTGCTCCGAATCTATTGAACCGATTCATTTGAAATCTCACCGAAAACCACTGAGCTTTTTTAAAACTGCGAGTCGGACTCTCATACTAAGGGTTCAGTACCATGCACAGAAAAAAAACACGTTCCTTGTACGGGAGCTTTCTTTAATTTTTTTTTTTTTACACACTGTAAAATTTTAACAGGTTTAGAAAAACCTATAACGGTTCTTTGGATTCAGCCCGCTGCCAGACAGACGGACGGACGGACGGACAGTGGAGGCTTAGTAATAGGGTTCCGATGGTGACCTTTCGGGTAACCCTTTAAGATCGAAACTAATTCAAATATTTGTTCTTACTCATGTATCACAGGAAAACCATGGCTTCTTGACAGAAGCCATGGCCATTTTACTTTCACACCATGACTGGTGTGAAAGTAAAATGTAAAACAACAACGTATTTTGCACTCACATTTTAAGCGTTACGTACCTCAAAAGGAAAAAACGGTAGATACCCTTATAGGATCACTTTGTTGTCCGTCCGTCCGTCTATACTCGTCGACCATATACTCAGGTCTACAGCGTCGAGAAGCTGTGAAAAAATCAAACTTTTAAGTTAAATCGATAGTCTGTGAACCTCCTCGTATACCATGGTTTTCAAATTGTAAAATGAGTAGGAAATTGTTGGTAACAGCTCTCAGACTGAGATCCGGACACAAGCCGCTTAACAACTTTGCATTCTTAATGAAAAAATGTGCCTCCCCTAACTGTGAGGAATGTGATAAGGTGGAAGATGTTGTTCATCTCTTAACGGAATGTTGCCGGTTTTAGGCTGAGAGATATTTATTGAATAATGAATAATGTTTAATTAAAAACATTATAGGATTATTTAATGAAATTTTATCTGTTCCTTTATCTGATGCGGCCAAAAAGTTGTATAGCTTTGCAGGTCTTCGTTTTGTTAAATATATATTAAGATTTTTTTGTTTGTATAAATTTAAGATATAAGGTACAATGGTACTGCCATGTCTTTATGTACAAAAGTTCCTAATTAAATAAAGAGAGAGAAAAAAAAAAGTTAACATAAAAAAGATAGTGCCGTTAATTGCGCAAAAAACGTATATTTCCATACTCTCAAGAGAATCAACTGCTTCTATGGTTAAGTGGTTTAGGCGTTTGCCTTGTGACCCGGTGGTTATGGGTTCGATTCCCACAGGAAGCATACTTTGATTTTTAAAGTTGTTTCCAGTTTGGCTAAGACATTGCAGGCTTGAATCACCTGATTGTCTGATAAAAAGATGATTCCGTGCTTCGGAAGACACCTATAAGCCGGTGGTCCCGGCCGCCAAATGGAGGTTGTCAAATAAACCATGTCAGAGGACGTTGAGGCGATTTAGAAACTCTGACACTAGGGTTTGTGGGGTCTTTAGACCTTACTGCCCAAACAATGTCAAGAAGAAGGGAATCAACATTTATATACAATAGGGTTCCGATGGTGACCTTTCGGGTAACCCTTTAAGATCGAAACTAATTCAAATATTTGTTCTTACTCATGTATCACAGGAAAACCATGGCTTCTTGACAGAAGCCATGGCCATTTTACTTTCACACCATGACTGTTATGAAAGTAAAATGTAAAACAACAACGTATTTCGCACTCACATTTTAAGCGTTACGTACCTCAAAAGGAAAAAACGGTAGATACCCTTATAAGATCACTTTGTTGTCCGTCCGTCCGTCTATACTCGTCGACCATATACTCAGGTCTACAGCGTCGAGAAGCTGAGAAAAAATCAAACTTTTAAGTTAAATCGATAGTCTGTGAACCTCCTCGTATACCATGGTTTTCAAATTGTAAAATGAGTAGGAAATTGTTGGTAACAGCTCTCAGACTGAGATCCGGACACATGCCGCTTAACAACTTTGCATTCTTAATGAAAAAATGTGCCTCCCCTAACTGTGAGGAATGTGATAAGGTGGAAGATGTTGTTCATCTCTTAACGGAATGTGGCCGGTTTTAGGCTGAGAGATATTTATTGATTAATGAATAATGTTTAATTAAAAACATTATAGGATTATTTAATGAAATTTTATCTGTTCCTTTATCTGATGCGGCCAAAAAGTTGTATAGCTTTGCAGGTCTTCGTTTTGTTAAATATATATTAAGATTATTTTGTTTGTATAAATTTAAGATATAAGGTACAATGGTACTGCCATGTCTTTATGTACAAAAGTTCCTAATTAAATAAAGAGAGAGAAAAAAAAAAGTTAACATAAAAAAGATAGTGCCGTTAATTGCGCAAAAAAACGTATATTTCGATACTCTCAAGAGAATCAACTGCTTCTATGGTTAAGTGGTTTAGGCGTTTGCCTTGTGACCCGGTGGTTATGGGTTCGATTCCCACAGGAAGCATGCTTTGTAAAGTTGTTTCCAGTTTGGCTAAGACAGTGCAGGCTTGAATCACCTGATTGTCTGATAAAAAGATGATTCCGTGCTTCGGAAGACACCTATAAGCCGGTGGTCCCGGCCGCAAAATGGAGGTTGTCAAATAAACCATGTCAGAGGACGTTGAGGCGATTTAAAAACTCTGACACTAGGGTTTGTGGGGTCTTTAGACCTTACTGCCCAAACAATGTCAAGAAGAAGGGAATCAAAATTTATAGAATATTTTCCGTTGACATAAATGGTAAGTAATACCGTCTTATATAAGTCTGAAAACTATAACTATGTACATTTGTAATTCGATCATAAAAAATATCTTCTTTATTTATGTATTTTGTACGGAACCCTCGGTGGGCAAATTCGACTCGCACTTGTCCGGTTTTTTGACATAGCGGCAATAACATACACACTCTGTAAAAATTTCAACTGTCTACTTATTACGGGTCTTGAGATACAGCCCGCTGATAGACTGACGGACGGACGGACTAGGGCTCCGTTGGTTACCTTTTGGGTACGGAACCCTAAGAAGCCTTATTTTATTTTTTCAAGTTTTTATTTTACCACTTTGTCGGCGTGATTAATATGTATACCAAATTCCAACTTTTTGAATCGTGTCTCATGAACAAAACCGCAAACAGACATGTTGAAACTATAGGGGTTCCTTGTTGACTACGGAAACCTAAAAGTTTGTAGAGATACTGCTCCTTAGGTACTCTCAGCTCTTAAAACAGAATGACACACAGCGCACTCATAATATTTAGAAATTCACTTAAACCCCAACAACAGGAAAATCCCAATAGGTACTGAAACACTATTTACGTTGACAAAAGCGTCACATCTTCTACCTGAAGCAGCTTTGAGGGATTGCTTACCAGCGAGTACAAAATGGCCACTTTAGCAAAATCAGAATGCATATCACGCTTCCCGTCACTGTCAAATTATCCCAATCAACCTTGAACCTAATGCGTTAGCGATAAAGATGAAAATGAAAATTGACAGATAAATAGAATATTAAACACACAACAATCTAGCTAATTTCAATTTCATCTTTATCACTAACGCATTAGGTTCAAGGTTGATTGGGAAAATTTGACAGTGACGGGAAGCGTGATATGCATTCTGATTTTGCTAAAGTGGCCTTTTTAGACCCGCTGACCTCTACGGCTCAGTTTCTGGGTAACACAATACCTTTAATTAGACTCTTAGACTTTCGGGCTTATAACTACAACAGGCTAGTTTAAACCATCAATAAATTGCAAATCTATTTAATTCGTCAGAATATTGAAAAATAACGGACACGTATTTTTTGTTTTTGTAAATCTATAAATATTGAAAAAGATAAAACGCATCAAAACCCGTGAGTGGGGGCTCGTGACGTCAGAACGCACCAAAATATTATACCACGGCGTGACGTATTGAGAATTTTAAAAGCGTCGTATCTTCGTCAATTTTTGTTTACGTAACAAAAACAAAAAAACGGGTCAAATATTTTTTGATAATCTAACTGACGAACTAATTCGAATTTTTTAGTGGACAAGCCTATTCTAGCTAGAGCCGCCCCTATCCGCTTTGATACTGTTTCGGCCGTCGGACATTGAACACTGTGTCTTGCACTTACGTACGGTATTCGCTTGCGCTTACGCACACGTACATGTGCACGGATCACATAGAATATTCAAAACACTAAAAAGTATAAAATAAGTTTTTAATTTCGGAAGTCAGTGTTTTTGGTATTTTTTTGGGTTTTTTGTCACCGACTTCCGAAATCAAAGCTTTTTATATTTCACTGTTTAGTGGTACGCAGAAACCACTCAAAAGTGAAACCACAAACACAGCGTACCGGCGTGATGTTATGTTATGAACTGGTGTACACAATCAAAAGACATGCGATTTCAGAAATCCCGATCCATTTGATTGAAGAGTTCCGTTGCCTACCTCCGAAGTTCTTCATCAGATCTTCACCAAATTAAAATGGGACCAGTCCGGGCTCGCTCCATCGTAGACTTTGTCTCTGTCATCTCTGACATAGACTAGAGTCAAAAGCAAACCCATTACAAATAAAATGAAATAAATATCTACCAAACAAAAAAAGAATCATCCAAATCCGAAAATATAGCTGAACAAACATTTTTCATGGGATCCCATCATCAGATCCTGACTTATACCTTCCATCATCAGCTCAGCAACATGAGATGATGATTATCAGGCACTAATATCTGAATTGCGTTAGAAATTTCATGAAAAACATTGGATGTGCTTATAAAGTTTGAGAATTACCCTCGATTTTCATAGAATCCCATCATCAGATCCTGACTTGGTGACAATGGGACCATCTCAGGAGTATAGGCTTTCGAATAAAAAAATATTTTTTTAAATCGGTCCATAATTGGCGGAGAAATCGGTGAACATACAAAAAAAAATAACATATATACAGCCGAACATAGAACCTCCTCCTTTTTAAAGAAGTCAGTTAAAAACCGAAAGCTCGGTACGCTCTTAAACCTAGAAGATCTAACCGTGTGTCTATTATACCATGGCTGCGACCCCCTAAATATACCACAACTGACCAAGGCAAATAGTTTTTTGTTTTTCAATCATTTTTTCACTATTTTGTCATTTTAACCCATGACCTAATAACGATGATCCCAGGGATAATATTACTATACATACTAGGTCATAGTGTATATAGTCATCATCATCCGCCTAGCCTTTTCCCAACTACATTGGGGTCGGCTTCCAGTCAAACCGGATTCAGCTGAATACCAGTGTTTTACGTGGAGCGGCTGGCTACCAGATCTCCGCAACCCATTAACTGGGTAACACGGTACTTCTTGGCAAGACTGGAGTCAGATTTACTGGCTTCTGACTATCCGTAACGACTGCCAAAGATCTACAAATGACAGCCGGGACCAACGGCTTATCGTGCTTTCCGAGGCACGGAGGAAAATCGGTATGTTAAGATGGTCACCCATCCACAGACCAACCTTGGCAAGCGTTTAACCTTTAAGATCGACCCGTGCGGCTGTTATTATTTAGCCACGAGCTCCTCGTCCTAGTGTGTATAATAAATATTATTTATTTTATTTTATTTTAACTTCATGTACAATAGTGGTACACAGGCGGACTCAATGCAACAAGACATTCTGTACCAGTCAACCTTTGGGTTAAAAAAACACACTGTGGTAGGTGTACAGCAAATAAATAAAATTTAAAATAGAATAATACAAGTTTATGAATAAACGAAATATATAATACTAATAAAATACACATATATGAAGAGCTCGTGGCTAAATAATAACAGCCGCACGGGTCAATCATCAAGGTTAAGCAACGCTTGCCGAGGTTGGTCTGTGGATGGGTGACCATCTTAACGTAACGAGTTTCCTCCGTGCCTCGGAAAGCACGTTAAGCCGTTGGTCCCGGCTGTCATTTGTAGATATTTGGCTGTCGTTACGGATTGTCAGAAGCCAGTAAATCTGACTCCAGTCTTGCCAAGAGGTACCGTGTTACCCAGTTAGTGGGTTGTGGAGGTCTGGTAGGCAGCCGCTTCACGTAAAACACTGGTATTCAGCTGAATTCGGTTTGACTGGAAGCCGACCCCAATATAGTTGGGTAAAGGCTAGGCAGATGATGAATACAATACACATATAATGTTAAAATAATAAACTAATAAATATGATGATTATCTCTCTCATAGTAACTTAACTACAAGTAGACAATAATCTACGAAAACCAACACGAACGAACATAATGTTTGTTTTATTAGCAACAAAAGGTTATCTATGACAAGTTCTTAATCTAATTGTTTATAAGTTTCCGGGGAGTTATTTTGTATAATCAAGTTATGCAATTTCCTAGATTTTTATAGGTCAGTACTCGAAGGGTAATCTCAAGATCCGTAAGACAGTTTAAATTTTAACAGAGTTTGTTTTTGTATTTTTTTTTAATTGTATTTTTGTGTGTTTTTTAGGATTCTGAACATTTTAGCTGTCAGCCTACTGGCCACAGCAATTTTCTGTTCCACCTGACCAGCCTTTTCCCAACTATATTGGGGTTGGCTTCTAGTCAAACCGGATTCAGCTGAATACCAGAATTTTACTTGGAGTGACTGCCTATTTGACCTCGGAACCCAGTAACTGGGTGACTGGGTACTTCTTGGCAAGACTGGTCTCAGATTTTCTGGTTTTAGACAATCGTTAACGACTGCCAAGATCAACCAATGACAGCCGGGAACGTTAGCATAATATGCTTTCCAAGGCATACAGACCGACCTCGGTAAGCGTCGTTAATGATCGACAGCATTGCAGCAGTAGTAGGTTAGGGCTACGAGTACCTTTGCCAATTTTCTGATTATTCAACTAATAATTTCACATTTTTTTTAAGATGGGAAATCATCAAATGACTGCGTCCGCTCTGGGCGAAACGTAAAGGAGTGTTCCTCAAAATGCCCTTTGCGTTCCAAAGTCGCAGTGACTATATCGAACCATTTCTGCAATTAATAATGCAAGCAGTAAAAGTGTGTAACATACATAATGTATATTATATCCATCGAAATTTTAACTTTTAATAGCAGTAAACGATAAGTCGACTCTTCACGTGACCAGGGGGCTGCCTTTTCTATCAAAGAATCAGCAATGGCATTATTTAAAAAAAAAAACAGTCGAATTGAGAACCTCCTCCTTTTTTGAAGTCGGTTAAAAGCAAATATTAAGTAATACTTATCTTATCTTTCTGATGAAGTTAACGAAAGTGAACCAGATTTGATGGCCTGTTGGTCTAGTGGTTAGTGACCCTGACTGCTATGCCAGAGGTTGTGGGTTCGATTCCCACCCAGGACAAATGTTTGTGTGATGACCATGATCATTTGTTCTGTGTCTGGGTGTAGTTTATCTATAATATGTATGTATTTAGAAATATATAAGTATGTTTATCAGTTGTCTAGTACCCATAACACAAGCTCTGCTTAGCTTGGGACTAGATGGCGTTGTGTGATAGTTGTGTGGAATATTATATTATATATTATATTATATTATTTATTTTCTTTTTTTTGCTAAGTGAACATCGCCTGAACATTAGGTTCAAACTAATTAATTTATACTCCCGAAAATATTAAATAAAATTTATTATCTCCGAGCAGACTGCAACTTAGATTAAAATTCTTCATGTATTTCTTCACATTATTATTTTTTTTCTTTTAACTGACTTCTAAAAGGAAGAGATTCTCTATTCGATTTTTTTTTTTATGTTGTTCAGCGATATTTTCGGCAATACCTATACTCGTACAAGCAATTCGGATGAATATTTTTTTTTTATTATAAGAGTATTTTCCAAGACTGGTTCCATTTCAATTTGTTAAAAATCTGATGAAGAACTTCGGAGCTTGACATCGGAACTCTTCAATATATGATAGCAAATATTCCGGTATTGCTGAAATCGCAGTTCATAACATAATATCACGCCAGTACGCTGTGAAGGTTTACGCAGACGTGTACAAGTCAACCAAGTTTTTTTGGGGTTATCTATTCGGGCATAACTTCATTGTTAAAGAACCTATCTTGACGATTCTTTTTTTTTTTCTTTAGTAAAATTGCTGTGCCTGTACGTTGGGTTTAGTTGTAGATACTTATATTTTATTTACATTGGACTTTGAACTTCAAAGAAAAAATAGTGACTTCCTTAACTTAAAATAAAAGTAACTTTAATTTCGGAAGTAGGTGTCAAGAACAATAAAAAAAAACACCGACTTCCGAAATTAAAGTTATTTTATATTGTTTTGTTTTTTGGAAGTCGGTTGCATGTTTTTGTAAAAATGTTTTTATTTTTTCACATTTTACTGGTAAATTGGCATTCACATGTGCGTACCCCTTCACAACGTACCGGCGTGATGTTAAATAATGAAATGGTTTAAACACTATTGTTTGAAAATAAATTATCTCCGAAGTTCTTCATCAGATCTACACCAAATTGAAAGTGCACCGCTCCGAGAAATTACTCTTCCAAAAACTACCCAAATCGCATCTATTTCTCCAGAATATCATCATCAGATCCTGACCTAATGATCATGAGATCACCTGAAAAGTTTACCCTTTCTAACAAAAAAAGAATTTTCCAAAACGGGACAGGCATCTTCGAGTAATACACACACAAAGAACCTCCTCCTTTTTGCAGTCGGTTAAAAATCTAGTCAGCATCTGTCTAGCCTTTTCCCAACTATGTTGGGGTCGGCTTCCAGTCAATGAATGAATGAGGTATACGTCATCATAATTTTCCTGCTGTATCACTACTTAAAAGTGAAAAATTAAAAACTTTATACCAAAAATACAAACGACTTTCAAATACTTACCAACTAATACGATAAAGTTCCTATAAATAAAATGACTTTTATTTCGGAAGTCGGTGTCAAAAAACGAAGAGACAACCAAAACCACCAATTTCCGAAATATAAGCTACTAGTTGACCCGCGCAACTTTGTCTGCTCCGCTCCTATTTATTGGTCTTAGCGTGATGTTTCATAATTTTTTTTCAAATCAGATCTTTTCTGAGTTAAGCGCGTTCGAGCAAACAAACAAACTCTACAGCTTTATATATTAGTATAGATATAGATTTCATAAGTACTTTCTTGTGTTTTTATTTGGATGGAAGTCGCTTGTTTTTGCATTAAAGTTTGTTTACATCATCACTTGCCTAGCTTTTTCCCAACTATATTGGGGTCGGCGTCCAGTCAAACTGGATTCAGCTAAATACCAGTGTTTTACGTGGAGTGACAGACTATCTGACCCCCGCAACACAGTAATTGGGTAACACGGTACTTCTAGGCAAGACTGGTGCCAGATCTTCTGGCTCCTGACAATCCATAACGACTGTGATAGATCTACAAATGACAGCCAACGGTTTAACATTCTTTCCGAGGCATGTAGGAATCTCGGTATGTTAAGATGGTTCCCCATCCACAGACCGACCTCGTAAAGTTTGCTAACTTTGAAGTTCGATCCGTGCGGCTGTCATTATTTAGCTACGAGTAATCTTCTTTGAGCATAGGTACCTACCTAATCTAGACATTGAATATGTCTCGACAAAATCAGAAATACGGCTAAAAAATGGCTAAGTGCGAGTCAGACTCGCGTACAAAGGGTTCCGAACAAATATTTTTTTTTAACATGTTATTTTAACACTATAGGCTTCTTATAGGCTTCTTATAGTTTTCCTGTAATCTTTAGGAATAGATCTGTTATTTCCTTTTTTTTTCAAAATGTTAACTTCAGTAGTTTAGGAGATAAGGGGGGGGGAATTTTAATTTTTCGTCTTAATTTCTCGAATATCTACAAAACCATTTATTTTAAAATAATGAAAAAAATATAATTAAAACCCTCACAGGAAGTCTTTTCATTTAATATGTCACACAAAGTTGTTCAAAAAAAAGTGTTTTTTAATTTTCTAGTACCTACACTCAAAATTTTATGATTTACATAACGCGTTCGTGATTGAGTCACAAAAGTCCATATATGAGCACCAAAATTTCAACAGAATCGATCCAGCGGATCCGGAGAAAACTGGCTGTGACAGACGGACAAACAGACTCCGGATTCCGTTTTTTATTTAGAACCTAAAAAAATTAATCTGTTTCTTTATTTTCGATACGGATGTGTTATAAGACCATCGTGTTCACGTCATGTCCCGCGTGGACCCGTTTATCAGCCGACACTAGGGAACAAAGGCCACGATAACTAAAAAAACTACCATCTAGCGCTATTCTATTAATTAACCAAGATAAATATGTCGCAATCAAAAAAAAATATTGTGTAACATAAAAAAAAATATTAATATCAACAAAACCACCGACTTAACACCACAAATCTTACACAATGTTAACTGTAGCAGAAAACGACGTATTTTTTGTATAAATATAAGAAACTTTAGAGCCATAGCGATCATTTCTGCATACGTCGTTGTCCATTAAACACCTCCGCTTATATTTTTTAAATAATTCACAGCCTAGTCCTTTTAGAATACAACGATTAAACCATTCTCCTTTTTTTTTTGTCGATCGCGATTACCTTGGCTGTTCAGCAGTAACACCAGTTGGCGCCAAAGCGAAGTGTCAAAGTGACGTTTGAAAACGCGCGAAACAGTCCTTTTCTTTCTTTTTTTTTTTAAATTAATCTTTTAAATTCGTTAAAATGAGGGAGCTGAACGGAGTTTCTACCACCATCGAGAATAACGGAGTTATTGTGGCCAAAAAGAAGACTGAAAATGGAAACAGTGAGTTTTTTATTATTGTTTTTTTTTTCTTTTATTAAAATAAGGTAAATTTTGTGCACGTTCTTCAATATGTTTTAATTAATGAACGAACATAAGTCACTAGTAGTTTTTTTAACTTTCGTGGTACCTACTGATATTTTAGTTGCGTGACCGTAATTAGTTATTGTATTATTTCAACGAAGTAAAGACACTATAATTGATAGTATCACAGATCTTCCTATCAATAGCTTTTTATAAGAGTATTCTCAGTAAACAATGGTTGTTTTCTAAAGAAAAACACTTAAAACAATTTAAATTTTCGTAAAATAAACCATTTCTTATAATTTGTTTTGATTTTAATTAAATTTCAATAGTTTTTAAAAGAGCCGTGTAATTATTGTACTGGTTAGGGAACAAATGGTTTTTATTTCATAAAACTAACTTAATACCTACTTATAGATTTGTAATGACAATTTTTAAGCATTACTGCGATTTCTTAAATTATTTTGTAACTAACCAAATCAAAATAATTGTTTTTCTTCATTTTATTTTGTCCTATTGATTTTGGACACCAAAATTACGAAAGCACGTGTCTTTGTGATATCTCAGCAAAATAATGCATATATCTTTAATTACAGAGTCGCATTTAGCCTTTATTAGACTTAATCAATTACTCAATTATTATCTTGCAGTTAATGTTCTGTTTGTTTAGATAACTCATTTCATAGACACTTTCCCGCCAATCACGTGCATATAGAAAATCGGACCGTTACTGATTCGTTCCACCAGTTCACCATTATGCCTTAACTAGCATAGACAACATTTCCTAGACACGTGTCTATGGTAGGCTTTGTATTATGTCACTAGTATTGTAATTGATAAGAAAATTATATAAGCTATTGAACGAAAGCAGGCGGTTATGTTTTTTCTAGGTTATAGTTCTATTTTTCAAACTTGGAACTCTTGAGAAAGCGACAACTAATGTCTGTTTTTTTAATCTCGGAGACTAAATTGACAACTTCCAATGTCAAAACTGACATTGGAAGTTGCCAGTTTGCCATTTTCACTTGTCAATTTAGTCTCTGAGATTAAAAAACAGACTTTAGGTGCGTTAAAGATTTTCCCATGTCCAAAATCTTTCGAAATGATCACGTGAAATTTCAGTAGTCAATGTGTAAATTATAAATGCGATAGTTAAGCGAGAATTCCTTAACTGCTGAACCAATTTTGATTAAATTTGGCACAGAGATAGATTGGACCTTCTCGCTGCAAAAGGTCCTACATGGGCAAGCCTTAAAAGTACTTAAATGACAAGTGTCTATATAGATCCGTCAGAGATTTACTACAGATATTATTAATATATTTTCATTAAATTAAAACCTAATGGCGTTATGTTAAGAGTTTATATCCGTCTCTAGCTAGATTCAAAGTTATTTTTAATTAGTCTAAGGAATTTTAATTACAATAAATCCTTAGCGTCTGTAATTGATCGAGAATATTAATGGAGTTACAATCCATTGATCGACTTATCTGATATGAAATATTTCCGTTATTGACTTTATTGTGTAGAACGTAGCAGTAGGTACAGGATGTTTCATTAGTTGGCGTCTTTGTTAATGGTATCTACATAAAAGGGTGCGTTATTAATTTCAGAGGTACATTTAGCATTGAGGAGCTCATGGCTAAATAATATCAGCCGCACGTGTCGATCTTCAAGGTTAAGCAACGCTTGCCAAGGTTGGTCTGTGGATGGGTGACCATCTTAACTTGCCGAGTTTCCTCCGTGCCTCGGAAAGCACGTTAACACGTTGGTCCCGGCTGTCATTTGTTGATCTTTGGCAGTTGTTACAGATTGTCAGAAGCCAGTAAATCTGACTCCAGTCTTACCATGAAGTACCGTGTTACCCAGTTTATGGGTTGTGGAGGTCTGGTAGACAGCCGCTCCTCGTAAAATACTGGTATTCAGCGAAATCTGGCTTGACTGGAAGCCGACCCTAATATAGTTGGGAAAAGGCTAGGCAGATGATGATTAAGTTCAGTTTTTCAGAGGTACATTAAGCATTACCTGGAATTTCAAGTCACATGAATAATTTAATTTTATTGCAAAATACTCAGAAAACTTATTTATTTAAAGACATGGAAATGGTTAAGTTTGTAGTACACAAAAATTTAATAAACTCAAGAGTTTGTAAACGCATTTCAAAATTGCAAAGAATTACTTACTAATACAATTATTCAGTATTCCCGCTAGTAACAATAATGTTTCTGAAAACCAATCCGTTGTCCAGAATGTGCAGTCAATATAACGCAATATGTTCTGAGGTAGACTTGTTTTTTAACAGTTTTAATGAATTTAGAAATTATTTGATTAAATTGTGATTCAATTCTATCGTTTAGTAACTTCTCCGTAGTAAACATGTAACCTTAAATTTCACTACTGTCACTAATGAAGCATATTGTATATTGAACGCTGTGTACAGTAATTTAAAAGTTGAGGAGCTCGTGGCTAGATAATAACAGCCGCACGGGTCGATCTTCAAGGTTCCAACGCTTGCCAAGGTTGGTCTGTGGATGGGTGACCATCTTAACATACCGAGTTTCCTCCGTGCCTCGGAAAGCACGTTAAGCCGTTGGTCCCGGCTGTCATTTGCTTTGGCAGTTGTTACGGATTGTCAGAAGCCAGTTAATCTGACTCCAGTCTTGCCAAGAAGTACCGTATTACCCAGTTAATGGGTTGTGGAGGTCTGGTAGGCAGCCGCTCCACGTAAAACACTGGTATTCAGCTGAATCCGATTTGACTGGAAGTCGACCCCAATATACTTGAGAAAAGGCTAGGCAGATGATGATGATGCTGTGTACAGTAATAATTGGACTTCAGATTTATGTATAGTAAATTGTCATAGCTGTGCTGAATTATTGTCTTAGTCTGTCACTGTACTTATTAAAATAAAATCCACCGTTGTTACAATTCCCAGATTTTGAAAAACCCTTTCTTTGGAATTATAGGAAATATTTACCAAATGGATGGAATGGATAATTTCATTCAAAGCAGTTTACATTGTGATTCAGTAAAATTCCAATTAAAGTGAAGTATTTCCAAAACTGACCTCTACGATAAAACTACGATTAACTTTAATTAGTTTTTTTTTACTAATGATAGGCACGCGTTTGACCACTATCTCACCTGATGGTAAGCGATGATGTGGTCGAAGATGGAGCACGCTTGCCTAGAAGTAACCTATTCACTCATGACTTAAAGACTCCCAGGTTGTAGCTATCAGGAAACACAGACTCCGGCAGGAAATTTCACTCCTTAGCTGTACGCATTATGAATGTCTTCCCAAAAGTTTTGTGCGTGTAGGTGGGATGTCCACCATGTACCGGTGGCGCATCGCCGTTAGTTATCAAAAATCGGCCTACCCATTTTTCAAATTAACTTCATATGTTTTTTTTTTTTTGAACAAATAACATTTGAAGCCAACACCATGCCATGTATATGTTATTGTAAAAGCTCGAACCACGGTAAATCTTAAGATTTAAGAGTAAGTCTTAGGATTTACCGACATGAGTTGGTAAATGTAAGGATTTATGAAAATGGGACAATTTTTTTTTCTCGCAATACGCCTATATGAATTTCAAGCCCTCTGACCACTTTGGCGGAGACGGTGCGTGTAGCGGGGGTTTCAGACTGCCCACACAAGACAAGTCACAAGTACTAGACGATTCTCGTACTTGTGACTTGTCTTGTGTGTGACATGTATTTTTCAACATTTACCGTGTCTTTATGTAAATCCTAAGATTTACAAGTGAATGGTGATAAAAGTTCGAATCGCAAATCTGTTCGGACTGTTATCATTAAGAATTAGTAAATCTTAGGTTTTACTGGAAAATCTTAGGATTAACCGTAGTTCAAGCTTTTACAGTAACATATACAAGCCTTAAAGTCCTTACTTACATACTATATATGGTTAATATTTGACAAAAAGTTGCTAGAGGGCTTGAACACTTGAATAGTATGGTTATCCACGTGTTTTAAGAATGCTTTATAATTAACTGATTAAATAAGATGAAGTGGTGGAAAATTTTACTTTGCGTTTGAATTATAGAAAACACGGCTATTTACAAGGAAGTAAATTACAATTGCTTAAAAGGCAAATGATAATTATTAAGATAACACACATTTATAAAATAATAACAAACGACAAATGAAAAAGTATTTCTTAATCTGTGACCTTAGAGAGGTCTAAAGTTCAATTACCAAATTATAATTTCATAACAATTTCTGGATATAAAAATAATAATATATCTTTAAAAAACGATAAGTGACTCCGTGTATTAATATAATTTAAGTTTAATTAATTTTCAACGTTATTGTTTATAATTCTTTAAAGGCTGAAAAACATCTTATCTGTAACGTTTTTTCGCGGAAAAAACTTAAGAGTTACTTTACACACAATCTTTAAAAATAACATTCATCAAGAACAAAAAATGTTTCCACGTGTAACGATAGTAATATCAGTCTGTGACTGTCACACTGTTCTTCTCATAAATTGTCTTTGAAAATGGATTAAAAATTACTCTTTTCAATCCTTTTTGGTCGGTTTACTTAAACTAGACAAGGCTAGTGTTCCCTAGCTGACTACTCTGAAATAAACACAAAACACAATTTCTTTAAAATCTCTCTTCTCAAAGAGATAAGGCATTCGTCAATCACTGCGCTAGCTCAAAATCGTTTGGCGATTTCAAACTTAATAAATACTGGTTTCTTTACGAGGTTTTCCTCCAGCTATTTATGCGTTACGCACACAGATGTACAGAGGCGGACTTAATGCCTGAGGCATTTGCTACCACTCAACCTGTAGGTGATGCAGAGAATAATAGTGGTAGGTGCAATGTGGATCAAAAGAAAAACCAGAAACGCGATCAAAATGAATATATAATATACTAGTAGACCTGTGCAACTTCGTCTGCGTCACAATTTTAATTACTGCTCCACTCGTTTTAGTCTTAGCGTGATGATATATAGCCTATAGCCTTCCACGATAAATGGGCTATCTAACACTGAAATAATTTTTCAAATCGAACCAGTAGTTCCTGAGACATAGATATAAACCAAACAAACAATAAAATATATAATATATATACTCAAATTAATAAACTAATACACGAATATACTTAAACAGTTTATGCAAACAAATAATGAGAAAAAATATAAACAGAAAATTTGCGCTGTGACGATACTACCTACTGCCAACTTATTACGAATACGAACTTCTTACGAACTTCTTCTCGATCCTTAACTTTGAAAGTTAATCGGTTGGTGGCCATCCTGATTAAAGACAGAAGATAGCAAACAAGTATTGTTGGCTATATTTCTGAGTGTGACCCCCAGAAATATTGCCGACAAGAATATTAAAAGTCACCCTGTAGATAGATGGGCCATAAACTTTTAGCAGTAAAATAAAAAATAATAATTGCAAAACTACTGGGTGGCCCAATTAAAATAACAATAAATCCTTTGCTTTAGTTAATTCTAGGCTACATTAATTATGACTAACAATGTGTTGAAACTAATCTTTGCATGATAAACCATTTTCCGGCTAGTTTAGTGGCACTCCGCGGTCTAGTAACTACAAGGCTGCCTGATGATTAATACAGGCAATTAAATACCCGCTAAGTTAGATAGGGTGACCAGGCTTTAGGAGGATATTTTACTGAAAAAAAATCTAATTGGTCGGTCAGATGGATTTAAAAAAAAAATTTGGACGTTTTTTTTTTTCTTTTTTACGTAAACAAAATGGAGAGGATACAGCGAATCGAAGACACGCGTGACGTCATGTGGCTTAGTAAAATTGTACCATCACAGTGACGTCACGCGTGTCGTCAACGCGCTGTATCCTCTCCATTTTGTTTACGTGAGATCTTTAGAGGGTCCTAATTAAGCTTGCAAATCGTCGAAATCATTTTCATCGCGCGTTTTTATTATAGCAACAATAGAATCACACACTCTGTGAAAAATTTCATTCCCATTACGGTTCTTGAGATAAAGCCCGCTGACAGACAGATGGACGGACGGACCTTCGTCCGTTAGTTTCCTACGGGTATGGAACCCTAAAAAGGCACAAACAGACAATCGCCTCGTCATCGTATATTTGCGTTATAACAGGTCAAATGATTGGTTTAATTCAGATGGCCATGATTATTCTCCATTGCCAAATTCACAGAGTTTATTTTTTTCTTTAACAGACAGATGATT
Source organism: Lacanobia oleracea (assembly GCA_950371165.1). Taxonomy (NCBI): domain Eukaryota; kingdom Metazoa; phylum Arthropoda; class Insecta; order Lepidoptera; family Noctuidae; genus Lacanobia; species Lacanobia oleracea. Next base: position 14,227,234 of record OX493412.1, read on the forward strand.
ATTATTTGTACCTAATTAGTAATATCGCGGAATATTAAGTGAGCTTATCATCACTACATATTATAAAATAAAGTCCCTCGCTGCGTCTGTCTGTCCGTTTGCGATAAACTCAAAAACTCCAGCACCGATTTTCATGCCGTTTTCACCAATGGATAGTGGTTCTTTAGGAAGGTTTTAGTATATGATTGGTTTAGTACTATTAAAGGTTTATTATGTTTGTACAAACAATACTAACATACTTTGAATTACCAAAAGAATATTATTTATCTTTCTTTACACACATTTTAAACTTTATTTATTACATTATTACATGGAATATTAAGTGAAGAAGAGCTCGTGGCTAAAGAATAACAGCCGCACAGGTCGATCTTCAAGTTTAAGCAACTCTTGCCAGGGTTGGTCTGTGGATGGGTGACCATCTTAACATACCGTGTTCCCTCCGTGCCTTGGAAAGCACGTTAATCCATTGGTCCCGACTGTCATTTGTAGACCTTTGGCAGTGATCATTACGGATTGTAAGAAGCCAGTAAATCTGGCTCCATTTATGCCAAGAAATACCGTGGTACCCATTTTAATGGGTTTTGGAGGTCTGATAGGCAGCCGCTCCACGTAAAATACTGGTATTCAGCTGAATCCGGTACCCAATATAGCTGGGAAAAGGCTACCTGGGTAACACGGTACTTCATGGTAAGACTGGAGTCAGATTTACTGGCTTCTGACTATCCGTAACGACTGCCAAAGAGCTACAAATGACAGCCTCGCTCATTTCAACTCTCTACCTATTACGATTTTTGAGATACAGCCCGCTGACAGACAGACGGACGGACGGACGGATGGACGGACAGCGGAGGTTTAGTAATAGGGTTCCGTTGGTTATCCTTCGGGTACGGAACCCTAAAAGGAAAACTACAAACTAAAACACACAAGTACAATGGGCGGCCTGATCTCATTCCGCGATGTCTTCCAGGCAACCTGAAATGGAAAGTAAGCAATTACTTTGGATTACTGGACATAAAATAGGGTTGTCATCGGTGCCACACTACTTTATATATTAGGAATGATTAGGATTACCACATGTTTGCAAAAGCGTACAACCCTTATCTCTTCAAAGTTAGAGTGAACAGACTCCTTCTGGGTAGGCTCGCTTCATCGTAGACTTTGTCTCTGTCATCTCTGACATAGACTAGAGTCAAGAGCAAACCCATTACAAATAAAAAAAAAATGTTTTACAATATCGTTTGCTTGAGATTATCATCCAACAGTTTTATATAAAACTAGTGTTTTGTGTGCTGACCCGCGCGGTTTCATTCCCGTCAACTCTACCTACCCTACCTACTTACCCTTTTTTTTTGTTTTTAAACCTTCCTTGTATTCTGGAGAAACGAACTAAAAAAATTTTTTTAGCGAGACTAACGAACAGCAATTCATTTTTATATATAAAGATTTCACCGTAAGACAAGGCTTGATTTATGCCTTAATCAACGCTAAAAGAAAAAAAAAAGCTTTCAAACTAAGAAATAGTTTGCACAACAGCACATTTGCATAATTGTAATTAGGTATACATTTTTTCACCATCAACTTACAAATGTCTAAGAAATATCCTAAAAGTCTAAACGACATGGCCACCACAACTTAATGAAACAATCCTCTCAATTAGTGTTTATGGTCTTCAATTATTTTAGTTTACAACTTGAACGTACCGTAATTAATAAGAAGTACATTAAACTCTAACTATGCAGGTTAAGGTAAGTGGACAAAATGGTACTTTTTAACCGACTTCTTTAAAAAGGAGGAGGCTCTATCTTCGGCTGTATGTATTTTTTTTTGTTGAAGTTTTTCGTCTTCTCCGTTACGGAGTTAGTGATTGACAAACAACCCACAGCCGAAACTACTAGTCGCGGAAAGCTGAAATTTGGCATACAGGTTCCTTGGGGAGTGTATGCGATTTTTTCTTCCATTCTGTCCTATCAGCCGTCACGCTATCACTAACTCCCTTTTCTTTCATAACACTCCTCACTCAATCCATCCATCTTGTACTTGGCTAGGCATCAGCATTTATATTCATAACTATTTTAGTTATAAAATATGCGTTTCATCCCTCCTCTTCACATGACTATACCAATATAAACAGTTCCCACTCAACTTTTCCTTCCCCTTCTCTCATTCTGATTCGTTCTCATTCACTCATTTGATTACCTGTTTCTATGCAAATTTTTTCTAAAAACAAATTTTACTTCATCGGCCTTTGTTCAGTTGTTTAGGTGTGAAAACGTTACATGTGTACAGGCAGACAGATATAATTTTGCATTTAGAGTATACTAACTTTTGCTCGCGACTTCGTACGCACATATCCTGTAATTATCCATTTTCGTATAGCCTATCTATAGCCTTCCTCATGAATGTAGCTATCGTGTACAATAATCCAAAACCAATTGGTAGTTCTAGAGAATAACGCGTTTAAACAAACAAACTCTTAAACTTTTTATGTATATTTAGTACCAAGTATGAATATAGACAACTATGTGTATTATATATTACATTTAACTTTATTCAACATTAACCTACTTAATAGTAAAATGTAAATCTACAGATTCATCAAAAACAATAGTAATTGCTAAATTCGCTGTTATTATTTTAACTTTAAAGATAATTACATTAAATTTAACTGTCATCATCTTTTGCGGCAACTAGACCTGAATGAGGTTATTGCTTATATCAGCAGAGTTTTTAAGGAAACTGTTGATATTGTATTAAAGTAAAATAAATCATACAATAAACTTGATTGAATAAAACGCGACTTTTTTTTTTGCTTGTGGTAATTGTTTGTTTTATTTGAGACAAGCACTTTGCCGGCGACTTCATCCGCGCTATAATTTTCTTAAGGAAAACTTTTTTGAAAATAAATTACTTCCTCATAAATTTACTTATGATTGGTAACAGGGTACGTCTTGGCTTCTCGGTGTCTGATATCTGGCGTCTGACAATACGCAACGACTGTCAAAGTTCTCTAAATGATAGCCTGGTCTCTGTGAGATAAAAAAAATAATAGTGTAGGGTGTATTTAGAATTACCCCTTCATACCTAAGGAGATATGAAGGGGTAACTTTATAACTTTACTGTTCTAACATCATCATCATAGCATCCGAAACTAACTGCCTCCGTGATGACCCGGTGGTCATGGGTTCGATTCCCACGGGAAGGCATACTTTGTAGAGTTGTTTCTAGTTTGGCTAGGACATTGCAGGCTAAAAAATGTTTCCGTGCCTCGGAAGGCACGTATAAGCCGGCGGTCCCGGCCGCCAAATGGCGGTCGTCAAATAAACTATGTTAGAAGCCCTTGAGGCGGTTTAGAATCTCTGACACTGGAGTGTGTCTCGCTAGACCTTACTCCACACGATAAGAAGAGTAAGAAGGAGCCGAAAAACGTCTGCTGGACATAAGTACCAAGTGACGCCACAACTACCGGTCCTGCGCGTCTCGCATCCATATCGGCTACCCGCGATCGTCGCCAATACTATAATTTAAATTAACATGATTACAAGCACAGTCAGATAGTACTAGTTGGCTAATTCTTGCGAACAATAACCTCTTTGCGGTCGTTGGAATCGGTTAACCATTGATATGGTGTTACTTGTAATGCAGTAATCTAACACCCAAGACATATATCTTGATATTAGTACATATTGGTTAGCGGTTAATTTTATAACTAGCTGACCCGTGTCCACTTTGTTGGGTGGTATTTTTTTGGGTTTACATATTGCCTATGACATTCGCAATTAACGTGGCTTTCCATTGGTAAAAGAATTTTCAAAATTGGTACAGTGGATCCACAGATTTCCCCTACAATCTCACGAACTCACAGACTTTACCTCTGTATACCATTATTAAGTATAATGTATAAAACATTATCGGATTGATTGGGAATTAATAGTTTGTTTATTTTGCATTTTTAACAAATAAAAATTGACGCAGTTCATTTTATTTTACTTAGTAGTTAAACCGCGCAACTTCGTCTACGTCATAATTGTCATTACACTTCCGCTCCTATTAGTCTGAGCGTGTTGATTTATATCCTATAGCCTTTCTCAATAAATGGGCTATCTAACACTGAAAGAATTTTTCAAATCGGAGCATGAATTCCTGAGATTAGCGCGTTCAAGCAAACAAACAAACTCTTCAGCTTTATATATTAGTATATAGTATATAGATTATTATATAGTGCGTAAAATAATAAAAACAACACCAGCTGAAATGTGATTATGGTACCCATCATTATGATCAACTTATACAATGAGATCCAAACTGAAATCACGAAAAAAAATTAAGTAGGTACCCGTTTTTCTATTGGCAAAACCCAACAACATGTACTGAACAGTGGCCTTAGTGCGAGTTTTTTATGGTTCTCGATCTCGTTAGCGTAAACGTCAATTTGTATTGAAACTGGATAAGCACCGTCTGGTGACAGCAACGGAAAACCTTTTTTTTCTATATAATTTGACATAAGAGAACGTTTACGTTAAAGCAATCGAGTTCGTTGAAAAACTTACACTAAGCCCTCTGCAGATATTTTTTGCGCGATTTCATGGACGGATGCCATAGTAAAGAAATAAGATGAGATACAAGGACCCATTTTTAGATTTTGCGTCTATTTTTTTACTGCTTGTGCACTGTCAAAAGATTATAGTCTGAACTAGCTTTTACCAGACTTCGTACGCACATTTCTCATTTTTTCCCGTTCCGGTGAGAAATTCGGGAAATCTTTCTTAGTGCTCCCTTACCAGTAGTTTCAGCTGAGCATTATATGTCAGTCACTCTCACAGTCAGTCAGGAACGAAAAGGAAAAATTTGGTTTTGTATTACAGGTTATTTTTTTTTAATAAATATACATTAACCCAGCTTCAATCTGTATAGTTACGCTTATATTTAATACTAGTTGACCCGCGCAACTTCGTCTGCGTCGCAATTTTCATTACTGCTCCGCTCCTATTGGTCTTAGCGTGATGATATATAGCCTATAGCCTTCCTCAATAAATGGGCTATCTAACACTGAAAGAATTTTTCAAATCGGACCAAGAGTTCCTGAGATTAGCGCGTTCAAGTAAACAAACAAACTCTTCAGCTTTATATATTAAGTATAGATCAAAACTGAAGTAGAATAATTACACTTACAAAAAAAAATAGACAGCACCCCAAAAACTATCTGGCATTTTAACCTATCTATAACTTAACCTATAAATAAAAACAGAATAAACCTCGTTCAGCTAATGTCTTTGCAGATTCAAGGTTCGCCTAGACAAAGATTTATGATACATACAAACGTACAGATATCTAACATACATAGATACATACACATAGTTATCTTAAACAGACAATCTTTCACAGGCTTTGTCTGTGAGAGTCTACAACCACCCACTTCATGCTCACTTACACATTCGAGAGTAGGGCGAACAGAATTGAAGAGTATTATTTTGGGATAAATTTCATAGTATATTAAATTTGTATTGTTTATATTTTTATCTGTTCTGTGGTTATATTGGTAGTGCTATTACTATGCTCGGAGCAACTTATTGTTTAAACTTCTAAAATATTATAAAGAAGAAAGATTTTTTGTTTACTTGGACCGAATAGGCTCTGAAACTACTGGGCCGATTTTAAGCAGCTTTTACCGATAAAAATCTTAATTATCAAGAAGTAACATTGGCTATAATAAAAAATAAAAATAAAATAAAGAATAAAAATTAGAAATCGAAAAAAATAATAATAAAAATAATAATTAATAAAAATTAGAAATATCTACGGAAATTGACTCGCGGGCGAAGTGCTAGTATAAAAGCCGTAAAAATTAATATTTATTAAAGGTAATCTTTGATAACTTATGTAAGTAGGTACTTGTTAAATTTCTAGAAACTTAATAACATATAATATTGAGGATCATGGGCTTTCAATCCCGGAAAATCGGTTCCTGCGAGTTATGAATACTTTTGAACCAAATTAAAAATACCTATTAACAAATACTCTTTTTAACTACGAGTATATAATAACAGTGTTCCTCTGGAAGTCAAAATAGACTGACCTAACTCGAGTGTTATAAGTAGGATGTTTAAATAATTTAACGTAACCTTATTCAAATTTATGTCGCACAAATTTGTATATCGGAAACAAAACATGACTTAATTTCTTTCATTACGTCAAAGATCTGCTTACAAAACTCAATATCACTTAATTTATAAACAAAACTTACAATATAACCTCTATTAAAATTCTGTTTCCATGCGTCAGAAATACATAAGTCGAAATAGTATAACATATTTTTTAAACAAGCCTTTACGTACTAAATAAAATATCACTTGTCCATACGTATGTAATAAGACCACACATGGTGGTGTAATTTGCTTGGTTGAGAGGTTGTTTTTTTTACTGTTCATAGGCATGCGTTTGACCACTATTTCCCCTGATGGTAAGCGATGATGTGATCGATGCTATGGCCACCTTTAGGCTCCATCATCAGTTGAACTCCCTTTTTTTTGGTAAGGTTGGGAAATTATCAAATGACTCCTTCTTATGGAAATATTTATTATGTCTATGCTCCTACCGCTCTGGGCGGAGCGGAAGGGAGTGGCAGACATCTTTTTTATTTTTTTATTTGTGATGGCTTTGACTCCAGTCTAGGACTTAAACTGACTAAAACCCATCCGTGTTCCTCCTAATGCCCTTTGCGTTCCAGGGCCGCGGTAACTGTTTCAAACGAATTCCCCAAACCAAAGTCCAGCTAGATACATGTTATTGCATTGCGCCTGAATTTACATATTATGCCGAGTTAAAGTCAAATCGCATCACCAAACATACCTACATAATACATTTAAAGCTTGAAAAACAAAACAAGTTTTAACTTAAACTCATACAGTCATGACCAGTAAGTTGTTGCCAGGTAGTCAACAAGCTATGCAAACAGTAGTTACATACAATGTCTCGGCCACGGTCATTTTTGTAATAACCTTGGTATCAGATCAATTGATTGCCAAATTGCAAGGCGAGGGTCGAACGTAATGATAAGTGTTATGTAAGTGACTGGCTTGTTGGTTCACGAGCCGGACTACAGAGAGAGTTGTTCATTCGTTTTATTATGGATTGTACAAAAAAACCGGCTAAGTGCGAGTAGAACTCGCACACCAAGGGTTCCGTACCATAAACCACAATTTTTATTATTTTTTGTTATAGCGGCAATAGAAATACACAATCTGTAAAAGTTTCAACTATCTACCTATTACGGTTCTTGAGATACAGCCCGCTGATAGACAGATGAACGGACGGACGGACGGACAGCGGAGGCTTAGTAATAGGGTTCCGTCGGTTACCTTTTGGGTACGGAACCCTAAAAATGAGGGCTTTCCTTTATTTTGCCATGTGTTATTACTTCCCAGAATTTGATCTTTATTAACTACACTTTCGGATGGTGTAATAATACAGTGTATTTTTTTTTCAAATCAACCGCTTCGTCCTGGGTAAAAATAATGATTTTTCAAAGATCCAGTTATGCAGTATTTTTTTCTTCAAAATCTAGCTTGAGGGTCTTCAGTGGTTTCGATATTCCCCATAGTTTCGGATTTGACCATGAAGGCACACTTTAAAAATTCACTCTGTATAGATTTTCCAAAAATAAACGGTTAGGCTACTTTTTCCCATCTATCTCTATATCAAATTGATCAAAGTTGGTTCAGCGATTTATGCCAGAAAGTGTAACAAACAAAAAAACTTTCACGCTAGACATAAACAAAAAAACACGTCACAAAAATCTATTACTAGGAATGCATTTTAACTGAATATCTCTAAAATATTAGTTTAGATGAAGAATACTGTCCAATATATCCTAATACTAGCTATTGCCCGCGACTTTGTACGCGCTTACCCCACTTTTTCCCGTTCCCGTAAATCCTCTCTTAGTGCTCCCCTACACTCCCCAAGGAAGGTAGTTTCGGCTGTACGCTGTCTGTCAGTCACTCAATCATATAATATATTGATAAGGATATTGATTGATTGTCCGGCCTCATTTAGTTTCAATTGACAAAAAAAGATTCGAGTATAAAAAAGTTATTTGTAACCTATTTCCAGAATAAATAACATTTACCTACCTATCTTTTAAAATCCGTTGCATATGGTCACCCTACACTAATCCCTATTCGTATAAAATTACAGTTGAGAATACTTGAATTCTGAACCTTTGTGCAAATACTAGCCACAGAGTATCCATTACTGACCTATATTCTCAGTCATATACATATAAAAGTATACCTTATGCTTATGTGAATGTGACCTAGTTTTGTAGAGCCTCCACGAGTAACACTTTACTACTTCCGGCCCTTTGCAATCAGCCCAGCTCCCAAACTTTAATTTAGGCAATTTTTTTAACTTTGCGTAGCCCATATGACCAGAAAAGTTAGATATATAGATGATAGCATGATCTACCATACAAAACATCATACATCTTACCGAAAAAGAGGAAAAAAAAATGCAACATTGTTTCAAAAAGCCCGAATATTTTTTGTATCAACTATTTTGTTACAATAGTAGCCTGTCATTTCGGGCCTGCGGACTGCGAGGGTTGTTTATACTTTCTTAAGTGTTGCTCAGTCAAAGAACATCCATGTTAAGAAACTTGAGTTCGGTGCCCCTGTTTGGAACATGTGCCATGCGTTGGAGCCCAAGTACCCATACCCCGCACTTAAGATTATTTAATTAACGCTAACGATGCTGCAATGGAGGAGCTCGTGGCTAGATAATAACAGCCGCACGGGTCGATCTTCAAGGTTAAGCAACGCTTGCCAAGGTTGGTCTGTGGATGGGTGACAATTTTAACATACCGAGTTTCCTCCGTGCCTCGGAAAGCACGTTAAGCCGTTGGTCCCGGCTGTCATTGGTAGATCTTTGGCAGTCGTTACGGGTAGTCAGAGCCAGTTAATCTGACTCCAGTCTTGCCATGAAGTACCGTGTTACCTAGTTAATGGGTTGTGGAGGTCTGGTAGGCAGCCGCTCCGTGTAAAATACTGGTATTCAGCTAAATCCGGTTTGACTGGAAGCCGACCCCAATATAGTTGGGAAAAAGGCTAGGCAGATGATGATGATGATGGACTGCGAGGGTTGTCAGGTAGTAGACAGGCCCCGCTAGTCCCAGATCCTGCCAGGGTTGCTGAATTTATTCGAAAAAGTCGGCGCGGCCCTGGAACGCAAAAGTAGGAGGAAAACGGATGGGTTTTAGTCAGTAAGAGTCTGACACTGCTCCGCCCAGAGCTTTGATGATTTCCCATCCTTAAAAAAGTACCCTGTCACTTATTTCTCCTACGTGTGAGTTAGGGTCAAGTCACACCGAGATGGCAGCAAAGCGGCGAGCAGTTTCAGTCTCATATAATTTTAAACTTTATCTTCGTTACTATAACACATATTATCGCGGAAGTCGTCAGAATGCTCGCGGCGCCGCGGGCGGCCGCGCGATCTTTTCAAGTTTCTCAAGCGATCAAGCGATACTATGTGTTACAGTGATGAGGATTAAGTTTAAAATTATATGATACTGAACCTGCTCGCCGCTTCGCTGCTATCTCGGTTTGACTTGAGCCTTACCTTCCAAATTTATCAAAAACCCGCGCGACTTCGTCTGTGTCACAATTTACATAACTGCTCCGCTCCTATTGGTCTTAGCGTGATGATATTTAGCCTATAGTCTTCCTCGATAAATGGGCTATCTAACACTGAAATAATTTTTCAAAACGTACCCGTAGTTCCTGAGATTAGCGCGTTCAAGCAAACCAACAAACAAACTCTTCAGCTTTATATATTAGTACTAGTTGACCCACGCAACTTCCTTTGCATCACAACTTTCATTACTGCTAACACTGAAACAATTTTTCAAATCGTACCAGTAGTTCCTGAGATTAGCGCGTTCAAGTAAACCAACAAACAAACTCTTCAGCTTTATATATTAGTACTAGTTGACCCACGCAACTTCGTTTGCGTCACAACTTTCATTACTGCTAACACTGAAACAATTTTTCAAATCGGACCAGTAGTTCCTGAGATTAGCGCGTTCAAGCAAACAAACTCTTCAGCTTTCGTCGCTCACAATTCGACTTCGTCTGCGTCACAATTTTCGTTACTGCTCCACTCCTATTGGTCTTAGCGTGATAATATTTATAGCCTATAGCCTTCCTCGTTAAATGGGCTATCTAACACTGAAAGAATTTTTCAAATCGGACCGGTAGTTCCTGAGATTAGCGCGTTCAAGTAAACAAACAAACTCTTTAGCTAAATCAAAACTATGGAGAACAAAGTGCTCATCAAATTATGTAAATAATTGCTTATTTGAGTCACGTTTCAAGTTACTACGATGCGTCATTCTCTCATCGTAACTGCCATTACTTAAAATAAACGTACGTAAACCACTGCATAAAACGAGGTAAACGGTTGAATTTCTCGCCTTGGGGAAATGCAATAGGTGTACGGTATCCCCCTCGCTAAGATAGGACTGGCTTAACCAGTTTGCTTGGCAGGATGACTGTGGGCCGTACCTGATTAGGTTAAGATATTAATGATAAATTGGCCTTGTGATGTTCCCGGCAAATGGTAAAAGAATCGCTCTAATTTTTTTCAAGTAACAAAACTCATAGTTTTAATAACAATATACATAAAAACTATGTTAGTAAGACACAAAATAACACAAAAACCAAAACAGTTTGCGATATCACTGCTGCAAGGTAACAGGCCCAGCATCAGCTGGGCACCTTGCAGAGTACCCTGCTCCGTTCACAAACGCACAATCTAGCCTGCTTGCTATCATGGACAGGATGCTGTTGGCACTGCCGCGCACCCTTCTGACTAGGGATGCGCACCGGTTCCGAATCACAGTGTAAAGACCACTAATGGTCAAGTGGGTTAGATAATTTTGGTCACAGACCCTACTAAGACTTGTAGAGTAACAGCTAGAACCTGGGAGTCTTAAAGTCAAGAGTGAATATACAAACCTCTTTTTTTATTACTTGTTGTTATAGCAGCAATAGAAATACAAAATCTGTGAAAATTTCAACTATCTACCTGTCACGGTTCTTGAGATACAGCCTGCTGACAGACAGACGGACGGACGGACAGACAGCGGAGGCTTAGTAATAGGATAATGTGGGTGTACTTTACAATCCTACCTACCTTTCAAAATAATATAAGCTTGAGACTATGAATGAATGTAATGTCGCTAAAGTCTCAACCACGCACTATGGCTATTTTTGTTGTAATTAATATTGTGTTTTGCAAAAATTAATTAAAAATAAATATTTGATTAATCATCACAAAAAGGACGGAAACTTAGCACAAGAAAACCACAAATTCAATCAAATTAACGCATTCAAAGAATTGACCGCGGAAATCAAAGGTACTTCACCGTAAAATTCTCTGCCCGGGTTTTTACGCGGACAAGTTAGAATTTATGCGACATAAAACGCAAGATCTTGACTCAATTGACTTGGGAAACCCCATAAAATACGTACTTAAACATTTGAAATTTTCCTTTCAACTGCGCCATTTTGATTTACGAAAGTGACTGATGTCACTTTTGACAGCTGTCAAATTATTTACTTTTTAAATAAATTGGTGTCTTTTTTGTTTTTTGTTGGCTCGATTGTCAATGACTCACGTAGTCAAACGGCTGTCGAGATTTGTTTTATTTGTAGAGGTAAAACAAATTGGACTTTTTTGTGACGAATCTGTAATCAAGATAATTCCCAGGTTTGCTTGTTATAAAACCGGTCTCACCTATGAAAATATTGTTTACTCGTAGATTCATCATCATCTGCCTAGCCTTTTCCCAACTATATTGGGGTCGGCTTCCAGTCAAACCAGATTCAGCTGCATACCAGTGTTTTACGTGGAGCGGCTGCCTACCAGACCTCCACAACCCATTAACTGGGTACCACGGTACTTCTTGGCAAGACTGGAGTCAGATTTACTGGCTTCTGACAACCCGTAACGACTGCCAAAGATCTACAAAGGACAGCCGGGACCAACGGCTTAACGTGCTTTCCGAGGCACGGAGGAAACTCGTTATGCTAAGATCCATCCACAGACCAACCTTGGCAAGCGTTGCTTAACCTTAAAGATCGATCCGTGCGGCTGTTATTATTTAGCCACGAGCTCCTAATTGTTTACTCGTAGATTGATGACAAATAATTCAGGAAAATCGCCATTTTTGCGTACGGTCACGTACGATTCTTTGATAAAATCGCTAAAAAGAGAAACAATAGTATATCCATTCGATATGGATTTAATATAATTATTAAATCAAATTCAGTTACAAAATAATAATAAATAACGTAATCTGCCGCAAACGTATCGAAAGAAGCAAAAAAAATTATGGCTGATACTTTTTTTTTAATTAAGGAGATTGTGTTACCCGAGGAGCTCGTAGCTAGATAATAACAGCCGTACGGGTCGATTTTCAAGGTTAGTCTGTGGATGGGTGACCATCTTAACAAACCGAGTTTCCTCCGTGCCTCGGAAAGCACGTTAAGCCGTTAGTCCCGGCTGTCATTTGTAGATCTTTGACAGTCGTTACTGATAGTCAGAAGCTAGTAAATCTGACTCTAGTCCTGCCATGAAGTACCGTGTTACCAGTTAATGGGTTGCGGAGGTTTAGTAGGCCGGTCGGGTTCCATTGGTTACTCTTTGGGTACAGAACCCTAAAACCCAATGCAAATAATCACATCAAGATTGTTTACCATTATTTATATCTAGATGCTAAATAGCTGTAACATCCAATCTATTATTATCTACAATGACGAGAGACTTTTCAAGTGTGTTCAAATTAGTCTAAAAAACCAGTTCGCTTTGTGGTAATGCCATAAAGTGTTAATTATCATAAAAACTGTCATAACTCACCTGTGTATCGTCAGCAGATGATTCTGGTTTTCTTCACAAGATGTTATCATCATCTGCGTAGTATTTAACTAATTGTATTGGCGTCGGTATCCAGCCTAAAGAATACCAGTATTTGTACATAGAGCCTTTGCATATCTGACCTCTAAGGTTGTGCAGCGGGTCTAAAAAGGCCACTTTATCAAAATCATAATATTAACCACACAACAATCTGTCAATTTAATTTTCATCTTTATCACTAACCCATTAGGTTCAAGGTTGATTGGGAAAATTTTACAGTGATGGGAAGCGTGATGTACTTTCTGTTTCTGCTGAAGTGGCGGTTAGACCCCCAGATGAATCTTGACTTGGCTTGCAAACTGTCGTTAAGTGACTGAGTAACAGACAGACAACGTACAGCCGATACTAATGGTCGTATAAAGCTGAAATTTTGCAAGTTAAGGTTCCTTGGTGAGAGAGGAGCACTAAGAGAGAATTTCCCAAAAATCCTACTGGATCGGTAAAACTCGGGATATAAAATAAATATAATTCATGGGCAAAAGCTAGGAGTTTAATACCTTACTGCTTTATCGGTCTTACCATTCATGAAAACCGTATCAAAACCCATTGCCCGGATAGCTCAGTCGGTAGAGCATTGGACTTTTAATCCAAGGGTCCAGGGTTCAAATCCCTGTTCGGGCGATATCTTTTGGTTTAATTGAAATAATGAAATGAATTTTCACTTTCGTTACGAGGTTTAGAAGTATGTGGAGAAGCAGACAGAGACAGATAGTGACATTGTTTTGTACTTTTTAAAATAGTAACCTTATTTGAGTACGGAACCCTATTACTAAGCCTACGCTGTCCGTCCGTCCGTCTGTCTGTCAGCGAGCTGTATCTCAAGAACCGTAATAGGTAGGCAGTTGAAATTTTCACAGATTGTGTATTTCTAATGCTGCTATAACGACAAATAATAAAAATTAAAAGGGTCTCGCATACTTAACAAACGTATTTTTTCTTCTCTTCGTTTGAGAGTCCGACTCGCACTTGCCCGGTTTTTTAGATTTTTATTTCTCTCAAAGTATTTTTAGAGAAATATAAAAGTATCAAAATGGTGACGTAGTTTCAGCATTCATTATTGCAAACTACGTATTTACGTATGGCTGACAAAGTCACGTGGAGGTACGTTAAACATTTATCACACTTAGCCAAATTTTAATTAGGAGCTTGTTTTGCTTGTAAAGTCATTGGGTTTCCCTATTACGGAATTCTCAGAAACCGCTTTTATTCCCGATTCTGTATTATTAGCAATAGGGTCACCCCCTTACACGGGAATGGGACCACCACGTGACTGGCTAAGTTTTGGCATTTTTTGACGTAATAACGTCTTATAAATCGTCTAGTTGACTGTGGATGGATGGAGAGGGAGAGGAAGGCCAAAGAAAAGATGGATGGATTGTGCGAGGAGCGATATGAAGGAAAAGGGAGTTAGTGATAGAGTGACGACTGATAGAACAGAATGGAAGAGTAAAACGTGTTGCGCCGACTCCAAGTAACATGGGATAAGGGCAGGAAGATGATGATTAACTTTGAACGGATTTAATGTGTTCAGAAACACAAACGCAGGTCAAGAGTTCCATTCCTAACTTTTACTATCTTGTTACTGTGGTCTCTTTAAAAGACGTTTGGAAACGCTTACTGCGAATTGGTAGGAACAGCAACCAGGTAGGGATGGTAACTTGTATGTATGTATATAAATCGGGCTGGTTTCCGCAACTCCACGACTAAGCGCGTATTTTGCGTGCAGTTGGGACAAATGCGTCATTCGATCCACCGCAGCTCCCCAAGGAAGGCCAGCAACGCCTTGGTGTTACCTACTATCTCGCAGAGGGTACCTGCGTTTCCGAAGTACTTTGCCCTGTAATCCGCGACTACCAGGCAGCTTAGAAGCAGGTGTGCAGCTGTCTCATTCTCCTCCATGCAGGCTCTGCATAGCGGGCTGTCAGTGACTCCTATATCACAGATGTGTTAACTTGCAATGCTTTAACGTTCTGTCCACCCTTTCAAGATATACAGGGGTCATGTTATTATAGTCAAAAGTCGATCAATATTTATAAAATTCTTCCGTTACTGAGTGACTGACAGACAACAACACACAGCCGACTCTACTGGACGCAGAAAGATGAAATTATGCATATAACGATTTCCCGAAATTCCCACGGGAACGGGAAAAAACGCCAGTACGTATTATTTTTTGAATTACTAGCTTCTGGCAGCACATTCCCGGGATGAAAGATATCCTAAATCCTATTCTAGGAGATGGTCTTTTCAACTGCTAAGTTTCATCCGAACCCGTTCTGACGTTACGACGGGAAGATGCAATTTTGTATTTATAATAAATTATAGTTAGGACGAAACTAGGTGATGTATGTATGTATGTAAATCGGGCTGGTTTCTGGTTTCTGCAACTCCACGACTTAGCGCGTATTTTGCGTGTAGGTGGGACAAATGCGTCATTCGATCCACCCCAGCTCCCCAAGAAAGGCCAGCAACGCCTTGGTGTTACTAACTATCTCGCAGAGGGTACCTGGGTTTCCGAAGCAGGTGTGCTGCTGTCTCATTCTCCTCCATGCAGGCTCTGCATAGCGGGCTGTCAGTGACTCCTATAGCATAGAGGTGTTTATTAAAAGACCCATGGCCAGTTGTTACAGCTGTGACTGAACTAGGTGATATAAAGTATCAAATCGGCAAAAATATTTTTGTTTGTTTCATAATTTCATTGGACATTTTGTAGAAAATGCATCTTTTAACACGTGATTCGAAACACAGTAATCATGATGCTAGCAAAATTAAGTATTCAGGACAAAACCTGCGTCATAATATTTCGCAAGGTATTTGTCCTTTTATCATGTGTTAGCGCCAATCGCTGAGTCATTGGCTCCAACGTCGTTTGGCGCCAATGTCAACGACAAATGTTTGTAATAGGATAACGTGACGGTTCTCGATAATTTGACGTCATTGATATGCCGTCAATTCTTCGGAATAAGGTGTTTGAATTTTTCCCGTACTTTCGGTAAAACCTTTGGGTCACTTTCGCATTTGCTTTCTTGGTTATTTGTGTAGATATTATTTAAGACTCGTTCAAGAACTGCTAGGCTATTCTGTAAACAACCATTTCGATATCGAGCTTCACCTGAGTGACAAACCTCACAAAGTGAGCTTTATTGCACACAACATAAAGGTGTTACGTTTGACGTAATTTGATAATCATCTCGGATTTCGCTGTCGAGATACGAAAATGTTGTTTTTTTTTTATTATTTGTGATGGGTTTGCTCTTGACTCTAGTCTATGTCAGAGATGACAGAGACAAAGTCTACGATGGAGCGAGCCTACCCAGAAGGAGCCTGTTCACTCTAACTTTGAAGAGATTAGGGTTGCAAGCCTTTGGAAACACAGACGCAGGCAGAGAGTTCCACTCCTTTGCTGTGCGCATTATAAAAGACGTTTGAAAACGCATCGTGCGAATTGGTGGAATAGCCACAAGGTAGGGATGGTAAGATGCAGTGCGTCTGGATGTCCGATGGTAGAAGGGGGCCGGTCGGATGAGGTCGTGGAGTTCTTGGGCACACTCACCGAAGTACAATCTGTAGAAGACTGACAAGCAGGCAACCTTACGGCGATGAGCCAAGCTATGTAGCTATGTTACGGAATAGGGGTACCTACTGGTTTCATTTCCACATGTTTATTAGGAATTATAGCAAACTTTAGATAATATATACATGCAAACTTAAAAAACCACACTAATTAACAAGAAATTATGTACTTACAAACGCGTATAAAAAAATAAAATTAATCATTGGGCATAAAAAAATAATCCACATCGCTGTCAATGGCAAAAGTGCCCAGAACACTGGCAGCATTGCCGCGTTAAATCGCAATGCTGATACCTACTGGTTTAAGATGAATGCAAATCCAGTTTTATATTTAAACTAGCTTTAGTCTCCGACATCGTACGCGCATATCCCGTGTTTTCCCGTTCTCGTAGGGATTCCGGGAAATCCTCTCTTAGCGCTTCTCTACGCAATGTAGAAAATCCAAATCTCAGCTGTTTACGACCAGTAGTTTGGCTGTCCGCTGTATGTCAGTCACTCAGTCAGTCAGTCACTCAGTTTTATATATACTGACTGATGATTGTAATTAAAAACACTTACTGAAATTAAATAAGTCATTACCAACAATAATAATACAATTTAGCTATAACAGCAATTATGTTAAGAGTGATCAATTATGTTAAGAGTGACCAATTATGTTAAGAGTGATCAATTCGGTTTTATTCCTAAATCTGGGTCTCGGGTATTGGGTTTTTTGGCCTCAATTCTTAATAATCTGTGCATTTTTGTCGTAATTGGTTCTTGAATCACCTGCACGTATTAATAATTTAGAGCCTAATTCTGAGATGCTTAAAACCGGTTTAATTTTATTATTCTTTAGCTTTGGGATTCAAAATAACACCTGATTTATTTACAGCTACTAGTTTCTACCAGCGGCTTCGCCCGCGTAACTGTTGAAAAACGTCAACTGCCTCCGTGGTCGAGTGGTTAAGGCGTTTGCCTTGTGACCTGGTAGTCGTGGGTTCGATTCCCACAGGAAAGCATACTTTTTAAAGTTGTTTTCCAGTTCGGTTACGACATTGCAGGCTTGAATCACCTGATTGTCTGATAAAAAAGATGATCCCGTGCTTCGGAAGGCACGTATAAGCCGGTGGACCCGGCCGCCAAATGGCGGTCGTCAAATAAACCATGCCAGAGGCACTTGAGGCGGTTTAGAAACTCTGACACAAGGGTGTGTGGGGTCGTTAGACCTTACTGCCCACACTATGAGAAGAAAAGAAAACCTGAAAATGGTCCCCCAGGGACAAAAGCCTATGTGTTATTCCAGACTATAATCTATCTCTATGCTCTTTCATCCGGATCCGTTCCCTAGTTATTTTGTCACAAACGTCAATCCATCCATTCAAACTTTCACATTTTTAATAATAAGTAATTTTAATATTGCACAAAATTATTGTGTTTACAAATATATTGTGTAATTTTGAGTTCCTAATATTGTGTGCCGCGATTTGATACATTAGGTACTGTTAATAACATTCCAAATTATATGAGAATCAATTAGTAAATGATGGAAAGATTCTCTCAATTATTGCACCAGTTAAAATTTTTACTTTCTTTGTAATATTGTGTAATTCTTAAGTATTATAACAATAGTAATAATGAAAAAAAAATAAAAGAATCAAAGGAAAAAAGGTGAAACAAACATACATTACAGAAATATAAACAAGGGTCTATTGTAAATACGGTTTACACAAAAAAACAGCAATAATACCAACTGAATAAAAAATTCACAACACTAACCTACCACAACACTGTATTATTTATAAAAATATAAATAATTCATAAGTCGCTTGATAATTATTAACAGTGTCAACGCTACTATTATATTTTTTATAATAATTATACTCAGGTACTTATCATTATTTTTCAAAGAACTCACATAATTTTAGTAGAAGAGTGTAAATGACATAAATTTTAAATTGCATAAGCAAGGCATGCTGACCAGCTAGTCTATTCTGTAAGTAACCATTTCGATATCGAGCTTCATCTGGGTGACATAGCTCACAAAGTGAACTTTATTCCACACAACATAAAGGTCTTATCTAGGAGGAGCTCGTGGCTAGATAATAACAGCCGCAAGAGTCGATCTTCAAGGTTAAGCAACGCTTGCCAAGGTTTGTCTGTGGATGGGTGACCATCTTAACATACCGATTTTCCACCGTGCCTCGGAAAGCACGTTGAGCCTTTGGTCCCGGTTGTCATTTGTAGATCTTTGGCATTCGTTACGGATAGTCAGAAGCCAGTTAATCCGACTCCAGTCTTGCCATGAAGTACTGTGTTACCCAGTTAATGGGTTGTGGAGGTCTGGTAGGCAGCCGCTCCGCGTAAAATACTGGCATTCAGCTAAATCCGGTTTAACTGGAAGCCGACCCCAATATATAGTTGGGAAAAGGCTAGGCAGATGATGATAAAGGTCTTATCTTTATACTCACCTTGGATTCCGCTGTCGAGACTCTAAACTGTTATTGCAGATAACCCTAACATAAGGTTGTTTTTGAGTGATATAATTATTATATCAAGTTATCGACCTCCAATTTTAAGGAAGCAATATTTAACAGAAATCAAAGTCTAAACGGATGCTGTTAATAATATAATATCTGAAATAATAATTACATACTAATGTATAACGTGTGAAAGTTTGTATGTTCATAATTAATGTGTTTGTTAATCAACCACACCTCAACGGCAGAACAGATTTGACTGAAACATAAAACACATATAGACCATAACCTGGGTTTTGACATAGGATACTTAATATCCCGGTATTATGCCCTTGGGATAGTTTCTGACTTTCACGCGTGTAAAGCCAATGCCAAAAACAAGTTGGCAATAATGAAATATAAAACATTCGACATAAAATTTTATAGGTATTGACTACCGGTATTAATGAATTTATGCAAATCAATTATTTAAATTATAATAGATACCGGTATTTTTATAGATCAACGGAACTTTTGAATCGATCATGGAGACGTCTTTAGATTGAAATAAGACAGAAAATGCATTCGATTTTAAATATTGGTACGAAATTTGGGTTGTGAGATTTTTTTTAATCTTTTTACCCTAATCTTCCGGGTATTACAGATTTAAATAAAATCCTATCGCTTTCTGTCCATTTGAACCTAAAACCAAATTGATTTATGTAAATAATCCAGTTCTATTTCGCCATGGACATATTATAAAACAATAATATTTAAATATAATTGCATTTTCACTGAAATATAAAATTACATGGAAAAATACACCGGACAAACAATATTCGTTAAAAAAATTCTGTTATTTGATAAGTTTGTTTAATAAAAAAAATGTGATCATGAAATTCATTGAATTGTGTTTCTGTGAAATAGAATACAATAATATGTGACATAAAATTACAAGGACCAAATATTATATGAAACATTTTCTGCGAAACGAAATTCTATTAAATTTCTGTCTGCAAAACAAGGGTACACCCTATTTCGCTACTTAAGTTCCGTGGTTTATCTCACAAATAAATATAATCGGTTCAATAATTAACCAACAATTTTTAAAGCACACGTTTTTTGAGTACCTAACGAAAAAAAATCTCTTCGATAGGTTCAACAGCTTAACTTCGAAACCGATTTTAACAAAACTTGGGAATAGGGTAACACGATACCAGGAAAACATTATTCAGTAGAAGTATTCCCAGAAAATAGCAAACTTTTCTTGTGGGTGGTTCGAGCCCATTTATTGTTTTCGTATGTTAATCAAAGTAAATTCTAGACTAGATATATTTAAGTTAAAAATAACAAACCTGTTAAGGGTACATAATAAAGAGTAATTAGGTAAATTCGCTGATGTAACGTAAACTAAACCGATTCCGAATTCTAAATCGAATGGAGCAATTTAACAAACGATACTCCCAACTCTAATCGATTCATCAAAAACTGGTGCAAATATCGATACTTACACTCATTCACCGCAGTTATCGATTCCCCAGTTCGACGCATGCGTAAATGTGCCGTACAAATATCATCTGTTGAATGTAGCTTGGCACAGTCAGTCAGCCATCGCAGTGTGTCCCGACACATCGTCCACTATAATTTAATTTATTTTTCCGTGTTTTCTGTTATTAAAAAAACCCGCGAACCGTAAGTAGAGACAGCAAAAATATTAAAACATATTTATTTTTGTAAAACGTTCGTTTTGTGCAGTTATTTGTGTGATTTTTGTTTTTTTTTTCGTTTTTGTTGAACAAGAGTGAGTATGAATAGTGATATAAACAAATAGGTGTTTGCCTTCGCTTATCGCGATTTATCACGAGTTATCAATGTGATTTACTTTTTATATTGTTCCGGTTCCGGTTGGTAGGACCTAGGTCAAAAGTTGACCTAGGTTTGTAATGTTTAGTTACTTATAACTGCGTAATGGTTTTTTATTCAATTACCCGTTGCGTGATTAAAACAATTAAGATTATCAAGGTTTGCCTGAGCTGTGTTTTCATTCACAATTATTTGTGAATAATTAGCATGTTTTGATATCAAAGTTATGCAATGGATTTAGTGGCAGAAATTAATGGTTTTGATAGTGAATTTTGTCTAATAGTTGTGATTTTATCGAATTTATTACTTACATTTGTGACACTTTAACCTTTTTATGCACCTATATAATATTAGCACGAGTGCCTGAGGTCTTGGAGAACATATATTTTTTAAGAATTTCATTAGCTTGTCACTGTTTATAGATGTAATTTTTTTTAGTATCTGATATTTATTTTATTGCACAAATTAATGGAGCTAACATCAAACAAATCCTCCTCAGTTACACATATCGGAACTACTCGAGATCTCTTCTATGTATCCCACGACAAAAGCAATAGAGCCCATAGCTAAGGTATATAGTGGACTCTTCACAGTAACCAGAATGTTTTAGATACTTTTAATAGTCGGTATGTCATAGTATAAATAAGGAGATAATTTGCACTATCATAACAATAACTCATCGTTTTTATCAGTCTAATAGTTCACCGCTAAGCATTTTTTGCTCAATGATTATCATAAATGGGGATATGATCCGTAAAATTTTGACTGAGTAAAAATGATATTTTTTAATTTACCCTAAATAAATAAAAGTAACTTTACACCAGAATATCTTGTTTTTTGTTGTTAGTACATAATTTTTGGAAATACCTACAGTTACAGTACAGGAAGTATCTGTGTTTTTGTTTTTAAATCAGATGATTTAAAAACTAAAACACAGATATATTCATTCTTGCTGGTCGTCTTAAGCTACCGTTTATCCATACAAAAAAATAACGATTCCTGTAGGCCAGTAAAGTTAGTTTTCAAAATAAAGCTCAAATTCAAATTATTCAAGGTTTTAATCAAAAAGCTTAAAATGTTTTGAATTTGAGTTTTGAAGAAAAAGGATTTATGTGGTAATTAAAATACTTGCTTTTTAGATAAATAATTAATTGTACCCGTTTATAACGTTAATAACACCGCGTTACATTAAGCAAGTTTACCTTCCACCCTGCTTATCACTGGCCGCACCGAGAGTAGACGGAAAGAAAAAAAAAATAGAATGAAGAAAATGATTTTTAATGACATTTTGCAACCCAAATTTTCTTATGCTTTTAACACACAAAAAAAAACCGGCCAAGTGCGAGTCGGACTCGCACACGATGGGTTCCGTACCATATACCTTGGTTTTTATTAATTGTTGTTATAGCGACAATATATATACACAATTTGTGAAAATTTTAACTGTCTACTACCTATTACGGTTCTTGAGATACAGCCCGCTGACAGACAGACGGACGGACTGACGAACAGCGGAGGCTTAGTAATAAGGTTCCGTTGGATACCGTTTGGATGGAACCCTAAAAATGGTATCCATGGTTTATCTTGATTTACGCACGTCCAAAAAAGGGTAAATATGCACTTCTCACTTTTTCGGAATCATTTTTTGTTTGTGATTTCACAGTAAACTGTTACAACTTATTAAGTGCATTTAAGCTGTTGCGACAACTTAGTCATTTATATAGGATTTTCAAATGTTCAAAGATGTCAACGTTATCGAAAAGAAACGATTAAATAAGGAAAAAAAAGAAATTAAGTACAATCATTGATATCATTTTATATTTCTGTGAATATACTTATACATCGAAAACGGTAACTTTTTCTTTTAAAATTAAATCTCCTAAAGTGAGGGTAGTATAAATAATAATTAATTGGCATGTACCTCAAAAACTAGATGTGATATATAACATTTGATTGAAACATCTTTATCTAT
Source organism: Lacanobia oleracea (assembly GCA_950371165.1). NCBI lineage: Eukaryota > Metazoa > Arthropoda > Insecta > Lepidoptera > Noctuidae > Lacanobia > Lacanobia oleracea. The sequence continues at coordinate 14,250,049 of OX493412.1, forward strand.
ACTTATCTACGTATGAAGCTGAAGAATTTGTTTGTTTGTTCGTAATCTCAGGAACGGCCGGTCCGATTTGAAAAATTATTTCAATGTTAGATAGCCCATTTATCGAGGAAGGCTATAGGCTATATATCATTACACTCAGACCAATAGGAGCGGAACAGACGAAGTTGCGCAGGTTTAATATATGACTCATTACCTATCATTCCAGCTAACAGTTAAGAGGGTATCAAAACAGTGTAACGCAGTGTGATTACAGTATACGAACATAAAGTATGGATAACTGGCCGAACGCACGTTCAAAGTGGTGTTAACGAAAATCTCGGTTTGTGCAATTAACTGTACGGTCAGCTCAGTTGCTAGTTAAACATTGAGTTAACCATTTAATTTTTAGGGTTAACTATAAAATTACAATAAATATTAAAGGGAACCCTTCGTCTGCAAGTCCGACTCGCACTTGACCGGATTTTGTATTTTTATATCTATACTAATATATAAAGCTGAAGAGTTGGTTTGTTTGCTTGAACGGGCTAATCTCAGGAACTACCGGTCCGATTTGAAATAACGCTGAATTCTTTCAGCGTTCGATAGCCCATTTATCGAGAAAGGCTATAAGCTATATAACATCACGCTAAGACCAATAGGAGCGGAGCAGACGAAGTTACGCGGGTCAACTAGTTAGCAATAATCGTGTTACGATAACAGGGCAATGAGTTTAGTATGATACATTAAAACAAATTCAAATAACTCCCAGTCAAGGACTATAAGGGCCGATAGGGGTGAAATGATATAGTCTTTAAATAGTCTTGTGTGCTCGGTGGCTAAAAGATTATGTTTGAAACTTCGAATTTCAAGGGGTATGGTGACAACAGACTTATATTAATATTAGCTTCTGCCAACGTCTTCGCTCGAATAAAGTATCCATGTAGCCTGTAACCGTCTCCAGAGTCCCATCTGTCTCTGTACCAAAATTCATCAAAATCGGTTTAGCGATTTAGGCCTGAAAGCATAACAAACAAACTCACTTGAAGGAGCAAAACAAGAGATGTCACAAAAAATCAGCCAAGAGCGAGTCGAACTCTCACTTGAAGGGTTCCGTACCATAAACCGAATTTTCTTTTATTGGAGCCCCCTATAATTTTTTATTTTATTTAATTTTTATTATTTGTTGTTATAAAAATTTCAACAATATATGTACTAAAATTTCAACTGTCGGGCTAGATCGGTTCGCTAGGCTGACAGACCGACGGACGGACAGTGGAGGCTTAATAATAGGGTTCCATTTGTTGCCCTTTGGGGACGGAACCCTGGAAACAGTCTTTGTGTAATATTTTATTTTTTCAAAATGTATGGACTTTCTTTTACATTTCACAAATAGGAGCTGAAGTTTACCTCACTGAGATTGTCTTTAAGCACAAAGAAGCCTTGATGATTATTTAAGCCGATAAAAATCCAAATTAATGGTTATGTGACATTCCTTATTTTTCCCCTGTACCCATCACTTTCCTCTTCCTTACTAATATTATAAATGCGAAAGTAACTCTGTCTGTCTGTCGCGCTTTCACGCCAAAACTACTGAACCGATTTAAATGAAATTTGGTACAGTGATGGTCTAGAGCCTGAGAAAAGAACAAAGGCTACTTTTTATCACGGGAATATGTTCCCTAGGGGCTTTGCGGGCGAAGCCGCTGGCAGAAGCTAGTTTATAGTAATTATTAGTAAGGATAAATCCAGGTTTCCTCACGATGATTTATTATTCCTAAATTAGACACAAGCACATACCCTTGACGACCACGATATTAAGTTTCATACGATAAGGGGTGATCCCTATTACCCGGTAAGAAAGGTCGGTTATATAATATATAATATATTTCCTTAGCGGCTAACTCAATTTCAAGTGAACTTGGGTAAAGATCACAGCGCGGGTTAATAAGAATTTTAGGAAGATTTTATTAACAAAAACCTTTCATAGTAGAATTATAATAAAGGTCTTCAATTTATGTATATGTCTTAACTTCTTTTTCTTATCGTGTGGGCAGTAAGGACTAACGAACCCACACACCTTAGTATCAGAGTTTCTCAACCGCCCCAAGGGCCTCTGACATGGTTTATTTAGCGGCCGGGACCACTGCCATATACATAGCCTTCTGAAGCACGGAATCATCTTTTTTATCAGACAATCAGTTAATATGTCTTAACGATTAGATCATAATCATGAGTTATTTTTTTATGCAAACTACTTAAAATTCTTGTCGTTATAAATACAAAAAATTTACTTTCCTAACATAGTAGTTATTATGTAAGAGTTTTCTTTCCGTATTCACAGAAGACGAGATGTTTTCATCTGCTCAAAATATGATACTTCACACTATAAAATTTATCCTTTATTAATATCATATTATTTAAAAAAAACGGTCAAAATTTGCCCTTGCCGTTCATTGTTATTGGGCAATCTTGTTTTATCCGCAAAACTTCGAAGTTACAAATTTGTGACTTCCATACCTTTTATTACAATCTAACGACCCTTTTCGTCCCTAAATATAACCATAAAAAAAAGTATATATGGACCGTAAATTCGATAAACTTGAAATACATTCAAAGAGCCGAGTTGACTCATTCAATCATTTCGAATTAAAACTTTGACATCGAGAAATAAAAGAAAAAGTTCGAACCGCAAACTTTTGTACAATAAATAAAATTTTGAACGTATAGGTACTTTTTTTGTTAACGCTACCGGTGCGCAAAGGACACGCGTTCACTTTTGCAACAAGGACATTAGGTACAAGCGTTAGAACTATAACGTTTTAATTATTATTATTATGCTGACCGTACTTTAAGTGAAGGGGAATTTTGTTAAATTTTGAGGTTATTTCTTTAAGAAAAAATATTTAGATTTATGAGACGAATGTGGTAAAATAACACGCGAAATTGATAATTTACAAATAGGTCAAATATCAAAATTACTGAGTTTGATAACACCGATCGGAATCAGTAAAAAACCTCACGGATCTGTCACTATTTTCCCGGTATAACACAATGATCAATCTGCTCTAATTTCAAATCAGAGGCAGCGGAACTAAAACATAAATCCTAGTCCAGATCCTGCATAAACATACACATATTTAAATATTTATGTGAAACCACACGTTGTATTAATAAGCTAACGTTGGGTTTTTATTAACATAATAATCATTAATGATCTTCATTGTATTCTGTTGATGTATTAATGGGACAAAAACTTTTGTATGCGCGGGAAAAATGACAGATGACAACTCGTTTTGGGGTTCCATAGACAAGAAATCTTTTTAATGTTTAATTTTTTAAACTAATACCGAACAGATCAAACTGGAAAATGCTATCATTCAACCAGCATTTTTCTTTGTGTGTTTCTGTCAGTAATAGGTTTTTCTTTGCATCATCCGAGTTTACAACCCATGGCCTTTTAGTAGCATACATAAAGGCAACTATGATTGATTTATCATTGTTTTCTAAGTAGGTTAAGGTCGTCTAGGTTAGCGAGTAACCACGTATCTAAACGACTATTTAATTACAAAAATAGTGTTTTATTTTGTCCATCAATTAATCTGCCGAAGCCTCTCAACTATATTTTTTTTTTGGTGTGCGTCATGCTTGCCGCAAATAAACGCTTCTTTTTCCTTTCTTTCTTTGGGGTTGACTTCCATTCTAACCGGATGCAGGAACTTGTACGTTACTGACTAAGCTTCATTGTCAAACTTTCCGTCTTCTGACCAAAAATTGTACAAAACTGGCGACTGGCAGAGATCCTCAAGTAGTAACTAAGACAAACGCCGCAGAGGTATAGACTCAATATTAATTGGTATCCCATCCACGTACCGACCTCGACAAGCGTTGCTTAACTGCTAAGATCGGCCCGTGCGACTGTTATTACTAACCTAGCCTTAAGTATAACTTACACTTTAGCCCATATTGCACAGTTATCGGGCTAAAGCCATGCGGTGCAAAGATAATCGCATTTGAACCACTCCAAGCGAGTCAAAGCCCGGCTAAACAACAATGGTCGTGTTGCAAATCCGTTTATGAAGTTCAAAGGTCAATCAAAGCTCTATTAAATTGCTCCATGTGGGTTTGATCTCGAATAAACTGGTCACCTTTGTTTGAAAATGTTTCAAAAAATCGATCTTTGGCAGTCGTTACGGGCAGGCAAGAATTTTGACACCAGTCTTGCCAAGGGGTAACAGCATCATCATCCTATCAGCCGAAAGACGTCCACTGCTGAAAATAGGCCTTCCCCAAGCGTTGCCACAATGACCTGTCTTGCGCGTCTCGCATACATCGGCTACCCACAACCTTCACCAGGTCATCGGTCCACCTTGTTGGAGGCCTTGTGGGCAATGTTATCCATTTACTGGATTTTGGAGGTTAGATAAACAGTCGCTCCATGTCAAATACTGATCATCATCATCCACAGCCCGATCTTGCCCATTGCTGCATAAGCATAGGCCTCTCTTTTCTTGTGCCAATCTCCGCGTTCTTGCACCAGCCTCATCCAGGTTCAACTATATCTGTATTTTTTAACTTAATATTTCCATTTAACTTTAATTACTTAAATTATAATCATATCGGTTATAATATAATTACTTCAATTATTAATATCCTTCCTTATGGCTTATTATTATTACGTTTACTTACGGAACCTTTTTAATTATGTAAAGTTAATTTTTTGTATGAAACTAATGATATGTATATTTCCATACAGAATCATCTTAAACAGTCATATCTTATTTTATTGTTTCCACGTTTCTTGTGACTTTGTGATGTATTTAATTTTTTGGTAATAATTAGTGGAAAACCCCTGTTTTTAACCTTGCTATATTAAACATCAGTTAACAGATGAAATGACGCAAAAACTATTTTCTTTTGACGTGGCCGTGTTCCCAAGATTTTCTAGTCTACAAAGTTTTGTTGTTAAAAGTAGTTTATAATTTTGAAGCTTTTTTTCCTTCTTTAGTTCTACTATCCAAACTCCTTTTTTTAAATTATGTATAAAAATAACAGTGAAGACATAATTTCACTACATACCTATCATTGTACTTGGTCACAATGTGATGATGATGTCATCATCGTAAATATTTGAATAGCTCAGTAATAATTAATTTAATTGACCATTGTAATTTGATACTTGTATCAAATGCACACGTGTATATTTGCTAAGTTTCAAAAAAACATAAATCAGAATAAAACGCAAGCTCACAAAATAACACATTAAAAAATACAGCCAATAAACTAAATAACTGTATATTTTTAATCATATGTATAACGTCGTAGGAGCTCGTGGCTAAATAATAACAGCCACACAGATCGATCTTCAAGGTTAAGCAACGCTTGCCAAGGCTGGTCTGTGGATGGGTGACCATCTTTACATACCGAGTTTCCTCCGTGCCTCGGAAAGCACGTTAAGCTGTTGGTCCCGGCAGACATTTTTAGAACTTTGGCAGTCGTTACGGATTGTCAGAAGCCAGTAAATCTGACTCCAGTCTTGCCAAGAAATACCGTGTTATCCATTTAATGGGTTGTGGAGGTCTGGTAGGCAGCCGCTTCTCGTAAAATACTGGTATTCAGCTGAATCCGGTATGACTGGAAGCCGACCCCAATATAGTTGAGAAAAGGCTAGGCAGATGATGATGATGATGTATAACGTCGTATATTATTCTGTTTCTCTGTGTGTACAAACATAATACAACCAAAAAAAGTGACCATATAACACGCGTGATTTCAATCTTCTCAAAAAAAATCTTTCTAGATCATCTCATTCAAGATCTCTATCAACAACAGACGACATAGGCATTCGGAACACGCTGAGAATTTCAATTAATATAAATTTTAGGTTAATCACGTAAATAACCACTTTCGTTCTTTTTATATTGTTGCTACACGGATTTCTCTTTCCGTATTTGCTGCTAAATGGCTTATTTTTTACTTACATCATTGAGCCTTCCTTATCTTACCCTAAGATTTTGATCTCCTTGTTAATTTTAATAATCCGGTAACATTCCTTTGGAAATTTTTTGGAAGCTCTTTCATTCATTATTTCATCTTCATCATCACCATCTTTAGCATTTAAGCAAAGGCTTCTCTTTTCTTACCAAGCTTTGCACCCTTTCTTTGTTAGTTTTTATTCTAGTTCAATTTTCACCTAGCTTGTTCTTATAAAGTTCTAAAACAGTATTACTTATCCGATCTCTTCTACAACAATTTCTGCAATCATGAGCACTATTTACTCTGTACTTATAAGTCATACAGTTGTTCAAAAGACATTGAAATCTTTTTCCATGACTATTACTTCATCTAAAGCAGCTTTGACGGTCAACTCTAGGTCAAGCCTACAAATAAAGAGCTCAAAATTCGCACCACTACCAATTACCGTAACAATGCAAAACCGGAAACTAAAAACCGCACTACTTCACTAATAGGAAGCAAACCTTGATTGCGACCTCAACTTTCATATGTGGGTAAACGAACCGAAAACGTATCAAGGTTGCATATCAAAACACCGGTTTATTCGGTATAGATTTGGACACAAGATCACTATCACAGCTCGAGAGTTCCTTAGACGGTGTTGAAAAGCCGTAAGTAGCGTGATTTACTTGTATAGTCTTGTTTATTTTATTTCCTTATATAATGAGTTTTATGTCTTTCATTTCATTGCAACTTGACTTTATCTTTTCTCTGACTTTCAATCATAATTTCTCTGTATCAACTCTCATAATACCTTTAATCAACATTAGCTTCTTTTTCTCTCATATTAAGCAAACAACCTCAGTCACTGAATGACGCTTATCCAGCATCGGTCGCAAACATTTGTGTAACACGTTGGCTATTACGTAAAACTTGGTATACGTAATTATTGCATTAGAACATAATATTTTACACTCGGCCACGTGACTCCAGTGGCAATGCACTTCGCCTTGATTTAATTTGCTCTACTTGTGACGTCGTCCATCGGATTATTATTTGAGACCTTAGTTACTACATTATTATTCTGAATATCATTTATCTTTGCCCACATTGAGATAAGTTTCTTCATTAATCAAACTAAATTGTATGTTAAAATCAATGCAATACATTGTTTCCACAATATATCTTGAAATTGATTTATCGGCTAAACTAACATATTTATACGGAACCTTAAATCACATTGATACTCAACTGCGCTCGAATCGAGAGACGTCAAAACATGTAAAAATATGAATACTTTTGCCCTTAGGCCTATAAGTATCTCTTTCATTTTGGCGGAAGCATTATATTATTTGTTACTGACGAAATAACAATTATATTCAATAACTAAATGATAAACGAGACACGGGTTATCATCGCAATAAATTAAGTTACAATTTTAAGGAGATAACCCAGGGGTCATCTCTTTGTTAATTGAATCAGTCGAGCCGCACATGCGCACAAAACGGACGTATTATAAAATCAAAATCAAATACAACATAAAATTTAAATTTCGAATCACGATTTTTAGTAAAAACAAAATGGCCGCCGTTAACGGAAAGGATTCAGACCCGATCGTCCCGCCTTCGTCTTTGATCAGAAGGGTCAGTTCCCGATCAATCAGAAATTCGATATCAGAGGAGATAGAAAACGGTGACGGTCCTGTAAAAGGATCTTTTGTTAGTAAATACAAGAAAGCTCCAGAGGCGTTAAAGAGTTTCCATTTGACTGATGCTGAAAGTGAGCTGGAGGTACCTGGAACTCCAATGACTCCTAGAACATCTACCACACCTGGTTTGTATACTTAGATGATATTATAATATTTGCGTGATTTTTCACGTCTTTTCCTTCAATAGGGTATTTTACTAAAAAAATCTAATTACTCCGTCTGATAGATTTTCAAAAAATATTCGACACGTATTTTTTCTTTTTGCAAGTAAACAAATAATAAGGAAGATACAGCGAGTTGAAGACACGCGTGACGTCATATGGCTTGCTAAAAATGTACCAAATTTACCAAGCCTAAGTAGAATATTTTTTTTAAATCTATCAGACGGAGTAATTAGATTTTTTAGTAAAATACCCTATTGTCTTAATGTTAAGTCCTTTTGTTCTTATACTCTTATGATTTATTTAAATTGTCTTATTCTTTTTTCGTGTTTTTCAATACGTCAATAGAATGATATATACTGCTTTTGTACATGTTAAATTCATTCTAAATCTTAACTGGTTTATTTGGATCACATTTCATTTTGAACATTAACTTCAACCTTTTAAATGAATAGGTCTCTCATAGCACATACGAGTTGTGTTACTTTAATTATATTTGCCTATATATGTATTAAAACAAAGCGTTATTCCTAATTTGCCAACAGTTTCAAGGATTAAAACTAAGGTTTCTTGAGCAAAACTTTAGAATAGTTCACTTTATCAAATTGTTTATTGTTCTTGAACTAAAATATAAACATAGCCATGTGATGTTTGGATTGAAGGTCTAATACTTTATTTTAAACTAAATTATGCAGTGACTAGATTTTTTTGCGCTTTGTTCGATTTAAATTCCTCTGAGACTCATAATTTTAATTTTAGATTCGTCAAAGGCTTACGACAACGTCTGTCATCGTCGGCCTTGTGATTTACTTATATTTCACTAAAACAATACATTTTAATGTGAAACAGAGGAGTACAGTGTGAGGTTGCCTTTCCATCACAGTGGCAGCGGAGCGAAGAAACGGAGAAATTTTAACCAATGGAATTGCATAAAATCTCTACACCGCGTGACTCACAGACATTTTGACTAACATGATTGGTTAATATATCGCCGTTTCTCCGCTCCACCGCCTCGCTCTGCTGTAATGGACAGAAGTTAATGCTTCTTAATCAGAATTTTTCTTTTGGAATGCCGCAGCGTACATCCGTATGGGTAATAAAACAAAATGTGTTAGGGCCTTTTAAGATATAGCCAGGGTCTGTATAACCCTGAAAATTTCTAAAAGATTGATGCTTGTCTAGATAACAATATTTTTTTTAACTAATTTATAATTGAACGGTGTCTTACTCAAGGCAGGCTTCATTTTTTTCAAACATACCTATCTAATATGTTTCCAACAATTTATGAGCACGCAACCATACGGAACGATTGCAACATATTCTGTCAAATGTTTGGTTTGTAGAATTAACTTCAGTCATTAGCAAAAAAAACTTGCAACGTTTGAACAATATTGCGTAATATTTTAGCTATTTACATCCTTATCACGTTTTTCTTATATCTCATTAGTTCATTCATTATTATAGAGCAAAGTATGGAATTGACTTCCTCTTGATGTCTTTCTGTGGGACATGGACCGATTCAAACTTCATATTTGAAAAGACTTCTCGTCCATGAACATGTAACATCAGATGGATCGCCTGCTTTTGCCAGTCTATAGCATAAAAAAATGTCATTGCCATATTATTCATATATTGTGCGTTTGTTTCCAGTCGTTTTTAACTTTTAGTCACACGAATGTCTCAAATTGTCACTCGGTTAAGTCTGACACTTCCTTGTCAATTACCAATGCCAAATATGAGAATTTTATCATTGGATATTAAACCATTGGAATTATAATCGACCATTGTGAGGAAAAGTGATGAGCTCGTGGCTAAATAATAACAGCCGCACGGGTCGATCTTAAAGGTTAAGCAACGCTTGTCAAGGTTGGTCTGTGGATGGGTGACCATCTTAACATACCGAGTTTCCTCCGTGCCTCGGAAAGCACGTTAAGCCGTTGGTCCCGGCTGTCATTTGTAGATCTTTGGCAGTCGTTACGGATTATCAGAAGCCAATAAAAATCTGACTCCAGTCTTGCCAAGAAGTACCGTGTTACCCAGTTAATGGGTTGTGGAGGTCTGGTAGGCAGCCGCTCCACGTAAAACACTGGTATTCAGCTGAATCCGGTCTGACTGGAAGCCGACCCCGATATAGTTGGGAAAAGGCTAGGCAGATGATTGTGAGGAAAAGTGATAAGATTCAAGTGACAGCCATAATTTAATGCGCGACTGCAAAGATTAGAGGTACACTTAGATCGTCCTAATTAAAATTTGAAGTGAAATCGCAAAATACTGTCTATTTCACTAGAAAAAACGTGCGCCAGGAATTTTCACACTTGCAAAAAAATAATTTTATATCTAATCTAATGTTGCAAAACGATGCACTTCAAAGAATTCTACAGTCTTGCAAATAAAAGTCAAAGCAGAGCTAGCAAAATTACAAATCATAAATTGCTGAGTATTGCTGACCTATTCAGCGTCAAAAGCAGCTACGAACAACATTTCCAACCACATTTATTTGTTTTTATTCTCTACATTTCTAACCAGTCAGCTTCTTTGTTCCCAGGTCACGAGAACTGCACCTTCCACCATGACCTGGAGCTGGACCACAGACCACCCACCAGGGAGGCACTCCTTCCCGACATGGCCGCCTCCTACAGACTTCTGCTTACAGGTAAATATCCTTAAAGAGCGTGCTCCATCTTCGACTACATCATCGCTTACCATCAGGTGAAATGGTGGTCAAACGCGTGCCTATAAATAGTAAAAAAAAATTGTGGCATAGGACTGAGGGAGCAATTCTTGTACCTTCAAGTCAGCATTCACATCACAATCGCAATCTGCCAAAATACAGCTATTTTTTCTGGATAGGAAATCATCAAATGACTCCTTCCGCTCTGGGCTGAGCGGAAGGGTGTCGGACTCTTACTCACTTAAATCTACTCCTAATGCCCTTTGCGTTCCAGGGCCGCGGTGACTAATATCGCAACCCTAGAATTACAGCTAATTTCCCCATATTTTTAGAAGTTTTCGTCATTGATTGTCGTTGAGTTGAATTTCAATGATTTTTAAGTAAGTCTTCAGTTCTGTTTCAAGCACACAAACCCGAATTAGTGGATTCTCAATACTCCTACAGTAATAAAAATTCTATTTGCTGTGAGTGTCTGATCAAACAAGGCTGTTACATGAGCAACAGATGTGATAAACATACAATTTGTTAACCGGAATATTTCTAATCTTCAGGACTTGGAGAGGACCCAGAGAGGGCGGGTCTGCTGAAGACTCCTGAGCGTGCCGCCAAAGCTATGCTTTTCTTCACCAAAGGATACGACCAGAGTCTTGAAGGTATGTTTATTATTATTACACAAGCATTCAATAGTCCCGACTTGAGATAATACAAACATGCATAAAAACAACCAAATTGAGAACCTCCTCATTTTTTGGAAGTCTGTTAAAAAAGCAAGCTCAGTCATCGTCACCTACTGCAGCCATTTGGTTTGGTTTTGGATAAGCTGGTTTTGACTGTACCCTAAAATAACTCATGGTGTGCCAGTTAGAAATTCACTTTCATTTAACTATTAAAATAAAATAACATGCGTCATAGAAATGTTACATGACGAAATAAGAAAATTTCTTGCATCATAATATTTCGCTTATGAGAGCTATCGTTCAAAAGTTACATATTATTTTAACGAGCTTAATAAGTTGGACTTGGCTGGAGTCACAAATAAAAATATCACTAATGTCTACAACACAAATATCAATACCAAAAATGACGACTTTCAACAAATAACTAATGTAACCATATTTGATATTCCAGAGGTTCTAAACAACGCCATATTTGACGAGGACACTGATGAGATGGTCGTTGTAAAGGACATCGAAATGTTCTCCATGTGCGAGCACCATTTGGTACCGTTCTACGGAAAGGTGTCCATCGGCTACCTGCCTCAAGGCAAGATCCTTGGATTAAGCAAGCTGGCTAGGTAAGAGAGCAATGGTTTTCTTTAATTAGAACTTGATTTTGAGAGAGATAAGGTAAACTAGGTAAAACTATCTGTTAAAGATCGTTTTTAGTGATAACATCGCCCATTGTTACACCCTATTAGTTTTTATGTTCGTATTGTAATTTGTTACCATAACAAAGTACAATAAAGAATAATTAGTGATGAGAGAGTAAACATGTATGTAGCAGGATGATAAATGATTATAATACCGCAAACTAAGGCTCTGCGAACAAATCACATCATACTAATGTGATTTATTTAATTATTTAAAAAATTCTGAGCAAATAGTCCAACCATTCATTCATAGGCCCGTGCTCAGTAGATCAAAACGCTATCACTGCAAATGACAAAAGCGAAGCATGCATGCATGAATAATCTCTATTTGCCGCTATTTTTTTTACCTGTACTTGTTCAGTTGTAGTTTTCCCATACTTTACTTCTCATCACCTATTTTTATCTTTGTCTCTCTTCCTCTTTGTCTTCAATACGTAATAATTCCCTATCATTATTGCAGGATCGTGGAGATCTTCTCCCGTCGTCTCCAGGTCCAGGAGCGTCTGACCAAACAGATCGCCGTGGCTGTCACACAGGCAGTTCGCCCGGCTGGTGTCGCCGTTGTTATCGAAGGAGTGTAAGTAGCCCTTACTTTCTAAATTATTACGTCAAGGACCATCAGCAAAGCCAGCCTTATACTGTAAAAATAACTTGCAACTTCTATCTAGATTATTATGCCAGTGTCTTATTGATTATTAGCCATCTCTGACTACACATCACATGTCCAGAGACGAAATAATAAAACCGTTTTTGTTTAAAAAATTAATAAAATTTAGTAGTAACACCGAAGTCATATATTAGTCGAAATCTTAAATGTCCGGTTTGTTTGGTGAGGGGTGACATTTTCCGCCTCCGATGACGTAATAATGTGGAGAAGAGGAATCAGAATCAGTATAAGCCGGCTCTTTGGACTAGTGCCTCTGTTGTATCTGAGCTTAATTGAAAATTCCCATCCTTTGCTACTTCTTTAAACGTAACGTAGGTTGAAGAAAGATGTGGTAAATCAGATTTTCTTCCAAATACTTATACTTTATAATCTTACTGACGTCCGTTATGCTAATGGCGAATTTGTTCCAACAAACCCAACATAGAACATGACGTCATTTAGATAAAGATCGAAAGTAGAGGTATAAATAAGTTGCATATAGAATGTAATTTTACCAAAAGAGCCGACAGTATCATGAATTACCTTTTTGATGAGATTGTGATTGCCGAGTCGACAACTCGGCAAAATGAAATAAACTTTACTGTATTTACGAGGGATAAGCTTTGAGTTAACCATTATGACGTAAATGGGGAGAAAAACTATCATGCAGTCTAAATTGCACATTATAATAGAATAAGTTTTTCCTATCATCACGGACATAGCTTGCGACGCAATCTCAAATGGCGTGCCCAGAGTAAAAAAAGCGGATAATCAAGTCTCATATCTTCGCCATCTAGTCTTCACACGAGATACTAGATGGCGCCACAAAAGCCCGTGAGAGATAGATCGTGATGTAGTTTTTCAGTTACTCAAGAGATGGCGACACTTGTCGTTAAATCACTTGGCTTATTTAGTTCATCATATTTTCACTGGAGTGCGCTGGATGTATCGTCATTGCGATTTTTCAATTTAATTCTGTCATTTTTTAATAACACAGGTATTCTTGTTCAATCTGAACCTATTTTCATTTTTTTTTCCTTTTCTAGACACATGTGCATGGTCATGCGAGGGGTTCAAAAGATCAACAGTAAGACGGTGACGTCGACGATGCTCGGAGTGTTCCGTGATGACCCGAAGACGAGGGAGGAGTTCCTTAACCTCGTGCACTCCAAGTGAGACAGCGAGATTATGTGTTTACGTTGCAAGTCCTTAATATTGTTTCTGGGGTTTCTTTTATTCTTATAATCAATATTCTATTTTTTTTTCTTTAGTGTCTTGTCTAGAGAAGCTTGATGTTTTTCCAGTTTCTTTTTTTGATAAAAATCTTTTTTATCTTTTTAATTTATTAAAGAAAAAATATTATGGACACCCAACTTGACGTAAGGATTATTTCTTAAGTTGTTAGTTAAGTTATTGCTTTTATTGCTCTAATTTGGTAATTTATAATTACTATAAAAACAATTTACATTGTTGAAGCAAAAAAAGTTGCAGCTTATATTTTGTTCCTTTTTTCATATTTTTCACTTTATTTAGCAATAAAAAAACTCAAAATTACCTATAAACTGCTAAAACAGTATGTATTACAACGAGAATAGGTATTTCTAAAAATAGACAAACAGATACTGCCTTAGATTAATAGTATAATTTAATATTTTTTTGCAATTTTATTTTCTGATCAGTTTCTTTTTCTTTCTAATTATTTCTTTTAATAATTAAACTGCACCATTTTCATTTTAAGTTAAAAGATACATGACAATAAAAATGACAAAAGAATATTTATTAATTTAGCTTAAATTTTAGTGGGGAATGTGATAACAATATATATTGCCCAAACTTATCACATTTTCCAAAGTAAAATTATATTTTATTAAGAGATTTAGTACAAAAAAATATAATTATTATAATATTTTATAAAATTGTTGAAAGTTTTTTTGGACCGATTAGTTTAATTTTTGACAAAAATCTCAAGCATAAAATGGCTGATGTTTGACATTTTTGGCATATTTTTTTATTTTAGTAATATAAAAAATGCTAAAAGCCGATGATGTTGCCTTAAAATGTGAATGTAAGAATTTTTGATATGTTTTAACTATATCATGATTTTATAAATAAATGTTTTTTATTTTAAGTTAATTACGCTTTTTATTACATACCTATAGGATCATTACCCAAATTAAAAAAAAAAAAAAAAATTAGTAGGTATTTTATGCATATATATTTTTTACCTTGTACTTCAGCAAAAGTTGCATGAGATATATTTGCATGTAGCTTACAGTCGACCTCCTATCCTATGGGACTTCTATCTAAACACACTTCATACCTCTACACCTCCTGCTCTGGAGAATATAGTCGTAGACCTGATAAAATAATAATATACTATCTATTTGTTGGTATAGCAATTTAATTTCTTATGGTTGTTTTACGTTTTTTTTTTTACTCTTACTCATAGTATATCTACAATTCATCTCAATTTCGAAAATTGCAGTGTCCATAAAATAATGATAACTCAATTCGAATCGATTTTACAATTAACACTTTCACTCCAGTTTAGGAACCAAAATAACTTCAATGTACAATTTTTTTTTTTTAATTAATATTTTAAATAGTTTTTTTTTATTACCACATTGTAGGTGTACCACAATTTATTTTTTTTGTAGTACACCTACAATGTTTTATTTTTATTTTATTACAATAAGTCCCCTAATGTACCACTACTATACATCATCATCTGCCTAGCCTTTTTCCCAACTATATTGAGTTCAGCTTCCAGTCAAACCGGATTTAGCTGAAAACCAGCATTTTACGTGGATCAACTGTCTACCAAACCTCCACTACCCAAACTGGGTAACACGGTAGTTCTTGGCAAGACTGGAGTCATATTTACTAAGTTCTGCCAATCCGTAACGATTGCCAAAAATCTACAAATGACAACCGGGACCGACTGTGCTTTCCGAGGCACAGAGGAGTATCGGTATGTTAAGATGGTCAACCATCCGCAGACCGACCTAAGCAAGCGTTGCTTAACCTTGAAGATCGACCCGTGCTTATTTAGCCACGAACCATTATATACATCATCATCATCTGCCTAGGTTTTCCCAACTATATTGGGGTCGGCTCCCAGTCAAACCGGATTCAGCTGAATACCAGTATTTTACGTGGAGCGGTTGTCTACCAGACCTCCACAACCCATTAACCGGGTAATACGGCAGTTCTTGGCAAGACTAGTGTCAGATTTACTGGCTTCTGAATTCCATAACCATTACATACATCAAGCTTAAATAAATAGCTGAAGTCTTAACATCTGCCAAATGTTTAGACCAGCCTCCAATAATGAAATACACAAACGCAAAATCTTTGGTACCAAAGGCCACCATTTGACAGCAAGTACACACTGAAAAGCAGGTAATCACAGGCGTACCCGGGAGGGTTCGAGTACAAGGAGCGTTTGCAGGTTTTCATTCCAGAATTTATCAGTGGAATCCAGGAGTCTTTTTTTGCTGCCCTGTTGACGGCAAGAGATTCGCTTCAACTAGATTGGACTTGGCTAAGACCTCCATAGATGTACCTCTGATCTCTTCAGGGAATTACAAGCGTATTATTACGATATTAGTTTGTCATAATCATCATTTCAGCCAAAAGATGGCCACGGCTTTCCTCAAGTGTCGCCACAGCATCCATCGGCCACCCGCGACCCTCACCAGGTCATCGGTCCACCTTGTGGGAGGCCTTCCAACGTTGCGTCTTCCGTTACGCGGTCGCCACTCCAGAACTTTTCTGCCCAATCGACCATTTGTTCTGCTAGCAATCCTCTTCAGTTTGACGGTCCTTCGGCCTATGTCGGTAACCTTGGTTCTCTTGCGGATATCATCATACCTGATTCGATCATACAAGGAAACTCCAAGCATTGCCCTCTCCATGGCCCAATACTAATACGTATTGTAACGTTATAAAAATAAAAAAACGAAACGTCGTGTTAAATACTTACTTTTGTTAAGAGATACAAAATAAACAACGTGTAAAAATCATTCTGTTATTTATAGAAATCTGTTTATATCCTGCAACCAACAAAGCTAACACATTCGACAAAAGTGCCTACATCAATTGATTACAGCAAATGTATTCTTCAGACTTAAAATTTTACGTATTCTAGCCGCAGACGTAACGTGCACGTTATTTAAATAAATTATGAGAGACCTCATTATTATAATTTTGGTATTGAAACGATGATTAGAAAACGACTACAACAGAAAATAAGAAAACTCACATTATCGCTAAACCACCTTTTACTTGCAAAAATCAAATTAACTTAATAACTATTCCTTTCCTCGAATTCAGAAAATTGAATTAACTGACAAAGAAAACATCTCGGACCACATTGATGGTTGAGAAATCGATAAACTAATACAACGTTAAAGGTTTTAGTTCAGTTGCAACAGTTCTGTATCGTCATAGCAATTTCAGGAAATGCTAATGGAATTGTAGCTAGAATTATGGCGTCTATAACTTGTTCATCAGCACTGCGTCTCACTCGGTTTCTTCTTGATAAGATATTTTAAATGAGTTTAAATCTTAAAATTATAAGTTTTCCAAATTCGCTTCATACCGTGTAGTTTGGTGATGTCCGCTGTAGGATTACTCCAGATCGTAGTACCTGCACACGATAGGGCATCAAGGTTTTACCTGCATTGGTGCAAATACCAGGGATACTGCTTGGGGTGTTGTTCGAATTCTGGCAGAAAGACGGGGATGTTGATACCAATGAATTGTACTAGTGATATTTAGCCAGTTTAAAAAAGGAGAGTAGGATTGGTTTCAACATGTTATTTTTTATCTATCATCTCCACGCTATTGTTTCTCCTCCTAATCCACATGTCCAAAAAAAATACGTCCTTTTCTCAGTCTTAAAAACTACTTAAAAAGTCTTGTAGCGTTATAACGCTACAGTATGTAGCAGTATTAGTGTGTTCAATCGTGATAGAATGATGTCATTGAAACTACCACAGGCACCTATCAAAGCTAAACAGTATATAAATACAAAAGGTTAAAGAGCATTAGAAAAATAAACTATCTTAACAGCTGTTAGCTATACATAATTATGTCGTTCTAAAATACTTGGAAGTGGTGACGGTCGGGCGTTTTAAGGGACTGTTGTCATGTAGATTTTTGACACTCAAAAAGTGCTGATTTTCAGCCTAGTTTGAATGAATAGGTTTTGATTTTAATTGTTTGCATACTTTGCAGTTTATAAATAAAATAAAAGACGACCATTTCATTGCGTAGGTTAAACGGTGACTTTAAGACATAGTTTTTTTATGTCGCTGATGTGAAATAATAGGGAAAATTTTATATATTTTCCCTTTTAATTTGAGTGGCATCCGAGGGTCACAAGTTGTTCCAGTGACCTGTCGCCATTTCATCCACCCATCGTTTCATACTTTCTTATACCTTGTAAAAGATAGCTTTATCTCTGCGACAGCTGTCAGTAAAATCACCCCTTTGAAGTCCTGAATTTCTTAATAATACAGACAGTAACTGTCAATCATCATCATGATCTGCCTAGCCTTTTCCCAACTATATTGGGGTCGGCTTCCATTAAAACCGGATTCAGATCAATACCAGTGTTTTACGTCGAGCGGCTGCCTACCAGACCTCCACAACCCATTAACTGGGTAACACGGTACTTCATGGCAAGACTGGAGTCAGATTTACTGCCTTCTTAAAATCCGTAACGACTGCCAAAGATCTACAAATGACAGCCGGGACCAACGGCTTAACGTGCTTTCCGAGGCACGGAGGAAACTCGGTATGTTAAGATGATCACCCATCCACAGACCAACCTTGGTAAGCGTTGCTTAACCTTCAAGATCGATCTGTGCGGCTGTTATTTTTTAGCCACGAGCTCCTCACCCCAGACAGTAACTGTCAATGTCATGCCTAATTAGTGATGGGCGGTGAGTCATCGCGATCACAGACTATCGATATTTAAAATAAAACAATTTAAAACCAATTTATTTATATAGAAGATTGGGATCGGGATTTGATAATATTTGCGAACAAGAGTTTATGGTAAATTTATAAGATTGTTCTAGTGATTCAGAAACCACAAATAACAACAAATATGGATTTAGGGTGAATAGACGAGATAGAGAATAAACGTATTTTTTTTTAAATAAAATATTCGTTTAATTAAGTAACGTTTGTAATTAAATTAAACCCAATTGTACGAGTACGTTACATTAGTATCGATAATAGTAAGAAACGTCGATAATTTATATCAACAATTTTTTATATTATAACAACCCTAGAAACGTCAGTTTGACATAATTATGTCACAGAGATCAAGCTATCTTTTACAAGGTATACTTTACAGTCTAGGAAATAACGAACATTTTCATTTATCATTGCACTTTTCTTGCTATAGGGTAACCAGAATGCCATGTCTACCAGGAGCCTCTCCTTCCAAGACCTCGAATGATGAGACCAACCCGAACCATTTAGAAATGTTTATCACTAAATAAACTGTTATTTCATTGGCACTTAGTTTCATTTCAACACACTCAAATTATTTGCTTGACATCACTTGCAATAAAGCTGCTGAATTTTATTAATTATACGACTTATCCTCCTCCGATTTTCTCTCTTACGAGGAGCTCGTGGCTAGATAATAACAGCCGCACCGGTCAATCTTCAAGGTTAAGCAACGCTTGCCAAGGTTGGTCTGTGGATGGGTGACCATCTTAACATACCGAGTTTCCTCCGTGCCTCGAAAAGCACGCTAAGCCGTTGGTCTCGGCTGTCATTTGTAGATCTTTGGTAGTCGTTACGGATAGTCAGAAGCCAGTAAATCTGATTCCAGCCTTGCCATGAAGTACCGTGTTACTCAGTTCATGGGTTGTGGAGATGTGGTAGTCAGCCGCTCTATGTAAAATACTGGTATTCAGCTGAATCCGGTTTGACTGGGAGCCGACCCCAATATAGTTGGGAAAAGGCTGGGCAGATGATGATACGACTAATCCTCCGGTTCAAAAGTTGATCACTGCTGCCCATCTCAAGAAAGATTAGCCTAGTTGACAATTTGGCTTTGTCCCTACTCATTCCTAGGAGGGGGCTACTCTCTAAGCCCGAACTCCGTAATTTCGGTCGTTCTTTACTCCGTATCACCTAACTACTAAAGTCACCAAACTGTAAGAAGTCCGATTGGACAGCTGAGTAGAGAGGGTTAGAGAATTGCACTAAGTGCGAAAGAGATTTATTTTTATAATAATAATAACAAAAAGTCAAGTCTGCGAAATCATAGGTTGCAACTAGTAACTATTGGTTTGTTTTATTGATAATTTGCGTAAAACAAGGAAAAAACACTTATTATTATTATATGCAAGGCGAGGATAATAAATTGAGTACATAACAAATACTGTAGGTACCTAATTCTAATACATTGAATAACATAAGATTCATTTCAAATCCTTCCAAGACTCCTTTTTTCGTTTAAAGGCAACAACGGAACTTTTTCACGATGAGTCTGTTGTAAGTCTATCCCATTCCCGAATATTTGTACCATAGACAGGATAGTGTATAAAGATTGCTTAATAATGACCATCATCGTTATTTCTCCGTCTCCGTCGCCCTATCGGCCGGTCCTACGTTTCTCCTCTGATCAAGATCATGCTCAGTTGAGTCATCGCACTCAATTATCTCGATAATTGAGTGCGATAGTGCGCTAAGTTTAAGATAATGTTTGCAACTTTACTTTTTTCTTTTCTTTGCAAGTCGGCTGGCGTAGGCACAACCTCAAAATAACATATTGTATTTGTATTGTATAACTGTACCGACACTAGTAAGTTTTCCCTTGTATTTTTTGCAACAGTTAACCAAAAATGTAGAACTGCATTTCCTATAGCTATAGTTATGTAATGCATGCCGTGGCAGCCTTTAATTAAGGCTACACTATAACATGTGTTAAATCAGGTGTTCCGAAATTATGTTTTTTTTTGGTGTATGCTTTGTTGGTTGCCCTTAAATAAATAAATAAATAAATAAATAAATAAATAAATAAATAAATAATGTTATACCAGAGATATATCACACCGCTCTTTATCATAAGCAAGACTCAATAGTAACAAAAATACGAGTACATTCACAACTATGTTGGAATCGACTACCAGTCTAACCGGGTGTAGATGAATACCAGTATTTTACATGTAGTGACTGCCTATGTTTCCACCACGATCTATTAACTGGGTAACACAATCCGTTCGGAAGACGTGTCAGATTTTCTGTCTTTTGCCTAACTGTAACCGCACTGGTCGAAGATCTACAAGCTTAGTGTGCTTTCTGAGGCACGAAGGAGACTCGGTATCCCTCACTCTCGGCAAGCATTGCTTAACCTTGAAGATCGACCTGTGTGAGTGTTCTTATTTAGTCATGGTTTAAACTGCAGATGGTTGCTCACAATGGACCTCATCAGAAAGCCTAAAGTCACTCAAAGGGTTAGCCGGTCCTGTGCGTCTCGCATCTATCGGCTTCCCGCGACCTTCACTAGGTCATCAGTCCGCCTTGTGGGAGGCCTTCCAACGCTGCATCTTCCGGTACGCGGTCTCCACTCCAGAACTTTTCGGCCTCATCGACCACCTGTTCGATCGCTTATAGCGATAAGGCCGCCCATTGTGTCACCCTATGTTATATTTTTCTCATGTATAATTTTTATAACTTACATGGTGTAAATAATAAAGAGTATTCTATGCTATCTGTTCTGCGAACAGATGCAGGGCACATTCCCTGCCCAGCTGCCACTTCAGTTTGGCGATCCTTTTGGGCTATGTCTGTAACCTAGAGTGTCTTGCGGATATCATTACTCCTGATTCAATCACGCAAGGAAACTCTAAGCCTTGCCCTCTCTTACTGTGGCGATACTTAGGGGAGGCTCATGTCCAGCAGTGGACGTGTTTCGGCTGATATGATAAACTGCTGATCACGACCTTATAATAAAGACACGATTCAAAAATCCTACTGAAATTCCGATAATTTTAAAAAAGAAAACAGTTCTTTTGTATTAAGATTAAACAGTGTCTGTTTTATTACATGCTTCGCGGTAATCTCTCGATATCGTGACCTATGGCATTTGGATATCTTCGTACTTATATATCAAGAAGAAGTCGTAGGCATAACAAATGAGTGATCTTTTCTTACAAACTTGTCTGTTCGTTCTGCAAGGAAGATGCATATGTTTTGCAACCCCTTATATTTTGGGCTTTGCGACTAGTGTTCCCTGATAGTATGTAAATTTTGCTATAGCCCCTTAACTACATTAGTTGATTCCTAATCCGTTTAAAAATCGACTATTTGCTTTACCTATATTATCAAGACCATATTTCGTTTCCAAGCGCATCCATATCAAGCTTTAAATCAAGCTATGTTCAATTCTGTCATTTTTTGATAAAAAATTTTTTTTTTTCTTTTATGATGGGAAATCATCAAATGACTCCTCCCGCTCTAGGTGAAAGGGAGTATCAGACTCTTACTGACTAAAGCCCATCCGCGTTCCTCCTAATGACCTTTGCGTTCCAGAGCCGCTTTCGAAAAAATTCCGTAGCCCTGGCAGGCACTGGCTCTAGCGGGCTCCGTCTCCTATGCTGGCATATCTTTGAGGCGCGCGTGGAACACAGCGCGCTGTCGACCCGGTCCTGGTTCTGATCGGACTGCGAGCCACCCAACGCTCGCCGTCCACAGGCCTGCGCTTACGGTGATAGCAGTCGCTACGCCTGACAGACACACACACACACTTACTTATTTTGACACCAGTCTTGCCACGAGGTATCGTGTTATCCAGTTCCTGGGTTGTGGAGTTCAGATAGACAGGCGCTCCATATACTGATACCGAGCTACATCCAGTCAGATTGTATTACGTAACGAATTTGTGGGAGGAGGGGTGTCTTGTAAAACGTTACGATGTGGGGGAGGGGGTGTTTGAATATTAATAAAAGAATTTTAGTGACTTTCCGGTACTTTACGACCACATAATTGTGACTTTTAGGTGAAAATGGTCACTTGGTGGCTACGTAACGTTTTACTTGGGGGGGAGGGGGGTACTGAGGGCTTAATACGAATATTTTTGACGTCTGGTAACGTAACGTAAAACGTTTTACTACAATTAAAATACTTCCTCGTTTCTCACATAATATTTATTTGAATTGGATACTATTTTCATAAACTTGAATGATACAAATTGTGTAAATCATCTTGAATGATAAAAATATTCGTGTTAGGCCCTCAGAAAAACGTTACGGCGCGTTACATGGAGGGAGGGGGGTCAAAAAAGCTCTTTAAAAATTGCGTTACGTAATACTTGAGCGCCCTAAGAAGAAGGCTAGGCAGAACGAACGATTCGTTCATAACCGAAGAATGGCTTGGACCAGTCTATAGAACTAGGAAGCTCTTCACTATTTCATGAACCACCAAGAGCTTTTAGAACCTTTTTCTTGACCTATAAACCAAGTTTATTTCATTATTGATACTGAGGAGCTCGTGGCTAGATAATAACAGCCGCACGGGTCGATCTTCAAGGTTATGCAACGCTTGCCAAGGTTGGTCTGAGGATGGGTGACCATCTTAACATAGCGAGTTTCCTCCGTGCCTCGGAAAGCACGTTAAGCAGTTGGTCCCGGCTGTCATTTGTAGATCTTTGGCAGTCGTTACGGATAGTCAGAAGCCAGTTAATCTGACTCCAGTCTTGCCATGAAGTACCGGATTACCCAGTTAATGGGTTGTGGAGGCCTGATAGGCAGCCGCTCCGCGTAAAATACTGGTATTCAGCTAAATCCAGTTTGACTGGAAGCGGACCTCAATAAGTTGGGAAAAGGCTAGGCAGATGATGATTTCATTATTGATACTGCTTGAACATTGAAAACATAATTCTTACTCATCAATAGATAAGTCTAGCAAAATACAGTTTTATAACAATTCCACGAGTGAGCACGACCTCTACAGAGGTATCTGGAATATTTTCGTGCATAGTCAAAACACTTCTAGAGTCTCGACTCCCAAGACACAATATTTCCCACATCTATCTATCTGTACAAATAAATAAAATTCAAGAGTATGTTTATTTCATAATCATCCGCCTAGGCTTTTTCCAACTATATGGGGGTCTAGTCAAACTGGATTCAGCTGAATACCAGTATTTTACGTGGCGTGGCTGTCTATTAGACCTCCACAACCCATTAACTGGGTAAAACTGGAGTCAGATTTTCTGGCTTCTGTTAATCCGTAACGACAGCCAAAGATCTACAAATGACAGCCAGAACCAACGGCTCAGCGTGCTTTCCGAGGGACGGAGGAATCTCGATATGTTAATATGGTCACCCATCTACAGACCGACCATATCAAGCGTTGCTTAACCAGGAAGATCGATCTGTGTGGCAATTGTTATAAAGACTCGAGCTCTGCTCTTGTTTATTCATAATATAAAAAAAACGGCTTTTTACAAAATACATAATATGGAAGTACGTGATACATAATAATTTTTTGTCTGTCATGACTGTTCAGCCGTTTCGAAGATGAGCAGCTTCGAAACAGCTGGACTGATGTTGATGGGGCTTTCACTGGCCGATAGCTGACTTTATAAGAAGTAACTTCTTATTTACTTTAGTTTAAAAAAGGACAAGTTTCCCGTGCAAAAAAATTAAAACCCTTGTAATTCTTACCACGCGGGCAAAGACGCGATCAAAAGCTAGTATGTGTATAAAACTTGACCAAAAGTAAGGTCAAGTAGAGACAAACACAGTGATAAGCCGCTAATTAACTCGTAGTTATCGTAGTCTAGTTTATATTTAACTACGGCTGCATATATGTGATGTAGTTTGATATCAGTGGTCAGAGTGTGAACACGTATTTGAGGTAAGCAGCCATCTTTTTTTTTTCATGTTCAAAATAGTTAGAAAGCATGATAATCATTGTTTTCCTTCTTTATACTAAAAAAAGTCCCTTAAATTTTAAAAGCTTTTCATACATAACTTTTGCATCTTCTGCAAACTGCCCCATGCATTTGTTTGAGATTTTTTTTCCCTTCGAATAACTTGTCTCTAACAACGATTGATTTTAGCAGTGAATATATCTTCTATTATCCAAAAAAAAATATCGTGTCACAGTGTTTGTTGTCGACCTCTTTCGAAACGGCTTGACCGAACATTATGAAAATTTTTGTTTATATTTGGTAGGTTTGAGAATAGGTCAGGCTATTTTTTATGTATATGACAAAACAACGTTTGCCAGGTCAGCTAGTTACTTAACTATCTCATAGTTAAATATTCTTTCATATTTGAGTATGCGTTCATAGTTCATGTGCAGGATTATCGTCGGTTGATACCAAATTAAACGCGTATTGGGGCCTCGCTCCCTCGTACGCCTTTCAAAGGTCCTGGACCTCGGGGTCTCAAGAAATGTCATTGAATATATTTACATAAAATTACAATATGATTTTGTAGGTTTTTAGTTTCAGATAATAGTTGCTATAAAGTCTACTGACGGGTTTTAAAGTCTGCCAATTCAACAAAGTTATTAAAGTTCTTGAGTTCCTTATACAGGCGTTAGTTCTGTGTGCAATGCAGCGGGTCTAAAACGGCCACTTTTGCAGAATCAGAAAGCACATTTCGCTAGCCGTCACTGTCAATTTACCCAATCAACTTTGAACCTAATGCGTTAGCAATAAAGATGAAAATGAAATTTGACAGATTGTTGTTGTGATTCTAATATGTAAAGTGGCCTTTTTAAACCACCAGTTACTAGTAGTAGTTCATAGTTTCTCTGTACTCAAAAAAAATTGTTGTGTTCGATTTGTATTTAATTTTAATCTGTATGGCTAACGCATTAGGTTCAAGGTTGATTGAGAAAATTTGCCAGTGCAAGGTAGCGTGATTTGCTTTTTGAGTCTTCTCGAATGGCCTTTTAGGACACGCAGACAGCTGACATGAGTTTAGCAGGTCTAAAAAGGCCACTTTAGCAAAATCAGAAAGCAAATCACGTTACCCGTCACTGTCTTTGCCCAATCAACCTTGAACTTAAAGCGATAGCGATAAAGATGAAAATTAAATTGACAGATTGTTGTGTGATTAATATTATGATTCGAATATGATTCTCCTGAAGTGGCCTTTTTAGCCCTCCTGGTCTTTGTTTCTAGGACATGCCGGTTTCCTTTCGATAGTCCCCGAGTAATATAGAACCACTCGGCACTTTTCAACTTGATTTCTGCTAGGGTTTTAACTAATAGTTTTTACTAGAAATAACTAAAGTAAACGAATTAAGAAAATAATGTTTATTGGGACTCGCACAGGACAAACAACAAAATAATACAAATAAACAACAAACAATAATAACGAAATAATAAAAGTTCTCAGCAAGATTTAAAAAAATAAAATAACTCAGCTCGGGTAATATTTTACCGCCTTAAATTACATTAATACTATCTACAGTGTAATAAAAATAAAAATATACTCTAAGATAGACACAAAGTCAGGAGAAGATTATTTACTGTTTTTATGTCAAAGGTGAAGAAACACTGACATTTCCACTCGCTTTCTAGGAATACTATTAGATACGTACCCCGTTAAAAGTATAACACTTAATAAAACAACCTGCCGAGCCTTCTCCCATCTATGTTGGGGTAGGCTTCCAGTCTAGGACTGGACGCCAAGGCTGCGCCGATCTCCCAGTCCTCTTCCACTCGGACGATGCGGGAATGCCGCTGGGTTGTTTTAGTAGGTATACCGAGTCAGGCCGGGAGTCCCACATACCCCTCCCGTTCCCCCGACGGGAGGGTATGCGTAATGCATTTTTTCCCAGCGCAAAAAAAAAAAAAAAAAAGACTTCCAGTCTACGCAGATGGAGGCTGCGGAAAGGGACAGGGAGATCTCAACCTCTCTTCCGGCCCGCAGCAGGCGCACCGGGCGTTTGAGGAAGCTGCCCTCTCCCGGCCCCCTAACTGGGTCCAGGGGCGGCGGACTTGATGATGTCCGTTACGCCCATCCATCTGGACCTGAGGTCGCGGAGGGAGTCAAACTCCTCACTCTCCCCGCTGACCCGAGGAGGCCCATAGAGGAGGGTTGGCTTCAGCCGGGAATTGCGGAAGTCGCATAAGTTCCTGTGATCCTCGGCGTAGGTAGAAGATGGAACACCGGGGTGATTTTAGTCAGTAAGAGTCTGACAGACCCTTCTGCCCGCCCCAGGGCGGAGGACATCCACGAGTATTACCCCTCGATAAATAAAAGGCTTCAAGTATAACACTGAATATCAGTATTTTAAAAGGGGGGACTGCCTTCCTGACCTCCGCAACCCATTAACTGGGTACAATACGACACCCCTTAAAAAAAATGATGTCAGATTTGGCATTTGAATCGTCAGAAGTAACGGCTGCGGTTTAACGTGTTTTCCAAGAAACGGGGGAGTCATTTCCGTATGTAATGGGTATTCACCCATCCACCGACCAACCTCGGCAAACGCAGCTAAACCTCGAAGAACGAACCGTACGGCTGTTTTTACTATCTAGCCACAAGCCTTTCGGGTTACGTGAGTGACAGGTTTTTAAAACCCTTTCAGCCTTTTGCGCATGTGAACAGATATATTCGAAGACTTGGAATCTCCACTGACCAGGATTGGGCCCACCGGGTGGATGAAGACTGCCAGGGTTCCGGAATCTGTTCGAAAGAATCACCGCGACCCTGGAACGTAAAGGGCACTAGGAGGATGGGCGGATGGGTTTTGGTCAGTAAGAGTCTGACACTCCCTTCTGCTTCGCTCAGAGCGGAAAGAGTCATTTGATGACTTCTCATCAATAAAAAAAGGGTGGATGAAGAGCCATCTTACAGAAAGAAGACTTAAGTCCCAGTCTGCAGCTGACCATGCATGTAGTTTGAGACTCGTTCAAACACATGTAATATCATCCGCCCGGATCAAACTTCCCAGTTAAACAAGACTTGCTGAGGTGGGTCCTCGCATGGGTGACCATTCATATTCCGGCTGTAGGAAGATCGAACAGACTGAAAGTCTTCAAGACATTCAAGAGGTATCGTGTTATTAAGTATCTAGAATTAGGAGGTCAGATAGGTACCTAGTCGCCCCAAGTAAAATACCATTTTCTTCATTGGTAGGCGTTTGACCACAATCTCACCCGATGGTAAGCGATGATGTGGTCGATGGTGGAGCAGGCTTGCCTAGAAGTTCACTCTTGCTTAAAAAATTAAATATTTCATATATTTTCGTTACACGTTTACGGTTCTATGAACAGCCTAAGCATCCAGCTAGCCCGTTTATTAAATGTTGTAATAGACGCGTTGGCTGGATGTCGTCTAGGCCGCTATTTAAACGGCGCCTTTCAATAAGACTAGGCAGCCAAATAAACAGCTGATTTACCTAGTTGGCTGTGACATATTTCCATAAACTGAAAATGGTAGGCTGATATCTTCTTCTTCTCGTGTGGGCAGTAAGGTCTAACGACCCCACACACCCTAGTGTCAGAGTTTCTAAACCGCCTCAAGAGCCTCTGACATGGTTTATTTGACGAACGCCATGTGGCGGCCGGGACCACCGGCTTATTATACGTGCCTTCCGAATCATTCATCTTTTTATCAGACAACTAGTTGACCCACGCAACTTCGTTTGCGTCACAATTTTCATTACTGCTCCGCTCCTATTGGTCTTAGCGTGATGATAAATAGCCTAGGTAGCCTTCCTCGATAAATGGGCTAACTAACACTGAAAGAATTTTTCAAATCGGACCAGTAGTTCATGAGATTAGCGTGTTCAAGTAAACAAACAAACAAACTCTTCAGCTTTATATATTAGTATAAGATATAGATAGATTAAGCTGATATTATTTCCATGCTATGGTATTTCAAATAGCAATTTTATGGCTGCCAACAATAAAAACTGCTATCGTCAATGATTCAGTGATGATGATAATTAAGCCAATTTGCTCTTCGTCATTCGCTGAAATACCTGTTATTGGCAGGCCCATTATACCCATTGGCCAAATTGCTATGGCTGCAAATGAGTGAATGAGTTGTATGCACATGAAAAGGATACGATTGTGGCTTATTTGACCTTGCTTATCCGTGGGTGTATGTACCTACAATTGTTGCAGAATTGTTTGTAAGAGTTACCGCGGTTCTGGAATGCAAAGAGCATTTGAAGAAACAGGCACTCCTGTTTCTAAGAGTCATCTGCCTAGGCTTTTCCCAACTATATTAGGGTCGGCTTCCAGTCAAACTAGATTTAGCTGAATACCAGTATTTTACGAGGAGCGGCTGCCTACCAGACCTCCACAACCCATTAACTGGGTAACACGGTACTTCATGGCAAGAATGGAGTCAGATTTACTGGCTTCTGACTATCCGTACCGACTGCCAAAGATCTACAAATGACAGCCGGGACCAACGGCTTAACGTGCTTTCCGAGGCACGGAGGAAACTCGGTATGTTAAGATGGTCACCCATCCACAGACCAACCTTGGCAAGCGTTGCTTAACCTTGAAGATCGACCCGTGCGGCTGTTATTATCTAGCCACGAGCTCCTCCTGTTTCTAAGAGTCTAATACTTTATTCTGGTTTAATAGGAGTAGGGTTGACAGGTCTTCAAACCAGACAGGCCAGCAAGTTTAGCCGGACATTTGGGTAAAAAGGCCGGATATCCATATTTTTCTAGTCTTAGTATATCACGACAATTTTCTTAAAGTAAAACAAGGATTTATCATTTGCGTACCTACCATAAATTTTACCTTGAATTCTAATGAAATAACAATCAAATTGAATGTATCAGTTCTCTTTTTTGTATTTAAATTATTCAACCTATAAAATGAAGGTCAAATTCAAAAAGCCGGACAGGCCGGACACCGCCTAATTTGACCGGACACACAACCAATAAGCCTGACTGTGTCCGGCTTTATCTCCAAGCTAAATACGAGTCTAATACTATATTCCGCCCGGCCCAGAGCGAGAGAAGTTATTTAATGATTGAATTAAACAATTTAAACGTTCTACATATAATTGGATATGGGCTAACTAAGGGCTCAAAATTTAGGTCCTTAAACTTAACAGCTAATTAGCTTCTGAGCCTTAATGGTTGGCGAAAACGCAAATCTTATACTTCTTATACTTAATATATAAAGCTGAAGATTTTGTTTGTTTGTTTGCTTGAACGCGCTAATCTCAGGAACTGCAGGTCCGATTTGAAAAATTATTTCAGTGTTAGATAGCCCATTTATCGAGGATGGCCATATATCATCACGCTAAGACCAATAGGAGCGGAGCAGTAATGAAAATTGTGACGCAGACGAAGTTGCGTGGGTCGACTAGTAACGTATATAAATATCTATATTATTCTTTCCTCAAAAGACACCTCAGACATAAATCTACATGGTTCTCTTATGATTGGACCAGCAAGGTTTGTCTGGTCTTTAAAACAGACCCGAGTTTATGACGTGCTAAGGCCAGCATGATTAAACTGTGAAAAAGTGATATAACTCCGTCTCCCTCCCACACCGTTATCAGGATGGTTTTAAGATGTCATAATAGGTTACTGTCACGACTTTAAAATAGACCTGAGTGTTTGTTCTCAGGGTAGTCAGCTAGGAAACAGAGGCCTCATTTAGTTTAAAATTACCTAAAAAGATTGACGTGTAACAGTGTTATGTTATACTGGTTGGATCACGCATCTTCGTTTGCGTCACAATTTTCATTACTGCTCTGCTCTTATTGGCCTTAGCGTGATGATATATAGCCTATAGCCTTCCTCAATAAATTGGCTATCCAACACTGAAAGAATTTTTCAAATCGGACCAGTAGTTCCTGAGATTAGCGCGTTCAAGCAAACAAACAAACTCTTCAGCTTTATATATTAGTATAAGATATATAAGATTTTTGCACCTACAAAAGAGTTGTTAAAAATAATGTTTATTTATCATTTAAGGGTTGCTTTATTTGTCTAAGGTCCTTAAGACGGTTGTGAAGACGGGCACCAGATCTATAATTTTATTTTACATAATTATCTGCCGACATAATATTTTTTTGGGATAATTGTGCAGGCCATTTTAATTATTGATACAATTCAGGTAACATCCCTGAGTCCACCAACAAAACAGTATATGTAAATAAAATATTGATAACCTTAAAAGTCGCAATCTATCGTCACCCATCTAGCTATGTACCTACTGTTACATGTGTTGTATACCGATATAAATTCATAATCTTACTAGTTCAAGAGTTCATTCATTTTGATAAGTTTAAACTAAATAATATTGTAATGTTTATCATGAATGCTAACAATAACATTATTCATGACTAGTTGTCCCGCGCAACTTTGTCTGCGTCACAATTTTCGTTACTACTCTGCTTTAGCGTGATGATATACAGCCTATAGCCTTCCTCGATAAATGGGCTATCTAACATTGAAATTGTTTTTTCAAATCGAACCAGTAGTTCCTGAGATTAGCGCGTTCAATTAAACAAACAAGCAAACAAACAAACTCTTCAGCTTTATATATTAGTATAGATAGATAAAAACGTGATGAGAGAGAAATGATGGCAGTCATAATTTCGGCAAAATTAAGATGATTATTTATAACACTGGAGCAGTCTGTTATGTTACCGTCCAAGCTAATGGATGCTCAATCGATGTGTCTTACAAGATGTAGCTGAATACCAGTTTAGTCGGAGTCAAATTTTATAACTCGCCGGCGGGTCAACGATTAGCCGGATTGAATACGGCTGAGTCAAATTCCGCCAGAGAGTGTTCGGCGATATATGTTATTTAATATAGCTAGCCGTTATGTAATAGAGGGGGTCATAATCCGCCTTTTCGAAATTTGTGAAGAAACAGTTCACCTATTTCTGTGTAAAGGGTTTAAAGTAACCTTACATGAGTGTTATTCTTATTACCATACTATTCGAACCTAACCTATCCGAGTAGTTCCATGTATATAGTTATTACAAAGTAGGTACTTATCTTTTTAACCGACTTCTTCAAAAAGGAAGAGGTTCTATGTTCGGCTGTATGTATTTTTCTTTTTGTATGTTCACCGATTTCACCACCAATTCTGGACCGATTTTAAAAATTATTTTTTTATTCGAGAGTCCATACTTACAAACACCAAAAACAACTTCCGAAATTAAAGTTATTTTTTACTTTGTAGTGTTTTGTTTTTGGAAGTCGGTTTTTTATACAATAAAATTGATTATCAATTAAACAATGTTTCATTTTGTTTGTACATGGTCACCTTACATTGTGGAATAAGTAGAATGAGACTTAACGTGAACCGCCATATTGTAGAACGTCTCGCAATGACAATCCGGCTAATCGTTAACCCGCCGCAATACAAAACGGCTCTGTTTTTGGAAACGGCTAGCTGTAATGTAATACAGCGATTTATGCAATCCGACTGCTATGTATTTAGTTTTTCCCGCCTTAGCGCCTACCAATTCTGATATACGCGGTGCCGTCTAACAAAAGCGGCCCTACTCAATCGGCGCGCGCTCCTGAACGTTTCAAACTACGTCATATTTGCATTTTTAAATAGTTAAAATGTTCATAAATCTTCTTTTTTTAATGATTGTATAGTAGTCATCGAGTAGTAGTTAAGTGACTAAAATGGAACCGTGAATTGTGGTAAAGAGATTGGTTGGGTTTCGAAAATGGTCTCGGGCTTAAAATGCTTTTTGTCCTCGAAGTATGTTTCTTTGGGTTCAATTCAATCCACTCTAGTAAAAAAAGTACAGGCTCTTTCAATTGATTTCAATATTGGTGTGTAAAATTGCAACCAAAATCGCAATTATGCACACCAATATTGTTTTTACTAAATACAACTCTCGGCTCTACTCAACTCGGTTTATTTTTAATAATATTTTTTTTATTTAGTCTTTTTAATGCCACTGGTATCAAATCCAATAAACTACAATAGTTTTATTTTCTTAATTCCAGATCACAACATGAAGCTGCTAATATTCATCACGGCATCTCTCCTAGCGGCGTTAGTGTATTCCGCTCCAACCTCTGATACCGCTGTCGCTCAAGCTCCCGCCTCCAACGATGACACCCTCACCATCACCGAAGAATTCTTCCCAGACTCACTAGCAGTATACACCGCAGAACATGACATCGTCAAGATATTAACTCCATTAAACGCACTAAACTTTGGCGATGACGCAGATGAAGATGACGGTTCTGATGGATCTGACGCTGAGTCCGTCATTTTCATCGTCCTAGCTGACATTCAGGAAAATGGTGACAAAGTTGACCAAGGGCTCTTTATGCTAAAGAACGGACATGCAACTAAATTACTCGACAACGGAAGGGACGCCGCTGCAGCCAATGATGACACCAAAACAGCTTACTTTGCTGCTAAGGACGGAATCTACTCGTACAATGCTGCTGAAAACAAGGCTGAGAAATACGGAACAGTGACTGATGACCTCATTAGTATCGCAAAAGTGAACGGTAGTGATATCATCTATGCCTTGACAGCTGACAATGTTTTGTACAAAGTCACAGAACAAGGAACGAAGAAGGAGGTAGTTGACAAAGTAAGCAAGGCCAAGGAAATAATTTTGGATTACCAGAACAATTTGTATTACTACACCAGTGAAAAAGACGTCTATGTATTGGTTGGTGATGAAGTCAAGAAGATTGAAGGTCTGCCTGCGAACCCATCTTACGTGAACATCATTAACCCACCCTTTGTCATTGAAAATGGTGTCCCTGTCATAATTGACAACAGGTCTTACATTGCATATGAAAATGGTACAAGTGAATTGGGAGAGATTGAATTCGTAGTCAAGCCTTCAGGTTATTCTATGGAAGCTACGCTCATCCAGTACTACGGTTACAACAAGAAGGTTTATGAATACAACATTCTTACTTTAGTTTTAGGCGAACTTCTGGCAGAGCTTAAGTCATTCTTGGACGATAAGACTGACGCTATCCAATCTATCGCGACGCGGTCTAGGGGCGAATTGATCGTTTAAAAATTATCACAAATCATATCGAACAGGATTCCTGCAGGGTGTCAATGTAATAAATAATAATACGACAGAAGTTAAAGAGAATTTTTTTAGTAAACAAGTGGATTCCTGGAAAAAAACAAAACTACCATTTCAACTTATATAAAAATATATGTCTAAGTATATCAATACCAAATATACACACCTTGTAATGTCTTAACCGCGATTATAACGAAAAACTAATCCTGTATGCTAACCTAGGATAAAAAAACGAACTACGCGTTGTTACCAAAAATAAAAGATTGATAAATCTTCAGATTTTCATTTAATCCAAACAGTATTTCTAAGCCGTAGTGTGGCGTGGTGGACTATAGTCCACTGCCTCTGACAGAGAGGGGGCTTTTTTTAGGATGTGAAATCATCAAACGACTCCTCCCGCTCTGGGTGAAACAGGAGGGAGTGTCAGACTCTTACTGATTTAACCCATCCGTGTTCCTCCAGTGCCCTTTGCGTTCCAGGACTACAGCACTGGCCCTAGCGGGCCCCGTCTCTCATGCTGACAGCTCTTTGAGGCACGCGTGGAACACAGCGCGCCGTCGACCCGGGCCTGGTTCTGATCGGATGGCGAGCTACCCAATGCTCGCCGCGGCTGGGTCGTGAGGTTTCCCTATCTCTCACACGTTCGGCCTCCTCCTTCGCTAGCATTATAGCTTCGCAGAAGGAGGTGACCGCTTCTCATGCCTCCTCGCTCCGGACCATAGATTGAACCAGGGCCAAGAGAGGGGGGGGGATTGACTTCCAGCAGTGGAAACTTGATAATATAGGGTAATAATGCTTCTGCTGATGTAATCTTCCCGACTTTTTGTAAACAGCTCTCCGTGACGACTTAGGTGACGTGAGCCAGAAGTGAAATGTCATTACACCTTTCAGTCGATTCTGGAATAAAGCTAACTGTGTAGAGTTCATTTCTCTTTAGTTATCACGGTGAGATTATCTATATATATACTTAATATATAAGCTGAAGAGTTTGTTTGCTTGAACGTGCTTACAGCGACGCATTAGGAAGACGTATTAGAACGACGCCTTACAGCGACGCATTAGGAAGACGTATTAAAACGACGCCTAACAGCGACGCCTTAGGAAGACGTATTAGAACGACGCCTTGCAGCGACGCCTTAGGAAGACGTATCAAAACGACGCCTTACAGCGACGCCTTAGAAAGAAAATACAGAAAAAGTGGTTTTTATGAAATTGCTTGTTTTTCGCCTGTACCTTTTAAATGCACAATACCTAGTTAGTCAAAGTTCGACAAAATTCTTACTCACGAATCATCATTATATCAGCCGATAGAAGTCCTTTAGGAAGCACGTCGCCTTACAGCGACGCATTAGAAAGACGTATTAGAACGACACCTTCCAGCGACGCCTGAGGAAGACGTATTATAACGACGCCTTACAGCGACGCCGTAGGAAGACGTTATAGAACGACGCCTTACAGTGACGCGTTAGAACGTCTCCTTAGGAAAACGTATTAGAACGACGCCTTTCAGCGACGCCTTTGGAAGACGTATTAGAACGACGCCTTACAGCGACGCCTTAGGAAGACGTATCAGAACGACGCCTTACAGCGACGCCTTTGAACGTCGCCTTACAGCGACGCCTTAGGAAGACGTATTAGAACGACGCCTTACAGCGACGCCTTAGGAAGACGTATTAGAACGACGCCTTACAGCGACGCCTTAGGAAGACGTATTAGAACGACGCCTTAGAACGTCTCCTTAGGAAGACGTATTAGAACGACGCCTTACAGCGACGCCTTAGAACGACGCCTTACGAAGACGCTTTACAACGACGTCTTAGAACGTTTCCTTAGGTAGACGTATTAGAACGTCTCCTTAGGAAGACGTATTAGAACGACGCCTTACAATGACACCTTAGAACGACGCCTTACAACGACGCCTTAGAACGTCTCCTTTAGGAAGCACGTCGCCTTACAGCGACGCATTAGGAAGACGTATTAGAACGACGCCTTACACCGACGACTTTGGAAGACGTATTAGAGCGACGCCTTACAGCGACGCCTTAGGAAGACGTATCAGAACGACGCCTTACAGCGACGCCTTAGAACGAAAATACAGAAAAAGTGGTTTTTATGAAATTGCTTGTTTTTCGCCTGTACCTTTTAAATGCACAATACCTAGTTAGTCAAAGTTCGACAAAATTCTTACTCACGAATCATCATTATATCAGCCGATAGAAGTCCTTTAGGAAGCACGTCGCCTTACAGCGACGCATTAGGAAGACGTATTAGAACGACACCTTCCAGCGACGCCTGAGGAAGACGTATTATAACGACGCCTTACAGCGACGCCGTAGGAAGACGTTATAGAACGACGCCTTACAGGGACGCGTTAGAACGTCTCCTTAGGAAAACGTATTAGAACGACGCTTTTCAGCGACGCCTTAGGAAGACGTATTAGAACGACGCCTTACAGCGACGCCTTAGGAAGACGTATTAGAACGACGCCTTAGAACGTCTCTTTAGGAAGACGTATTAGAACGACGCCTTAGGAAGACGTATTAGAACGACGCCTTACAACGACGCCTTAAAACGACGCCTTACAACGACGCCTTAGAACGTCTCCTTTAGGAAGCACGTCGCCTTACAGCGACGCATTAGGAAGACGTATTAGAACGACGCCTAACAGCGACGCCTTAGGAAGACGTATTAGAACGACGCCTTACAGCGACGCCTTAGGAAGACGTATCAGAACGACGCCTTACAGCGACGCCTTAGAAAGAAAATACAGAAAAAGTGATTTTTATGAAATTGCTTGTTTTTCGCCTGTACCTTTTAAATGCACAATACCTAGTTAGTCAAAGTTCGACAAAATTCTTACTCACGAATCATCATTATATCAGCCGATAGAAGTCCTTTAGGAAGCACGTCGCCTTACAGCGACGCATTAGGAAGACGTATTAGAACGACACCTTCCAGCGACGCCTGAGGAAGACGTATTATAACGACGCCTTACAGCGACGCCGTAGGAAGACGTTATAGAACGACGCCTTACAGTGACGCGTTAGAACGTCTCCTTAGCAAAACGTATTAGAACGACGCCTTTCAGCGAAGCCTTAGGAAGACGTATTAGAACGACGCCTTACAGCGACGCCTTAGGAAGACGTATCAGAACGACGCCTTACAGCGACGCCTTTGAACGTCGCCTTACAGCGACGCCTTAGGAAGACGTATTAGAACGACGCCTTACAGCGAGGCCTTAGGAAGACGTATTAGAACGCCGCCTTACAGCGACTTCTTAGGAAGACGTATTAGAACGACGCCTTAGAACGTCTCCTTAGGAAGACGTATTAGAACGACGCCTTACAGCGACGCCTTAGAACGACGCCTTACAACGACGCCTTACGACGACGCCTTACAACGACGGCTTAGAACGTCTCCTTAGGAAGACGTATTAGAACGACGCCTTAGGAAGACGTTTTAGAACGACGCCTTACAACGACGACTTACAACGACGCCTTCGAACGTCTCCTTTAGGAAGCACGTCGCCTTAAAGCGACGCATTAGGAAGACGTATTAGAACGACGCCTTACAGCGACGCCTTAGGAAGACGTATTAGTACGATGCCTTACAGCGACGCCTTAGGAAGACGTATCAGAACGACGCCTTACAGCGACGCCTTAGAACGACGCCTTACAACGACGCCTTACGACGACGCTTTACAACGACGTCTTAGAACGTTTCCTTAGGTAGACGTATTAGAACGTCTCCTTAGGAAGACGTATTAGAACGACGCCTTACAATGACACCTTAGAACGACGCCTTACAACGACGCCTTAGAACGTCTCCTTTAGGAAGCACGTCGCCTTACAGCGACGCATTAGGAAGACGTATTAGAACGACGCCTTACACCGACGACTTTGGAAGACGTATTAGAGCGACGCCTTACAGCGTCGCCTTAGGAAGACGTATCAGTACGACGCCTTACAGCGACGCCTTAGAACGAAAATACAGAAAAAGTGGTTTTTATGAAATTGCTTGTTTTTCGCCTGTACCTTTTAAATGCACAATACCTAGTTAGTCTAAGTTCGACAAAATTCTTACTCACGAATCATCATTATATCAGCCGATAG
Organism: Lacanobia oleracea; assembly: GCA_950371165.1. Lineage (NCBI taxonomy): Eukaryota > Metazoa > Arthropoda > Insecta > Lepidoptera > Noctuidae > Lacanobia > Lacanobia oleracea. The sequence goes on from OX493412.1 coordinate 14,287,664, forward strand.
AAGTCCTTTAGGAAGCACGTCGCCTTACAGCGACGCATTAGGAAGACGTATTAGAACGACACCTTCCAGCGACGCCTGAGGAAGACGTATTATAACGACGCCTTACAGCGACGCCGTAGGAAGACGTATTAGAACGACGCCTTACAGCGACGCCTTAGGAAGACGTATCAGAACGACGCCTTACAGCGACGCCATTTAACGTCGCCTTACAGCGACGCCTTAGGAAGACGTATTAGAACGACGCCTTACAGCGACGCCTTAGGAAGACGTATTAGAACGACGCCTTACAGCGACGTTTAGGAAGACGTATTAGAACGATGCCTTAGAACGTCTCTTTAGGAAGACGTATTAGAACGACGCCTTAGGAAGACGTATTAGAACGACGCCTTAAAACGACGCCTTAAAACGACGCCTTACAACGACGCCTTAGAACGTCTCCTTTAGGAAGCACGTCGCCTTACAGCGACGCATTAGGAAGACGTATTAGAACGACGCCTAACAGCGACGCCTTAGGAAGACGTATTAGAACGACGCCTTACAGCGACGCCTTAGGAAGACGTATCAGAACGACGCCTTACAGCGACGCCTTAGAAAGAAAATACAGAAAAAGTGGTTTTTATGAAATTGCTTGTTTTTCGCCTGTACCTTTTAAATGCACAATACCTAGTTAGTCAAAGTTCGACAAAATTCTTACTCACGAATCATCATTATATCAGCCGATAGAAGTCCTTTAGGAAGCACGTCGCCTTACACTGTGCCAATCTCAGGAACTACTGGTCCGATTTAAATTTTTCTTTTTTTTTTCAACTAGTTACAGAATAAAACTACTTGATTGAATGGGTTGACAGTTCACTTCACCCAAGTTTATAGCTCCACTGTTTTACCTAGGCAAGATAAGGTGACGATCTTTGAAGGGACTCAGTCCTTGGCTTCTCTCATCCAGCCAAGCCAAGCCAAGGACCGAATCAAACGATATGTGATTCGATAGACCTATGTCCAACAGTAGGTTACTATTGCCTGATTTGCATCAGTATTGATAAGACTAACAAGTCAGCTGATTTGACTGTACCAGTAGAATTTTCCATAAACTATGTAGTAAATTAAAACAAACAAACATACAAAATAATGAGTATTTTATTTCAATGGCTCACATTAATCTTATTATAAAATAATGCATAACTAGTATCCCTGATCAATATAAATTATTTACAATATTTACAACAATATTATGCAAATATACGAATACAATAAAACGAACAATAATAATCCATTTTAATCATTCCCATTCAACTTGAAACTTGAATACTATAAACGCGAAAGCAACGTATACATTTGCAATAAAGGTTGCTAAGTATAAAATTGTAGGTACATTGTAAATTGTAGGTGGACTAGTTAAGATCATGGTTTAGCCGCGCTTTGAAACCTTAATAGTCCAGTCAAATTAGCGTTTCAGTTCAGAATGAGAAATAATAAGCTGGGAACTCGTACTCGTATACACCTTCATTTTGGCGTTCTTAATGTTATGTCATAAGTCTATATAATCTCAGTAACAAAAATTGTTGCAAATTTTACGCTCTACCATTTTGATTATAGGTGTTAACTGACACAAGATTTTATGGGACTTTTGACACAACATACAGAACGCCAAAATGATGGTCCGTCATTCCAAGATTCACTCACGTTTTATGTTAATTGACTTGACTATACATTTAAACCACATTATGGCCTTACAATATTGAAGTTGTAAACCCAAAAAAATTGTCTTTAGCATTATCGATGATAGACATGATAATTTTAGTGACATCTTTCGGCCATTCTGTTGCAACCCCAAACATCGATCTTATTAGAACTTCCATAACATTAAATTCATATATTTTTCCATTCAATGCTGCTACTAAATATAAAGATGCATCTACGCTAAAAGCCGAAGGTGTTTCTTTTAACACCAAATCTTTCTTCTCATAAGTTCCATTTGAATATAAAATGTATAGAACACCATCACCAAAGAAAGGTATACAATTCTCCATAATGAAAGCAGGTCTTAACAGTTTTAGATCTCTGAAATCTTCTAAAACACTAGCTGTCAAACTTAGTATATTGCCGTCTGCCTTGATAATATGAGGCATATGATCCCCACAAGCGACATAGTAGATATTATTAGAAGTATCAAGAACAAATTCTAAGGCACAATCTATGCTTTTTATCCTAGTTTTAACAGTTCCACTCCTTTCAATTTTGAAAATTTTATGATCTGAGTTTAGTATGTATATAGCATCAGAGCCGTTTGCTTTTTGTAGTTGGATGATATCGTCTCTAAAAGGACCAAATTTCTTAGCTGATAATATATCAGGGTGGTACTTATATAAGCCATCTTTTGCACCGAAGTATATGGTTTTTTCGAAGCTATAGTCTGCTGTTGAGTCTCTCCCTCCTTCTAAGATTTCGTATGCTGCAAATCCTTCCAGTACAAATATACAGCTGCCTCCTTCTGATTTTGGGTCTGCTACAGTAAAGAAGATTGAGGGTATATCAGAAGTTTCTGCTTGGAGATACTTCTGGCCGTCTGCTGGTACAAGGAGTTTGGTAATGTTGAAAGCCGAAGCAAAGATGATTTGTTCATCTCTGAACATTGTAGCGGTCTTCGGGCCATTCTTCACGACTGTCAGCGTCGCGCAAAGTGTTAATAATACTGTTAATGTCATGTATACTGTCGATCTCATGTTTGATGATTCTGTAAAGAAAAGCTGATACGTTTATCTTGATCTAATCCAAATAAACTTAAACAATATAACATAAATTGTTGGAATTTTAAAAGAAGGTCTTCGGGGAGCCATTACCCAGCAGTGGGAAAGAAATTGGCTATGAAAAATTAATCTGTCAAAGTTAATTATTCCTCTCAGAACATATATTTTTGCACATCTATATTAATCCCTAACCATCAAAACACTACAGGCCTTGACCTTGAGAGTTAGCATCAAATGTATTTAAAACACACAAATGTGTAACTATGTTACCTTTAACTCTAACACTAGGGTGTATGGTGTCGTTAGTCCTTACTGCCCACACGTTAAAAAGAAGAAAAAGAAATATTTATTAAATATTTTATTTCTAGGACAACTCCAAGCCTAACAAGCCGGCTAAGAGGCATACGTTCCTTTATTTGCCGGAAAAAGGGTACCTGTGATATAGACCACAGGAGCGAAGAGCGCGCAGGAATTAGCTACATAAGGATAAAATCGGCCAAGTACGAGTCGGACTCGCACACGAAGGGTTCCGTACCAAAAATAGAAAAGAGCAGGTTTCTTGTATGCGAGCCCCCCTTTAGTTTTTAATTTAGTTAAATTTTTAGTATTTGTTGTTATAGCGGCAATAGAAATACTACCCATTACGGTTCTTGAGATAGACGGACCCTCTGACAGACAGACGAACGGACGGACAGCGGAGGCTTAGTAATAGGGTTCCGTTGGTAACCCTACAGGTACGGAACCCTAATAAAAAGGCAGATTTGTTCGAAAGTGCATTAGTAGAACGCAAAGGGCATTAGGAGGAACGTGGATGGGTTTTATTGAGGAAGAGTCTAAAACTCCCTTCCACTCCGCCCGGGGGGGGGGGGGGAAGAAGTCATTTGATGATTTCTCAACCTTAAAAAAAAAGATCGATTGTGTTGCGAGTTTTTCTTTGCGATCCATAGGTACTAACCACCACACCCACTACCCACTGTGCCCACTGTGCTGTGTGTGTGTGTGCTGTGCTGTGTGGGTTGTGGTGGGACTTCCCATTTCCTAAACGCATCTAAATCTATACTAATATATAAAGTTGAAGAGTTTGTCTGTTTACTTGAACGCGCTCAGGAAGTACTGGTCCGATTTGAAAAAATATTTCAGTTTTAGATAGCCCATTTATCGAGGAAGGCTATGTATCATCACATTCATCACGCTAAGACCAATAGGAGCGGAACAGTAATGAAAATTGTGACGCAGACGAAGTTGCGCGGGTCAACTATTGTGTCATCAAACTGTGCGTGTACACAATGTAAACACAATTTGGAATTCGTTATCTGAAGCGTGTCGTAGGCACAGGGATCACGGCGGCGGCGATCTCTCACGTCCGGCCCTGGTTCAGGCCATGGTCCGGAGCGAGGAGACATGGGAAGCGGTCACCTCCTTCTCCGAAGCAGTAATGCTAGCAAAGGAGGAAGCCGAACGTGTGAGAGAGAGGGAAACCTCACGCCCCAGCCGCCGCAACAGAAGAAGACGCCCCGGATGTCGCGAGTCGCAGGGCGATTCTCGGCCACCGTAGGCGCGGGCCTGCGGACGACGAGCTTTGGGTGGCTTGCCATCTGATCAGAACCAGGCCCGGGTCGACGGCACGCTGTATTCCACGCGCGCCTCAAAGAGCTGTCAGCACAAAAGACGGGGCCCGCTAGGGCCAGTGCCTGCTGAGGTTTCGGACTTCGTTCGAAAGAGGCACCGTACCCTGGAACGCAAAGGGCACTAGGAGAAACACGGATGGGTTTTAGTCAGTAAGAGTCTGACACTCCCTCCTGCTTCACCCAAAGCAGGAGGGTCATTTGATGATTTCCCATCCTTAAAAAAAAAAGGCATAGGGATCACATAGGACCTGGTGATCTGTATTACAGGTGTTCCTACCTACTACAAGCAGCAGCGATCCACAATCATTAGCATTTCTTTTGAGTAAAATTATTTTTTTGGCTTGTGGTGAGGAATAAACACCTTTTTCATATTTTTTGGGTTTCGAAAATCCGTAAAAAACGGAACCCTTATAGGGTGTCTGCCTGTCTGTTTTTCCGTCTGTCACAGCTAGTTTTCTCCGGGTCTACTGAGCCGATACTGATGAAATTTGGTATACATAGGACTTTTATGACCCCAAACACGGACACATTGCGTAAACAGATATTTTTTTAGTATGAGGGTCGCTTAAAAAGTTTTTCAAACTGTATTGTGTGACTATCAAATGAAAGGGCTCACTGTGAGAATTTCAATTTTTTTTTTTCATAATTTTAATATAAATATTTTTGAAGTTATTCAATAAACTAGACCAAAAATGACCATTCTCCCTCTCTTATCTCCGAAACCACGATACTTAGCCTAAAATTTTGAAAAAAAATGCAGATACCTAAAGATTACAGAAAAACCCATGACAAAACAAAAACAAATAAAAAAAACACACACATGTCACATGTTTAAAAACTGTTCAAGTGCGAGTCGGACTCGCACACGAAGGATTCCGTACCATAAACCTTAATTTTTATATTTTTTTGTTATAGCGGCAATAAAAATACACAATCTGTGAAAATTTCACCTTTAACGGTTCTTGAGATACAGCCCTCTGACAGCGACAGACAGACGGACGGACGGATAGACAGCGGAGGCTTAGTAATAGATAATAGGGTTCCGCTGGTTACCCTTTGGGTACGGAACCCTAAAAAATGAAATTGGTACGGAACCGTTTGCACGCGAGTCCGATTCGCATTTGGCCAGTTTTTTAATACAAATTTCACTGCCTTGGCCTAAAGACGTTACGGTCACAGATCTTATCTACCCTCATCCCTGCCAGAGTCGTGGAATTGTTCGAAAGAGTAACCGCGGTCTTGAACGCAAAGGGTATTTCAAGGAACACGTGTGGCTTTTAGTCAGGAACAAGTCATTGGAGGAGCTCGTGGCTAGATAAAAACAGCCGTACTGGTCCATCTTCAAGGTTAAGCAACGCTTGCCAAAGTTGGTCTGTGGATGGGTGACCATCTCAACATACCGAGTTTCCTCCGTGCCTCGGAAAGCACGTTAAGCCGTTGGTCCCGGCTGTCATTTGTAGATCTTTGGCAGTCGTTACGGATTGTCAGAAGCCAGTAAATCTGACTCCAGTCTTGCCATGAAGTACCGTGTTACTCAGTTAATAGGTTGTGGAGGTCTGGTAGGCAGCCGCTCCTCGTAAAATACTGGTATTCAGCTAAATCCGGCTTGACTGGAAGTCGACCCCAATATAGTTGGAAAAAGGCTAGACAGATGATGAAGTCATTGTATAATCGTTGAAGAAAGTACCTTTTTTTTCCGCCACCACGACGGCAATGTGGGAACATCCTCGGTGTGGTAATGACAGTACCTGCGGTCATTCTTACTGCACTGACAACAAAGAGTAAATTGTTCTGGGAATATACGAGTACAATATTGACCATTGTTTAAATTAAAGCAACAATCTAATTGTAAACGATAATGTTATTATAATTATTATGTATTACAATAATCTTTGTTTATAGTTAATAATCATTGTAGCAGTACCTTTTTAAAGATGGGAAATCATCAAATGACCGCTCTGGGTGAAGCAGGAGGGAGTTTCAACCTCTTACTGACTAAAACCCATCCGTGTTCCTCCTAGTGCCCTTTCCGTTCCAGGGCTACGGTACCTACTACCTATTACGGTTCTTGAGATACATCCCGCTGACAAACAGAAGGCCAGACAGTGGAGGCTTAATAATAGGGTTCCGTAAGGTACCCTAATGGTTCCTATGGGATAGGTACGAGAGTGAAGCACGGGAAAAAAACAAGTTTTGTTATTGTAAGAAAGTGATAAATATACCATCAGTAAGTTTTCTATTGAGAATCAAGAGTCTAAATCTCCATTTACACCATGCGAGTTTCTCGAATGTTTTGGGTCGAAAAGTCGTATACTATTATCGGATGGGATAATCTTGAGGCGATTATCGCATCCGCACGTTTATATTTAACCAAAAAAACAAAAACTCGGCTACGAGTATGTCATACGATAATCGTAAGGTTATTATCGCCCTGAGTTTTGTTTACACAATGACACAAATTGCAATGCGATATTTGCCTAGGATTTCTCGACTCGTCTAAACAGGATCTCGTATGACATTTTTTCAAGTTCATGCGAGTATCGTACAAATCGGTTGAATCCGTTCTGTATGCGAGACTCGCCCTTCGAGGTCACGTGTAGTAAACTCGAAGTACGATTTTCTTGCTTTCAATTTTGTTCACACGGAGAAATCCAGTATTCAAAGGGAAGGCGATTATCGCCCTCCACGTACGATATCGCATATATGATGTCTACACGATCACATTTTTTTTCTTACTTTCGAAAAACGTATGTTCGAGGTAAGAAATTTGCATTGTGTATATGGCGCTTAAAGGTGAAATAATAGAATAGGTGGAAATAGGTTTCTTCTAGGCAAGCGTGCTGCGATGACATCGTGGTGAAAAGCTGAGCTATCGAGAATAAAAAAAAAATACAAGCAAACGCTTTCTTTAACATAAGTGATGAAGACTATATTTATTATATTAAGATTAAAGTACCTGGATGACGACCTTTTCTAAAAATTAAATTTAGCTAGATCGATTTATCGCTTTCGAAATCCTGTGCATACTAAATTTCATAAAATCGTCGGAGCCGTTTCCGATATTCAGATTACATAACTATATAGGTACATATAACCAGAACGTTGGAAGGCCTTCCACAAGTTGGACCGATGACCTGGTGAATGCGAGACGCACAGGACCGGTCGTTGTGGCGACGCTGGTGGGAGGCCTATGTCCTGGGCCTCAAGTCTGCTATTACAATAGTGTCAGAATAGTCTATCATTGATTTCATAATAGTTGATTTTGACAAGTTTGACGTCATAATGACTTTCCAATGGTCAACCACTGATACTCCGTTGAAAGAAATGGCGTAGAATGGTAATCTCGTACATAATGACAAAAGGAATAAACAATATGTAAAAATAAATATTATAGAAATCTGGCATAACTTAATGTTCAAATTTAGTAGTAGTTTTTCGAAAATCATTTTCACTAAAATCATTTTTAATAATAACAATACGAAAATGTCTTTCTACCACGATTATATTACGAGACCACTGACCGACCAATGATCGACCATTATGAATTAGCAGGTTACGAACTTTTAGCAAAATGACAATGGGATCGTGTTGGAATAACGAATTTATAAAAAATATCAGACTTGGGGCCCTGCAGTGGATGCTGATATCATGATGATGATAAAAGAAAGGTATTGCATAGATTTATGACTAGAACAAAAACTAAACATAACTCTGATTAAACACAATACGTGGCCGAGACCGAAATTCCTCACATACTCCAGGGTTTCCTATGGAATGTATCAGACCCTGGCCGACCCTGGCACACATGTTACGTACCCTGGTTTCCTCGCTTAGCATGCGTTCAGTTATACAACGAATGCACGCGATTACTCGACGGAGCGTGGAGGAAAATAGTGCGTGTGCGCATTGTATTGCTTTGTTAGGTTTTTTAATACCAGAAATTGGCACGGTCACTCCTAAAGATTACTTTACTGGACGGTGTCATTCATAGGGATCTAAATACTTAGTCAATTTACTAGGATCACTATTTTTTTTAATGCACGTTAACACAGCTTATGTATGTAAAAAGTGTGCCTGTCCTTATCACGAATTGTTTTCGGAATCTGATTGTAAAAGGAAGTAAAGTGACTACTGAAATTGTGACAACTACAAACTTTTAAATTTTAATGAAAACATCCGGCCAAGTGCGAGTCGGACTCGCACACGAAGGGTTCCGTACCATAAACATTAGTTTTTATTATTTGTTGTTATAGCGGCAATAGATATACATCATTTGTGAAAATTTCAACTGTCTACCTATTACGGTTCTTGGAAACAGCCCGCTGACAGACAGACGGATGGACGGAGGGACGGACAGCGGAGGCTTAGTAAAAGGGTTCCTTTGGATACCCTTTGGGTACAAAATCCTAAAAACTGAACTCGTTTGGAATATTGGCTGTGACTCCGATCGACATACACGAGTAAGGGTTTACACGAGTTTACCCTTACTCGTGTATGTAGTTTTTCAGGTTCTGTACCCAAAAGGTAACAAACGGAACCCTATTACTAAGCCTCCGCTGTCCGTCCGTCCGACTGTCTGTCAGCGGACCCGTAATAGGTAGACATTAGGTAGACAGTTGAAATTTTCACAGAATGTGTAATTCTGTTGCCGCTATAACAACAAATAATAAAAATAAGATAGTACGGAACCCTGGTGGAGGTCGCGGGTAGCCGATGGATGCGAGACGCGCAAGACCGGTCGTTGTGGCGACGCTTGGGGAGGCCTATGTCCAGCAGTGGGCGTCTTTTGACTGATATGATGATGATGATGATGGTACGGAACCGTTCATGCGCGAGTCCGACTCGCAATTGGCTGGTTATTTTTCATTAAAATTCAGTAGTCACTCTTGATCCGTCATTAATCGAACGCATAATATGATTGTTGTACAATGGAAACGAATAGCATGCTTCCTTCCGTAACTAGATATATAGCAGTAAACACACGAATAGCAAACATTTACTAATACAACACAAACAAACATACAGACAAAAGACAGAAAAAAGGAAAATAATTATAAATTGTTGTCTTAAAAGTTTGGTAATTATTCTTTTACTTATTTTAATTATTGCAGTGAATTTATGTGTTTATTAATAATTATTTTAATAAGATACAGTTCGGTGTGTGAATTTTTAAATTAAAACAGTGTTTTTTTAAACAAGTGACAGTTACTCATCATCATCTGCCTAGCCTTTTCCCAACTATTTTGGGGTCGGCTTCCAGTCAAACCGGATTCAGCTGAATACCAGTGTTTTACGTGAAGCGGCTGCCTACCAGACCTCCACAACCCATTAACTGGGTAACACGGTACTTCTTGGCAAGACTGGAGTCAGATTTACTGGCTTCTGACAATCCGTAACGACTGCCAAAGATCTACAAATGACAGCCGGGACCAACGGCTTAACGTGCTTTCCGAGGCACGGAGGAAACTCGGTATGTTAAGATGGTCACCCATCCACAGACCAACCTTGACAAGCGTTGCTTAACCTTAAAGATCGACCCGTGCGGCTGTTATTACTTAGCCACGAGCTCCTCAAACAAGTGACAGTTACTGCAAATTATAATTGTGGCTATCAATCGGGAGCAATCAATCCAGACGACGCTGGTTTGCTACTGAGAAATCCCAAATGGAGAATCCCACTATCAAGTTTGATCCTCCTGGATACCTACTCCAGGAACTTTTGATCAGCTGTCGTACTTGCAACCACTTGCCCGCAGCACTTTACTTTTTTAGGGTTCCGTACCCGAAGGGTGACCAACGGAACCCTATTACTAAGCTTCCGCTGTCCGTCCGTCTGTCCGTCCGGTGAATCTCAAAAACCGTATAAGGTACAAAGTTGAAATTTTCACAGATTGTGTATTTCTATTGCAGCTATAACAATAAATAATAAAAAACTGGCCAAGTTACGTAACTTTAAACTTTATATTTATATATATTAATTTATGTAATAACAATACACAACCTATGAAAATTTGAACTATCTACCTATTACGGTTTTTGAGATACAGCCCGCTGAGAGACAGACGAACGGACGGATGGACAGATGGATGGACGGACGGACGGACTGTTTTTATCCATGACCATCTTTTTCCCCACTGTATTGGGGTCGGCGTCAATCTAACCGGATGCCCTACTGACAAAACATATCCGTGTTCCTCCTAGTGCCCTTTGCGTTCCAGGACCGCTGTGAATTTTTCGAACAAATTCCGCAACAGGACCACCGGCTTAACATGCTTTCCGAGGCAAGGAGGAATCTTGGTATGTTAAGATAATGTAGTCGCCCATCTACGGACCAACCCCACCAAGCGTTGCTTAACGTAGATCGATCCGTGCGACTGCTACATTTTGCTACGAGCTCCTTCCTTATTTTTACCGACCAATCAAATCGTTTTATGAGGCTTGGTTGCTGCATCGATGATCTCAGCTCACGCTTTTCATTTATTTCCAACAATGTGTGACCATTCTATTGATACGCAAAACACACAGAGCATCGAGACGGCGGTGTGGCCACTCCTAGAAACGACAATGCCAAAATTTTTCCGTACAAAATACTGTGTCACCGTTAACTGATAGAAATTGACATTGATTTCTCACCCTGTCAAGCAAAGGACACCTCCTGGCCACCTCAACATCTTCATTTCCTTCCACCTGGCGTTAATCCCGGCTATTGCCAGGATCCGCCTTCCTACTTAGCTTCCTCCACTTTGCCCGATCTTGAACATCCTTCTCAGTCAGGCCATTGGCTCTCATGTCGGACTTGATGACGTCCAGCCAGCGCTTGCGAGGGCGACCACGGGACCTAGCCCCAAGAACAGCCATATTCATGCATCTCCGACCAACGTACTCCATAGGGCGGCGCATGATGTGGCCATACCATAGCAGACGACACTGTTGCAGTTTTTCCCCCACGTCACGGACACCAAGACTACCCCGGATGTAAGAGTTCCGTATGCGATCGGATCGCGTAACGCCACTCATCCACCTCAGCATCTTCATATCCGTCGTTTAAATATTATCGTGTTTCATGGTGTGATGTTTTTTTTTTTCGTTTCATCAGCCTGAGCTGTACCGCTATTGGGCAAAGGCTTCCCCCATTACTTCCACGTCTCTCTTTATTAGTCTTTAAGTCAATTCACGGTTATGTCACCCAAAAATTGTGATTGCTCGTTCGCGCCGACTGATTCCGCGTTCTATGGTAAAACCATTACAACACGTATAGGAAGGAACACCATTAATTTTTCACGATAAACATAGGTATTTAAGTTCCATCAAACGCTGTAAGTAGTAAAATTACGATTATAGTATCGTCATCGAAATATTTGGTTGCATAAGATATGCAGCAGTGGAATTTTTGTTACTTCTTTCTTACGTATCGGCAATAAAACAACTGAACGCACGAAAATTAGTAAGTGAAATAGTGACTTTGTGTCTAAAAAGTAAACAATGTACTATAGTACTCGTGATAGTGTTTTTTTTTTTGGTTTGCTTATTACTTAGTACCTAAACAAACACGGTGAGACATTACTGAGTTTAAATAGATGCAGTATTTAATGGAAGCAGAGGAGCTCGTGGCATATAACTGCCGCACTGTTTGATCGGGTCTTGCTGTGGTCGTGTCGTGGTTGGGGGCCCACTCATAGCATACCGAGACACATACGTGCCTCGGAAAGAGTTTTTTTTTTATATCCTGCTTAGCACAGCGATCTGTTAACACATTTAGCTGCTAATTTTGCTGTCTGAGGATGTCATTTAGCTGTGAGGAGAATCCTCACCTCTCTCACTATAGTATGGTGAATCGGTTTTGAAGGCTTGGAACACTGTTCCTCCTCAGTCTTGAGAAAATAATATCCACTACCAGTGCCTGTGAGGTTTGTTGCTAAAACATTTATATGTTCTGATAGCTTGTTCTAGTATTTGAGACTTCTAATGGATATTTCTTGCTTCACAGGTGTCAGTTTTAGTTCTTCAGGTATTTGTTATTGATACATTTCGGGATATTGAACATAGATCTCATGCTTCATGTATCTATACAACACTTCCTCTTTCAGTATGTGTTCGTAACAAACAAAAATTAAAATTAAAAAAAAAACCTGGTAATTGATCGTTTAGGGAAAGAAAGAAAACAAGTTTCTTTGGCCCAGCATTCCCAGCATTTGTAGATCATTGACCGTCGTTGTCCAATCTAGAAAAATATGTCTGCCTAACCTTTTCCCAATTGCATACGTTAGAGTCGGTTTCCAGGCAGGACGCAGCTGAGACCTCCTCAACCCAGTAACTCAGTAACACGGTAGGCTTTGGCCAGACTGAAATCAGATTTTTTGGCTTCTTACAACCCGTAACGACTCGACCTCGGCAGGCGTTGCTTAACCCGATCCTTTCGCTCTGGGCATAGCAGAAGGGAGTCATCATCATCATCATTTCAGCCGAAAGACGAAGAGTGAATAGGTTACTTCTAGGCAGGCGTGCTATATCTTCGACCACATCATCACTTACCAACAGGTGAGATAGCGGTCAAACACGTGCCTATCATTAGTAAAAAAAAGACGTCCACTGCTGGACATAGGTCGCCCCCAAGCATCGCCACAACGACCGGTCCTGCGCGCCTCGCATCCATCAGCTACCCGCGACCTTCACCAGGTCATCGGTCAACCTTGTGGGAGGCCTTCCAAGTTGGAAGTTCCAACGTTGCGTTTTCCGGTACGCGGTCGCCACTGCAGAACTTTTCAGCCCCATCGATCTCAGGGTCTGCGAGCAATGTGCCCTGCCCACTGCCACTTTAGTTTGTCGATCCTTCGGGCTATATCGGTAACCTTGGTTCTCTTGCGGATATCAACATTCCTGATTCGATCACGCGAAGAACCTCCAACCATTGCCCTCTCCATTGCCCTTTGAGTGACTTTAAGCCTTCTAGTTGCAGAAGGGAGTGTCAGAGTCTTACTGACTAAAACCTACCTGTGTTCCTCCTAATGGCCTTTGCAATCCGTGGTGACTCTTTCGAACAAATTGCATAACATAGACCGACCCTTGCAGTTGTTAATATTTAGCCACGAGCCGAGTCCAAACCAGACCTTCTAATCTAAAACTCACAACTAGGAAGTACCAAAATAGCCTATTTTAACCACAAATAAAACTACTGCTGGCCCCAATATGTTATAGGTACATTCAACCTCAAGTGTAGGACATTGATAAAGACAGTCGATGATATAAACAACATCATGTTTATATGAAACAGTCACTGATTCGGTTTCTCAGAAGCAAGTTGTGAGTTTATTTAAAATTGAGAGTAGGTAAGTGATCTTTGCGTGACTTTTGAGTGATAACTCCACTATTATATAAAGTGTTTAAGTCTCGTATTGTGGTAGCTATACTTGGGTGTTTTAAATATTTTACTCTGACCGATTGTGTCGTATTGTGCCGTAAAGAATAATACCATCCCATCACTTCCCGTGGGTGTCATAAGAGGCGACTAAGGGACTCACCAGAGAATGGGCAGCAGCGTTCTCTGTAGAACGCAACACCATACACTGCAATCGCCATCCCGCCGCAAAGCGTGGCGATTATGGCAAACCCCCTTTGGGGGAGGCCTATGTCCAGCAGTGGACGTCTTTCAGCTGTGGACTCTGTCGTATTAATGGTTATTGTAAACATTTTACAGCAACTTCCACACGGGTCGATCTTCAAGGTAAAGCAACGCTTGCCGAGATCGGTCTGAGGATGGATGACTATCTTAACATATCTACCGAGATTCTTCCGTACCTCGGAAAGCACGCAACGCCGCTGGTCCTGGCCGTCATTTTTAAATGTTTGGTAGTCGTTACGGATTGGCAGAAGCCAGAAAATCTGACTCCTACTTTCCAAAAAGTATCGTGTTACCCAGTTAATGGGTTGTGGAGGTCTGGTAGGCAGCCGCTCCACGTAAAATTCTGATACTCATCTAAATCCTGTTTGACTGGAAGCCGACCCCAATATAGTTTGGAAAAGACTAAGAAATTATAACCTTATTTTCGGGGAGAAACTTTCAAAAGGCGCCTGGTGTTTTAGAGAAAAGACCTGGGTCAGTGGACAGCTCTATCATTATTTTCGAAAACAAGAAACGTACTTCTAGGATCCTATTTTTAAAACCGCCCAGCATGGTTTACGTTAAATAAAGAAAGATCAGAGAAGTTCTTAGACGGCCAGTCATTCATATTTTTGTAAAATATTATTATGTTTTATTTATTTTATAATAACAAAAAAGTGGCCTTATAATTGGTGAACCGAAATCTTGAATTATCTTCTTACGCGTCAATAGAACTCAAATATAAATAGATCCAGTAGATTATTACTCTGATAATAGTGATTTATATTGAAAACAAATGGGGAACAGATAATACTTAAATATAACAAACACTATCCATTGGCGGATCCTGGGGGGAGGCTTAGGAGCTCAAGCCCCCGCACCCCCACCCCTGACGTGAAGACTGAGTTTAAACTGCACCTCGTGACACATCAAATCAAAGGGCTCGTTGTTAGGGTTTCAGGAGTATCATTTCTTTCATAATGTTCAAAAGATCACATTCCGAAGTTTTTTGGCTTCCAGTCAAACCTAAATACTGGTGTTCAGCTGAATCTCAGCTAAACACCAGTATTTACATAAAGCGGACCTCTACAATTAACTGGGTAACACGGTACTCCTTGGCAAGACTGGTGTCAGATTTACTGGCTTCTGACAATCCGTAACGACTGCCAAAGATCTACAAACGACAGCCACCAACGGCCCCACCAAGCAACGGCTTAACATGTTGTGCTTTCCATGGCACGGAGGAATATCGAAGTTACTAAAGAAAATAGACAAAAATTGACCAGTGACCCTTATTTCCGAAACGACTGAGCCTTCTGATTTTAATAAAAAAAACAGAAGGAAATATTCGTTTGGAACCCTTTCCACGCAAGTCCGACTCGCTCTTGGCCGGTATTTCGGGATAAAATGTAGTGTAAGAAATATTGTAAACGGATCCATACTTCCAGAGATTAACTTTGACAAACATATACACATATTATTTTTGCCTGTAAATAGTTAAAATATAAAACCAAATTGAGAACCTGCCCCTTTTTTAACCGACTGCACCAGAAGGAGTGTAATGTTTTTGAAATCGGTAAACTTTGGCATATAACACAGGCTTTAAAAGTATTTTTTTTTATGTTTAGTAGCACAATGTCACAGAAGAAACAAAATCAAAACTCATTTATTCAGATTAGGCTAACAGTCAGAACTTTTTGGACAGGACTTTTTACATGGAAAGTCTCCCAAAAAGCCCGCCACCACAATTTCTTCACACCGTTTTCAAAGACTTGCATAGAAAACCATAATTATTGTTTTACAGAAACCCCCCAAGGACATATTGTTACGATTAGTTAGCAAAAAATGCTGTTTTTAGGCAAAAGAACGCCCAGTGTTTTCTCCAATATCGACATTAAAACCAGACAAGATGCCAAACCATTGAAAACTAAACTCTATCCTTTTCAACTTTCAGATCAAAATGCTGCCACTACTATTCCTGATGGTAATAGGATCAGTTTACGCAGAAAGAGAAAACTGTTCATACCTATACGATGGAACGGCCTACGATAGATCGGCGATCCTTACAATAAAAGGATTACCTACGAATTTAGTCTTTAATCCAAACAATAAAGATTTACATTTCACGCTAATAGACCTGGAGAGTTTACAGAATGATAATGTGCAAACGAAGATGGAACAATATTTCCTAAGAGAGAATCAACCAATTAAAATTGACAACGTGAACGGACAAGCAGCAGCTGTGGATATAAAAAAGCAAAAAGTGTACATAGCAAGTGACGATGGACTTCATTTTCTAAATTCTAGTGACAAAGCTCAGTTTTTAAGTATGAAAGATGAAGATATTGTTCAATTATTCAAGCCGCGTAATAATGATGACCTATACGCGGTATTCTTCCCTGAAAACGAAGTATATGTGATTGACGTCCAAAGAAACGAGAAGAAAAAAGTAGAAAATGTTCCGTGTGCTTTTATTCTCGCTGTTGACGATGGAGATAATATATATTACGAATGCGATTCTAAGTATGTTAAAGTTATGCTCAGAGGTTTCGCTGAACCTGTAGAGTTTGTTGGAATACCTAAGAATTCTGCTAGAGCTATTACTGTCGACAACTCCTCTAGAGTTGTATTGGCAACTAATGATGGCCTGTATTTGTTAAAGCCTGACAATATTATTCCAACAAAGCTTATGGACTTAGATTATGTTCCGTCTGGTATTACATTTGATGAAGATGATTTCTATGTGTCGACCAACGGTATTATTTATAAGTACAGTGACTGTGGATACGAAAATTAATTAATTTGTAAGTTAATCAATAAATCGATGTTGTTGAATTTTTTCTGGTTGTATTTTATTGTATCTCTCCCAATAGGTACACAGTAACAATTGATGCATTGGGATGGATGTGAGGCCTAACCAAAATCAATTAAAAGAAAATTTGGAATATTATGAAGTTTGGAAGTGGCGCAGGGTCTGAAAGAGTTTAGAATATAAATGTGAACGGAATGAGAAGAAGGCAAAAAGAAAAGGTGAATAATTGTGTGGAATTATATGAAAGAGAAAACGGAGTCAGAAATAAACGCACAGTTGACAAAATCAACTCGTCGTCGACTCCAATTAAGGGACAAAATAAGACACTAGGCTCATAATTTTGCCTTCTAAAATCACGAATGTACATTGAACTGATCTAGTACCAAGTAGTCAAACGATTTAAAAAAGTACCTAAACAGTTTTTACCAGAAATTATTACTTTCATCTTTCGTGACAAAGATGTCTTTGCCACATAGTTTACTGTTTACTATAATAATCGATATTTGTCATGTCTTTTATGCTCGGTTTCGGTGGTTTTTATAGGTTGTTTGTCTGTCCGTTAACGCTGTTTCCATAACACCATTGGCAGGTTAATGGTTAACGGACAAACGGATAAAATATCTTAAAAACCGGGCATTAGTCATTCAACAATCACGTTTCGATATTATAACATGCGGCCGATTCTATTAATTTATATCTGAAATGCGGAAGATAACAGCAATAGAACAACAGCAGTTCGCATGTCATTCAACTCATAAGCGATAACGAAGAATGTGCTATTATTGGAACACATAAAAGAGAAGAGATACCAGCGACCAATTAACAACGTGCAGTCACTAATCCAACAACCAATCAATCTACCAAGGATGGGAAATCCTCAAATGACACCTCCCGCTCTGGGCGGAGCGAAAGGGAGTGTCAGACTCTAACTAACTAAAATCCATCCGTGTTCCAGGGCCGCGGTGACTCTTTCGAATTAATTTCTCAACCCTGGCAGAAATCAATCTACCATGCCTACATTTAATTGAGTACCAGTATTTTATGTGGTGCGACTGCCCATCGGATGACCAAAACCCAATTACAGGGTAACATGATACTGTGTAATACCCTTAGCAAAACTAAGAAAATAAAAACATCCAAAAAATCAAAGAAGTTAACCATCGACTCGAATAGAATTAGAAGCAAAATTGTCATAGATCCCCAAATGACAGTCGGGACTAATGACTTAACGTGTTTTCCGAGGCACAGAGGAGTCTCGGTATGTTATGGAAGGTCATCCATCTCCAAACTGACCTCAGCAAGTATTGCTTAACATTGTAGATTTAACCAATATTTTGGCTGTTATTACTTGGTCATCGCTGTTATCACTTAAAGATCAAATAATAGATTAAAATGGTTGGAGTGTTTTAAATATGGATATGGCTAACGACCACTGAGGTAATGACCGAGACATTATGGCTTACTATTTCGAACGCAAGCCGTCCTATGAACTAGTATAAACAAATTAATTAGCAGCCAAAGTCGATTAAATACAAATGAAGTCTTTTGCCAAAATCAGCAGAAGACCCAAAAAATAACTTAGCCATAAGGAAGAAAATGAAGAAATAAGCAATTCAATCAAGAACTAGAACGACCCTGATACGATAACCACAGGAAAACACACCGACCAGGATTATAGGAGACATCCTTAAATCCTGCTTGATGAGTTTACACACACAAGACTCTGTTAGATACATCAAAAATACAAAATTGCCCATACCTTAAATTTTTATCTTCCGAAGCTCTTCTGGTCCTTGCAAAGGACTCTAAACTACTGCCAAATTTCCTAGCCATCGTAGGTTTGCCTTTTCTATTAAATGATGTGATCATTCACTAATCATTACACATATTACATCACTATTCGACCAGTAGTAGTATGTACAGGGGGCTAAAATATGATTTGTCAAACTTTATGCAATATAAGACGTAAACGCATTATCTACCAGCCAACTAAGGCTGGTGATGAAATACCATGACTGGTGAAGTATTACACCTTCTGTAGTATTTGACAGAAAAATAATTTTGAAGATATAGACAGACTATAGATACTTAGCCAATGGATGCAAGACGCACAAAACCGGTTGTTGTGGCGACACTTGGGGGAGGCCTATGTCCAGCTGAGGCCGCCTTTCGGTTGATAAAATGATGATGATGATAGATACTTTTTCCAGATTTAGAATAAGATTCTTCTTCTTCTTATTGTGTGGGCAGTAAGGTCTAACGACCCCACACAACCAGAGTTTCTAAACCGCCTCAAGGGCCTCTAGAATGACGTCCATCAATCTGTCCCCCCTAGTTTGTTTTACGACTGGGCAAATGCCTCTCTCTCCCTTTTTCCACACAACCCTATCCTTTGCTAGTCCGTAGTCGAGCAGCCGCGATGTCCACTGCCATGAAAGAGATATAAAAGGTAAAGTTTGACCAAATGAAAGGCAGAAAAACTTTCCACAAACCCATGGATAGCAATGGACTAGGATAGACGTACTACTGGCTGACCTTCTGTAGTATTTAAACTCGATTAACGACAAAATGTGATGCCTTAAAGACCTTGCCTTGCCTTTTTATAACAGTCCAATGTGCACAGCAAACGACGACGATCATCATGGTTATTATCTACCAATGAACAGAATTCGAAATGGAAGGAGATCCGTACATTTCTTAGCTGGTTAAAAAATCTCTCTACCGTATTGCAAGAGCATCTACCTAACCTTTCCTCAACGACCAACATCTCAATCTCACATATCATCAAATAGACGTCCACTACTGGGCATAGGCCTCCCCCAAGTATTACCACAACAACCGGTCCTGTGCGTCGAGCATCGATCGGCTACCCGCGACCCTCACCAGCTAGTCTATTCTGTAAGTAACCATTTCGATATCGAGCTTCACCTGAGTGACAAACCTCACAAAGTGAGCTTTATTGCACACAACATAAAGGTCTTACGTTTGACGTAATTTGATACTCACCTCGGATTCCGCTGTCGAGACACGAAAATGTTGTTACAGAATAGGGGTACAGGTCTTTAGTCCACCTTGTGGGTGGCCTTCCAAAGATTTGTCTTCCGGTACGCGGTCGCCACTCCAGTTCTTTTCTGCCCCACCGACCATCTATTTGGCGAGTAATGTGCCTGCCCACTGCCACTTTAGTTTTGCGATCCTTCGGGCTATGTCGGTAGCCTTGGTTCTCTTGCGGATATCATCATTCCTGATCTCATCAGCCTTTTCTCAACTACGTTCACACCAGCATTTTACAAGGACAAGTTCACAACCCACTGGGTATTTGGAAACACCTCTTGGCACTATACCTGTTTCTCTGTGACTGCGTATTTGGAAACAACTCTTGGCACTATGGCTGGTTCTCAGTAACTAGGCATTCGGAAATAATCCTTGGCATAAAGGGTGGTTCTTTGTGACGGGGTATTTGGAAACACCCCTGAGCATTAAGCCTAAGTTCTCTGTGACAGCGTATTTGGATTCTCGGTGACTGGGTTTGGAAACACCCCTTGGTATTAAGACAGGTTCTCGTTGTTCTATTTTAGTTGCCAACATCCTATACATCACGATGCGAATATCAACATGGAGTATGTTTACAAGCACTGTGGGCTCAGCGTGACACAATGGCTTAATTATGTTTTATAAAGACTACCGTCTCTCAAACGAGAAGCATTTCATACCAAACGGTTGAAGCAGATTAACGTACAGGTATTTATTATAATTACTTAACACATTTCATTAAGAGTTTTTGATAGTATCTTGGCTAGTTCTGTGAATTTATAAGTGAATTTTGTTCTAAACTTTTGCATTTTGGCGTTTGATGGTGAGGATTTGTTTTTTTTAGAAAATGTTAATGTACTTGTAACAATGGACAGATTGAAGTGTTTTCTGGGCCCTGGTCTATAGACGTTTTAAGAGGACTTGTATTCGGATTTGAATTTACCTGAGCTGACACATATTTTTGTAATGTTTCTCTTTGTTGGAAAGGTGATAAACTTAGCCATATCATCCTTGAAACGGGATATAATTTTTCTTAACTTAGGTAGTTCTAAATGATCTACTCGTATTACTTTTGCCGCGAGTATTTAAAAACATCTCTGCTCTAGATACACAGTCTTCAATCAAAAGTTGTCGAGATTATGTTTGTTTTAGTTTAAGTTTATCACTATCAAATCATCTCCCTTCTTCTACCTTTATAATTCATTTGAATTATGTTTTTTTTTCGCTTGTAATCATTCTAGTATTCACTTCCATTTCATAATTATTATCACACTGGCTTTTGTTTGCGGATTCGCTCCCGTTATTATAGACAAGCTTTTCCCTGCGACTTCGTTTTTGCAGATCCCGTAGTAATTTTGAAAAATCGTCTCTTAGTGATCCTTTAAACTCCCCAAACAATCTACATTGCAAATTTTATCTTTCCAAGACCAGTAGTTTCGGTTGTGCGATGGCAATCACTCAGTAACGGAAAAATTGTTTATATATTGATTGATTTTCGCAAGAATATAGTCTTAAAGTGTACCCATCTATTTCTGTATCAAAATTAATTAAAATGGTTTCAGCGACTTAGGTGTAAAAGCGCAATTTTGGCGTTGATTGTTTCTTGTAAGTTGTGTTATTTAACAGATTTACGTGCACACAAATTAACAATAATAATAGCATTATTTACTTGGACACTTATAGGTCAATATTTGAATTGTATTAACCTATAGGCCGTGAAGGTCATATGCCTTTTGAAGAAAGGGTGAAAGAGAAGGATCAATTTAAGTACATATTTTCATATTTCCACCGCTAGACCAATCTTTGTTCAATCGTCTATAACATTCCGGAGTATTTACTTATGTTACAAATGAATCAAGGAATTTACAACATCCTCCCCATGTTGACTTTCTCGGCAGTTTATTTGTGACTAATAGCTACTTGTTTTTCGCAAATACCATATGAATATATTTGCTTTGCAAATTATTTTGTGAAAACATATTTCAATATATGTAAATAAGTAGATTAAATATCTTTTATCCACTAAACCTTATTACGCTCAATCAGGTAAACAAAACACAATACATATAGAGAAGACTAGCACTGACAGCATTACCACGTTGAATCGCAATGCTAATTCTTACAGCCAAGAACGAACCAGCCCTCTGATCACGCAGTGTCGATCAAAACTTTACTTCATCATAACAGCCGAAAGACTGCTGGACATAGGCCTCCCCCAAAAGGGACCCCGGTTTGCCATAATCACCACGCTTGTGCGGCGGGTTGGCGATCGCAGTGTATGGTGTTGCGCTTTACAGAAAACGCCGCTGCCCATTCTTTAGTGAGTCCCTTAGTCGCCTCTTACGACACCCACGGGAAGTGATTGGATGATATTTGGTATTTAAAACTTTGCTTAACCTCAAACAGCTATCAAATTCAACAGCTGTTTCTAGTTCGGAGCATATGTTTAATATTTTCGACTTGTGTTATTGTTTCTAAGATTTCATCGACTAATTTTAAACCGTTTTAAGTTCTGAAACTGTTAAAAATTAAAAAAATGTCGGGCCTAAGCTATCTCCTTGTAGTAAACAATTTTGTATTCAGAATCAACCAGACGCGGCGACCTCAGTTTGCTGAAATAGGAAGACACTTGGAGGTGTATAAGTTTTGCGATTATTATTATAAACCATTGCTAAATATTTATATTACAATGATTCTTTTAAGCCAAGTGTAAACCACATCAAAAGCCTTTTCAAAATCAATCTAAGCATTTAACTCACTTTGTTCCTTAATTATTTTGACAAAATGTTACAATAAGTTTACCTAACAAACCTATTGTAGTCTCAACAATGACTTATATTCTATAACATAATTATTGTTTTGAGAATAACTATCATAACAATTACTATTGTCATCACAGTCTAGACTACTCACAAAGTCAATCTTGATAATAATAAGTCGTTATCGTTAATTATTGTCAATTTGTCCTTGGGGGCCCATTTATTGAGTGTGCAAGTCACCCCCTGCCATTTTAAAGACGTCATAATTGTCAGTGGTCAGGTAGGGGCCAATAGTTCCTCCATAGTAAACGATGATCAGTCCACTAAAACACCCAAACCTATAGCGTTTCATCTTTTGTTTCCATATTCTGCAATAGTTCTGCTCCAACCGGAGATTATCCTTGGGTATACTTTCACAGTGCATACAGGGATAACCGTCGGTTGGTGCCCAATTCCATTCGAAACGTCTAACGGGGCTTCTGCGAGTTGGCTTCGGCTCCACGTACGCCTATCAAAGGACCGGGTCTCCAGGGACCCGAAAAAGTGAAAAAAAAAAAATTCGTTGTCGTTAATTGTATCACTCTTATGTGTGACATATTTTTAAACAACAGTTGATGCTCTCATGATAATGTTATTATATATAAGTGCTTCGCATAGCGTAGGTATTACCCATCTGTTTTCAGTTGTAAAGAAAACATCAACAAATGCCAACATCATTATGCCAACTTTGATAACAACAAACTTCCATCGTCATTCATTATTCTCCATCCATTGATCATTCTCTCCTTCATTATTTGATTGTGAATATTGAGAAAATTTGCATTTATTTTATAAACTCAGTATTTGTGCACGTCGAGGTTTACCTCAAAGTTCACGTCTGTTCTGGCGAATTCATCTTTTTTTCTGTCCACAGATACCTCCAACGGTTGACATGAACTTAAGTTTACAATGAGGAACCTACTACAAGTCTTGCCAATCTTCGCCCTGTTATTCTATGGGTATAACGCAGAAAAATGTGAGAAAATTAAAATAGGAAATGAATTCTACAAACGGCAACTGATCGCAACCATCGATGGATACCCAACGGGAATGGTTATTGACCCAAGAACTGACCACATATTCTTCATTCTGCACAAAAGAAATTACACGAAAGGAATACATCTTCTAAAACATGGATCATTGGGGATTAAGGAATTGCCGGTAACCGATGAATTACTTGGACAATGTGTCGCCATAGATACGACCAGTAACATTATTTATATTGGTACTAATCAGGGACTGGTCACCTATGATTATTCAAGGACCGAAATAACAGCAGAACGCCCGATTGGTGACGATGATGTCCGAGGTATCTTCATTGATAAAACTGACAATCAGATGTATATAGCAACAGGATCTAACCATGAAATATTTAAATTTATGAATGGTTCTGCGGCTGTTAAACGATATGAGAAGATTCCTAAAGCGTACAGCTTTATTCTAGACACCAAAGGGAACGCCTTTTACGAATATATTGATGGAAGACTGTATTTCTTCTCAGTAGATTTGTATGAGCCCATTCAATATAAAGGCTTTACAAGAGAACTCAAGTATATTCTACAACTTAACAACAATGACGAAGCCATTGTAGCTGTGAAGGGATCTCTGTTTAGACTGTTCACTAAGAGTATACTGCCAATGAAAATAGGACAGCTAGGATTCAAAATAACAGGACTAGCCTTTGATCATAAGAGTAATATTATCATAGGAACTAAAGGAAAGATATATAGGTATAAGCCTATTGATACGAATGACCCTTGCCCCGCCGATGATTACTTCATGTCTAGCATTTAGTTTTTTTATTACAACATTTAGATTTTTAGCTGTTTTACGTCAGTCACAATTATTACAGAGTTACGTATTGGATAAGCATGATTAGAATGAACGGAGTCGCCAACTTTTTTCACTGTTCAATAGTTTTCTATTACTTGTTTTCTAATTAATTTCTTATTCAACTCAAAAATATACATGTACAAGGAAATTCACTTATGAATCTTACGTGTACTGGTTCAAATTACTGTATGAAATAAATGCATCCGCGATACAGTAACAATTTAATCGATTTTGCTGACATTTCCTTGAATAACGATGCAAAAACTGTATCTGATGGAAGTGTAGAGTGTGAGTTGAGTTTTTGCGTCCTACGCTTGACTTATTCCTTTTACGGTATGAATCCATGTGCGAAAGTGTGTATACTATCTGTTTCATAAATTATCCTTTTTTAGCTGTCATAAGACTACGATGTTACCAACCAGTACTTTTAAAATAACACTGTTGACTTAGATTTAATGAATCACGTTTTTTTGTAAAGATTTTAATAAAATTAAAAAAAAAATTGCAATATATTTTTGTTTGTGACTTTTATTTATTTATTATATGCTTTATTGTAGGTTCAGTAAAAGCATAACAAAAAGGAAACTTTAAACTAATATAAGGTGTAACTATACATACACGAAATATTTTAAGACAATCATCTAACGGTTATAACGAAGCCATTTCAACGAAAAAAAATTTTTTATGTAAGTGTTTTTGTTTTTACGAAATTTACATTTTCTTGAGACATCTTGCATAAAACCTTTACTCCCTATTCTATGAATGAACGCACCGCGCCGACGACGACACGGCGACGGGCGATGCCCGTCATGCGCGGGCGTAATGGATGTTGAAAAAATAAGGAGCCAGTATTTATTTTGTGGGTCAAGTGATTTTATTTTATTATTTTTTTATAAAATATACTTAGATAAAAAAAAAACCTTTGAAATGGTTTCGTTATAACCGTTAGATGATTGTCTTAAAATATTTAGTGTGTGAATAGTTACACCTTATATACATACAATGGTTAGCCTAAGGTATCGCATTCCGCGATCTAGACAAGATAAGGCTGGCTGTTTCTGTCTGACTTTTGTCATAAAAAATATTATTTGTCAAAAATCATGAACTATAGTTACCAGATACAAACATAATATATTACAAAAATCAACACATTTTGTTTGTAATGTTTTTTTTTATTATTTTTTGTGTCACCCCAGTTTGTTCAGTTTATTTTAACTACAAATTGTTCCTCTCCATATCGTTCACTTGTAAAATAACGCTGAAGCAAATAGTTTAGAATTAAGTATATTTATTCGTCATCACTTATTTACGTCATATCATTTTTTTATTATTTTTGCCTTAAAATGATTGTATGATTTAAACACACACCAAATAAATGCTTGTTTTGATATTTTCTTTTTCTACACTTATCTAGGTAAGTACCTCATCTACCTAGCCTTTATCCTGTATTGGAGTCAGCTTCCAGTCAAACTAGATTTTACCAGAATTTTACGTGGAGCGGCTGCCTACCAGACCTACGGTACTTCATAGCAAGACTGGAGTCAGATTTACTAGCTTCGACAATCCGTAACGACTGCCCAAGATCTTCAAATGACAGTCAGGACCAACAGCTTAACGTGCTTTCCAAGAAATGGAGAAAACTCAGTATATTAAGATGATCACCCATCCACAGAATAACCTTGGCAAGCGTTGCTTAACCTTGAAGATCGACCCGTGCGGCTGTTATTATTTAGCCACGAGCTAACTAAGATATTTTTCTTACCGACTTTTACAAGGTGGAGATTATGATTTTTGGTCATCTTTTTATTTTACTTTAAAATTAACATTAAAAAATGTGTCTTCAACCTCTGTTTGTGTGTGTGTGTTGTGTGTTTATAAAGCAGAAGGTTGTAACCAGAGTCAGATAAACATTACCTAAGAATAAATAGGTAATGTTTATCTGACTCTGGTTGTATTCTGACTTCTGCTTTATAAACACACAACACACACACACACACACACACACACAAGCAGAGGTTGAGGACACATTTTTTAATGTGAATTTTAAAGTAAAATAAAAAATGCTTTATTTTATGCAGAAGTATACATTGCTATCTTTTGTCCGCAACTTCATACGCGCATCTCTCCCCTGGGTACGTATCATAATATGGCTGAAATACCGACGTCCAAAAAACGAAATTCAAAATACTGAAAGTTTTAAATGCCGATAGCCGTTATATCGAAACATAAAATACCGATGTCCAAATTCCCGAAAGGATGAAACCCCGAATGGACGAAATACCGATGGATGAAATCCTGAATATCGAAGTACAGAGTATCGAATGTCCTAGATTAGGTTCGTTAGAACTGTGCGTTCGTGCTATGGTCGCGGCGAGGAGTCCTGGGACGCTGTGATCTCCTTCTGCGAAATAGTTATCACGCAGAAGGAGGCTGCGGAAAGGGAGAGGGAGATTTCGACATCTCTTCCGGCCCGCAGCAGCCCCCCCATTTATACGGACCCGAGGTGGCGGCGGGTAATGTTCCCGTGCGCCCCTCTTTGACGTCGCAGGGGAAGTCAAACACCTCACTCCCCCCGCTGACCCGAGGCGACCCGTAGAGGCGGGCCGGTCCAGAGGTCGGCCGACCAGTCGGGGATCACGGAAAGCCAATTAAGTTCTCGCGATCCCCGGCGTTGGTGAGAGATGGGACACCGGGGTGGTTTTAGTCAGTAAGAGTCTGACAGACCGCCCTGGGGCGGGCGGAGGACATCCCCTCTATTGTTGGTGAATCATTTGGTTTAGATGAGGTCAAACTCCACCAAATTGTCGGCGGAGCCCCGCTGGGCGGGACTCCTATTTCAAGAGATTAAAGGAACCTAACCAAACCAAACCTCGGGATTTCGAACTTCGGGATATGGATCTTCGGGATTTTAACTTGGTTGTTTAATTTTTCGGGATTTCGTCGTTGTTATTTTAAAATTCGGGGTTTTAAATTTCAGTATTGTAATACGTACCTGCTCCCCAAGGAAGCTACATAAGTACATAGGTACCAGGTTTCTACGATCAGTACGAGGCACGCCTTTTAAGTTTTGTCGTTTGAAGAAAAAAACACAACTAGAACCTTACAGTACTTTTATTGCTTTTCAAAGTAGTCACCACGTAGCTAAATACACTTTTCCATTCGCTCAAACCAGTTATTATAAATTTACTCTACTCTCTTTAGAGTAGAGTAAATGTTATAATAACTGGTTATAATAACACCCCCACTTTTGGGGGTGTTCAAAATGGCTGACTTGAAAGCGTCGACTGCTTCTTCACCGGACTGGAACCTTTGACCACGAAGACTTTTCTTAATTTTAGGAAATGTAAAGAAATCGTTAGGGCTTAGGTCAGGACTGTATGGAGGATGGTCAAGAATTTCTACTTTTTCCTGCTTCAAATACTCAATCGCTTGACGAGCGCTGTGTGAGCTTGCGTTGTCGTGCGTGGTGCAGGATGACGCGTCACTTTGAGTTTGATTTTCGAAGTTCGGCGATGACTTGTGGTAAACAAACTGTGGTATACCACTCTGCGTTAACCTTTCTACGATCTGCAATAGTCGCAACATGGCCGGTTTTTCCAACGAACGTGGCCACCATCTTCTTTGAAGTGCTTCGAGAACGGACAACTTTAGTCGGCTTTGGCTCGTCTTGAAAAACCCAGATTGTAGATTGTTGTTTGGAATCAGGATCGTAGGCATAGATCCAAGATTCGTCACCACTGATGATGTCGTAGACGTGATTTGACTCTCCTCATTTGAACCTTTGCAGAGTTTTCTTACACCATCTGACGCGGGCCGCCTTGTGATCGTTGGAAAGCAGATGCGGTATCCAACGGCAAACTAGCTTTCTCAGACCAAGCGCTTCATGCAAGTTCTTCTGAATAGTTGTACCTGAGATGCCTAATAGAGCCTCCATCTCTCGATACATCACATGACAATCTTCGAGAATTAGTTGTCTCACAGCAATGATGTTATCTTCAGTGAAGGTGGATCTTGGGCGTCCTTCGCGAGATTTGTCACTAACACTAGTATGTCCACGCTGGATTTCTAAATACCAGCGTTTGACAGTCCGCAGACATGGGGCTTCATCACTGAACATAGATGTTAGCTCTTCAAAACAATGAAGCCGTGTCTAAACTTGTAGGAAATGATTGCACGAACATTTTCCTTAGAAAGATTCATTTTCGTACGTAACCTGACAGATTCCAATCGACGCTGTGACTAAACAATAGCATTAATCCTAATACTTTCAACTGTTTTGAGATTCAAAGGACATTGTAAAAAATGGCCTATGAACCAACACGCATGAAATATTTACTAAAATTACTAGTTCTTTTAATAATATACATTATTTATATTTTAATACAACGGACACTTTTTAATTTCGAAAACATTTTAAAAAGTATTCACTTTCGCCCTTAGCTTCCGTCATAATCCTCGGTGATAGTTCTATTATTTTTTGGTTCAATTTGAGGTTTTTAATAGGCAAAGGTATTATAGCTCATACAGCCAAGTCTTTGTAACAGCACTTTTAATAGGAGTTTGACACAGACAAGGGTCAGTACTCTCAACACTTGATATACGATAATGATTTTTAGTTACAAACAATCCGCTATGATGTCGCAGAACCATAATAAGCCTTATCAAAAAATTCGATTGAAAGCGCTGTTTGAAACGAGAAATAATATCGACACTGACAGTTGACGAATTGACAGATGACAACATTTGACATTTGGTAGTAATGTCACTTGGCGCGTATGTACTACATATGGTATACCTACTTTATAATCACACGGAAATGAAAAAGTAAATCCTTAATAAAACCCTTGCATGTCCATAAGACTCCCGACTCCTAGAGTTCAATGTCAAGAAGCGCGCATCTGTCGTACTTACATTCAGTAATAAATGCTAAATTATTGCTACATACCGAATGTTTTTATTGACGAAATTATAACCTCAAAATCCGAAAGTGTTTTGATTTTTTCAGAATTCTCAAAAGTGTCCGTTGTTTTAATTTAGGTTTAATCGAATATATACATTATCTAAAACCCAAAGAGTAAATACACCTCCCTGTTGGATCTTAGGCGAGCTATGTTTGTACGACGAGCAATGTCCTTTAAACACATTCGAATATAGAACAGTTCCAAATTCAAAATTGCCGGGAAATATGGAAACGACAGAACTTAAAAGGCATGCCTAGTAATCGTTTTCGCTGTGCGTTGTCTGCAAGTAACAAAAGATAGGTACAACCACAGTTCGTTTTGTTCAAGTTCCATATTTTAAGCACGAGTATATTGTCATCGAACAAGCAAAAGTCAGACTCCGGTCTGTTACTGAAATAATTATTCTAGATGGAAATACCCAAAAACACGTTGTCTGACTTGGGAATCGAACCCAGGACCCCAGGTACCGCGTGCGCTTGCGCAGCGTTGAATAACTTGAAGAAGCTATAATATTAAAATTTGAGTTGACCCAAATATAAATGTTCCCAAAGTAAAATATAAGCTAGACGTATTTGAGTAATGGATTAGCAGAACTCTATATATTTCATAATAAATTTATCTATAATTTGGTAAAAATCCTTCCATTAAAACTTCCCACTAAAAGCGACATCTATCAGAAACATTGGGAAGTAATAAATATGTTTCACGTTAATGCCGCTAGATGGCGCAAGTATCCTCACGTAGTTATCTTTATAGCTTTGATAAAATTAAATGTGACATCGATTCTGAAAAAAGTTACTACGCAAATCATGTAAAAGACTTTATTGTTAATCAAATATTTATAAAACGATAAAGTAAGTAATCAAACTTCCACTATTAGCATATTATTATAAGAAAATCAATGTAGGTACTTAATAAAACATGTATGTTAAGTGTATACTAAAAAAAACAAGTGCCAAATACATAATTGCATTTTATTTAAAATTATTATAATTAGTGAGAAAAACAAATAAAAATCTATCAAAAATAACAAAATGAAAGTTAAAAAAACTTGGGCTCGTCCGGGATTTGAACCCGGGACCTCTCGCACCCTAAGCGAAAATCATACCCCTAGACCAACGAGCCGCTGAGAGAGTAGTTGAAATTTAAGATCCAATACTTCTAAGAAATGTTGAGATATGACGTAACAAGATATTCTCATACATACTCATCTGTTCGAGCTTGTACACACACATTTTACCGTAGTTAACATTTAAAATAGAAAAAAACTGTATCTTTAGCATGATTTTATTAAATTACCGCATCAAAGGTATTTTATCGTGCGTGACACATGTGTAAGGCAAGGCACGCCGTACTAGTCTTCTGTTAAATTTTCAACTCTCAGCGTTCAGCAGAGCGTTGAAAATCCAAAAGCACGGTTTCATTCATTTTAGTCTGGTGTTAAAGAAAACGAGAGTGTGTAAACTGGACAGTTAAATTTTTGATACGATATTTTCAGATAAAATCTAATAATTTAGTACAAAAAGAACAGAAGGGTGTGGAAAAGGCTTTTGCCCAGCTGTGGGATTACTTCTTCTTCTTTTCGAGTCGTAAAGAAGAACTAAAGGAGTCTACACACCAAACCCGCCGACCCGCCGACACAGCCGGTGTCGGCGACTCGTACCCGCGCGTGCAAGTCGGCGGCATGGCCGGCGACTTGCGTACGCGCACGCTCAGTTGCCCGCCGACTCATTAAGCTTGGTCTAACCCAACACTGTCGTTTTCTCTTCAGGGACCCAGCTAAAATTATTCCACATGCTGCTATTATTAGATCAGCATCAGTATCCATGTTTATTGTAGGCTGCAATATTCGAGAAAAACAACACGTCACGTTCGTACACACTGCAATCACTAACTAAAAAAGTTGTACTGATTTCTTGCCGCCGACTAACTCACCGACACAGCCCCATGACACATGTTGGCGGGTCGGCGGGTTTGGTGTGTAGACTCCTTTAGCACCCGAAATTGTCGACGACACCCGACCGACCACCGACAAGTGAGAACGGGCTGCAAGTCGTTGTTCTCGGTTGTATGGTTGCCCCTGTATCTATACCTGCTAATATATAAAGCTGAAGAGTTTGTTTATTTGTTTGTTTACTTGAACGCACTAATCTCAGGAACTCCGGTCCGATTTGAAATTCTTTCAGTGTTAGATAGCCCATTAATCGAGGAAGGCTATAGGCTATATATCTTTAAGACTAATAGAAGCGGAGCAGTAAATAGTGACGCAGTCGAAGTTGCGCGGGTCAACTAGTGGTTGATAAAAGGTCCAGGCCAGGCAATTGATGTAACTTATAATTATGGTCCCTGATGATTTTTAGCCTACCTCTGCGCGACAGTCCTTGTACAAAGCTATTTGCTATACAGGCAAAAACATTATTTTTTCCACTGCACTGCTAATGTTTATTTCTAATGTGTGCATTATAACTTTTTAAGCTTATGACATACTTACGAATGTGGCGTACAATAATAGGGAACATGCAATATTTTCATTTTTGCTTCAATTTTAAAGAACTCCATCTAGAATAGACCACCACATAAATAAAAAATGAAAACGCTTTAATTTATTACCAAAATTGCGTTTTTAAACCGACAGTTTAAAGGTTCGCGCGAAAACGGACGATGACGTCACTCGTGTCTATCACTGGTCAAAAACTGTCCCAACTCAAAGACATAAGGTTGCCTTTTCGTTGACATAACAGCAAATACGTCACTAAACGCTGATTGTTGTTTTTAGATACGTTCCGTTTCACGTTACTTTAATTCATTATTTTTGTTAAAAATCGATATTAACCAAAATCAAAACTTTGTAATGGCCTTTATTTTATACTTTTTTATCATTTTATTGACAACATTCTCATAAATTCTGTATTTGCATCTTCCCTATTGTCTAATAAGCACATTCACAACATTGTTTAGAAGTAGTTGCAAGTTAGCTGCCTGAATACCAAATAGCTTTGTTGGCTGCACTTACAACTTTCAATATTACCTACCACAAGTTGCTAATGCTATTGAATAGGCGTATGTAACATCATCGTTTACTACGTGATTAATATTCATAGAAATAATGAGTTTAGTAGGTAGACCAAATTTTAAAATCAAATCCGTTCCGTTCTCATATGCAAAGTTGGTAGTTTTTAACGTAAAGAGTTACACTAGATTTAAAAAATGATAATTGTTAAAACGTTTCGAAAATGCTAATTAGTGGTCATTAGGTTATTAAAAGGTTAACTTAAAACACGTAACTTACTAGTTTTAAACTAACGTGCTATGTCTAGATTAATTTGTGTGCTGACAAGAAAATCGTCCAAGTAATCGGAGGAACAGGTTTTAGTCCCAGCCATTGTACCTGAGCCCTTGGGCCATTGCGTAACGTTTACATGTGGTCAATAGTGACCTCACGGAACTGATTGAGGGGCAGGGGGGGGAAACACACATCGGCAGGAAATGCCACTTCTTAGCACATTGTACATGATGGACGTCGCCGAAGTTCTTTTTGTGATGTAAAATTACTTGAGAAAAAAACGAATAAAGACAGTTTTTGTAAACATTTCAGAACTTAATTACAGAATCCGCCTGCCCGAGAACCGACAATTGGGAACAGGCTGTTAACGTGCTATCCGAGGCACAGAGGAGTGAAAATTATTCATTAGACGGTAAACATTCTTGGACCGACCTCAGACGCTGCAAAAATTGGGTAAATTTTCTCCGGTGGATTGGACGTAACGCACCGCATCAAATCAGGATGGATGAAATGGCGACAGGTCACTGGAACAACTTGCGATCCACGGGTGCCCCTCAAGTTGAAAGGGAATATCTATAAGTCCGTGATAAGACCTGTCGTAATTTATGGATCAGAATGTTG
Source organism: Lacanobia oleracea (assembly GCA_950371165.1). Taxonomy (NCBI): domain Eukaryota; kingdom Metazoa; phylum Arthropoda; class Insecta; order Lepidoptera; family Noctuidae; genus Lacanobia; species Lacanobia oleracea. The sequence goes on from OX493412.1 coordinate 14,320,974, forward strand.
GGCTGCGAAAAAAACGGATGAAAATAGATTGCATGTAGCGGAGATGAGAATGTTGAGATGGATGTGTGAAGTGGCGAGATTATTGGATAAAGTGGGAAATGAGTACATTAGAGGTTAAAAGTGGCGCCAGTGACGGAAAAGTTAAAAGGGAATCGCTTGTCTTGGTATGGTCATGTGAAGAGGAGGGATGAAACGCATGTAACTAGAAGAGTTATGAATATAAATGTGGATGGATGGAGAGGGAGAGGAAGGCCGAAGAAAAGATGGATGGATTGTGTGAGGAGCGATATGAAAAAAATGGGAGTTAGTGATAGCGTGACGGCTGATAGACCGCAAGTAACATGGGATAAGGGCAGGAAAATAAAACACTTTTTAATTCCATTAACTTTACTGGGGACTTTCAACTTGAGTAATTTCAGTGTTTTTATCTAAAATAGAACACTGACTTCCCCTTTATGAAATACTTGCGTGATGTTTTGTTATTCCGTAATAATATTTTTAGAATAATTTAGTCGTTCAACGCTACATTTAAATGAAAAAGATGTTCTCCTTCAACCAAGCGTTCATATTTTTAATTATTTTAAACACGCAACGTTGTAATAGTTGAATTCTAAAATAGCATCGAAAAGACAATGGAATATAAACTATCTGTTTATAGTTTTGTGAATAATTATTTTGAGTCTCCCGAACGAATTTAGATCCCTGTCCCTACGGTCCCTGAGATACGCAGCCTGCGCAGGAGATTTCAAAATGCACAGGATGTCATGGCTAAATAAATAGAAGCCACATGATTATTTTTTTGAGGTTAAGCAACGGTTACAGCGGTCGCTCTATGGATGGGTGACCATCCAATACAAAACGATACTCCTCTGTGCCTCAGAAAGTACTACCAGTATTATAATGTTTAATCTATGGAAAATACGTTAAGCCTTTGATCCCGGCTGTCATTTGTAAATCTTCGACAGCAAATAATCAGACACCAGTCATGTCAAGTGCAATCACGCAACACTGGGCTACGGCAGCCGTTAAGCCCAATGGAAAACTAGACTCGAAGAACGAGCTCCGGTTTTAATGGAGTTTTACCGGTTCCATTTTGGGGAATGTGCGACGGAATTGCATAATTTAATTCCGCCAAGCTCGTTCCATCATCGTACCACAAGACGAACGGCGATGCGCCACCGGTACACGGTGGGTATCCCACCCATACGCACAAAACGTTTTGGTAACACATTCATAATGCGTACAGCTAAGGAGTGGAATTCCCTGCCGGAGTCTGTGTTTCCTGATAGCTACAACCTGGGAGTCTTTAAGTCAAGAGTGAATAGGTTATTTCTAGGCAAGCGTGCTCCATCTTCGACCACATCATCGATTACCATCAGGTGAGATAGTGGTCAAACGCGTGCCTATCTATAGTAAAAAAAAGGACTTCGAGTTTATTATTTACGACCGTTTTATCTAGAAATGCTATGAATATTGATTTTGCCGAATATTCGGAAAGACGCTCGGTCGAAGCGCTGAATATTCGGTGACTCTTAGATCATTTTGCGGGTAATAGGTTCCGGCCTGCATCATTGAAGTGAGGTTGTGGTAACTCCGTCTTGGGCGTATTTGTTTCATTTCCGAGTAGATCGTCACAAGACGCATTATTTTAGGTATTGTTTCTTTATCAAATTGTGTTACTTCAAGTGTGTACTATATTTTTAAAATAAAAACATCCGTCATAACATATCTTTACCACTGAAATATTTTAAGTACCTAAAGCTTACAACCCTAATCTCTTCAAAGTTAGAGTGAACAGGCTCCTTCTGGGTAGGCTCGCTCCATCGTAGACTTTGTCTCTGTCATCTCTGACCTAGACTAGAGTCAAGAGCAAAACCATCACAAATAAAAAAAACCTATCTCTCAAACATGCTGATATTTTGTTACAATTAATATTTTTATGAGATTTTTTAATGATTTGGTATTCGGTCGGTTGACAATATTTGGCCGAATACCGAATAGTAAAAAGGGCTCGAGGAGAGGATTCTAAAAGTTTAACTCACTAATGTAGGAAATAAACAATTGCCTTTGTCGTCATATTCGTGTTACCTCTAGTTTCATCTATCTAGTATTTATTCATCATATCAGCCAATATTCGTCCACTGCTGCCTCCTCTAAAGAGCGCCAACCATCCCGATCCTGAGCCGTCCGCATCCATCCGCTGCCAGCCACCTTCTTTAAATCATCGATCCATCGTGCCGCAGCGCGTCCCACACTACGTTTGTCCATACGCGGTCTCTATTCTAAGACATGTCTGCTCCATCGACCGTCTGGCCTCTGCAGACATGGCCGGCCCACTTCCACTTCAGCATGCTGATTCTATGCGCAATGTCGGTGACTTTAGTTCTCTGGCGAATGAGTTCGTTGCGAATTCTATCCACCAGAGAAACCCCGAGCATTGCTCTCTCCATTGCACGCTGAGCAACCTTTTGTGGACCAGGCCTATGGTGAGTGTCCACGTTTCGGCTCCGTAAGTCATTACGGGTAGGACGCACTGTTTATAGACCCTGGGATTGTGGGATCGACGATTCTGGTCATCTCCTTCTCAAAGTTGTGCCGCCCAAGTTGTATAATTTTGCTTAGATATATGTATTCTTACACAACCTCGAGGGTAGCGCCATTTACGATTACAGGCCTCGGGATGACAGGACCCTTGTACATGAATTTGGCTTTGTACAGATTCATTCAGAGACCCACCCGTCTTGAAGAATCGCTCAGGCCGTTCAGCATCACCTCTAGCTCCTGCAAAGATTACGCCATGAGGACAATGTCATCCGCGAATCGGAGGTGCGGATTTACTGACCGTTCATATTTGTGCCCCGTGTATCTAGAGTCTTGAAAACGTCCTCCAACGCGTTCGTAAACAGTTTCGGAGATATAACGTCTCTCTGCGCAGTTGGATTGGTTTTGTGCTCTGTTCTTGTACTTTTTTTTTAAAGATGGGAAATCATCAAATGAATCCTCCCGCTCTGGGTGAAGCAGGAGGGAGTGTCAGACTCTTACTGATTATAACCCATCCGTGTTCCTCCCAAAGCCCTTTGCGTACCAGGGCTACGGTACCTCTTTTGCACCAAGTCCGCAGCCCCAGCAGGCACTGGCCCTAGCGGGCCCCGTCTTTTTTGCTGATAGCTCTTTGAGGCGCGCGTGGAACACAGGGCGCCGTCGACCCGAGCCCGGTTCTGATCAGACGGCGAGCCACCCATTGCTCGCCGTCCGCAGGCCCACGCCTGCGGTGGCCGAGAATCGCTCTGCGTCTCCCGACGCCAGGGGCGTCTTCTTCTGTTGCGGTAGCTGGGGCGTGAGGTTTCCTGCGTTCGGCTTCCTCTTTTGCTTGCATTACTGCTTCGCAGAAGGAGGTGGCGGCTTCCCATGTCTCCTCCCTCCGGACCATGGCTGCATCAAGCGGAAGGTAAGGACGCCGTGGCGCCGCTCCTCAAGGAGGGGACTTATCGCCGCAATTGTGGCGTGCCCAGCGCTGGGTTGCGATAGTCTCTGTTCTTGTACTTGGACGGTCATTTTAGCGACCTTTATACAGACATGTTATCACCTCTAAGTAGCTGCAATCCATAAGACATCTCTGCATGGACTCCAGTGGCCTTAGTGCGAGTTTTTTAACGTTCTCGATTGCGTTAGCGTAAACTTAAATTTGTATTGAAACTGAATAAGCGCCGTCTGGTGACAATAACGGTTTTTTTTTCTATACAATTTGACATAAGCAAACGTATACGTTAACGCGATCGAGTGCGCTATAAAACTTACACTAAGCTCTCAGGACAGCCCAGGTCTCGACGATATCGAAAGCTTTCTTCGTCCACATAGGCTAGGCACAGAGGCTGATTATATTTTTCGGTCTTTTGGATTACCTGCCTGAGGGTGTGTATGTGATCCACGGCCTTTTCGAAACCCGGCCTGCTCCGATGGCTGGAAGTCATCAAACTTTTGGGCGAGACGATTCGAGATAACCCTCGAAAACAGCTTGTAGACATGGCTCTATCTAGAATATTATTACATGCAAAATGTAAATATTCTTACAAACATCTACAAAGTATACAAACATTCCGCCACAAGGCGTGGAAACAAAAATATAAAATTTAATATTAAATTATAATAATAATGTATAATTAGCTGAACGACCCTCGTAAGCTGTAGTTATTGTCGTTAAGTATTAGTATAAGTTCATTATGCAAGAACTGGAGTAAGGCTACTTGCACATTATGACGTAACATTTAACAATATTGAATGTACAGAAGGGGGTCTATAAAAGCCACGTTTGCTAAATCAGAAAGCACATCTCGCTAGCCGTCACTGTTAAATTTACCCAATCAACTTTGAACCTAATGCGTCAGCGATAAAGATGAAGATGAAATTTGAAAGACTGTTGTGTGGTTAATATTATGTTTCTATTCTAATATGATTTTGCTAATGTGACTTTTTAGACTTGCTTAGCATTTGTCCACAACAAAACCTATTTCTCCCACCATGCAAGTGGTACGGTTTTGTAGGTTTACGTTCCTATATGTACTTACTTGAATCCACTTGGACTTTATGCGTTTGCTCACATCTGTGTGCTATAATATTTCCCGCACCGATGCGATGGTTAGCTGTCGCTTTGATTGGTCACTGAAATTCGGTCTTTAGGACTATTTTTACGTAGCTTTAACATTATTGGTCAAAAATTTGAGAGTACCTAGTACTAAATATATCTGCCTATCATGCTAAAGATATAGTGTTTTTTTGGATTTCTGTAAATAAGATGTATTGGTATGTTATATCATGCCATTTACGAGCCGTCGGCGAAAATCTGTTGCGACTGTATTCAATTTTATTTTATGTTAATTTTTATGAGCTTATTCAGATTAATGACCTTTTATATGGTTATTTATAAGTTTCTCGTTTAATACTATACATTATGATATAATATTGCTATGGTCATTCGTTTTGTAGGCCGCAGCAGTTTCCTTCTTGTTAAAAATATGACTTTTGTCTTAGATTTAAAACACCATACATAATATGCAAATCAGAAGGCAACTTGCCTTTTCAGAGCTCAACAGTTTATGTAGGTACCATTGGTTAATGTTCATTTTATATTAAAGGCTAAAATAGAGGAAAAGGTTAAAATAATTGAATGAATTCAGAATGATTATAATTTGTTGTTATTTCAAATGAAATCAAATTAAAAGACATTTATTCAAACTAGGCTAAAAATCAGCAATTTTTGAACGTCAAAATTTACATGTCAAATCGCCCGCCCGTCATCGCGAATTATAGCGAATAATTTCCTTTGTTTGTCTTTTCAGTAGTGCATATTATTATCTCTTTTTCTTTCTTTTTCTTTAGGTATTTCTGTTTCTTTTTTATGATTGCATATATTCTAGTAACATGCATTATTTATAATTCAAGGTCATAATGAGCCTGCGTCATAATAATCAGATAAAACTTAATAATAAAATCCTAAAATATATACTCGTATAAAATTCTACTGTTATTGGCGACTGGCTGAGTAACTGACAGGCAACGTACTGCCGAAACTACTACATCGTAGAAATTTTAAATTTGGCACATAATTTTCTCGGGGAGTGTATGGGAGCACTATAAGAGAGGATTTCCCGAAATTCCTATGGGAACGGGAATATACGGGATGTCCGCGTACAAAGTTGTCGAGAAGTCTCGGTGAGTTAGATGGTCACCCATCCACACACCGACCGACTGATCTATAGGCCACCAATGCATAATTTTGCAGATTGACCCTAGGGGCTGTTATCACGAACTCCTCTATTCCAATGCAAAATACCCCATAAAATGTATATATATATATATATGTTCGCCTCTGCCTATCGTTGTCTCGCACCAGTGAACAAGAACCTTAACTCTTTACTTTACTGCCAACAAAACGCGTTCCCAGCACAATTTAAACTAACTTTGGTATTCTTTGTTTTTAAAAGTGAAATTAGACTCCCATGGCTAAAAACTAGATTGTGATCGACATAGCGCCATTGTTGCGATTATCGGTCAAGTGTGAGTCGCGCCGTGGGAATTGTCTGTGGTTCAAAAAAGTTTATAAGTTTATCGATGGTTAAAGAACTTACTGTGGCGGAGTGTGGCGTCATAGTTTTATGTATAAATATAGATTTTACAGCAGTAGATTTTCAAAAAAATCTATACCTGCTATTATTTTGAAGCTGAAGAGTTTGTTTGTTTGGTTGAACGCGCTTATATCAGGAACTACTGTTTGAATTGAAAAATACTTTTAATGTTGGATAACCCATTTATCGAGGAAGGCTATATAATATCACGCTACGCCCAATATGAGCGGAGCATTAATGAAGAAAGTCTAACGATAGGTATTATTAGTAAATACTTATGAAAAGATTCGCAAGTCATGTTGTCTATGGACACTAAATTTAGTAATTAAACTAATCGTATAGTCCAGTTTATGTTTAGGGTTCCGTTCACAATGGGTAACCAACGGAAACCTATTCACCCGGTTACCAGTAGCACAAAGCCACCGCTGTCCGTCCGTTCGTCCGTCCGTCCGTCTGTCTGTCTGAGGGCTGTATCTCAAGAACCGTATTAGGTAGACAGTTGAAATTTTCACAGATTGTGTGTTTCTATTGCCGCAGGTACGGAACCCTTCGTGTGCGAGTTCGACTCGCACTTGGCCGGTATTTGTTGTGAATGAGGCCCTAGGGCGACTTTTATCGCACTCGAGGGGTTCTACGGAACCATAAAAAAGATTATTAAAAAATAATAATAATTAAAGTTTATGGTACGCCATAAACTTTAATAATTATTATTTGTTGTTACAGCAGCAATAGAAATACACAATCTGTGAAAATTTGAACTGTCTACCTATTACGGTTCTTGAGATACAGCCCTCTGACAGACAGACGGATGGATGGACGGACAGCGGAGGCTTAGCAATAGGGTTCCGCTGGTTACCTTATTGGTACGGAACCCTAAAAAATAACTTATTACCTAGTGTTAGTAAAAATCAACCTCCGCACAAACTGCTGTAAAATCGGAAAGCCGAACCTCTCAGCTACAGTTCTCAGGATGCTGTTTTGACTGGCCGCTCTCTCCTCAGTAGCGACGAATTTTTTTAGTATTTTCACTGTCCGCAAGACAGACACAATACTTAAACAATTAGTGAATACCACATGTGGTTGATGGGACTGTGAACCGGGATTCTAATTTTATTTTCACACCACCTGCACGAAAACGTCACATTATATGTCATACAAACTCAACCTAAAGTTAGTCATTATTGCCCGGCGAGTCATAATAAAATTCAGTACTAATAGATGACGTTTGCGTTACTATTTTGCAAATAAAAAAGAAAAAAAAAATAAAGTGGGGCTATTAGAGCATTATCATATGAAAAAGCGCTATTCGCATTCTCAAAAATTTTCTTTTTAGGCCGCATAGATTCCGACTTTTATCGAAAAATTTAAAAAAATGACCATTCTCCCCCTCCCCCCTTTTCCCCGAAGTTCGCATGGAGAAAAATCTGAAATTATTTTAAATCAAATCAAAAAACAAAAAGCATTTATTACTTTTATGTGATAGATGTTTATGTAAAGATAACAGGAAAAATAAAATGAAGTCTCTAAATAGCACACTTTTTTAGAAATCATCAACTAAAAATGACATTAGTTCAACTATCGGTCAAGAGATGGCGCTAAATCTACAATATACACCGCAGTGTTAAAATTATCTGTAAATATGTATAAATTTAAACCATTCCACGTTGTATATGATGGTACGGAGCCCTCGTTGCGCGAGTCCGGCTCGCTCTTGACCGGTTTTTTATAAATGTCGTTCCGGCCTTCTCTAGTAGAGGCCACATATGGGGACTTCATCATAAGTAGAGTTTTAATTTAAGCTTTCGTAAACTAAACGTTTTCTTACAGGATACCGTAATGATCCAAAATTACAAGGTAGGTAGCACTTGAAAAATTAGTTTCGCCGTCTGTCAATATTACAATTCAACAATGTACATGCAAATAAAGTTATTAAAAAATAATTGTAGCCTTTATGCAAAGGTATCAAAAAACTAAATAGCTTAACTTTACAATTATAACATTCACTTGGTAAATGTTCCCATACCATACATTGCTGGTTTATAAAACTCAATTCATTGTATAGTTAAACAAAAACTGCATTGGATTAGTAACATTAAGGACCGAACAGTAAGTGCCACTACCGAGTTTTACTTTAACATTAAAACGTAAAATAAAACTTAGTAACATACGATTTTCATTGCCGCTTTTCTACACGACTTTAAATCGCTATCTAGTTTTAAATGCGAAATGCATGCAAAGTTCAGCGATAGTGCAAGCAATTCGAAATTTCAATTTTGTCATATCCACCTCCACACACGAGGTCGATGGTTTAAAACGAAAAACAAACCTCTTGGCGGCCAGTACCTATTTTATGCTGCAACGAGACTGAATGCCTTTTGTTCAGTGCATTTAAAAATTAGCGATCGTGATTCGAATTTAAAAATAGAACTGTCATTTTGTGAATCTGTGAATTGAGGAGTTTCTTTTATTAGGAAGTTCGTTCTTATATGCAGTGGATTGTGAATGTTATGTAAGTTTTTTTTTACTGTTTATGAATGGGTTACTTCTTAATATGTATATAGGTAGGTAATTAAATCACTAAATTAAGTTTATGAAATAACATTTTTATCAAAAGGATCTTTTCAAAAACTGTTTCTTAAGACTTTTTAAGTTCATGTCAAATCTAGGTCTATTAAACTAGACCAAATAAAAAAATGTTTTCTGTGCGTAGGTCATTCCCCTAACATAATTACAATAACAATTCATTCAAGAAAAATAAAAATAAAAAACTTAGCTAAAAAATAAAGGGAACTATATTTTTTGTCACCAAAATTTATATTTGTCATCAAGTTGTATCACCTAATAAATAGATCTATCGCCACGAAATATTTTCGTTCTCAGATAAACAAAGAGTGTTCCCAGGTATGAATTACCAAATTATTGTTAATATAATGTGTAAAATATGAGATGGATTACCAATAAAATTGTAGTGCATTACATGAATATAAACTTCGTTCTTATAATAATAGTTTTATTACTTAAATAATAGCTTGGTGCTCAGAATGGTAGATCTGTCACCAAATAAATCGATTAATCGATCCCTCACTGCGACTCCTTTTTATTTGTTATTTTGTCACCAATACATTAGTTACATTTTATTTCGTTCAGTTATTAAAATAATGTATTCGTTACCAATTTAATACATCAGTTTATAATTTTAATGAAAATATGTTCAAAGGGAAGAGGAAGGGAAGGGAGACAAATTGGCGCGCTTTCGGGCCTCAACGAATGGGTTGTAGGTTGGTTGTAGGTACGATCATACGATGCGCGGCGCGGGCAGCGAGATGCAAGTTTACTTCATTCGCGACGATTACGTTCATTGTTGTGGGTGCATTTTATTATCGTTGTGGATAATTTGTTGTTTTAGTTAATTTCTTAACTGTTTATTTTGGATTATGGCATCAAGTAGTGGTGAAGGTATTCAAAAAGTTTATCGACGTTCGTCGAGCAATCATTTGTGGAGAAAGTGCCGATATTGGAGTCTGGTGAGGAAAATACAGACACTGATGAAGGCACCATACCAAAGAAGAAACGGTCGCAAAACAAGGTTTGGATTTTCGTAAAAAATTTGAAAACAAACACAGTGCTGAGGAGTACGTAAAGGCTGAAAAACTTGGTCTTTTCTACGAACGCATGATATAGAGGAAGGGAGAAAAAAGTACTTTAGATGCAATAAAGTGGTGCGGAAGGGACCACAATGTTCAGCTCAGTTGTATTTACTCATGTATTCATTCTCGGATGAAGTGTTGTTGTTTCGGACAGATTCTGATCATGACCACGATTCGAAAACGCTCGCTTGTTATGGGCTTAGTGACAGAGTAAAGGAAGAAATAAACAAGTTATACGACTTACATCTCAAACCAAAAGCCATACTTGCAAATTTAGCTAAAATTGATGGTATTAAAGTGCCAAAAATGTCCCAACTGAGGACTTATTTAATTGACAGACGCCGTAGTAAATATGGACAGCCCACGATCAGCCTAGGCGAATTGGAAGCTTGGCTAAGGTCTCATTCGCCGATTCCTGACAACGAACATGAAGTTTATGTTATTGGGTATGAAGTGATTGAAGATACTAGTTCATCGCGCTTTAGATTTGTACTATCAACAAAATATTTGCTGCAAAAAGCACGTGACGTAAAAGTTTTTCATGCTGATGCTACATACAAGTTGGTATGGCAAGGATTTCCCGTTCTCGTCGTTGGGAGTACAGACAAAAACAAAAGATTTCATCCATTCGGGCTTGGGGTTGCAACTAATGAGGAAAAAGAAGACTTTAAGTTGTTGTTTGATGCCATCAAGATTAATATCTTTAAGTTGTACTCGCAAGACTTGAAACCTGAAGTTCTAGTCTGTGATGCAGCGAAAGCAATACAAAATGCATTTATAGAGGTATTTGGTAAAGATGTCACAATTCGTATGTGTTGGGCACATGCTAAAAAAAAATTCAAGCTCATGTAGAGAAAGATACGCGAAAAAATTTTCACAAAGATTTATTGTCAGATGTGAATTCTCTGCAAGCAGTAACTGATTCAGAAACGTTCGAGTTAGCTTCAAAAGCATTCTTGAAGAAATGGGAGAATGAGACAACTTTTGTCCATTATTTTAAGGAGCAATGGCTCATACAAAACCGGAACTGGTACTTAAAAATAAAAAAAATAAAAATTACTTTATTGATACATAAAAACCTTTGTTACATTTCCTCAGATGGTTAAAAGTTAAGTTAATATCTAGTCTTAGATCTAGGAGGGTATGAAATAGGTCAGATTTACAAAACAGTTGATAAAGGTGACATACATTTAGTGATAACCCTGCCTCCTAAACTAGGCATAACCTGTGACTTAGGAGTCAGTGTTCTGCTTATTACTAGTGCACAATAATAATATGAGTTGTTTCAGAGGTTACCTATTTCTTTTGTTTGTGGGTACGTGAGTATGTGCGTTTGTGGGCGCGTGCGTGGGTGTATGTGTGTGTGTGGGTGTGTGTGTATGGGTGTGTGTGTGTGTGTGTGTGTGTGTGTGTGTGTGTGTGTGTGTGTGTGGGTGTGTGTGTGTGTGTAGGCGTTTGTGTGAGTATATATGTGTGTCATATTTTTGCTTGTAAAAGGGTGTGCATGAGCTCTTATAGGCTTAAGTTTGACGGGTCAATAGGTTTTCCGTATTAAGATAGTCTTGTTCCAGCAGCCATTGGGTGAGTTTACATTTAACTTCGTGCTTATTAAGTTTGTCTAGTTTTAGGTTTTGGTTTACTCTTCTGTATATTATGGAACCAATTACATAGAGTTGATGGCGGGCAAAAGCAGTCTTATGAGATATGGTTGGGCACGCAGTTTTAGTTTTACGTTGGGAAGGATCCGGTGGAGGAATCTGTCTATGCATTATGAGGGTGGCTTTGAGCACAAAGAGCTGCCGCACGGTGAGTACTTTACACTCCATATACAGATCCCTAGTAGGGAATCTAATTCGTTTACGAAGCATCACCTTGAGTACAGCTCTTTGTGCTCGTTCTAGCCTTAATAATCTAGTTTTGGCAGTCGCTCCCCAAACCGAGATGCAATAATTGATGACGGACTGGCAAAGGGCGAGATAAACCATTTTGATGGTCTTGGCGTCTGCGCATTGTCGTAACGACTTAAAAATATATATAAGTTTCCTGACCTTGGAAGTTAGGTGGTCAACATGAGAGTACCACTTCAATCCATCATCAATTATTATACCCAGATATTTAGTTTGGTTAACGTGGGACAGTGTTGTACATGAGCAGGAAGTTTCATTTTGGCATGTCATTGTATGTGCACCAATAGCAAAGTTCGGTGGTGCTTTGGATTGGTGACTTATAGAAAATGGTATAAAGTTAGTTTTGTCCAGGTTTAGCGAAAGTAGGTTGTTTTGGAGCCACTTCATTACCATTTGCAGTGAATGTTCTGCATTGCTTTTCACTTCCGCCCATGTATTTCCATATACTACAATGGCAGTATCGTCAGCGTATGTATAGATTTTTGAGTTGGGGAGAGGCAGCATGCACAGGTCATTGATATAAATTAGAAATAAAGTTGGGCCAAGCACGCTGCCTTGTGGAACTCCATATGTGACTACAACTTCACTGCTAACGAATGAGCCGATTTTAACAGTTAGTTTCCTATTTTCAAGGTAACTCTTAAAAAGATCGAAGGTTGCACCTCGTATGCCTATGGCCATCAATTTACCTAGTAGAGCAGGGACAGAGACTGTGTCGAAGGCTTTCCGCAGGTCCAGAAATATAGACAGACATTTACGGCCATCATCCAATTTCCTTGCAACGAGTTCAGTGAAGTCGACAATTGCATCTTCTGTTGAAAGGCCTTTTCTGAAGCCATACTGGTTAGATGCAATAACTTGATGTTTATTGAGGAAGTTAAGTAGGCGACTATTCACTAGCTTTTCCATAACCTTAGACATTGCGGAAAGAATCGAAATTGGTCTATAATTGTTCACACTGTCTCTATCCCCACCCTTATGTATCGGGTGGATCAATGCTTTTTTGAACGCTTCTGGAAAGATACCTTTAGCAATCGATATGTTGATTATGTGTGTTATCAATGGTATGAGAGAGTTCCGACCTAATTTAAGAAGCATAGAAGATATTCCATCCCAGCCAGTTGCGCTATCATGTCTTAAGTTTAGAATGGTAGATTCAACTTCAGCATTGTCAACTTCGAGCAGCACAAAGGAATTAGGTGATTGAGCACGCGGACTATTAGGCGATTGTGAAGTTGCTGGGATTTTTGACGCTAAGTCTATACCAGTGTTGGCGAATGACTTACAGACGCGATTGACCGCCATATACGGATCTGCACAAGTTCTCAGTAACTCCAGAGGAGGCTCGCACATTTTTTTAGTATTAGTTATCTCTTTTATTTTGTTCCATAGTGCTTTTGGATTATGTTTTGCCATTTCTAGCTCTAACTTTTCATGAGTTTTCTTAAGTTTTTTTAAAAGATTGTTACAAAAGTTCCGGTATCTTTTGTATGTCATTTGTGTAACATTATTATCGGGGGAATTTTGAGCCTTTTTATGTAGTCTGTCGCGATTTCGTATGCATCTTAATAATCCCGGGGTAATCCAAGGCTTTAAGTTTCTATCTTTTTTCGGGACATTTATTAATTTTGTATTATTTTTAACTATGGATTGTATTGTATTTATTAAATTATAAGCAGCTATGTTTGGATCATCTGTGCTAGTTACATGGGAGAAGTCATGACATTCTAGATCCTTAATAACATTGGAGTAATCAATTTTTGGTGTTTTATAGGCAGGAGTATTTTGTTTCAGTGACCCTGAACTATCAATTTCTACAAGCAGAGGTAGATGGTCGGTGATGTGCGATTCCAGGACTAGTATTTTTGTGGTTTTATCAGTTTTAAGAATCACGTGATCTATACAATTATTGATTCTTGTTGGGATATAATGACCAGGTAATAGACCATGAGTGGCGTTTAGGGTTAAATAGTTAGCACTTCGTTCGTCAACATTGTGAGGTTTGATGTCGATGTTGGTGTCACCAATTAGATAAATATTCTTCAAGTTACTAACGGATAAAAGAATACTATCCAAACTGTCCAGAAAGCAGTCAAATTGCAAGTTGGTGTTGTATGATGGTGATCGATATAGGGCAATGATTGCGAATTCATTATTAATGTTGCAAATGAGGCAGTTTCCATTATCGAAAGCAGGTTCACGAACTTTGCATTGAATGTGATTTTTTATATATAATACTACCCCTTCATTTTGATTACGGTTATGTTTTGTAGAATGACAGCAGAATCCGTCTAAAATTGGAAGGTTTGCTGTTCTATTCAACCAGCACTCTGTTAATATAAGAACATCACAATTTACTTTTGTTAGTGATAGTAATGTCAGAAGTTGGTCGAAATTCTTTTTAATACTGCGTATGTTAATGTGAAGTATGGTAATAGAATTTTTATTTAGTTTCAGATGTTTAGTACACTCTTCCGGAACACAGGTGTAAGATTCTGCAACAATGATATCGTCCAAGTCCGATATTATATTGTCAGTTATATTAGCCATTTGTGTAAAGTTTAATATCGGACTTTGACACTATAAATGAGCTAGAGGCACGTGTTAATACAAACAGATTATAGCGTACGGGATACAATACCATGAGCTCTATGATAAGATTAAAATGTGTAAGTAGTATACAACCGGTATGTGAGTGGTGTGAAAGTGTGTAAAAGCGGACAGGTGGGCTTGAGTATTTTGTTATTAAGTAAATATTTGTGTGTGATTTTGTGTTATGTAATTGGAAAGAGTAACCTAATAAAAATAATATATAAAAGTAAAAGAGTATTAATGGAATCGTGATACCAAAATAAATGATAGCTAGCGGAATGACGTACCACGTAAAATATAACTGATTGACAATACATAGTCATTTCTGTTCTTGCAAATCTTTGAGGGTGGCTTCAGATTTGACAAGTATATGTTGAAGTCCTGACTGTTTTCGCAGAAATACATTTCCGTTCCGAGTCCAGCAGAAATGAAAGCCTTGTTGTCTAGCATATTCCCTTGCCAGATAAAACAATTTCTTTGTAGAATTAGGCAGATGTTCATCTACATATACCGGCTGTTTTTGACCTGATAATCCCAAGAGTTTCGAGTTTAGTTTATTTTCTTTATTTGGCTTGGTATTATTGAAAGTTTTTACACGACTTACGAATTCCGTCTTCATGTGTACACTTGTGAACTCTGCGACTATAGGTCTATTAGTAGTGGAGTTGCCGGGAACGCGGTAGACGTCACGGATACTCGTTTCTGTGATTGGCAGGCCAATTGTATCTCCAATGACTGAGATGATTCTTGTAAGGTCGCCGATTGACTCTTTGTCTCGGGTAGGGATATTACGCACTTCTATGGTCGACGATCTGGACTTGTACTGAAGGTCTTTCACCGTTTTTTCTAGGGATTCAGTATATTTCCTATAGCCGTTGCACTCATCTTGAAGCCGCTTTACTTGACATTTTACTTCATCGTAAAGGGCACTGAGGGTAGAAACAGATTTCTCTATTTCAGCATTTGTGTTCTGAATCTGTGCATTTTGTAACTTTAGCTCAGCCATCTCAGATATTAATTTTGTCACTAATGCTGTTTGCTCTGCCATAACTTTCATTATAAGCTGGTCTTGGTCACTTTTCCATAATGAAAGCATTTCTTTAATTTCCTGTTTGAAATCTTGCAATTGGTCGGTCAAAGATTCATCAACGCGTGGACGTTTATGACGTAGGTTTATATTCACATATTCTGGGTCAGTGATTGCGTGTGGAATATTTGGCACCGACTGTGTTTGTTCGATCGGCATATTAGCGGTTTTCGGAGTTTTGTTAGGCGGAGAATGCAGCATGGTTGCAATATAACAACGCTAATTATTTGTACACCAGGAAAAGTTACAAAATGTAGCACAAAATAAATGTTTCGTAGCCGACACAAATAACGCGTAGCACTGGATAATATTATGCAGTAACTGGTTTCCTACTGACCGTGAGGCGTAGCTCGTAGCCGTTGATCGTATGCGTCACTCGTAGCCTCAGCGCTCGTAGCGGTGTGACGTCGTCGTAGCCGAAGCGCTCGTAGCGGTGTGACGTCGACGTAGCCGCTGCGTCGGCAACACACGTATTTCGCAACTAGCGCTTGATGTTTGCGTGGCTCCGCGGTCAGACACGGCGCCGTTACCTCGTCGTGCTCGTCTTCGGTCCCTGGTTCGATCCCCGCCAATCGGATGAACAGTGGCGGCCAGTTTTTACGACGTAATATTCGAAAGATATTTATCTCTTTCTAATACCGCCCAAAAGGCGTGGTTAGTTCATTTAAACACTTAAGTGTGACAGAGATTCGAAATTTCACTAATTAACCAATAGAAAAATAGTATCGGGAACTACACAACACACGTCCGTACTTAGTCAAAGCAACAAGCAGAAAAGGACTTGGGTGCTCACATGGGTTCACCAGCGACTAATAATGCATTAGAATCACATAACCGAGTAATCAAAGATGAATACACGCTCCGTGAACGTTTGCCACTGTCTCGTTTCTTGACAGTTGCCTCAGAGTTTGTAAATGGATGGTCATTAGCTGTCGATGAAGTATTTGCGACATTACCAACTATGACTCTGAAAGACTGTACAGAAGCCTACCAATGGGCGAAGTTGCCTAAAGAAGTAATACTGACGAATAGTGACGATACTTTTAAACACTACGAAGTACCTGCTGGGAAGGCAGACAAAATACAAAACTTTGAAAATGCATGGACTGATTTTGATGACTACAAAGTTCAATGGTTCAGCAAATGGAGAGTGGATCTACCGCACAATATTGATTGGATACATGGAAAATGCAACTGCCCTGCGTTTTACAAAAATTATAAGTGCAAGCATATTATCGGATTAGCCATACGCTTAAAGCTGGCCAACCCCCCACCAGAAGCAAAAAATTTACTTATCGGCCAGAAAAGAAAAAGGGGGCGCCCTTCAAAATCCAAACCAGCGCTGATTATTCAGTGATTGTTATTTTTAACAATAAATATTGATTATTTTGACTTTAATTAAGTATTTTATTTACTATTCAGCTAGAAATTTAATTTAAATATATTTATACTACCTGTGGAAATTAAGACCCTTGGGGGAGGCACATGGCCAGTTAAGTAGTAGACTCTTTTGGTTGAAGGGATGATGACGACCACCCTACATTTTTAGACCTTCATGAAATTTTCTAGTGATATAATATATGATTTATTGGTGATCTCTTTAAATTAGTTTGCTTAAATACTATTAGGACAAACCTATTCTAATACATACAAAACCATTTATTTGGTACTTGACCCCATATCTCCATGATTTTCGGTAATTTATTGAGGAATTGATTTTATATTGTTTGGTGACTACATTTTGGTGACAAATCTACTATTTTGAGGGCAAACCCTATTATTTAAGAAACACAAAATGAATTAAATTGGTGACAGCTTAAATCATACCCAAAAATAAAGATTCTTAATTCAGGTAAACAGTCCTCTTACTTAATAAAAATAGTAGTTACATACAAAAACAAACTAATTAATAGTGATAGCTTTATTCATAGCCAACTAAATTACGTAAAAGTGCAATTTGAATTAACATAGCTAAAACATTATTACTTATTATTTCTTTTACCTTTCCAATTCTTCACATTTGCAGAAATAATACAATTACTATTTTATGAATTATGTTATGAGAGAAAGTTTAAATGAAATGTGTCAGCTATCGTAAAATGTACCTATAAAGCATACCATAGGTACCTATAGATAGTTTCCGCCAATAAACGCTCGAAAATAAAGTAACTACAAAACTTAAGAAATTATACGGCTACGGGGCTAGTCTTTCCATTGGTAACCAATCCACCATAGGCCCAGTTGCGCAAACCAATTTCATCTTTTAACTCCGAGTTCCCAGGAGGCTCACAGGAGCTTACAGGAGTTTAAATAACTAATCTAAACTAATATTATAAAGCTGAAGAGTTTCTTTGGTTGAACGCGCTAATCTCAGTTGAATGGCCCATTTTATCCAGGAAGGCTGGCTATATAACATCACGCTACGATCAATAGGAGCGGAGACGAAGTTGCGCGTGTCAGTTAGCATTCAATACATAATGACTCCGGGATAAAACAAACTCGGAGTTAAAAAAATAATCTGGTTCGTGCAAGTGAGCCTTAGCCAGCCAAACCCATAGCCGAATTTCTTTGTTTCCATATCCTGCAATATTACTACACCGACCGAGTTCTTGGGTATACTTTCCTAGTAGATACAGGGCTGGTGCATACAGGGTAGGTTTATGTCTCATTCAATTAAAAACTCCCAGTGCCACTTATGCAAGTTTGTTTCCGCCTCTATTTTCGTGACAATCTAAGAAGTTTGACAGGGATACAACATTGCTTTTAGTAGGAAATCGATCTTCTGTCCCTCTCAAATCTGACTTCGTAGATTGTTAAGAATATAGTCTAGATAATGACACGTAGAGGCATGTAGACAACAGAAAAACGGGACACTCAGAAGTAATGCCAAGGACATGAAAAATCTAAGCCCATCACATAGAACACGGAATAAATAGGATACCTTGACCCTGACACTGGCTTATAGGTTCGAAGGGGATGAGGCGGGCTTTTTTTAAGGATGGGGAATTGGGAAATCACCAATATCCTGGGCGGAGCTGAAAGGAGTGTCAGACTCTTACTGACTAAAACCTACCCGTGTTCCTCCTAATGCCCTTAGCGTTCCAGGCCACGGTGACTCTTTCGAATAAATTCCGCAACCCTGGCAAGACGAGGCCTAGTGAGTAAGATAAACAAGCAAAGCCCTCATCATCCCTTTCTTATTCATGTCCTTGTCCCTACTCATCGTAGGTTTAAAGTTATTAGGTAAAGAAATTTCCTTGCCTTCTCCGGGTGACCTTAACAGTAAAAATCTTGTCTTTTACTGGGACAATCATAAAAAACCGTTTCTTTTTTATTCGGAAATACCATTGTGAACTTTTAAAGGCAAAAGGTAGAAGGTAGGAGCAATTCGTAGAATAGCTGTTTCTTATTGATTGTTTCCTGTAAGTAATAGTACCAACATTACTGCAGCCGCCAGCAAAAGAGGCATTGATGGATGAATGTGAAAATCTGGGCCGAGGCGTGGCCGAGGCACACATAATATGTATGTAAGTCCATCAATGCCTAGTTGGCAATGCCTAGGTCAAGGCTTGTATAGTACTTTTCTCAAATATTATTACTTTTCAAAATCAATGACGAACAACGAACAAAAATATTTTTTCCCGCGTGAAACAAATGTTTCTTTTTTTACAATTTGCAAGCCAGTTCGAAATTTAAATAAAACCTTAGGTAAGTTACCTCCTTGGCTGCCATGTTTCGGAGTAAAAGATCGTTCCATTTTTAAATTACACGACAGATACCTATGAGTTTACTATGAAATTTGTTTGGCCGCTAAACACGACAGATGTGGATTTTCATATAACATTTGCCGGCCGCTGCTCGCATGTTTTTGGCCAGTACAGCAATTTCGATTTATCCCGAAGAAGGTTGTCAAAATAATGGTCAAATTTCATGAGATCATCATGTTTGAGAAAAATTTATTAGGTAAAGAAACGTCCTTGTTAAAGAATCCTTTCGCCAGGTGACCTTAATAGTAAAATTCTTGTTTTAAACTGGGACAATCATAAAAAACCGTTCCTTTTTAATCGGAACCATGTGAACTTTTGAAGGCAAAAGGTAGAAGGAGCATTTCGTAGAATAGGTCTCTTATTAATTGTTTCCTGTAAGTAAATAATATTTACCGCAATTCAAAGTACAGGTAAAGCTGCTTTCGTTGAATGTTTAAGTTTTCGATCACAGTTTGCGTCATCAACTGCAAGACATTAAAAAAGGGTTCCGTATGAATCATGTATAACAGATTTAATCAGAATCGGAGCAAATTAACTGTGACAGACGGACGACGGACAAACATATTATTATAAGAGTGATCCAATTAAGTTTCCGTTTTACATTCAGAAATGAATCAACTTTGCCGTTGTTACACCCTGCAAGATTGCCTATGACCTGCTAGGGTTGCAGAATTTTGAAAGAGTCGCCGCGGTCCTGGAACGCGGCGGACATTAGGTTTTAGTCGGGTTTTAGTCAGTAAGAGTTCGACACTCCTTCCGAGCGGTAGGAGTCATTTGATGACTTCACATCATTAAAAAAAGCCGGCCAAGTGCGAGTCGAACTCGCACACCAAAGGTTCCGTACCAATTCAATTCAATTCAATTCAATTCAAAAGCATTTTATTTCAAATAAACCATTCACAGGCACTTTTGAAACGTCAAGGTCGGTCAGTCAAAAACATGGAAGCTATTTGCACGTTCCAAAGCGTAGATCTCTATGGAGAAGAACGTGCAAGAAACTCCACGGACACTCTTTTAAATCATGTTCTGTTTTACAACATTCCAAGTTACATATACTTGTTGCTTCTGCATGTGAGGACAATGCAAAGGAAAAAAAAAAATAGGGCTTATTATAAGAATTTTAAATTTAAAGATTAAAATAAGCCAATGGCAGTTAAGAGATGACCAGTCTCAACCGACGGCGCCTGTTCACGAACATGACGCGTGAATCGGCACCTTTCAGCTCAACCATTTCGAAGGGAACCGAATGATCAAACCCACGCGCCGCCATCAGCGAGACATTTGAGTGAGCATGACATGCTCTCAACCACCATGCTCGTTCATGTCCAACAAGTAAAACTATAACTACTCACATAAAATGTAAATGGTTTCATGGTACTCACATTTACAAAATTTGAAAAATATGCTTCTACTTTACACAAAACTATGGTTGTCAATGACCAAATAATGAAAAATAAATTAATAAAGAGAACGATTAAGTTCTTACATCAAAAATAATAAATAAGTATTTAATATAATAATATAATTTGTATGTATATAAGAATAAATAAACGAAATAATGTAAGAACCTCTAAAAGGAGCGAGCATCTCTTCCAAATATAAAAACATAAAAACCTAAAAAGTGGACCTAATCAGCTGTGACTGTGGAGCAGGACCAGCATTTAGCCAAGCGTTTTTATCGAGGATATAATCTTCCAGTTTATAATACGCTTGTCTACATAGTGTGCGTTTTATGCATGCTTTAAATTTTCTCTCATTCAGTTCGAGAATATCAACTGGTATTTTATTATAAAATTTAATACAGTACCCCATAAAAGAAGTGTGTACTTTGGCCAATCTGAATCGGGGTTGATCTAATTTGTTCCTATTTCTAGTATTAAAATTATGCCTGTCACTAATCTTGCTAAAGAGATGAAGATTTTTCCGAACATACATAATATTTTCGTAAATGTATTGACAAGGTACCGTCATGATGTTGATATCCTTAAACAGTTCTCTTAGGGAATCACGCCGACGGAGATTGTAAATGGCTCTGATGGCTCTTTTCTGCAGGATAAATATAGACTCGATGTCTGCAGCACGTCCCCATAATAAGATACCGTAAGACATGATACTATGAAAGTAACTAAAATAGACCAGCCTCGCGGTATCTATATCGGTAAATTGACGGATTTTTCTGACAGCGTATGCTGCTGAACTTAGCCGTCCCGCAAGAGATGTTAAATGAGGACCCCATTGTAGCCTTGAGTCAAGCGTAATCCCCAGGAAAACCGTGTTTTCGACGAATTCAAGTTTCTCCTTGTTCAATACTATGTCGCAATCATTTCTTTTAACGTTCGGTAAGGCAAATCTGATGCATTTAGTTTTTTTCCCATTTAATACTAAATTATTAGCAGTAAACCAATTTTGGACCTGCTGTAGGGCGTTATTTACGTCGTCAAGATTTATGGAACGTCTATCTATCTTAAAAATTAAGGACGTATCGTCAGCAAATAATACCATATGAGGTTGATTTTTTAAAAGATGGGGTAGATCATTAATATATACTAGAAAGAGGAAAGGACCCAAAATAGAGCCTTGTGGTACCCCCATTTTGACTTTTAAACCCCGTGAATTGACACCATTTATTTGAACTTGCTGCTGTCTATCATTTAAGTAAGATTTTATTAGACTGAGTGCAAGTTTACCTAGTCCGTAATGTCCTAGCTTTAGGAGCAAGGTTTCGTGATTTACACAATCAAATGCCTTGGAGAGGTCACAAAAGATTCCTATGGCATCTTGTGCCTCTTCCCACGCTGAGTATATGTGTTTTAACAACGTGGCACCAGCGTCAGTCGTACAACGACCCCTGGTAAAACCATACTGTTGATCGTGTAAAATTTTATTGATGTTAAAATGATTGAGCATCTGATTGAGCATTACTTTTTCAAACACTTTGCTAAAAACCGGCAAAACAGATACAGGTCTATAATTATTGGTGTCTTTGCTGTCGCCCGACTTAAATAGTGGTATAACCTTACTATATTTCATTATATCCGGAAAGACTCCTTGGTCCACACATAAATTAAATATTAAAGCCAAGTATGGTGCTATAGTTTCAATTATGGACGTGCACACTTTAATAGACATTCCCCATATGTCTTCGGTCAATTTGATTTTGATTTGCCGGAAAGCTTTTATGACTGTCACAGGGTTGATATGTTTGAACTGGAATTCAACCGTACAACCTGGAACGTTAGCTTTTAATAAATTATATGAGACCTCAGGTGAAGAATTTAAATATTCCGTAGTTTTAGTTGGTATATTGGTGAAAAAATTTACAAATTCTTGAGCTACTTCTAAATTAGAGCTTTTGGCACCATGTGTAGTGTCCAGTAAATAATCAGTGTTTCGTTTTTTATTTCTATTAGTTTCATTATTAATAACTTTCCAAACTGTCTTTATTTTATTTTCTGACGATTTGATCTTCTTGCTAATATATAGGGCTTTAGCTACCTTGCAAGTATTTCTGAACACTTTAGAATATTTGTTTACAAACTTATTAAAAGAATCAGTGTTTATGACAGGCTTAAGGCCATATAGCTCATATAGTCTTTCCCTACTTATCCTAATGCCTTTAGTCGCCCAGTCACTAAATACATACTTAGGGAAAGTATCCTTAGACTTCTTTTCAAAAGTTGCATTGAATTCCTTAAGAACCACTGAAAAGAAATTATCATAAAATTTATTAGCATCTTCAATGTTATGGCCTACAAAATTTAACTTATTTTGTAAGGTACCATTGAATTTAGCTAGTTTGCCAGTTGTAATTGGCCTATATTGTATGTGAATTTTTTCCAAGGCTGCTTTAAACTGAAATGTAACCAATTGACCACTATGATCAGAGGGAAGGTAATTAACTATGGCTTTATCTAAATATTCACAATCGCAGAATACATTATCAATACAGGTTGAAGAAGTTGGTGTTACCCTAGTCGGTTCTGTAAACACATTAGACAAATTAAACGATTTAAAAAGGCTTATAAATCTGCTGCTATTTGAATTAATTTCTAAAATATTAATATTAAAATCCCCACAAATAATCGCGGGCTTGTTACCTGCTGCAAGTTTCGCAAGGATATCTTCCATTGTTGACTCAAATAAAGCAAAGTTTTGAGGGTTTGGGGGTCTGTACACGCACACTATGATATGCTTATCTAGCTCAACACAGGACAGTTCGATGCAATGTTCCACTGATAAGTTAACGATGTCATTACGTTGCTTAAATTTTAAGTTTTTTTTTAATAAGATGAGGGAACCACCACGTAACATAGATTTGCGGTTAAAACAACTGCCCACATTATAATTTTCATAACTAATTAGCATCTGGTAATCCTTCAACCAGTGCTCACTAAAACATACAATGTCAAACATTGTTTTTTCTAAAAACATTTCAATTTCTAATAATTTGGAAGAGACACCTTGAATGTTTTGATGAAATAATTTCAAGGCATGCTGCTGACTCCCTTTTTGACAACTATTTACTAAAGAGCAAGAAGATACCTTGTTAATGGTAGGCATAACTATTCTGTCGCTGGTATCCTCTGTTGTCTTATGAACTAGTTTAAATGAGTATCCATAGAGATACATGGACACTCCGTACAATTTTTATAAGTATTTGTAGCACTAGAGCTACCGTTACTAAGGCTCTCCACCTGATTCTTAGTAAAATTACTAAACATTGTGGATTTAATTATACAAGACTGCGACATACTACTTATGTCTGAGTTAATAAAATAAGCTAATAGCCTTGCTATTGTGTGTCTAAAACTAATTGGCAAATACACTGTATCCCTAGTCGATTTTAAATTTTCCACAAAAATGTTTGTGTCAAAAAACATAAACTTGTCACTATAGTGACTTACTAAAAAGTGCATGTGTTTATTTAAACTATGAATATAATTATTTTGTCTACTTGACAATTGTTCAAAATAAGGAAATGCACACAATATTATTTTATTACAATTTAACTTTAACATCTCAGTTAGATTGTCCGTGATATCTGCTTTTTTTACATTTAAACTATTCCCTATAAACACTGTAATATTGGTATTAGAACTAAAATTATTGTTTCTTAATGACGCCATAATATGCTTGTATGATGAACTTGGCATACAGTAATTTTGTATAGGATAACTCAGGTTGTTACTTAATAATTTACCTAAACCTCTTCCTATGCTGTCTGAGAACATAACTGAATGATAACCACTTTTCACAGATAAGAAACTATTAATCTTGGGCTGTTCAATTTGAGATAAATCCTGTTCACAATCAATTACAACTTGGTTGATGACACAGCCTTGGGATAAATTCTCCGCCTGGGACGGGACGTCCGATACCTCAGGCTGGACAGCATCAAGATTTGATACTGTCTGGCAAGTACACTGACACATGACTAACTCATTTGCAGCAAGAATGTGTTCTCTTATTTGGTTCTGAGATTGTATATATTTACTATTAAGAGAACTTAGTGAAGCTTCGAGTACCTGTATTTCAGACTGTAAGTGCTGTGTATCAATTTCATATATTTTTATGCTATCTTCAAGTTTAATTTGATAGTTATTTAATTTACTAATCAGGTCAACACGTTCCTTCCTGAGTGGAATATTCTTTAAAAACTGTTTATGTTGTATTTTGTACCGATAACATTTTTTAATAAACCTATTTAATTTTGCATACTTTTTTAACTTATTATGACTAGGATAGTTCTGTTTCAATAAGGAATCTTCAGTTAGGTCTATCGTGACTGTGGAATGAGGGTTACAATTATTATTTATACCTATTAATTCATTATATAAGTGGTAAGTTTCTTTAACCTGAGCACTCTGTTTTTCATTCTGCAATTTGATGATGCAACTGTTTGCAGTAATAAGTTCATCCTCTAGGTCCCTAACTTTACGTAAAGCCTCCTCATACAAGTTGCTACAGTTGTTGAAACCATCCGTGATTACCCGCAGTTGGTCACGTTCATCAACAACATCTTGAAATTGTTGGCTGAGGTCTACTAGCTCCCGTTTAAGGCAGGTGTTTGTATGGACCATTTTTCTTACTTCCACCTCATTATCCTCTCGTTCCTGTAACATTTCCTGACATTGTTCATTTGAGGCTTTTAATTCCTGGAGAGCCGTTCTCAGTTTAAGCTCCATATCCAGAGCTGTAGCTTTGCGGGTCATCACAGGCATGTTTTCAGGTTTAAGTACTGAAAATAGAGTAAAAGAAATGTGTGAGAATCAATAAAGACAAAATAAAGGAAAGTGGGAAATTAAAGAAATAGGTAATAAAAATGGGGATAAATTAGTGCAGTTAAGTGGAGAAATGAGGTAGGCTGCTGAATTAGCTTTAAAAGATATTGTTTATTGAATTTTCTTGCTTAAGATATCTTTTAAATAATGATTTCCTTAATGTGGGTAGGATGACTAGATTAAAATATACTTTTGATTTAATAGATCAAAGGTAAGCTATGTAAAATAACAATCATATAAGCGTTATTTTTGTTGAACATTATTGAAAAATATCGGAAAATCAACAGAAACTAAGTATTTTGACGTTTTCCACGATGTAAACAAAGCAATATAATATCAACGCTGAGTCCTAAAAATCTACGTAAAAGTAAGGACGTGCCACTGAGATAAAGTGACGAATGTGTGCTATTATAAAATAAAAGTAAACAATACTTCCCCGTTTAATATCGTTCCACGTAGTTCACAAGTTGCTGGCGGTTTTAGGTTACCGGTGACAGCCGGTACCAAAAAATGTGTTTTTCTTGATATAATTCCAGGAAAACAATAATCCTGTGTATTTTTGCAATTATATGGTGTATACTCAAACAATTACCCCTTAATTTCACTTAAATACTAATTAAATCTAATTTTAAAATACGGAACAAATATTTTACATGTCACTTGGGCAGTGTTGCCACATCTCTCCACCATAAATCTTAATTTTTATTATTTGTTGTTATAGCGGCAATAGAAATACACAATCTGTGAAAATTTCAGCTCTCAACCTATTACGGTTCTTGAGATACAGCCCGCTGACAGACAGACGGACGGACCGACGGACAGCGGAGTCTTAGTAATAGAGTTCCGTTGGTTACCCTTCGGGTACAGAACCCTAAAAAAAGAAAAAAATTGTCTATAAATTTTCAGTTTCATTAAAACTTTATTCATTGATTTTCTAAGTATATGAGTATATTATGTAGTTGTATATGAGTTTCGGAAACCGAAACGACTCAAGGAAAAAATGATGTTGAATAAAAAATAGGTAAAGCAGGGTCTCCCTTTTCCCTCCTAAAACAGTTAGAAAGCTAATCATACCATTAGTATAACGACCCTTGATGTTAGAAAAAAGCCGTCATGTAAGTAAAGGCGCAGACCCATCGCGGCGCATGCTGTGCACTGGTACGCAGCGCAAGGAAGCTTTAGCTGCGTGGATTCATTTGTTTAACAACGTAGGTCTACGTTTCTACACACACAAACACACATACTATACACCCACAGCTATGTACAAGCGTAGCGTGGCCCATCGCCGAACATAGTCGTGGGTTAATATTCGTATAGTATGTACAGACGCCAGCTCATCAAGCTACCCGTAACTGTCAAATTGTCCCAATCAACCTTGAACCTAATTGCTTAAGAGATAAAGTTGAAAATCTATTAAAGATTTTTGACAGATTGTTGTAGCTTCATGTGCTATCGTCCACATGCACATGCAGTGGCCACAATCATATCATCGTCTTACAAAGCGAAGCATAACCAAGTGCGTGGCGCCTCTATGCGCCGCGGTGGGTCTGCACCTTTAGTATAATTATAAACACGTGTTCTTGCCTTCACATCACTTCACACACACGTATCTATAATTCTATATATAAACCAGTGATTTTGTGTAGTAAGCATATCAGTCTGCATCCAACAATCAAGTTTATTATATTGAAAGCCCCTTTAATTATTAATTAAATATTTTTTTTATTATATGTTATTATAAAGCAGTAATACAAACTCTGTGATAATTTCAACTGTCTACCTATTACGGTTCTTGGGATACAACCCGCTGACAGACAGACGGAGTGACGGACGGACAGCAGAGGCACTATTACTGTGTCTCCGCTGTCCGTCTGACCCTTCATTGGTTACCCTTTGGATACGGAACCTTTCTTCGGAAAATTCTTTATACGGAAAATTCTGCACAGTTCGATCTTCGAGGTTAGGCAGAACTTCCCAAGGCCTGTCTTTGGATAGGCAATTTGGGTGACCATCTATTTAAGCGCTTGCGACGCGTCCCTACCTTTGTTTGTAAAATGAATTTGAATAGGGAACATGCAATATTTCCATTTTTGCTTTAATTTTAAAGAACTCCATCTAGAATAGACCACTACATAAATAAGAAATGAAAACGCTTTAATTTATTGCCAAAATTGCGTTTTTAAACCGACAGTTTAAAGGTTCGAGCGAAAACGGACCATGATGTCACTCGTGTTTATCACTGGTCAAGAACTGTCCTAACTCAAAGACGTAAGGTTGCCTTTTCGTTGCCATAACAGCAGAGACGTCACTAAACGCTGATTGTTGTTTTTAAATACGTTCCATTTCATGTTACTTTAATTTATTATTTTTGTTAAAAATCGATATTAACCAAAATGAAAACATTGCAATGGCCTTTATTTTATACTTTTTTATTATTTTACTGACAACGTTCTCATAAATTCTGTATTTGCATCTAATATTTAGCATACAATTTTGTTACTCAGATGCTCCCAGTTACACTGTCAGCCCAAACAAAGTGTGCCAGCTTTTGAGAATTGAATATATCATTATTTATCCATGTCGCAACTACTGTAATCTTGATAAATATACATGGTAGCCGGTAGGTATATCATGTATGCTGATATAATTGACAATCTTTCGAAATTCGCAGGAAATCATAAATTACACTATATTTAATTTTATACAACTATGCGAGTTGATCTGGTTTAAAAATTCAGGTCGTAACATCGTAATAGCTGGACTTCTACATGTCCATCTTATCTGATAATGATCATCAGAGATTGCCAACTATTTTATTTATACTAAGGTATGAGTTATCAGCTGAATATACTTAGCTGTATGATATATCTGTACTAATATATATAAGAGGAAAGATCTTTTTGTTTATTTATTTGTTTGTACCGAATAGGCTCCGAAACTACTGAACCGAATTTAACCATTTTTCAGCAATAGAAAGCTAAATTATCAGGAAGTAACATAGGCTATAACTTTGAGATAATTAAGAAAACTGCAGCGCGAACGAAGTCGCGGACGAAGTACTAGTTTTCTATACAGAAGCTGTCAAACCGCCGTTTTTATTCCTCAGGTAAAAAATATCTGACTAATAAAAAAAATCGCCAATAGGAAAAAAAATCCCTGTAGCATTCCTACAATTTCTTGAGATAGACGATTAGACACAACTGCTAAGATCTTTCTTTCATGAAGTCTCCTTCTTTTATAGAGTGAAGCATTTCATAGGTACGTGTAAAATCCTTATCCGTAGATGCCTTCCACCTGAAAAAGCTACAGCTGGACAAAATAACAAGTACCTACTACTTTTGTTTTAACTTTAAAACAAAGCACTTATTCAAGCAATATGTAAATCGGTTCAAGTCTAACGTGTTTGATTTGAACCCCTGACCTCTCACTCGCCAATCCACTGTCCTTGCCGCTGGGCTAATTGCCAATTAATTTCATATCACTAACTAATTAACATAAACATGTAGGTATGCGTAAAGAGCATATTGCAACGGGATTCTTAACGCTCAAGGCGCACAACTTTCGCTGAGCGTGGTGTTGGTTTGAAGAGGCGCAAGCGCATCCTCGCGGGAGTAAGGCGAAGGTAACATTGCAAGCGATTAAAGGCACGCACTTTCAATGCTCGCATTCTGACCTTACACAGGTCAAGCCCCTTTAGGCAGATTACCCCGTAAAACAAAACCTATTTTTTTAGGATGGGAAATCATGAAATGACTCCTCCCGCTCTGGGCGGAGCAGAAGGGAGTGTCAGACCCTTGACTAAAACCCCTTCCATGTCCCCTTTGCGTTCCAGGGACGCGGTGACTCTTACGAACAAATACCGCAACCCTGGGTGAAACAAAACCTGAACCTCTAATTGGAATTTTCTTTCACATTGAATGTTTTTGTTTTTGCCCGTAATAATGATATCATCATAACACCCGAAAGACGTCCACTAATAGACATAGGCCTCCCCCAAAGGGGGGGGGAGTTGCCATAATCGCCACGCTTGGCAGGCGGGTTGGCGATCGCAGTGCATGGTGTTGAGTTTTGTCAGCAGCCCGTTCTCTGGTGAGTCCCTTAGTCGCCTCTATATTTTAGTCGCTCTTGCATAACAAAATGGTTCTTCGCCAGAAGAAAACCTCCAATATGGAACGGTGTGCATGTCTTATTTTCAATATCATGCATTATAGAGATGATAATTGGATACTCCTCTGAGGAATCGCTAGCAGTGTTACCTGGGCCAATATGTTACAAGGCCGCACGTGAAATGTCAACATTAACTGTCGTTATCGAGCTTTTTGTTCATTACCTCGACGAGTATCATTTACAGTATAATTACCTTTATGAATACCGAGATCCAACTTTGAAATAGTGCAGAAATATATTGTTGACTAGCTTCTGACTGCGGCGTCGCCCGCGTGTTTCCTAGGGAACATACTCCCGAGATCAAAAGTAGCTATGTCCCTTCTCAGGCTCTAGACTATCTGTGTACCAAATTCCATTTAAATCGGTTCAGTAGTTATGGCGTGAAAGCGCGACAGACAGACAGACGGATCGACAGACAGACAGAGTTACTTTCGCATTTATAATATTAAGTAAGGAGTAAGGATTTCGTCATGTTGAAGGATCAAAAAAATGACTAGATGTCTCTCGATTCCGTGCCTCGAAAAGATGACTGTCCGCTAAAGATCTTTGGTAGTCGTAATGGGCAGTCAAAAGCCGGACCATTAGTCTTGCCAAAGGGGGTATCGTATTACCTAATTACTGGGTTGTGGAAGTCAAATTTCCATTCAGACTGAAAGTCGACACCAACATCGTTAGAAATAGTTTCCAGTCTAACGAAATGCAATTGAAAACCCGAAATAAAAATAGCATACATGAAGCGACTGTGAGGAGCTCGTGGCTAGATAATAACAGTCGCACGGGTCGATCTTTAACGCTTGCCAAGGTTGGTCTGTGGATGGATGACCATCTTAACATACCGAGTTTCCTCCGTGCCTCAAAAAGCACGTTAAGCCGTTGGTCCCGGCTGTTATTTGTAGATCTTTGGCAGTCGTCACGGATAGTCAGAAGCCAGTTAATCTGCTCCGCTACTCCAGTCTTGCCATGAAGTACCGTGTGACCCAGTTAATAGGTTGTGGAGGTCTGGTAGGCAGCCGCTCCTCGTAAAAATACTGGTATTTAGCCAAATCCGGCTTGTTTGGAAGCCGACCCCAATATAGTTGGGAAAAGGCTATGTAGATAATGATGATGACATGAAGCGACTGTCTCCCTCATCTCCTAAGCCCTGTTACTCCAAGACACGATTCCACATTGTTAAACTCTCGGTATTTTAAATATTTAGTAATTGTATATAGAAAAACTTCGTTCGTGATTTCCGTACCCAAAGGGTAACCAACGGAATCCTATTACTAAGCCTCTGCTGTCCGTCCGTCGTCCGTCTGTCTGTCAGCGGGCTGTATCTCAAGAATCGTAATAGGTAGACAGTTGAAATTTTCACAGATTTTGTATTTCTACTGCCGCTATAACAAGAAATAATAAAAATTAAGGTTTATGGTACGGAATCCTTCGTGTGCGAGTCCGACTCGCACTTGGCCGGTTTTCAATATTTCTATGTATTGGCACATGTTTATGTCTTTATGTCTTTATTTATTCTGTCTATGTACATGTCCTTCACATAGCTAGAATAAATTCTGTAAGTAAACATCTATTCTGCTTTCAACTGTTATTTCGACCCTTAAGTTTTTTCGTTATCTCTAATATATGGTCACTATATCTAGAGCTAAGAAAATCATTATCGTCACTTTCTAGAGGTACAAAATATGACTGCCTTAAAACTGCTCTCTCGAGAAATGCTTAAAAACAGCGTGCAGATGAAGCAACTTTTCGTCAGCAATAACAGAGAAATTGCATCTGAAAATATAGTAATCTACATAATTAGAAAAAAAAAAAACAAAAAATCACCTCCAAATCGTTGAGATGAAACCATTTTACTCCTTCATTTTTTATCAAAAGAGTATAAAAAATATATTTACTGCTTTGCAATACAAACGAAAATAATTTGTTTTGTTAGGTATTTTTTTTAAATATATATATTATTTTATTATAAAAACCGGCCAAGTGCGAGTCAGACTCGCACACGAAGGGTTCCGTACCATAAACCTTAGTTTTTATTATTTATTGTTAAAGCGGCAATTGATATACACAATCTGTGAAAATTTTAACTGTCTACCTATTACGGTTCTTGAGATACAGCCCGCTGACCGACAAACGGACGGACGAACGGACGGACGGACGGACAGCCGAGGCTTAGTAATAGGGTTCCGTTGGATACCCTTTGGGTATGGAACCCTATAAAATAAAAACACGGGTAGTGGAGCGGCGCGTAGAGGTGTAGTTTGCTGTTTGCAGCTTTGAGCCTATTACAGTCATTTCGTCACCTACACAAGGTACGGCATCCTGCAGCGAATCTAAATCAATTAATCTTGACTATAGATCAAGACCCACGCCCAGAGCAAGCTTTAGTTACTTCATATGCATAAATTATCAATGCAGTTAACAAAACATAGTTATCTGCCACGCCCATTTCCTTAACTTAAATACTTGGCTGTTATAGAGCTGTGATAGAGATATATGTATGTGTTTCAAGTCTTCACTTTTAGTTCACTTCATTAGATTGGAAACACATATAATTTTGCTAACGAAAGGCCATTGAAACTCGGTATGTTAAGATGGGCACCCTTCCACAGATCAACCTTGGCAAGCGTTGCTTAACCTTGAAGATCGACCCGTGCGGCTGTTATTATCTAGCCACGAAATAACATAACATGTACCTTTTGGCGAAGCTGGGAAACTAACCCCTAAATAGAATAAAGTATTTTTATTCACTCAGTTTTTGTCAAAACAAACGGTCATTTTGAATTTTTCGTTCAGAAATCGAGGTCAAGAGCTTGTACTCTAACAGCATAAAATAGTAACACTAGTTGACCCGCGCAACTTCGTTTGCGTCACAATTTGTTACTGCTCCGCTCCTATTGGTCTTAGCGTGATGATATATAGCCTATAGCCTTCCTCGATAAATGGGCTATTTAACACTGAAATAATTTTTCAAATCGGATCAGCAGTTCCTGAGATTAGCGCGTTCAAGTAAACAAACAAACAAACTCTTCAGCTTTATATATTAGTATAGATAGATTAGCTTCTGCCCGCGACTTCGTACGCGCATATACCGTTTTTTCCGTTTTTATTGATTGATTTTAACAGCGATACGACTCTCAAAATCGTTAGTGACCTTTCTCCACACTACACGGCTAAATTACCCACAAACATACATAATTTCCTCTTATAATTGCACATTGTTCACATTTAAGCACAACAACCATTGCACAATGGTCAAATCCTGCCCGTAATTCCAAATGAAGTGAGATCGGTAGTACGGTGGCGCCGGAAGTGAAGAGCGGCCATTATATTATTACGTCACGACATCACTTCCGGTTGTGCTTGCGTCACGACGCGTGTCATTCGCTTTTGAGTTTACTAGGGCTGTCGCGATTCAGTTTGTTGATTTTTTTACATAAATAATGCTAAATCTTAATTTTACTGTATAAATAAATATTGTATGATGCCTATAGAAGCATTTTTGGCTTTTTTATGTTAAATAAATGACATGTTATGGTCGCTTTGATAGGTGATTTATCAAGAGATTTGTTTCAACAGATACCTATCCACATTTTTAAGTATAAGCTAGTATAGGTATGTGAGGAGTTTAAGCTCTCATATGAATTAATGAGATGATAAACTGACTAACATGAATGAATCATAAACTACAACACGTCATAAAAATATTTTATTGGATTGAATCAACATCAATCTTGGTTAGCTTTATAATCCCACAAGGCAACGCTGTTTTGGTTTCATTATATATCGGTACATTCCATAAGAAATAACTGAAACTCATCTGCAATGTATCTTTTTACCATTAAGGTATGAGATATTCCAGTCCTGTAGACTTGTTATCCGCGCTATGACAGTCAATGCAACTGTGTTTAAGCACACACTTGCAGGTATATTTCGTCTTCTTATCGTGTGGGCAGTAAGGTGAAGTGAGGAGCTCGTGGCTAGATAATAACAGCCACATGGGTCGATCTTCAAGGTTAAGCAACGCTTGCCAAGGTTGGTCTATGGATGGGTGACCATCTTAACATACCGAGTTTCCTCCGTGCCTCGGAAAACACGTTAAGCCGTTGGTCCCGGCTGTCATTTGTAGATCTTTGGCAGTCGTTACGGATATTCAGAAGCCAGTTAATCTGACTCCAGTCTTGCCATGAAGTACCGTGTTTCTTTTTTTTTATTATTTATTTATTTACCCAGTTAACGGGTTGTGGAGGTCTGGGAGGCAGCCGCTCCGCGTAAAATACTGGTATTCAGCTAAATCCGGTTTGACTGGAAGCCTGGGCTAGGCAGATGATCGTGTGGGCAGTAGGTCTAACGACCCCACACACCCTAGTGTCAGAGTTTCTAAACCGCCTCAAGGGCCTCTGACATGTAAACTACGGTAAACTATAATATCGCCTTTGGTCGCCGCGCTCGGAAGTCGGTCTGGAGGATTATTTTCTCAATTTAGACAAGAGATAATTTTAATAGTATTTAAATAATTTCATTCCCTTTAACTTTTCATATTGCACCTACTACTATTCTCTGATTCACCCAAAGGTTGACTATTATAGAATACCTATGGCATTAAGTCCGCCTATGTAAATTTGTGTGCTGAAAGTGTTAAATAAATAAAAATAATTTTATACATTAAATCTTCTAACACACCCTGGATCAAGATTTCTTAGCCCTTGCTGTAATACTTGCTTTTTGGTAAAACATTGTCATGTTTAACCAAAAAGAGTAATTGTTATCTATTTATATGTATAAGTACTTCACCATAGATGATATGAAATATTTTCATGAGCGAAAAACAATCTAAGTATGACTTTTGCTATGAAGTGACAACCCTAACCCCGAAATGAGTGTAAAATAACTCTATTAAATATTACGATCATCTTACCAGGTCAAGTTATCTCATGAAACAGTAATAAAAAGTACTTTAATATTGTGCCTACATATATTGGGGTTATATAATAAGTAATGTAATCTAGGATTAGGGCAATAATCTTGTATGATGAACTTTGACATTAGATGTAGTTGGATTTAGTGAAAAGGCGATTAAACAGATAGTTATGTAGTATAAGTAGTATTAGTATGTTTGAAGACGTCATAGCTAAGTAATAACAGCCTCACGGGCATGGTCTTCAAGGTAAAGCCACGTCTGCCGTGGTCCATCCATGGATAGGTAACCATCCTTTACGTACCGAGTTTCCACTATGTCTCGGGAAACACGGTTAAGAGGAAACTCGGGCAGAGAGACTTTGTACGTAAAAGTCATAAGTCGGGGTTTGGCTCTCGCCTGATCCTCCTCCAATATTGAACCGATTTAAAAGATATTCCATAAACTGAATAAGAAGTCTCTTCAAATTTAGAGTGAACCGGCTCCTTCTGGGTAAGCTCGCTCCATCGTAGACTTTGTCTCTGTCATCTCTGACATAGACTAGAGTCAAGAGCAAACCCATTACAAATAAAAAAAAAAAAAAGGATATATACTGTAACCATAGCAATAAGCACTAGATCCCCCAAAAATGCTTAAAATGATCCAATAAACCGCTGTCAACAGAGCCCTAGTGTGTAAATTTGGTAACTATTCATGAAAATAGGTAAACTTAGGGACACAGTATATATCCTTCTTATTCAGTTTGTGAAATATCTTTTAAATCAGTCCAATATTGGAGGAGGAAACAGACGAGACATCCCTCGCTACGCATCCTCGCTCAGCTCTGGTAGCAGCCTTAGTCTGGAAGGTGACTCCAATCATTATCTTCCTGCCCTTATCCCATGTTACTTGGGGTCGGCGCAACACGTTTTATTCTTCCATTCTGTTCTATCAGTCGTCACTCTATCACTAACTCCCTTTTCTTTCATATCGCTCCTCACATAATCCATCCATCTTTTCTTTGGCCTTCATCTCCCTCTCCATCCATCCAAGGAAGGTGACTATACTTATGGTAAGGTGGCCAATATAGTTAGGAAAAGGCGAGGCGGTTAGTTTGAGCGTAATCTGTGCGGCGATAGTCAATATATACAACGTGTAACAGAATAAACACAAATACCTCTTAAGGGGTAACTATACTTATCATATGACCAACACTGAAATCGAAAAAAAAAATCGTTTGTCCGATACATTTATGCGCGCATATATTTCGAAAAAACGTACTGAACAGCAGATTGTTTTTTTCGCGATTTCATGTTTGGTCCGATAGTAAAAGTTGTTCATAATTAAAAGTACAATGACCCCTTAAGAGTTATTGCGTTTATTCTATTACACGGTATAAATAAAATTCTTCCATTACTGAGTGACAGACAGACAACGCACAGCCGAAATTACTGGTCGTAGAAAAATGAAATTTGGCATGTAGGTAACTTGTGGAGTAGGTATAGGGAAGCGCTAAGAGAAGATTTCCCTAAATTCCTACGTTAAGGTAGAAGCGCCAGGGTAGCCCGCGAAATTCAAATATTTTATTTTTTTTTGCAATTTGCCGGTCAGTGTGAAGTGTTTGTTGAACAAAATACGATTCGCGACCGTAACGCGTATTTGTCTAAAGAATTATAACCATTTTAATCATCAATATAGCCCTCTAAGTTCATGAAGCCCTATTGAATGGTTAGTCATTCAATAGGGCTTCACACTGACCGGCAAATTGCAAAAAAACATAAAATATTTGAATTTCGCGGGCTACCCTGGCGCTTCCACCTTAACTGGAAAATACGGGATATATGCGTGTACGAAGTCGCTAGCAAAAACTAGTCGAGTAATATATAGTGGTGAACTTTGACATTAGATGTAGTTGGAGTAAGTGAAAATGTGATTAGGTTAATGTATGAATGATTGATGTGATTTTAAGAAAGTTAAATAGTGATTAAATAAAGCTTGGCTCAATGGGTGGTCGGTAGCGTGACTGCTAACTTGCTGAGTGTGTGATCTAAGGTTTGATTCTCAGTTTGGGAAAGTATCATTAAGAAGTTACACGTCATTCAAGTTTTAGAGGGATGCGGAACAGAGAGTAAAGTCCCGCACACCTCAATGGAAAAGGAGGATCTTCCAACAAGCAGCTATTGTGCCTGGCGGGTTACTGCCCCATAGTGATATTCGGGCTGATGTATATGTTCAAATCGCACGGTAAACTCTGCTTGCGCGATGCAGGATTTCGACGTAGTAGTTCGCTGCTAGTTGGATAGATGGCGTCGCGGTTCTTTTTTTGTTGCGACGTAGATTTGCTCCGTTGGATTTTCTTGTGGCGGCATTGATGCCGCTACAAACTTACACTATGGCTTGATTTGCGAGTAATGTCAGACGCATATAGGGTTACGTCTTGTAGTCTGTGGAAGCAGCTATTGGTGGCTCTGTCGGTTGACTCTGTAAACATGTCGTAGTGAAGAATTGGGTGAACTGATCACGAAGTGAGCTGTCCCATCCCAGTAATCAAAATGGAATGACAACTCGTAATCACTTCACGGGTGAAGCCTTCACTTTGACATTTTTCCAGAATCGACCGGCTGTTTATCATACAATTTAGAACTCCGTCAGTTTTTGAGTTTTTAAACTATTTTACTGCGGCTTGTCTTCGCCTTCTTTTCGAGTCGATGGTTAATTTTTTTGATGTTTTGAGCCCAGTAAGTGGCTAAGTTAATTTTTCGTTAACAGGCTGGTTCAAACAGTTTTATTACATTGTCATTAATCTCTATAGGAAAATATAAAAAATGAGTCGTTAAATGGCATGAAGAAATACGAAATTTCGTATTTTTATTTGATCAAATAGTTTGAAACAGCCTGTTTGATCAAATTAATTGAACGTGTATGGCCCGAGATTGTTTTTATACATCTAAGTAAAAAATCCTGTCAAATACCTTTTTGTTGGTTTGTTTTTTTGAAGAAGGTTACTTCTAAACAGTAGTCAAATGCCTACCCTCACACCTCTTCATAATATAAATTTAAATAAATCCGCCTTTTATTTCTTGCAAACAAAGTGAGTAAAACTAACTTAATCCTATTACCATCTATCTCCATCTCCTTCCATGTCTCTTTTTCTATTTCCTTTTTTTATATCATTAATTTGCAAGAACCCCTCCGCAGGTGAAGCCCTCCTCCAAGGAACCCCAGTTTTCTCTAGCTTGGCCTGTTTGCATTCAGCTAGAACCAGCCGTTTTTATAATATCGTCCGCCCATCTTGTAAGTGGCCTTCCTCTGTATCGTTTCCCACTTAGGCCTCTCCACCGAGTCACCCTTATGGTCCATCGCTCATCTGAAACTCTTGCAACATGCCCCGCCCATTTCAGCTTTTTTGCGTAGTTCGGAGGCTTGGTTAGTAAACACATTTTTCCACGTAAATTACATAACCCAAGCTTGTAATTCTGCTCATCTTCAACAACAGCGTGACTTTCACGCTGACGACGCTAAAACTGCTGCAACTCGACTTACGTCAAGCTGTCTCCTGAGAAATGGAGAACAATGCACAATACTGTATTATATACCTGCTTATTATATAAGGAGTGAGGGGATAAGTAATTTAATTATTAGTTGTGGATGGTAGAGAAATGTGGGTGGTATTGTTGGGGTTCCGTAACCCGAGGGTTACCAACGGAACCCTGTTGCTGAGCGTCTGCTGTCCGTCCGTCTGTCTCTCAACGGACGTGAGATACATCTCAAGATCCGTAATAGATAGACCGTTGAAATTTTCATGGAGCGTTTCTATTGTCGATATAACAACAAATAATAAAACAAACCTTCTACTCTAGAATCAAAAATGTCTTTTATTCTTCTATATCTAGAGAAAAATCTATATCACTGTATTTAGAAACCATTGATGAAATCCTTCAAATCAATTCATCTCGGTATCAAAGACACTAAATTGGCTCTAGACTTTCCAAAACCGTGTCTCATCACTTAGATACCAACGATACCAACTCTAGTTCTATTATATTCAATTAAAAAGTAAAAAACAACACATAATTTAAAAGCGTCGACTCACAATCCGGAACTAACATAGTTTTTGTCCAACAATAAGACAAAGATTATGCTGGGTCATAGACAAGCGTAGTACAACTGACAATAGACAAGATATAGAAGGAATAACTCTTTGTAGTTTGTGGTTACACGTTGCAAATATTGGTTTTAGTAGTGTTAAATAATACATAATATTATGTGGATGGTATGACTAAAAAACCGGCCAAGTGCGAGTCGGACTCGCACACGAAGAGTTCCATACCATAAACCTAAAAAGGTATCTTGTATAGAAGTCCCCTTTCATTTTTATATTTGTTGTTATAACGGTAATCGCGGCGGGTTCTTGAGATACAGTCCGCTGACAGATAGGTGGACGGATGGACGGACGGACGGCCAGCAGAGGCTTAGTAATAGGGATCCGTTGGTTAACCTTTGGGTACGGAACCCTAAGAAACAATAGATGGATTGTGTGAAAGATGTTGTCGTGATATGGAAGAAGAATACTGCGCCGACCACAATAAATTAGGAATGATGATGTATCACATAAGCCGTATATTATAGTGTCGGCCGGTGCCGTATGCCGTATGTGGAATTAATTCTACACTGATAAATGTTTTTAGGGTTCCGTACCCAAAGGAGTTACCGACGGAACCCTATTACTAAGCCTCCGCTGTCCGTCCGTACGTATGTCAGTCTTAAGAACCCTAATTGAAACAGTTGAAATTTTCACAGATTGTGTATTTCTCATCACCTGCCTAGCCTTTTCCCCAACTGTATTGGGGTGGGCTGCCAATCAAGCCGAAGATTGTGTATTTCTGTTGCCACTATAATAACAAATAATAAAAATTAAGGTTTACAGTACGGAACCCTTCTTGTGAGAGTCCGACTAGCACTTGTCCAGATTTTTTGTGCGTAGGGATGGGATTAAGGTGACGATAAAATATAATAATAAATATTAAATGCAATTAAAACTTGCGAACCCTCAATAACCATCATCATAAATTGCCATGAAGACCTCTAGAACGAAGTATCCTATTATCTGCATAGTTAATAATTGTCCTTTGCGAAGTGAATGTAAGCCACGTAAGCCATAATTGCCGCCATGGCAAATCGTGTTTGAGGCTGAGATGTCTGACTCTAAAGGTCTAGACTAGGGATGGCCAACCGGTCGACCGCAATCGACTGGTCGATCGCGGCTATTAGTCCAGTCGATCGAATAACAGACAGCGCAACTATGTAAATACTAAATAGGTTATGTAATCTATGTCTATTTTATCTATACTAATATATTGCACGTTCTTCTCCATAGAGATCTACGCTTTGGAACGTGCAAATAGCTTCCATGTTTTTGACTGACCGACCTTGACGTTTCAAAAGTGCCTGTGAATGGTTTATTTGAAATAAAATGCTTTGAATTGAATTGAATTGAATTGAAAAATATAAAACTGAAGAGTTTGTTTTTTTGTTTACTTGAACGCGCTAATCTCAGGAACTGCTGGTCCGATTCGAAAAATTCTTTCAGTGTTAGATAGCCCATTTATCGAGGAAAGCTGTAGGCATCACGCTAAGACTAATAAAAGCGGAGCAGTAATGAAAATTGTGCCGCAGACGAAGTTGCACGGTTCAACTAGTATGTTAATTAATAAAATGAAAAATACCACATATAATTTTATTGTATACTGAACTTTACCTACTGTTACATTTGTAATTTTAAGAAGTACCTACCTATATAATTTGTAAATCGCACAGGGTTTCGTCAGTAAAAAGTCGATCTTGGGTCTAATCAAGTTGGCCACCCCTGGTCTAGACAACAATGACTAGGCTCCGCTGTTAGGTAAACTGAGGCGTTAAAGGTGTTTTGAATGGCATGACTCATGGTTGGAGAGGAATTTAACTGAGGTCCGGCTGTCAAAATCCTGGAAATATTATAATAATTCACAAACCTATACTAATATATAAAGCTGAAAATTTTGTTTGTTTGCTGGAACGCGCTAATCTCAGAAAATACTGGACCGATTAAAAAAAAATCTTTCAGTGTTAGATAGCCCATTTATTGAGGAAGTCTATAGGCTATACATACATTCAGTCAAAAAAGTATCGGGAATGGATGATTTGTTTATGGTTCCAAATTCAATTTTTTGTTTTTTTGTAGTTGTTAGATTGGCACAACTGTTTTCCATTTTGGCGCGGAGTTTGAGTTGCATTTGTTATTTATATTAAATACAGTGCTGGTTTTAGTAATATCATATATAGTGTGTATTGCGAATTTCATAATGGACAAAAATATCGAACAAAGAGTTTGTCTTAAATTTTGCATCGCTAATGGAATTTCGTGTTCGGAGTCACTGAAAATGTTACAGAAGGCTTACGGTGAATCGACTTTATCAAAAACTCGTGCTTATGAGTGGTTCAAAGCGTTCAAAAGCGGTCGAGATGTGATAGAAGATTTGCCTCGCTCTGGTAGGCCGTCAACGTCTGCAACTGAAGTTAACATCGCAAAAGTGAAGGAAATAGTGACTGAAAATCCCCATTCAACTCTGAGAGAGATAGCCGCCGAACTTTCTGTATCTCACGAGTCGATCCGTACCATTTTAACTAATCATTTGGGTATGAAACATGTTGCTGCTCGGCTAGTCCCAAAAGATCTGAATTTTCTCCAAAAACTCAATCGCATGAAAGTCGCTGAGGACATGCTAGAATGAGTCAGTTCGGACCCAACATTCATGAAACGCATTGTTACTGGTGACGAGATGTGGGTTTACGAGTTTGACATGCAAACTAGTCAACAAGCTTCGGAGTGGCGCCTTCCAACTGAACCGAAACCGAAAAAACCACGCCAAAGTCGATCAAAAGTCAAAGTCATGTTGACTGTTTTCTTTGACTATCGCGGTGTTGTGCACTCTGAATTCTTACCGGAAGGTCTAACGGTAAATAAAGAATATTATTTGAGCGTTATGCGGCGTTTAAGAGAGCAAATTCGACGAAAAAGGCCAGATTTGTGGAAAGAAAATTCTTGGATTTTGCACCACGACAATGCGCCTTCGTACAAGGCTATCATTGTGAACGAATTTTTAACCAAACACTCAACAAATACCATCCAGCAACCACCATATTCACCAGATATGGCTCCTGCTGACTTTTTTCTTTTTCCTAAACTCAAATTACCACTTCGTGGCACCCGTTTTCAATCGATAGAAGACATAAAGGAGATTTCGCGGCGAGAACTGAACTCAATTCCGGAAGCAGCGTTTAAAAAATGTTTTGATGAATGGATTATTCGTTGGCGCAAGTGTATCGTTTCTAAAGGAGCATACTTTGAAGGTGATAAAATAAATTTGGATGAATAACAGACATTTTGTGTATTATTGATCTTTTCCCGGTACTTTCTTGACAGAGTAGTATATCATCCCGCTTAGAGCAATAGCAGCGGAACAGGAGCAGACGGAGTTGCGCGGGTCAACTAGTAATAAATATTTGTGAACTATTATAATAGTTCACAAATTATAATAATTATTTGTGGGACTTGAAATAATCTATACTTATATTACAAAGCTGAAGAGCTTGTTTGTTTGTTTGGTTGAACGCGCTAGTCTCACGAAATACAACTAGTATTTTTAAGAAATACTGATTCGAATAGATTTTTTTTTTAGTTTTGTAACAAAACAGCAACAACAATAGTAGCAGAGCTTTAATAAGAAATGTGACGCAGACGAAGTTGTGCTGATCAGCTAGTCTTTGAAACAAAGTCTTATCCTTTTTTTGTATTTTTTTAAGGATGGTGAATCATCAAATGACTCCTCCCGCTCTGGGTGAAGCAGGAGGGAGTGTCAGACTCTTACTGACTAAAACCCATCCGTGTTCCTCTTAGTACCCTTTGCGTTTCATAGCTACGAATGCTACGATACCTCTTTCGAACAGATTCCGCAGCCCCAGCTGGCACTTGCCCTAGCGGGCCCCGAACAAAGTCTTACCTACAATTACAAAAAGTATGTATACCTACGTGTCGGCATCATTCTCAAATTTCAGCCAATTTACACAACACTGAATTATACATACAGCTAAACCTTCCTCATTTATCACATTATTATCCATTCGTGAAAACTGTATCAAAATCCGTTCGAGAAAGAGTCAGTCTTTGAATTTACCGCGTACACACAGACAGAATTAGGACTTTCTTTTATAGTATACTAGTTGACCCGCGCAACTTCGTCTGCTCCGCTCCTATTGGTCTTAGCGTGATGATATATAGATAGCTTCTCTTCCTCGATAAATGGGCTACCTAACACTGAAATAATTATTCTTTCAAGCAAGCAAACAGACAAACTCTTCAACTTTATATAATGAACTAGTTGACCCGTGCAACTTCGTCTGCATCACAACTTTCATTACTGCTCCGCTCCTATTGGTCTTAGCGTGATGATATATAGCCATAGCCTTCCTCGATAAATGGGCTATCTAACACTGAAAGAATTTTTCAAATCGGACCAGTAGTTCCCGAGATTAGCGCATACAAGCAAACAATCAAACAAACTATTCAGCTTTATATAATGAATTATTATAATCATATAGGAAGCTATTATTAGGTAGCTCTTGAGATCTATGGGTTTCACTATGTTCGGCATTTCAGCCGTACAAAGATTTAGATTTTACATCTTGGTTACAATAATAGTATGCAGTAATGCAATAGTGTAGGTAGTGATAGTGATGCAGTAATACTGATTCATACAGCACCGATACAGAAGATCAATTTTATTTAGAACTCCCTGCTTTCTTCGTGACATCAGCACTTACATCACACGTCAACAAACTCGCGCGAAATCTCGATACAGTCGCGTAGAAAAGTTCAAAGTTACAAAACACACGATATTTTGTAACGAACGCCAGAAGAAAGGGTACAATCGCGATGAGCTCGTAGTTCCCACGACGTTACTTTCA
Source organism: Lacanobia oleracea (assembly GCA_950371165.1). Lineage (NCBI taxonomy): Eukaryota > Metazoa > Arthropoda > Insecta > Lepidoptera > Noctuidae > Lacanobia > Lacanobia oleracea. Next base: position 14,364,435 of record OX493412.1, read on the forward strand.
ATTACAGTTTTTGTGGTAACTGTACTGACAAGACGATTAAGAGATTGGTCCACACGCGATTTTATAGCGATGATATAGTTTTAATAGAGAAATATGTAAGAAAAAGATTTGTGGCGTCGACCCGAAATTAATTGAGATAAGAGCAACGATCATCTGCCTAGCCTTTTCCCAACTACATTGGGGTCGGCTTCCAGTCAAACCGAATTCAGCTGAATACCAGTGTTTTACGTGGAGCGGCTGCCTACCAGACCTCCACAACCCATTAACTGGGTAACACGGTACATCTTGGTAAGACTGGAGTCAGATTTTCCGATTTTCTACATGGGGGTGATTCGGATACTCCACGATACAGGGGAACTAAATTTAATTTTTGGACGTCAATGTTCTGGCCACCCTGTATATGCTATAATTCCTAAGATCGCATTATAATTATAAATGAATATGTTCCCGTGAAGCCCGTTTCCTTTGCTACAAATGAATTAACACGACACACATTAATTAATTTGGTGATGAGTTCAAAAGGTCACAAATGTAAACTCTCGAGAGTCTGGTCTTGCGATCTTCTAACTGACGTTCAGCTTTCATTCAGGAGAAAGAGCTTATTTCAATGCCTTGCAGTGACGGTATACCTACGTAAAACAGATATAAAGGCCTTTTATTTTATAACGTTGGCTTCTCGCTCCATTATTTCCTTAAAACTTGTAAGTTACTGTAGGAGCTCGTGGCTAAATACTAAGCAACGCTTGCCGAGGTCGTTCTGTGGATGGGTGACCAACCACATATACCGAGACTTCTCCGTGCCTCGGAAAGCACGTTCAAAAGTCAGGAAATCTAACACTCGTCTTACCAAGAAGTACCGTGTTACCTGTTACTGGGAGATCATATAAGCAGTGAAGACGTAGGTACATTAGGCTCAAAATGCTTATTACAAGCGCCACTTCAGATCCACATTTCTATTCGATTTAAAAAAGACTCAACATTCGAGTTTAAAAACGTAGTGGCTTTTTGGCAAGAACGAGATATCAAAATTGCCAAACCCATTTAAAAACTTACAAAACATTATTTTAATCCTTCAATAAATACTCTCTCAAGAACATTTCCAATTAACGAGGTCAGAAACATATCAGACCCAAATGGGTGTAAATTGAGTAAACTAAATTAAGTTAAATGATTACTCAATAGTAACTTTGCAGGTAAGAGACGGTTTTCGCAATGTCGCTTACATGTGTATTCATTAAGTATGGTAATTCATTAAGTTATGCATAAGTAGAGTAATCAGGATATTACTTAAACTAATTAGTGTTTACTAAGGTACTTTTGTAGCTGATTACCTTGTGAAAGAACTCGTCTAATGAAGTAGGTAATACGAGTTCACCTATTTTTTTTACCTGTGGTAGGTTTGCTCTTGACACCAGTGTGACAGAAACAAAGTCTACGATGGAGCGAGCTTACCCAGAAGAAGCCTGATCACTCTAACTTTGAAAAAATTAAAGTTGAATGTGTTCGGGAACACAGACGCAATCCGCAGCAGAAGCAGCTGTCGTTTTGTTTTTTTTTTTTTAATATTTATTTATTTATAGGCGTTTACCTTACAAAGGTACGTCAGCCTCATTAGCAGCTGTCGTGAAGCCTAACGGGGTGTTGTAACGTGTAACAGAATACAAGGTGTTCAGAGGGCTTTAAGTAAGTCTTTTAACGCACTCGATCCCGTTAACATAAACGTTCGCTTATGTCAAATTGTATAGAAAAAAAAAGTTTTCTGTTATTGCCACCTGACTGCACTTATCCAGAGGGCTTAGTGTAAGTTTTTTAACGCACTCGATCGCGTTAAAATAAACGTTAGCTTATTTCAAATTGTATAGAAAAAAAAGTTTTCCATTACTGTCACCAGACGGCGCTTATCCAGTTTCAATACAAATTGACGTTTACACTAACGCGATCGAGAACGTTTAAAAACTCGCACTAAAGCCACTGTGTCAATACAAATTGACGTTTACGCTAACGCGATCGAGAATGTTTAAAAACTCGCACTAAGGCCACTGTTTCAATACAAATTGACGTTTACGCTAACGCGATCGAGAACATTTAAAAACTCGCACTAAAGCCACTGTTTCAATACAAATTGACGTTTACGCTAACGCGATCGAGAACATTTAAAAACTCGCACTAAAGCCACTGTTTCAATACAAATTGACGTTTACGCTAACGCAATCGAGAGCGTTTAAAAACTCGCACTAAGGCCACTGTTTCAATACAAATTGACGTTTACGCTAACGCGATCGAGAACGTTAACAAACTCGCACTAAGGCCACTGTCCAATGACCATCACTGAAAAGATAAGGATGCTGGTCTACACCAAGAAATGAGCTAATATGACGCTTTATTTATTATGAAGGTTTCATTGGCAAATATACTAGAAAGTAGTATCAAGTACTAGCTTTTAACCGCGACTTCGTACGCGCATATCCCGTTTTTTTCTCGTTCCCGTAGGAATTTCGCAAAATCCCTATGGAGTGTAGGGAAGCTACATGCCAAGTTTCAACTTTCTACGACCAGTAGTTTTGGTACGTTGTCTATCAGTCACTCAATCCGTCAGGAACGGAAGAATTTTATATATATATTGATTTATTTAATATAAAAGCTATAGAAATCACTTAAAAACCTATAAATTATCAAGATCCAAAGAATACAAAAAAAAACTCAACTAACTAAAGCTCCTAATATAAATCATAATTACAATTCTAATTGATCACATTTCAAAGAGTGTCGACATGATACCGACAAGATTGACTATGATAAACGTATTATGACTGCGCTTGTAATATTAACACTGTTAAATAACTTCTTATAATGGCGTACACACCAGAAACTAGACGCAGCCGCGGGTCAAAATATACGGAAAGACAATATGCGCGGGCACGTCTGCACTTTCATTTGAGATTTTATGAGTTGTTATTTGTGTACATAGCTACGAATACAAGTTGGATTTTTTTGTGCAAAGATTTTTTTATTATTCGTTCAATTCAACCAAACAGTCTACAATCCCTAATTATTGCTTAAAAATCAATCGATTGTCAAGATCGATCACCGTCACACGATCAAGTGCTAAATAATGCAGACAAAAAGCTCAACTAACTAAAGTTCCTAATTTAAATGATAATTACAATTCTAATTGATCACATTTAAATGAGTGTCGACATGATACCGACAAGATTGATTATGATAAATAAATGTATTATGACTGCACTTGTAATATAACACTGTTAAATAACGTTTTATAATAGCTCATACCGGAGACTAGTTATGAAAACATACGGGAACCAAGTATGGACGGGCACGTCTGCACTTTCATTTTAGATTTGATGAAAGTCGGATCATTATGTTAAGGATTTTTATAGTTTGCTTTTATGTTGTACCGACTTCCAAAAAAGGAGGAGGTTCTCAATTCGGTGGGTATTTTTTGTTTACCTTTCATTTTAAAATTGGTGTGTTTTATAAACGAATCTGTAGATTTTGTATTGTACCTATTGTTTATGTTTTGTTTTTTCTCGCTGATCTTTGGGATGCTGTATTATCCGCTTTGTGTCGTTATTACCTACGTTTGAAATATGTTTGCACAAGGTGAAAAAGTGCCTGTATAAAAATATTGACAGGAGTTTAACCCCCCAAGTCCGGTTAAGTAGAACACAACCTCCTAGATTGACTTGCCAGAGACCAAACAAAACAAAAGTATCCTTCCGATCAATTTTTTTTATAGAAACACGCGAAATAAGCTGCTTATAATCATTTAAACACGTTTTTAATGCGCTTGAGTTTACAATGAGACATCTCATTTTACTATTACAAAATAATACTGATTTAAAACTACTTAAATCGATAACTCAAACTACGAAGGCACTCCAAACTTCCTAAAGGAAATCAAACCAGACGTGAACTTTCGCAAATCGCTCTCCCAGGACGTGCCCGCTCCTACTTCCCATCCGTATGTTTCTATTATAGAAGAACGGACATGTAAACTGGTTATATACATGTATGTATGTATGTATGCACGGTCAGTGAAAGTATAGAGCCATGGACCATGGTCAATGCGCTTACGCAGGTACAGTTGTGAAGAAAAGCTTTAGAAATAAAAGATTTGTTTGAATTTTTTGCTATGTCAGTTTAGTTTTATAAAATTATTTGATTGGAGATTTATGTGATTTGGAGTAGGTATAAAGTTACTGTGTCAAAAAGGATATCAATTCGTAGGAAGTATTCGGTTACGTAGGTAATGGAGATTTATTTCAAATCACGGCAATGTACTGCCGTACTGATAAAATGTTTCACCAATACGACTGTCTAATATAATTAATGACATTCCCTACTTTATTAACTATACCGCTAAAGAATCCCAGATTTGCAATGCATAAATATCAATACCTAACTCATTTACAAAAAACTTAGGCGACCACTCGGATAAATAAACAAAATTCTCGTAATTATCTACATAGATATATACTAGGTAAGTATACCTAGTATATATATATGTATATAACCATTCTACTAGTCTAAAACAGTAGTTTTAGACTAGTATTATTTGTTTGAAGAAAATTGGGCCGCAAGCTGAATTGGACCATCTACACATTTTATTTAATACTTTCGAAAATTCGTTACTGGCTACTCAAAGCGATATGCAGTAACATGCATGCATGCGTGTACATACATTTTACCAGCATATCGCTTAGTGATAAGAAAGCACATTATAAATATTCCAACATTTCTCTCTCCGACTGTACGGAACTAAGAAATGATTGATTTACAACTTAACCTCTGAATGCAATGAATTATTTATTTATTTCATTTTAATGTCTTTACGTAACACCGACTATTATACGCACAATTAATTCTAATATAACTTAATCACTAAATTAGTTTAAATAAGTATTACTTATTAAGGGGTTCGAAAAGCCATCTCACGACTGCACGAGTTGTAGGGGAAAATAATTCATACCGTGATGACAAGCGACCGCGTACCGGAAGACTCAACGTTGGAAGGCCTCCCACGAGATGGACCGATGACCTGGTGAGGGTCGCGGGTAGCCGACGGATGCGAGACGCGCAGGACCGGTCGTTGTGGCGACGCTTGGGGGAGGCCTATGTCCAGCAGTGGATTACGAGTTTCGGCAGATATGATGATGATGTGATGACAAGAGACCCTGAGGCTCTTGACATGTGACATTCTTTTAGCGGCAGCGTGGCGAGTAACGCCTTGTTTCTCGAATTGACAAAAGCTGCCAAATTATCACGTTCATCATCATCATACCAGCCAATTGCCGTCCACTGCTGAACGTAAGCCTCCCCCAAAGAGCGCCAACCATCCCGACAGTCCGCATCCCTCCCCTGCTAACCACCTTCGTTAAATCATTGATCCATCGTGCCGCCGGGTATCCCACACTACGTTTGCCCATACGCGATCTCCACTCTAACACATGTCTGCTCCATCGACCGTCTGTCCGTCTACAGACATGGTCGGCCCACTTCCACTTCAGCGTACTGATTATACGTGCAATGTCGATGACTTTAGTTCTCTGGCGAATGACTTCGTTGGGAATTCTGTCCAACAGAGAAACCCCGAGCATTGCTCTCTCCATTGCACGCTGAGCAACCTTAAATTTGTGGACCAGGACTATGGTGAGTGTCCACGTTTCAGCTCCGTAAGTGATTACGGTTAGGACACCCTGGTCCCCCCTAATCTTAAGGAATTTCGAGAGCGACGATTCAAAGATATCATGCAGTTCCCCGAATGCCGGAGGTAATAGGAATACCTATAGTTTTTTTTTAACTGCAAAACTTCTCTTTTCTAACGTCTGGATTGAGTACTGCTCAAGGCCAAACGTATGCCAATACGGACATCCAAACGATGTTGGTCAGAAACGCCGAGAACCATTGCTCGCATGGATATGTTTAAACATTGTTCATTTTTCTCTTAAAAATATGTTTTCTAATTAATTTCCTGTCTCAGATATAATATCATCCAAGTTATCATCTTATTGCATTCCCACTTCTTCTTTTCGAACCCTTGCTATACAAGGTTCAATTTATGAATCCGAACAAATATTGCTATCCTGTAATAGGATGGCTTTGTGGACCAATTCATGTACTACCAGGCACCACAAGTGGTCCGCGGACCACCGGTTAAGAACCACTGGTCTAGAGCCATAGAACGGTGAACCACTAATAGTCGTGGACCCGAACGGACGCAAATATGCATTTTTTTGGCGTATTAATAACATGACAAAATTGTGAAAGATAGCATCGACAAAAACCCGTGTTCTAAACACCGCGAACCATGTTCTAAAAACAAAAATTCAAAACATAACATGACATCCAACAAATCGCACTGAGCCTGCGTGGCGTGGTGGATACAGTCCACTGCCAAGGGGAGGCCTAGAGGTCTAAAAAGGCCATTTTATCAGGATCAGAAAGCACATCACGCTTACGGTCACTGTCAAATTTTCCCAATCAACCTTGAACCTAATGCGTTAGCGATAAAGATGAAAATTAAATTTGACAGATTGTTGTGTTATTAATGTGATTCTGCTAAAGTGGCCCTATTTAGACCCGCTTTGTCCCAGCAGTGGAACGTTATAAACTAGTCACGCGTTTGAAGATTTCCTGGTCGGTAAGGCTGGTACGCAGACTGCCCTTGGCTTGAAAAGGATACAAGTGAAAGACAATGCAAAACGTATCTTATAACACTTACCTTGAAGGTCCTGATTGGCCAATCACATAAAAAGCACTTGGTATTTGGGACACGAATAAAATCGATAGCCATTATTTGTTGCCTAATGAGCTAAATAGTTTAAAAATATTAATTAATAATATTATTAATTAAAATATTTAAGCGGCTTATTATGTTAATTGTAGGCTCAGTAATATGTTAGAATGAATTAAATTAAAAAGTCTGTTGACCTTATCACCTAGTGTTCAAACGAGGGCTCAGGGTGATGAGGGTCTTACATAAAACAAATGTCATAATGAACGACTACATAAATTTGTTAAATTAATCTAGCTACTATTTTCCCTACTTTGTTGGGGTCGGCTTCCATCCGAAGCTGATGCAGCTGAGTACGATTATTGTCTTCCACAACCATAGGCGTATATAGGGGGGGGGGGGCTGGTGGGCCGTGGAAGTGGAGCTCGCTTCGGTCGCTCAATTTTCAATTTTCTTCCGGCTAAAGCTTTCAGCAAAAGTCACAGAGAATTCAAAGGTATTGTTGGCCTGGCGTCATTTTTGTAAATGTCTTGGTTGTATGAATGCAATGGTAGGTATCCATAACCACCCATCGATAGTGAGCTAGTCCGTAGTCCGATTTTCTCAATCTATTTTATAACTAACTTCTGCCAGCAGAAATCAGTTTAGTAATTTTGGTGTGAAAGCGCGACAGACAGACGGATAGACAGAGTTACTTACGCACTTATAATATTATATGAGTAAGGATTTGAACCCTATTATTAACTTTAAACGTGACCCCCGGTTGGGACTAAAATTCCATTTTTGATCATGATCACCGACCGTAATGTGTGTGTGTTTAGGCGTCACACCTCAGGTTAGGGGCCAGGCCCCCCCTGGAGAAAAATCCTAGATACGCCGATGTCCACAACCCAATAATATTGTAATAGGCAAGACTGATCTCCGTTTTTTCTGGCTTCGACTATCCGCAACACGACAAAAATGTACAAATGACAGCCGGCACAATTTCTTCTAATGCTTTCTTCGTGTTAATGTAAAATTGTACCGTCATCATAATGAGCTTCTTATTATGAAATTGTATTGTTATATGTACCTACATTTAAACTGGATTGTCATAACGCCTTTGAATTTATAATTAATCAGTTAGGCCTACTTTGACGTCGTCCTAACGATTAGGTACATGTAAATGTTTGCTAATTTTCGTTATGATCTAGTCATTATACTTACATTTTTTTAGTAACTATTCCAGGAATGTGAAAACTGTTTCAAAGTAAGTCCAATAGTAAATTGTGATGTGTGTGGCACCCTGGAGGACGTGATACATTTATTGACGGAGTGTGTCAGATTTCAGTCTGCAAGAGAGGAACTACTTAGAGAGCTTGAGATAAATATGTACGATGTTGGCATGTTCCATCATATTTTGTCGTCACCTAACTCTAGAGCTGCTCATAGTCTAATTAAGTTTGTGTTGTTACGTTTTACATAATTATCTATAAGGTCCGATGAGACTGGCATGCACATTGTATAAAAGTCCCTAATAATAAATAAAGAGGAAAAAAAAAAGACGTGTGACACTCGGAGACTGCCGCGGTAAAGCTATTGCATAGCATTTTTTATCAACTTATGCAATTATAATTATATATTTATTTTATTTAAGCAGTATTTTTTTTCTTTGTTTTTTTTCTTTGATATTAATTCAAGTTACACTTTGGGCTAAAAAAAAGTAAAAAGTGAAACTAAAAAGTATCACCGCTGTGCCGGTCAGAGTGGGGGGTGTTAGGTTTTTTTCGTTACGGAATTTCTGGATTCGGTCTCCACGCTCAAGGCCCGCGATAGAAGCTATGCAATAGCTTAAAAAGTCCAATAGTAGATAAGAGTAATACACTTCACTACAAACTATTCATTCACGTTACACCATTCTTAATAATAATGAAGACCACAGACATGGTTGGGTTGGTTTGAAATACAAATACGTATTTGGTATTTGTATTTCAATGACTTGCTTAAAATGTAATTCGTATTTCAAATACCTGACGCCGAGGTATTTTGTAGTTAGTATTTCAAATACGTATGGCTTCAAAATACATTTTAACATAAATACATTTAACCTTCATTTATCGATTTTATTTAATGGGTCTGAAGAAAATTGCGCTCGCTTTCGTAAGCAAAATGGCAACCGCTAAATATGTCGATCTTTAGATTTCGCAACACTGCACCTGTTACTGTACCTACCTCAAATTGTGATTGTCAAGTATCAAGTAAATATGTAGTGTTCATTAAAGGAAACTCTGGTTTTACTGATAAATCTTCATTTACTCTGCTTTTTAGCCCATGCTGGACTGGATTACTTTTTATTCTTAAAAATAATGTATTAATTTGTATTTCAAATAAAAATAGTTAGTTAAGTTTATTTTTTATTTGATATTTCAAATACATTACTTAAAGATATTTAGCCCTGACCACGTACTAGAGTTAGAATTATAACTTCTGTAACAAAAACCAAAAAATGTTAGTGGTACCTAACTGCCCGACTCACCTCCTTAAGGCCATGGTTTCTTACCAAGACTTTGTATAAAATTTATCATCACCACTGCTCTCAAAACGGTGAAGTAGAACATCGTGAGAAATCCGACATGTCCAAGAACATTTCTCGCAGACAAGTGACATCCAGGAACCCGCACCGAGCCCGCATGGTGGATACAGCCCACTGCCACTCACAACGTGCGAATATTAGACACTGATAATGATAGCAATAGCAAATGATATAACTGAATTTACTCTTGGTTTAACCCAAATCCTTGCTACTAACAAGTGACAAACGCATAACATCCTGCCGTTAATAACGACTGGATTTAAATGAACATTAATTCATTGACAATTTATAAATATTTAACAACACGCATATTAAAATGTAAGGAAACCGGAACAAAAAAAAGATGTAAATTATGTCATATAATACATATTCAAATAAGTCGTATAACATCATTATATTCAGAGAGGTCTAGTTTCTTGGCCTACGGTATCTTTTAAATGTATAATCGATGCTACGTATGTCACTAGAATTATATAAAAGTATAAACAAATATTATTTTATGCCAGTGCTCTTTCGAAGTTTAGGCGGAGATGTTGTGAATCATAGATTTTATTAATAACGGTATTTGTTATTGTTTCCTTTTCTTTAATTCTGTCGGAGATATTCTCATAATTGTTATTGTCAAGAATCATCATCTGCCTGCCCTTATCCCATGTTATCTGGGGATGGCAATACGTTTTCTTCTTCCGTCAACCCTTCTAAATCTTTCTAGTTACATAGTTAACATTCAATCCTTTTTCTTTGTTTATCCATTGATCAACATAGATACCTATACATTTTTATCTTCTCCTTTCCTGTGGCGCCGTAATATTTACATTGACCTGTTTAATCAACCAATTCTTATTATATAGTTAGGTCTTTAGAACCTGAACTGAAAGTATTGCATTAGCTTGCCTTGTATTGGCCTTGGTCATTGTCAATAATGCTGATTCACTTATTTATCAATTGATATTTCTATTTAGTTTCATTGTTTATTCTAGGATGCATTAAAGTGCTGAACAAATAGAATAAATATAATAACTTAATTTAATTTATGTAGGTACTTAATTATGTTGGCTAGAGTTAGTCTTACATTTAACATTTTGTCAAAAAGAGCGATTTACATATTGTTCTAATATTTGTACGCCAGTAAATGGCGAAACATGTCAGATCTCCCTATATTTAGTAAGACCTAAAAATGTACCATGTTTTATACAAATAAAAATATTCTTATTCTTATTCTTATTCTAGAATACAAGGTCCACCAAACTAAAAATAACACGGCAATTTTTAACTTAATCATAACATAAACTTATTTTCTGTTACAGACAAGATGCGGGGCCAAATGAAAGCAGCGATTGTACTACTAATACTTCACATATCTACCACGAGAACTGCTAAGAGCAGCGCCCCATCCGTCCATGAGGTCATCAATGAACAAGCAAGGGTAGACGACAAGAGACCTCTAAGTTACGGAAACCCACTAGCAGGGAACTCTCAACAAAATGCGAAAATCCACGCCCAACATCAACAAGCCATGTTCAACGCAGAAAGGGTTAGACAACACAGAGCACAAATCCAAAGATGGAACAAAGCTCCTCAGCAAATCGACAGCTATATGAAAGCATATCACGAATCACAAGAAAACCACCAACTCGCGCTTGAACAAATGCAACAATCTACTCAAAAAGAAAAGAAGCCCAAAGCTAGACAAGAAAGGACGAATTTAAGAAGCAGACCACATCTTGATCCAGTTAAGATAACAAGAGCTGACGCTGTAGATAAGAATAGAAATCACAGATCGTTCGGATCAGTATACTCTCAAGTACAGAACAAGATTAAAAATACGATTAATACTTCACCAGGCACTACTTATGATCAGGGAGTGACCATTAAACCTAATGGGAACATTGGGTTGAATACCTTAGAAAGAGAACACGCGAGTTTATACACAGAAATATCACCAAGCAAAACCCAGTATATATACCCGAAATTGTACAGCCAAATGCAATCATACCAGTCAGCAGATGATATATACGCCTTAAATACTCTACTAGCAAAATCTCCACAAGAGCAGATAGCAGAATTGAACACAATGACGCAAATGAATAAAGAATACGGGAAAGGTGCACTTGAACAACCTATTGATTTATTCTTTTACTTAAATAATCCTAGTACAGCAGCTGAAGACAACAGCAAATATAATGTACAAAACACTTACAATGGACCATATGCTCATGAATATGTAAATTACAACGACCACAAACCAATTACAGAAGAGGTTGATGATGTTGAAGAGGAGAAAGCTGCTCCATTTAAACCTTATCCACTACAGCAGACACCAACAGCTATGCCTCATGTATTTGAAGATCCAACTACGACGAAGAGTAATTACTACAAAATTGAAGTAGAACAGACTGTTAGCGGAAATAAGCACGGGAAAAATGTTGAGTTTCCTAAGCCAAGCTATGCAGCATTGACGTACGACACACCTTCAAATTACTTCACTAAAGAACCAAGCACAGAAACTGTGAAATATCTCCAGTCCCAGAATTCTGGAGTACAGCATTTATCTCATGATGGAACGGGAGTCTCAGCATACGGAGACGATGATGTAAGTATTAAAAAACGTAGAACGAAACGACAGTTAAATTCAGAATTATTTATTCTAGAAAACGAACCATTACCTGTACAAATACAGACACCACCTTTAGTTAAAAATACAACTCATCCTGCTTCTAATAATAAAACGGTATGTAATGTAATGTGTAATGTAACTGATATAACTTTAGTTGATTTAAATGATAAAACAGTTCTAAACGCAACAGATAGGAATGACACGTTACCAGACCCAATGGCATGGCAACGTTATCGAACCTTCAATGATAACCATCCAGCAGGAGAAGCGAAAGACTACGATTATTACGACGATGACAACAACAACAACAAAGACTACTCCTACGATGGAGATTACGACCCAGATGACGAATTTAACCCACCAGACCTCGATTACCCAGCACAAAACAATTTCAGACGACCTGCCCCATTCTCTAGACAAAGAAATCCAAATACCAATCAAAATTTCAATTCACAAAGCAGCTTTTCAAACAGATATGCCAACTTTAAACACCCTAATTACAACGATTTCCATTCTGAACCAAGTTACGATTATGACCCACATACAAACTACGGTCCACCTAGTACCAGTTACGGGACACCAGTCCATCAATATGGGCCACCTAAAAGTCACTTTAAAGGATCTTCAAAACCTGAAGTTTCTAGTCTGATTGACACTTTAGAGCCTGTGTATATGTTGACAGAAACTCAGTTGAAAGATATAGTCGGACAGAAACATGTGAATGTACAGCATTTGGATGTGTTTCAGTATCCATCTTTGACGAAGCCGAAGCATAGGTATCCTAGGAGGATTAAGAAGCATAGACAGAGTAGAAGTAGGAGACCGAGGAAGCTAGGAAAGTTTCGGAAGTTACATAAATTTATAAACCATTAAATAAGGTACATGAGTTGTTTAGTTTACTGTGGGAGACTGGTGCTAAGCTTGGCTTTAAGGGCCTATGTTTCAGGTCACCAGATCTCCTCCCTCTAGCAGTTCGTACAATTTAGAATTTGGAGGTTTTAATTTGGACTTTAGAAAAGTAGTATTTAAAAAGGTAAATAATAATACAATACTGAAAACAAACGAATAGAAAACAGAATATTAAATAGTTAAGTTGTCAACATAGTTATCATAAGAATGTACTCATAATGTATGTCTGGATTGAACCAAAATGTCAGTAACATGAGGACAATTTCTTGCCCAAACCTGCTTTAAAAAAATGTTGGTCCCATTTCTTCAAAGAGGTTTTTAGAATTCGCGATTTAGGCGTTTGAAATGCGCCAAAAATATCAGTTACCGTAAATACTGCCATAGACACATACGCCGTTTTAGTTCTTAAGTTATTTATAATAATAGCATGCGCTAGATTAAATACTCACTTGGTTAAGTTTAAATTAAATTATTTAATTGTTTTATACCAAATAAATCATGTCTCGTTAAAGAGTTCTTGTTTATTTATTCTACAGTCTTATTTCAAAAGTTTTAAAGAAAATTTTTATTATTTTCATGTAAAAAGAAACTTAGATTCATTAAATGTAAATAAACTTAGATATTAAGCACTTGAACATTGTTTTTACTTTACTAGTGATCATTTTCATATTAATTAGATGTGGAAATTATGGTTTTTCTAACTCCGGGACTCTGCGAGCTTCATTACGTCGGGACTTTTCGTTGCCACCGTTGATTCTAGCTTTCAGGACTTTCTGTGGTCGGGATCAACAGCAGTAAATGCACAACGAAGAAGAAGTGGTTGGGAATACACTAGCCGGTCCCAATAAAATATTATAATATTCATAGTCACAACCTCTCTGCCTTGTGAGGGAGCCTAGCTGCGAGAATTGGGAACAATATGGATCAGAATCAGAATCAGAACAGAATGCTTTATTTGTAAATATAGGTCAAATTACAACATTGTGCGATAAGGTACAGATAGTAATATTACAGATAGTAATTAACCAAATATATTTTTTCGCCTCTGGGTAAAACATAGAGGATCTAGGTACATTTTGCCCAGAATCCTCTGTTTTGCCCAGAATCGTACAAATATATTTGGTTAATTAACATTGTCGAATTTTTGCTTTTTAACACACATTTAACTATTCTTCTTTTTTTTTTAACTTATCATAATATCATTTTTTATGTAAGTTGGTAGATAGATAACTGTCAAGTTAATGTAGGTAACTGCTCAGTCATTCCGCAGACGAACAGTAATAGGTACCTACCTAGTTTCTATTTCATCACAACGATACTTGACTTGTGAAATCTGTTAAATTAAACAAGTACTTACGTGATAATATATTCCGGAAGAGTTTTCTTTCGATGAAAAGAATTGTCAAGTCATGATATCTTGTGATGTAAGATTTTGAGATGGTGTTATGTGATAACCACGAACAAAGAAAGAAGTTAATGATGCTATGATTTCTGTTAAAACCACTGTGGTTTCCAGTGGTTTTTAACAGAAATCATAGCATCATAGCTCAGTCAGTCAATTGAGTAGTTATGCAATGTATGAGTTGGAGGACAGAGGACCCTATATTTATTTAGTAATTCTTTCTAGTTGTAAAAAACCGGCCAAGTGCGAGTCGGACTCGCACATGAAGGGTTCCGTACCATAAACCTTATTTTTTTATTATTAGTTGTTATAGCTGCAATAGATATACACAATTGAAATTTTCACGGTTACGGTTCTTGAGATACAGCACTCTGACAGACAGACGGACGGACGGATAGCGGAGGCTTAGTAATAGAGTTCCGTTGGATACCCTTTGGGTACGGAACCCTAAAAAGGAAGAAATGATTTGGAAAGATCCCGTACCAGTATGAGATCAGTAACCAATAGAATCGCTTCATTTGCCTACCCTCAGGTTGGTTCACGGATTGGGATTTCGAGTCATTTTTTTTTATAGAGCAGGGGACTAAAACTCACTTTAGGAGAATCATAATCAGAGGGGCTCGTGGCTAAATAATAACAGCCGCACGGGTCGATCTTAAAGGTTAAGCAACGCTTGCCAAGGTTGGTCTGTGGATGGGTGACCATCTCAGCATACCGAGTTTCCTCAGCGCTTCGGAAAGCACGTTAAGCCGTTGGTCCTGGCTGTCATTTGTAGATCTTTGGCAGTCGTTACGGATTTTCAGAAGCCAGTAAATCTGACTCCAGTCTTGCCAAGAAATACCGTGTTACCCAGTTAATGTGTTGTGGAGGTCTGGTAGGCAGCTGCTCCACATAAAATACTGGTATTCAGCTAAATCCGGTTTGACTGGAAGTCGAACCCAATATAGTTGGGAAAAGGCTAGGCAGATGATGATATTAGAATCATAACAATCTGTCAAAAATTTTCATCTTTATCACTAACGCATTAGTTTCGAGGTTGGTTGGGAAAATTTGACAGTGATTCTGCTAAAGTGGCCTTTTTAGACCCGCAATACGATTCTGTAAATATGTCGAAGTGAAGGCTTGGGTGAAGTGATCGCGAAGTGAGCTGTCAATCCAAGTAATCAAGATGGCAGCACTTTGCCTAAAGCTGGTTGCAAATGGAAATGCTGCCTAAGCCAATATCCCGGAAAAACTGAAAAGCAGCCACCATACAAACATTAAAACATTATCTCACTTAATGTTCTAATGGTCATCATCATTTCATGGTACGTTTGTAAAAATGATGCTATCAATATACGAGTGCTAGCTAACACGGAACCTTCCTTTGCAACATAACGCAGTCATATTTCCTATAATATAAAGTTTATTATTGTTGTTAATAGCATAAGATTTATGAGTGATTAAAATTGTATTAAATCTCGAGTAATATTTTATGTAAGACTTATGAATCGTGACTGTCTGAAAGTTTCCTCGTGCCTTTAGATTGGTAATTTATTCTTGAGAACAAAAGGACTGTATTGTTTTAAGACAAGTCTCTGAACCATTCAGGTTCCTTGTGATATATAGCTAACTGTATCTATACTTACTACACTTACCTACGAGTACGTACCAATTTATAAAGAGGAACGATTGGCATTTTTGTATGTAACGAATAAATTTAAAAACTACAGGACCGATTTGAAAAATTCTTTCAGCAATGGACATTACCGGCGAGTAACATAGGCTATACTTTATCCCCGTACTCGCACGGGAACGGGAACTACGAGGGTGAAACCGCGTGCAGTTCGCTAGTTATCTATACATATTGCTTAGAGGCGTGTAAGAAAAAATGCTCGTAGTGCACAGCTACCATTCAAGGTTTGGACGAGGCCAAAGATAGTGCTGAACCTACAAGTTGCCTAATACTAGTCGGACAAAATTTTGTATAAGTCATTCGATACGAAAATAAGAAGAAAAGACTAAAAACATGTTTATTTGGCGCACACAGTTACCTACGCTCAATGTAGGATAGAATTTTAAAACAATTACATTGGCTGCGCCAAATAAGCCCAGTTCAGCAAAATGCCAGACAACTAGTATTTGCTTGACGATGGTTCTCAATTAAACCATAAGTACCTAACATTTAGGTACACACTACGCCGTATCGAATGCCAAATTTTTCGAAAATCAAATGATCGAATACTGGTATTCAGCTGAATCCGGTTTGACTGGAAGGCGACCCCAATATAATTGGCAAATAATATAAATGATCAAATACTTGTTCTATAATACAATTTAGATAACCACCACGTAAATCTAGCTGAAGTATTTGGAGAGACCAACCGCTGCCAACAGCTACATAAACTTAACTACTGTTTCTTCCCACTGACTTCCGATAACCTAAATCCGGTTTGACTGGAAGCCGACCCCAATTTGTAGTTGGGGAAAAGGCTAGGCTGATGATAATGATGATATACAGTAGGGAAAGTTGTAGGTACCGGTTAAAGAATGTTAGGATAACTCGTACAAAATTAAAAATAACTCAAAAAAGGACTTCACGCAATTACAATTTAGGTTAATGAAATTGTAAAAGAAAGCCCGAAAAAAGTAGACCCTTCGCTGACTTCGATTTTCTACTAACCAAGAGATGATATCCAGAAACACGACTCTGTCTCAATGTCCCTACAAATTCATACAAATACTTACTTATTTCATACATAATAGCACCGAGTTAGCAACAAACTCGCAGTAATTTAAAATACTCTGGTTTGTGCAAATGGGCCCTTTTTTTAAGGATGGGAAATCATCAAATGACTCCTTCCGCTCTGGGCGGAGCGGAAGGGAGTGTCAAACTCTTACTGACTAAAACCCATCCGTGTTCCTACTTACCTGCTGCCCAACAAATACTTAACCCCAATCCTCCATTCCAGATCCACTACGCAGCAAACTACGAATTCGGCTACCGGGTTCGCGATCACGAAACTGGCAACGACTTCGGTCACCAGGAAGCCAAGTCTGGGGACAGCACCCGGGGGTCCTACCATGTCCTCCTCCCTGATGGTAGACTGCAGCAAGTCAAGTATTCAGCAGGTCCCGACGGGTTCCACGCTGACATCTCCTATGACCATCTACAAGCGAATATCTAGAAAAAGTTGTGTGATCATTTTAAAAGGTTGATTTTCCCATGTTTTCGATGGGATAGATGTCTCAAAAGTGATGTTTTTAATTGAAATTAGTTTCATAATTTCAGAGCAAAGTGGTGCTTTTTTAGTCTTTCTCTGAAGTTAGTAAATTAATATTGTTTTTTTTTTTAATTTAAGAACTTGTGTTGCATTGTAGCGACAAGTCAAGCAATATTTTAGATTAAGTAGGTAATAGTACTAAAATTGTAAATATGAATTATTTTTATTTATTAAGTTATTTTCTCTGTAAATCTAATTTTGTACATAAATAACAAATTAAGATAAATTTAAAATAAAACACAAAACAATACTACAGCATTTATTTAAAGAAAACACCACAATCAGAACCTTAAAAACTAAAATTGAAACTAAACCAAAAAAAATCTTATTTAAAATTAAAATATAAAATAAAACCTCTTTGGCTACAAGGCTGTATGTTTACGCTCCGACGCCAGTTCTAATATGGCGCCGATGAAAATCATCTCGCGCCATTTTATACAATATGGCGACTCGAGGAAACAGTTAGAACAAAAGTTGTAAATGATATAATGGAAGTGAAAATAGAAAGTTGTCATATGTGACATTACGTGCGGACGACATTATGTAACGGTCCATATAAGGAAATACGGACATCATTTTAGAAATATTTAAGTTATAATTTGTTCATTAAAATAACTTCCGCAGTTCCGATCTATCACAAAGTTAATACAATATGTTTTCCAACCATTGTCTGACTATTGTTTTATTTGCAAATGAGAGCTGATTTAATTAGAACATTGTTTTGAAATAAGAATCGCTGTATTTATCTGTGCCTAATGAGTGAACTACTGCGTCAAGACTTGGAGCTGAGGAGAAGTGGTGCCAAACAAGAGAGAACCCTTGTTCCCATTTGATGACTCCTTCAGCTCTGGGCTGAGCGGAAGGGAGTGTCAGACTCTTTACTGACCTTTCCGTGTTCCTCCTGATGTCCTTTGTGTTCCAGGGCCACGGTGATTCTTTCGAACAAATTCCGCAACAGTGCAGCCTCATTCGAACCGTCCTATCTTAGGTAGGTACAGAGCAGTCTTTGTGCAGTGCAATTCACTGCTGGTCCTTCAATCAAACAACCTTACCAGTCATCCACCCGTAGAACACAAAAAAAGATGTGTCAGCATGTTCTGTTCATATTATTAATCAGTTTATTTCAGATCAAAAATCAATCCAGAAAATCACAATTTAAAAAATCTGAGAAATAAATTAAATAAAAATACTTAAAATACTATTATAATATTGCCTGACTGCCGCGCTGACACATTACGCCAGGCCAACCCAACTTTTGGTCCTACTTTTTTAACCCTCTCTTGTTTTTTTTAAAAGGACTTTACTGCTATATTTTCATTATTGTTGGATAAATTGGACGGGTTTTCCAAGGTTACGAAGAGTTAATATCCTATTTTTTTTCTCTTTTGGAGCAAATTAAGGGTTCCTGCCAAGCTTGGTTTCTATCGCGAATTATGAATATGCTTTATAATTATGGAGAGAAATAACGAATCTTCTATTAATCGTTAGCAGATTATACTCGGACCCGGATGGATTTCCGTCAAGATTCTGCGGAAGATTCGCAGTTCCTCTTAATCAAGTTAATAAGATAAAATAAATAATAAATTACAAAAAAAACTTTTGAAAAAACCAATATTTTTTCGTATCAATAGTTTTGAGAGTCCTCTAGATTGGATTTAGAATACTGTCACTTAGCTAACCACGCATTGTCATCCAAACCAAATGTGTATTCAAAATTATAGCTAACTAACTAGCTTCTGCCAGCGGCTTCGCCCGAGTGATCCCTAGGGAACATACTCCCGGGATATTTAAAGCCTATGTGTTATTCTACACTATAATCTACCTCTGTTAGAAATTTCATGAAGATCCTTTCAGGCGTTCTGACGTGAAAAAGTAATAAACATCCATCCTCACATTCCTCACAAACTTTCGCATTTATAATATTAGTAGGAAGTAGGATTTGGGGTAGTCATCCCCCGATGACTGTTTTAAAATTTAGTTGCAAGATTTGACCCATACAATTAACTAATATAACTCAAGTCAAGTTTAATAAAAACTTGTATTTTTTTTTAGTTTTATTCAATTAACTCTAGGGTCAACGACCGCAGCAGCATTCACTCGAGACATGAATCTTCTTATCGATACTCATCACCAAGTTTGGAAAGCTATTTTTTAGGGTTCCGTAC
This sequence comes from Lacanobia oleracea, assembly GCA_950371165.1. Lineage (NCBI taxonomy): Eukaryota > Metazoa > Arthropoda > Insecta > Lepidoptera > Noctuidae > Lacanobia > Lacanobia oleracea. Next base: position 14,384,117 of record OX493412.1, read on the forward strand.
CCAATGGGTTACCAACGGAACCCTATTAGGTACTAAGCCTCCACTGTCCGTCCGTCTGTCTGTCTGTAAGCGGGTTGTATTGTATCTCAAGAACCGCATAGGTAGAGGTGTGTATTTATATTTCCTGTATAACAAAAAATAAAAATAATTAAATTGTATTATAAAAGAAACGCATTTTTTTCGATTATGGTGCGAAACCTTTCGTGTGAGAGTTCGACTCGCAATTGGCCACTCGCAGTTATCAACCCTAGAGGGTTGTCAACTACTAAACCGGACTAAACAATTGGCCGGTTTTTTATTTTATCCTTTTATTTATATTTGTTGACACCTTTGACCGTAGAAAAACCATAGCCAAAAAGTCTAGGTAAGTATAAACTAGAGAGAAGAACTAACATCCTGTTTTATGTTAATTTATAATTTAATAGTTAATGAATTGATTCTTTCCAAAATTCAAATTTATGTAACTTTTGATACTTATCTCATTAGTGATGTAATTTGTGAAACGTTTTTTCGAAAAGGATCTACTTTCTAGATATTAGGTAAACATGTCTGTGACATAAAATGGTGTTAAAACAAGTTACTCGTATATCTAGATGAATAGGTAACTAAGTACAAATACTTAGATAGATAGGTGGACTTTCTACCTAACATAGACCGCGTTTTTTATCACGCGCATAGTGTAACTGCATTTTTTTTAAAGCTCCTTGTGCTAGCTCTTGCTATCTGATTAGGTATGCTTTCTAAAAATTGGACCAAATAACGCGCCCAACTCGTAAGTACTTTAGTAAGCATTGTCAGAAGATAAAACGCGGCGGAATAGTCACTATGATTTTTTACAAGCTTCGCTCTTACGATGAGCTTGTTGTGGCTAGATAATACAGCCGCACGGATCGATCTTCAAGGTTAAGCAACGCTCGCCAAGGTTGGTCTGGGGATGGGTGACCATCTTAACATACCGAGTTTCCTCCGTGCCTCGGAAAGCATGTTAAGTCGTTGGTCCCGGCTGTCATTTGTAGATCTTTGGCAGTCGTTACGGATAGTTAGAAGCCAGTTAATCTGACTCCAGTCTTGCCATGAAGTACCGTGTTACCCAGTTGATGGGTTGTGGAGATCTGGTAGGCAGCCGCTCCGCGTAAAATACTGGTATTCAGCTAAATCCGGTTTGACTGGAAGCCGACCCCAATATAGTCGGGAAAAGGCTAGGCAGATGATGACTACGCTCGCTCTTACATCCTAGATTTTTTGGTCGATGGCCACTCGCAGTTTCAACCTCAAAGGGTTGTCAACTACTAAACTGGACTTGCACATCCTAGATAGATTTTATTTTTTTTCTAGTCTTCCCTTTCAAATTTTCCCACATTAGTGAAATTAAAATCCAACATCATGGAAAAATCACATAATGTTTACTAAAGTAGACCTAGAGGGCCTCGCAAAATGACAATCTTGCTCACACCAATTTTTAGTCTTGGGGACACATGGGAACCCGGAAAACGCCATCAATAAATCAGATCCTTATCAATTAATTCTTTCGTCCAATTTCTATCAATCACCAGAACAAAAAAGCGCAACGAGATAACTACTACCATTTATTTTTTTAACCACAACTAAAAAAGAAACAATCCACGGAAATGAGTCAGCGACAACTGTGCTGTGCCGACAAACGTAACTAATTTTCTGATCAGATTAGCTAGGACAATGGAAAGACCTTGGTATACCTACTCGTATGCTAACAGTTTTAGAGGTGGTTAGGTAGGTCGGTCAAGGAATTCTGGCTGCTGTGATGGCAGTCCTCGATTCTGACGGGATAATAAAGATTAATCGGGCTTTATGATATATCTCATCTAGGTAAACTATAATTGGACGCAAATAAGGAATAACATTTTTATTTAAGTACTTATGGGAAATCATCAAATGACTCCTCCCGTTCTGGGTACAGCAGGAGGGAGTGTCAGACTCTTACTGACTAGAACCAATCCGTATTCCTCATAGTGCCCTTTATGTTCCAGGACTATACCTCTTTCGAACGAAGTCCGCAGCCCCAGCAGGAACTGGCCCTAACGGGCCCCGTCTTCCGTGCTGACATCTCCTTGAGGCGCGTTGGGATCGCAGCGCGCCGCCGACCCGGGCCTGGTTCTGATCAGACCGCGAGCCACCCAATGCTCGCCGTCCGCAGACCCGCGCCTACGGTGGCCGAGAATAACATGCAAATCGAAACAGCTGCGGTTTCACAAAATACGTTTGAAGTTTTTGAACTTTTAGGCACGTAGAATGTTCCCGACTAGATAATAGAACCAATTCACTTACAATTATTTTGGAAAATGTTCTAAGGTAACAAACTATTAATTATCTAATCAAACTAGGTATCTAATCTAACTCTAACTGTAATAATCTTATCTATATATATATATTACTAATATATAAAGCTGAAGAGGCTGTTTGTTTGCTTGAACGCGCTAATCTCAGGAACCACTGGTCCGATTTGAATAATTCTTTCAGTGTTAGATAGCCCATTTATCGAGGAAGGCTATAGGCTATATATCATCACGCTAAGACCAATAGGAGCGGAGTAGTAATGAAAATTGTGACGCAGACGAAGTTGCGCTGGTCAACTATTATTATTAAAAATGCAATGTTTGGATGGATGGATGTTTGTTAGGTAGATTATAGTCTGGAATAGTACTTAGGCTACTTTTTACCCCAAGAGAATGTACTCTACCGTAGGGATCGCGCGGGCGAAGCCGCTGACAGAAGCTAGTATCAAAAAAATAGCTTTTGCCTGCGACTTTGCTCGCATTATATAAATATAGATTTTCGTAAAGTAGCCTATAACCGTCTCCAGGGACCCATCTACTTCTGTGCCAAAATTCATCAAAATTAGCTTAGTGATTTAGACGTGTACGCGTAACAAAGAACCTCACTTTCGCATCTTATAATATTACAAAAATAGGGACTTAGGGAAGATTTATTTATTTATTTAATTATGACACTCCAACGACATATTCACTAACACATTTTTCGAGGCACTGTCTAGAGTGAATTTGCCACTTAAAGGTGTGCATAACACTGTACCTACATAATTCAAGTTTCAGAATATTACATATTACATAGAGTAAATTTATAGGCTAAAAAAAACAAAACTAAATGTAAACAAAATTATAGGATTCCAGATAGCGACCTCGTATCCAGGTTTTTTTTTAAACCGGCCAAGTGCGAGTCGGACTCGCACACGTAGGGCTCCGTACCGTAAACCTTTAGTTTTATTATTTGTTGTTATAGCGGCAATAGAATAACACAATCTGTGAAAATTTCAACTCTCTGCATATTACGGTTCTTGAGATAAAGCCCGATAACAGACAAACAGACGGACGGATGGATGGATAGCGGAGGCTTAGTAATAGGGTTCCGTTGGTTACCCTTTGGGTACGGAACACTAAAAACGTTGTAATAAGACATGGGACATGGACATACCCATCATAAATTTACTTAATTTCGAAACACGCTGAAATTCCCACTTACAGCCACGTTTTCATGCATGAATAGTCTGTTACTTACGATAAAGAATTACGATTTCCTTACAAATCGCAACTTCCCATCATTAAATTGGGCTGATAGGTAACTTCAACACGAATATGATTTATTTGTTACACGGTAGCCTTTTTTTTTAGCCTATAAATTTACTCCGGTTTTTGTATATCTATTTATCTATACTAATATATAAAGCTGAAGAGTTTGTTTGTTTGTTTGCTTGAACGGGCTAATCTCAGGAACCACTGACCGTATTTGAAAAATTCTTTCAGTGTTAGATAGCCCATTTATCGAGGAAGGTTATAGGCTATATATCATTACGCTAAGACCAATAGGATCGGAGCAGTAAAGAAAATTGTGACGCAGACGAAGTTGCGCGGGTCAACTAGTAGGTACTAATATATAAAGCTGAAGAGTTTGTTTGTTTGTTTGCTTGAACGCGCTAATCTCATCACGCTATGACTAATAGGAGCGAAGCAGTAATGAAAATTGTGACGCAGACGAAGTTGCGCGGCTTAGCTAGTTAAGTAGACTAATAGCAACGAAAGTGATAATGATATGGAGTCTAATGCTGGGTAGCCTTAGGGCTCTGATCAAAATATGATTTCAGCCGGAAGACCTCTACTGCTGGACACAGGCCTCCCCCAAGAGTCGCCACATCGACCGGTCCATCTTGCATCCAGCAAATTCGCACGGCATTCACCAGGTCATCGGTCCACCTTGTGGGAGGCAGCGCCAACGATGCGTCTTTCGGGACGCGGTTAGCATTCAAGAACTTATTTTGTTTCAAAATAGTTTTTTCATTTTCCATCAGTAATTATTGTTTATTTACTGGTGGATACTTAGCTGGCAACAACTTAAGAAATAAAACACAAAAATTCTCACTAGACATTTATTTCTCTACTCAAGAGTATATATTTGTTGAAATATTTGTTTTAACTACTTTAGTATATCTACTTAAAATACACCATAAAATATTATAAATCGTTAGCAGGTACAAGGGTTCACTACGTTATTTTTATATTTTAATAAAAATACCTACCTAGTTTAATCGTAGTTATCGTAGGTAAGTACATAAATTTCAACTCTCAATACACAAATCCATCAATCAAATAAAAGTTTTAATAATTTTAATAACAATCTTGTTTCGTATCAATATCAGCAAACCCTTTCATTCAATATCTACTCATGGGTGTGTAAAAAACTTCCCAGGATCCATATTAGCTACACTTTCGGATTGTGTACTAATACAGTGTTTTTTTTTCAAAATCAAAATCAACCGATTCAATTCCAGGGTAGGAACAACATTTTTTTTTTTTAAATCCTTCGATGCAGTTTTACTTTTCATCAAAATCGGGCCCGACACTTTCAGCGTTTTTTGATATTCCTCATAGTTTCAGATTTGGCCACGAAGGTACACTTTAAAAATTCACTCTGTTTATTTAGTGAAATACGGAAATATGTTATAGACATCTCAATAACTTAGCAGTTATAATTTCACATTCAGTAGATAATAAACATAGGTACTCAAACTAGTCTGTGGTCCTGCAGTAGTCACGGACATTCTTTTATAAGTTCCCAACATCGACTAAGTAAATATTATTGATCGAAAATTCGACTACAGAACCAGTAACAGAATACAAACGGCGCGGCGCGTTCAAATGCAGAGATGTAGGTATAAATGTAACTGGCCACGCCGCTGAGTTCGTGTCCGCGGCCTGAGAGGTAAATTTGTTTATTAAATTCGTTTATTCTGTTTCTGGTAGTTCGTGGCCTTAGGGGCCGTCTCCACGAGCGAGAGAATCGCGGCGATAATATTATCGTCGTACCACTTATATAACAACTCTATGAACGTGTTGTGCACGGCGATATTATCCCGGCGACTCGACAAGTGGAAAAACGTCAACTCGCCGCGATTCTCTCGCTCGTGGAGACGGCCCCTTAAGGGATCATTGAATTGAACTCGTTATTAAGGACCACTTTCATTATGGGACCAAAACTAAAATAGCGGAAAAAAAAATCGACTGCCCCATAAATTTTTGTGCGTATAACTCGACAAACTGTACTGAACAGCTGATTTGTTTTTCGTGATTTCTGGATTGATCCCGTAGTAAAAGTTGTTCATAACGATGAGATACCTCTTAAGGAGTCACTACAGTGACTCCTTAAGAGGTATATTCGTTTATTCTGTTACACGTTGTATATTTGTGTCAGTAGGTTTTACATCGACTATTGAAATGTTCCTTTATTATTTCTTTATATTATGCATGAACAGCAGTGATATTCTGTAAATAACTATTCCGATATCGAGCTTTACACACAACATAAGTCTTATACTAATACGAATTTGATACCTCACCTCGGATTCCGCTGGCGAGAAACAAAAATGTTACAGAATAGCACTACAGCGTGTTTGTTCGATTCGAATAAAACAAACACTACACACCAAAAGGATTTAAAATCGACTAACACAATTTTTTAATTTAAGGACTGCAATACACACGACTCAGTTGCCATGGCAACGGTAAAAATTCGAAACGCGGATGCTAATTAAGCTATAACTGTCAATTTTATTGAGGGGGCCGAGTGGAGAGAAAAAAGGAAAAATTGGTATAAGCATATGCTATTTATGATCCTAACGCGTGAAACATTATTTTAGTAGGTAGGTACTTTAAAATAATTATACCAATAAAAAAAACCTTTATGTAATATTATGTTCCAAGAACTTCTAGAACTGCAATCTCTAGGGTATCTACTTATATTATCAAAATAATTTACGTACAATATGAACGCATTAGTTAATATTATATATAAAAGATAACTATTTATATTTAGTCAATTTACACTATAACACCGTTAGTCCGTTACTAAGGATCTTTTAGCGCCAAAATCGGGACCACGATCGCCATCTTGTCATGTTCCCACGACATCGACAATATCACATTTATTAAGTATTATGTTTACCAAAAGCACTCCACATTCAATGTCATTCGGACGCCAAAAGATCCCACCTTCCTCTACTTTTTCATTTCATTCCTTACTCCGATAACAATCTGAAGACAATTCTCAATTCTTTATTGCGTACCATCTATCATCACCTGCCTAGCCTTTTCCCAACGGCTTGTGTTTAAACACCGCCCAAAAAAGTACCTACCTATTTTACTACCAAAAAAGTTCTAAACGGTTACCAAAACAGATAAATGGTCACCAAATAATATTCGAGAAGTAGCGCTCGCCGGCCGCTGCCGCGGCACCGCTCGCTTCGCTCGCTCGGCTCGCGCGCGGTTGGTCACAATTCTAACCTAACCTAACCTATTTTATCCAGTTTGTAACCCCAAGCCTACATTTTATGGCAATCACAGTTGAGTTGGATAGAATTTGGTGACCGTTGATCCATTTTGGTGCCTAGGCTTAGAGTCTTAAAAATATTATTTTTGGTGACCGTCTAAATTATACCCTTTCCCAACTATATTGGGGTCGGCTTCCAGTCAAACTGGATTCAGCTGAATACCAGTATTTTACGTGGAGCGGCTGCCTACCGGACCTCCACAACCCATTAACTGGGTAACACGGTACCTACATCTTGGCAAGACTGGAGTCAGATTTACTGGCTTCTGACAATCCGTAACTACTGCCAAAGATCTACAAATGACAGCCGGGACCAACGGCTTAACGTGCTTTCCGAGGCACGGAGGAAACTCGTTATGTTAAGACGGTCACCCATCCACAGACCAACCTTGGCAAGCGTTGCTTAAAGCTATTGCGTACCATCTAAGTATAATATCTATACTAATATACCTACTTCGCCCGCGACTTCGTTCGCGCGGGTTTAGTTAGTACTTCACGAACTTCACCTCTTATTAATAGACTAAACGTTCGACGAGACGGCAGTTCGCGCAAACTGCAACATTTTTCTTACTTAAAGTATAAATTTTTAATTCGAAACGAAAGGTCCGATTTGAATAATTTAAAGTGCAATTTACTTGTACATAACCAACCTTTATTATTGAACAATTGAAATAGACAAGGATTAATATCATGAATTCATGATACAAGAATCACCACTATTCCATTTCACCCGGGTTTTGATTGAATAATTTGAACAAAATGCGTTCATTGTGACTTAACCATAAAAGTTAGATATTTACCCTCGCTGACTTTTTTGTAGATATTGATGACCTCTATATAACTGTAGTTCATCACTTTGTTCTATTGTCAATAGTTTCCGAAGCGTACGCGATATCAGGATCTTTTTTGGTATTTTTTTCACACCTTGGGTTACATCATCGAAATTTTCATAAGGATCCCTAAATTTTTCGAAAATATTCTATGTTCGTCAGGGTTATTGTAGGATTGTAATGGTGAAAGAATTTTTCAAATCGGTCCAGTAGTTTCGCAGCCTATTCAATTCAAACAAACAAATCTTTCCTCTTTTCAATATTAATGTACCTAGATGAAGCTGAAGCGTTTGTTTGTTTGGTTGCTTGAAAGAACAATTCTTTCTGTGTTAGATAGCCCATTTATCGAGGAAGGCTATAGGCTATATATATCATCACGCTAAGACCAATAGGAGCGGAGCAGACGAAGTTGCGCGGGTAAACTAGTATCACATAAGTACTATGTTTACCCACAACACTCCACAGTCAATGTCATTCTGACGCCCAAAGAGGGAACTTTATTGCGTACCATAATCTATATAAAGTTGGAAGGGAAATAATTAGGTGTATTAGTCACAATTAAGGATCCTGTTTGGCATAGCATAGATCAAGTAGGAGGAAGGAGGAAGGAGGAAGAAAACTGGGTGTTTATGTCATACATTTTATTTATAGTTGACTAAGGGCTGATATTATATTTTTAGTGTTCCGTACCAACGCAACCATTTTACTGAGCCTCCGCTGTCCATCCGTCTGTCAGCGGACTGAATGGCATGATTCGGCATGAACCACAAAGGTTGACAGTTGAAATTTTCACGGAGAAATAGAGTAACGTGATTTTGCAGTTTATGGTACGAAACCCATTGTGTGCGAGTTCGAGTCACACTTGACCAGGCCATTTTTATTTAGCGAAAAATTGGCAGTTTGACAGGTTGCATAGAAAATATTAATAAGTTCTGAGACTAATATCGGTACTTCAGAGTATTTACAATAATATATTATCGGAGTAAGAATAGAAGTATCGGAGCGATATCTGCGATAATTAAACTAACATATACTACGAGTATAACTGAATATAATATAATTTCTTCTAACTAAATTAAAGTGACACATAGTTTTAATGTAAAACAAAAATATATGTGGTAAGTAGGTATATGAGAATCGTGAAATGTGTAGATTATTAATTCTTTTAAAAAGGTCATGCTAATTGATATACATCTAAAGTATATATACATATAAAGTATATAATATTCTAAAGTATAATTTAAGAATTGGTTTAGGACTTCAGGTTAAGAAAATAATAAGATAAAATAAATAAGTATTTGTATATATTTATTTTTTTAAGAATCTTTAGCAGTAATCAAACCTTAAAGTAATAAAATAATAATTATATAAACATAATAAGAATGGCTGTTAGAGACGACGAAACAAAATTATAATAATTTTATGATCATACAAGTAATCAAAATTAAATTATAAAAGCCTTATTTACCACAAACTGATCTATTTGTTAATATTTTGTCTACAATAAATTCTCGGAAAAATATCGTTCTCAGTTCCGAAAAATTGGTATCAGAATAATAGCGATTAATTTACCTTTGGCTTTTAAAACTAAGCTTTTTAATACTAATTCCGAATTTAAAAATACAATCATTAATCTACAAAAATGATTAGGCGGATTTTGACATACCTACAATTTTAATCAATCTAAAAACATTGTTTATAAGTGATTTTGTAACTAAATATTGTATTGATAATATTGGTTTCTTGGATACGACACGCATTGAAATGATAGGCCGGGGACCTTAGGTTAGAAACTTGCAATAAATCTTAAAGATAGCTCAATTTATGTCATAATTTTCCTGGATTATAAATATTTTTGTCATAAATAATATTTATACATGTTGAGAATATCTATGTAATTTGTACGTGTTGAGAATATCTCCATAGCAAAATACAAATAACTTGCAGTCCAGCTCGAAACGAAGCCCTATTTGTATCGTACCACTAAAGCGCAATACACACCGCGGCCTACAAGTAAGCTGCCCGCCCGACATGCCGCCGACATGCGTTATTTATTTGTAATTGTCGGCGACACTCAAGCCTGTAGTGACGTGCTCGATATATTAGTTCCTCATGTCGAGCCGCCGACATGCCGCAGACAAAGTTTTCCTACTTGCAATGAGTGAACCGGCCGACTATCCCGCCGACAAAAAGTTGTCGACATAGGTCGGCGGGTCGCTTTGGTGTGTACTTTAAGCACAAAACGTATTTTAATTTCATTATTCTACTTCAAGAAAGGTCGAAAATGGAACGATATTTTATTTACATACATTTAGTGCTAAATATAATAAGTGATTTTTAATGCAAGAAGGATATTTTAGCCAAAATATTGAACACATTTTTTGTTATTAATTGGCACTGTTTGTCTTCAAATGCAATGTTTTATAAACAAAGGACAGTGTTTGTGTTTGTTTTAGCGGACCACGAGATGTTTAAACCGACTCTGCAACACAAAGAAGGGTTATGCGTTTATCAGCGTATCCACGTACAGTACAACCATTTTCGTAATGTTCGCAATCAATGCATTTTCGACTGCAAAAGTATTTCCTTCCATTTTTAACAGATACATTTTCACATCCACACATATATTTAGGGTCCATTTTGCCAGGGTCGTATATATACGATAGCTCGTTAAAACCAAAGTTAGGTATTTCACATCCGTCTTTGTTGTTGGTACTTATTTAAGGCTTTTTTGTTCTGGGCGCTGGGGGCTCCACAACTGATATGAAGTCGGGCGGTTAAAAGGTAAAATAATTAACAATATTATATACTTTCAAGTTTATAGGAGCGTCAGGTCTGCGCAAAGTGCAAAGGGCAACTGATAGGGACCGTGCACGGCGTTGACTACGCCATCTATTGTCGCAAATTCGAAGTTTTAAGGGTCAGAATACTTGACATTGACGCTTCTGTGCTGCCACTTGTGGTTCCTGCACGCTCAATTTAAGGGAACGTGCGCGAAGAAGACTGTGCCATCTAGCGTGGCTATTTCGAATTTTTTACTTGAAACATGCTTGACAGTGACATTTCTGTGCTGCCACCTATAGTTTCTGCACGCTCCCTATAGAAATTCGACGACTGACGAAACACGAAGTTTGCCGAGGGACATTAAGAAAATAGTTTTACTGTACACAACTACACATGTACCTACGAGTATGTATATGTAATAAGTTTTCCAAATATAATAAAATAAATCACTAAAGAAATAACAGTAATCAAAAATTCAAAATGGCGACGGCTAGACGCCATAGCAGTTACTTTTGAAGTCTGCATTAGACTGTTAAAAGTAACGTTTTTCGCGATTTCAGTGTTGGTCCCAGTTAAAAGTAGTTCAAGTTGTAGTATAAGTTATTCATAATAATGAGTACAATGACCCCTTTTAAGGTATTGGGTTTATTCTGTTACTAGTTGTAGATATTGATTTTTTGACGAGATAACGTCTTACAAATCGATGAACGCCGGTAGCACGCACGAAAAATGTCACGTTCAGCTTGAGACGAGCGTGCAAGCGATAGAGGCACGATCGGCCTAAGCGTTCGGCTTGTTTGTTAAGAATTTAATTGTTTCCTATGACGTTATCACGTAAAATTATCGTCTGTAAACAAACTTTGCAGACAACCAGTTTTTTTTCCCTAGAATCTCTTCAATGCGTGGCAACCAATATTTGCCAAATTATAAGTATTGTGTATGAATGAATAGCACATGAAAAAAAACGAAGATAGCTTACTTCTGAAATTATTATTGACTATTTTATATTTTGCTTCATTTTCCAACATACAGACATCAAGTAACATAGTAATTTATATTCCTTTTACAGTAGTGGGACGTTCAAGTATTACATAAGCACCAATGGGGGGTGGTGGGGGGTCTTAAAAATGACTAAAATTCTGCTTACGTAATAGGGAATATGCAAGCGATTTTTTTATTTCCAAAATGAAATACTTATTAGCTCTAGTAAACAGTCATAAAATTATTTTTTGAAGTTATTACCTTCATCCACCATGAACTTCTAAAGCTTCAAAGATTACAATTAGAAAGAGAAGTCCGATGTGAGCTTTGACGTCATCGTCTATGACGCCTATACAGCTGCCAAAGAAAACAGCGTTTTCGCGAGAGGGACAGATATATTTGTTTAAAATAGTTGTATCTCCTTCGTTTTTCGAGTAATTTTGATTCTATTTTCACTGTTAGTATTATATTTTTGTATATTTTTAGATAATTAGATAAACTGTATAGATGATAAATATGTTTTTCATGCATACTCCCTATACTTGAACGTTTGTAAATCACGACATTTGTGTTTTTTTTTTTATATTTGAGAGAAGGTTTTTAAACAATCATCAAATTCACAATGTTCTTATAACACAATACTACTTATTACTTTTAAAATACATATAAATGAATAGGTTATGTATGTAAAGTCAAGGAAATTAATTTTATAAGGAAAATCGCACTAACCACCTTTCTTCAGTAAATTGAAACTAACTTAATGCGACCTTGTCGTTTTAAGACGTGTTAGTGACATTCAACAATAACAGCCGCACGGGTTGATCTTCAAGGTTAAGCAACACTTGCCGCGGTCGATCTGTGGATGGGTGACCATCTTAACATACCGAGATCCCTCCGTGCCTCGGAAAGCACTTTTGGTTCTTTGGCAGACGTTCTGGATTGTCAGAAGCCCGAAAATCTGACTCCAGTCTTGCCAAGAAGTACCGTGTTACCCAGTGGTTGGGTTGTGGAGGTCTGGTAGGCAGCCGCTCCACGTGAAATACTGGTATTCAGCTGGATCTGGTTTGACTGGAAGCCGACCCCAATGTAGTTGGGAAAAGGCTAGGCAGATGCAGTGACATACAACCAAAAGTGATAAACGTTTAATTTCCTTGACTATACCATTTACTAATCGGATGTGTCGATTTGACGACAAAGTGATGTCACCGGAAAATGGCAAACTCCGTAAGATCATAAAATACTCTATGGCGTACATATTGTGACGTCACATCTGAACAAACCAATGAGAGCCTAGTTTCTCGTAGACTTGTGCTCTGATTGCTCGCTATTTTATTTCAGTTCACAACTTCTGGGAATTAATTCGAGAAATTATAAACTATCAGTCATATTGATGCCTAAAAATGCAATCCAATAGTTCAGTTGACAATTTAACGAAAGTTTACAATCTCTCAAGTTATTTTATAATCGTACGAAATTTGCTATTTTCCGGTGACAGTGACAGTTCCTACTAACAAATGTAAATAATAATAAATTATAGAAATAATCTAACTACAAAATGATGATAGAATCAACAACTTGTACTTACATTTTTAGTGTAATTATAACCTTTAAATTATGCACTAATAATGACATTTTCTATAATCAAAAAACGATCGAAAATCCTAGAAAACTAGGAAACATCGCTTTTCTTTATTATACTTCCGATTACTCTACGAGATATACATTTCAAGAACAAAATGCACTTTCGAAAATAACATTGTTCCTTTAATATCAACTTTAACTAATATAAAATAATATAACTATGTTTTTAGGATTCCGTACCGCCGGGGTAACCAACGGAACCCTATTACTAAGACACCGACGTCCATCCATCCGTCCGTTTACCGTCTGTCTGTCAGCGAACTATAACTCAAGTACCGTAATATGTAGACAGTTGAAAATTTCACAGATTTTGTATAGTTATAACAAATTATGAAATTTAAGGTACGGAACCCTTCGTGTGCGAGTCCGACTCGCACTTAGCCGGTTTTTTTCAACCAACGATACTTTAGTTCACTAAAACATACATGCAAAGGATACTTTAATACTCCGACGCCCGCTTGTACCAACAACTAACTAATTTCACTTGAATGCCACGTCATTGGTTTTTAAGAAAAAAATCTCTTTTAAAAATAATATTCATTTAAAAAGTGGAATCCTAAATTGCTGCAAGCAGTTTGTTTTCATTTTTATTCACCCCAGCGTTTCTATTAACCCCGTTTATAGTTATCTTCGTAACTGAAATGGTCACTCAAAAATCGACTTAATATACACCACACTAAAGTCGACATGTGCTTGATTTAGTGGCGATGGATTCGAATGATCTCCAGTATTAAATTTAAGATTGTATACTAATCTATACTTCTATATTATTATTATAAATCAATCACGTCAGAAAAACTGAACGGATCTTGACGAAATTTGGCACAGAGGTAGATTATAGCCTGGAATAACACACAGGATACTTTTTATCCCGAGTGTATGTTCCCTAGGGATAATAGGGAATATAAATGCGATTTTTTTATTTGCAAAATGAAGCACTTATTAGATCTAGTAAATAATCATAAAATATTTTTTTAAATACCTTCATCAGCGGTTAAGTTATAAAGCTTCAAAGATTACAATTAGAAAGAGAAGACCGATGTAAACTTTGACGTCATCGTCCATTACGCCCATACAGCTGCCATAGAAAACAGCGTTTTCGCGAGAGGGACAGATATATTTGTTTATAATAATTATATCTCATTCGTTTTCGAGTAATTTTAATTCTATTTTCACTGTTAGTATTATATTTTTGAGTATTTTTAGATAAACTGTATAGATGATAGATATCTGTTTCATGCATATTCCCTATTGTAGACATTTACGCGGGCGGAGCCGCGGGCGGCAGCTAGTTTAATAAATGTGAAAGTCTGGATATTTACATGTTAGTATGTATTTTCGTTCGTTTATCATCACGCCTTAACGGCGAAGGGTTGAACGATTTGGTTAGTGCGTTCCCTTGGGACAATAAACACTTTTTACACACGCGAAACCACGGGCACAAAATGTTTTAAAACCAATTTAGTGATTTGTTGTACAAGCGGGCCTAAACCTACGAATTTCAAACATAACAGTTCACTCCAGCAGATACAATTAGTCCAATTTTCATCTTTTCTTCATTAACAACGTAACACATCAAAGCATTATAATCAACTTTCAATATTGCTAGAACGCAAATAGAGGTCAAAATCGACCTTAATCTAATTTCTGTTTCTTACTATCGAGTAGATATAGTTCGCCAGCATTGCGGCGTTTGAGGGTGTTGTCCAAGGTCTTAGTAAGATTGTTTATTTGTCGTATTTCGTTAGTGATTCCTCGTATCTTGGCGAGGCTGCACTGCGCGCGAGTCCGCGGGCTCAGTTTACCGGAAGTCGATGGGGCCGGACTTAAACGACTTTCGTCTAGCTTTTGAAGTTTAGCCGGCGGTCCGGAATCGTCTTCGGATAAGCTCGGCAGTTTGATCACCGCTTTTCGTGGTTTCATGTTTGATACTGTGGAAGAACGATTACATTAAATACATATACTCGTACAGCTATACCGCCGTCCGCCGTATGGTGCCGTAAAAGAATAATACCATCCCATCACTTCCCGTGGGCGTCGTAAGAGGCGACTAAGGGACTCACCAGAGAATGGGCGGTAGCGTTCTCTGTAAAACGTAACACCATACACTGCGATCGCCAACCCGCCGCACAAGCGTGCCGATTAAATGGCAAATCCCTTCTTCTGGGGGAGGCCTATGTCCAGCAGTGGACGTCTTTCGGCTGATATATGATGATGAATAATATCTTACGTTTGGTGTTCCTCTTGGAGGTGCCGATGGGCAGCACGGACAGGTCGAGCTTGATCTGCGACGAGAAGTGCCGCAGCGGCTGGGAAGCTGTGCCGGCCAGCGACAGCTCTCCGGCGGCCCGCGCTGGGGGGAACCATCACTGTTACTTGTGAAAACTGCTTATGTTTGCTTATGTCTCGACTACCGCGGCTTTTTAACACACGGTGCCATTTTAGTCACAAAAATACGGCCCACTGAATGTACCCGACATAAACTACCTCTAGACGCGATTATTTTTTTATAAATAATTCAGTAAAATAATAGAAAAAAGAGCATTAGAATTATGAAACACTTTGTTATTAATGTTTACGTATCAAAATAATGTCACCGTTCCATGACGTCGTTGGAACACAAGGCTCGGACTGCGCTCGCACATGTATGTTTGAAACTACGTCATGCGTCATGACAATGAATAGGTAATATTTATTTATTTATTTATTAAGTATTCAAATGTTCATAAATATGTATATTTTTGAAATGAAAACTTCTTTAGCGGCGTTGTGCACTTTTTTGTGATGGGTAAAAAATGTTAAGTCCCGTCAGAACACGTGACCTGATCGAAAATTCGTAAGACGGAGGGAGAGAAGCACGTATTCAAGTTTTCACTTCTGCCGGCACTCCCGGAGTGCAACCCGTTGTTTTGGGTGACCATCTTAACATACCGAGTTTCCTCCGTGCCTCGGAAAGCACGTTAAGCCGTTGGTCCCGGCTGTCATTTATACATCTTTGGCAGTCGTTACGGATTGTCAGAAACCAAAAATCGTCTTGGCAAGAAGTACCGTGTACCCGTTAACTGGGTATAATGGGTTGTGGCGGTCTGGTAGGCAACCGCTCTACGTTAAATACTGGTAAATCCGGTTTGCCTGGAAGCCGACTCCAATATAATTGGGAAAAGGCTAGGCAGATGATAACTAGCTTTTACTAATATTAGCCTCTCCGTTGAGATACCTCTGTCCGTTTATTTGGTAAGTTTTCATGCCCAACAGGTGAACCGATTTTTTTTTAATTTCGGCGAAATAAATAGTTCTTATACTAGAAAGGTTACCATCAGGTGAGATAGTGGTCAAACGCGTGCCTATCAATAGTGAAAAAAAAAAAAAAAAAGTTTAGGTAGTTAAATAAAGGTAAACAATCTTGATGTCTTTTTAATATTTTTTTATTCAAAAATCCAGATTAAAATAAAATGCAACAAAAAACCAAAGCAAATACACTTTAATACACCAATAACGATTATCTTAAGCAGTTGTAAATCATTACCTAGTTTAAGCAGTAGTTTTTTTTATATGTGTTTGTTGCCGTCAGATCAAGATTGTTAACCTGTATTTAACTACCTAAATCTATACTAATATATAAAGATGAAGAGTTTGTGTGTTTACTTGAACACGCTAATCTCAGGAACTAATGGTCCGATTTGAAAAATTCTTTCAGTGTTTGATAGCCCATTTATCGAGGACCTGGCCCTATCATCACGCTAATCGAAATAATAACTAAAACGTTTATAACTAATGGTCCGATTTGAACAATTCTTTCAGTGTTAGATAGCCCATTTATCGAGGAGCCGGCTCTATCATCACGCTAACAACAATAGGAGCGGAGCAGACGAAGTAGCGCGGGTCAACTACTCTTTCTAGTATAGTGAACGCGTCGGATACTTTGCGGCAGTACGTTTCGTTGTGATAACCGCTTGCTAAAGATCTAGGATAATATATTTACCAGCGATAGCGTTCCCTCCGACCGCTTGGTTGGTGTGAGTCAGTTCACTGTACTTTATGTCGCATTCTTCAATACGCTTCTTCAAATCCGCTGAAATCATAAACATAAATCAAGTAATTATGTGCTCAAAACCGGCCAAGTGCAAGTCGGAATTGCACACGAAGGGTGCCGTACCATAAGCCGAAAGATAGATGTTTCTTGTATGGTTTTTTATTTCTATTATTTTTTGTTATAGCGAAAATACACTGAAGATTTCAACTGTCATCTATAACGGTTCATGAAATTCAGCCCGCTTATAGACAGACAGACGGACGGACGGATGGACAGACGGACAGACGAACGGACGGACGGACGGATGGACAGACAGACGGACGGACGGATGGACGGACGGATGGTCGGACGTATGGACAGACGGATGGACGAACGGACGGATGGACGGACGAACAGACAACCGAGACTTAGTAATAGGGTTCCGTTAGTTACCCTTTGGGTACAAGACCCGAAAAAGGAGCTCGTGGCTAAATAATAGCAGCAGCACGGACTGATCTTCAAGGTTAAGCAACGCTTGCCGAAGTCGGTATGTGTACGGGCGACCATCTTATTGAGACTCTTCCGAGAAGCACGGCAAACCATTGCTCCCGGCGGCAGTCATTGTCATTTGTAGATATTTGAAAGTCGTTACGGATTGTCAGAAGCCAGACATTCGGACATGAGTCTTGCCAAGAAGTGTTCTTTTATACCGTTACTGGGTTGTGGAGGTCAATTAGGAAGCTGTATCCGATAGGGAAGATGAAAATACAGAATTTATAAGAATGTTGTTAATAAAATGCAATGGCAAATGCCAACGTTTTTATTTCAGTTAATATCGATTTTTAACAAAAATAATGAATTAAAGTAACGTGAAACGGAAGGTATCTAAAAACAACAATCAACGTTTAGTGACGTCACTGCTATTATGACACCGAAAAGGCAACCTTATGTCTTTGAGTTACGTCAGTTCTTGACCAGTGGCAGACAGGTGTGACGTCATTACCGTATTCGCGCGAAAATTTAAACTGTTGGTTTAAAAACGCAATTTTGGCAATACGCTTTTTATTTATGTGGTAGACCACCACCATATATACCATCTAGATGGAGTTCTTTAAAATTAAAGCAAAAATGGAAATATTGCATGTTCCCGAAACAGCTGGGGAAAAAGCTAGGCAGATGACGATATCCTAACATTTATCTCATCATCATATCAGCCGAAAGACGTCCACTGCTGGACATAGGCCTCCCCAAATTTCGGAAGGGCGGGGGGCGTTCCCATAATCACCACATTAACATTTATCTCACCAATAGCATTATCCTGGTCTCGCTGCTTCCTCGTGAGCTCTCGGATAGTTTTCCGCTGGCGAAAGACCACTTTCTTGTAGTTCATCATCTGTAACAAATATCAAGAGGGTTTAAAGCTATTTAAGTCGAGCAAAAAGAACGCTACGCGAAAACGAAGTTATAGCGTGGGCCGCGGGACAGAACTAAGAAGTTGCTAACTTTCATCATCATCATAACAGCCGAAAGACGTCCACTGCTGGACATAGGCCTCCCCCAGAAGAAGGGATTTGCCATAATCGGCACGCTTGTGCGGCGGGTTGGCGATAGCAGTGTATGGTGTTACGTTTCACAGAGAACGCTGCTGCCCATTCTCTGGTGAGTCCCTTAGTCGCCTCTTACGACGCCCACGGGAAGTGAAGCGTAACTTTCGCAGTAATAATATTAATAGGATTACACATTTTTATCT
Source organism: Lacanobia oleracea (assembly GCA_950371165.1). Classification (NCBI taxonomy): domain Eukaryota; kingdom Metazoa; phylum Arthropoda; class Insecta; order Lepidoptera; family Noctuidae; genus Lacanobia; species Lacanobia oleracea. The sequence continues at coordinate 14,402,988 of OX493412.1, forward strand.
TTCTCTGTACCAGTTCTGAAGTCTAAGCAGACAAAGTCGCGGGCAGAAGCTTCTCCCGCGTGGTCCCTAGGGAACATACTCCCGGGATAAAAAGTAGCCTATGTCCTTTCTCAGGTTCTCTGTACCAAATTTCAAGCGTGAAAGCACGACAGACAGACAGAGTTAGGGCGCCGACAAATTAGTAGCAAAGTGTCGCGCTGCAGCCGCGCGACACTTTGCTTTTATTGATTGTATGGCTTAACAAAGCAGCGCGACAGCCGGGCTCCTATTGGTCTGGGTATTGGTCTCCTATTGGTCATGTTGGTGGTATTAATTGTTGGTATTGGGTATTATACAAAGTTGGCTAAGTAAAGCAAAGTTATTGAATTTAAAGATAAATAAATAATAATGAACTTTGAACCTTACATTGGTTATTATAAAGTCCAATACAAAAGCCACATACCATTGATAGGACACAAATATAAAGAACTGTCTAACCCGTTTGTAGAAGGTCTTGTACTGGTTGGCGAGGTACATGGACAGCTTCCCGTTGAGCACGGAGCGGCGGCGCAGGAAGGCCATCTCCTGACGCAGCGCAAGCGACGCCAGCACTGCTGAGAATACGATACACTCACATTATCAAGCAAGGGACACACTGGTCCTACGTTCTCTACGTATGCAACGCATTATGATATCTGGAGCCATGTTTTTATATAAAAAAATATGCAATAGAAACAATACGAACAACACATACGATAAGTGTTTCTATTTTTTTTTTTTATTGGGTTTGCTCTAGACTCTGGTCTATGTCAGAGATGACAAAGACAAAGTCTACGATGGAACGAGCTTACCCAGAAGGAGCCTGTTCACTCTAACTTTGAAGAGATTAGAGTTGTTAGCGTTTGGCAACACAGACGCAGGAAGAGAGTTCCACTCCTTTGCTGTGCGCATTATAAAAGACGTTTGAAAACGCTTGGTGCTTCTATTGCATAATTTTTCATACAAAATCAAGAGTCATGTGGGTCTATAAAGATCACTTTAGCATAATCATATTAGAATCAAAATATTAACCACATGACGATCTGAAAACGTTCATTTTCATCTTTATCGCTAACGCATTAGGTTCAAGGTTGATTGGGAAAATTTGACATTAACGGGTAGCGTGACGTGCTTTCTGATTCTGCTAAAGTGGCCTTTTTAGCCCCCCAGATATAATGCGTTGCATACGTTGCGTACGTGGGACCATCGCTTCAATACCACATCACTACATAATCTTTAAATAGTATAGGACAAAGCTGCTATTTGTCATTTGTACGCTTGTATTTTTTAAACTACGCAACGGATTGCAATGCCGTTTATCATCAATAGACAGAGTGATTCAAAAGGAAGGTTCATAATATTTATAATTAGTCCCGGAATTCTTACAGGAACGGGAAACATGGGAGAGGCGCGTACGAAGTCGCAAGCAAAAGCTAGTTTATTATAAAACTGTATTTATGTATGTAAGCGATAAATTCGAAAGCTACCGAATGGATTTTCACCAACAGACGGAATATAAATATTTGGGAAAAGGCTAGGCAGATGATGATCTGGTGAATCTGGAAGCCAACCCGAAGAAAAGGCTAAACAGGTGATGTGTTTGACTGTTGCCTGTTGGGAAGTTTATGTTAGGAAGAAGCTAGGCAGATCTCTTGACTCTGGAAGCGAACCCCAATACAGTTGGCAAGAGGCTAGGCAGGTGATGGGTAGGCGTCAGGGAGGTAACCTCCTCGACGCCTAAACACCGAAACCCCGCCTGCGTTATTTAAGACAGGTGAGTCTCCAGGTTAGCGGGCGCTCAGAGAGAAGAGTCGGTCCACCAAGCCAGTGATCCTAGGAAAAGCGGTGGCACAGTGATCACGTGCTGCCCTGCACAGCGAGGCTAAGGGCAGGCCCCTTTACAGTCTCCCGAGGGATGTATGTGGTCTTTAAAGAGGAAACGGGGCCTTGAAGAATGTGCTGATGGTAATCACCGGGGTGATTTTAGCGAGCTAAAAATCCCACACTCCCTAGCCTTCGTATAAACATAAGTCCTTTATGTTGTGTGTAATAAAGCTCACTTTATAAGCTTTGTCACTCTGGTGAAGCTCAATATCGAAATAGTTATTTACAGACTAGCTGGTTAGTGTGGAAGTCGACTCGGTGAATAGAATACATAGAAGATGTGTTTTACTGTTTGGTGGCTTGGAGGCAGGCACCACGGTCCCCTGCTGCAGCCTCTTCCGCAGCGCCGGCGAGACCTTATCGTCGAAGTGCTCGATGGCCATGCTGGAGATGTCGCGCAGCTCCTGCAGCACCTCGTGCGCGCGCGGGGGCGTGGCCGATGTCTCCACCATCGCGAGAACGCGTCTTATTTCGTCTATCACCTGTAAAAGAGGTAAAGTCTGTAGTAAGATAGCATAATGTATGCTGATGATAAATGTTTGTCTAAGTAATAGGGAACATGCATGCGATTTTTTTATTTGCAAACCGCAATACTTATTTGCTATTAAAATAAAAAAAAAATATTAGCGGTTAAATTTTTTCATTGGCCAAATATTGAATTTTTTATAAAACAGCTGGTATTATTTTCGAGATTTCAGGGTTGGTCTCAAAGTAAGAGTTGTATATATTCATCAGTACTTTGACTCCTTACGAGGTTATTGGTGTTTAACAAATAATATACCTTACTAGCAATATACTTTTTTTTTAATAAACATAGTTTTTTTTTTCTTTTTTCATTTGATAGGCACGCGTTTGACCACTATCTCACCTGGGTGCTTACTCTGGAATATAATTCCGATAGATCGACATTGGTCAAACGTCAGTTGGTTGAGTTAAACGTCAGGGATTGGCTAGACTCAGTGAGTCCAACCAATTCCTGACGTTTGACTGACAATTCCAATGTCGATCTATCGGAATTATATTCGAGAGTAAGCGCCCTGATGATAAGCGATGATGTGGTCGAAGATGGAGCACGCTTGCCTAGAAATAACCTATTCACTCTTGACTTAAAGACTCCCAGGTCATGACCACATTGAACATTCCTCATAATATTTTGTGTTACCACTTCATTATTGTTTGCCAAATTAATATTATTTTATAGCTTTCCTAGTGTGATATGGTATATTGAAGTTTTGACAGGTAATAAAATCGAATTACAAAAGTTCTTCTAGATTTTTCGTTACACCTGACCCTTTTATTTTTTAATGGGGGAAATCCCCATGGATGTCCTCCGCCCTGGGGCGGGCGGAGGGGTCTGTCAGACTCTTACTGACTAAAACCACCCCGGTGCTCCATCTCTCACCAACCGGAGATCGCGAGAACTAATGCGACTTCCGTAATCCCCGGCTGGTGCCGGCCCGTCTCCGCAGGCCACCTCAGGTCAGCGGGGGGAGTGAGGTGTTTGACTCCCCCCACGACGTCAAAGAGGGGCGCACGGGAACACCACGCGCCGCCACCTCTGGTCCGAATGAATTGGGGGCGACGGACATCCCCGAGTCCGCCGCCCCTGGACCCAATTAGGGGGGCCGGAAGAGGGCAGCGTATCCTCCGACGCCCGGTATTACACCTGACCCACCCTAACCGTATATTGCTGTAACAATCGTTTTTGGCGACAGATCTGGCAACCCCGTTGCTAGGAGCTTGTTGGTTTTCGTTGGCTAGCTTCGAGAGGGCTTATATTGTTGTCCTTCGAGCCGGATCGAAGAACCACAACAATATTGTTTAAGGCACCAAATGAAATGCAGCTCAGGTGCAATCGGGTATATATGCTCACAAGAGAATTAAACGATTTACAAAAAAAAGTAAGTAAGTAGCCGCCCCGTTACTAGATCTGTTGCCAACAATAGTAATAATGTAATTTTCTACTGTTGTGTAACATAGGTATCGCAGCACATAGGAGTATTTTATTTTATTGTTTGGCTTTTTTTTAAGGATGGGAAATCATCCAATGACTCCTCCCGCTCTGAGTGAAGCAGAAGGGACTGTCAGACTCTTACTGACTAAAACCTATCCGTGTTCCTCTTAATGCCCTTTGCGTTCCAGAACCGAACCGCGGTGACTCTTTCGAACAAATTCCGTAACCAAAAATAAAGATTATTTGGCTACTTCTTTATTTTCTGCCTTTCTATAATTTTGTAACTGGTTTTCTATGGGTGAATTTCTTCAAGTGAATGTTTACATAACCTTTATTGTATTAAATAATTTTACTAACCTTCCCTGGTATAAAGCAGCAGAGTCCATTGTCTATGAATTTTGAATATGTCATGTTGAGCATAGAGATTCTCGTCTCTATGGATGTCAGGATGTCGCAATGGCGCGAAAGATGGTGGTATCTGAAACAGAAAAACACTGAAATAAAAATAACCACACGGTAAACCGTTAAGCAATGTTCCCAATATGTCGTGACGAAGACACCAACATTATTGCGCACAACAGAAAATAAACGACCAAATGCGAGTGGGACTCGCACCCGGAGGATATTGAATTAAGAATTAAAAAGAGCCCCCTTTAATTTTTAATTCAATATAATTCGTATTATTTGTTGTTAGAAATATACTATCTGTGAAAATGTCAACTGCCTACCTATTACGGTTATTGAGATACAGCCCGCTGACAGACGGATGGACGGACGGACAGCGGAGGCTTAGTAATAGGGTTCCGCTGGTTACCCTATGGGTTGGTTAATTCTAAAAATCAACAAATGAGTTATATTTTTAAACCACATCAAGAAAAAGGAGCTCTTTATTCCATTTACTTTATTTCGGTATTCAAACAGATATTAACAAACGTTGAACTGTTTTCTGGGTTAGTTGTTTAGTAAATACTTATACCATACAAACATAGCTGTTTGAACAATCAAGCCACGACATTAAATCCTAGTTCCTGGCACGCGATATTAATTTAACAAACTGTCAAGCGCGCTATGATAGGCCGTTGACAAATCATTCAACCAATCACAGTTTTATACGCGTTTTTTTTTGTGGTAAATGATCGAATAATTCAATAATTCTCCCACTCTGGGCGAAACGGAACAGAGTGTCAGCTACATACTGACTACAACCCTACAACCCACACCGGTTCTGTCAAAATGCCCTTTTCGTTACAGAGTCGCGAAAACTACTTCGAACAATTCTGCAACCCTGGCAGGCAGGAGTAGCTGGGCCCATTATGCTGACATCTATTTGAGGCGCGCGTGGAACACCCAGACATGATCCTTATCGGATGGCGAGCCACCCACCGCTCGCCGTCCGCGGCCCCGCACCTACGGCGGCCGGGAATCGCCCTGAGACTCCCGACGTCCAGGGCGTCTTCTTCTCAATCGGCTGAGACGTAAGGTTTGCTTCTCCCTCACGCTTCCCACCACCTCCTTCGCTAGCATTATTGCTTTGCAGAAGAAGACTGCTTCCCATGCCCTCTCGCCTCGGACCATGGATTGAACCAGGGTTGGTCGCCGCCGCCGATTGCCGCTACGAAGACACGGCGGTGTTCCGCCCAAGTGGGGCAGACCTTGACAGTATGCTTTACTGTGTCCTTCGGGCGATCCACACAACCTCCCGCCGAATCCGAGAAAGGTACCAAAATAACCGTGCCCGGTGAGGACCTAGGTCGAGCGGAAGGTGAGGACGCCGTGGCGCCTCTCTAGCCACTCCTCAAAGAGGGGACTTATTACCACGATGGTGGCATTCCCAGGTAACCCAAGCGCTTGAAAATCCATCACATTAATTTTACGTTCCAGAAACTGGTCAGAAGAACAGATCAAAATCAATCGTCACGACACAGCGAGAATTACTGCTATCTCTGTTTTTAGCAGAGATCTCAATGAAATGAAAGATTTACCCAATAATTGCTAAGCCACTGAAGGGTTCAACTGCACGAAGCACTTTGCAGATTTCTATGGTATTTGTGGCGTTGCGCCAGATGGGTGTTGTTTTAACGTACATCTGGGCCACGTTCATTTTTTATGTGCCGTAATTCTACGTCCCTGCTGCTTTTGAGGGTGTCATCCCTGGATATGAAATGGTATTAATAAAATCGGCACTTTCGGTGGTTTTCTACAAAATATAACGGATAACAGCCCGTGTAAACCATGCGGTCGAGTGCATCCCTCCGCTTCGCCGGGACGGACGACCACTCAATAATTGTTGCATTTCCGCCTTAGCTCCTGACGGATATACGTCGAATTACGACCTACAAGCGACCGTAAAGATGGAGTTACAGCGTGATCCACGCGTGTCAGTAAGACTTCCCCCTTCTACCTCAGAATATAATTAAAAAGAGTTTATTACAACTTAATACAGTGTTTGTTAGTGAGGGGTTCACACCTGGTTTCAAGAAAGAGATCATTGACGCGTCAGGCCGCGAACACGAACTCAGCGGGCAAATACATCGCGGCAGCAGCGGCGCGGGCAGTTACATTATACATCTCTGCATTTGAACGCGCCGCTGCAGCGCTGGTCGCTTCAAATGCATAGATGTATAATGTAAATGCCCGCGCCGCCGCCGCGCCGCTGAGTTCGTGTCCGTGGCCTCAAAGATTAAACGCAAGTCAAGTGTTGCAATGGTCGACCCTTCCGTTAACCAGTCACAGCAGTTGTCGTGCGTTTGTCAATTTGTAACTGTCAAATCAATACATTTTCGTTCTAGAAGCGGGACTCTAATACAACAAAAGTGTTGGTACCGTCGCTCGGACTCCCTTCGAGGAAGTTGTGCCTTCACGCTCTTGAGGGCCATGGCATGACGTCTCTCTATCATAGTGAAGCCTCGGTTAAGCATCCTCATGCAAATGTCGTTGAGGGTTCGGGAAACCTGGAATCATATTGGTTTTATTTATTAAGAATCATGCAAAATAAATGTATACTTGTCTCACATTTAGCAGTCTCTCTGCATACTAGCTACTTTTTTATGGAGGCTATAAAATCTCTTGGCTTTCATGGAAACCCATGTTTTCTTTAGGTATTTTGATTAAAACTGAATAGTAATAATATATACCAGACTGTTAGTTTGTGTGCCAGGATTTCCTTGACCAGATTTTTTTTATTTTTTTATTTAGTAATGAGCTTGCTCTTGACCACAATCACGCCTGATGGAAAGCGATAGATGAGGTCTATGATGGAGCGAGCGTGCCCAGAAGATGCCTGTTCACTCTTGATTTGAAGGCAGACAGGTTATATGTGTACGGGAACACAGATGCGGGCAGAGAGTTCCACACTTTAGCTGTATGTATAATAAATGTGGAAGAGAAGCGCTGGGTACCAGTCTTCCTCAAAGGAATCATTTCTCATCCACATATTTTGTGAAGTTTTATTTTTTAACTAACCCTCATGACAATTACTCCTTTCCCACCATTCCATCCATTCCACAAGAAGAAACAAAATACCTTTCTGATTTTTAATATACCTTAATGCCGATTCTACTAATTTAGTAGAAAAAAATAATAAATGTACGGAAATGAAGGCTTTTTTAGACAGATTATGAATGACATGCGAATGCGAATGTTGCTTAACCTCTGTCGACCGGAGTGGAACCATTGGTTCGCTCCGACGCTACTGATTTAACTTTATATTTATGTTTTTTTGGTTTATTTTCTTTTCAATCATTGACGTCAGTTGGAGTCATTGGCTCCACTCCGGCCGCTAAAGGTTAAAAGTTAGTAGAGTTGGTATTTGATATATCACTTTAGTTGAAAGTCAATACACAACATTGAAAGAAAACCATAGGTCATTTCATTGAAATATCAGTTCTCCAGTTTAGCATTTAGCGCATTTGTAGCAATTCATTTTTATTTATATAGATATTTACAACTTGAAACACTCATCAAATCAAGTTCAACATTTTCCCACCAAATAATATAACACTGTCACTGGATTTGTTGCCATGGTTACCCTATACATTTTATAAAAACAAATAAATCAGACAGACCTAATAAATTTGATAGAGTAAAAGTGGGGAAATTTTAAACTTTTACGGAAGGTAGTCAATATGTTTTATAATTCAATCAACCCTTTTAATTAGTGTTAAAAAGAGACAAACCCTTCTTATTGATTTTAGCTTAAAAAGAAGTAATATTACGAGGTAATACATACAATGTTATTTTAAATAAATTCTAAGCATCACAGTTAGTTTGATACAAAATTATTATAAATTATATTAAGGGAAAGCAACTTATTTTATTTTACACAACATAAAGAAATATTGAAGTGTATGACCTAAACAAGTAATAATTTATATTTTTAACTTTGCATTAATATTAGCATCATGTGTGTTTACATAGGTTTACTGGTGATATTGTTAGGACTTGAATGGTCAAATTACTTTGATTTGTAGTTAATTTTTTTTTTGTATTATGTTACCCACCCTTATATTGGACAATGATACTTGAAAGGGAGCGGTTGCCTGTCCATTAAGATTTAACTGTAATATAAAGTTATTTGAATCCTAAAACAATTTTTGTTTGACATATCATTTAGATTCAATAATAAGCAGGTACATAAGAAGAAGCAGGCTTGCTCTCTATGATCAGATAAAAAAAGAAATGTTAGAATCAGTGGTCAAGGAAGTTCATCGATATTATAGGCCGGAAGATAGACCAAGCGATCATAGAAAATTACATTAGCACAGTTATAAATAGAAGTATATAAATAAAGTACATGGCTAGTAGGTATATGAAACGCCTAGAACATTGCAACGAAATCATTCAATGAACTCGTTACGTGAGAATTATGAACTGAAAATCATGACTGCAACTTTCAATATTCGGTTTTCTAATTAACCAAGCCCTTTTCTATTAATAAAACACATGAGTAATTACTCACCAATCTATTTCTCGCAATTTCATCGTAGGATAAATACGAGAATATATTTTCAATCATAACAACGGGAAGCTCCATAAGATCCATTATCACTGTTCACAAGCAACCAATTCAATAACGCAATATTATATGTCGCAGGCACACGACACTCGAAAACGAATATTGTTGCTATGTTTACACATTTAAATTAAAACAAAGTGGTTATTATTCCCGACGTTTCTATTATGTCCGTCCGTCTTAGTGCAGCGCGCCTATGCCGCCTATTACTTTCGCGCATGAGCTATGATGAATGGGAGTGAGAGAGAAAAAATAACAAAAAACTATGAACACAGTATTGACGTTTTCTACAAAGCGCAGTCACCAAAGCGAATAGACTAACGCCATCTCTTATCATTTTGCGACATCAAAGTACAAAGAAATGTCTTGATAGGTTGCACGTGTTGATTTTATAGCTCACGACCGCTCACGACATAATAAAACATAACGTTATCATTTCTCATCAACTAATACCAGGCTTATTTTACTTAATAATGTAAGAACAATTACAAAACTAAGATTTGCGATGAAAATTAAGATTTTAATAGTGCCGAATAGATGGCGCTGTTATCAAACTAGTTAAATATTTTCATGATTTTCAACCATTCTAAAAAAAAGATTCTGCAGTACCTAATAAACTTCGTTGACATCATGCTCATTGTTTTTCTGTTCTGTTGTCTTTACACTGAGAACTGAACATAAAATTATAATAATAATTAAATTTTAGAGATATATTTAAAAATATAATAAGTTAATTTGTATGTAAATAACAACAAATAAACGAAATAATAACCCAATGTAATATGCGATTAGGGTTAAATCGATCACCACACGAGAAGTCCAATACTGTGAGACATTAGTTGACCCGCGTAACTTCGTCTGCATCGACTGCGTCACAATTTTCATTACTGCTCCGCTTAGCGTGATGACGTACCTACCTATAGTAAGACCTATAGCGTGATGGCCTATAGCCTTCCTCACTAAATGGCCTATCTAGCACTGAAATAATTTTTCAAATCAGACCAGAAGTACCTGAGATTAGCGCGTTCAAGCAAACAAAGAAACAAACTTCAGCTTTATATATTAGTACTAGTTGGACCGCGCAACTTCGTCTGCTCCGCTCCTATTGGTCTTAGCGTGATGGTATAAAGCCTATAGCCTTCCTCGATAAATGAACTATCAAACAATGAAAGAAGTTTTCAAATCGGACCAATAGTTCCTGAGATTAGCGCGTTCAAGTAAACAAACAAACTCTTCAGCTTTATATATTAAGTACTAGTTGACCCGCGCAACTTCGTTTGCGCCACAATTTTTATTACTGCTCCGCTCCTATTGGTCTTAGCGTGATAGTATATAGCCTATAGCCTTCCTCGATAAATGGGCTATCTAATACTGAAATATTTTTTCAAATCGGACCAGTAGTTCCTGAGATTAGCACGTTCAAGTAAACAAACAAACTCTTCAGCTATATAATATATTCATTCAGTCAAAAAAGTATCGGGAATGGATGATTTGTTTATGGTTCCAAATTCTAATTTTTGTTTTTTTGTAGTTGTTAGATTGGCACAACTGTTTTCCATTTTGGCGCGGAGTTTGAGTTGCATCTGTTATTTATATTAAATACTGTGCTGGTTTTAGTAATATCATATATAGTGTGTATTGCGAATTTCATAATGGACAAAAATATCGAACAAAGAGTTTGTCTTAAATTTTGCATCGCCAATGGAATTTCGTGTTCGGAGTCACTGAAAATGTTACAGAAGGCTTACGGTGAATCGACTTTATCAAAAACTCGTGCTTATGAGTGGTTCAAAGCGTTCAAAAGCGGTCGAGATGTGATGGAAGATTTGTCTCGCTCTGGTAGGCCGTCGACGTCTGCAACTGAAGTTAACATCGCAAAAGTGAAGGAAATAGTGACTGAAAATCCCCATTCAACTCTGAGAGAGATAGCCGCCGAACTTTCTGTATCTCACGAGTCGATCCGTACCATTTTAACTAATCATTTGGGTATGAAACATGTTGCTGCTCGGCTAGTCCCAAAAGATCTGAATTTTCTCCAAAAACTCAATCGCATGAAAGTCGCTGAGGACATGCTAGAACGAGTCAGTTCGGACCCAACATTCATGAAACGCATTGTTACTGGTGACGAGACGTGGGTTTACGAGTTTGACATGCAAACTAGTCAACAAGCTTCGGAGTGGCGCCTTCCAACTGAACCGAAACCGAAAAAACCACGCCAAAGTCGATCAAAAGTCAAAGTCATGTTGACTGTTTTCTTTGACTATCGCGGTGTTGTGCACTCTGAATTCTTACCGGAAGGTCTAACGGTAAATAAAGAATATTATTTGAGCGTTATGCGGCGTTTAAGAGAGCAAATTCGACGAAAAAGGCCAGGTTTGTGGAAAGATCTTGGATTTTGCACCACGACAATGCGCCTTCGCACAAGGCTATCATTGTGAACGAATTTTTAACCAAACACTCAACAAATACCATCCAGCAACCACCATATTCACCAGATATGGCTCCTGCTGACTTTTTTCTTTTTCCTAAACTCAAATTACCACTTCGTGGCACCCGTTTTCAATCGATAGAAGACATAAAGGAGAATTCGCGGCGAGAACTGAACTCAATTCCGGAAGCAGCGTTTAAAAAATGTTTTGATGAATGGATTATTCGTTGGCGCAAGTGTATCGTTTCTAAAGGAGCATACTTTGACGGTGATAAAATAAATTTGGATGAATAACAGACATTTTGTGTATTATTGATCTTTTCCCGGTACTTTCTTGACAGAGTAGTATAGTATATAAAGCTGAAGAGTTTGATAGTAGATAAAATTTAATAACGTCAGCTTCTCAGAATGGATGTAGGAACGGGTCCCGCGGTACTAAGGAGCTGCTCCTGATCAACATAGTTATAGCCATTAGCCAACAGGTTCGACGTTCCCGAAGGGATCTGTCGACATGCTGGATAGATTATAAGAAGGCCTATGACTTAGTGCCACATACGTGGCTCATGAGGGCGCTTTAGCTGTACAAAGTTTCTACAGTTCTACGCACTTTCCTGATGTCGTGTATGGGGCAGAGGAGGACGGTCCTTCGATTTCCAGGGTGCCAACAGACCCTGGCCAACAGCGAACCGATAAGGATCGAGCGTGGCATATTTCAGGGTGACAGTCTGAGTCCACTGTGGTTTTGTCTGGCTCTCATCCCTCTCAGTACATAGCTGGAGGGTTCGGGCCAAGGCTACCACTGGTTGAGAAGAGGTGGTCAGGTCATATCGCACCTCCTTTATATGGATGACTTTGAAACTCTTTGCTCCTAACAACTTGCAACTGATGAAACTACTGAAGGTAACAGAAACCTTCGGTAGCGCATCAGGATGGAATTTGGTTTGGACAAATGTGCAGTCATGCCTGTAAAGCGAGGGGAGATTATGGAATCCGTGGGAACCCAACTCTCGGATTCCATACACCTTATAGGTCCCTCTCCTCAACCGAAACTTACAAGTAATTGGGTATGTCGGAAGCGTTAGGCATCAGTGCTACTGACATGAAACAATCGTTGAAGGAGCGCTTCTTTGGCCGTCTGAACTATGTACTTAATAGTCTTTTATCAGGCGGAAACAAGGCGCGCGCCTTTAACGGTTGGGTCATGCCAGTTTTGATGCACTCTTTCGGCATACTCAAATGGACTCAGATGGAACTTGATTAGGTACCGCAAATCGGGTGCATCTCCCACGGTCATGGGTGATGAGGCTGTATATCCAGCGGAAGTGCGGGGGTCGAGGCTTCTTTAATGCTAAGACCCTGCACAACCGCGAGGTACGCAGCCTTAGGGAGTACTTCCTAGAGGTCGACGTGGGTATACATCGAGATGTGGTAGCGGTGGACAAGGGCCTTACCACGCTCTCCTTGGCTCACGAGAACTGGCGCAAACCTGTGGTATTAGATACTAATGATCGAATGGAGGTATGGCAGAGCAAGAAACTTCACGAACGCTTTTATCGGGAACTACCGGAAATATATTGTGAAGGACGGTACGGTTGACATATGTCGGGCATATCACCGGCCCGGGGAATCCAACTGCCACATTATTTCCGGTTGTTCTAATCTGGCTAACGGAGACTATTTACACAGGCACAACCTTGTAGCCAGGATTATCCACCAGCAACTTGTTCTTAAATACAATCTTGTGGAAGTAACGTAGTGTAGGTATGTGCTCGACCCAGTTCTCGAAAGTGGCAGTTGTGAATTGTATTGAGATCATCATATACCGTTTCTTCCCGTTCCTGTAGGAATTTCGGGAAACTCTCTCTTAGTGCTAGCCTTCACTCCCTAAGGAACCTACAAGCCTTTCAGCTTTCTACGTTTCGGCGGTGCTTTGTCTGGCTATCACTCAGTAACGAAGAAATCCTCTCTTAGTGCTTCTTACGGCGTATTTTTAACCGACTTCAAAAAAAGGAGGAGGTTTTCACTTCGGTTGTTTTTTTTATGTTTGTTACCTCATAACTCCGTCATTTATGAACCGATTTGAAAAATTCTTGTTTCATCTGAAAGGGTATACTTCTCGATTGGTCCCATTATCACCATGTCAGAATCTGATGATGGGTATTTTCCTGGACTGGTTCTGTTTCAATTTGGTGAAGATCTGACGACGAAATTCGGAGTTAGACAACGGAACTCTTCAATAAATGATAGCAAAGGGATCGGGATTGCTGAAATCGCATGGTTTTTTAGTGTTTACACCAGTTCTTAACATAACATTACGCCGGTACGCTGTTAATGGGTACGCCTACGTAGGTACCTAGGTACCACTAAAAAGTGAAAAATAAAAAACTTTTTTACAAATAAGTAATACAACCGACTTCCAAAAACAAAACACTACAAGGTTCAAAATAACTTTGGAAGAAAGAAAAAACTTTAATTTCGGAAGTCGGTGTCAAGAAACGAAAACATAACCAAAAACACCGACTTCCGAAATTAAAGTTTTTTCTTTCTTCCAAAGTTATTTTGAACCTTGTAGTGTTTTGTTTTTGGAAGTCGGTTGTATTTTTTATATTAGGATTACAGTTTTACCGGTTTCATAGAATCTAGTTATTTATTGTGTAAGAATAATCGATTTTTTTAAAAGATATTTAGTAGGTGCGGTATGAGGAGACTGATTGAATGAGGAGCTCGGTAGCTAAGTAATAACTGTCACACGGGTCGATCGACCCGTCATCATCATCTTCCTGCCCTTATCCCATGTTACTTGGGGTTGGCGCAACACTTTTTTTTTTTCTTCAATAATGTCCTATCAGTCATCACGCTATCACTCACTCCCATCTCTTTCATATCGCCCCTCACAAAATCCATCCATGTTTTCTTCGGCCTTCCATCCACATTTATATTCGAGTGTCGATCGACCCGTATGTAGGTATGTTAAAATGATCACCCATCCTCAGACCAACCCCGGCAAGTGTTGCTTAACCTTGAAGGTCGACCCGTATGACTGGTATTTTCCATGGCACTCCTGGAAATTGGAGTCTCGGACTCTCCCATCCATAGACCAATCTCGGCAAGCGTAGCTTAACGTCGATCTACCCGTGGGATGACTTTTCGTCTAACAATACTGAAAGCAATATTAATCGACATGTTGATCCTCATGGGCTGATATTCCTGCGGAGAACCGATTCAGAAAAACGCGTCATCAGTACATCGCCATCTATCGAAAATGTAGTTGGACTCTCAAAAATGAGTTAGAACTTAGATAAATGTTACGATAAATAATGATATGTTACTAACATGTTCACTTTTCTTTTGCTGCGTTATTTTAAGAGTTTAACAAATAACTCAACAATATGTTTTGGTGTTCGTTTCACACATTTGTTACTACTATTAATCTCAACAGATAGCATTGCAAGTATCTGAAGTCTCGAGGAAAAAAACTACCTATTTTAGCGCTCGAAAGTTTCTTCCTAAATTTAAAAATTCAATATCTTTTTATTTTGTGGGTCGATTTTGATTAAATAAACGCAAAATGTTACTCGGGTTATCACTTAATATTTTTAAGTACTTAGATTTGGAAACCAATCTGTGGTTTATGCGTGATGCTCCCTCAAACGCACAGCAAACAGACAAACAGATAAACAGACAAAAATTTCTAAAATTGCATTTTTTGTTTTATATCTTTTTCCTAAATTTTCTATGTAATTTTTATGCAAAAATATTCAATGTACAGACACGGCTAGTCTACGATTTTATTATATGTATAGAAGACTTTATTTGAGTCTACATTTTGCTTTTTGCCAGTTTTCTGTAACCGGAACGTCTTGACCGTAAGTTAGTGTCTACCTATGTTTCGGTTTTTTTGTAGGTAAGACTCTACTAATACAATATTAGTACCCAAACTATTTTTGTTTCCATTAGATATAGGTACTTTAGATAAAGAGTAATCATAATATACTTACGTAACCAAACAAAATAAATATTCGGCAGACCGCGACAAGGTCATTGCTCTGTCACTGTGTCACGATCGAGAGTTAGGCCGAGTTTTAAATAATAAGCGCAAGCGAAATGGACAGCGGACATGCAGGTATAGATAAAAGTGGAGGCGAGGCAGCACTCTAAACATCTAAGTGAAGCCGACTGTGGTCGGACGATCTCTTTCTGAATACATACATAAGAATGAGACAGTAATATCTGTTTTCTTTATCTTATGTATGTATACAGAGCCGTGAGAGAGTGTTCGGCCTTTCTAACAACCAAAGTAATAGTTATGACGCCAGTGGCGTAGCTATAAGGCCTGTAGTAAAAATTTTTGGGGGCCCACTTTTTTAAGTCAGACGGAGTATTTTTTTAAGATAATAGCTGTCGTGCCAACCACAGTTGAGTCACCATGGAAGAACGAACTCGAAAATCTTCAACTGTATTGTAGTTCACAGACTGATGACACTGACGCTGCGTCGTCGAAGCGGGTTCGTTACGTTGTGTCACCGAGGCACCGGTGGTTACAGATATCCTGCTCGGTGACCGAGCAGTGTGTTCAGGATATCTGTAAGCAATCGCTCTGAGCTTATATATTAAAATGTCGTGATGCGTCATCTAACGGGGAACGTGACTACACTCACGCTCACGTGAATGATGCGACTTCTAGAATTTGCGCGCATTGGTAATAAATATAAAGTACGAAATGACAAGTCTTTTTAAATGCGGCTTTGCGGAATAGAGAAACTCTACAGCACTGAGTGGGTGGTATATTCAATCAATCTGCCTTTTTAGGGTTCCGAACGTAAATTATTAAACTTTTAGTATGGGGCTCAAACCAGCTTTTTATTTTTTTAAGTTTTTTGAAAAATATCGTATCAAATGAAAATGCTTATTGTGAGGATTTTAATTATATTTATTCAAGTTATTCAAAAATTTAGACGAAAAATGACCATTCCGAAAATACTGAGCCTAAAATTTTGAAAAAAAATGGAGATAATAGATCTTTACCTATAGATTACAGGAAAATCTATTAGAATTCTATAGTGTTAAAATAACATGTTAAAGAAATTAAATTCGTTCGGAACCCTTTGCACGCGAGAACGACTCGCACTTGGCCAGTTCAGAAATCATCAAATGACTCCTCCCGCACTAGGTGAAACAGGAGGGAGTGTCAGACTCTTACTGACTAAAATCCATCCGTGTTCCTCCTAGAGCCCTTTGCGTTCCAGGGCCGCGGTGACTCTTTCGAACAGATTCTGCAGCCCCGGCAGGCACTGCCCCTGGCGGGCCCCGTCTTCTATACTGACAGCTCTTTGAGACGCGCGTGGAACACAATACGCCGTCGACCCGGGCCTGGTTCTGATCGGACGGCGAGCCTCCCAATGTTCGCCGTCTGCAGCCCCGCGCCTACGGTGACCGGGAATCGCCCTGCGACTCCCGACGCTCGGGGCGTCTTCTCATGCTGCGGCGGCTGGGGCGTGAGGTTTCCCTCTCTCTCACGCGTTCGGCCTCCTCATTTGCTAGAATTACTGCTTCGCAGAAAGAGGTGACCGCTTCCCATGCCTCCTCGCTCCGGACCATGGATTCAACCAGGGCCGGACGCGAGAGGTCGCCGCCGCCGATCGCCTCGACGAGGATACGGCGGTGCTCCGCCCAAGCAGGGCAGACCTCCACCGCCTAGCCTTTTCCCAAGAATGATGGGGTCGGTTTCCAGTCTATCCGGACTCAGCTGGATTTTACATGGACTGCCTACCTCGTTGACCAACAAGGATCAACAAAAAAGATCGACCCGCGCGTCTATTATTATTTTAGCCTATTGAGCCTTTATATTAAAACTATAAAACAACAAACATTGTTTTATCTAACATCACCTTATTTGTGTCAATGACCTCTGGTGCTTAGAATTAAATGAATGTCATTGTCGTTAGATATCGATAAGAGATCGCATTAGAATAAACTGGTCATATGGCAGGCGCCAGATTTTGCAATAAAGTACATTGCCCTTTTCTTACCTACCCGGACAACAAATTATTATGAATCGTTTTTAATAGAAAAAGTAAAGTCGCTGCTCGCTGAACGCCGGCAGTGAGATAAGTGCCTTACTGGCTGATACTATATTTTGCTCTAATGACTCCTCCCGCTCTGGGTGAAGCAGAAGGGCGTGACAGACTCTTACTGACTAAAACTGAACGCAAAAGGCATCAGTGTCCATCAGTGTACCAGGGCCGCGGCGACTCTTTCGAACAGATTCCGCATTGATACTATTTACCCTATGGTCCATATGGGTACCAAGTGACGGTTGATAGTATTGTGATTAACGTATGAGGACCGATGACTTGGTGACACGCCTCGCTCAGGTCCTCTGCAGTAAAGACAACCTCCACAGATGGGGGTTTTCGGGTGTCTTCGATCTTGAGTGTTTGTGTGGAGTCTCTCCGTTGTTGATGGCCTACGTTCGATCATTCGTCATGCGACGCATGTCACCTGTACAACGGAAAGCCTTATGGCTGCGTCAGCGGATGGTGTTATCGTAGTTGAATAGTCGGTCCAACATAATATTAAAAACTGTATTTGCCATCGAAACGCTAAGAAGACGTAATCAAGAGATAGTGCTGTTACCAATGAAAAATAACAGATTTAAATATCTCATAACACCAAATACTTTAATATAATTATGATAATAATAAAAAACATTAAATTAACTGAATGTCGGTAGATCACAGTGTTTTTTTCTAACATGGAACCTCAGTGATGTATTATATTTCGTTGCGAATGGACACACTTCACATTTGAACCTCTTTTCTGTAGAATGCTTATACTTATGTTGTACAAGATTTGCTGGTAAAATCGTTGCGTAGTCACATTGATCACACATATATCGTTTCTTGCCAGTTTCATGAGCTTCTTCATGATATTTCAAGATGTATTTGTTCATAGACTGGAATGGACACTGTGTGCATTGGAGTTTGACTCCTAAATCCGCATGTTTCCTCTTATGTTTCTCCATAGCACCATCGTAAAACGTTTTGTACCTGCAGCCTGTGTATTCACAGTGAATTGTTTCAGCATTCTTATGCCTCAACATGTGCTGTGTTAAGCTAACTCTAATATTCGTCTTAAATTCACAGTATTTACACTTCATCTCAGTATCTGTATGTCGACTCTTTATATGTTTTTGCAATTCGTTTCCAGGTAGTATCTCCCCACACATTTGACATTGAGTTTCTTCTATGTTGTGATGGGTTGCTTCGTAATGTAACTTCAACTGTTCCCATGTTAAGAATGTATCAGGACACTTTGTGCACTGAAAAAAGTCCTTAACATCGGGATCTTCTCTTTTGATTTGCAACATTTCTCTGTCCTCTTTCGTCACATCCTCAGGGCGACCGTGAATAATATTTATATGACGACAAAGATCAAATTCGTCCTTAAAAGTCTCACTACATTGTTCACATTTTTGCCTCTGAGCGTTGAAATGGTTCCCATTAGGATGTTTGAATATTATGTGCCGTCGATAACTCTCTTTTGCTTTGAATATCTTTTTGCAGTATCTACAAGTGTAAGATACTTTTAAATGCACTTTCATGAAATGCGGTTTTAGCTGCCGCTTGTCGTGGAAACCTTCATTGCATAGATTGCAGAATACTGTCTTGGGCGAGTCTATTTTGTGTGTGCACCGCAAGTGTTTTGCTAAGCCCCCTTGTGATGCAAATATCAGGCCACAAATGTTGCACTCCTTTATAGCTTTCACGTGAGAATGGTTGAGATACATCTCTCTCGTATCAAATTGTTTGTTACAAACTTCACAGTGAGATCCTTTATCGTGTTTTCTTCTCACATGCCTCTTCAAACTCTCGATTTTATCGTAAGACAAGTTACAAATCCGGCACTTCAATCGGAAGTTATCTCTCAGCGCATTATGCTTCCTTCTCATATGAAGTTTCAAGAAATTAATAGAAGAAAAGACTAGGGGGCACTCTTTACAAGTTATCTCACCAGTTTCTTCGTTCTTACAATTCACCAAATCTGTCTCATTTTCATTTTCTTCTTTAATACTTTCATCTGCCACATGATGCTTCCTCTGCACATGTCTGGCATAAGTCTCTCTCTTAGTAAATATTTTAGGACAGAACGGACAGTTGTACCATCGGCTGATTTCAGGCTTCTGATTATTTGAATGTTTACGTTGAATATGAACTATCAAACTTCTGTACTTGTCATAGGTTAAACCGCAGTCTTCGCAAACATGGTTGAAAGATTCCTGAAACGATCCGTGCTTTCTCCTCATATGCATACGTAACCGAGGCATCCCTTTGAACACTAGAGCACATATCTCACAGGTCCGTTCTTCTCTGTCGTCTGGTTGTGAGTCAGGTCCATGTTTCCTCTTTATATGAGCGACTAAACTGTTCTTCATTTCGTAGGACATGCCGCAGTAATCACAAATGTGTTTGAAGGACTTCCTGAATGACTTGTGTTTTCTTTTCTGATGCATTCGCATTGTTTTGTGTGATTGAAAGACTAGATGGCACACCTTGCAGACGTGGTTGGGGGCTTGTTCGGTAGGCAGGTCATCACTTGAAAATGGGAACATTTCTGTGCTATCTGCCACAAGTGGTTTGTCGCTGATGACGCTCTCGAAGGTGAGTAAAACGGCGTCGTGGTTGGTTTGTGGCTCTATCTTCACGGCTGGTTCTTCTTCAGTGTTATATGTACCTTCGGGCATCAGACCGCTGTCTCCAAACTGGAATGTGAAAATAAGAGCAGATTTAATTCATGGCCAGGAACACTTTTACTAAATGAACCAATGACGACAAATTACTAGTATACTACTAAAGTAATAAGTTTTTAAAGACCATTGAAATATATGAAATATGGTGAGGACTAAACACTAAAAGATAAAATATTAATTATAAAATATACACTAAACAACAAAAGGGAAGAAATCAATAAAAAATAACGAGTTTGGACTTTACTATTTATGTTCTTACTAAAATTATTAAATAATTATAACTGACTGTACCACCATTGACCATCAGACAAAGAATTAATTAATTCTACTGCCTGAAGCAACTAAGAAATTCTAAATTTAAAACCCTGTAACCCAATTACATACCATGCTTTCTATCACAATCTGAAGGATTTTGAAGGAAATTCCTCAATGCTATAAGAATCTATCGCTATCCATCAGGCGTGATTGTGGTCAAGAACAAGCCCAACTACTAAATAAAATAAAAATAAAAGAATAAGCCCACCTTTGTAGTGTTTATTTACTAGTGCATTAAGTTTTAATAAATCAATAAATATATATTATTGCTCGTACTTTCAACAGCAAATGAAAGCCAAAGATTTGTCAAATTAAAAAGCTTTTAACATGTATCATAAAATAGTTGACCCGCGCAACTTCGTCTGCATCACAATTTTCATTACTGCTCCGCTCCTATTGGTCTTAGCGTGATTTGAAAAATTCTGTCAATGTTAGGTAGGTAGTTCCTGAGATCAGAGCGTTCAAGTAAACAAACAAATTCTTCGGCTTTATATATTAGTATGTAGATCAAACATAGTACTAAGTGTTTGACATTACACTGCAGTTACGCAATGGTGATGTGCCATTTGGTACAAAACACATTTTGGTAGTTCTTGTGTGTTGAAATACCACAATATTATGTTTACTATACCCAAACAGAACCGTCAAACACCCAATTCTAAACAATAATATGTATAAGAATACATAAAAAATACAACCGAATTGAGAACCTCCTCTTTTTTTGAAAATGGTAAAAAGAAAGAGTTTAACCGCCCCAAGCATGACACATACCATAATTAAAACATACTCACATCATTAAAATCCAATTCCACTTCAATATCCTCTACTTTTATCTTCACCTCGGGATCCAACAAAGTTATTGGTTCAATCTTGACACCCATTTTGTCATCAATATCTTTAAACGGGTCTTCTTGCTTCTTTTTTTTCTTCTTCTTTTTTTTCTTAATTTCATAGGACATCGGCTCATCTGGCAAAAATGAGGTAGGATCTTTTCTTTTGTCATCTTTTTCTATTTTAACCTTTACTTCTGGATCCATTGTTACTTAATTGTTTAATTCTGGAATGGAGATGTTAGCTTTGTTAATAAATAAAATTAGATTTTATTAACTTGTGACAAATAATATAAAAATTATTTATTTGTTTGTAAGAGGTAATTTCTGGAAGTACCAATCCAATAACATACAAATTATCATTGATAGAAAACTACACTATTGCCGTGTCTCATAGGCTTCTTTTTTTCCTGGATATATAAACAATAGCTGTGGATTAAGGTACAAGATTGTAGCGAACTGCAGGCAGCAGAAGATATTTCTATGAAATGACTTTCATAGCTAGGGACGCATCTCCTGCCACGATTTTATAAAAATACAAAACCAGAACTGCTTCGCGACACATCGCCTGCTACTGCCTGCAGTAAGCTATAAACTTGTGCTTTAAAGCTATGAGAGTGGAGTCACGTTAAGAAATTAGCTTGCATAATAAAGCAGTGTCTAGGGGGTTGATGAATAGGACACTTCACTCTTTACTTGTAACAAAATATAATTTCAAAGATGGAATAATATTCTAAGCAATATTTTTCTATTTGATAATGACATAGCCAATCAGTTTATTAGTGTGAAGTTACAGATTAGCCAGCACATACCAGCAAAATAAAGGTATTTAACTTACAAATTCTCTTCACTCCTTTAAATATAATTTAAAGGATGTATTAAATTAAATACATTAATTAGCTTATCAAGTGCCCCCATAAAACTCGATTATTCTGTTAGCAAAAACTTGTCTGTCAGCACTACAAGATTTAGTTTCTCAAAAGGCATTGTTTCACAAAAAATACTAATTTAATATTAAGAAAATGCAGAAAACACAACATTCTTTAGAGATAATACTATAAATAACGCTATAACACGTATTCAAGGACAACTTGATAGTAAAACATTTTATCACAATAAAGTAAAATACTGTCTCACTTCAAAACAAAGTTTAACTCCAAAATTTGGGTAAAGTTGAACAAGAATGCAAATATAATATTAAATCATTAAAATACAAAGGTTACTGATGTCGGACACCGAATGATATAGCGAAATACACGTCATTTAGTCATAAAACTCACCTGGTTTATCTATATCAAATTAATCTATGTCACAACTTACAACTAAGTCACTATGACCGTAACTTTAAACTATAATTGATTCTGTAAAAGCTTATGATCCTATTCAACAATCCACTATACATTCTTTACTGACACCTTTGTTATAAAAATCAATAATTTCAGTATTAAAAATCATAATGAAAAATGGCCAAAATGGCCTATTTAGCGATTATTGACGTTTTCAAGATTATTTGACATTTACGAAGAAGTGTTGCCTTCGTCACATAATGATAGAAAGTTTTACTTAGATAACTATTTTTTTTCCTCAAACGATCAATGAGAACAAATATTTTGTGATCAGAGAATCAAAGGCACACGAAGTATAAGTCGGACACGTTTTGCGATTACATGCCGGTATTCCTGATGCGTAGCTTAGTGTTTTATAAATCTTCTTCAAAATTGATACCACTCATGACTCATGGTAAGTATGTCAAGCGAGTCGTGTAAACTTTAATCCATCAAACGGATTATCACAAGTTCGTTTCTACATGCATCAGATAGGTTGGCTACAATATTTTCATACTTTTAGCTCAATTATCAAAATTTTGATTTTTTTACTGTGATGTGATCACGATTTCGGATTTAGATTCAACCATATCTGTCATGACATTGAATCTTACTGGGGCACATAATATTGCTAGCTACTTTATGAGATTGCTGTTTGAACTTACAATTAACTGTTTTTCTGCATTTTTAATAACATACAACTATTGTCAGCCGCCTTGAATGATAAAGTAATAAAAAGCACAGTTGATAATTTAGCCTACTCATGGCCATAGAAGACAAGACAGTAATATAAATCAAGCATCAAAACAAGTTTAGGCGTACTATATCATATTTACTATATAATGATGATGATGATAATATTAAACCTGGAGGAGCTCGTGGTTAAGGTGAATGCTCCAGGGTAGCAAGAAAGAATGAATATTTCAGAAATAATCATTCTTTCGAACTACATGAACTTAGAAGGCTATATTGATGATTAAAATGGTTATAATTCTTTAGATAAATACGCGTTACGGTCACGGATCGCATTTGGTCCACATACAGCTTCACACTGACCGGCAAATTGCAAAAAACATAAAAATATTTGAATTTCGCGGGCTACCCTGGAGCATTCACCATAACAAAACGTGACATTGGCCAAATCATAGACATATAAATAGCATTTTTTTCTACCTCTATGGGGTAAATGCACAAACCGTACGCCAAAGAAAAAAAAAATACGATCTTCAAGGTTAAGCAACGCTTGCCAAGGTTGGTCTGTGGATAGGTGACCATATTACCATACCGAGTTTCCTTTAGTCCCGGCTGTCATTTGTGGAACTTTGGCTTTGTTACGGATTATCAGAAGCCAGTAAATCTGACTCCAGTTTTGCCAAGAAATACCGTGTTGTTACCCATTTAATGGGTTGTGGAGGACTGGTAGGCGGCCATTTCACGTAAAATACTGGTATTCAGTTGAATCCGGTTTGACTGGAAGTCGACCCCAATATAGTTGGGAAAAAGCTAGGCAAATGATGATAATATTAAACCTCACAACAATCTGTCAAAGAAGAATGGCGAGATTGCATGTAATCGGGAACCCATTGATAGAGGTTGCGTGACTTGTTAAAACTGGGGTATAGTCAAAGAACGACTTAAGACTAACAAAAAAGCAAATGGAAAGTAGGTTGAAGAAGATTGGAGAAAAGAGATATTAAACATTTTCATCTTTATCGCTAACGCATTAGATGGGAAAATTTGACAATGACGGGATGCGTGATTTGCTTTCAAAGCTAAAGTTTTGGGAACACATTTATTATGCGTACAGCTAAGGAGTAGAATTCCCTGCCAGAGTCTGTGTTTCCTGATAGCTATAATCTGGGAGTCTTTAAGTCAAGAGTGAATCGGTTACTTCTAGGGAAGCGTGCTCCATCTTCGACCACATCATCGCTTACCATCAGGTGAGATAGTGGTCAAACGCGTGCCTATCAATAGTTAAAAAAAAATAAAAAAAAGGTGGCCTTTCTAGACCCCCTGGTGATATTTACGAATTTATTTGTTGTGACTTTGCCCAACGTCCTCCGTGCTGAGTCAGGTGCTTTTGTGGACTGGGTTTCTAAATAAGGTGAATGCTCTAGGGTAGCCCGCGGAATTCAAATATTTTTATGTTTTTTGTAATTTGCCGGTCATTGTGAAGCTGTATGTGGACCAAATACGATCCGCGACCGTAACGCGTATTTATCTAAAGAATTATAACCATTTGAATCATCACTATAGCCCTCTAAGTTCATGTAGCTCGACAGAATGATTATTTCAGAAATAATCATTCTTTCCACATACAGCTTCACACTGACCGGCAAATTGCAAAAAACATAAAAATATTTGAATTTCGCGGGCTACCCTGGAGCATTCACCATAACAAAACGTGACATTGGCCAAATCATAGACATATAAATAGCATTTTTTTCTACCTCTATGGGATAAATGCACAAACCGTGCGCCAAAGAAAAAAAAAATACCTTTATGTCAATGTCAATGTGTGTCAATGTCAATTCAGAAATAAATTCGTGATAATTTCCTAACCAAACAAAATATTTAAAATAATATTTTTCTGTGTTATGTCCATGTAATTACATAATGTTTCAGTCGGTGTTAAAACGTTATTTAATTCTGCGCAAATTGAAGCCATTGAAGGCACCACTTCCTACACAAATTAGAAGAATTCACGTGACTTCAAGTAATTTTTGTTCTTTATTTACATAGGTGTAATTATGCGAATATACATTCAATTATGTGTATTTACAGATTTATGGCATGGGGAATACGAATGGCAGGACCCGAAGTCCGAAGATGAGGTGTAAGTATTGCAATTTATGTTCTTTATGCAACAAGCTTATCACAAAATTTTGCGATACCGCCGAATTTGAATAAACATTGGTATCCATTAGTTTAAAAACATAATAAAATTGACATTAGGTACCTACAACATACTCGATATCTGTTAATTTTATTACTTTTTAATGACTATGATAAGGTATTGTTTAATTTCAGAGTAAATGTAACTTATATAGACAAAGATGGCAACAGAATCAAAGTAAGAGGAAAAGTTGGTGACAATGTAATGTATCTGGCTCATAGATATGAAATACCAATGGAAGGTTTGTATATTTAGTTTATGAAATAGTATTGAAAATGTATAAGCAACAACTCAGTAGCAGCAACTTACAATGCTAATATGAACAATACCGCAAATGTTAGACAATGTTGTAAAACTTTAGCACAACATGTATGTTGCATCCTTAGCCCGCAACTAAGAGTACCAAGCAGTTTATACCCAGTATTTATCAAGAAATTAGTCTTTTAATTAGTCAGTGGATCGTCTTAGGGGCAGAGTTCATTTAAAATTGTAAAAACTTGCTTCTAAAAAAAAAATCTTTTTTCAGGAGCCTGTGAAGCATCATTAGCTTGCACAACATGCCATGTGTATGTACCACCAGAGTACTTTGATAAGCTCCCTCCTTCTGAGGAAAAGGAAGATGATTTACTAGATATGGCACCATTTTTAAAAGAAAACTCTAGGTTAGGTATGTATGAGAACATTTATTTATTATAAACCTTATTGTACACCAATAATAACATAAAAAGAATACTACAAACTAAAACACATAAGTACAATGGGCAACCTTATGCATTCCGCGATCTCTTTCAGGCAACCTTATGCATTCCGCGATCTCTTCCAGGCAACCTTATGCATTCCGCGATCTCTTCCAGGCAAACTGGAAAGTAATTGCTTGGACATAAAATGGGGTTGTCATCGGTGTGACACTACTTAATCATAATATATATACACACATAAATATAAATTCTTAACAACATAATTATCTTAACAATAAATAAATGAATCCGCAAGGCAGTTTCGTGATGAACTGTTGGGCACTAGCAACCCCACGGACCTGATCTCCTGGGAGAAGTCTTGTTACTCATTTCCAGCTTGCCTTTATTGGCTGGCTGAAGTGAACACTGACGAGAAACAGAGCTCCCACCTCTTTCTTGCCTTAATCGGCTGGTCTGAGTGGAGATTCGCAAGAGCAAACGTGCTTGGGAGAAGGATGTATAATCCAGTAAGATGCTGGTAGGGATCTTGACCGTACTTCCGGGATTGTCCTGATAGCCGTGGTATACCCTCCACTTCTTTAGCACCTCAGAATATGTTGCCCCCTTGGCGCTACGCCACTTTGAGCTAGCGACCGTTTTCGGGGGGGCCATTTATTGAGTGTGCAAGTCACGCCCTGCCATTTGTAAGGCAGGGGCTGGCAATCTACCCCTACTATTGAACTGAATAAAAAAAAAAAAACCGGCCCATATAATATACTGGAAAAAGTAGAAAAAAGAAGACTAAGAAAACAATATATTTAGATGTCCTGGCGATAAAACTAAATTAAACTGTGCTGTTAGAAAACTCAAAAAACCTCTTGAAAATGACAGGAACAATAGTATTCAGGCCTTCCTGAGTAATCTAGATGCTACAACTGCTACTGACTAATCGCTTCCACGGTGAATAGTCAGTAGCAGTCACGAGAAAACTAAAACGATCTAAAACAGTGTCTTCTACACTTTGGCAAGCCGATGAGAGCTGAGCTTGAAGTGACGTGGAAAAATGTGTAACATTCGCCGAACACTTAAAAGGCATTTTTCAGCCCCACCCTTACGAAGGGCATCCAGAGCACAAAGTAAAGTTATTCGTGAAACTCAGCTTATCAAAATGTTTACGAAGCAGGAACTAGTTAGAGCTATAAATAACGTAAAACCTAAAAAAGCCCCGGGCTATGAGTTGATAACCGGTATGATCCTGCGACAACTTCCGGATTCTGAACTGAGCTTCTTGTTATCTATCTACAACGCTATGTTAAGACTTCACTTCGTTCCACCTCAGTGGAAGACCG
Source organism: Lacanobia oleracea (assembly GCA_950371165.1). Taxonomy (NCBI): domain Eukaryota; kingdom Metazoa; phylum Arthropoda; class Insecta; order Lepidoptera; family Noctuidae; genus Lacanobia; species Lacanobia oleracea. The sequence goes on from OX493412.1 coordinate 14,430,424, forward strand.
CTAAAATCTTAATGGTTCCGAAACCAGGAAAGCCACTTGAAGATCCATAGTCATACTGACCTATTAGTCTGCTCCCAACAGCTTCAAATATGTTTGAATCGCTCCTACTTTTGCGAATACTGTCAATAATCAAGGAAAAACTTTTTATACCCGACCATCAATTTGGATTTCGACAGAGACATTGCACAACAGATCAAGTCCACAGGCTGGTAACTAAAATTTATAGTACGTTTGAAGATAAAGATTACTGTGCAGCTGCATTCCTTGACATCTCTCAAGCATTTGATAGAGTCTGGCACGAGGGCCTCCTTTATAAAATTAAAACTAGTTTCCGAAGCGACGTCTTTCTAATTTTGGAATCATACTTGAAGGGCAGACATTTTTTCTTGCAAAGTGGTGAAACTTCTTCAAAACTTTATCCTATGTCTGCTGGAGTCCCTCAAGGCAGTGTGCTTGGGCTGATTTTATATTTGCTTCATACTGCAGATTTGCCAATATTAAATCTAGCGACTACAGGAACGTTCGCGGATGACACAACAGTACTGGTGTCTCATACTGACCACAAAGTAGCTGTTTGGACGACTTGGCCATCTGGCTCAAGAAATGGAGGATAAAAGCCAATGAGACGAAGTCAGTAAATGTCACGTTCACTAAATAAAAGCATACTTGTCCACCTCAACAATATTACACGGCTTAACAATATTTTAGTGCCTCAAGCTGCACATGTTAAATACCTTGGTTTCTACCTAGACAGACGCCTTACATGGAAAAGCATATTTTCACGAATCGCGAACAACTTGGACTCACACTGAGAAAGTACTACTGGATAATTGGCCGGAATTTACAGCTACACCTGCAAAATAATACCCTGTTATACAAAACAATTATAAAGCCTATTTGGATCCATGGCATCCAGCTGCAACAGCATCACACTCCAACATTGAAGTTATACAGCGGTTTCAGGATAAGACACTAAGAATGATCACAAACGCGCCATGGTATGCCCCAAATGAGGCTCTACACCGTGATCTGACGATTCCCAGACAAAGAAGAGGTAAAAACTACATCCAGTCGTACAAGGAGCGAATTACGCGTCACCCAAACATCCTGGCAAGCCACCTTATGGATGGAAAAGGGCCTAGATACAAAATACCTCAAGACTTCATCCGATAAACATAGCTACATAAGTAAATAGGTTGTGTCACAGGACACATACCGACCAAGACATTTTTTATTTAGCCTGTACCTTTCCACTGCTGGGCAAAGGCCTCCCCCAAATCTTTTCCGGCGCCACCTCGTACCAGCCCTCACGGTACGCGTCCAGCCAGTCGTTGCTATACGTAGACATTGGCAAAAACATCATTGATTCATCAATCATCTGTTTTTTGATCAATTTGGACTAATGTCGCGAAGAACACTTCAACTAATAAAAAATGTTGATCATGTGCCCCTACAAAAAGGTACCTAAATATTTTTTCTGCATTTCCAGGATGTCAAATAACTCTAACCAAAGAAATGGAAGGTTTGGAAGTACAATTACCAAAAGCAACGAGAAACTTCTATGTTGACGGACACAAACCGAAGCCGCACTGAGTTGGAACAATACATTACATTGTAAGCTTATTATGAACAAAACTTGAACAGCACCTCTAAGAAAAGACACTGTAGAAAACTGTATCATTATAAAACGTCTTAATTGAGGGTAGTTGTAGTTTAAAATGGCTGCTATAGTGTAATGAAAGTAGGTACCTACTTCTTTTTATTATTTACGTAGTCGGTTAGGTACCTACATCCTTTTAATTTCGTAAGAGAAATATCGAATAGGGTATATAACTAAAGAAATGTAATTAGTCCGCCAGATAGATTTACAAAAAATATTGGAAACACATTTTTTCTTTTTTCACATAAATAAAAAATTAAGACGATAAAGTGCGCTGAAAACTCCTGTGACGTCACATTTAAGTAAGTACACTTTTTACCAAATAGTGACGTCACAAGCCCCACTCCTGATCTTTGATTCATTTCATCTTTGTCAATTTTTATTGATTTGATAAAGCAAAAAGTATGTGTCCAACATTGATGAACTGACAAACTAAATAGAATCATATTTTTTATTAATCAGGAATCATCCCTATTGTAGAAAATAGCCTTGATTTTAAATAATGTACAGAGCATACAATTTTAGAAGTTGGAATGATAGCAGAAGGTTGTGAAAGCATAAAGACACATTTCCACATGTAATGAAACTTTTGAAAGACCCTATCGTCACTTGCTAAGTTTGAAGACAAGAAAAGCAAACCAAGGCACGCGCTGTCAAGTGTCATCCTAATGCAACACTATTTTCCATCGACACGCTAAGAAGAAAAATACAAAGCGACCATCGCGCGAATACACGATCGTCGTGTTCATTTGTACAGCAAACCCCGTTGCGTTGTCGCGTCGACTGGGTGCGCCTTACAGTTTTTCCGAACAAACAATTTACGCGACGATCACGGTTTCGCGCGATGGTCGCTTTGTATTAGTACAACACCTATACAATTTGTAGTACGAATCAAATGCAGTATAGTTCGGGACAAACTAAGAAGTCGGATTTAAAAGCCGAGTAAAGAGGGATAGAAGATCACTTTAGCACTAAGTGCGAAATAGATTTATTTTCATGTCTCTTTCATACTTACTAGTAAACCAATGTTGTATCCTGCTGTCAAATCAGACTTCTTAGATTGTCACGAATATAATGCTTCTCAAAGTTTTCTTGTATTTGGAAATGTTGTAAACGAAATGGAATGATCTGAGAGTGAGTCGAGACTGTTTATGAATGCAAAAATGTTTAGGATCAGCATCATTATAACATTAAAACAAGATTGCTAAAATGAAAAGCAGTGCAATAAATTAGAATCATAGATCTTTCTTGAGTTACAGTGTAAATAATTTAGTTAAGTATTTGTTATCAATTGTTTCTATTGAAATGTTGTACAGAAGTTGTATAAAATAAAACAATTTAACATTACTTATGATTATTTTATTTTATAATTAAGGATATGCATGTCTATGTTTAAATTAGTCTTATAAATAGAGTATTTGCCAGATCACAAAAAACATAAGGAGGAAAGGCCCAAAAAAACATTAACCATCTTAACAGACTTTTGCCATTTACAATATGAGTTATAGTAGGATGAATTTGCATTACTCGTTGATATCACTGTTATCTTATAAAATAAATAAAAGTGATTGTACTAAAATCAAGATAGATAATATATCTTATTTCAAGGCAAATATGACATTTAGAAATCATCTTATACAACCTGTAACAGAATAAACGCAATACCTCTTAAGGGGTCATTGTACTCATCATTTTGAGCGACATTCACTGTGGGACCAACATCGAAATCGCGAAAAAAATGGGCTCCTCATTTATGTGCGCATAACTCGACAAAATGTACTGAACAGCTGATTTTCTTTTCGCGTTTTCGGGATTGGTCCCGTAGTAAAAGTTGTTCAATATGATGATTACAATGACCCCTTAAGGTATATTGCGTTTATTCTGTTACACGTTGTATAAGAATGACTTCTCAGTTGATAACGAAGAGTTACATAATATTATTATTATTATTATTATATACTTTATTGTACACCTCATAACAAGCACAGTAAAAACGCTTATAAAACTAGTGTACAATGGGCGGTCTTATCGCACAGGGCAATCTCTTACAGACAACCTTTGGATGGACTGAACTAAAGAAGCTAGATTTAGGGCGGTCAGTGTACAAACATCATAAATAATATTAATAGAGAGACATACATAATAATATAAAACAAATACATACAATATTAAGTAATATACTAATAAATATCAAATATATAACAGGGAAAGGAGACAAAACGTTATAGTGAGAGGTAATGTTCCTTCACCAATTTTTAAAACGTTGGTAGCGTTTGAGCGCGCCTCACATCTATTGGTAATGCATTCCACAAACTAATAATAATAATTAATAATAATTTAACTAATAAAGAAAAGTAACTTAAATCACAACTAAAATATCAATCCATTGTCACGGAGCAGAGAAAAGTGGGATGAAAAAGAACCAATGGAATTAGCTTTAGGCAGAGATTTGCATACAGTTCACTCATTAACCCATACGTCGCTAGTTGTGTTTAGGTTCCATAAGATAGACAGAAGGGTATTGCCACAAACCGCACAAATCCAGACTGCAGGCTGATACTGCGGAATTCCGATGATGATTAATAAACTCAATAACACCCGCCTCAGTAGCTCTTACAGTCACTAGGTCTAAAGCAGTTTATGAATATGAATAGAACATGGCACCTTAAAACCTAGTCCGCACACTATTTCTTCTATGACTATCCAAATGCTTCTTCAGACTTTGTTTATAAACAGTACTATAGCTACACTTATCACAATAAATCGTCTTTTTGTCCTTCTCATGTCTTAACCAATGACTGGTCAAACCAGACTTAGCTGCACAACGGTAATCACAACCGTTGAACGTACATACATACGGTTTATCATTTGTATGTGTACGTTCATGTATCTTCAAATTTGGTGGATGATATGTTGTATATTCACAATGTGAACATTTTATCTGGTTATTACGTAAATGTGTTTTCTCATGCTGTTTGAAGTGTGATAGTTTCGATGTACTATAACCACATGTCATGCAGTAATGCAGCTTTCTTTTCACAGACTCATGTTTGTTTGACAAATGTGTTGACAATTCAGTTTCATTATCAAAAGTTGCATGACATACATAGCAAGATTTCTGTATTATAATCAAATTGTGACTTTGGATGTGTTCTTGCAGAACCCTTGTGTTTTTAAACTGCTTCTTGCAAATATGGCATTTTAGTTTAGTTCTTCTTAATTTGTTCTTTGCAGTGCTTTTTATGTAATTATAGTTTTCAAAGTGTTTGTTCTTTACATGGTGGCGCACAGTTTGTACGGTAGAATAGGAGTTGTCACAGAACTTGCAGATATATCTTCCAAGATTGTCTATAGATTTGTACCAAGTTTCTTCATTTACTGGTTCCTGAAAATCAATACAATAATGTTTAAATAAGGCATAATAATACAACAGCTTAAAACTGTTTCATTTCCTGTTACTTACTAGAGGATACTTATTTTCATCATTTACTTCAGTTTCATGATTTTCTAAACCCTCATTGATGATAAGGACACTCGAGTCCTGGAATTGCAAACAAAATAGTAACTATCTAAGAAATAACAAACCACGACTCTCTTTGGGTCAAGGATTGGTTGATAGCAGTCCATCAACATTTAATTATTTCTTAGACAACATCAGAAAGCCAGTATAGGTCTAATCTTACCTACTACTATCTACTAAAAAAAAATAGCCTACACGATCCTTATCCTATCACTATAATCGAATCTAAACATGCCCAAATTATAAGTAAGGAATGTTTGCACCTCTACTAAAACTGAATTAGATGATATTTTTTATACTAGTCGCGTAGGACAAAAGTGATGATGTCTGTTTGGCAAAATGCCAGAATTCCTTGATATTGCGCCACCGAAATCGTGACTAACAATTACAGTTTAAAATACGATTATATATACGATATTTTTATATCTTTTTTATTGTTTTTACTGTTACTTACCCGTTGATTTATATTTTCATCACAAAAACCTGGTGTTACGGAATCGCATGTGGCACATGTTGGTTTCTCGATATTTTCACACAGTGGATCAGTGTCGAAAGACTCAAAATACTCGATTTTTATTTCCTCCTCTTCCTCGTTTTCCCTCATTGTGTTTGTTTGTTATTGTAATTTATAAACAATGGAAATACAATAAGAAATCGCAACAACTTCACACAATAACAATAAATGACGTTTCGACAGTTCATCGACCTTTTGATGGAGTTTTGGCATTACGTAAATATTCCATAAACCTACCATTGTTAACTTAGTAAGAAACCTCTGAAAAAGATTAAAAGTAATGAATTAGCTAAAGTTTTATTTTATTTTATTCCACCTTCATAACTAATTTATAAATCGTGAAAAGTTATAAGTGTATTAAAAACTACATTTATTAAAATGTACTAATTCAGTAGTGATTGTTTTTATATGGCAATCAGCTAATGCGCGTCCCGCTCTTCATTCGTTCGCGACTCAATATATTTCATTCGTTCAATCAGTCTGCTCGCGACCGCCGTAGAAGGAGGTATCGCCGGTTTCGATTCTATCTAAACGCGTTTCGGTGTGATTTGTGTTTTGTTTTGTGGTGCATGATGGCTTACAACGGTAGTGGTGGCAAGAGACTGTGTACAGGGACCGACCTGGACGTCGAAAGGGTGAGTCACAATATTTATGTACACAATTATTGTCAAACCTATATCTACGTAGACCCGACGAAAATGGCCGTGTTTTGTACATTTCCCGTTCCATGTTCGTGTTTCAGTCACGAAACGCTTTTGTAATAGTTCCTGTAATCATCCGATTGATGATAATGATCGTTTGTGTGATTGTTACTACGTTTAGTTTACGCGTCTTGTCATGATCACGTTACGTTGTTGATTTCTCGTTTTGAGGTTACGTTTTGTTGACACATGATTAAATAAAAAATAAAAAACTGTAGGTACGTGCGGATTTAAACATTTTCTTTTCTCCGCTTTTAATTTGTCGCTAGGGATTTTTCTTGTTGCGACATTCACGAAATAAACGAAAATAGCTTGCTGCCCAGACACTGTCAATTAATGTGATTGACATCGCTCGGTCATTAGGCCTTTTGGTGTTCTTGTTCGCGGGAAACAGAGGTATTTCCCGTTTTCTAGGTCGAAAACAATACCCACCGGGTTTCGTACTTGAACACCTCTATATTTAAAAATAGGAATAGGAAACTAATTACCTAGCAAAGCTTTATTTTGTCTAACAAACTTTTCTTTTCTAAAGACCCGCGGTAACCTACTAATGATTCCAATTTTGAACTTAGTTTCCTTTTCCTTGGAATCTGTTTTCACAACTGTCTTACCAAAAAAAATATGTTAACACCGTTAACACATTCTTGCGATTGTGGGTAGTTATTTCAGAATAAAGAATGAAATGATTACTTATTTAAGATTTTCACGTTAACAGATTTTATTGGCGGTTTGATTGTGATTAAATTAAAATTGTGAAGTGGTTATTGTATAAAACGTAGTGTTTTCTCACACAAAAAGTAATTAAAACAGAAATTATTTTTATCTTTGACGTAGGTTCCTACTTAAACACTTTTCATGTGTTATTTTTTGTAAAGATTGAATAATATAGTAGTGAAATCTTTGAAATGTTTTAAAATAAATAAGGCATCGACAAAATTACGTATTATTTGAATTATGGATCTTTGATGACTATAATACAAGAGATCAAAGTGTGCTAAATTAATTTACGATCGTAAAATGTTTATTGCAAACATTTATTACTCCGGTTCCCTGTTTTGATTGAAAACGTAATATCTTCTCAAAGATTTTAACTATGACGGTCTATCAAAAACAGAAGGAACTAACTCTTTCAATTTATTGTGTAGGGCAACACTAATGATACCTTTATAAAAAGTAAAATTATTTGTTTTATGAAGTAGGTAACTTCTCAACGTATGTTCGGATACGATCATGAAAAGCCTTTCGTAGATAGAAAGTTAGGTACACAATGGCTGAATACGCAAAAAAAAAGCGCGGGAAAAGCTTATAGGTTAGTAAATCCCTTAAAAAAATGCAGCATGTGCTGTGTGCTGTGTACCTACTTAACAGACAGTGCCCAACAGTTATTTCGGCTTTTAAAGTCTAGCTCATCAAAATCTGTTTCGGGAGACAATTTCATTAAACACCCTAGGATAGTAACAAAAACACACTTTGGATCAGCCTATCTAAAATTGTTTCGATTTGCGTTCCTGGCGGCTACTCTCTAAGCCCGAAGTCCGAAGTTTCGGGCTTAGTTGCGGACGTTTTCTACTCCGTAACACCTACGGACTTACGATTAGTCCCGCACCCGAACTAAGAATGAATGAGCTTAGAGAGTAGCCCCCCAGGTTCGGAATAAATAATAATAATATTATAAAGAGGTAAAGTTTGTTAGGTTGTATCTCTGGATCTACTGAACCGATTTTGAAAATTATTTTACCAATAGAAAGCCACGATATTTGTGAGTGTCATAGACTATATATTAACCCGAAAAATACCGCCCAACGGAGAGGGCACGGGTCAGCTAGTTGTTAATAATTTCAAATCTCACACTCCATTTGTTTTATTACACACTAAAAGTTCACCTAAATGGTCTATGTATCACTTCATTCATTAAAACTTCAAAGGTGTTCAAAGACTTGACTCCACTTTGAAGATTTTCCAAAAGTTTAATTGAATCCCGTTGATAATTGAATGGTAATATGTCCCCCTTTGTAATTTATATTGGAATGTACGAACGCGGTTATTTTACGAAACTTTTAAGTCATCAGTGAATGGGTTACGTATAAGTTAGCGTGCTCCACTTCATCTAGGGTTGCCAGCTCTTCAAACCGAAAAGCCGGACAGACCAGGCAGTTTCGCCGGACATTTGGGTAAAAAGGTCGGACACCCTTAATTTTAAGGGTTCCGTACCCAAAGGGTAACCAACGGAACCCTATTACTAAGTCTCCGCTGTCCGTCCGTCTGTCTGTCAGCGGGCTGTATCTCAAGAACCGTAATGGATAGATAGTTGACATTTTCACAGATTGTGTATTGCCGCTATAACAACAACTAATAAAAATTAAGGTTCATGGTACGGAACCCTTCGTATGCGAGTTTGACTCGCACCTTGGCCGGTGTTTTAGTATTACGACAATTTTTTAAGTAGCCTTTTTTCATTCTCCATAAAATTTACCCTAAATTCTAATGAAACTACAAAACAATTGAATGAATTAGTTTTATTTGTTATTTATCATTCAATATTAAATTATTATATATTAATTTCAATAGGAGAAGTATGTAGCTAGTGATGAAAGGTGAGGTAGGCTCAAATTAAAAAAGCTTATCAAAAGTCGGACACAGCCAAAAAGCCGATGTCCGACTAGTACCTGTGTTAATTAAACAAGAAAAATAAATCGTTGCACTATGGTTATGGTTGACATATCAATTGTCAGTTAACACGCGCGGTTGATTAACCCTTTCAATGCGGCAGAACCGAATGTGCAGGTTGTATTCGGCACATTCGGTTTCGCTCCACGATGCATAACGTGTAGTTCCGTATTGTTTAATAATGAATTCCAGTTAGCGATTTAATTTTTAAAACAACACACGTTTTTGCCCCTATATAAAACGCCATTACGTTCTATCGAGGGTAGGTCGGTACATCATATCGATTTATCTGTGTCGTTTATCCCTGTATCACGCTCACTAAGGGAATAATTCCATCGGCAAAATATTTTATAGCTTTTTTATCGCCGTAGGAGCCTTAAATAAATAGTGTGGGCGGTAAAAATATTTCTTTTGCCGTTTAAAGGTTTCCAACAAACGCGTAGAATCACAAGACGTAGGTATTAAATAAACTCATTCTATTTCTGAAGTGTTTAGTCTACTCGTAAAGAATCGAGTTTACGAACCTTGATAAAAGTTACTATTCAATCGATATTCCGTATCGGTCGTTCTAGTATGTATGGTAATGTAATTGGCGCAAATGAACAATATTTGTGTGTTTATTATGCGTTGATAATTTAAATCAGTGGTTTTTAAAGATTGAAAGATTAATAAAAAAATCTCTTTTATTTTATGGAACCCCAAATAGGATAGGTATTTGCAAAAAAATAACAAGAAGCTTGATGAATTTATGTGAAAAAAGAAACTGTTTCATTGCCAACTGAGTAACTTCTCGCTAACTACGTAGATGAGCCGTTCTTCTAAACACATTTTTGCACTACCTATTTGAAAATAAATTTGTAACTGCACTGTAAGTCTTAAATTTAGGTATAGGGTATTTAACTAAAAAATCTAATTAGTCTTTCAGATAGATTTTCATAAAAATATTGGACACATTATTTTTCTTTTTCACGTAAACGTCATGTGGCTTTGTAAAATTGTACAAAAAATTCCAAGCCACATGACGTCACGCGTGTCTTTAACTCGCTGTATCCTCTTCATTTTTTGTTTACGTGAAAAAATAAAAAATACGTGACCAATATTTTTTGAAAATCTATCAGACGGATTATTTTTATTTTTTTACCCTATTGCGGTTAGTTACGTTACGTAAGATTCAAAATCGCGAGTATAATTATAAAATGACCGAACACGTTTGACCTCGTTATTAAACGCCTTTTTTGGAATTCTTGTGCTAATTTGCAAACTCTTAATTATCTTCAGCTTCTGAAGAGTATCGAAATCAACTGTTGCTATCGGCTGTTGAAAATAATCAACCAATCACAGAAGCTATTTATTACACGTTTGACTATTTGTCACATTTATTTTGCTTTAATTTTCGATCCTAAAACTATGGTAGGCGCAAGATAAACTTACAATAAAGTACATTGACCTTTCTCCAATATCCCTTCGTAGATACCCGAACAATAAATTATGAACCGTTTTTCACTACTAGAGCACGTAAAGGATCATGATAGAAGTCGATTCAAGACAGCTTTACCTATGTCTTTATTTCTGTTCTTGATATTAAGAAAGTCAATAAATGTATGTATGTGGTCTACCTTAGGTGTTAGTGTATGATAATTAAAACTGTGTTTAAAACAAGTAAATAAAAACCACACGTATAACATGATGCTACAAGTACTTAGGTACTAACCACATTAATAAGAAACACATCCCTATACAGCGTGTTTCTGACATCGACGCATAAACGATTTCCAGGGGTCCAGGACATGATTCTGGACACCCCCTGCTTTGGAATTTTTCGTCGGCTTTTTCCTCATTTTTTAATTTTTTTCAGGAGTTTTTTTTTACTTTAGACTGCTCATAATCGTTATTCTGACCTAACCCAATAAGATTTTTAATTAAAAAGTCATTAATTCACTATTTTCACAAAAAAAGCAATGTAAATAAAACATCAAATTAGGTATCTGCTCAGCTGTTATCTAAACGATGTGATGGATTCTTATCAAAACATCAATATTTATATCTTCGTCTACTAATAAATTGCTTTTCTTAAAGGCTCCTGCAGAACGGCGCGACGGGACTAAGATTTTTCTAACTTCTGCCAGCGTCATCATCCCCTAGCTTAGACATTTCCCAGCTATATTGGGGTCGGCTTCCAGTCAAACCGGATTTAGCTGAATACCAGTACAGTACCCATTATAAAATTAATAATCATTTTAATAAAATGATTATTATTATTATCTAAGTGACACGGTACTTCTGCGGCATCGCTAGTGTGAAATTCTGAATTGGCCCAATGAATCTTATTACCGGGATGATTGATAAACCATTATGTCCAATTCCAGAATATGGTTTACCCGTATGCCAAAATTCATCCAAATCCGTTCTGTCGTTACGACGTGTAAGAGTAACAAACAGACAGACACATAGACAACAATTTCAATGAAAACGCACTGTTACATTATCATGTCATACCTGTGGGATAACGTCTTAAAACGAACGAACTAACAAAAATGTCTTATCAAATATTGCTTAGTTCTGATAAGGATATCGGAATTAATTCAGTAGGTACCTAATTTGCAACGTACGAATTTAAGCCCCTGTGATTAAGGCGCGTGCAAACATTAATAGATATTTTTAAAACTTCCAGACAATGTATACTTAGTTAGAATAGTAATTACATTTAACTTAAAAATTGAAGAATTAAACATACGAAAAATCAGGCACAAGCAAGTCATAAATTTATTGGCAGAAAATCATAGAATGAATCACCTTGTAATTAATTAGTACCTAATTTAGTCAAACTTAACCGCTAACCCTCATAGAGCTTATTTATACAACAATAATACAGTTCAATACACCAGTGCAGTCAAAAGTATTTCAGTCCATTTCATTCCCCCTTCTTCCAAAAAGAGCTAAAAGTAAGCTAACAAACTCAAACGGATATAATTGCCAGCGGAACATTGCTTGTGCCAGCAAAAATAAAGCAAAACTAAATGTATGCAAACGTATGCACACAAAAACGATGAGCGAAAAAACTGTATAAAAAAAGTTTATTTACGATTTCCAAGTCTATGACCGACCCGACGGTCAGAAGGTTAAAAAATAAAGAAGTATGCAATAGAAAAAGTTGCGCGCGTTTAAAAATATAATCTGTGTCATTTTTCTGCATTGGCAATCTCGATCACCTAAATGTCATAGCATGCAGTTTGAAAATAGAACGTTATTATTTGGAGGGAATAAAGCTGCAATACGTTTTGATAACATTACATTTTAAGCTATATTTATTAAGGTTGAACCAATGTTAATGCTGAAATGTCAACTGGATTGATTTAAATAATTGGCACTGACAATTACGTTAGCAATTGCCAATACAATAAATATTTGGTAAGTACATAATTGAATTTTAGTGTACATTCTGAACCTGGAATGTTTATTTGAATGTCCTACTCTAATTTAGTCGTTAGTTTGGACTAATAGACTGACGAAATGATTGAAGAATTTCAACGACTGATTCTTGAGAAAAAATATATTTAGACGACAACTATATTAAGTAGTGTATAGGAAAGGAAATCCTAAATATCATCCCCAGATGGTCATTCAGTAGGTCCTCAATCCGACTAATGGCGCAGGCAACTCAAACAAAGATTTTACCCATAAAATAGCAATCAAATGAACATTTATTACGCATTTGAATTCAATTTGGATCCTTACCCAGCACAGATGTGGTGGCACCAATTAATTGTAACAGCCGTCATCTGTTACAATCTCTAATCATAGAAGTTCTACAACTTGTGCAACCGCTCACAGATTTATGTAATTATGCTTTGATACTCATTTGCGGATGATATATTGATTTTTCATTGCACGCTTTGTTTTTTTTTTTTGATGTCTTATGTGTTGAATGCTAGGATTTTTATTTTAAGTGTGGCAACATTTTATGATTATATTCGAAAGAGTTTAAAAAAGTTAGTCATTAAGAATAAACTCCAGAAGAATTAAAAATAAACGAAAGTATTTTGCCATTTTAACGCTCGAATCGAACAAAGCGGTAACTTGTTATGCTGATTTGCCAATTTATTAATTAATAAAATTGGATGCGCCAATATGCGCATGATTGGTTTCTAGCGGTATATTCCGCTTTGGACTTTCTAGTTTTATTTAGTTTATATACGGTTTTGCTATAAAGATGTGTTAAGTAATTGGTTTTTGTTTTAACGATCTTCATGTGGCCATTTCAGTTAGGACGGCGTGTACTAAATAAACGTAGACGTTGTTCTCGCGATTTCGCATGAATGAAATAAAAAGCACATGGCTGCAGTTCAAATAACTCATTGCTGAGTCGTTGCGTGAGTTTTGTTTTTATATTTGTCAAGAGGGAACATGCCAGTGCACAAGAAACGTCTTTTACAAAAGAAAATACATAAATCACAGCTATAATATTTAACTATGATTGTGATTAACAAAGAAACAGCTTAAATGTACAAGTTTTCATTAATATTAGGGCGCGGAAAGATGGAAATTATCACAATATTTCTTCTTTTCATAAAGATTTGTATGCTACGGAATTTCACTCAGCCGCAAAAAATTCAACGGATTAGTCAGAAATAAATCAGCGAGAGCACACGTTTGGCGCTCGAACGTCTCTAATGTGAAACAATAAAATAGATTATTTTCAGAATGTACACTTCACACAATGATGCGTTACTATTACACACACAGGGAAAGTAATATTACAGAGAGATAAAATTGTTTATTTGTTGATATGCTTGTCATGGGTATAATCTCAGAAAGTTCTGATGCCAATATGCAAATTCCTTCACTGATAAATGTATATGACGCTACTCTATGGTTGCTATGTTTTTTATTACGTTAAAAAGACTTCCTGAGGGATAGACCACGTGAGCAAAGCCGCGTGAAAAGCCTAGTAGGTATATCATTAACAAAAAATTGGGACAACGAGTGTTTTGATTTTTACTTTTCCCATTCAAGTTTAAACAATTCTTCGCCATGAGAACCTTAGTCTCTCAATTTTGTCACACTCCCGTCGGCCGTCTGTGATTTTCTTTCGGCAAGCGTGGCACGGCTGACATTTCCGAATGAATCACGCGCACATACCTTTGCCAAGGGGGCGTGTCTTGCCGTCTACGATCCAGATAGCTCTCAGACGTGATTGGACGTTGACCGTTTACAATGGTTAGTTACGCCCTTTTCGGTTGTGACCGTGTTTTTTGTTTATGGAATTTGATGTTGCTAGGCTAAAAATGAGTTAAAAAAGTGTTATTTTCTTTCTCCCTCGGGATGACAATTGGTAAAGTCTTGTGCCAATATTTTAAATCATACTTTTGGAATGCATCCGAAGTCTAGAGAAATAATCATTATCTTGAGCCGTTACTTCGTGACTCATTGTGTTTTGGAGGTGTGTCTTCGTTGAAACTGGCAACAAAGTGCTTTCATTAGTAATTTGTCTGGCCGATAATAGGTGTATGTATATAACAAACAAAGATAGAATTGACATGAGTTATGTCATGCGTTCCTGATTAAAGCGTCTCTTTTCTTTTTTCTTTTTTTTTAAGGTTGGGAAATCATCAGATGACTCCTCCCGCTCTGGGTGAAGCAGGAGGGAGTGTCAGACTCTTACTGACTAAAACTCATCCGTGTTCCTCCTGGTGTCCTTTGCGTTCCAAGGCTACGGTACATCTTTCGAACAGATTCCGCAGCCCCAGCAGGCACCTGCCCTAGCGGGCCCCGTCTTCCCCGGGCCTGTTTCTGAACAGACGGCGAGCCACCCACTGCTCGCCGTCCGCAGGCGTCTTATCTAAGGACTGAATTTTCAAGAACGACTTAAAACTATGCAGACTGTAAATAAGTCACTGCTGAGACTAAAGGCGTGCGCATACGCACCATCATGTCATTTAGCCACCGGTCAGCGGCTCAGCGCATACTAGCCGCTTAGATCCTGCGGCGGTATGCCGCGGCACGTCGCGCGTTGTCTTACGTAGTAGGCTGCCGGAATGCCCTCCCTAGCGCGCTCTCCACCGCCGCGTCAAGAAATCCCTTTCGATGTCACGGAATCAATTTATGACATTGGCATTTATGTCGTATTCCTACTAAATAAGTTTGAATGTCCTTTGGTAAAAATTTAAATCCTCTGCCGTTCCGTCCCGGTATGCGTAGGCCCTTGGTGTCATCGCATTACAAGACGAACATCCCACGGATACGCGATCGTTCCCATGTTTTTAAGATTATTTGGTGCTATCTTCTTCTAATATATAAAAATCGAACTCCTCCGAAACGGCTTGACGGATTTAATTATGATTATTTTTTTGTGTATGTATCATATTTTACCTGAAGGTGCAAACAAACAAAAACAAAAATTTTGTTTATTATTTTTATATTCGGAAGGTCTTAGAATAGATGGTAGGCTATTTTTTAATATGGCAAAACAACATTTGCCCGGTCAGCTAGTACCTTTATATTTTTTTCGTTTGTTTAGCTGATTTTTTCCCACGGCTAGGCAAAGGCCTCCCCAAAGTCCTTCCAGAATCTCTTCTCCCTTCCTTGCCTTCTCGAACTTAACCGCGCTGCCATTGTATTCAAGTGGTTTTGTACTTAAGAAACTAAAGATCGCTGCATAATGGAGATCTTAATAATAAAGTTCAAATACCTCACTGAAAATAAAATAAAGCGGGATGAATAACTTCGAAACATTTCAGAATACGGCCGTAAACTTCATTAATTCATCATCATCATCTACCTAGCCTTTTCCCAACTATATTGCGGTCGGCTTAATTCTTTAATTCGGTGAACTTCATTAATTACATCACTCAATTTTAGACCTAATGAATAACAAAAGTTGACACATAACTGTCACCAGATCCCTTAAAATGTTTGACTAATAAGCCTAAAAGGTGCGGTCCGTCCATCAAATATCTATACTAATATATATAAAGCTGAAGAGGTTTGTTTACTTGAACGCGCTAATCTCAGGAACTGGTCCGCTTTGTAAAATTCTTTCAGCGTTAGATAGCCCGTTTATCGAGGAATGCTATAGGCTATATATCATCACGCTAAGACTAATAGCAGCGGAGCAGTATTGCAAATTGATACGCAGCCGAAGTTGCGCGGGTCAACT
The DNA here is from genome assembly GCA_950371165.1 of Lacanobia oleracea. Classification (NCBI taxonomy): domain Eukaryota; kingdom Metazoa; phylum Arthropoda; class Insecta; order Lepidoptera; family Noctuidae; genus Lacanobia; species Lacanobia oleracea. Next base: position 14,446,642 of record OX493412.1, read on the forward strand.
AGTACTAATATATAAAGCTGAAGAGTTTGTTTGTTTGTTTGCTTGAACGCGCTAATCTCAGGAACTACGGTCCGATTTGTAAAATTCTTTCAGCGTTAGATAGCTCATTTATCGAGGAAGGCTATAGGTTCTATATCATCACGTTAAGACCAATAGGAGCGGAGCAGACGAAGTTGCGCGGTTCGACTAGTATTTTATATATACCTTAACAGCCATCACGAATCAGTCCTGCCCTACATAGCCTGGAACTAGAACATTAGATCAATAGAGCAGCCTTGAAATCTAGCTATGTACTACAGAAATCAAATTTCGATTCGATAGATCGATTAGTTATTGAGGTTGCCAACAGGGCTGGCTGTAATGTCGACTGTTACTGTAATATCGTGCATGTAGACTTGTCGAATGGTACTGTTATATCGAGTAATTGAATAGGGATGTTAGGTATGGGTAAGTGAGGAGCTCGTGGCTAGATAATAACAGCCGCACGGGTCGATATTCAACTTTAAGCAACGCTTGCCAAGGTTGGTCTGTGGATGGATGGCCATCTTAACATAGCGAGTTTTCTCCGTGCCTCGGAAAGCACGTTAAGCCGTTGGACCCGGCTGTCATTTGTAGATCTTTGGCAGTCGTTACGGATAATCAGAAGCCAGTTAATCTGACTCCAGTCTGGCCATGAAGTACCGTGTTACCCAGTTAATGGGTAGTGCAGGTCTGGCAGGCAGCCGCTCCACGTAAAATACTGGTATTCAGCCAAATCCGGTTTGACTGGAAGCCGACCCCAATATAGTTGGGAAAAGGCTAGGCAGATGATGTTAGGTATGGGTAAGCGCGTTTTCATTGTTGGTGTGTTCGTGGATTTAGTTGGTAAGAATCTCCTATTATGGTGTAGGTACTAGCTTTTGCCCCCGACTTCGTACGCGTATATATCCCGTTTTTTCCCTTTCCCGTAGGAATTTCAGGAATTCCTCAAATCTTAGTGCTACCTTACAGAGTGTAGGGAAGCTACTTGCTAAATTTCAGCTTTCTACGACCAGGAGTTTCCGCTGTGGGTTGTCTGTCAGTTACTCAATAACAGAAGAATTTTATATGTATTGATGATTTGCTCATTTACATTATAAAGTGGATGGAGTTTTTATATTTGTTAAAGTTGATCTCTAGATGTAATTACTTTTACATTTCATGGTATATCTTTTTACCCCGGTGAAATGCACGGTTTCAGCGGGATAAGCCGCGGGAAAACCTAGTATATGTAGTTTACAGTCCATGTGTGTAGTGTTCACTTGGTCCAAAATGAAGGCACACACATTGACCTAACATGGTTTATTTATTTATAATAGATTTTATTGTACACCTCATAACAAGCACAGTAAAAACGCTGGTTGGCGCTATGGTTGTGCCTGGTATAGCCTTCTCTCTTTTCGAACTGCTTGAGAAAAGGTCATGCTTTGGTAAAATTATTACTTCAGTAATTGTTGTTTTGAAATGTAAATAAGTAATTGTAAAATATTCAATTAAGCATCAAAAAGTTCAAAATGTATCGGATTTTATATGCGCTTACTAATTGTGTTAAAATCACTCAAATCCCTTTCATTATGTGTTTTATTCAATGGTTAATGCTGATAGAATGTCACTATATCTTGAGCCTCAGAACGTTTTTTCTGTGGTGATAACTAATACGTTTGACCACTATCGTAAGCGATGATGTGGTCGAAGATGGAGCACGCTTGCCTAGAAGTAACCTATTCACTCTTGACTTAAAGACTCCCAGGTTGTAGCTATGTATCAGGAAATACAGACTCTGGTAATACCACTCTTTAGCTGTACGCACAATAAATGTTTTCCCAAAACGTGGTGTGCTTCTAGAAGCAGAATAGTATTGGTTTCTTGGTCTAAACAACACCACCTCTGCACAAATCCACACATAAAAATCAATAAATCTGACTTATAGGTACGCAAAAATACCAAAGTCCAAGAAATCGGATAACGTATTCAATTAACCGTTGTACTTCCGATTTGATCTTTATCAGTTCAATCCGATTTTGATACTAAAACATAAAATATCCAATTACTAAAAGCAGTATTTTATTTCTATTGGCTAATTGAAAAACTTATCTAACATTTCAATCTGTGCTAAACCACGAACTTTTACAAGCTTTTATTTAACTTGTAGTGTATTATGTTTGTTCAGGTAAAATCTTGCAACTGAATTTTAAATCAGTTATCTTGGAGAAGGGAACCGATTAAGCTGAAATTTGGTATACACGCTTATTTTGGATGACAATGCATGCTTCAACGTCAATCGAATTCCAATATGGCGACTAGTTGTAAACTGTAACGAGGGCTACCGTTTTTGTACTCACCAGTTGGCGCCACTGTCCAGTAAGGTTCTTAATCATGGCATTAAAGTTGTTATAACGTGCATGTGAACAAATTCAGTCTGTTTTAGAAAAATATTCACAAAAATCAAAACCAATAAACTCGCGTCAATAGTCAGCCACCGGTGAAATTTGACATTTCAAACCTCACGCTACACTAGTGCCTCTAGCGGCGAATTCAAACGTGATGGCCCTCATTCCGTCTTGTTTGTATGAATTGACAGATCACTTCATGTTTACCCTATACCTAAGTTTTCCCAGCGAAATGTTAACAGAATCGCACTGCAGTACTTCCGGAGATTTCCTCCTCCAGAAGCGCAAGCAAAGAAACAATTTTACTTCTTTTTAATACCAGTTCAGATTTATGGAAACCTATAGACATGTATACCGTAAATGAGCCAGTTGCAGTTTCCCTGATAGATGACAAAATTCAAGTCGTATTTCCTTCGGTACTTGTGTTTACTCCGATGTCTTTTCCGACGCAGTAGGTACTTAAAACCTTCACTCCCCAAATACGACACGGAACAAAACCTCAACTAGACATGTCAGTTTAACCAATCTAGATCAACTGGTCCAAGCTTTGATAGAATAAAGGAAAGTCTTGCTGAAGTTGCAAGTCGCAAAGATCACGTCCCGTTGCAACCGATTGCTTGGCTTAACGGAAATCGTCGCGTGTAATTCCGCAGAGTCCAATTTCTTGATATATCTAAAGGAAGTAGATATTCTTGCTTGCACGTATTTAACCACATATCAGTTTGCAGAATTGTCTGGTTGTAGAAATGACAGACAAGTACCAATTACAAAATCAATTATGTTCTGGAATTGCTCAAAGAGAAAACTCTCAAATTCGTTTCTTATATAGGAGCCCCTTTTAATTTTTAATTCAATATTTTTTATTATTTGTGGTTATAGCGGCAATATAAATAAAGACTCTGTGAAAAGCAAGCGTACTCCATCTAAGACCACATCATCGCTTACCATCAGGTGATATAGTGGTCAAACGCGTGCCTATCATTAGCAAAAAAAAAATCAACTGTCCAACTATTACGGTTCTTGAGTTGAGATACAGCCGGCTGACGGGCAAATGGACGGACGGACGGACTGGTTCGGTTGTTACTCTGGGTACGCCGTACGGAACCCTAATAAGACATGAAATAAGTATAGCAGAAAATCGTTAAAAGTATGTTATTTTCTGCTTTTCTCGCCTTTCTTTTACGTGGCTTTCAATCGAAAGTATCTATGTATTCCCATAATAAAAATCGTAGCACATTTTATTCTATGTTGTCTGACTATTTTAAAACAGCATTGTTACTTAACTTATATTTTAAAGTGGAACTTTTATATCGAAAATTATTTCACTGACATAAAGCTACATTATCGCGGAAGACAGATTTTCATTGATTGGCGACGGAGCAAAGCCGAGGCAAAACGCTAGTAATGGACAAAATAAATACAGGAGAACACTTTTTTTGGTATCGAGGTGAAAATGATCATAGATGTCCTCCATCCTGGAGCGGATGGAGGGGTCTGTCAGACTGTTACTGACAAACATCACCTCGTGGTATTTGTCAGACACTTAAACCGGGGTTACGGGAACACTTAAGCAATCTTCAACGCACACTGCCTCAACTACAACGTCATTATCATCATCATTTCAGCCAAAAAACGTCTACTGCTAGAAACAAGACTCCCTGTCCTTGTAAGTCTCGTATCCGGCGAATACCCGCGGACTTTATCAGGTCATTGGTCCACCTTATGAGATAGGTACCAAAGACAATTTGAGCCATTTTTCTCCAAAACCAAAAACATCAGCCACCTAGTACCATCCTAGTCCTACCGTGATCGAAAGCTATAAAGCATGAAATCGATATTATTCATGTAGCAGCTATCTAAGTGAAGATACGGGCCGCATTCCCTACGTAAATACCTAATGTGCAGGTAGAATACTAGTAGGAATGTTACTGGAATTCCTGGGATTAGAAGCAGTAGGTTTTAGGATAAAACTATCTTTTTCCAGAGGCTTTGAAGCATATCTCATAACATTAGTTGTTTTGTATGTCATTCGGCTGTAGTGTTAATTTGTAACAAGATCAGGACTTCCAAATATATTTCCTACAAGTTATCCCAATGGAGTTATCCCAATGGAAACTAAAAAGTAGCCTTTGTCGTAATCGAGCCTTCGAGGTCTTCCCGTCTGTCTCAAATTCGATATTCGAATATACTTCTGTCAATTGAAAGGAAATACCATTTCGAGTGTGTTTCGTGTTTGATTTTTGGGTTCCTTTGACGAGAATAGACAGATGCATGTTTTCCACGTAAACTCGTTATGTTCATACAGTTACGAGCTTGGGGTTCGTAAAAATAAAACAGCCGATTAATTAACTAATAATAACACTTTGGGTAAGAAGGCTCAAGTGGGATTGGGCGGGTCACGTAAGCTGCATGCATAGTGACCGTTGGGCAAAAATCTTCACACAATAGGTGCCCGAAGATAGGCGGCGCCGCCGAGGCCGGCCCAGAAAGAGGTGGTCGCGTACCATGAGGGCTGGTACGAGGTGGCGCGGGAAAAGATTACTTGGAAGGATTTGGGGGAGGCCTTTGCCAGCAGTGGGAAAGTACAGGATAAATAAAAAAAGAAAAAAAAAAAACACTTTCATTTACAACACTAATTACAACTTTTAACTCAATTATTAAACACAATCGCACTGCTGAACGCTTTTCGCAGTTGAAGATTGCATTCGAAGTTATAGCTTCTATCGCCAATTCAATACTGACCCAATCGCGGGCAGTCGCGGACTTTATATAGCGTGACAGTTATTTCTAGAACCTTCTAGTATGGAAACATAGAGAAGGTTCGGGTACATACCGGTCCCGACTGAGTTTAGAAAGATCTTGACTCTACTAGTTCTGCTATTTGATAATAGATAGCGCTAGAGTAGCTTATGTAGTTATATACTGGCATTACTTCTGGCACGTATCAATACGTATCGGATATAACGTTGGCAAAAATAATGAGTATTCTCAGCGCATTTTCTTGCTTGCATATGCATACCAAACTCTTTTGTTGTTTGTACATACAGTTTACTGTATTATATAAACCGTTCAGTTTGGCAGGTTCATTTGAATGCGAATCTTCCGTTTGAAGCCCTCTCGACATGCCATCGGGTATAAAATATAAACGACGAACGATTTCAGAACCTTGTGCTCTGAAAATAAAGTCTGAAATTGTAAACGCAGAATATTCTCCACCGGAAGAAATATTGTCTTTGAAAATACTTATGTTGGAGCGAAAGGAATATTTTTAAATCTTGACAAAGTAGTGCAAACTGTTGGTTTATGGTATAGGCATGATAAAGTATGAAGTTCGAAGTTTGGTTGTTTTCTTATAAACATCTAATAAATTTAAAGGCAATATAGGTGCATAAGTAGGAATTCTTGATTCAGATTCAGACTACATTTTGTATTGACAATGGTAGCTACAAACTGCTAAGTAATCTTCTCCTGAGAAATTTAACTAACGTTAGTAAACGGGTTTCTGTCTTTCTTAAATTTCACTTCAAAAGACGTCTTTAACGCATCTAAAAATCCCATAGTTTGGATGTGTCCTTAAAGGATGTTAAACACTAAACATGGATTATAATTGGACGATTTGACACCCAGAACACTCGAGTTCTAAAATCGGCAACGCGTCTTAAACATGTTTTACTTGTGTTTGTCCTAAACATAGATGGCGACCTTGCGATGTCATCCACATTGCCTAAGATGCGAAGTATAGTCCTCGAGAAAATCATTCTTAAAGGTACTGAGGTTCTAAAGTCGGAAGGAGAGATAGACGGCAGTACAGTTGGCAACCAGATAAATGATCGATTTAATTTTCATTCATAAACCCACGAAAAACTCACTACTACGATAGTTGAGTCATAAAATTACATGCAGAAAAAAAAATAAAAAACCAGATCTTATAATTTCAACACTAGCCGTCAGTATGAACGAGGTCATTCAGATCACAGGTCTCAATTAATTTCTAGCTCGTTGCACAGTGAATCATCTGTATCTATCAAATTGAATTATCACTCATCACGAATCTAAGGATAGCCAGAAAAGTTTAGAGTATTTTTTTTTTGTAATTTGTAAACATTTTGAGAGTACTGTGGAGTGTTGTATCATGTTATCTTGAAGATTAATAACCGCTTTTTTTAAGGTTGCAAAATATTCAAATGACTCCTTCCGCTCTGGGTGGAGCAGGAGGGATTGTCAGACTCTTACTGACTAAAACCCATCCGTGTTCCTCCTAGTGCCTTTTGCGTTCCAGGGTACGGTGTCTTTTTTGTACAAATTCCGCAACCCTGGCAGGCACTGGCCCTATCGGGCCCCGAAGATTAATAATCCACTTGGTTAGCCGGTTTATGGCATAGAATAGAACTGATGTGTTTTATGACCCTTTTCTCGTGAATGCGTAAAAGCGAGTATCGGAGTCTTTACGTAGACAATCGCGACGTTAGAATGCGATTCCCATTCATCGTTGAAAATTGTTTTACGCTCGTTTGGGATGACAGAAGTCTAAATAGGTCTACTATTTTCGGGCCTGTTCCTAACCTTATCCAATGTTACTTGGGGGTCGGCACAACACGTTTTTTTCTTCTATTAGGTCGTATCAGCCATCACTACCTCCGTTGTCTTTCATATCGCTCCTCACACAACCGATCCTTTCTTTGGCTTTCCTCTGCCTTTCTATCCATCCACATTTATATTCATAACTCTTTCAGATTACTAAAAATATGAATCCATTTAGGAAGGAAGTCTCAATGAGTATTGAAGACGCTCGCAGAAGCTCTTTGGCCTCAAACCATATCAGCAATCCTGTGATTATGGCATTAGTTCCCAAACATTATTGCAAATGTCTAAACAGAAACCGATTAGTGATTGGTTTTATCTTTTCCAACATGGACATCGGTATGTTAAGATCAGATCTTCTGCTTTATACCATCCAGGCGTTATTGCATGTACAGGGTTTTACTGCATTTAAAACGCATTCTTGCACCCGAGCGTTCAGCCAAAACATACAATGTTGCAAATCTGGTATTTCTCAACGATTATGTCATACATTTATGTACATAAATAGTTGGTGAATGTGCTGTTTGATCATGAGTCTTCAGTTTATGGCTTTAGTTACTGCCTTGAGGAGAATTATGAGCATAACACTTGGAAAGTGACGTCAGATTTTGAGATGATGCGATTGACAGAAACACTTTGTTGGTTCTGGTTTTCAGAAATAGATAAGAATCTTATTAGTATCTAATAGGGCTTTTTTTAGTCCAGTGAAATTCTTAGCGAATTTATGTACCTACATCATACCACTTGTTGAATTAATGCACCGAATTTGCATTTAGTTCGTTTTTTGGATATTTTTCTGAACCTGCAATTAGTTAAAAGTTTGGAATCGTCATCACTCCTTGAGCAAAGAAAAATATATTTTGTTTATTTTGAGTTAAGTAAATCTTTTAAATGAGAAGAGGTCCTTGCCCAGCAGCTACAGTAACATGTAGTGAACTATTTTAGATATAATCATCATTTCAGCCCGAAGACGTCCACTGCTGGGAATATGCCTCACCCCAAGTGTCGCCACAACAACCGGTCCTGTGCGTCTCGCATCCATCGACTACCCGCGACCTTCATCACCAGGGCATCGGTACACACCTTGTGGGTGGCCTTCAAACGCTCTCTATTAGAGTGTATTAGCCTTTAGAAGAGTCATTTTTGCCAGTATAATAATTTACTACCATTATTAGGTAAACAAGGTCCCACACTAAAACGAACTGCGACACTCTATACCCACAAATTGTGGCTAATAAACATTTATAAAACGGCAAACATACTCGTAATGACTCATAAAAGGTATGCGGGATAATTTTAGCGGTACATGTTGTGAGCGGCTTCTCTGGCACGGATCAGATGGGAGGCGCAGGCGCAGCTTTGATGTTTCTTGTTAAACAGACGATTGTTGCTCGTTTAGCGAATGGTGTAAGGATTTGAGGAAGACTTGTTGGTTTGAGGTACCTTAGTGAATACGTGTGAATTCAGTGAATGGGATGTTTCTATGAGAGGGACTGAACCATTATCCTCCTCGAGAGTCTAGTGCGTTTTAGTGTATGACATTTGAGTTTTAGTCGCCTTTCTAATGATATTTTTCTTCACCTTTTTTCACGTTTTCAGAGCAGTGGTCGGGGCCGCTACCTCTTCATATTTTAAGCAGCGTCTTAGCTTGGATGAGGAGATCATGTTCCTCAGGGTTCGAAAGATCATGTTTAACAGAGGCAAATAAAAATTAAAAAATCAGAACAAAACTTCCCTAATTCAGTAGAGATCTGATTCTATGGATCGGACCTTGAATTCTTAATAATCTTGATTATGTTCCAAAAAATAATGCTGTATTTTTCTTAAGAATCGAAACAAACTAAGATTAGATTATATATTATATTATCTATAATACGTATTCAGCATTCAGCCTACAGCCGATGGAACGAGACGTTTTCTATCATCAATATCAGTCCAGAATTTAGGATATCTTTAAAGATCTCCGTTCCTTTTCTGTGCTTTGATCGGATTAGGCTTTTATTCAAGATCCTTGATTTTTAGGGTTCCTTAAATGTTATATTTCTTGGTCTCTATTTTATTTTAGACTAGCTGACTCGCGCAACTTCGTCTGCGTCACAATTTTTATTACTGCTTCGCTCCTATTGGTCTTAGCGTGATGATATATATAGCTTATAGCCTTCCTCGATAAATGGGCTATCTAACACGGAAAGAATTTTTCAAATCGGACTAGTAGTTCCTGAGATTAGCGCGTTCAAGTAAACAAACAAACAAGCTCTTCAGCTTTATATATTAGTATAGATGCCATGTTATTTAGAAGAAATAACTTTTTTTGATTGAGCCTTTCCATCAATTCAGTAAAATCTCAGGTTTTTTTTATTTCTTCACATTTAGCAGGTTCGATTCCCGGTTCAAACAGGCCATTATTGAAAATTCTTTGAATGCAGTTCGTATTGTTTTTAAAATAAAAATGAAGTCTTCATTCAGTATTTTTTTCTATCTACAGTATTTAAGGTACTTTCCTTCCATGTAGCAAAGTCTTGAGGCACCCACTACCTATTTATTTTATTTTGTTATTGGAACCCCTATCTGGGTATAGGCCTACTTTACATTAGGACTAGCTTTTGCCAACGACTTCGTACGCGCATATCCCGTTTTGCCCATTCCCGTGGGAATTTCGGAAATCCTCACTTAGAGCTCCCCCAAGAGTGTAAAAATAATAATAATGAAAAAGTGTTTATTCATGAATGCATTCAACAATTTATCTGCCAAACTGCAAAGCAGTTTGTTGGCAGATGTAGCTCCTTTTATTTATCACATGCACAGTAGTAAGTACAAGTTTATATTTTCTCCACAGTGAGGCTCTGACAATATATAATTTTTATTAGAGGCTTTTGTGACACAGCTATCTATATCAACCGGAAGGTTATTAAAAATAGTCGGAACCAAGTAGTTTCGACATCTTCGAACATAATAATTATTAGGAACCGACATGCCAAATTTCAGCTTTCTACGAACAGTAGTTTCGGCTGTGCGTTGTCTTTCAGTCACTCAGTCAGTCAGTAACAGAAGGATTTTATATATATTGATTGATGATGACTGTGGATTACTTTATCATTATTTCCGCCTTTCTTTATTTCTACCCGCGTTAACAAGCGTATGATAACCCAGGAACACAAAACACTTGTAAATATAAAGCGACGACTCAACTTTTAAATTGTAATAAATCTATTTCTAAGAACGTACAGATAGATTCATAACAGCTCATAAATTTAACGATTCGGACATTGATTCTACATTGTCAGAAATATTAAGCGAGACATAAAATTTAGCTGTAACTCTGGCTTGTGCCATTATGTCTTGTTAACGACGTACCTATGCGTCTATCTTTGACGGTGCATACGAATTTCGAATTCAAATGATGTATATTTAGGTCAATATCTCGATTGTGGTTAGTTCGATGCGAGGTTGTACAAATGGCGAAATTGTTTGGTGCTCTGGCAATTAATGGGCGTTTGTTACCAAGGCACCTGGCGTTTATTTGCTGTTCGCATAAACGATTGAAATTATATTTAGTTTAATTTGGTTTTAAATGCTAACAGCAGCAAGCGTACCTTATTTGATTACTGTATGACCGTAAAAATTATGTATAATAAATTAAAATTAAATGTAAAATGAGGTTGACTAAAACAAACAATACAATGGATAATGACCACTAACAATTAAGAGTGTATTGTATTAATATTAATTATTTTGAACATAGCCATTGACATACATAATTATAAATATTGTACAGCCCATGGTATGTTACAGTGATACAAAATTATGCTTATTTTAAAAACCCATATATACCTGTAACAAATAATAATTAAATGAATATGAAAGTTACTGAATAATACTTCTAAAGGTAGTTAATTTTAGAAGTCAGTTTTTTTCCAACAGACCCCTCAGGTGTTTGTAATTAAAATGCAATTACTTCACTTGCATTGTTTTGATCACATTTCAAAAACAAAAAATCTAAAAAGAAGTATTTCCACGTATGTCTACTATGCTATACTATTCCCACGTATGGCAACTATCGATGTCAATTTTTTAATATGTTTTAGGGGCGAGCGTTGCGGAATTGGTTCGAAAGAGTTACCGCGTCCCTGGGACGCAAGGGGGGGGGGATATTAGGAAGAACACGAGTTTTAGTCAGGAGTCTGACACTCTTTCGCTCGGCCCGGAATCCAGAATCATTTAATGATTTCCCATACTTTTTTTGTCAAATTGACACTAGAATGTGAACAAGATATAAATGCCGAAGGGTTTTTTTTGGTTACCCTATGTTGTCCCACTGCTGCGGCCTATATTTTTCCAGCTAACTTGGTCTCTCCTCTAACGTTCCTAATACGGGAATTTACCGACTTCTTACCACTGTCTTTCGCCGACTTTACAATATTCGGTATCGTGTTGCACTCCAGGTATTGAATCCAGGTCGAGTATAGGCGGAAGCTGCGGTGTGTACGTGCGGTGTGTGGACGTAATTATTCGGAAGGAAATGGTCTGGGCTTAGCCTGATTGATAATAATTATTGGCCTATTGTCTGTATGGCCGAATGTGATGAGTTAAGGTGAATGTTGAGCAGGGTGGAACGGGGCTTGTTATGCAAAAAACTTAAATGTTTTATAAAAAAAAAAAAAAGAAAACAACGACAAGACGTGTATTGCTAACTAGAAGTTGATCCTTATTAGCTACACTTTTGGATAGTGTTTACACGGTGTGTTTATTTTTTCAAAATCAAGCAGTTCGATTCCTGGGTAGGAATAACGATTTTTCAAATATCCAATGATACAGTTTTAGTTTTCGTCGAAATCGTGCTTGAGACTCCTTTTAGTGTTTTTCGATATTCCTCATAGTTTCGGATTTGGCCCTGAAGGTCCACTTTAAAATTCACCCTGTATTATACTTAATAGTTGTCCCGCGCAACTTCGTCTGCGTCACAATTTTCATTACTGCTCCGGTCCTATTGGTCTTAGCGTGATGATATATAGCCTATAGCCTTCCTCGATGAATGGGCTATCTAACACTGAATCGGACCAGTAGTTCCTGAGATTAGCGCGTTCAATTAAACAAACAAATTTCTTCAGCTTTATATATTAGTATAGATAATAAGGCTGTCCGATTTGGAAAATTATTTTTGGATAATTATGATAACCACATTCATGAGGAAAGCTGTAGGCTACGGGAACGGGTCGGGATATGCGCAAACGAAGTCGCGGGAAAAAGCTAGTGTATATGTAAAACCGACTGCGAAATCAAAAGGTACGTCTGCAGCCTCTCAGGCTAATGAGGAAGCCTCATTATCATTACTCTAGTGCGAAACTATAAGAAGGGGTTTGTCAAGGCCAACGTAATATCCCTGACTATTTATTTATAGTGTCATCATCATCATCATCTGCCTAGCCTTTTCCCAACTATACTGGGGTCGGCTTCCAGTCAAACCGGATTCAGCTGAATACCAGTGTTTTACGTGGAGCGGCTGCCTACCAGACCTCCGCAACCCATTAACTGGGTAACATGGTATTTCTTGGCAAGACTGGAGTCAGATTTACTGGCTTCTGCCAATCCGTAACGACTACCAAAGATCTACAAATAACAGCCGGGACCAACGGCTTAACGTGCTTTCTGAGGCACGGAGGAAACTCGGTATGTTAAGATGGTCACCCATCCACATACCAACCTTGGCAAGCGTTGCTTAACCTTTAAGATCGACCCGTGCGGCTGTTATTATTTAGCCACGAGCTCCCCCTATTTATAGTGTCAATGCACTTGAAACTATTACATCTAGAACATTTTTAGGATACACTGAGATAAGAAACCTGTTTCGTCACATTTGAACTGGATAATCTAGAAATGTTTTAAACTGGTTCGTTTTCCTACACACTACCGCAGCTGCAAAGAAAATTAGCTTAATTCAAAACCGGTCTTCCAGTTATGTCACAAAAACTGGCTGACCTTCCAAAACGCAGCGATATACATAAAAGAAAATGATATCATTAATATCAACTTGAGGACCTCGTGGCCAAGTAAGAACAGCCGCACGGATTAAGCAACGCTTGCCGTGGTTGGTTCATACAACACACACACACACATACATGAACACATGACATGGATACATGTCGTATTGGACGATCATCCATCCAAAGAAAGCCCACGAAAATCCATTGTGCCAAAGAAAGCATGTTAAGCTTTCATTGTACATCTTTGACATTCATTAGGGATAGTCAGAAGCCAGAAATTCTGACACCAGTATTTCCGAGTATTATCTTGTTATCCAGTAACTTGGTTGAGAAGGTCAGACAAGTCTGTCCCTCCATCATCATTACATATTATAAAACAAGTCCCCCGCTGCGTCTGTCTGTCTGTCTGTCTGTTCGCGATAAACTCAAAAATTGCCGAACAGATTTTCATGCAATTTCACCAATGGATGGGGTTATTCATGAGGAAGGTTAAGGTATATAATTTGTGAAGGTTTTGTTTAAATTGTCAGAAAAATGACGCTAATTGTTGCCCAAGGTATCATAAAATTGCACTTGTGCGTATCTTGGGCGTGGGGGCTAGTGTAAAATAATGACACTCAGTTACATCCGATTAGAATGGAAGTCCACACAAATATAGTCGGGGAAAGGCTAGGCAAATTTACCTCTCATCGTCATCATATCAGCCGAAAGACGTCCACTACTAGACAGGCCTCCTCCAATTATAGCCGCAACAGCTGGTCCTGTGCGTCTCGCTTCCATCGGCTACCCGCGACCCTCACCAGGTCATCGGTCCACCTTGTGGGAGGCCTTCCAACGTTGCGTCTTCCGGTACGCGTTCGCCACTCCAGAACTTTTCGGCCCCATCGACCATCTGTTCTGCGAGCAATGTGCTCTGCCCACTGCCAATTTAGTTTGGCCATCCTTCGGACTATAACTATAACGTTGGTTCTATTGCACATATCATCATTCCTGATTCGTCCTCTTTATAGTATCAAATATATAATCCTGTGATTGGTAGCATCATCTGTCATGGCGTCTTCTAATCAAGTGCCAACAGCCTTTCACCTTTGCTTAATCTTTACGATCTTAAATAAATCACTCGGCAGCTCATTATCGGACTATGTGACTTCCAACTGCCAATTTTATTAATCATAGTCAGTATTAGTGACATTTTGGGTAATAATTTAGCTTTTTTGTGCAAACCACATGTGTTTTTTTGTGAATGAATTATCCTCAAATCTGTCTGTTCAATTTATGAGGTGACTAGTTTCTGCCAGCGGGTTCTGTCACGTGAATGGCGGAAATTAATCCACGGGATCATACTCCCGGGATATAAAGTATCTCTCTCTCTCTCTCTCTCCCTCTCTCGTCTGTCTTTCTATCTCTGTTCCATATCCAGATCCAAACACATCCATCCATCCAAACTTTCGCATTTATGATGTAGTAAGATAAGTTTAGTATGATTTCGCATTGGTTACTTTGATTGCATTTTTTTTTCTGTCTGATCATTGGTCTCTGATTTATTCTCTTTTCAAGAAGCTGCTGGTGGTTATCTACTTCCGCCTTTTGACCTGGCAGCATCAAGGGAAGATGACGTAGAAATCATTACATCGAACTATCACAAAAATACTTCTCCAGGGTAGTTCCAGGTGTCAGGGTTGCGGTATTTGGAACGCAAAGGGCATTAGGAGGAACATGAATGGGTTTTAGTCAGTAAGAGTCGGACTTTTCCGCTTATCAATCAGTCCGGGTAGTTTCAGAGGAATCCTTGAAGTGAATTTCCCCCTAGGTGGACAGTATTACTGTTTCAACTATCATTTTCATTCGTCATTACCCAAAATTCTTCTCATTGCAATCCATGAGACTTAAATCTATTTGCTGATAATCCATTCTCGTTTCAATAAGTTCCTAGGCTAAACCCAGCTCATAGCCGGTATTTGCTGGCATACACTGATAGCCATTCATCATAATCTGAGCTGAGATGTTAAATCCGTTACACTGTTTACTTTGGACTTGCATCCAGGCGGATTTAGACGCATTCTGAATAGGGCTGCCGTTCTGTGGCTGTCGATTTTATTGGTTATATTTTATTTGATGGTCTCTCGGTGTAGCGACATGTGTTTTTTTTTATACTGGATATGTGACTGTACTGTATTTTGTAAAATGTTATCCACTATCCAGTGTAAATTATATTTGAAAAGCTTCTACATCATCATATAAGCCGAAAGACGTCCACTGCTGGACATCGGTCGCCACAACAACCGGTCCTGTGTGTCTCGCAACCGTCGGCAACCGGGGACCCTCATCAGGTCATCAGTCTTATCAACTTGTGGGAGGCCTTCCAACGCTACGTCTTCCGAAATTTGAAGTTCCAAAGTTCATGAAAACTAATATCTTAATGAAAATTCTCAAAAAGTTACGAATTATGCCATTCAGGTTGCCACTTCAGAGATACTGTAGGTGCAAAGCAACTATTAACGGTCCTTGAACCAAAGTCTTTCATTTGACTGTGGACCCACAACTGTAGGCTTTGAACTACTCTTACACGAATTAATCCCTCTGAACACGTCTGAACTGAACCCTGAAACTGTAACATTTACCGAAACGGATTCCTTGACGTTCTAAACACAAATTCACGTCAAATTGAACAGGGCCCAATTATTGGAACGCGATGGTCTGTCATTAAGTTTCCATTTGAAATGGTAAAGTAGATATAGATTTAATGTAACTTTCGGGATGTATGACGGGCTTTGAATGAAATTAAATGATGTTTAAAGTACTAGTAATGGATAATCTGTCAAGAAGAAATGGGAGCTAGGTTTGTATACTCATATCAAAAAGCTGGTAATATTAATTTATAGTCTTTGTGGAGCCCATGTTAGTCTACCTGATAGTTTTTGGGCCCAGTTCGCCTTACTATTCCTGACTGATTGATTTTGATTTTACAAGGTCTTTATTAGTACATGAGGTTTAAAATACAGTTTACAAACGCTCTTATTCTATTTGTAAACTAGTCACAATTTATTACAATACATGTTATTACTTAATATTGTTTGACATAGATTTAACTTAATTACCCTATCTACCCTACCTACCTACTTACCCTTTTTTTTTGTTTTTAAACCTTCCCTGTATTCTGGCGAAACTAACAAAAAAAGAATTATTGAAATCGGCCCCGCCGTTCTCGAGTTTTAGCGAGACTAACGAACAGCAATTTTTATATATAAAGAACTTATGACTATTCGTGACTACGGCAACTCTTGAAAGCCACAATGGGCTACCACCAGAAAATCGCCGAGGCAATGAAGCTCGTAAAATCAACCCAACCAGCCAGTTAACCCCAGTCAACCCATTTTCTTTCTTTCTTAACAAGTCCCAAAGAAAATCCAAGAAGGTTGAAACATTCTAGTTCGCAGCGAAATTAATCAGTAAGAACAGCGGAGGAGTGACAATGATAATGAATTCAAGAAACATCAAGGTGTGACGGTGATATAAGAATGTGAGGGTGATGATAACTGATTGTAAGTTATAATTACTTGCTAAACCCGCGACTTCGTTCGCGTATATCCCTTCTTTTCCCGTTCCTGTGGGAATTTCGGGAAATCCTTCCTTAGTGCTCCCCTACACTCCCCAAGGAACCTACATGCCAAATTTTAGCTTTCTATGACCAGTAGTTTCGGCTGTACGTTGTCTGTCAGTCACTCAATCATTAAGTAACGAAAGAACTTCTATACTTAGTAATATATAAAGCTGAAGAGTTTGTTTGTTTACTTGAACGCGCTAATCTCAGGAACTACTGGTCCGATATAAAAAATAAATAATTTTTCATATCGGACCAGTAGTTCCTGAGATAGACCATTTATCGAGGAAGTAAGTCATCATCACTTCTATTATACCATAATAGGAGCGGAGCAGTAATGAAAATTGTGACGCAGACGAAGTTGCGCGGGTCAACTAGTTTTATATAAAGAAAGAAAGAAAGAAAGAAAGAAAAATGTTTATTTGGGACTCGCACAAAACAGACAGATTTAAATTGAATTATAACTAACAGTATTACTAAGTCTATAAACATTTCATTCATTTTTTTCATTTCGTTTCATTTTTTTTTTTTTTATTAGGATTGCTCTTAGTCATTTCTCAGAAATCGATCTAACCATAAAAGTAAATGAAACTAAATCAAAGCTTCCAAAAATCAATACGCCACATTAGTTTCCGAGGTCCTACAAACCTAATTTACGATGCACACACGAAGATAGCTGCTTTACATAATACATAACCTCATTTCTCGTCACTAGGTAAAGGGAAATTGTTCCATTTACTAGACTCGAGTGTAGTGCTCCTATTTTGGTCTACAATGTCAGGTTTATAATTAAGTTTGTTTAAGTTCATTAAGTATTCTTCGCTGGAGAGGATTACTCTATTCTGTTTTGCTGTTGGACGCTTCTTTTGCTTGATTTTGATTTATAAATGAAGTGTAACAAAACTGACCATCTAGTCTTATAATCTTCTTTTTATAATGAGCTGATGAAGTCTCATCTGCTGGGTAAGGACCTCACTGAATCCCTTCCTGAATTCTCTTCCGGTGCCAGCTGGTATAAGCCTCCTGCCTTTATCCTAATAAGTGGGGATTGGGTCAGCACACTTTCTTCATTCATACATTTCTTACTATGATTGAGGATTTCCTAAAATTTCTACAGGATCGCGAAAAATCGGGATATTTCCGTACGAAGTCGCGGAAAAAAGCTAGTTTTTATAGGCCATAATTTTTTTTTTTCAGAATTCATTGCAATGAGAAAATCAGCTTAACCATATTATTTAGCGATACTCACATTTTTTTTTTAGTTTTTGGTAAGATCTCTAAAGAATTATTTACACATCATCGTCTTCCTGACACTGCTCTATATTAGAAAAGGTAAACTAAAAGCAATATTTTCTTCATTACTTGCTTTGGTTATTAAATTAAAACAAAGCATCATTTCCTATGGTAGGATGATACAATTAAGTGATTCTTATTCAAAGTCCCATTTAATGAACTAGTCGTGTTTTCGTGAAGGCGAACTAACTTCCATTTGCAAAGAGAAAGCAAGTTCGCTTTGACGAGTTTTAAAGAGAATTCAACCATCTGATTCTCGCTGTTCTAAAGGTTTATTAAATCTCTTACAGACAACTTAGATCTACCAACGCTTGCTTTCAAAATAAACGGCACAAACTCGACTCGATCAAATTGACAGTTATTGCTTGTTATTTATTGAAATAAACGCCCTCGATTCGAGATGTTTTCCGTTGTCATAGCGAAATAAAAATGAATCGTAAAGAATTAAGAATATGAAAGAAGAGGTGATTTACTGGTAGGTACATATTCGCCTTGTTTCTTTGAGCCTGCATGTGTACCACTACCATACTTATTATAGTATAAAAAATAATGGACATTAAACATCATCAGCCTAGCCTTTTCCTAACTGATATTGGGTTCGGCTCCCAGTCAAACCGGATTCAGCTTTTACATGGAGCGGCTGCCTACCAGACCTCCACAACCCATTAACTGGGTAATATGGCAGTTCTTGGCAAGACTCGCTCCATCGTAGACTTTGTCTCTGTCATCTCTGACCTAGACTAGAGTCAAGAGCAAACCCATCGCAAATAAAATAAAAAACTGGCGTTTCGAGGCACGGTGGAAACTTAAGATTGTCAGTGGTCACCCATCCACAGACCAACCTTGGCAAGCGTTGCTACATAAAAAATCGATCCGTGCGGCTAGTAATCTTTAGCTTCGAGCTCCTCAAATAATGGACATTAAAAGAAAAAAAAAAAACAGTTCTAAACAAGGACCAATAAATTCTACACACATGTAACCAAAAAACATTTGCATCAAACTAAAATCTAGATTCCCGACAACCCTAACCTGTCTAATAGTTTCATAACATCGCATCACGAGCGTCCAGATGTTTTTTTTCCATCTTCACACTAAAACGTTGACATTTAGAATGCAAAGATTTTATAACTCGTGTATAATTATAATTTACGAGCATATGATTCTTTCAAAAAGATTTATCACCCGAGTATTTATTATTTTTATGTAAGCTAAAGATGACAGATGGTGGATCTAGGAGTGCTTTCAAAGTTGACTTGACGTAATTTAGATAAATTGTGCTTTGTCCTTTTCATTGTTGGAAAAAGTACGTGCGTGGATGGATGATGATTAGGCTATATTTAGTAGGGTTCCGTAGTTATCATCCAAAAATGATGCAGAAAAAAAAAACTAATATTAGTTCAGTAATTGATTTCGCTTATGGATTTATATCCCAGGGCCCCCAGACCTTTCATATTTACTAAGTAACAAAATTTCTGGGATATAGAGTAGGGATCTTAATCCATTACTTTTAAAGGAGGAGGAACGAAGATTTTAAGTTCAACGCTTAATATTTTTATACCGTTCACTTTTATTTTACAATTTATTACGCCTGTTCGTCCCTCAACATACTGTTTTAAAATTCCAGTAATTTCATGTAGCCTACTTACGCGGTATCGTAAACTTTTTGATGGCATTCCTAATAATTTGCATAATAATAATATACGGCTGTAATATCAAGAGCTAGAGGGCAACATTGTTTTGACAGACGAACACGGCGGCATTATAACTTCCCTGTTTATCCACGGAACCCTAAAAAGGCTCTTTGTTTTGTCCTTTCACTTCTTACTTACATTATCCTGGATTATGTGTCAAATCTGCTCTCTGCTTAGGGCCGTGATTTATAACAGCTATTTCGTTTGCTCTTTCATCGTGTGAATTATCATGTGTGATATATTCTTGGAAAGGAGCTGTTTTATTTTAACTTGACAGTTTTTCTTTTTCTTTTCTGTTATGAGTTTAGTTGATGAGTCTTCGATCGGTAAATTGCTGTGTTATGACTAGTTCACGTCTGTACTCCTTAGTTCACAGGTGTTTCGATTCACTAGGTACTGGCTCTAATAAACTGAAGTAAGTGTTTCTCGCGAATCCTTTATTTATTCCTGCTGTAGTGCTCAGGACAAATTTTAGAGGTCATCAGATTTTTTTGCAAATCTTATTTCCCCAAAAACATTATCTTCTAAACATGTCTCCATCTTCAGCAAATATTTCATTTCCTGCAGTACCAAACCCTTGTTTTATTTCTAAAAAGATTTAACCCCAGTCAAAAGTTCCGTCGATACCACTTATCTTGCCTGACCTACCTCCTGAAACCAATACTTTAGAAGCGTTTAAACAGTTACCGATTGCTGTGCTTAAATCACCACAAAACCGCACTTGCGGTAACTAGATCTGTTACGTAGTTACAGATCTATTATTTAGAAGCGTTGTGATCGGGCTGATTGAACCACTAGTAACTAAATCAATTTAATAAATAGTTGTGCGACTTGATTTCCTTTTGACAATAGAGAATATGGCTGCGATTTTTTTTATTTGCAAAATGAGATACTTATTAGCTCGAGTGGAAATTATTTTTTAAATACCTTCATCAGCGATGAAGTTATAAAGCTTCAAAGATGACAATTGAACGAGAAATCCGATATGAACTTTGACGTCAAAGTCCATGACGCATATACAGCTGCCATAAAAAATAGCGTTTTCGCAAGAGGGACAGATATATTTGTTTAAAATAATTCTATTTTCACTGTCAGTATTATATTTCTGTATATTTTTTGATAAAGTGTATAGATGTTAAATATATTTTTTTCATGCATAGCTTAGCTATGCTAGCTTATGCCAGCGGCTTCGCCCTCGTGATTCCTAGGGATCATACTCTCGGGATAAAAAGTAGCCTATGTGTTCTGTTATTCCAGACTATAATTTACCTCTGTGCCAAATTTCATGAAGATTCTTTCAGGCGTCCTGACGTGAAAGTGTAACAAACATCCGTTTGAATTTATAATATTAGTAGGGTAGTAGGATTTCAGAAAACGTGTGTGAGCATTAAAGCACCATATGACTAAACATAAGTTAAAAAATTAACAGAATTGATGAACCAACACTGACCTCCTACAAAAAGAGGAAGTACTCTAGTTACGAAATTAGAATTGCTTAACGTTTTGATCCAGGACATGTTCTTTCCGCTTGGTAAATAAGTTCAGCGAATGAAACAAACACTAACAATTTTTATAATAAATGAGATTATTGACTTCACCATAGTCGGCAAAATACAGCACACCTGTAAGATCTTCATCATAAAATCCATCTGCAAGCACTTCATTTTTATTCACCGCATACCAACCTAATAGTAATAAGTCTGAACGTTCGTTCTCCGTGCCAATTTGGTACGTTTCTGAGTAACAATATCATCTGCCCGTCTGGCCGGTCCTCGTCTGTCATCGTCCATTACGGATGATTGAACTTTCATACGTTCTGTTACATCTACTAATGACTAACAGCCATTTGTTATTTTTGTTTGGATCGATGGAAGGTCAGGCTAAGGTGAAATAGC
Organism: Lacanobia oleracea; assembly: GCA_950371165.1. Classification (NCBI taxonomy): domain Eukaryota; kingdom Metazoa; phylum Arthropoda; class Insecta; order Lepidoptera; family Noctuidae; genus Lacanobia; species Lacanobia oleracea. The sequence continues at coordinate 14,468,092 of OX493412.1, forward strand.
AACAGAATTATTGTCTTGTTATAGTTATGTATTTTTTTTTGGGCTTGGTGACAGTTTTTGTTAGGCTGCCGGAAGGAATACTTTTTGTTAGTGAACGTTTACAATCGCAGAATGTTTGAATTTCTATTGCGGAATGTTTTGCTGTTTTATATGCGACACGAAGGATTATCAACCGTGTTGTTACTAAAACAGTTGAGCCATACATTACTGTTTGGCGCGTTAAAGATCCATTACCTTCTTTATTTTCTAGGTAATTATATACTTCGGAAAAAAAAGCATCCAACGAAAACTACATGAAAAAGAACCAATCAAATAAATATCAAAATTTAGCTAATCAAAGGATTAACAAAAAACGGCTTAAAAAATAATAAAAAATGGCAAAACAGATAACATCGTCCAGATAAACTTTTTTTCATTACATCGCGTGATAACAGGAGTTGAAAGGAATGAATTATTATCTTATTGAGCGAAGCGAGGCGTATTATAAATACCACCGCGTTTGTCGCGGGAAGTCCACCATTACATTTACAGTGCCAGCCTAACACGATATTTTGTCACGAACGGAATTTGATAGAAACCACTCCGTAGTTCCAAGCCTTAATACAAGTGTTTTGAATGAGTTTGTATTCGTAACAAAAAAGAAAGATAAAGGATGTAATGATACGGATCTGAGTACTAGAACATTTTGTGTTTCAGCTGTATTTGGTTGCCTGAAAGTTTTGGAGACATTATTTAGAATGTACTGAAAGGCTTTCTCACGCAAATGTATCCTGTTTTGTTAGATTAATTAGCTAGATTAGACGACAACCATTAGTCGTCTCATTATTAATGTATTGTCTACTCCAAAAGAATACCATCATATTCTTTTTGTAACTGTTCATCATTATTATCAGGCTCGTCCTACTTACTGCTCTTCCTCCCCTTTTTCCTTTCACCAAAGCCAATTTTATAGCACTTTTGCACACAAATTGAGCAGATGTCGTAGCAATGTCAAAGATATGTGTCAGCAATCAGTGCTGTTCAAAACGTTCAAAGTCTGATATCTCTACAGGAAATCGGATTTAAGGATCGTAGAGATTTTTGCCACTCAGATGGTGTCTATTTTTGCTATGTTAAGTTCCCTTTTAGTTTGCTTTGAAGTAGTTGAAACCTTCGCGAATTTGTGCGTGGCCGTGTTGAGGATGATATTCAGTGCTTAGATTTACAAAATTATAATTAGATTAGTCAATTCGGCTTCCGATACGGTGGCGTTTCAATAATACTTTAATTCAACTTGATTGATGTCGAAATTATCAACATTTCGTACGTTATTGAAATCAATGACAGTTAACTTACTCATTGATTTAATTCCTATTCGGTTTCCTATCGAAGGTAACTGGATTGTCTATGCAATGATAATCTAGTATTAAGTGCTTTTAAAATATTTGCTGACTTGGCCGTCCAAAATGCTAAAGCTACAATTTCCCTTTTAACCTAATCTAATAAAATTCGTTGCTCTAACAACGATATTGATTATACAATTGAGGAAGCGACTGATTGAATTATTCAGTTGATTGTTTGATTAATAACTTACTCTTTTACCGTTGCTATTCGTTTTTGTTGTTCGACTGCTTCAATTTGGTTACCGGAAAGAATTTTGGGGGTCGGGTGATTAATAATTTAAAACTTTTTGCCTTACAAATTATGTTTTATGGTACTTATAGGCTTTTCTGGATTTGTCATTAACTCGCATGTGACGCCTGTATTCACCGAAGGGTTACGTAGAGGATTTTGTTAAGTTCCACGTAATGTTTAAGCCGTGCCGAGTTTGTGGCAATGGATAAGTCCCCTGTGCCTGTTGCCACCAACTGGGCACAAATTAAGACTCCAGACTAATACTGAAGAATTCCAAATGAAAAATCCAGTTTACGCGAAATTCATGCCTAGCATTAGCGTTTACCACCTATAGACCAAAATTTGGTCTACTTAATAGGGACGATTTAAATCAAAAACTTACCAACCACGTAGGTAAAACCTTCAACGATTTCTCATAAAACCTATCATATCATGAATTGTAGGCTTACAAAGGAGACCATCATTATGAAATAAACTGAAAGGCCCGTTCTAAATTGTTCTTCCCTTATATGATTGCAAGAGGACCGTGCGACCTTCACCAGTCCTCCAAATGGAGGGTCGTGCCACGTTTCTAATTTCCGGTTCCCAGACAGAAAAACGAAATAGTCCTTTAAAAATATTTTGTTTTCAGTAATAAAAATGTTCTCACAAAGAAAAGCCTGAGGATAAATTAAATATTCTAATCATTGATGAGGCTTAAAAGATAAATTACAACGCTTTAATTAAAGTTTTGTGATACCTCGGACTTAAATTTTCTTAGCAATTTTAGTTATTTGAAGGCCTCTCCAGTACTACAGAATCAGGGTTTTGATTTTCTAACGTGAAAATGGCTCTATTTTTGAATTCTTATTTTTAAAAATGTGACTGAAAGGCCCTCCTTTCCCTACTAACGTAACGTAATGAAAGAAGAAAATGTGTTGCGTCGACCTCAAGTATCATGAAACAAGCAAGAAGATGATTAAGATTGTGTAACAATGTACAAGGATTTATTTTTGTGCTCTCGTGTGGAAAAATAAGTCGATCCATCCATAAAACAATGCATTTCAATTCAAAAATCTTTTCACCACCCTTGGCGAACTAGTAGAGAATTCTCCAGCCATTAAGTCCGACATTGCATCTTTTTGCATTAAGTTAAAAAGAAACTCCCCAGTAGCAGGTCGTTGTCTGGATTTAAATTCCGCTAATGACACTAACCCCCTATTCCAAGAGACTTATACATGTAACTAAATGTGGGTGTGCCATACGCCTTTGCCTCCCCTTCGTCGTATACAGGCTTGTTATGTCATGTTCCGTATCTCACGTTATAATATCTTTGACGTCAGATTACCTAACATGTATCCAAAGTTGATTATAACGGCTCAAGTGTGACGTCATACATGAGCCCTGTGTTATCATTTTAGGGCGCCATCGAGGATTTAGACATAACGACTTGCCGCATAACGTTAGTTGTACGTCTAATGGTGCTGCCGCAAAATGGTTGTTATCATGTTTATCTTGAGTACCAGTTATGTGGACAACTTATAGAAGCTTTGATGCTGTGGAAATGCTAGATAAGTAAGATTCAAAGGACCTATTAGGATAATGAAGTAGTACACAGATAGGTAGGTCTGAAACATTATCATTAGGTACCAAGAATATTATCTTCCCTATACCTTCTTCTTGATCTGCTGTTTCTGACTTTCGTCTGGCTTATTACCGCGAAGATCCTACAGATATTTTATCATTTTTGTTGCTGCTTGACATGTAGTAACTGGTATCTTAGAAATGTATGTTTGTATTTGCAAAAATGGTTACAGCATTCTTAAGTTGAATATTTGCGTGTACACCAACTCAACCATCCAAAAAGACACAAAACACCGGAAATACCAGTCCAAAACAAACGGTCAGAAGGACATGACATAAGATGTTCCAACCCTACGGAAGGGATAATACAACGTCCCCATTCGGTCACCCATCCGTCCGGTGGCCGGCCTATGTGTAGCACGCTAATTGTGCCGTGTCACGCGATCCCATGGCTTTTAAAGGGATACAAATAGCCGTAGGGTTATTAGGGGGTTTGTTTGTGAATTGTAACTCTTTATTATGAAATTGTTAGGGTTAAAAAAATATTATGGGAAGAATATATCGAGTTGAAATGTTACACGGGTAATACTGAATTTTTTTAAATTGTATTCTTTTTTCATTTTCGTCCTAAAATTACTGGATCTAGACATCAGGGAACTGTCAGTGTTGCGTTATTTGTTCCCTGGAATGTAAAGGGCATTTAGAGGAACACGGTTGGGTTTTTGTCAGTAAGAGTCTGACACTCCCTTCCGCTCCGCCCAAAGCGGATCAGAGATCTTTAAAAAAAGGCACCAAGGAAACCGGTTATTTGGAAGAAATTTTTCAAGAAAGGAATTCGCACCAGCAGTGCTATTCTGTAACAACATTTTCGAATCTCGACAGCGGAATCCCAAATGAGCACTTATAAATAAACATAAGACCTTTATGTTGTGTGTAATAAAGTTCACTTTGTGAGCTTTATTACTAAGGTGAAGCTCGATATCAAAATGGTTACTTACAGAATAGACAAGTGAGCATACCTTAGGCAGGTATCTCTACTTGTCCAACAACAAGACTGGTTAGTGGATTCTGCAAAATAGAGGTGTCGTTATATTCTCCTTTGTCGTTTTCTCGTTGCTAAGGATTGCGACCACATACGACGCATCACCAAACCATACGGTCTCCTGCTTTTAACTAGTCGAAATAAAAATTTTTGAATTAAATGTTTCAGTTGTTCAGCTGATACATTAAATTCAGCCAATGTTCATGTGTAACAATGTTATATACACCTGACAAAACACACAATCACTTGTACGCACTCAATAAGGCCAAATCACATCAAAATTGATGCGCCAATCTCTCACAAACTATCCGAAGTCAGACTGCACAAAAAGCATAAAACATATCAATGAAATGCAACCACTAACATCCTCGTTGTGCAATAGAAAATAAACAAGCATCAAACGACTATTTATACAAACATTCGCGACTTGCCCACGCGCAGATGTGATACGAGACAACGTAATTACATGTCACTGCCGCTAGATGTCACTGTGCAACGGGATTAATCTTTTGAACGTTAATTTGTATGGAGTTTTGTCTGTCGGTTTGCTGCTGTCAAGGAAGACGGTAACTGTCATAGGTTTTGATGGGTTAATCGAGAGTCAACGCTTGACCGATTAAATGGTATAGGCTAGTTTGAAACTCAACTAACTATCCTGCAAAACTGCACTCAGTGGACTGCTGTAGAATCAGCCAGCAGTTCAGGCTACTCGAAACTGACAAATTTTCCTAATCAACTTTGAACCTAATGCTTTAGGGATAAAGAGAAAATTAAATTTGACAGATTGTTGTGTGATTAATATTATGATCCTAATATCCACTACTAAAGTGGCTTTTTTAGACCCGCTGAACACCATAGTTTTTACTTATGTTAAGAATTCAATAATTATCTTTCTGACCTTATCCTTGTTTGTTACTTGGGGTCGGCGTACTTGTTTTTTCCCTCCATTCAGTCTTGTCAACCATCACGGTATCACTCCTCACACAATTCATCGTAGTTAAATAATCCTAAAAATGTAAATATTACAAAATCCTAATTGAGATTCCGAAGTCCTGAATGGTGTGTTCTTGAGATCATCACCTGCCTAGCCTTTTCCCAACTATATTGGGGTCGACTTCCAGGCAAACCGGATTCAGCTGAATACCAGTACTTTACGTGGAGCGGCTGCCTACCAGACCACCACAACTTCTTGGCAGGACTTGAGTCAGATTTTACTGGCTTCGGACAATCCGTAACGACTGCCAAAGATCCAGAAATGACAGCCGGGAGCAATGGATTAACGTGCGTTTCGAGGCATGGGGGAAACTCGGTATGTTACCATCCACAGACCAACCTTGGCAAGCATTGCTTAACCTTGAAACTCGACCCGTGCGGCTGTTATTATTTAGCCACGAGCTCCTCGTGTGTTCTTGACGTAATTTATAAAATCAACTGGTTTCATAAGCATTAGCATATTTCGAAGAAATTTATCATACAATCTGAAATATGTATCATCTCGAAAAGTCAATTAGCATTGGAGAGTGGTATTAATTGGCACCCGTAAACAGAGTTGATTACTGCTTGTTTTGACATACTCTCGTTCTACAAATTCCTGGTAGATCCACGGTCACGGTCTAGTATTTCATTAACGCAGACATTGACATCATCTGTTCAGTTCATTACAACTGTGTTTCTGCTAAAGAAATTCAAGCTTTCAGCCTAATCGGATGTAGCTAAATGCTTGTATTAGTTGACCTCCACAACCTTTTTACCACCATCTTTTATCTGGTTATTAGACTTTTGAGCTTCTGACTACCAGTAAAAAAAAAAACAGCTGCGACCAACAGTTTAATGTGCTTTACAAGACACTAAAGGCTTCCGGTATGTAAGGACGGTCAGACATCACAGCAGGCATAGCTTAAACCTTTTATCGATCATGGCCGTAGTTGTTATTTCACCACCAGCCAAGCAGACTCCACGGTTCATAGCTACTATTTCATGAATGCAAGCATCGCCACGTGCACGGCTAGTATTTCATTTGAAATTGAGCGGTATGCACCGTGCTAGGGCTACTAATTGGCGGTAATGCCTTCGCCATCCGCTCATAGAATGAAATAGGTTTCGTTGAGTAATTGCTGTCTCGTTTGTGCTTAGGGCTTCTGTTTTGGAAATATGTTTGTTTGTTTTGATTTTCCTAAAAGTTCTGCAGTGGCGATCACTCACAGGAAGACGCAACGTTGAAATGCCTCCCACAAGGTGGTCCGATGACCTGGTGAGGGTCGCCGGTAGCTGATGGATGCGAGATGCACAGGACCGGTTGTTGTGGTGACACTTGGTCCCAGCCCTATGTCCAGCAGTAGACGTCTATCGGCTGATATGATGATTTATGATTTTCTTGTTATTAGCACTTTCGAAAGATGATTTGGGTAGAAACAAGGTGACCATTATGGTGATAACCCATTACAAATAAAAAAAAAAAAAAAAGATGGTCAATGATGTAGAGAAGATGACGTGTTACGCCAATCTCAAACACGCTGAGAAAAGAGCAGGGGATGTTGGTAGAACTAATAGAAGAATTTGGAGGTTTCTTACTTACTTGGGGTCTGTTGAACCTAGGTGAGTCAAGTATTAACTCCTCCTGAAATCCAAATCGCAGCAAAGAGCTATATTTAAAACATCAATCTTCGTACTACTTCTACTATTCTTTTAATTTTATTACGAAGGAGGATACTACCTATTAGATCTCTCTGACTACTATTGTGATTTCTGTCTGACTGGACACCTGTACAGTGTGCCATAAAGTCCTCCAGAAAATCTGATGCCTTTTTTAAAGTAACTAGAGTTTACGATTATATAACCACAACGAGTTCTCCTACTAAAGCAATTCAATTCACGGATTTTTTAAAACCTCCTTCCGCTCGCACACATATTATTTTTTGCTTTTTATCCGCATTCATTTCCAACGATTGGCATATTTATGAACATCAGTCACGTTTAAATTTTCAATAAAATAATCAGCAACTGAAAATTCACTTTGATACCCACTTTGAATTCTTTATGCAAGATTTCCATAAATATCTCAGCCATAAAAAGGCCAATAAATGAGTGAGTAATACCCTTCTTGCAAATCCCTGAAGGAGCGTTTGTGTTTGGGAGAGAGTAAGTAGTCGAGTAAGGGCAGGATAGTATCGAACTTGTTCGATTTGAAATCTGTCTTTATCCACTCCTGCTGTTTAACATTCTAAAGGGTAAGTCTAGGTATTCTGCTACATGTCTACTTTTGTTGGTTGAACATTCTTAATATTCGATGGATTGAGTATCCCTTTACATACAACTAGTTGACACGCGCAACTTCGTCTGCGTCACAATTTTCATTACTGCTCCGCTCCTATTGGCCTTAGCGTGATGACAATAGCCTATAGCCTTCCTCGATAAATGGGCTATCTATCACTGAAAGAATTTTTCAAATCGGACTAACTCTTCAGCTTTATATATTAGTATAGATTGTTAGGTTCTTATACACTGCGATCACCAATTATTATTATGGCAAATGTAGGACTTGTCTCATTTAGTTCTTTGACGTTTGCAGTATGGTTCTGTAAAAAAATGATAGAAAATAAAATTATTTATCTAGATTACACGAGACAGGAACAGTTGTAACACACCGGTAAAAATTTTAATAGTATGCTAAAATCAAAATGTGTACTTGCGCTAAAACGGTTCATTACAGTCAGAAGTCTGACAACGTACCTTTATCTCATTTCTGCCAGCCCTAACACTAACACATTTTTGTTGACCACTCGACTAGCCCACTCTACCAATGTAAACACACCTCGTGTTGTATTTTATCGGTGTGCAGATGAAAGTGAGCGCAGTTAGTAAGGCGACATTAGTCACAACTCACGAGGCGCTGGTAATTCTGTCCTTTAAATGTATTTCTACGTTATTTTGTACGTTTGCTTTGCTGGATTTAGTGGCTTGGCCTGGGTACCAATAATTGCTATCGATTGTTAGAGTGAATTGGCTTCAAAAAGAAAGATGTTTTGCGATGATGTGAAAGTGCAGTGTTTGTTTGATTCAAAGCTGGGGGACTACTCTCTAAGCCCGAAGTCCGTAGTTTCGGGCTTAGTTGCGGGCGTATTGTACTGCGGCTGCCTACCAGACCTCCACAACCCATTAACTGTGGGTTGTGGAGGTCTGGTAGGCAGCCGCTCCACGTAAAACACTGGTATTCAGCTGAATCCGGTTTGACTGGAAGCCGACCCCAATGTAGTTGGGAAAAGGCTAGGCAGATGATGTTGTTGGCATCAATGATGACATGATATAGGTAATTAATCTGATTTTTCATCAGTAATCCATACAGTATATAAAGTGAGTTTTTTTTTTAATTAAAATCAGTGAAATACCTCCATAAGTCGGTCTAATCCTAAAATGTCAAGATTTCATGAAATATACATTCTTTCGGCCCTATGGAGTTTTATTGCGGACTTAAATGGTTATAATTCTGAAAATACATAATTCTTACGCCCGCGAATCATACATTAATCAGCATAAAACCTAATACTGACTTGCAAATTGCAAAAAACGTAAGAATATTTGAATTTCGCGGGCTACCCTGGCGCATCCACCTTAAGCAGTTAAATGGAAATAGGTGAAAAATATGTTAAATAATAATGTATTATCTGCTTGAGTTTTTTATCAAAAAAAAAAAATTTGAAAGTATCAACTTAAAATACTATTGCATATCCGACTTGGGTAGACTTGTAACAAAAAAATGTACACAGTTATGCAATAAATAGGGTATATGTTTAAGACTGGTGTCGGGTATTCTGACTTCTGACTATCCAAAGATATCCAAATGACAGCCGGGACCAACGGCATAACGTGCTCTCCGAGGCACGGAGGAAACTCGGTATGTCAAGATGGTCACCCACCTAAAGACCAAACTTGGCAAGAGAGCTCCTCAAAGCTGTACATAAATTTATTAGACATTGAATGTTCTTCACATTCAATGTCTATGATTTCTGTTGATAATTCATTTAACACCTAACACTTAACACGCTGAGAAGTGCATTGAATCGGCAGAAGTGGCACTAATGTGTGTAAATAGTAAAGTGGTGCGTATCGCATTCACAATCAAAGAGCATTGCGGAATAGATTGCACTGTGAATTATTTACTGTTGTAGTGTTTGTCTGAATCTATTATTTGGTTGCTAATTCATTAATTATTTACGTGTAATATGAACTAAATAGTCGTTTTTAACATGGGTTTTGCTAAAGTCCTTCTCATGAAGGTAAACAGAAGAACTCTAAAAAAAAGTCAGGAGTCACGTTAAAAATAGGTTCGTCACCTTAAGGTCTGTTTTTGCTTGCTACATGTACACGTTAAACCATGACGGGTCCAAAGCAATATGTAGTTTTTTCCATTACAAAATGTCAATTCAAAACGATTTTGATCTAACTTCCGTTTTTGATATTCAATGTCAATAACTATTTTGGTCATCGACTAATATTGCCATGTTAACACTACATATTCAAGATAATAAAAATAAAATAGTATGAACAATGTGACATTAGTTTTTGGTTGATAAAACGACTGGTCTTTTGTAGGACGGACAATGCCTTTTGGGCCTCTGAATTTTAATTTAATCATATTAAACAAACCATGAGAAATGCTAGTGAATACGTCCGTGGGAAAATAAAAATAGCCTAAATTAAATTAATTTTTTATCATTGTACAATCACTAACACGTTCATGGTAGTAGTTTGCCAGCGCCTTATTTTGTAGCAGTGCTCATAAGTTTAGATTCTTCTTCGTCTAAATACAATAAAGTTTACGAATGTAAATCTTAATACAAAGCAATAAATTAATGTTCATTTTTTAATAAGTGTATAAAGAGCATGACTTTCTTAGGAATATGATCCTTTTAACTGTTTCAGAATATGGTTCAAATTCGTCTGAAACGAAAGTCTAAGTACGATCTATGAATTTTGACCGATATGTCGTAGTTTTCATTATTAAAATTGCGGCCGACTGTACCAGTTCGGTAAAATATTACCGTTAATTTATGTGGTAAAATTCCCATGATATTTCGTACTTAATTGTGTTAACTTTTGGCTATTTTAATGTCGACTAAGTCACGCTAACTGTCCCTTTTCATTATGTGGTTCTAATAACTCGCTGTTTTTGTTACAGGTATGTTTTTGCCGTTTGAAGTTTTGACCTGCAATAATGGACAGTGGTGAGCTAGAATATAAATAGATAAGATATCACAGTGACACGTTCTTTAAGTGCCTCGTGTATGGAAGGAAGACTGAAGGTGTACGCACAGGCGAACACTATTCAATCGTGACCGTCAGTATCGGTCAACGACAGCAATTTTCACTACTTTTCCCAATTCATAACAATGTATTAGGTTCCCACAGATAGTTGTTATACGATGTAAGTAGTTCTATCCACGGGTCTGAAATTATAATGCGTTTTTTGCATTGTCGCGTCGCGCCAATACGCCATCGTCGCCGTAATTTGACCGAAAAGCCGGAAGGCGCCCTCTAAAGAGCGACGACGTGTTCGGATTCGACGTACAAATCATCGCGACGATCGCGTATTCGCGCTATCGTCGCTGGGTATTGGAATAATGCCATAGATCTTCTATAATGTGGATGTCGCTTACTATTCAGTAGTAGTACAGTAGTCTAATGTGACTTTATGTAACTTATGTGATAATGCTCAAATTAGAATATGAGTTAAAGCAATATTTTAAGGAAAGAAAATAAAAGAAAGAAAACATGTATTCCAACAAAAAAAGATGCACAAAATAACAAAAAAAAAATAGGAAAATAACTTGTTAAGTTAATTCAAAAAATAAATTAAAGAAAAGTAAAATAGAACCACTGTAAAGTCAAAACTTTGAACTTCTAATTTTCAAGCTCTTTTGTGAATAAGGCACTTAGTTTCTGTTATAACATTGAAGAGAAAGCTGGTAAACAGATTCTACGAAACCCCTTAAAGTAAGATAAAGGCAGTTAATTAAACGGCAAGTTTAAACACAAATAATGCGACCGAAAGATTGATTGTCATCCCGAAGTAAATAATGGACTTATATTTATTTTGACACGGTGTCAGCTTGTGCCTTCCTCCCCCCGCCGCGCTGAAAGATAGGGGGGGAGAGAGGGCGGTTCCATTTACTATTGTAATGATACAATCGAGATATAGTATAGTATTATATAACTAGTAATAAAAATCAATCCACAGCCTAGCTTTTTGGGTCGGCTTCCAGTCTATTGTGGTACAGCTGAAAGCCAGTATTTTTATGGAGCATCTGCCTAACTGACTTCCATAACTCAGTCACTGGGCAGCACCAACAAGTCTACTTGTCAGAGTTTCAGGCTTATGAAAATCCTTAGCAACTGCCAAAGACTCTGGAAGGAGGGGTACCTCTGATTGCGGAAATGCTTTTACTGGCAGAAGACACAGAGACAGGTTCACTGTCCGCAAAGCAGACACAATAGTTAGAATACACAATAGTTACAATCAGCGCAGACCACATATGGTCTGTGTGACTGTGAACCGGACTACGTTTTCACCAAAGATGTGCGAGGGTGTGTAGCGAGGGATGTCTTTATTAAGAACCAATAGAACCTCTTGCGCTGAGTCATCATCATCATATCAGCCGAAAGAAAGACGTCCACCGCTGGACATAGGTCTCCCTAACGGGGGGGGGGGGGGGTTGCCATAATCGCCACGCGTGGCAGGCGGGTTGGCGATGGCAGTGTATAGTGTTGCGTTTTACAGAGAACGCTGCTGCCCATTCTCGTATTATTCGTTTACGGCACCATTCGGCACTGGCCGACACCATACGGCCTGTGCCGTACTCAACAACAGCTGTATCAGCTTGTGCTGACTGAGGCTAAGTAAAAGAAGCTTAGTGAGACAAGCCTCGGTAAAGAATCCGCGGGAAACAGCTAGGTTTAGTGTATCGTATCATTGTTCGTTGTTTTGGATGAATAGTTTATTATTCGATTTCTAGACTTGTATTGTTATGATTTGGCGGCCTGTATACGGCCATATTGGTATTTTTTTGTAATGTGCGTCTGAAAGGCGTCTGACTTCTGACCTTTGAAATGCTGAAGGAATGTCTAGTTTATTTAGTACACAGTGTTTTGGTATATTATTTGCAACGGTTCTTTCAGAACTTGGATAACATGACAACGGTAAATCCCCCTGGGTTAGGCAAAAGTGTACCGTTAGTACAATCACATTTGAAAAGTTTATGTTTTGAGTCCCATGTTCTCGTTAAATATGACATTAAACTAATACAGATCCAGACTCCGGTCTGCTTCTGACGAATTCCTGCTGAAAAACCCTAAATGCACTAGGTACTCGACCTGGGAATCAAAATCTGGATCTTATGATCTGTATCAAGTATTCCTTGTTACCACTTCACCAACGAGGCGAATTAATTTAATTTAATTATAAGAAATCATGTTTATTTCTTAGCGATTCTATACTAAATAACTTAGCGTGTAAAAGGAAAAGTGTTTCAAGAAAGAGAACGGAAATAATTTGTCTTACAATATGACGTTTATATGCAGACTTTAAACTTTTAATGTGCTCGTTAAAGGACAGAAATATTACATTATTTTGGTGCTAATTTCTTACCGTCGTCGTTGAATTTATAAATAAGTTTAAAAATACGTCTGTTTATTAATTTTGTTGTTGTTTAATTTAATGAAACTATTTTAACCCAAAAGGCGTTCTCATCTTTTTGCCTTCTGCCAGGATTGCAATAACTATTTGTTCGAAATAGTCACAGCGGCCCTGGGACGCAAAGGGCATTAGGAGGAACACGGATGGGGTTTAGTCCAAAAAGCGTATTTGATGATTTCCCATAGTTAAAAATATCTTGCCTCCTGTCCCATGTTACTTGGGATTGGCACAACAAGTTTTCTTCTTCCACTCTGTCTTTTCAACCATTGCGCTAAAACTAATTCCCATTTGTCTCATTTTACTCAAAACACAGAGACAATCAAGGTTAGGGTTCCGAAATAGCATTTACTAAAGATAAAGACTGTTAGTACGAGTATATAAACCAAAACTAACAATCAAAAACTTTAGAGAAATCTCTTGGGCAAAGCAAATTTATGTACCGAGTCTCGCCAACAAGTGATATAAAATTTACAAACAATTCCATTCAGCCATCTTTATGAATCTCTTAGGGACCGTCTCCATGAGCGAGAGAATCGCGGCGTGTTGACGTATTTTCACTTATCGAATCGCCGCGATAATATCGCCGTGTGGAGACACGTTCATAGAGTTGTTATAGAAATACGTGGCACGGACGATAATATCGCTTCGATTCTCTCGCTCGTGGAGACGGTCCCTTAGACAGTAGCCATCTTTTGTTAACATTTTGAGTGAACATTTGAAAAAAGATTTTAGTTATGACTGGTGTCCCGCCCCGTCTTCGCAAAGGTTGTTTGTTTTTATTTTTTTTTTCTTTCAAACGTTTTCCCGACACTTACGTACACAAAAAAAAAAACTCGGTCAAGCCGTTTTTTGTGTGTTAGCGAGGCTAACGAACAGCAATTTTTTTTTAACTCTTTACCACTATGTCACCTGATGGCAAGCGATGATGCGGTCGAAGATGGAGCACGCTTGCCTAGGAGTTACCTATTCACTCTTAACTTAAAGACTCCCAGGTCCCAGGTTGAATTTATTTTTTTAAACCTTTGTAAGAGAAGATAAATTTCAAAACCAATCATACCACCTGTATTAATCCAAGGAATAAGCAGACCAGTTTCATCATCATCATTATATCAGCCGAAAGACCACTGCTGGACATAGGCCTCCCCCAAGTGTCGCCGGTCCTGCGCGTCTCGCATCCATCGGCTACCCGCAGACGAGTATATCTCTTAGTATAGTGTTCTCCCTTGTAATAGAGGACGAGTCTCTATGACTATCAGTAAAGCCAGACTTCGGGCTGCTATTGAGAAATTCTTGATGGAAAATCCAATAACATTTTGCTGGAACAGGGAATCGAACCTAGAACTTCATGCGCGTAACATTACCAATGATTTAATGTCAAACACAACTTGGAAATACTTGTGGGCCAAGTCAGGTGACTACAATCAGTTTTTATTTATGTCTAGATCAGGCTAGAAGATAATAGTGAACTTATAAACACATTAAAGAGTGATTTATGTACAACAACAAGCGTTAGGTAAATAGTTTTTGGTTTTTGTTTACCTTGCGATAGAGATCAGATAATCTAAGTTAGTCTTTGTTCAGATTTGACATAATAAGTGTGGAAAGTACAAAAATCATGTTATTTATTTACAAGATAACGTCTTATAAATCGATGAATGACACTTTAAAACTGAATACCAGTGTTTTACGAGGAGCGGCTGCCTACCAGACCTCCACAACCCATTAACTGGGTAACACGGTACTTACTTCTTGGCAAGACTGGAGTCAGATTTACTGGCTTCTGAAAATCCGTAACGACTGCCAAAGATCTACAAATGACAGCCGGGACCAACGGCTTAACGTGCTTTCCGAGGCACGGAGGAAACTCGGTATGTTAAGATGGTCACCCATCCACAGACCAACCTCGGCAAGCGTTGCTTAACCTTGAAGATCGACCCGTGCTGCTGTTATTATTTAGCCACGAGCTGCTCCAAGTTTTCTTATGACGTTATCACGTAAAATTATCGTCCGTAAAACGACTTTGCAGACAACCAAGTTTTACTTTGTAGTGATTTATTTTTTAAATAATATACAAAATATTCTGACAATGATAAATCATACTCAGTTAAAAGCCTGTCCATTTTAAGCAATAAAAGTTGAGCTGTGTCTTTGTAAATGTTATCAGATTATTGAAAACATCAAAGACACGGGAAGATAATAAACCATAGAATTTCACAATCAATTTGTCGTTACTTTGTAATAATCTTTAATCTTGTTAAACCTTTCTAAGCTTTAATAATAACGTAAAGGGCAGTTGCAATGTGTATTAAATATGATATAAATAGTCAGCTGTTTCTATCATATTTACTAACTGCATGTAAAAAAAAACATGCAGCCAAACATATAAATAATAAAAATAATATAATAATAATTCTTTATTCATAATCTTGAAGGCAAAATACAATAAAAGTACAATATGAATCTAAAATTGAAAATGTAGGTAAGTATATAATAATGTAAGATGCCTATACTAGGATAATCCTGTATCTAAGGCAGCTGTAACCAACAATATTCTAGAACCTCCTCCATTTTGAAGCCGGTTAAAAACAGTTATCCCCAAACGATTGAGTTGAAATTTTGCATAAACGCTTGCTTTGGAAGACAATGTACGATTAACAAAGTTCTTAACCCAATATGGCGGGCTCCCTAAAATGACGGACAAATTAAATTGTTTGCTGAAAAGAATACGAAAAAGCTTTTTTTGTGAATATATTTTTAAGGTAATCATTGTGTTTCATCGTAACAAAAAAACCTGCACACCTTAGTCTTTTAAAAAATCATCGCACATTTGCGCAGTCTCAACAAATCTATTTACCAACCAACACGTTGCACAAGCACGTTTCCGCCTGGTTTGATGCAAATAGCTTGACATCAGTCAAGCTTGTCAGTTCGTGTCGTCTGCTGATTTATGACCGACCCAATGTACCACTCCGATATTACTAACTCCGTAGTCATTATAGGTATTTTCGATGCTGAAGTGTTGGTAAAAGTGAAATAAATAAAATATGTATATTATATATATTTTTAAATTTCGTTTTGAGTGGAAGACAATTTTTGTCCGCGGGGGATTGCTTCCATGGGCTATGGCAAAGGAGCTGTATTTTTTGTGGTGTTAAAAGTACTTGATTATACTTCCCCATGTTGTTCCTGACTACAAGTACATTATTTTACGGTTTCTTTGTGAATTGGCGTGAATAAACCTATAGGAGAAATGGAAGTAAAAGCCAATGTTCAGGCTGATATAATAATAATCGTAGAAGATATGCTGCGCTACCTATCAGGCAGGCATCTATTCTAATAGTTGAAGATTTTGTTTGGATGAACGCAGTAATCTTACGAATTACTGGTTCGAGTTGAAATATTGTTTTAGTGTTGGATAGCCCATTTATCGAGGAAGGCTATAGGCTATATGTATAACATCACGCTACGACCAATTGGAGCGGAGCATTAATGAAAAATGTTACGCAGACGAAGTTGCGCGGGTCAGCTAGTAGGACTAACTAAAACTGATGGATACTTCTATCTAAAATCAGGCCAGCTTAATGTCTCATAATATTGTGCCACTAAAACTAAACTACACGGATGAGCAAAATATTAACTTAATCTGAATATGGAAAGTAGGTGAAATATCGATCTGGAGATTCGGCTGTTACTTAGTGCCGTTCAGAACGTGGATAGGGTAACACAGCTTCTCCTAAGAAAAAACTTCAAGGCGGCTTGCAGTTTAAAATGTAGTCGTTTTTTATGGTAGTAATATAAGCCTGATAGCCAGTTGGTAGCAAGACTTTCAGTCCAGACTACAGATACTTGGACACGTAATTTTCCTTATCACGTAATCAAGAAACCGGCCAAGTGCGAGTCGGACTCGCACACGAAGGGTTCCGTACGATAATTCTTAATTTTTATTATTTTGTTATAGCGGCAGTAGAAATGCATAATCTGTGAAATTTTTAACCTATTACGGTTCTTGAGATACAGCCCGCTGACAGACAGACGGACGGACAGTGGAGGCTTAGTAATAGGGTTCCGTTGGTTACGTTTTGGGTACTGAACCCTAAAAAGGAAGACGATACAGGACGTTGATATTTCGCGTGATGGTATACTTTTACCAAGATGTGACGTCACAAGCCCCAACTCTTTTTAAGCGTTTTTTCATTGACTTGATAAAGCAGATTTTGTGCCAGTAATTTTCATAATAATTTAACTGATGCGTTAGTTAAACAGTAGATACACTTTGAAACGACACTACACTGAAATCTCAAAAATCAAAACAAAAACTCGTTAATTAATTGCTTCCCATAGAAATCTAGATCAATCGGTTAGCGTCTAGGTCATTCAAGCTAGTCTTAGTAGAACCGGTTAGATAGAGGCCTGCACACCTGGTCGCGTTTGTGATAGTAAATAGTAAGTTAAGGTATAGTTAAGAAGGATATTAGGATGTGCTGCTTGGTGTCTAGCTAGTATTCTTGTTGGTCATCATCTGCCTAGCCTTTTCCCAACTATCACTGTCGGCTTCCAGTCAAACCGGATTCAGCTGAATACCAGTGTTTTACGTGGAGCGGCTGCCTACCAGACCTCCACAACCCATTAACTGGGTAACACGGTATTTCTTGGCAAGACTGGAGTCAGATTTACTGGCTTCTGAAAATCCGTAACGACTGCCAAAGATCTACAAATGACAGCCGGGACCAACGGCTTAACGTGCTTACCAAGGCACGGAGGAAACTCGGTATGTTAAGATGGTCACCCATCCACAGACCAACCTTGGCAAGCGTTGCTTAACCTTTAAGATCGACCCGTGCGACTGTTATTATTTAGCCACGAGCTCCTCATTAGCCACGAGCTCCTCAATAGTATTTTTTTTGGTATGAGGGAATTTTAAGTTATGTCGGTTTTTATTGCATCTTTAAAGATTTAAGGTTTTTAGAAAAATACGGGGTGTTTAAGATTAATACTAAACACATAAGAATAGAATATAATACTCTTCTTCTTATCGTGTGGGCAGTAAGGTCTAACGACACAACATACCCTAGTGTCAGAGTTTCTAAACCGCCTCAAAGGCCTCTCAGGCTTCTGACATGGTTTATTTGACTTAGACTTTATTTTAGAAAACTCTTTATATCATACTAGCTTCTGCCAGCCGCCTGCGTGGGCCCTAGGGAACATACTCGAGGGATAAAAAGAACCCTTGTCCTTTCTCAGGCTCTAGACTGTCTATGTACCAAATTTCATTTAAATCGGTTCAGTAGTTAAAGCGTGATTGCGTGACACACATGCAGAGTTACTTTCGCATTTATAATATTAGTATGGAGGTATGGATAAGTCACTGAAAAGAGATATATGACGAAAATATTACACAGGGTCCCACATTGGACGGCCTTATCGTGAAAAGTGTTGTTAATAATGTGCATTAGAGTGTTGTAGTATGAAAGAAGTCCCACAAAAGTTACTGGTTCTCCTCAAAACTTGTAAAAAAAAAATTGTATCCTTAAACTATCTTTACAAAAGCCAAAATCAACAAGAACTAATTCGTAGAAAACACAGACCAAGAATTATACGATAGCCTTTAAGGCTAACCAAACATATAATAAGGCTATACAAACATTGACACTTCAGTATAACACTGACACTTAGATTAGCAAAAAACTTAAAAGAACACCGGTATTGACATGGCAAATATCTTTTCTTTAAATATTATTGATTAGTTGACCTGCGCAACTTCGTCTACTCCGCTCTTATCAGTCTTAGCGTGATGGTATATAGCCTATAGCCTTCCTCGATAAATAGGCTATCTAACACTGAAATAATTTTTCAAATCGGACCAGTACTTCCTGAGATTAGCGCGTTCAAGTAAACAAACAAACTCTTCAGCTTTATATATTAGTATAGATAAATACTTATGTATTAGATATATATTTTCGCGTTTGACACAATCTTACCTGATGGAAAGTGATAATGTGGTCGACGATGGAGTACGCTTGCCTATGGTATGTGCCAGACAAACTTGCAATACATTGACCTTTCCCTAATATCTCTTCCTAGATACCCGAACAATAAAATTATTAACCGTTTTTGTAAAGGATCACGATAGAAGTCGTCTCAGGACAACTTTATGTCTGTTTTTGATAAAATAATAAAGTCAATAAATGTGTGTGGGTCAATGACCGTTATTGCTCGTGTATCTGGCGCGTACATAGAAGTAACCTGTTCACTCTTGACTTAGTTATATTTGTTGCAGGTATTTTTTTTTTGCCAATTTTCGCCTCGAATACGATACCTAATTAGGAGATTCTCATGGCCGTCTGTTGACGCAGGAATTTTAGTCTAGACATTTTAGTTAGAGAGCTGTCTAAGCGTCAATGCTTCTAATTAGATTCGGAGGTTCAGCGTCTTCGACGAATTCTCTTTTTGGGGTAGTGAGTAGGCTCTTGAACTTTGAAGAAGTTGTATAACCGTGTTGCTCTTCGCCTGTATTTAGCCAAGGCTGAAGTATGATCGGTAGGAGGAGCTCGTGGCTAGATAATAACAGCCGCACGGGTCGATCTTCAAGGTTAAGCAACGGTTGCCAATGTTGGTCTGTGCATGAGTGACCATCTCAACATACCGAGTTTCCTCCGTGCCTCGGAAAGCACGCTAAGCCGTTGGTCCCGGCTATCATTTGTGATCTTTGGCAGTCGTTACGGATAGTCAGAAGCCAGTTAATCTGATTCCAGTCTTGCCATGAAGTACCGCGTTACCCAGTTAACGGGTTGTGGAGGTCGGGTTGGCAGCTGCTCCGCGTAATGGTATTTATTTATTTAAACTTCATGTAAAATAGTGATACATAGGCAACGAGCAATGCAACGAGGCATTCTGTACCAGTCAGGTCAGTCAGGTTTGACTGGAAGCCGACCCCAATATGGTTGGGAAAAGGCTAGGCAGATAATGATGAAGTATGATCGGTAGATTTCGATGATCGGTAGATAGGTTTATAGTGGCCAGTATCTGAGGTTAACTAGTAAATTCATCGGATAATAATTCGCCACATCAAATATCCGATTGGGTATATAATAATGGATTGCCAACATTATATTGAAATTAAACAGACTTTCATAAACCGGAGGTAATTTGTTGAATATGATAAACACGTCTAGACCGTTTAGCGCGAAAGTTATTAGCTGCTGATATTATTTGGCAATATTATTTTAGTAGCGTCATAAGACTACAGCGTGTAACCGACTCCATGGATCCATCTATCTCCAGGGTTGTGGATCTTGTTCGAAAGAGTCGCCGCGGCCCTGGAACGCAAAGGGAATTAAGAGGAACACGGATGGGTTTTAGTCAGTAAGAGTCTGACACTCCCGTCCGCTCCGCCCAGAGCGGAAGGATTCATTTGATGATTTCATATCTTTAAAATAAAGGTTCTATCTATCCATGTACCAAACTTCATCAAAATCCGATTCGGCGATTTAGTCGTCTATGCGTTACAAACAAACAAACTTATTTTCTCATGTATGCTATTAAAATATGACAGGATAAGGATTTCTAACCTCATGCAAATAGTTTGACAATGACAATAATTACAACCCTTTGCACACGGCGTTTTTGAAGTGAAAACTTCTTTAGCGGAGTTGTGTAAATTTTTTGTGATGATTAAAAAATTATAAACTCGCGTCAGGACACGTGACCTGATCGAAAATTCGTAAGACGGTCAAGTGTCCTGCAATTTTTTTAGCGGCTTTGTGCACTTTTTTTGTGATGGGTAAAAAATTTTAAAGTCACGTCAGGACATGTGACCTGATCGAAAATTCGTAAGACGGAGGGAGAGAAGCACGTATTCAAGTTTTCGCTTCTGCCGGCACTGTCGGAGTGCAACCTGTTCTTTTTTTTAACGCACCGTGTTGTTTAGTTAACGTGTTAACGCAACCTGTTTAGACATCTGCAGCGCCGTGTGCGCGCCTTCGCAAAACGCGCGTCGTCAGCGCGATTAAAATACGCCTTGTGCATACCTGGTCTCTTTAAAACCCCATCGCTGGCAAAGGACGTAGTTTCAAAATACCACAGTTTCGAAGTCATACCCAGTAAAATAAAACTCAATATTTAAACTCTGATAGTATGAATAAATCATCGTCCTATAAAGCGTCATAAGCTTCAAGTAAGATGTATAAGTTATTCTCTATCTCGAGTACCTCGACTACCTTAGGTTAGGTTTATTCTTTAGGCTCATAAATCTACGCTATTCATCTTTAGACCTATCTGATTTGACTGCGTATATTCTCGGATGTTTAGTAATGGTACTTGTGTACTTGGGTATCCGAATTTCGTATCGGTTTTCAAGACATCTTGTTAGTCAAACTGTCATTTTATGTGTAAATAACTGTGACACACTATCGTATTTTTATATTCTTTGTGAAATCTCACTATCCAACTGCTGCTGTTTTGTCAATTTGTCGACTCAAGTTAATGAGTCAGTTTTATTCCTGTGTAAGGTACAATTTTTTTTTTTATCCTCTTTTTACTAACGATTGGCACACGTTTGAACTATCCCACCTGATGGTAAGCGAAGATGGAGCATGCTTGCCTAGAAGTGACCCATTCACTATTGACTTAAAAGACTCCCAGGTTGTAGCTATTAGGAATCATAGACTCTGGCTGGGAATTCCTCTAGTTTTACTTGCAAAATGACTTTTCAGGAACCACATTGCTTTCTACCTTTGGCTTAACCCAGTTGTGTATGTACCTTGGTGCCTATTGGCCTAGTTATGTTGTGTTTCCTGCTTGATAAGGAGGGAAGTGGTAATTATGTTTTTTCCTACTCCTCCGCTGTACTTTTTTGATTAATTTCGTTGTGGGATCTAAGACTTTGAATCAGCCTGGACTCGTCGAACTTAATTGTTTCGGCGTTTTTCTGGTAGTCGCCACTGTTGAGTCCGGTTTTTAGGAGTTGCAGTGGTTGGGAATGTGTGGCGACCTTGCTGATTCCTTTTCTTTAAGAGTTGCCAGCAGTATTAGTAGGATTCAAGCTGTAGCTATGTTTGCTAAAGAAAATGTTATGCTTATGAATGTGCTCAACTCTTATCTGGACCGATTTCATTTCAATAAATTGTATTTCTCTTTTATATAGAGCGTCATTGAACTTACGATCTTTCACTCCCCATTCTAAGCCTACCCGCGCTCTTAATTTAATTTGGACACAGGAGAAAGAGTAAAAATTGGCTACGAAACAATAGATTTTTAACAAACCCGATTCTCAAACATCGCCAAGTTATTCGTAGTAACATGCCGTGCCAATTCCGAAATAAAGACTGTCCCTGTTTTTTTACTCCTTTTTTTCGTAAAACAATTATACTTTGACCTAGTGTAACTAACTTTTATGTAACGTCTGCTTCACTAATAGCTTTGCCTTTTACATGATATAGGTATTTTAGTTATAATTTCGTAGAGGGAATATGCATGAGAAACATATTTTTATCATCTATACAGTTTATCTAAAAATATACAAAAATATAATACTAACTTTGAAAATAGAATCAAAATTACTCGAAAAACGATGGAGATATAATTATTTTAAACAAATATACCTGTTCCTCTCGCGAAAACGCTGTTTTCTATGGCAGCTGTATAGGCGTCATAGACGATGACGTCAAAGTTTTCATCGGACTTCTCTTTCTAATTGTAATCTTTGAAGCTTTATAACTTCATCGCTGATGAAGGTATTCAAAAAATAATATCACGGTTGTTTACTTGAGCTAATAAGTATTTAATATTGCAAATAAATAAATCACATGAATATTCCCTATATATTGCAAGGTTGCAATGGTTGCATCCATTGCAACCTTTTCAAATCATGTTTGCACCACATTGGTGCACTTTAAATACAACATAATTGTATACCCACTACTTCAACCACGATAACTTAAAGCTGTAAACGCAAGAAGATTTTTTTTAAAATTTATGTTTGATGATATAAGCCAGCTAATGCGTGGCCTACCTTCACAGACTTCCACCCATCCTAATCTCCATTGACCAAGGAAACAATGCACTTGTCAAAACTAAAAAAAAAGTGATCTATTGTATTTCCATTTCTCCCGAAGGTAATCAACTTGACCCACTGCTACAGTAATTAATCAGCTGCTCCGACAAGCGAGCTGGCAGTTTTCATAATTAGTGACGTGCCGGTGTCGGATTTTTGACAAATGTCCGCCCTAGGGATGGGACGCGTTTCGAGTGTTTGAAGTGAGAGATGCTAGATTTAGGCACGGTGTGTATTGTTTTTGAGAGTAATTATTGTGGCAGTGAGTTAATTATCGAAGAATTTTGTTGTTTAAAAACTAACACTATTTTAAAAGTATCATCTATTTTTTATATTGTTATTTTCAGAACAGTATTTTAACACAGCTCAAAGAAAAAATCCCATGTCTTTTGCTGATGTGATGTGTTCGGCACACTAATAGCATACAATACTCAGGAATGTAATCCATTTCCACAACACAATCTATGTATACACAATCTATGTACAGATAAGTTATAACATTTTCTCCTGCTCGACAGCGAAGCTCAGAACATCAACTACCGCACATAGAGTTAACGTTTCAAAAACCTTTTTGCCGTTTTCACCTCTTTTTTTGGATCCCGAACGTGGAATCTTAACTCAAAATAATAAATACGAAGGAAGGTGAGTTATTTTATTACGCTTTCACGCCTAAACAGCTGGACCGATTTTGATGAATTTTGGTACAGAGATAGAGCTGGAGGGAGCCTGGTGATGGTAATAGGCTAAAAAGCGAGCGAATTCGCAAACAATTCGTACATACACACACAACACAAATATTTGTTGTCTGTTAAGTCGGTTTACGGACGATAATTTTACGTGATAACGTCATAAGAAAATTGAATTGAATTCTTAACAAACAAGCCAAATTCTTGGGCCGATCGTTCTTCTCTATCGCTTGTATGTTGCGCTCTTGCTGAACGTGACACTTTCTCGTGCGCGCAGCCGGCGTTCATCTATATACTAATATATAAAGCTGAAGAGTTTGTTTGTTTACTTGAACGCGCTAATCTCAGGAACTACTGGTCCGATTTGAAAAATTTTTTTAGTGTTAGATAGCCCATTTATTTAGGAAGGCTATTAGGCATATCATCACGCTAAGACCAATAGGAGCGGAGCAGTGATGAAAATTGTGACGCAGACAAAGTTGCGCGGGACAGCTAGTCGATTTATAAGACGTTATCACGTCAAAAACAAACACATAACAGGTACAAATACATAATAATACATTGCATCACCTCTTTTTTGGGTTCTAAACGTACAGTAACTTAATATTTTATTGAAACAGCTTTGTTTTAAGGTAAACTAAACTACGATATATAGAAAAAGACTTCTCGGAAGAAACCATTCCCAAAAGCTAACCGCCATATTCTTCCGTATCCAGTCCAAACACCTATTACGTAAAGGAAGTAAAGCTCCTGTTTTATTATATGCAGAGTATAGAATCTCATGTTTATACCGTCTGTTTTGTCTGAGCTCTCACCGTGCCATCACCTTTTCATTCTTTATGCACTTTACGAGTGTGAACCTGCCTTTTTACTGTGCAGGTGTGACGTTCAAGTGAACACGGATGAAAATTTTAAATTACTGCGGAAAATACTTTTTTTTTTTTTATGGACGGCAGATTTTTTTTATATTTTTTTTTTATTTAGGAATGGGCTAGCTCTTGACCACAATCACGCCTGATGGAAAGCGATAGATGAGTTCTATGATGGAGCGAGCGTGCCCAGAAGATGCCTGTTCACTCTTGATTTGAAGACAGACGGGTTATATGCGGACGGGAACACAGATGCTGGCAGAGAGTCCCACACTTTAGCTTAGAATTGAATTGACGTGGTTCAAAATTAACTCGTTGACATTGTTTTATAACAGGTTATCCTATTTCTCCATTAGGACAAAGATGAGATCCTATTAGTATTCCACCATAGTGAAAAGGCGACACTTCATAACTTTTAACATCGCCATTAATGACTTACTTTCCAATTATTCCCATTCAGAAATGGTCCGATTAAAACAAAAAAAGCCTATTTTTAGCTTGACCTTTAAATAAAAAGCCGTTATATAAAAAATCTTATTAAATCGCCATGGCAACCCTTTCGCGGCGACTATCCTGTTTATCCTGTATTTGGACTCGGTTTCAACTGTAAACAGTTCACGGGTAAATTAACAATAATTTTCAATGAGATGATGTAGTTTTCGTTTGCCTGGTATTTTTTAAATTTTGGGAATAGAAAAAAAATAAGAAAGGTAGGTCTGTAAGTTAAGTTAATTTATTAAATTCAGACATCAATATTGACCATTTTTTGTTACTAAAATATCTCAAAACTGGTGTTAGTAGTAAAGGACAAAGATAAAAAAAAAATAAACAAAAAAGTAGGTGTCTGAGGCAGGGTGTGCAGAGAACGATAAAGTAGGGAATAAGCTACCTGACCATTCTTCCCACATAGTGCCTCAGAATATGTGAGTAAGGACTCTCCACCACTGTTTTCAAGATGCTATTGTCACTGTCCCGCGTTCTACGCATAAATGATGCGACTTTTTTTGCGAATTACTGCACGGAAAATTTTAGGTTTGTAAAGGATAGGATTCGTGCGAAAAAGCGATTCTTAGAAATTATTTATTAACATTTATTTGTATGTTTTGAACATACATAGGTACTCTGTACAGGCGATTTGTTTCCATTCAAATACAAAAAAAAAAAAATGTCAAACACCGATCTATTCTACACAAACAACACTTGTATGTACTGTCAAACCCACTCACATTGAGTAAACAATTCGCCTAGTTATTAAAATACGAACAAAAATGTTCTGATTGTGTTATTTTCCGAACAATTCTGCCCGTCATAGTGGCGGGGGGTGTTTTTACGCCTCATCAGGCTTTTATGTTGTTTTTCAACGCTTTTTGTACCGACTATGGTTTTAATTTAATGTGGGAGAAGAGTGGAAAAGGTAGCGTCTGTTTTTTTTTACTATTGATAGGCACGCGCTTGACCACCATCTCACCTGATGGTAAGCGATGATGTGGTCGAAGATGGAGCACGCTTGCCTAGAAGTCACCTATTCACTCTTGACTTGAAGACTTCCAGGTTGTAGCTATCGGGAAATACAGACTCCGGCAGGAAATTTCACTCCTTAGCTGAATAATATAATAGAAATAATGCTAAAATGGAGTAATCAAAATGATATTATAATAGAGTTGAGAGATTTTTGAGTCATTTTAAGTATTGGATGGATAGTGTGTGAAAAATTCAAACAATGGCAAACCTAGGAAAATAATGCCAGAAGAGGACAAGACATGCTTGTATGATTTACCCAAATTGTGTATCTTCTGTTGTAACCATTTCGGAGAATTGGTTATTTCAGGATGTGGCCGAGGATAGATTGGCTTGAGGTGCCTATTTAATGTCCAACCAACCAAATCAGATTTTTGTCGAGACAAATCTTAAATTGCGTGTGCTGTTTGATACTAAAAGTTTTGCAAGTAATTACAACTTTCCAGTTCAGTGCTCTTTTCTTTTCCATCTGCGTCGCCCTTCATTGATCTTCTTCCATTATACATCTTAGATAATCCCCAACCGATTCCTTTTATAAGGCCAACGTATAAGACTATCACAAGACTCAAAGCTCTGTCCCAGCCGTCTTTATATTAGTGTAAATTGACACCGTTGTACTAAATGAGACTGTACAGACCTTACGTAAGCCTATCTTATTAATTTAAGTACTAAACCTGGTTTTTAGGCTTTGTTTAGTTAGGTTTTTGGTGAAATTTTACTTGGTAACGAACGTGTGGTAACTGTTTTGTGGTTTTCGTTAATTAAGCTTGAATGTGTGTAGGTATAGTTGTTTTAATTAAAGTTAGTGTACTTATATGTTTTGTGGTACTTTACATAAGGGGGCTGGTAGAAAGTTAGTAGAACCTGCTTCTGACGTCATGTTTTTTTTTATCGATGGGAAATCTTCAAATGACTCCTCCCGCTCTGGGCGCGCAGCAGAAGGGAGTGTCAGACTCTTAGACCTTTGCCTCGGGTTTTGCGGGCAGCGGGGCGGCGGCGGCGGCGGTGCGGGCGCGGCAGGATCCAATGTGTATAATCAAATGGACGGAACCTCGGAAAGAGCGGCGCGGTGCGTGCGTGTGGCAACGCGCACCGCTCGTTGCCCGCCGAAAATGTTGACGCCGTTGTTGACATTTCGTTCGCGAATAAAAACAAATATCTCGACGACACAACCACGAACACAACACTATGCCACTATAGTGCCGCGCGATCTGCCCGCTGGTTTCGAAAACGGGTCTACATTGCCCGCGCCGCCGCCGCCGCCGCCCCGCTGCCCGAAAAACCCGAGGCAGAGGCCTAACTGACTAAAACCCATCCGTGTTCCTCCTAGTGCTCTTTGAGTTCGATGGCTACGGTGACTCTTTCGAACAGATTCTGCAACCCTGGGCGGACGTGATGCTACATTGCTGTTTTGGCTCTGTAGAAATAACCAACCACTAGGCATAGCTACTGGTCCATGAAGGAGCTATTTAAGGGCACTTAGCCCATGTCACTGAAGCGTAAGCTGATGGACATGTGTATTCTCCTCATCTTGACCTATTTGGTGCAAAGACTTGGTCTTTGACTAACATCCAAAAGTCCAAACTCAAGGTTTGCCAACGTGCTATGGAGCGCAGTATACTAGGTGTTAAATTAACAGACCATATTCGAAACAATACACTACGCTCCAAAACGCAAATCGTCGATGTGGCTCTAAAGGCTGCCCAACTTAAATGGGATTGGGCAGGCCATGTCTGCCGTCTGACAAGCTGTGGGCCCGTAAAATACAGGATTGGAACCCTGAAACAGCGAGACGAGGCCGCGGCAGACCGCGAAGGAGATAGTGGTCAAACGCGAACCTATTAAAACCATAACGTCACTATCACTACATATTATAAAACAAAGTCGTCAGCCGCGTCTGTTTGTTCGCTGTAAAGTCAAAAATTCCTGCACCTAATTTCATGCTGTTTTCACCAATGGATAGTGTGGTTCTCGAGGAAGGTTTTAGTATACTTTGTCTAATATATCTAATATATAATCTTTGTCTTTGTATAATTTGTCTAGAAAAAAATTAAGAATCCTTAAGAAAATTTTAGCGTGGATGAAGTCGCGGCCGAAGTGCTAGTCTATATCTATACTAATATAATATAAAGCTGAAGAGTTTGTTTATTTGTTTGCTTGAACGCGCTATTGGTCCGATTTGTTTTGTTTTGTTCCGAAATTCTTTCAGTGTTCGATAGCCCATTTATCGAGGAAGGCTATAGGCTATATACCATCACGCTGAGACCGATAGGAGCGGAGCAGTAATGAAAATTGTGACGCAGACGAAGTTGCGCGGGTCAACTAGTAATAAATAAAATTGTTTACTTGAACTACAAGATACTAAAGTTAATGTAATTTATTGTCAAGTCATCATTACTTTAAAATAGGTCGACTATTTACCAGAAATGTCTTATAACACCAGTGCCTTATAAAGTAATGACAGGGTGTACCGCACGGTTTTCTGACGCCACAAAATGACCCGTGATTGTTCTTACTAGATCGAGAGGAACTCGCCAGTTCGCCACGCGGTCGGCCTCCTTCGGGAGAGGTCGTGTGCGCGAGACATTAACAATGGCGTGCTTCTCACATTCGCTCAGACTACTAGAGATATTATTATATACCAGAAAATTTTATCAAATTGTAAAATCCATTTCGCACCTTTCTTTACGAAAAGACAAAAGCTACTTTGAACATAATCTCGAATCCAGTACAATACTGAAATGCCATTAAGATTTCTGTTAACGTGAATAGCGTTACTGTATTATGAGGAATGTAATAATAGTACATTTGAACGTTTCCGAGACAAAGGGTAGCCCTTAAGGCTGGAGTAAACGGTTGTGTTCAGATTGTCTGTCTGTTTGTAAAGTGGCTGTGTCTATAAAGTGCCGTTTTATGAGATTGGATTAAAATACCAGGAATCTATACTAAAATATAAAGCTGAAGAGTTTGTTTGTTTGTTTGTTTACTTGAACGCGCTAATCTCAGGAACCACTGGTCCGATTTGAAAAATTATTTCAGTGTTAGATAGCCCATTTATCGAGGAAGGTTATAGGCTATATATCATAACGCTAACCAATAGGATCGGAGCAGTAATGAAAATTGTGACGCAAACGAAGTTGCTCGGTTCTAGATACCTTTTAAGACCCCGGTTAACTCACGGCGTCATGAGACAAGTAAAGTTGTGTAAGGAAATCTGGGCGTAACAGTCTAACTTCTAACTGAGTTTGCTACTAACACGTGTCAGATTTCTCTGCATGGAGAGAATCATAAACTTATATTTTTAATATTATAAAGTTGAAGAGTTTTTTTGTTTGAACGCGTAAATCTCATGAACTGCTGGTTTGAATTGAAAAATTCTTTTAGTGTTGGATAGCTCGTTTATCGAAGAAGACTATAGGCTATATAACATCGTGCTACGAGCAATAGGAGCGGAGCATTAATAAAAAATGTGACGCAGACGAAGTTGTGCGGTTCAGCTAGTATTAAAAAAAAGTAGGTGGGTGTCGAACCTTCGCTTCCACCAAAGATGTGCGAGGATGCGTAGCGAGGGATGTGTTTGTTAAGAATCAATAGAATCCCTTATTTACCTAGCCTCGCTCGGCGCAAGCGATTTTATTAGTTGTTAACTTACAATTCACTGGCTACCCATACTAGCACATCTTTGATTGCGCGGGTCAACTAGTGTGAAATATTTTTAGGCAAGCGTGCTCCATCTTGGACCACATCATCGCTTACCGTGAGATAGTGGTCAAACGCGTGCCTATCAATAGTAAAAAAAAAAAATTGATGCGTAGCGGAGATGAGAAAAATCTCGTGAGGAAAGTCTTATTGCTCAGGTGCAAAAAATAGAAATTTTGTTCAAACTCGTAACTACGCAGGTATGTAAATAAAAATACCGGCCAAGTGCGAGTCGGACTCTCACACGAAAGGTTCCGTACCATGAACCGAAAAAAAAAAAAACACGTTTCTTGTATGGGAGACCCCTTTATTTTTAATGTCATTTAATTTTTATTTATTTGTTGTTATAGTGGCTTTAAAAATTCACAAAAAATTTAACTGTCTATTTTTGTTACGGTTCTTGAGATACAGCCTGCTGACAGGGTTCCGTTGGTTACCCTTTGGGTACGGAACCCTAAAAACACTGCTGAATAAAAGCTCCTGTTGACCACAAAGACCGGTTAGTTTTCTTCAACACGATTTCAAGTCGACCCCATCTTCCTTCACTGTCCAATACGAACATTACTTTCAGTTGCGAAAAACTGTAACATTTCTGTGTACTCCATCACTGAAGTTATTCTCGAATATTACATATCTCATAAGAAACTTTTGCTTGCTGAATGAATACTGGTAGAAAATTATTTTCCCTGAATTCAAGATTCTGGTAGGAGGCGGAGAAATATTTTGGTACCTATTGAAAAGATTCATCAGAAGGGCCATTGCATAATAATCTAAAGATATTCTAACAATATTAATTGGTGATTCTAAAAATCGGCAAGGTGCGAGCGAACTCGCACGGGTTCGCTCGAAGGGTGCCTCGGAAAGCACGTTAAGCCGTTGGTCCCGGCTGTCATTTGTAGATTTTTGGCAGTCGTTACGGATTGTCAGAAGCCAGTAAATCTGACTCCAGTCTTGCCATGAAGTACCGTGTTATCCAGTCAATGGGTTGTGGAGGTCTGGTAGGCAGCCGCTCCGCATAAAATACTGGTATTCAGCTAAATCCGGCTTGACTGGAAGTCGACCCCAATATAGTTGGGAAAAGACTAGGCAGATAATGACCTATAACGCTCATGAGATACATCCCGCTTACAGCCTGATTGATGGGTTGGGAACCCTAATAAAAAATCTTAATAACGTAAAGTTTTCGATTGTACACTGCGTTAACAAGACTGTCCAATGTGATTTATTGTAGCAGACATGGAGTATAAAGAAATGGAGTGCTCACCTACTCATAATTTTATTATGCTTCTTAGAAATAATCAAAATGTTCTTGCCAAATTTAATAAGAATGTACCTACTAACAAAATAAATCAATTAGGTCCTTTCGTGTAGGTAATGTTTTGTTTCTATATATTCCTTCTCTTTTGTTTTCTATACTTACACTATATTATTTCTTCATTTATCTTTTCTGTAACTTAAATGGTGTACATAATGAAGACTATTCTATTCTATTCTATTGGTAACTCTTGTTTGTGTGGATCTAAGTAGTGAACCTTCTCCACATTTCTGAATTACAAATTCACTTCCCAAAAAAGTCAATACAGCTAAAGTAATTTAGGGATAATACGCGTGAGGACCCCTAAATGTATCACCGCAGGATTACGAGGGTTCCGTACACTGAGGCAAGTTTTAATGAGGTTTGGGCACAAACTAAGGGTCAAGATGTCTTGCTTTGGACCTCTGTGGTGTACCGAATTATGTTTTGTTAGTGTTCGATGGGTTATGGAGATTGTGGCTCAGTCTGTCTTTGAATTAAACTTAGAATTAAAGCCCGAATGGACTATGGTTATTTGGGAAGCGTGTTTGTTTATTTGGTTGTGTCGTTCGCGTAGTTTTAATAATTGATATGATTGAAAATTGTTTTTATAAGTTCTCATGCTGCCTTTTTGCCATTTAACTCAAAAACTACTGGACCAATTTCAAAAACTCTTTCACTATTAGAATGCTACAGTATCCCTGAGTAACAAAGGCTATATTAATTTCAAGAAAAAGGGATCCTTAAAAAAGTTGCAGCGCGGTCGAAGTGCTAGTTCACTTATGCTTATTTTAGCACGAAACGTTTAAAAAGTACGATCTAAATTTTTCCTCTAAGCATTCATAGACATACATGTCATGACGTAGGTAATTTATTATAGATAATTCATTCATACCTATTCTTAACCATCGAAATTGATACCATACTCGTTCGATTCGAAGAAGCCAGAGTTCCGCATATTTCATTACTTACAATAACAATAAAACTTGTTCTACTACCCTCTTTAAATTGTGACTTTCATCTGATTGATTTAGCAATTAGATGGCCCCTTCACTGATCTCAGGCGATGTTACTCGAACAGCAAATTCCTCATTTCACTTTCAATGGTTGCGCAGGATCATTAAGTAATAAGCAAGAACATTCCGTATACTTATATGAGGGCACAATATTTCTCAAAGGTAGAAAGTACCGTGTACTAACGTTTGTCAGTGGCCTCGCCTGTGTTGGAACTATTTCCCAAACCGTGGTATGGTTTACCCGTGTGCCGACTTTCATTCAAAATTCAGCAGTTGAGATGTGATTAACTAACATAAACATCCAAACCTGCAGATTGACATCTAAACTAATATTATAAAGAGGAAAGATTTGTATTTTTGTGTTTGTGTATGTTTGTAATGAATAAACTCAAAAACTAATGGACCGATTTGAAAAAATCTTTCAGCAATGGATAGCTACATTATCAGGGAGTAACATAGGCTATATTTTATTCCCGAACTCCCTCGGGAACGGGAACTACGCGGGTGAAACCGCGTGACGTCCGCTAGTTAATAATATAAGCAAGATGTTACCTAGTTATTGCTATTTTGTAAATAACTCTATTGAATCGTGCTTAGATGACAACTAGCTATTCACTACTATGTTGTTGTACAATGTTATTTGCAATTACGATATTGAAATTTGCTTCGAGTCAGTACCTTGCTTGGATTGCTAGTTTCTATTGAAAGACGTATATTATGTTAAGTAAGTCGTCGTTGGTTTCGAGATAGTTGTTTATTTCTTGATAGAAGTTCTGAATAAAAAATAATTAAACTAAACGAGAAATTTGGCACATTTCATGAGAACACTAATAGGTATTCTTCTAGCTTGATCCAGAAAATTTATTAAAAGACTGATCAAGATTTTCATACATTCGACTGACCAATCAGACCAGTCTAGCAGCTTACTCGAATACGTAAAATTTTATATTCAGGCCTTGAACCACAGAACAGATTTGAAACGATATAAAGAACCCCTTATAAAAATGTAACCCCTAACAATGAAAGTGAATGAAAAGCTAATAAAAAGAAGCCATTTTAGGCTTACTTTGGAAGTAAAACTTTCTGGCCTTTCGACTAAATTGAAAAGTTTCTTTAAAATCCTACTCCACAAGCCCACATTAAAAACTTTTTGGCCCAATTTGTCGGATCAAGATTTTAATTTAACAAATATTTGAACCAATTAAATGATAAGCTTTTATTTCATCGGCCAATGGGAATGCTGGAATGAAATCGCCAATCTATCAAGCTTATCACGCAGAATTCATTCTGATTGCAAGCGTGGAAAAACAAATACTGAAAACATCAGATACTGTCCATCAAATTGATTGATTTTTCACGTATGAGGAAGTATTTTTATTTATCTTCACACTGTTCGGTTTGGGGGTAAAGCTTTTCCCGGGGCCACCATCATCGTCAATAAAGTAATCTGTTAAGTTTGAGATCTTTCAATCTTTTCTAATAGTAGTATCATTAGTACTATTATCTAGCTCTTAAATCCCTAGAGACAAAGAATCCGTGTAGAAATAGTGAATCGTGAAATTAACAGTAATTTATTATTTCAGGATTTGAGTTATGATAACGCGTCTTTCTTTCAATTTACCGTATCACCATGATTAAAATATTGTTTGTTATTAACCCACAATTTTGTTGATAAAAGTTAGCCTCAAAACAGTTAATACCACTTGAAATCAGTAGTACTACACGTGACACCTCTATTTAACATCTTTTGAAGAGCAATACTTTACTAGGGTTCACTGTTAGACAATCCAGCTTCATAGAAAATACCCAAGAAATCCCTCTCTCCGCCACAATTTGAGCACAAAAACAAAAGACGGCTGCATCAGATAGTGTCCATCAAGAGGATTGATTCTGTTCGCACTTAACTGCCTCAGTATTGACGGGGCTGTTTTTTGTGCAAGCAAGTTCTTTTTATTTGATCGAACACTCATATTTGTAAAGGGGATCGCAGAAAAATCATCTATTTGCGGAAATGTTGGAAGTGTGATACGTAATGTAAACAAAGGCTAAGTTTCTTTAAAAATTATGAAGATATTTTTTGACGTGTCCCTTAAGTTCCTTATTGAAACAATTTGTTCCTTTGTTTATTCAAAACTATGTTGCAAAAATGTTTTGTTGATTTAAGTGTCCTCTACCCATGTATGCAGGTTAGATATTGTGCCGCAACTTGAATAAAGTCAAAATGGCTGCTCCCATAGAAAAAAGTTCGAATCCCTATCTGATCCTAATTCTCAAATCTTGCTGACACTAGAGAATAATAAAATAAACAGTGACTAATCTTTTTTCAAAATCTTGTTACTGCTAAGTTCATTTTCAATAAGTTTTCAAGTTACTATTATATCGCTGAGAGCCAAAATCACCCAAATTTTGCAACTAACATGTTCAAATCCTAAGACAGAAACTAACACATGTACCAGGGTTACATAACAGCTGCAGCAGCCAATCAAACGTACTGCGCGTCTGATTAGTGAGCACAGCTTGGCGAAGACTGTCGGATTAGTTGGCGTTACCCCTCTGTGTATTGCTAATTACTGGAACGATACATGTTATTTAGTTAGAATCAGTTTTAGTAGTACTAACTACAATCAATATTTTTAGGAAGGCTCTTACTACTCTGTAATTCCCAAAAGAACCGCAATTCAATAGCTTCAAATCTAAGAATGTGTGGGTGCAGTAAAAGAAGCGAAGCAAATCCAAATTTCCTTTACAATAAATAAAGTTGTTTTTACTGGCGACTACGCTCGCGTTGATACAGATTTTTGAAAAAAACCTATAGCTGTCTCCAAAGTCCCGTCTAACTCTGTACCAAAATTCATAAAAATCGACGCATCGACTTAAGGGTGAAAGCGTTACAATAATATTAGTTATATGATGGTCAAAGTTCATGTGTAAAAGACAGAAAGGTAGCAACGTATAGTAGTTAAACAGAAAGATGCGGTATGTCTTCCTTCTTGTGGTCCGATTGATGTAAAAACACTACATTCTCTTACCTATGCTAAAATATCATTCCATCCAACATTTTTCCACTCACTCCCAAGTCCAGAAATAATAAAAGGCTATCCCTGTAAAAGAACGCGCAACAAACTTTACAATCCCGCATCCAATTTGGTAAAAAGCAACACTTTACCGAAGCTGTTTACTCAAGTACACCCCGCCACACTTAATCATAGCGATCCGTACTTACGCGTACATAAAACGGGAGAAACTTGTTATCACTATCGTACACCCGCGCTATGGGTGTAGTTTTGACGCGGAGAAGGGAGGAAATGGAATGGTCGCTTTTGTTATGTTGGATTCAACTAACCAAATTGTTTACTGGAAACACGCGCGAGTCGATTAAACTCTGGGTGCTTATAATTTTATACCAGTAAGCAAGGTTCTTATTCATACATACCTAGTAGGAAGAATTGAAACGAATTGAAGCGTTCAAAAATCTTGATCCTTGTCCCAGAGATTAATTTCATCATGCATCATACCTATATCGACACATTTTGTCTTTACCTATTTCTCAACATTTTTTTCGGCGTTAATTTAAAATGTGACGAGATAAAGTTTTTCCTAGTCGATACTCATTTCGTAACGATAATCTGCTGTACGGGTTCAGAGCAAGCTTCTTGATAGCAAGCTTCTATACCCGTAGCTCTGAACCCGTGTTTGCAGTTACTCGTATTACTCCATTTACTCTCTACTCTGCGTCGTAACACTATAGTATCGTTTTTCTACAGTATCCGTACTGTCGAGATAGCAATGACGAGGGTTTTCACAGGTTACAGTAGTCCAGATTTTTCTTATCTTTATGCCCTTTTCACCTATAGGGGCGAACGAAGTTTTTAGTGATTTTAACTCGGGTCGATCGAGTGGGTTTTGTTACACGCGTGCAAAAGTAAAGTCTGCTGTAACGTGGGCTAATTTTGATAGCAGGGCTAATATTAACATCCAATTGTGAAAATAAATAATAGGGTTCTTGTCACTTGTCTTAGGAACCCTTGTTTGATGCTAAACGATGACGTTATAAGTAACTACGTCAATAATGGTTAACTTTGCTGATCAGTTAAGCATTCTTCGGACATTCATAAATATTTATTCTGCCAGAAAATATGCACGAAAACAAAACTCAATAATAATCTTAAACTAATTAATTTTAAGCACTGATTTGTTTGAAATGGCTGGGCCACTAAACCAACGGCAAACAGAATAAAACACTTAAAACAAACATTCCAGACAAGTTTCAAAATAAACACAATTATTCTGCCTTTGACTCAGTCAACCTAATGTCACATGCTTGACACATATTGTTTTTCTTTTATTACAACATCTGCAAGCATTTACTGTTATTTTATTGTTCATTTCCGTTTCTTAATATGTTGTACATTATTAGCTCTAATTTATTGAACACGTAAAGACAAAAATGTTAAAAGATCCGTTCATGTGTTGCCATCTTTCAAAAACGTTAGGTTTTTTAGTATGGCAATAAATCAATCAAGTGTAGCGATTACAGTCCACTTTTGGACGTAGTATGGCATGCTGAAGTTCTTCCCCTTCTTTTCGACTCTATGGTTATGTTTAGACTAGCTGACCCGCGCAACTTCGTCTGCGTTGCTTTTTTCATTGATTCTCCGCTCCTGTTGACGGTAGCGTGATGTTATATATATAGCATATAGCCTTCCTAGGTAAATGGGCTAATTAACACTAGTTTTTCAATTCGAACCAGTAGTTCCTGAGATTAACGCGTTCAATCAATCAAACAAACAAACTCGCTACTATTATTAAGTAGATATACATAGTGAGGCCAATTCTACAAATTTTTAAACAACTTACGAATTCGCGTCTCAGTGGCAATTTGTCAAAAAAGCCTCAATTTCCATACATTTTTGACAGATTACGAATGACAAATTAATGTGAATGCGGACGTTGTTTCAAAATAAGTAGAATAGGCACTAGTATGAAAATAGATTTTTTGAGTCCAGTAGGTAAAAGTTTTGTGAATGTGAATTATCTGCATTCGCCCTAATTAAATCTTGAATTATTAACGGTTCTGCTTAGCTCAGAATGCTACAACACACCTAATTACTAACTTAATTAGTTTACTTGGATAATTTACCATTGCGAATTAGTTTTATTGAAACGTGATTTTTTAAAGGTAAACCATACCTAATTATGCACTATTTTTTCGTTAATTACGCTACGTTTCTGAAATTCTAGAAATGTTGTTTTGATTTTTATAATCTAAAAGTTAAAGAATGACGAAAAGAAAGAAGATACTGCAAGTAGAATGTTTATAACGCCATAAACATAATGTTACTAGTTGACCCGCGCAACTTCGTCTGTGTCACAATTTTCATTACTACTCCGCTCCTATTGGTCTTAGCGTGATGATACATTCAGTCAAAAAAGTATCGGGAATGGATGATTTGTTTATGGTTCCAAATTCAAATTTTTGTTTTTTTGTAGTTGTTAGATTGGCACAACTGTTTTCCATTTTGGCGCGGAGTTTGAGTTGCATCTGTTATTTATATTAAATACAGTGCTGGTTTTAGTAATATCATATATAGTGTGTATTGCGAATTTCATAATGGACAAAAATATCGAACAAAGAGTTTGTCTTAAATTTTGCATCGCCAATGGAATTTCGTGTTCGGAGTCACTGAAAATGTTACAGAAGGCTTACGGTGAATCGACTTTATCAAAAACTCGTGCTTATGAGTGGTTCAAAGCGTTCAAAAGCGGTCGAGATGTGATGGAAGATTTGCCTCGCTCTGGTAGGCCGTCAACGTCTGCAACTGAAGTTAACATCGCAAAAGTGAAGGAAATAGCGACTGAAAATCCCCATTCAACTCTGAGAGAGATAGCCGCCGAACTTTCTGTATCTCACGAGTCGATCCGTACCATTTTAACTAATCATTTGGGTATGAAACATGTTGCTGCTCGGCTAGTCCCAAAAGATCTGAATTTTCTCCAAAAACTCAATCGCATGAAAGTCGCCGAGGACATGCTAGAACGAGTCAGTTCGAACCCAACATTCATGAAACGCATTGTTACTGGTGACGAGACGTGGGTTTACGAGTTTGATATGCAAACTAGTCAACAAGCTTCGGAGTGGCGCCTTCTAACTGAACCGAAACCGAAAAAACCACGCCAAAGTCGATCAAAAGTCAAAGTCATGTCGATTGTTTTCTTTGACTATCGCGGTGTTGTGCACTCTGAATTCTTACCGGAAGGTCTAACGGTAAATAAAGAATATTATTTGAGCGTTATGCGTCGTTTAAGAGAGCAAATTCGACGAAAAGGGCCAGATTTGTGGAAAGAAAATTCTTGGATTTTGCACCACTATAATGCGCCTTCGCACAAGGCTATCATTGTGAACGAATTTTTAACCAAACACTCAACAAATACCATCCAGCAACCACCATATTCACCAGATATGCCTCCTGCTGACTTTTTTCTTTTTCCTAAACTCAAATTACCACTTCGTGGCACCCGTTTTCAATCGATAGAAGACATAAAGGAGAATTCGCGGCGAGAACTGAACTCAATTCCGGAAGCAGCGTTTAAAAAATGTTTTGATGAATGGATTATTCGTTGGCGCAAGTGTATCGTTTCTAAAGAAGCATACTTTGAAGGTGATAAAATAAATTTGGATGAATAACAGACATTTTGTGTATTATTGATCTTTTCCCGGTACTTTCTTGACAGAGTAGTATATAGCCTATAGCCTTCCTCGATAAAAGGGCTATCTAACACTGAATCGGACCAGTAGTTCCTGAGATTATCGCGTTCAAGCAAACAAACAAACAAACAAACAAACAAACAAACAAACTCTTCAGCTTTATATATTAGTTTAGTATAGATAAGATTCGACATTTAGGTAAACTTTACAAAGAAAGATAAGATAATAAATCGTATTTCTATTCTCTAAATAACCTTCCACTATTTGTCCATGCATCACCCAAAGGTTGACTGGTAGAGGAGTGCCTATGGCAGAAGTCCGCCCATTTGTGTGCCTAAATTATTAAATAGATAAAAAAGATATGGCGTCATAGTTGAGAAAATAAATAACAACAATGAAGGCTAATCTAAAATTAGCCCGAATTAACAAAACAAAAAGTTTTTATTCACGGACCAACTTCATATTCCCGCCATTTGTGATCATTTATCTTATTAATGGCCAGTCATTCGTTTTCATCGCTTCAATTACGATCTTAGATCACGCCTAAATGTTTAGATTGGAATAATATATCTTTTAAGTGATTATTTTAACATTAATTATGATGAGAAATTCAATATATTCCATGCTGGTTGAGATGAAAAGGTTTGAAGATCGCACTAGCGACCCGCCCAGCTTCACTCGGGTGTTTTTACAATACACAAAGCGTCCTAGGTTATCGTTCTTTTTGTTAGTCAAAATTCGTGGATGGTTCGGAAGAAGTAGATAAACGAAAAAGCTTTTTTTACTACTAATAGGTATACGTTTGACCACTATCTCACCTGATGGTAAGCGATGTTGTGGTCGAAGATGGAGCACGCTTGCCTAGAAGTAACCTATTCACTCTTGTCTCTTGTTGTACTGTGATATTTTGCACTCTTTTGATTAGCTTAGGCCATAGAATATTGGAAAATGGTTAGAATGCTTAATGATGAAATATTCTGTTTTCATAATATTGCTGCAGTTAAAACTCTCAATAATATCTACAATTTAGACTATTTTAGCTCAGTCCACAGCTAGACTTAGAATATTCTAAGCCCACAATATTACATTTAGTAACTCACCAAATTATTATCAGTAAATTACCTTTTTGCGACTTGATTTCGATCCCCTGCCTACCGTGGTTACAGTCTTAGTTGATATTTTAGCTGGTCACAAATGATAATTATACAATACAATATAGAAATAGCTTCTATGGCCGGGGAATGCATAGTAAAATTGATGGACAGTACAGACAGATGCTATCGTTCGTCTTAATAATAGTTCATTTGTCTGAAGTGAATACGTCTGTCTCTCGCGCGCTTTATTTTAGATCGGTTGGGCCTTGGAAAGGGCGAGTAGTTTTGTAAAGAGATTCTTTTATGTGATGATTAATTCAATTTTAATATGTCGTGTGAGAGTTAATAGGCCATTAAAATATCAATGTTTGTAGTGCGATTGAATATATCGTTTTTTTTTAAGTATGCGAAATCATCAAATGACTCTTCCCGCTCTGGGTAAAGCAGGAGGGAGTGTCAGACTCTTGCTGACTTAAACCCTTCCGTGTTCCTCCTAGTGCCCTTTACGTTCCAGGGCTACGGTATTAATAGGTATCTTTCGAACAGATTCCGCAGCCCCAGCAGGCACTGGCCCTAGGGGCCCCGTCTTCTATGCTGACTTGTCTTTGAGGCGCGCGTGGAACACAGCGCATCGTCGACCCGATTGACTATACCTAGTATCTAAATAATTTTCCGTTCGTAAGGAAAACGCATCTCCAATTTTTATTGTAAATTTTAAAGGATTGACGTCTTCTCGCTAGATTGCACTTGATAACGACACTTCACAAAATTTTCAAGTGTTATTTTTTTCCAGTCTTGGCACGGAACCGGAAAACCATTGAGCAGTTTTGAATAATTTGTGTAAGTAAAATACACTGGCAAGTTTGTGTAAAATAACTTCGAATATCCATTCTGGAAATAGCGGCTCCTACATCAGATTGTAGTAAACTACGCAACAGGAGGATCTACATTCCAGATGAAGCCACGCTTGCTGAGGTCGGTTCGCCGATGGATGACCATTCATAACCGAGACTCTTCTGTGTCTCGGAAAGCGCGTCGGTAGTTTCGGCTCTTCTTCCAGCAGATCTTATTGTTAGTCAAAAGCCAGAGACTCCGAACAGTTTTTCCAAGGGGTTTTGAGTTTGCGTAACTGGGTTATAGAGGCTGTATCCCGTTAGGCTGGAAGCCGACACGAACTTGATGGTGGGAAAAGGCCTCTTAGATGGGAATAGGAAAAGTTCGTGTCGGCTTCGTGTGTAAAAAACTTGTGTAGTCTAGCTACAACCTAGGAGTCTTTAAGTCAAGAGTGAATAGATTATTTCTAGGCTAGCGTGCTCCATCTTCGACCACATCATCGCTTACCATCAGGTGAGATAGTGGTCAAACGCGTGCCTATCTATAGTAAAAAAAAAGAAAAAAAGTTACAGTTGTTTTGTCTATGATGTGTCCGCGACAGTCTTAAAATCTGATAATGCCCGTCCCTGACACAGGCAGGTCCATTCATGAAATAATTCGTTAGTGCTTGGTTTAGATACTGGATTGCGGGTTCCAATTTCAAATTGTCTTAGGCATTTGAGAACTGTCTGTTTTGAGAGAAATAAATTATTTTTCTTTCTTATTCTGTCTATGTTTTTTCAATATCCTTTATAAAACACATGATTAAATTGTAAAAGTAAATCGCTTCCTATATTAACCATAACAAAACACAACATACCGTCCATTTAACGAGCCGTAGCTAAACATTCCAATATTTTAGTTCCTCCATAAATCAGATTGCAACAGGTGCAAAAAATACTAACCATGTTACGTATTTATAACTGTTTTGACGTTATTCCGTATTAATGGGCCGATCGCCCCGATAAAAGAAAATATTGTTTTTTTTTTGTTTAGATTTTTGGTATATTGGTTTCTATGCTATACATATAGGAGTTTTATACGAATCGTAAAAATATAAGTATGAGGGTTACTTCCGTGCGTGAAATTCGGAATCATTTTAGCCCTGACTAATGCGGCTGTCTGAATAAAATAACTGTAATAATCAACGTCCCAGAAAATCTATTTCCATAGGTGAGATTATCATATTTGAATTCTTACTCTTATTTAAAATGACAGATCTTATTGTCAAAATTGAAATCAATGTTCCGTCCAATTCTTTGCTGACCATATTGATCCTCTTTTTTATTTTATAGTAACGTAATTGGTGTCCCACTGTTGGGCAAAGGTTTCTCCTTTCTACTTCCATACTTCTGTCTGCTTCTGTGACCCGCTAATGTGATTAATTTTTCATCATCATTGATCCACAAGATAATAAGGCCACCCATTGTGTCACCCTATGTAATGTTTTCTTCATCTATCTTTTCTGTAACTTATATGGTGTAAATAATAAAGAGTATTCTATTCTATTCATCACAACAATCATTTCATCATCATTAATCTGATCTTATAAATTCTCACGTTACAATTCCCCATAAAATCCTGCTTACAACATTTCCCGCTTCCTTGCCAACCCCACCAGATACTCTCACAAACTGACTAGATCACGAGACTGATTGTGGAAATACCAGCTGTAATCAACGGTTATAGCATAATTGGCTGTTTCCTTACCACTATGACTTAATAGTAAGAAAGTTTTATTATGGAATAGTTTATTGTAAGTGGGTGTCAATGTTTCTGTTGTGGCATTTGGACATTTGTATAAGGATATTTCAATTGGTTTATTAAAGGAAAAGGATCGAAATAAGTGTGGGTAGATGACGGCGAGATGAGCAGATGACATTATCGCCTTTGCCGGTAGAATCTCGATGAGACTGGTACAGGAACATGAGGATTGGCATAAGAAAAGATAGGTTTATGCTCAGCAGTGGGCGAAGTCGGGCTGTGGATGGTGATGAAAGGATCTCGCTGACAGGTGCAACGCGAGGATGCGTCAACAGCAAAAACGTGATTTCCTATGTATCATTCTAAACTGGCTTAACAGATTATAAATGTAACAACGATAATTAATAGCGTCGGGGTCAGCACTACAACGAATCCATAGAACGGTATGAGAGCTGAAAATTGACACTAGTGATAGTATAGCTCAATAAAAACAGATTGTCATTAATGTCAAGGAATAAAGCCAAAACATGTCTAAAGTAAATTGGAAAATGAACGACTCTTGATCCGTATTAAAAATACATAGTTAACACATCGATTTTCCCTCACAACTTTCACCATATAATTTCCCAAACCAGACTCTTTTAACCAAATACCTGTAAATTAATAATTTGACATTATTATAGATACTATGTCGAACTGAAGCCATGGTTTATAGCTCCATAAAGTTTAACAGCCAGAACGCATAGCGTGCTCCATCACAGACCGAAATAACGGTGACTCCTAGTCGTGCTAATTAATACAATAGGTAGAGAAATGTACGCAGAAATACGTTGGCAGTTTTATTACTTTGATGAAATACAGACAAAACAATATGAGGGCTATAAACTTGGTGACAGTTTTTGGTAGCCTGGTTTTCAGTACGTAAATCTATCCTAGCTGGGATTTCATAAATCTCCTGGGCTGCTGAAGTAAATTATTTAATTGTTCTGTTTAATCAATTGACTGTGCCCCTTGGTCTAGTAGTTATAAATGCGACTGCTTAGCGTCAGAGACAGATCCCCGATTATTCGTTTACGTCATCATCTGTGAGCTGAAATATGTCTAGCCTGTGGATATCACTTAAGCCGACAGACGTCCATTGCTGGACGAGACAAGAGTCGACAAGATTCGCCACATCGATCGGTCCTGTGCGTCTCGCATCCAGCGATTCTCGCGGCCTTCACTAGGTCATCGGTCCACCTTGTCGGAGGCCTTCCAACGCTCTGCCTCCAGAACCTTTCGACTCCATCGACTGGACCTTTGAGGCGGTTTAGATACTCTGACACTAGGGT
Source organism: Lacanobia oleracea (assembly GCA_950371165.1). Taxonomy (NCBI): domain Eukaryota; kingdom Metazoa; phylum Arthropoda; class Insecta; order Lepidoptera; family Noctuidae; genus Lacanobia; species Lacanobia oleracea. Next base: position 14,511,841 of record OX493412.1, read on the forward strand.
GTGTAGGGTCGTTAGACACTGCCTACACGATAAGAAGATCTATACTGCGAGCAGTGTGCCCTGATTATTGTGCTCTTGTGTGCATAGGCCTCTGCGACCATCGCAATAATGACCGATTGGTTATGTGCCTGCCACATCCAACGGACTCCTGCAACCTTCACCGAGTCGATTGTCCTTGTGGGGTGGCTAACCCACGCTGTATATTCGTTATATATTCCAAACTTTTTTTGTGAGCAGTAAGGCTATTGGTGTCTCTATTACGAAATTGTTAGAAGCGATGGGGATTCTGGATTAGCATAACGAAAACGTGGTAAAACGTGTTGCGCCGACCCCAAGTAACATGGGATAAGGGCAGGAAGATGATGATGATGAATGTAAATTCTGGATTAGGCCCCTGTTTATACCATTAGGCTCATCAACTGTGGAACAGGACTCAACTAGACAAGAGTGGGCTTACATACTATTCACTTCTGCCAGTGTTTTAAAGCAAAACGACACTTTTCACTTCTGCCAGCGTTTTAACGCGACGCTGCTAGTGAACTCTGGTTTTCAGCTTTCTATATCTAGGTCCCCCCCAATGCCTTCTTAAGGTCGTTGGTACCATATTTCCAACTCTCTTTGTCTATTTTTACCAGTAATAGGTAAGTAAAGCGTAACAAAAGTGATTGCATGTCAAACCACTATCAGAGATGCACTGAGCGCGATTTATATGGAAATGTTGAAGCGAAAATTGTTACAATTTATATTTTTTGAACAGTGTGCCTGTCAATATTCACGCGATGTGCTGTGAAAATGTTTCTGTGCTTTGGGTTGTTTTATAAGTAAGCAAAGATGTTAACTTGTGTTATAACCCACTGTACCACATAACTATATTAGCTTTTACTTACCTACATCTAAGACAAAATGCTTTGGGGAATACTTTCATTGCGCGTACAGCTGAGGAATGGAGTTCCCTGCCAAAGGTGTTTACCTATGACCTGAGTTCTTAATTCCCGGTTTTTGAAGTTCTTTATCAGTCGTAAAAAAAAACTTTCCCCTCCTGTGTGTGTATTTCTTTTTCTATTGTTTTAGATTTATTTATGTTAATGTTGTAAGTGCAGGTACAGACCCATTCCCATATGTAGACTATTGTCCTTCGATCCGGATGGTTTCTCAGTTTGACCTTCAAAGTTCGTATGTAAATAAACCTTAACATCTTTTCATTCCTTTTGAAAGACATGCTTTTAAAGGTCTGGTCTCCTACACAATAAAACTCGTACAAAAATATAATATGCAACCCGTTGAAACGATCTGAACAAACGATCAGTCAGATCAATCCGTCTGTCAGTAATCCAAGCCGCTACCTGCACTGAATCTTTACTCTGTGTAGTATTTTTGATAGCTTCAGATGTACAGGAAACACCATCCACCAGACACCATCCGGCTCGAAGAACTTCGACTCATTCGAGACGGATGGTGTCTTGTCAAGTTAAACCTCGAAAGTACGTTATTATGTAAATATTCGTACGTCATTATTCCTTTTGCCAGAAATCCCTTTGTAACCATTTCTCTTTTGAAACTGACTCAAAAAAAAAATAACCCTACATAAATATGCAACCCGTTGAAACGATCAGTCGGATCAATCCGTCTGTCAGTGTTCATGCCGTTACGTGCATTGAATATTACAGTCTGTCTAGTATTTGTGATAGCTTCAGATGAACAGGAAACGCCTGTTGACTGTTCAGTTTCAGTGAGCTTGAAATAATTTTAAAATGAGTTGTTTCTTGTTTTTTTTGCTTGTTTTTGCAGCCTTGAGTTTTTGAATGGATTTCAGTTTTAACGTAATATTTAATATTGTTGAGTTATTACTATCGATAGGACCATTATTTAATGTTAATGGATTCAGAGAGAATTTTGCAAGATATGTACATTTGTAAGTATCTCTTCCATGTTCTGTCAGAGGTCTTTTATTAAAAGGTCGTTTGTTACTTCGTCAAATTGAATAAAGATGACCTTAAGTCTCACCTATTGTAATTGATGCAGGCGATTGTCTAGATTTTTTCATTAAAAGTCAGTTTGTTGCTCACAGAAAGCTCTGTGGCCTCACTAATCACCTAACACCATTCTTTACCAAGCTTCTCTTAGATTTTCGCATATTAATTGTTATAATCGTACAATATGGATGACAATTCTACTACAATAGGATAATTTTACCAATATCTTTTTCGAAATTGGTCTTTCTAACCCTCTTTTTAAAGGTTGACTGCTGCATGAAGTTAAAATATAATAAATCAGCTAGAAAATAATTATAAATAAATATTATTACCTTTCAGTCAAGGAATGTTTGATAGGTACTTGGAGAAAGTTTATTTAACTTATGCGTATTTATTATTTCCGCGAACTCTCCTCGCAAATTATACCATCTACGGTAGCCATTCAGCATCGCCCTTCATTATAAAAACTGAAACAACATTTACCTATTTATCAGATAAGCTTCCTCATGCATGCATTAACATATTTACATATTATAATTTTCTAGCTTCAACGAGACGTAATCTCCCTTCAATCTCAGTAGGACCCGATTACTTTACATATTGAGCGAATGTGTGGTCGCATCATAATCTTGTACACTCGTATTTTGTCTAAAAGGGCTGTTATTTAAGGCCACTCTCTCGAAAAAGCTTAAAAATAGCGTGTAGATGAAGCAGTTTTTCGTCGGCATTTATTGAGAAATTACATCTGAAAGAAATAGGTAGTAATCTACTTGATATGGTAATTTGGTTTAGCCAGAATTTATGTATCGGTATCACATAATAAGAAAAAAAATACCTCCAAAGCGTTGAGGTGAAACCATTTTACTCCTTCATTTTTTAACAAAAGACTAAATAAAAATATCTAATAATTTAGTTTTGTTGCTTTTTAAATATATTTGTTCTTTTTATTATAGAAAATTAAAACGGGTCAGAGTGGCGCATAGACGTGTAGTTAGCTCCGTTTGTATGCACAAGGTCATTGGCATGTATACAAGCCTTAATCTGACTTAGGAACTTACTGAAAATAGTGTTGTTGCACATTGTCGGTAGTAAAGGTGGATACAGATATTGCAAGGCATGCGCAGCGCACGGGCGCTCATCGCATGCTTCGCAATGTGTGTACGTTCATATTCGTGGCGAGGCATGGCTTTGGCTACCCAGGCAAATTTACATCGAAATGTTGTGGTGTTGAATGTTGTATGTTGTGGTGTTGTTGTATGTTATTCCCCCTCCTGAGGAACGGCCTTTTTTGTCTAATTTCTTTCAAAATTGTAGGCCAGTTGTTTTGGAGATGCCTAAAATTTGAAAAAAAAAAATGCAGATAAAAATAGTTTTTAACCTACAGATAACCTATAAGAAGTCTCTTGTGTTAAAATAACATGTTACAAAAATGCAATTGGTTCAGAATCTTTTGCACGCAAGTACGACTCGCACTTGGCCAGTTTTTTTCTTAGAGCGCCCAATGTGAGTCAGTAACTAACCGTATATCTGGCACAGCGAGTTATAGATCATACAACTTGGCCGCAAAAATAGTTCACACAGCTCTAAACCAGTATTTATCGTTCGCAGCTTTCCTAAAATGGTATTCTTCCCTGAAACCTCGCCAAGATCACATGCTTCCAATAAATACTGAAACCTGCCAAAACCCTAATCTTTATTGCCAACACTTACTGTTCTGCCTACCCTCCTAGACGTGATTCTGTGGCGCCGGCGCCGGTAAATACGCCGAAATCGTAACGCGTAGGCGACCAGAGAAGATTTTAGTTGTATGTTTTAATGTATTTCTCTAGAATTTTCGTTGTATTGGATGATCCGCAACGAAGTGATTCGACAGAGAACCAAAGTTGTGGACATAGCTCACAGAATAAGCAAGCTGAAGTTGCAATGGGCCAACCATATTAGCCGTAGAACCGATGACCGTTGGGGTAGACGATTTCTTGTGTGGAGATCGCGAATCGGCAAACGTAAGGTAGGACGCTCTCAGGCTAGGAGCAGCGATCTTCGCAGTGTGGCTGGTAGCGGCTGGATGAGAGTTGCCGAAGATCGATCCAAATGGCGTGCACTTGGAGAGGCCTATAACCAGCAGTGGACTGTTATAGGCTGATGATGATGATGATAATGACATAGGGTGTGCTATGTGTGGTTTGGTTAAAGAAGAGTTTTTATCAGTTGCCATTTCCAAACTTCTTTGGAGTTAGATAATATGCGACGGGATGCCCGTAAAAGTATGATTGACCAGCGGGTCTAAAAAAGCAGAATCAGAAAGCAAATCACGCTACCCGTCACTGTCAAATTTTCCCAATCAACCTTGAGCTATAACGCGTTAGCGATAAAGATGAAAATTAAATGCGACAGATTGTTGTGTGATTAATAATATGATTCTCCTTAAGTTTTTTAGCCCCCCAGGAAGCTCATGTTAGGTGTTCTTTTTTCGAATTGCCGCGACTGAAAATAGATCAGTCATGCCTTGGTGATGAAGATTATTGATTAGTGTCACCAAACTGTTGGAGACGCTGATTGCTCGTTGCCCAGGCTTGAAGGGTCAACATAAGCTGACCCTTCAGCACATTACTGTTCATGGAACATTTCGCAAGCAACTCATCCAAGGAAAATCACTTCTAGATATTACATACTGAGTAAATTAAAAAAAAATGTTTGGTCCAAAATTTAAAAAAGAATTAAACCAGTTATATTAAAACAAACCCAAACCGCCTTAAAAGGTTATAATTTCACTGATTAAGGTAAAAACTATTAGAGAAGATATCTTGGTCAAAATTATACAAAGCTGATAAGTTTTTAGAACTTAAACAACCAACATACATAAAATAATATACAGTGTAGTTAATGTCTGTTGGAATGTTGTATTTACATAATGAATTAATACTGATCTATTTGATTTATTTAACGATTGGTCTTTGTATTATTTGAAGAAACGCATAAAACGTTGCTTTTGTTTGTTTTGTTTTTGTTGTTGTTTTTTGTAGTTTTATTATGTAGTTTCGAGGAAAACAATAGATTGTGTCATCAGTGCAAGGTCATTGCAGACGGACAGCGAGCATTGGGTGGCTCGCCGTCTGATCAGAACCAGGCCCGGGTCGGCGGCGCGCTGCGATTCCAACGCTCTTCAAGGAGATGTCAGCACGGAAGACGGGGCCCACTATGGCCAGCGCCTGCTGGGGCTGCGGACTTCGTTCGAAAGAGGCACCGAACCCTGGAACGCAAAGGGCACTAGGAGGAATACGGATGGGTTTTAGTCAGTAAGAGTCTGACATTCCCTCCTGCTGTACCCAGAGCAGGAGGAGTCATTTGAAGGTCGTTGCAGAAAGTCTCATCTATACTTATATGTACCTGTTTGAAGGTATAATTTTTTGTTTGTTTTTAGGAAATAATCTCTGAAATTACTGATGTGATTCCGAACATTTTTTCACTTACAGAAAGGTACGCTATCATTGTGGGCCATGGTTTTGTAATATCTTTTTAGTTTTTATAATAGTGGAACAAAGTTACTTGAATATTTACTTAAATATACTTTATTGTACACCAAATTAAAACACATGAAGGAAACAAACCCAAACCAATATGTTTGTAATCATTCTCTAATAGTAACTGCTTCGGTGTAGTCACAACTATTAACCGCACGTTATTCTGTCACCATAAATTGGCCCGTCTACATTTATACCAAAGCGAGCTCGCCTGGCGGTCGGCAATCTTCGGAAGCGGTCGTGTGCGCGAGGCATTAAAATGCCGTGTTTCTTGAATGGTTGAGGCGTCTATGAAAACCTACCTTGACTATTGAAATCTGTGGCAATATACCTTAAAAATAGCACATTCGGCTTTGATACATCTTTGTCTCCGTCAGTCATAAGAATCACACTGTGATTGTCTCCTTCTGAAGCTCAAAGAGATTCACGCCCTGGTACTTTACCGACGGCTTGAAAACCTTTGCCCTTTCAAAACTATAGTTTCCTTTAAGAAGTACGTATCAGACACCCCAGCATGACTTACTAAGACATGATGCTCTTCCTAAAATACTTATCCATATCGACTACGGCAACCCTAATTCGTTAAAACGAGACCAGACATAGTCGACCTTTGGTATTCACGAAACTCAGGTAGGTATTCAAACTGTATCAGGTTATTTTTAGCTGCCTAAAAATTACTCGATACATGCCTACATGTGTTCTACATAAACTATTAGTTATTGATTAAATAGTGGGCTAGACTAAACTATGAGTGCGTTGAGTTTATCATAATAATTTAGTAAGAGTTCAGTCTTGGTGTATTCAAGCTTTGTCGATTAGGTCTGGCAATGTTCAATTATCTACCTACTGGTCTAATGTATTTGTTCAATGTTAAATCTAGCCAGCAAATCTTTTGACTATAACTCGAATTCCATCTTTTAATTCCTATGTGGTTTTTCTTGTCATCGGTATCAACGAATATTTGAAAGGTTAATTGAAGGAGCGGCCATATGCGACGAAACGCACCCATCATTATCAGCCTCGCTAATTTGCTAAACCTAGGCTCTTGCATAACAACTCCGTACTTCATTTCTCTTATGCTGGTGGGTATGATAGACTTCATCATCATAACAGCCGAAAGACGCTGGACATAGGCCTCCCCCAAAGGGGCGGAGTATGATAGACTTACTCCCATCCTAAAATCCTGTAAACCAAAACTTTGGCCCTGACATCGGTGAAGCAGAACCTGTTCGCCGGGAATGGAATGACAGTTCACTTGACACTCACTTCACGTAAGGTTTTAAGTTGACCTTTCGGCAAAATAGACTAGCATATGAATGTACGTGTAAACGTAGGGATCATCGCAGATGGCGTGGCTATGTAGTTTATGCCCAACTCCATGAGAAAAGTCGTGAGTTTATGTAGGTGTGTATCCATATGTTATAATATAACCTTGACCTCCGAACTTAGGAGGTATCTTACTCCTCAAACAGATCATTTACAATATTTACCCACTGCTAATACGAGAAACAAACATGATCTCTCACAAAAATCTTATCTCTCTTCTGTCAAACCCGATCATACATGCGAGCTGGGAGGTTTTATCCCGAATATTCAATATCCCGGCTCTTTCCATTAGCGATAGATTGATATGGACTTGTGATCTATTGTCGGATTACATGTAATACCCTTTTTATTGTGCCTGCGTAATATGTAATTCGGTGGGATTAGGTTCGGGGATTTATATTGGAAACGCGTATTTACACATGTAATGAATTTTTCGTATGTCTTTTCGTGTTGGTAGGTATGAAAACTTTTCAGATATATGTATAACTAGCTTCTAGCAGAGGCTTCGACGGCCTGTTTATCGAAAATTATTTATCAACAATCAGTGCCAAAAAAGCCTTAATTTCCATACATTTAAGACAGATTTCGGCTGAGATGAGAATGCGAACGTTGTTCACAAAGTAGGATTTGCCCTCTTATGCCAAATGAGAAGTATCCTATGTACTATTTTAAGACATAATCAACCCGTGTCCCAAGTCATGCAAATCCGCTAAGACGAGGAGAGGTAACTGACAGACGGATTTTGCATTTATTAGTATGGACTATGTATTCGCAAATACCTTTTTGTAAATACTTGGTTTTCCTGTGGGTTCACTTCCGTGGTGTCACTGATAATGAAGCGTTACTTTAAATTTGTATCAGTGAGAGAGTTTTTAGTACTCCCAGACCGAGATTACCGAATATTACAAATAAACAATTTTCCGCCTGACAATACTTGCCTAAATTACAGCAACCGATTATTTCAATACTCGTATCGGTCTGCCAAAGCGGTTACTCACAATGAATCTTCCAGTTCATCATTCACTTACACTCGGAAACCTTTGACGCAGCACACATTCCGTTCACAAACAAAGCGTGATTGGGTCTTTATGTCACCGGGTTTTAGATTGCAGGTGTAGCTTTGAGTTGATTCTTTGACATCTGTAGGGTGTCTGTTGTCCTGGTACATTGATAGTTGAGTGTTGAAGGTGGAGATTCGGAGATTGTGTTTGTCGCATCTGTTCATGACGTCATAGTCAGTGATGGATATTTTGTAGATACAGGAAATGGAAAAGAAAAAGAAAAAAGGAGGAGCTCGTGGCCAAATAATAACAGCCGCACGGGTCGATCTTTAAGGTTAACCAATGCTTGCCAAGGTTGGTCTGTGGATGGGTTTACCATCTTAACATACCGAGTTTCCTCCTTGCCTCGGAAAGCACGTTAAGCTGTTGGTCCCGGCTGTCATTTGTAGATCTTTGGTAGTCGTTACGGATTGTCAGAAGCCAGACAATCTGACTCCAGTCTTGCCAAGAAATACCGTGTTACCCAGTTAATGGGTTGTGGAGGTCTGGAAGGCAGCCGCTCCACGTAAAACACTGGTATTCAGCTGAATCCGGTTTGACTGGAAGCCGACCCCAATATAGTTGGGAAAGGGCTAGGCAGATGATAATGATGACAGGAAATGGAAAAGAGACTTGGAGAATACTTTAAAAGGTGTAAACAATTTGTGACCGAGACCGAGGGTATGAGTAGAAGAACATCCGGTCGATTCTGTAAACATGTCGAAGGGAAGGCTTGGGTGAAGTTGATCACGAAGTGAGCTGTCTTTTCATTTTCATTAATCCATGTAGGATTGACAGCTCACTTCGTGATCGAGAATCGAATTGCAGGGCATGGTTGTCATAACAGTCCTGCCTACTTAATTTAACAACTTTAAATGTCGTTTCTTTATTTTGGCAGAATGGAAATCCTATTGCGCTTGTAAACAGACAAATCGAACCGTATGTGACAAAAATGGTCCAACTGAACTTAACCAACAAGATTTTTTTGAAACTTAAAGATCAAATGCCTATAAAAGGCGACACGATTCAATCCAATTCTAATAAGAAAAATCCACGGACGACAAGCTTCCTCAAAAGGAAATAAAATATTCATATCGACAACTGATGTCATCTAAGTAAAAATAAAAAGCTGTTCGAGACTAAAAAGGTTCCTTATGCTAATAAAATGTTTGAGATATTGCAATGGTTTTGTTTGATGGTTTTCGGTTGGATGGTGTCCATTGCTCTTTTTGTAACTTCGTTGATGAGCTTTTTGTATACAAATGCGGAGTTGGATTTTGTCGTTTTTTGTCGTGGTGTTTTATTTTAATCGCAGTGACAAACAAGAAAAGCATTGATGTCGTTTGAATTGGCATACTATGTTAAGACTAGGTACCTACTGACTCACGGTCGAGGAAAAGATCGTGAAGAAACTTGGACTAAATAGATAGTTTGAAATCCCCAAAACGCAGTGACTAAGGGCGCTTTCAAATCTGACGCAAAGTGCAGCGCGTCGGCAGCGCTGCAGCCGCGCTACGGCCGCGTGTTTATTGTTTGTATGGATTTTTGTGTGGACAGATTTGAAGGCGCCCTAAGAGTTGCGAAATTGCGATCAATAGTAGTTCCTTCTTTGTCATCATTTCCTCCGGAAGACGTCCATTGCTGGACATAGGCCTCCTACAAGTGTCGCCACGTCGACCGGTTCTGTGCGTCATCCATGCAGCGCATTGCCATGGTCTTCTCCAGGTCATCGGTCCACCTTGTAGGAAGCCTGCCAAAGCTGCCTCTTTCGGTACACGGTCGCCACTCCAACACCTTTCGACTCCATAGATCCCTTCTGCGAGCCACTGCCACTTATGTTTGGCGATAATTACTTTGGGCCATGTCGGTAACCTTCGGAGTTGATTGCGCCACTTCTTCCAAACTAAAACACTAGGAAGTTGTTTTTGGGCGTTCTGATAAACCTTGTTCTAATTACTTCTATAGTAAATTGGTAAGTAGGTAATCGTTTGAGCAAAGCCTGGACAATTCGCTAGTATTCAACACTAGTTGACCCGCGCAACTTCGTCTGCGTCAAAATTTTCATTACTGCTCCGCTCCTATTGGTCTAAGCATGATGATATATAGCCTATATATAGCCTTCCTCGATAAATGGGCTATCTAACACTGAAAGAATGCGCGTGCCTATCAATAGTAAAAACATATCGGACCAAGTAGTTCCTGAGATTAGCGCGTTCAAGCAAACAAACAAACTCTTCAGCTTCATGTATTAGTTATAGATAAAATTCTTGTTGACAAAGTTCTCTAACGTGGGTTTGCAATAAAACGTCTTAGTAATGATTTTAGTAAAAATACTTGAATGTTTTAGTCCAAAAGATATTTGTGTACAACTTAAAATAATTTTACGACTGCTGTGGTCCACGTGTTTATAATAAAGTGTAATTGACCGTGGTGACATTTTGTGCGATAAGTATGTTGTATGTAGTTTAGGAGTTCTATTTTACTTTGTTTCATCGTGGTGTAACGCATCTTCAAAGATCCAGTAGTTTTCAAGTTTTCGTGGTTAGTCAGTCAGTCAGTGAGTGAATGAATGAATGAATGAATGAATGAATGAATGAGAGAGTGAGTGACCTTCCGCTTTTATAAATATAGGATTCACGAAATCTAGTTTGAGATATGTCAATTACGTCAGGGTTTCAGAAACCGCTGGTGTACCTACTTAAATTACTCTCGCCTACTTGATAAATTAATTGCCTATTAGTGTTTTTTACTACACTCATGTCATTAGCCACACATAAACCATATAATTTTTAAATATCTACACAGTTAATATAACTCCCGATAAATGTAACGCGCCCTTCAAGTGGTTTTCAAGCAACAAGTTCAGTTCGAGTACATTCACTCGTTCAGTGAATGGATTCAGATTGAATGCATTTTATGCTCGTGATTGATTTGAACGAATACTCCCGAAGTCCCACGGAAATTAACGAAGTGAAATTTCATTGGTTTTATGGTGATGTTAATTTCACAGCGAAGTTGAATTGGACTTTAAATATGTGATCGGAGAATTTGTTGTCTGATCCCTTTATTTTCGCTTATGCGTAGTTTCATGCATGATTATTTTGATTTAGCTTATAAACCAAACTCATTGGCTACCTTATAAAGTTGAAGATGGGGAGTCCAGCTCGACTCCTACCGAAATGACTGGTCCGCATTAGCAGAAAACAGACTTTTTGTGGAAAAGAGAGGGCCGCTTGGTGGGACCATGAAGGGCTTGTTATTTGAGCTTTTTAATAGTCAGATTTTTTTTTTTTGGAATACCGAATAGGACAGATTGACATAATTTTATATACACAAGCTGATAAACAGCCATATTAAATCCTCAGCTAAAAGTGGTTTGATTGAAAATTCAGCCCTCAATTTACTCAGATCCGTAAAAAAAAAAATTTGTCAAATTTTCAAGTAGTTATGCATCTGGGGAAAATTGGTTCCTACTTCTATATACGTAGTAATAAAGCATGGAAGGCGGGCGGAGCTTGGCTGTGCAGCTGTATCAACGATGAGTCGAAGGAATGGGATCCGTGACTCGACTCAATATGGCTTAGCACAGACGGCTAAGCCACGGGGCTAAGCGCCAATCAAGTCATCTTTGCTAGATAAAGCTCCTTCTGCACTCTGGCTTCAATTATAGCCCTTTTGTGGCCAATAAACAGTCGGAATGGCTCTAGTAGTGTTTTGCAGTACTTAATTCCAGACTATTTTTAAACCCTGTACTGGTATTACAAACAAATTCTATTCACCTTTAAACTCTAATACAAAATAACAAGCCGGTCGTTGATCCCTGAAGTACACCAACTCGCACAAGTTGCGCTGCACTCCCTACCCAATACAAACGAGGAACCCGCAAAATATTTTTTCTCGACTGTATGTAAAACTAAATAGATATCTTTTCTAACAGTTTTTATATATCCTCGCTACAATAAAGTTTATTGTAATTTGTTTGCACTTACAAATAGATATTATAGCTATCAAGAAAACCGTTTATTTTTGGGAGAATGCTATAAAGTTTCCCGTCTGCCCGACTGTCTGTACATTTGAATTGGTTTAAATAAGAATCCTTGGTTTATTTTTATCGATTAAACGTTTGTTTTTGTGAGGCCGGCCGTCGTAACTGTTATAAGTTCAATTATTCTGGTTAGTAATGTTCAATTTCTTTTTGTTTCAGGTAAGCTTTCAATTGCAAGAAGAGTTAAGGCTTATGCTTTCATAAAATTATATTTTATCTACGTGAGAAGCAATTGACGAAATCCATGAAAACGCGAAGTTGCACACCTCGTACTGGAAGACGAAGTGTTGTAAGGCGTCCCACAAGGCGACGAAGGACTTGGCGCAAGCCGCGGGAATCTGCTGGATGCGAGGCGCTTTACCGGTCGATGTGGTGACCTTTGGGGAAGGCCTATGTCCAGTAGTGGACGTCTTTCGGCTGAAAGGTTGATGCGTGCATTGCACCGTTGTTGCAATATCGCGACGTACAAAGCATGAAATGCAGTAATTTGCATAACAGGTGACACATAATAAACTGGCTCATCATCATCTGCCTAGCCTTTTCACAACTACATTGGGGTCAGCTTCCAGTCAAACTGGATTCAGCTGGATACCAGTGTTTTACGTGGAGCGGCTGCCAACCAGACCTCCACAACCCACTGACTAGGTGACGCGGTACATCTTGGCAAGACTGGAGTCAGATTTACTGATTTCTGACAATCCGTAACTCCTAAGATCTAGAAATGACAGCCGGCACCAACGGCTTAACGTGCTTTCCGAGGCACGGAGGAAACTCGGTATGTTAAGATGATCAGCCATTCACAGACCAACCTTGGCAAGCGGTGACCTTCAAGATCGACCCGTGCGGCTTTTATTATGTAAGCATAATAAACTGGCGCACTCTTTCATAATTATCAAAATGTCACCTATTTATGTATTGAAACGCAATTTTTTGGTGAGTAAACTTTCATATTGTGATTGATATGATATGACTTTCATTGTTGATGTAAAGATTTCCAACAACTCCGTCTTAAAGAAATTCTCACAATAAAACAGCATTCTGATTCTTCAAATTTTCCCACTACACTGTAAAGCCAATTTTCTCAAAACATTTCTTGCTCGAATTACGTTTTCCTTTAATTTTGAAGCGGTGTACAGTTTCAACCGTTTCCCGGAACGGACTGATACGTATCCTCGTACGGAACCACGGTGTGAGCTCGCTAGTGGCGTGCTAACACATGCTGGTTCACGCTCTATTTTGTTCTGCACTACATTTTCTCTGTGGCTTTACTTGTTTCGTTGGTGTTATTTAATTTTGAAGCGGTGATGAGTTTCAACAGTTTCTCAAACGGACTGATGCGTATCCTCGTACTGAACCACGGTGGTGTGAACTCGCTAGTAGCGTGCAACACATACTGGTTCACGCTCTATTTTGTAGTGCACTAGACTGTTTTCTGTGGCTTTACTTGTTTCGTTTGGTCTTATCTAGTCATGAACAATAATAAAAAAAACCCTTTTTGAAAATTTTATGAACCGTCAGTCTCCCAAAACGCCATCCCTTCACCAGTTCCCTGTGTTGGCTGAGAAAGAGAAGTGACGCAACAAAGTCCCCAGCATATTATGACTGTCTAAAATTCTAAATTTACTTGGAGGAGGACTAGGATATGTTATAAAAGTTTGTTCAAACCGGGCTTTACATGTTCAATCAATTGGATCAAACAGGCTCATTCAAACTGTTTAATCGACGTTGATGACGACTGAGTTTTGATCAAATCCCACAGACGTTCATGTCAATTTGATGAAACAGTTTGAACGTATATGGCTCGCATAATTCTATTTCAGTTGAATAGGTATCTAGTTCTAAATAGAGCTAATCAAAACAAAATATTACAAACCAATAACTAAAACAAAGTTTTAAAATGATAGAAACACCGAGGAAGGAACTAATTAATGCAATCTTACGTAAACGACTCTAGGAAATCGTATAATACGGATATTATGTGGTGAACACTAGATTTCATAGAAATATTCCCACGCTGTCTCTTATACTGCTCTTTACTGTCAGTTACAACTTGGGAGATCGGCCATATTGATTTCACCTTATTATCTTATAGGAAAGTGCTAGGAAGTTTAAAGATTAGTTATGTGTGCTCATTAATTTTATTTAACACGGATATAAATATAAGACCCTTTTTTAAGAATGGGAAATCATGAAATTCTCCTCCCGCTCTGGGTGAAGCACAAGGCAGCGTCAGACTTGCTGACTAAAACCCATCCGTGCTCCTCCTAATGCCCTTTGCGCTCCAGGGCTGCGGTGATTCTTTCGAACAAAATTCGCAACAGGGATATAACCCCCTAAAAGATTTTGCGTTTATTACACACGTTTTATACACGTTGTATTGGCACAAGAAAACCTGGATGGATTGATATTTGAGGAATGATATGTAATGTGTAACTCGTGGCTAGATAATAACAGCCGCACGGGTCGATCTTAAAGGTTAAGCAACGCTTGCCAAGGTTGGTCTGTGGATGGGTGACCATCTTAACATAGCGAGTTTCCTCCGTGCTTCGGAAAACACGTTAAGCTGTTGGTCCCGGCTGTCATTTGTAGATCTTAGGCAGTCGTTACGGATTGTCAGAAGCCAGTAAATCTGACTCCAGTCTTGCCAAGAAATACCGAGTTACCCAGTTAATGGGTTGCGGAGGTCTGGTAGGCAGCCGCTCCACGTAAAACACTGGTATTCAGCTGAATCCGGTTTGACTGGAAGCCGACCCCAATATGGTTGGGAAAAGGCTAGGCAGATGATGATGTAATGTGGAACAAGAGCTGAATGCATATGATGATCTATGAATTAGCATATTTTGGTTTGAACACCACATACTTGTCTTGCCAAAGGCCGCTAGATGGGGCATGGTTCTCCATCGCCAAAACCAGGAGCTTCTTTCTCCCTCACAATGAAAAGAAAAGAATATTTTCTTTTCTTGTTCCTAACATCCAGTTTACCTGTTGATTAAAAAGTTTGACCTAAAAACGTCCATACAGCCTAAGACTTTAATATATCCACCAGAATTCTTGAGATAACAATTTAAAAATAGCTCCCGTTTTAGACAGTCCACGATTGCAATATACCGAAGTGCCAACAAGAATAGTTTCGACCAACTGTGGCAGGTTTTTAGGAGTCTAGACGAGTCTAACTGAACTATTCTAGTCTGTGCCAGAATAGGTTATCAATCTCTTGTGCCGGTATTTGGGGCAGTTATAACAGGAGTTCGTAAAGGAATTGGGTCGGATTTGAAAACACAGGTAGGTTATGTTTCATGTACGGAATTAGGATGCTCTGGGCTATTTGTTATAGATAGTTTACACAGTGCAAGCTGCTGACTAGAGATTAGACAGATACTCGGATTAGTCGGATTGTCTACTCGTACGCCAGTAGCTCGGCTTGTCTTAGCTTGAAAGTATTGAACATCGACGCCGAGTAGCTGGCCTGTCGGCTGTGTGTGGCTCTATCGGTTGCATTTTGGGGCGTGTGCGACGGAATTACATGGTGTAATTCCGCCAAGCCCGTTCCATCATCGGACCACAAGACAATCGGTGATGCGCCACTGGTACATGGTGGACATCCCATCCACAAGTATAAAACGTTTTGGGAACACATTCATAATGCGTACAGCTAAGGAGTGGAATTCCCTGCCGGAGTCTGTGTTTCCCGATAGCTACAACCTGGAAGTCTTCAAGTCAAGAGTGAATAGGTTACTTCTAGGCAAGCGTGCTCCATCTTCGACCACATCATCGCTTACCATCAGGTGAGATGGTGGTCAAGCGCGTGCCTACCAATAGTAAAAAATAAATAAAAAAGAAAATTCATTTGATGGTTTCCCATACAAAAAAGGCCTATTGTTTGTACCTATATTTATGGAAGTGGACCTTACGGGACATCATGATGTGCACTTTTGTCGGACGTGCAAATGCTCATTAATTTTATCACATTGAAAGAGAGAGAGTTGGCTAATGTAATTCAACGTAAAATTAGTACTTTACAGGCTCCTTAATTCTGCGTACTCAATAACAGCAAATTAACCTGGAACAACTATGCAACGTTCCCCCTATGAACAGCCAATTTCAGAATTCTCATGAAAACTAAATGTGAAACACAATACAGAATTCCGCGAAAAGACAATGTCGCAGTCATAACAGAGGTTTAAGATTATAATACCAACGGTCCATTATATTGTTTCGACCAAACATCAGGTACTTTGGCATTCCAATGGTAACATCATCGTTTAATAAACTATGGATGTGAAGTCAAGTGGATAAAAATATGCAGTAAAGCAATAAAGTAAATTTTTCTGTTATTTGTGTTCTGTCTGTAAGCGGTATAGTTTTCCACCCAAAATAAACACCTATGGAAACAGCATAGTTCGAAACGATATTTGTAAACGTTGTGATAGCTAACATAATATCTCAGTTAAGTTTCATTTCGTTGTATGAGAACAATGGAAAATTTTGACATCTCCAACATTTCCATTCATATTTAGAACCAAAATTCATTAAATCAGCTATTTCGGAATGACGTCGTTACCCAAATTCCACGTGCCTAAACCCGCGTGCAGAAGCTAGTATAAATAATACATGCATTTACTGATAGATATAACGCAGATCTTATGAATGGAGAGCGTTAGATGCGTCCGTCAAGGTCGGCTACCCGAGCCAAAATAAACATTTTCATTGATGAATTAAATTTTTGAATCTTACGCGCAGGCGCGTCACAATTCTATTTCTTTTTTTTTTTGAATACCCACGTTTTGTGAAAGATGAATTGGTTTTTCACTTGCATTTGATCGTTTCGTAAACATCTAGTTATGCGGAATAAAGAATGTATGTAATTTCTATTTTACTAGAGATAATGTAGTTACACTTTTATTTTATGATTTGTATATTTTTGTTGCAATGTTTTATGTGTATTGGTACTGTACAAAAAGTAATTTATAGTTTCTCTTCCTGCTGTTAGTCATAGAATGAGAAAAATATGATGTTGAAGGCAAAAGGTTACTGAACTCTGAATATTTATGATGGTTTTGCACGTTGAATACCGATCGCTCAGTGTGAGTTATTCTTATGAAGCTGAAAATAAAATCTGCTTGGAATTATCCCATAGCTGTGTAGTCTTTAAAACCATTTTCCTCTTTGGATGTGACATTCCTAGGTTCCTAGTATCCATCCATCTGCCTAGCCTTTTTCCAACTATATTGGGGTCGGCTTTCAGTCAAACCGTATCCAGCTGAATACTAGTGTTTTACGTGGAGCGGCTGCCTATCAGACCTCCACAACCCTTTAACTGGGTAACACGGTACTTCTTGGCAAGACTGAAGTCAGATTTACTGGCTTCTGACAATCCGTAACGACTGCCAAAGATCTACAAATGACAGCCGGTACCAGCGGCTTAACGTGCTTTCCGAGGCACAGAGGAAACTCGGTGTGTTAAGATGGTCACCCATCCACAGACCAACCTTGGCAAGCGTTGCTCAACCTTAAAGATCGACCCGTGCGGCTGTTATTATTTAGCCACGAGCTCCTCGCTCTTAGGTTCCTAGTATATCCTTACAATAATTTCTTTATCGTTTATCAGTAGGGCCCTAAATTAACTACAAAAGGAACTAGCAGGTTTCCTCAATGGCACTGATGGCGCAGCAAAAAAAAAACCACTAATCATCGAATAAGATACAGTTCCCATTGCTGGGAAACAAAACAGGCCACTTCTCTGAAAGGGAGTGGGTCGCATTCCAGAAAGGGCCCAGTACAGGTTGATAGACGTGCCGGTTACCCCAAGATGACTTAATCACCGTTTTGAGAGGTGTGGTGATGAAATTAATCAAGAAAATCAGATCAAAGAACATTGACTTGTCAGAAAAAATAATCAGATTTCTGCACATCCGTCAATGAACTGAAACGTCCATTGTGCCGTTTACACGTGTTTTAGTCAAGTCGCTGTCGACACTTGAAGTCCTGCTTACCTCATACTGAGTTAGCGTAAACATATCTGTGGCTGTCGAAACAACCTGTGTTTAGTTTCGATAGTGTTCCGGTATTCTATTTGTGATTATAAGCTTCGATATCGGTTTAAGGATTTTAGGATGGGTGCAATTTGGGCGGAATTTTCACTGAATTTGCTTATAGATTAGCGTCTTCCGTAAATGATTGTTTGCAATCGGATCAGTTCTAACAGAAACTAGGTGGTAGGTACGCAATTGGGTCGGACTTAGATACAAAGGTAGGTAATGTTTCATGGACGGAATTAGGTTACTCTGCACTATTTGTTAGGGTGGATATCTGTTTGCGGAATTTGTTAGAAAGAATCACTTCGACCCTGGAACGCAAAGGGCATTTGGAGGAAAACGGATGGGTTAAGTCAGTAAGAGTTTGACACTCCCATCCGCTCCACCCAGAGCGGAAGGAGTCAGCTGATGATTTCTCTAGTTTCTGTTGAATTGTATTACACTAGCTGATGCCCGCGGCTTCGCCCGCGTGGATGTTGATGATATTTTGATCCCGTTCCCGCAACATGTGGGGACGCCTCCAGCAAATATCATTATATTTTGGGCAATGTTTACAAAAAAATACAAATTATATATTAAAACCTTTCTCGAGAACCAGTCTATCCATTGGTGAAAACAGCACGAAAATCGGTGCAGTAGTTTTTGAGTTTATCGTGAACAGACAGACAGCCGCGGCGGAGTACTTTGTTGTATATGTAGGTAGTGATAGTGATTACATGACAATCAATTTCACTTTATAAGTTTACAAGATGCGTAAAACCATAGCTAGTTTTTATTTCATTAGCAGAGGTAGTAAACATTTTTATACGGACCGTGACAAATAAGTGAAATTCAACGGAACCCTGATAGAAATACGACACTGTGACCGTAAAAACGAGGTGCCTGGAAAAGGACTATGCAGTGTAATGCGAATCAAACAAAAACGAGGCGAAACCAAAAAAATGTGATGACGTCATAAATGCGAATCACAAGTCCGAAATACCGATTGCAAAAAAAAAACATTTTCAACAAAATGTTACGTCATAATTTGGCGCCCAAAATTAAGTAAGCCAATATGTGATGCGCCTAATTTCGTGAGTGGGCACAATATACAACTGTTTCTATCTAATCCTTTGTCTGCAAGACGTGTATTTATTTGTGTCGTTTAATCGCAAATATGTACCGTGTTTATCTTGTGTTCTTGTATCAAGATACCGAGGTAGTTGTTGCGTAGTTCGTGAGTACTTGCGAATTTAATCGAGTGGAACTTGCCGTGCTCTGCTCCTACGCCTGCAGAAAAGATTTTCAATTGCCTGTTCGGGTATGTCCGTGGTTTCTAGAAATAGACTTATTCCCTCCTGGGGTTCAGATCGGCGGGGTAATCAATGGTAATGCTTGCTTTTTTGTCTACTCAACAACATTAATATTGTAATTTTCGCTGTCGAGTTTTTAAACATATAAAGCTATGGATTAGAAATGTTCTTAAAACGACGAATGTGATGTTACGCCGTTGTTCTGCGTGCCAGACAAAAGACACTTAATATTTTCGCTTCAAGTTAGTTTTTCATGGCAAAAGGCACTTAATTTTTTCCGTTAAAATAAATTTTCAATGGCAAAAACACTTCGTTATTTCGGTTAAAGTTAAGTTTTTCATTGCAAAAAAAACTTGCAAAACATCATCTGTGTTATATTCTACTATCTTCTGCTAGCGGCTTCGCCCGCATGGTCTCTAGGGAGCATACTCCCGGGATTAAAAGTAGCCTATGTCCTTTCGCAGGCTCTGGACTATCTGTATACTACTATTTCATTTAAATCGGATCAGGAGCTCTGTCGTGAAAGCGCGACAGACAGACAGAGTTAGGTACTTTCGCATTTATAATATTAGTAAGGTTTTGAGAAAACACTCAAAACCTCCCTTTGATAAAGCTTTAGATATAGCATGGAGGTATAAAATTATCAGCAACCTATTTGTAATTCGCATTTTCAATTTCAAAACATGCTCATATCTCGAGAAGTATCTCCCTGTCTATTAAGAATTCATTTCATCGGAAGGTATTAAGTGCTAAGATGGTGCTTGAGACCGTAGCTACCAATTAGAAGGTATTATGGAGTGGTCTTGGAAGGTTCTGGTAGCTTCTTGCACGTTATTAGTTCAGCTAATGATTCTAGTCATTTTAATTTGGTTCTGAGTTTCTGTTACCTATCCTGTAACAACATTTTCGTGTCTCGACAGCGGAATCCGAGGTGAGTATCAAATTACGTCAAACGAAAGACCTATATGTTGTGTACAATAAAGCTCACTTTGTGAGGTTTGTCACTCGGGTGAAGCTCGATATCGAAATGGTTATTTAGAGAATAGACTAGCTAGAACCAGTTTATTTGTCTGGAAATTTTGTGCAGTAGAGGAAAAATGTGTTATTGTAATAGACAAATTCTATACGTATTACTCTCACTGAAAGTGCATGTTGGGGAATGGACAAAATGGAAGGTTTTGCAATTCTTTGCGCGAATACCCTGCTGGACATTTTCTTCGTCATGTTTATCTATTGCCATCTCGTACACACGTGTTTATTTTTTTAAATTTAACGTCGTTCTTTTCTTCTCTACCCCAATTCTATTAAGGACTTTTTGAGAATCATCTTCATTCTGTCTTTATTCTAATTATTCACACATCTGTATTGTAAATGACAGCTTTATGAGATAGTATAGAAAATAAAGATACTTTCCAACGAATAACATCACTCTGTCACAATATCAATCTTCGCATAATCCTTTCTTACACCTGAAAATAACAAAACACTAGCACTGCAAAACAAATATTTCCAAAACAGAAACTCAATATATTTCTGTGCGTGTCACTTGAAACAGGCATTGGCGCCACCAGGAATCCAGCTTACGCCATATCCCAAGAATAGCCTGGCCGAGTGGCCGGCCGACATCAATGGAATGGGCCAAGGTTTACAAGTGCTCAACAGGTGGAAACTATACGTGGTTAGGCATTGTTTGGACGAAGATATGCCTGGATTGATTAGCTCTCGCATTCTCCAAAATATGCTTAAATTAAATATGTTCATTCCAACTGTCTTTACGTTTAAAGCGACAATAAGACACATTGATTGACTTTCTCATCGTCATTATTATTGGTAGACTTGTTTAAGACACTACTGAGTATAGAACTCCTCTCTCATGTGCTTTGCTTCTCTGGTCTTTGCGGATCTTGGGAACAGTTATGTTTATCAGAGATATATTTTATTGGCAGACTGAATGGCTTCTGCTAAGAAAAGATATCTGAGGAGACCGCTAAAATTAAAATAAATATGGTGATGTCTGGAAATCGTGGAAAAATTAGTAATGTAAATAACAGAACCAAATTAATAAAGAATTCATCACGCACCTGTTTATTCACATATGGTTTTATTATTTACATTTTAATTCTGGTTTCTATCTGCCCTGTCGTTGACAAACTTTTACGAGTCTGTTCGGCTTCACAAAATCGCTCAAGTTTGTTTTATTTCGTCTTCCAAAGCAGACTTAGGCATCGAATTCCTCAGAAGTTTATTCACAAACAATTCTTATTTAACGACACATCAAAACCAGATCAAAGCTATGTTCCTTTACATTAAAAACTCAATCGAACACGAGCGTCACAGCGGCCATACTTCGGCGAAAATACCAATCAATCATAGGAGTTTATTTACCAAATTCTCTGTGTTTGATGTGACGTACCATCGGCCACAACATGCACGAAGCACGGTATTGGGAACCTCGTGATTCCCAATACCGTGACGTGTTTAAAAACATGAAATAACCCTCCTTATGAATCAATAGTGCTTTAACCGTATGCACAATATCAGGCTCTTGGCCGTTAGCCAACAACCATTTTTCAACGTAAGATCTGGCACGAACGGGACGATTTTCCGTCGGTTTTTTTTCCGCATGATGGAATTTTGACAGGAGTCTCGTGATTGCTGTCACTATTGTGGGGTTACTGAACTACGTAATGATGAAGCTTTAGTTATGTCAGGTATTTTTGGGTGCGTAAAATTGGATGCTACAATGACGGCCCGTTTTAATTGTTTTTGGCGTCATATAGTTTGAAATTTGTGCTGTTTTGACTGATGAATATTATTTTTGTGCCAAATTAATTTTCGGTGGCACATAGTAACTAAAACCCTTTTTTTACAGAAATTGAGAAGTACATAACCAGCTGAATATTTTAAAGACCAACTTAATAGCGGAGTCACGATCTATGTTTAAAAGAAAATCGCAAATATTATGTATCCGAAAAAATTGCACAGTCGTATACTCCACAGGAATCCTTATTCTGCATACTATCCCAATCAGTTGCGTTTAGTAAAACGAGTTTATAGTCGCCGCCCACATTGCGTATAATCGCAATGTTTATTACTATGTGTAATGTTTTTCGCGTCTGTATGTCCTGACCTCCGTTTTCTCGAGAACACGATGACACTTCACGCCGGGAGGACGTTTTTTTACGCAATGCATTTCATGACAGAATTTATTAGCGTTTTTCAAGAGCTCATTAAAGTGATTTGATATTTTAGTGCAGTTTATATTTTTGATCGTTCGATGAACTGCTTTTATGCGATTTTGTTTAAGGTCGTTACAAGGTCGAAGAAGCTTTTTTATCATACTTGATCAAATGATGGAAAACTTTTTGGTAGATACTGGTAGGTACTTGTTGTAATAAGTTTTTTGTTATTCAAATTATGTTAGTGTTTGGTAATCTGTCTCTGTCGAGCTAGTGAAGTTTATTAAATTATTACGTAAGTATTGTCATTAATCATCTCTTTTTTTTTTGTCTAGTTTTTTTTAGCTCTGCAAAAAGTGTGTTCTTTAAAGCCAGATGTTATGTCTTATTAACATATTTAGAAACAAGCTTATGCCAATCGATTCGTCTGCACGATAGTTGGAAATTATTTCAGGGGAACGTAGGTCAAGTCCGATGTCCTTTTCTTTGGTTCAATCTATCTCTGTATCAAAATTCACCATAATTGGTTCAGCGGTGTAGGTATGTCAGTGCGATTTTATTTGACGGCTTTCGCGGCTAGGTAAGACAGCAATAAATAAATAGGGTCTCTATCTAATCTAATACTACAAAGCTTGTTTGTTTCTTAAATTTTGTGAACGCTCTAATCTCAGGAATGTACTGGTTCGAATTAAAAGAAATATTGTAGTGATGGATAGCCCGTATTGCATCACGCTAAGACCAATAGGAGCGGAGCAGACGAAGTTGCGCAGGTCAACTATTTATTTACATTAATATTATAATAACATAAAGAGGAAAGATTGTTTGTTTGTTTTTTGTTTGTGTTGTATATAGTAAGATAGGAAGTGGATGACTTGTGTGAGTCCTATTGTAAGGTAATTGTTTTGTTTATTACTAGCGACCCGCCCCGGCTTCGCACGGGTGCAAATTATATACTAAAACCTTCCTCGTCTCTCCATTAAAAAAACCCGCATCAAAATCGGTTGCGGAGTTTAAAAGATCTAAGCATACATAGGGATAGACAGACAGCGGAAGCGACTTTGTTTTATACTATGTAGTGATAAGAAAATAAAGAGGAGGAGGAGCTCGTGCCTAGATAATAACAGCCGCACGGGTCGATCTTCAAGGTTAAGCAACGCTTGCCAAGGTTGGTCTGTGGATTGGTGACCATCGTAACACCTCCGTACCTCGGTACGCATGTTAAGCCGTTGGTCCCGGCTGTCATTTGTAGATCTTTGGCAGTCGTTACGGATAGTCAGAAGCCAGTAAATCTGACTCCAGTCTTGCCATGAAGTACCGTGTTACCCAGTTACCGGGTTGTGGAGGTCTGGTAGGCAGCCGCTCCGCGTAAAATACTGGTATTCAGCTAAATACGGTTTGACTGGAAGCCGACCCCAATATAATTGGGAACAGAATAGTAAAGAACAGTGTAAATACTTAGACACAGTATTGTGACTTAGATAACACTTCAGGAATCCGCTTGTTACCTTTTGTTCTCGACCTTTGACTCAGTGTCCTGAAACGGTGTCAGTTGTCACTTGATGACAATTTATGTGTTTTTCTTTCGGAAACATCTTAAGATTATATTTCTCGCTACGTGAGACATGACGGTGTAAACTATTAGTATCTAGTGTCGTAGGCATGTTGCACGAATATTGCAGCTACCAACGTAGTACAACAGGGATGGCAAACCTTTTGTGTGGAACATTTCACCTACAGAAAACAGCAGTTCATTCGGTTTACATTCACCTAATCAACTTTCTTTAAAAATAAAATAGGTATTTTCAAAAAAAAAATTGCCTTATGGTGTCGGCCGGTGCCGTATGGTGCCGTAAAAGAATAATACCATCCCATCACTTCTCGTGGGTGTCGAAAGAGGCGACTAAGGGACTCGCCTGAAAATGGGCAGCGTTCTCTGTAAAATGCAACACCAAACACTGCGATCGCCAACCCGCCTGCTAAGCGTGGTGAATATAGTCCCAAAATTTGGGGGAGGCCTATGTCCAGCAGCGGACGTCTTTCGGCTGATATGATGATGATTAAAGAAAAATTACAACAGTAACGAAAGAATTTTATAATTAGTTTTTATTGATAAGAAAATAAACACTTCAGGAGACGCGTGTCTCCTTTTGTTCCCAACCCTTGACTCAGTGTCCACTACAACGATGTCAGGTGTCACTTGAGTGCAATTTATATGCTTTTCTTTCTGAAACATCTGAAGATTGTTTTTCTCGCCACATTAGACATGACGGCGTGAACTATTAGTAGTGTCGTAGGCGGCAGGTGGGCTTGTTGCACGAATATTGCAACTACATAGCAAGATCAACGTGGTGAAACACGGATGGCGAACCATTTGCATTTATGTTGAACATTTAAAAAAAATCAATTTGTGTAGAAGCGTTCATTCTGTCTCTGGTTTACATTCACCTACTGAAGTATTTTTTTTTAATATTGTTTTTTTGTTACGATTGTTTGTCCTGAATACTTGTGTGAGATAAAAATACGTGTTTGTACCAAAATAACGTATGCTTTTTAGGGTTTCGAACAAAAAACGAAACCCTTATAGGATCACTCGGGTGTCTGTCTGTCCGTCTGTCACAGCCAGTTTACTCCAGATCTACTTGACCGGTTGTGTTGATATTGGGGGTCAAACTAGAAAAGTAAAAAAAAGGTTTTTTAAAAATGTCGTGTGACATAATAGTTAACTAAGTACGTTTCA
The DNA here is from genome assembly GCA_950371165.1 of Lacanobia oleracea. Classification (NCBI taxonomy): domain Eukaryota; kingdom Metazoa; phylum Arthropoda; class Insecta; order Lepidoptera; family Noctuidae; genus Lacanobia; species Lacanobia oleracea. The sequence goes on from OX493412.1 coordinate 14,536,989, forward strand.
AAATCCTTCAGACATATTTAAGATATTAACTTTAAATGCTTAGTTCAGAAATTGGGGCCAGATTTGAAATTAGATCATAGTACCTATCAACTGGTTTTTTCTAAAGGTAAAATACAATATTTATTTCTATTCTATTGATTTAAGAAAATTGCACACCACTTTTAAATGCCTTATTCAACATTTTCCAAGACACGCCAAAGGTTGGTCATCCCTGCACTACAATCTTATTTATTGCTTTAAGTTGAGTCATGTGAGTGACAAATAGATCATAAATGTTTTCCTCTTAGTATTAGACTAGAATAGAAATAAAAAAAATGTCATGTTGAGGTAGGCGATGCGTCAGGCATGCGATGCATCTTTGATCTTATTGCTTGTGCTGTGATTCAGGGTTTAAATAGATTGACTGTCGAAATAAAGGTGGAGTGGCTTCCTGGAACATCGTCATTGCCGAACCAAAGACTATTTTTTTATTTTTTTTTATTTAGGAATGGGCTAGCTCTTGACCACAATCACGCCTGATGGAAAGCGATAGATGAGGTCTATGATGGAGCGAGCGTGCCCAGAAGATGCCTGTTCACTCTTGATTTGAAGGCAGACGGGTTATATGTGGACGGGAACACAGATGCTGGCAGAGAGTTCCACACTTTAGCTGTGCGTATAATAAATGTGGAAGAGAAGCGCTGGGTACGACTAGTCGGGATATCGACCAAGTACGGTACCCTGCAGTACGTCTGGTATTCCGGTGGTAAAAGGGCGATGGTGGGATCAGGTCGTGGAGTTCCTGCGCACACTCCCCAAAAAACAGTCTGTAGAAGACCGACAGATAATAAGACACTTTTTTTGTGGATTTGAAATCATCAAAATACTTCTTCCGCTTTGGGCGGAGCGGAAGGGAGTGTCAGTCTTACTGACTAAAATCCATGTTCCTCCTAATGCTCGTTTTCAAGGCCGCGGTGACTCTTTCGAACAATTCCGTAACCCTGGCAGACACATAACCACCAATCTACCTATAAAGAAAAATAAAGAAGTTATATCTTCAGTTTCCTCCAATCATTTAGGTACCTCATTCACAATTATTTTTTCTTAATTGGAGAACGTCTTCATCTGCCTAGTTTTTTCCCAACCATATTGGGGTCGGCTTCCAGTCAAACCAGAATCACCTGTATACCAGTATTTACGTTGAGCGGCTGCTTACGAGAACTCCACAACCCATTAACTCGGTAACACGGTACCTACTTCATGTCAAGACTGGAGTCAGATTTACTGGCTTCTGACTATCCGTAACGACTGCCAAAGATCTACAAATGACAGCCGGGACCAACGGCTTAACGTGCTTTCCGAGGCACGGAGGAAACTCGGTATGATAAGATGGTCACCCACCCACAGACCAACCTTGGCAAGCGTTGCTTAACCTAGAAGTCCGACCCGTGCGGCTGTTATTTATCTTGCCACGAGTTCCTCTTTTTTTAATTGGAGAACGTTAGATGGATAAAATACTTTTTATAAATATACACCATATTTTATCATCATCATCTGCGTAGTCTTTTCCCACTATGTTGGGGTCGGCTTCCAGTCAAACTGTATTCAGCTGAATGCCAGTGTTCACCATAAAAACACCACAATATAAATGTACACCATATAAGTTACAGAAAATATAGATTGACAAAACATTACATAGGTTGACACAATAGCCGCCTCATTGCTAAAATGATCTTGAAAAGACAACCTTTGGATGGATTTAAAAGAGACAACTCGACCAGCACAGTCTGAACTACGCCTTATTACTTAAACAACTCGACCATTTAACATTCTCTTCAGAACGCGTACAGGCCCTCAATAACCGTCCGTAAAATGACATTAACTGCGCAAATAAACCGCCAGAGAACTCTAAACATTCATTATTTCACGATGCATTACTTTCAATGAGTAATATGGACATTTTACACTCTTTCATGCCAGGGAAATATGTACTTTAATTCGTGGGAAATACAGTCGAAGATGTGTTTTGTTCAAGAAGTGTTCAATCAAATGATATTATGTTCTAGTAGTTTCCTTGAAATAGTATTTTGATTATGCGTTGAAAGTGTCAGTAGCGTTAGTATCGCGATAAGTGTTAGTATCTAATGAGACTTTTTGATAATGACTGGTTTACGGTCTTCTTGTTCTTCTCAGTTTACGGCGGTTTAGTTTATACCGAGTGTCACTATCTAGACACGCGGCAGCGTTTCCAACTGTCCAGCCAAAAGTTCAAAGAAAAAGGAACTGGCGTCGCAGCAGCCGTGTGTGTTATAACATTACACGAACCATAACCTAAATGTGAAAAAGGGAGCCAAAAGTTCAATGTTAATAATATCCGTGATTGTAGATTTTAGCGAAAAAAGAATTGAGATCTAAATGGGCGCCAAGTTCTGTAGATAATCCTGAAGTAAGATAAATTAAGGTTCAAAATCTGACTTAGCTAGTTTTTTGTTTTACCAGCAAATCTTAAAAGAGTAAGATTTGTCGTCCTTTCCTTTCAGTATAAAAACTGTAACCTGTGTAAGTATAACACAAATATGAAAATAAAGCCAGATGTAAGATAACAAATGTATGTAAAACTAGCCAAGTTGAATCTTGAGCCTTAATTTATCTGATTTCAGGATTATCTACAGAACTTGGCGCCCATTTAGATATGATATTAATTATTTTTTCGCTAAAATCTACAAACACTGATATTATTAACATTGAACTTTTGGCTCCCTTTTTCACATTTTTTTTTTATAGGATATAATATTATAAAACTCGCGTCTGTATGTCTGTATGCGATAAACTCAAAAACTACCGGTTTCACTAAGAACGACGTTTGTATAATGCATTCAAGTTTTGTGTGTGGCTATGATATGGTGATGATTGTTGGAGGTGTCTCAAAAAATCATACTGAATGTGAGCTTGTGCTCTGCTAGCTGTGCTACTCGGGCGAAGCCGGGTGGGTTACTAGTTATGTGATAAGATAATGCAATTAAAATAATGGAATAGCTTCTAATATTTTGACTAGAGTAGACGACTAAAGTCACTATAATATTTAATTTTCATTTGACGTTCAAAAGTGCCTTTATTGGTCTAGTTGACATAAATCATTTGACTTTGACCTAAGTGAAAATATGTTATGAAAACCCAAAAAAGTGGAAAATTTGATAATTTTTTATTGGTTAAATAAAAAAAAAAACTATTTTCCACTTTGCACACAAATGTACAGAGGCGCACTTAATGCCATAGGCATTCTCTACCAGTCAACCTTTGGTCTATTATGTTTTATTGAAAGACATTATTGTGTATAGGTATTTCATACTAAAAACATTGTATAACTATACTACCTTCTTTTATAACGAGTGTGAAAAATACATCATTTCAGCGTATTATGGTTTGAGAAGTCTATTTCTTAGAGAAAATAATGATGTTTATTAAAGGTAGCAATTCTGAAAATACAGACAACTTCCAAGAATTCTTTCACTTTGTGTGTTCCGCTCATAAAATATGTATTTTTGGTTGCCAGGAGGTTTATTAAATAAATCAAGAAAAATAGTCTGCATTTTATAGGTTTCCCTGTTCACGAAAATTCCCTTTGAGAGGCTGGTGATTTCCCCGAATCCAAAATTATATCAGCTATATAAATGTCCTTGCTCGTATTTAACTTGCGCAAAAAGGAATTTGATTGAATTCTCTTGTACCTAATATCGTTTTATATACTCCCAGACTCTATGAAGATATATTTTTTTGCTCAGCCGCAATTTTTTGCGGGTCTTTGTTTGGGAATTTTTTTGCAGTAATAAATCACCATTTTACGGACAATGGACATATATTTATTATTTTTATGTCTTCTTTCCCGTTCACATTATATTCGATAGTTCATGACGTGCCGCAGAAAATATTTCTTTCCGGGGATAGGGCTATTGTGGCAATCCCATCTCGTGTCCAGGCTTTTTCTATCCATACCAGGTTGCCTGGTTGAGATAGCAGAATGGATGTTTTGGAATTTTAGATGGTCCATGTATTTTTTAACCGATTTCCAAAAAAGGAGATTCTCAATTCAGTGGTTTTTAGTTTGTTCCGAACAAAAAATTGAACCTTTATTGGCTGTCTGTCTGTACACATAATATAGACTTCTGTGACCCAAACACGGGCCTGTTAGGGGGTCAAACTAGAAAATTAAAACCGTCTTCGCCTCCGGAGACCGCAAATTTTTGTACTAGATATATTATTAGCGGTCCCCCGACCCGACACGATGACGCTTGGCCTAAAGAATCGTACCTATATTAGATTAAAAGGATCAGTACGTATATTTTTTTCACTTTTTTTAGTTAAGTACTTTTTAGTCGGGGGCTTTTTAAATTTTAATTTAATTTTTATTTCATGCTTTTAAAACTTAATTTACCTAATAAGTTAGGTACTACTAGAAAACTTATGTTCTTATCATCTTCCTGCCCTTATCCCATGTTACTTGGGGTCGGCGCAACACGCTTTTTACTTCCATTCTGTCATATCAGCCGTCACGCTATCACAAATTCCCTTTTCTTACATATTGCTCCTCACACAATACATCCAACTTTTTTTGGCCTTCTTCCCTCTCCATCCATCCACATATGATCTACACTCACCTTAACGGCACTATATCCTACAAGCTTGGAAAGTAGCTTTGGATCTCTTACCAATTGTATTCATTCATTTCTCTTTTCTGCTTCATCATCAGGCCCTGATCACAATCTATTTTCCGACTATGTCGTAATAATCTATGTACATCATGCTTTTTGCAGAAATGAATTTCTAATTAGACAAAGTCGACTAGATTAACGATTTGACAAGCAATTCTAATCTCAAATCATAATAAAAACAAACAAACACATGTAAACACTCTAAGCGACATTTGCTCCGACCTAAATATCCACTCAAGCCGCGCCATTCCCAAGAAAAACATGTTACCAGAATCAAGAATGACAGATGAGCGAAATTACAAGCGAACGAATGAGTCAAAGGTAAAATTAAAACTTTCATCTATGTAAATAATAATGAGTGTGAAATCCGTTTAGTAGCTTACCTTGGGTTCTCATTCAGACGAATTTCCATTATTTATTCAGGAGTTTGGAAGCGTTTCAACGTTAATTTTGGGATTTTAAAGTAATCGCATTTTGAAAGGTGTTAGTGTGTTCAAGTATGTTTGGAATTTAATCGTTCATCATGGTTCAAATACTCATTATAACAAGCTCAAAGTACATTTTAACGTTGTGTATGAACTGACAACGCATCTGTAATGTGTTTGTTAATCCAGATGTTCCTAGGTTCCTATCTCGCCGCCTCATCATCATCATCCTCAGCCCGACTTCGCGCACTGCTGAGCTCTTTTCCTGTGCCATTTTCCACTCTCCTGTGCCACCCTCGTCCAGGTTCTACATGCGATGGTAACGATGTCGTCTGCCCATCTCTGCCGAACGACCAACATTCCTTCTTCCAGTCTTACCCATTACTTATTTCATCTGCCTAGCCTTTTCCCAACTATATTGGGGTCGGCTTCCAGTCAAACCGGATTCAGCTAAATATCAGTGTTTTTACGTGAAGCGGCTGCCTACCAGACATCCACAACCCATTAACTGGGTAACACGGTACTTCTTGGCAAGACTGAAGTCAGATTTACTGGCTTCTGACAATCCGTTACGACTGCCGAAGATCTACAAATGACAGCTGGTACCAACGGCTTAACGTGCTTTCCGAGGCACGGAGGAAACTCGGTATGTTAAAATGGCCACCCATCCACGGACCTTAAAGATCGACCCATACGGCTGTTATTATTTAGCCACGAGCTTCTAGTCTCCTTACTATCCAATAATATAAATAACAACTACAAATTAGTGAAGCAAGAACTCATCATTAGATCATCATTAGATGCACAGAATCGCAATGAGAAATAATGTATGTTTGTTTGTGCGTTACCGGAACTGTTACTTTTGTCAAGTTTTTATCGTAGGCCAATTATTTTTAACATCAACTTAAAGATATATAGTTAGCAACATTTTTATGATTAAGCGTTCGTCGGGTGTGGTTTAAGTATACTTTGAAGCAAGCTGCGTTAGTACTATTCCTCTCCAGACAAGATATGTCGATCTTACCAGAACCGCAGAGCGATGTACTGTTAAGCTGTATTAAACAGAATTGCGCGGTTGCAAGAGTCCTTAAACATTGCTTAACCTCTGTTTAATCTGTATTGCAGACGTATCTCAAGCAGCTTCCGATGCAGTAATGAGCGTTCCTGAATTGACGGTAGTCTGTTAACGGTGCTAACGAGTTGTCTGTAGGATATAGGAAACATTTTATATACAGCTAAGTTAAGCTAATATACATGTAATTATTGAGAATTGACAGTCTGATCAGAGAATAGATATATTTTATACACTTGATGTACACCGTATCACCGTAGTAATTTAAGGAAAGTACAAAAAGTAGAAACTATTTTATATGATTTCGCAATGAGCGGTCTTGTCGGTTTTGACAATGATATTTCAAAGATGAGAGCGGTTATTATAACACTTGAAGAATAACATTCCCTTGGAAGTCATACATTGTACAACACGCGCACGAGTGATCCTATCAAAGTTTCGTACTTCCAAAAGAACTTTGATCGAGGAACACAAGAATGAATGTAATGAAACATCTAGTCGGGAGACAACAAAACAGTATTATAAAACTTTCAGCACGTCACAAACCGATCAATAAGAATTCCACTATTATAATCTTAGCAAATCAACGCAAATTCTGACAGTACAGCATCAAAGAACCGCCACAATTAGACCGCCTAGCTCAAAACTAATGCACACAGATGTTTTAATTGCACTCATAGTAATAACAGCATATTGTACGACCACGGAAATGTACCAGCATCCATCCGAGATTAAAGAGATCCACACGAAACTAGGCCATATGCTCGCCATTATCTCTGGACAATTATAATATTTTGCAACCTGAGCATTGCACAACTATTGACAGAAGTGGGTTATGGTAACGCAATATTAATGGGCTTTATATTGTATTAGAAGATTTCGATATGTTATTTAAATAGGTTAGTCGGAATAATGGATGGTGCGTTTGAGGAATTTGAAGGTGTTTGGAGTTTGATTATGGAAGAAGACTTGTTAGTCTCCCGTACTTGCGTCGTATTCCTCATTGCTGAGGGTCCTGAATCCCTCGATGAGTGATCAATTCCTGCTTTACAATGTCTCTCCACCAGTGCCTGTCCTTGGCATCATGCAGCTTGACTAGTGTTGAACGGATTTGATCGGACCACCTAATACGGCTGTGACCTGTCGGCCACCTGCCGTCTATCTTGCCTGTCACCATAACTTGTTCGAGGTTATGACCGTCTTTTCGGGGTATGTGGCTAAAGAATTGTTCGTCTTAGTGTTTTAATCATTGTTATATACCTGCTCTTGATTCTTCCGGTTACTTTGGGTCGCTACGATACGTTTTCTCCTTCCATTATCCTTATCAACCGTCACTCCGTTTTCTTTTATTTCTTTTATCATGCATTTCTTTTTGGCTTCCCACTATCTCTCCTAGCGTTAATATGAAGGAAGAAAATTCATCAACTCAACCAGTTATGGCTTACTTTTTTTACTTTACATGTGACAGTTAAAGAAGTTGAAGAAGACAAAATATTTTTGAACCCTCAAATTTATCGTTCATCTCAGGTAGCAAATCAGTTCTTGTACATAGGATCGTTGTATCATACCTAATTAGTCATGCAGTGTACAATATTTTATAGTCACACGCTCGTTTTTTCGGAAATGTATCTCAAATTAATTCTAAAACCTGTAAGCCTTTAAGGAAATTAAATTGAAAATCATTTAATTCAATTATTTAACGCTCCAGAACATCTCCAAACACAAAACGCTCACCAAAAGCCACGTTCTCATTCAACAAACAATTCTCGTACTAAATCAATCACATTTATTTCATGGCCCTTATCGTTTCGAGCGGCCTTATCGTTTTGCTAGCTAAAATTAATTAAACGTAGTTCTGTACAGCGCTTTGTTTCCCTCCAACTTGGTCATTTGCGATATTCTTCATAAAATGCGGTTCAACACAAGGGCGGAAGCGGGGTAACTTTAAATACAGCTTTGATGTGTTGTGGTGTAGTACAGTTTTAATTGAGATTGGGATGGGGGACGGATGGTAGGTATAATAATTTTATATTCTTCTTTTATATTTATAAACAATTATATATAATATAAATACCTATTACGCACACACACACACACGCACTGACTACACGTTGACAATGTTTTCTGTTCAGGATGTGATGGGGGCCTGGAGCTCTGAAATACAGGCCTAGGCTTAGTTCAAGCTCCAGATCTCCCACAAATTACAATTGTTTTGCCAAACTGTCTGTCGACTTAAAATGCGTAAATAGATTATACGTAATAGATATAAGAGATTAATAAATAAACATTATTATTATTAAACATTATTAATTTGGTGTCTTGTGGTGTAATATGTACACACACACGTTTTTCTTTTACGTAATCTATCAGTACCAGTTGCGTTCGTGGCCTCCCAAAATCATGAGTTGTTTTTTAACTGTTCTGAAAAAGGTGGAGTTTCTCAGTTCGGTTGGTATTTTTTCATGTTTTTTTTTTATTTCGTGAGCATTTTTGGTTACCTGGATGATGTGATTTCAACGTAGACGATGCCGTTGTCCAAAAATCACCACTAAAAAGTGAAAAAGAAAAAACTTTTTTAAGTAGTTTTTTTACTTTGTAGTGGTTTTATTTGGAAGTCGGTTGTATTTTTTTTTTAAAGTTAGTACTAAATTGTTTTTTTTTAACTTTGTTTTAGCTTAATTTTGCTTCTGTCGATTTACCATCTTTCTATGTAAAGGCGACCTGTAATTTCCTTGATTTGTTATGATATCTACTGATTTGGAGTGATGAATAATTTTATCTCTTGACCCGCCTAATTTCGTTTGCGTCACAATTTTCATTACTGCTTCGCTCCTATTGTTTTTAGCGTGATGATATATAGCCTATAGTCCTCCTCGACAAATAGGCTATTTAACACTGAAATAATTTTTAAAATCGGACCAGAATTTCCTGAGATTAGTGCGTTCAAGTAAACAAACAAACAAACTCTTCAGCTTTATATATTAGTATAGATATAGATTCATGACTTCAGCCCAAATACGTCTTCTGCTCGACATAGGCCTCACCTAAGCGTCACCACAACAAATACTGGTCTTCTGCTTCTAGCATTGCATCTATTTCTTTGCTAAGAGTAACTGCAATTCCAGAAGTGCTTTCTTTCAACTAAACTCCAAGTCTCACCGCTTGCGCCCCTTACACGCAGTTGAAAACTTTCGAATCTTATTGTGCTGGAGAGTTCCGCCAGCTTATTGGTATTCGTCCGAGTTTCTTAGATATTACTTGTACTATTTAATTATAGGGATCTTACCGTATTGACTGTCGAGGCTTTAAGAAGAAAGGGAAATTAAAGAAGTATTAAAAACTCGTTGTAAACTTATTTACTTCATTTTTGTAAGATATTACTCGATGGTTTAGTCTTCAATAAAACTTGGTAATGCGTTATTATCATCATGCACAGCACGACTTTGCCTACTGCTGACAGTGACAGTCGTCAGCACTGAGGCGTCAAGTCCAGGCACCTGTCAAATGGCTTGTTAAATTGACATCAATGTCATGTATACTTCAGTCACTTTTTCAAGGAAGAGGATCTTTCGCCTATATGATGCCAACTGGTGGCGTATATTTTCCCGGAAAACCTCTTTAAGAAAAGGGATTTCTTGTGCTTCATCTAGGTTAAACCCTATTCTATTCTATGCATTAATGTCACCTGTCCATCTTTTGAGTAGTTGAAATCCAGTAATTCATCAGTATGTATGGGTTTTTAATCCATAATATCTTCATGTGATGAAGATATTATGTTCATTCGCATATTCTATAATAGACAGTTGCTTCGGTGTTCGAAACCACTTTACCTGTCGCACGATATAATAGTAATTGACAGAATTGCCAAAGGATTTGGTTTTCAAAACAAACAAGTGTCATGATAGAAAAAAATAAACAATTTTGCACCAATCAATAACCTCAACTTAATAGCAGCCCACTGCTGGACATAAACCTGTCCCAAGGTTGACGTAATATTTTATTTACGAGAAACATTCCCCCAAATGTTCCAATGGTTATTTCGACCCGGCAGTGTTGTGGTTACACGGAGTGATTGATGTAAAAATAATGGAAATATACACACGGTTTGGATGTGTCAATAAAAGAATGATGAAGTATACAAATATTATGGAAGTTGTTAAATGTTGGAAAGCTATTAACTACGGCTGCCCATTTAAATGAGGATAAAGCGTTAAACATTGAAGAGACCTTGATGGATTACTATGTACTACTCTGTCAAGAAAGTACCGGGAAAAGATCAATAATACACAAAATGTCTGTTATTCATCCAAATTTATTTTATCACCTTCAAAGTAGGTACGCTCCTTTAGAAACGATACACTTGCGCCAACGAATAATCCATTCATCAAAACATTTTTTAAACGCTGCTTCCGGAATTGAGTTCAGTTCTCGCCGCGAATTCTCCTTTATGTCTTCTATCGATTGAAAACGGGTGCCACGAAGTGGTAATTTGAGTTTAGGAAAAAGAAAAAAGTCAGCAGGAGCCATATCTGGTGAATATGGTGGTTGCTGGATGGTATTTGTTGAGTGTTTGGTTAAAAATTCGTTCACAATGATAGCCTTGTGCGAAGGCGCATTGTCGTGGTGCAAAATCCAAGAATTTTCTTTCCACAAATCTGGCCTTTTTCGTCGAATTTGCTCTCTTAAACGCCGCATAACGCTCAAATAATATTCTTTATTTACCGTTAGACCTTCCGGTAAGAATTCAGAGTGCACAACACCGCGATAGTCAAAGAAAACAGTCAACATGACTTTGACTTTTGATCGACTTTGGCGTGGTTTTTTCGGTTTCGGTTCAGTTGGAAGGCGCCACTCCGAAGCTTGTTGACTAGTTTGCATGTCAAACTCGTAAACCCACGTCTCGTCACCAGTAACAATGCGTTTCATGAATGTTGGGTCCGAACTGACTCGTTCTAGCATGTCCTCAGCGACTTTCATGCGATTGAGTTTTTGGAGAAAATTCAGATCTTTTGGGACTAGCCGAGCAGCAACATGTTTTATACCCAAATGATTAGTTAAAATGGTACGGATCGACTCGTGAGATACAGAAAGTTCGGCGGCTATCTCTCTCAGAGTTGAATGGGGATTTTCAGTCACTATTTCCTTCACTTTTGCGATGTTAACTTCAGTTGCAGACGTTGACGGCTTACCAGAGCGAGGCAAATCTTCCATCACATCTCGACCGCTTTTGAACCCTTTGAACCACTCATAAGCACGAGTTTTTGATAAAGTCGATTCACCGTAAGCCTTCTGTAACATTTTCAGTGACTCCGAACACGAAATTCCATTGGCGATGCAAAATTTAAGACAAACTCTTTGTTCAATATTTTTGTCCATTATGAAATTCGCAATACACACTATATATGATATTACTAAAACCAGCACAGTATTTAATATAAATAACAGATGCAACTCAAACTCCGCGCCAAAATGGAAAACAGTTGTGCCAATCTAACAACTACAAAAAAACAAAAATTTGAATTTGGAACCATAAACAAATCATCCATTCCCGATACTTTTTTGACTGAATGTATATAGTATTTATAATTATAATAATCAATGATCCATTTATGAAATCTAGTCACGTAGTAAAGCGCAAAACGTAATTTTTATAGTGTCTCTGAAGATTCAGAAACTAAGATTAACTTATGCATTTAGTTTCCATTCCACTGACTGTTTCATAGGGTCCGTGGCTTAGGCCCCCAGTGGTCGACGCACCTGTGGCCGACGCCCCCGATTCGATTAATTTAATTCAAAGTAATTTTTGATCAAATGTACTGTCAGGCACAATTTTTTTTTACAAAAATATTAAATGTACTTATATTGATTGTAAGTATATGCATAACATTAAATCGTAATTATATTTATAACATAGAAATGCTTTTATATTAGAGGTATGTTTTGAAAAATTAAAGTCTTAGTTATTTTTCATTATTTATTTATATATCTCGATAAGAAATCTAGTATTTTTTTTTATATAAATCACAGTTTTCATCACCTATAATCAAGAGAATCATTTAACTTAATTATAATAATCAGTCTCAAATGTAATAAAAAAAGATGGATAAAATAAAAGAGCAACTAACTTTTTACATAATGATATGTTCTTTTATCTTTGTAACAATAATAATTAAACATATTCAATTGTAAAACAAATGAGAATAATTTTACCTAATTATATCAGTCAGTTTCAATAGTAATAACACAACAAAATAATCAGGCTTAAAAAACAAACGTACTCGTAGAGTAACAAATTTTTTACATGTCAAATGTTATGAAATTTTGCTAGCATAGAAATAATCAACTGTAAAAACTTAAACAAATATAAAAATTAAAATTTAAAACTTAAAAATAGTATACAAGCAAAATCATCTCTTTTCATTATGTAAGTTAAATTATTACTTTTTAGGACGAACTGCCACATATTGGATTTGTTCTAAAAACATGATTGTGCAATTTTTTTTGTTTTCATACTGTTCAGTTAAATTGGCAATAATTTTTTCATTCTTTCTTGTGTTGTTCTTTCTTCTGCTCACAGGAATGTTTTTGGTTTTCAGTCTGAAAGAAAAAACTAGGTAAATATCTTAATAAATTTCTTTTAAACAACATTTTTTTTTAAATATTTTTAATTGTTTTATATATAAATAAAATAAATAATATTACCTCGCTTGTGCCGTGCCGTAGGTAGAAATATCAATCCTAACCATTTCTAAAAACGACAATAAAGACGGGTTCGTTCCCAGGTGGTTTTTTTAACGGTGATTCCAGGCCTCTACTAAATTAGTGGTTCTATGTTTTTTCTTATAACAACACAACTTTGCGATCATATCCGCAGGCTCAAGCCATTGCTCAACAAAATAATCATTGAACTTAGTTACTTGGTCGTCTGGAATACTGAAAATAAAATAATCGATCGAATGATTGTGCAAAAGTAAAAATATAAGGAATAGACAAGCTTTAATAATGTGTAAAAAATACTTAACTACCTGTTTTTCATTATGGCAAGCCAGCCGTCTTCAAATTCTTCTTTCGTAAGTGGCGATCTATTATCTCTGCTATTTGATAGATAACTTTTGTTTAGCAAGGAAAAATACTTTATTAATAGGGTGAAACACTTTTCTCATTTACACAAAAAAATAATAATATTAAATTAATCGTATCGGGGGCGTCGGCCACAGGGGCGTCGACCACTGGGGGCCTAAGCCACGGACCCGTTTCATACACATAAGCGCTAGTGCGCTTATGTTAAACTGCAGGCTGAAGCTAGTGCTTCAGCCTGCAGTTTCGCCTGTAAATATAGGCAATTATCCCAATGAAATATTCCCCTAGGATAAAGAGTATCTTTATCCGGGACATGGTATTCCCATGTGCCAAGTTACATCCAAATCAGCCTCTCAGACGTAAACAGTTCACAAACTAGTAGATCGGCAGTTATTTTCACAGTTATGATATTAGTGTGGATTACTTTCTGTGGCACAATTGTTGATAAGTGTTATCATCATCATGGTCCTCCTCTTATCTCAATTTCCTGAGAGTCCAATTCATCCATACTGCTGATTCTTACACCTACATCTATGTAGGAGTATGGATGAATTTGTTTTAACGTAGTACCAGCCAACAATTCACATTAGGTACTACAGGTACTAATAGAGACGAGACGTTCATCAATGTGGTCAGAATGTTATGACCTCGGGAACTCCGCAATAGTGCAATGCAGAACGCGTATCTCCAATACTCCATCACTTAGCTATAATTTCTGCTATATTACTAAGAGTTCACTGAGATTGAGAAATACCTAAATGATAAGAAAAGGACAGATACAGTAGATGGATGGATTGTGTGAGAAATTATAAGGATAATAGATAATGATACCGTGTTCGGTTGGCAGAATAAATTAAGAATACATGAAGATGATAATTACGATGGATTGACAGGGCTAGTAATATTTGACAGTACCAAACCGAGCAAGAATAAAGAAATTTAGAAAGACACTGATATGCTGGGATGCGTGATATAGACGATGCTTTCAAACGTCGAAGTGCTGTTAATACAGATAGGTAACAATATTTACGTTTTTTAACTGTCGTAAAATGTATATGATGAGGGCAGAATAACGAGTCTGACACTTTACTTTGGGCATCTCCTTGACTCTCCTAACATGCAGGACAGCATCGTTTGAGTTCTGCTATGTCCTTGAACAAGGCAGCATTATGTGATAGGAACATACCACATATCACTACTGCTGGATTACAGTCCCACTCAGAGAGAAGGTTTGCGTCCCTGCACTGGGAACATTGCATTCTTTGCTATGCTATATGGCCCCTCCGACATAAGTTGTAGTAAGATACAGCAGAAGCCATACTATAAAACGAAGCCACACTAAAAGCAAAAGACACGATTTGTCTGCCCACAAACTACCGTTATTTACAATCCTCGCGTGACCTCAACCGATACCTAAAGTAATAAAAATAAAATTCAATACATCGAGTCTTTTATGCTTTAAACTTTGTGCTACTATAAACTATGAGGCTATAAACGCCTATTTCTCAAACATAACAATATATTATAGGTCCCGAGTGACTGTTATAAAATTGCCGAACTAAACCTAGTATATTTTGTATATTGTAAATCAGCGCACCCTGGTGGCTGTTAGTGGCGTTATTTAGTACAGTGTTGCTAGCCTTAAAATCTGTTCGATTATTGGTTTTTAGTTATAGTGTCGATGAGGGTAGTTTTCGTTTGTGGGATAATACAGGTGTTCGGATATAACATTATTCAGGATATGTATTATATATTATGATATATATTCTTTATGATTTAAAAAGTTATTTCTAGGCAAACGTGCTGTATCACCGAACATATTTTCGCTTTACAGCAGGTGAGATTTTAAGAATAAAGATATCACCCCCATCAACAGCACTACAATTTTTGCAACATGACATGTTAATTATTTAATGTTAACGTTAACTGAAGCAATTTAATCAGTATCTTCCCACTCCCTCTCGCTCCCGTATTACTGTTTGTACTCCGCAGACCATGGCCCATCTGTCGTCTTGGGCCGCATGCCCCATCTGTACATGTAAGGACCTATTAGACCATTTAGCTGCGTCAACGAAAGATGGTGTCCCGTAGCTGAATGCTGGGCCAAAACTAATATGTTCATCTTGCGATCGGCACGCTAAGAAGTATCATCTTAAGAGAAGCCTTATTCAACAGTAATATAAATAAAAATGTTTCAATGAGTTTGTCGCGAACTTGAACCTCGATAGAACTTCCTAACCTTGAGTAAATCCTTGAGAAGTTCGGTCAAGGTTGATACAGCTTCGCAAAGTTACTTCTAAATTTTCATCATAAATACGAGTAATATGCTTGACATTCATTGAACACTGTGCTTATTGTATTCACTACATTCTCATCGAGAGGAACTAATTCATTTCATTATTATTCTTCTGTTCTTCTCACAATTTATTGCTTACCAGGATTGCTGAATTTATTCGAAAGAGTCACCGCGCTCCTGGAACGCAAAGGGCATTCGGAGGAATTTTAGTCAGTAAGAGTCTGACACTGCCTTCCACTCCGCCCAAAGAGGAAGAAGTCATTTGATGATTTCCCTTACTTCTATTGTTATCTCAGTAGTCAACCCTTTTACTTAGCCCTAAAGTTAATGCACAAGGTACCATGGCGGTCTTAATGCCTTAGAAAAGCTCTACCAGTCAACCAAGGGTGGTAAAGAGATGACATGGCAGATGATCCATGGTTTGTTTGTCTTTCCCTTTTACAACCATCCGTATTCTCTCAAAACTTTCCTCGCTTCTCCTGTATTGAAAAAATTCTCTCGAATTTCTTTCACCTTTTCCCGAACACGTAAATAGTCAAAAATCCATTGCTGAGTCACCTAATCCGAATAAGATACAAAGGGAAGTGCTGTTAAAATGCGATAAAATCGACTTCGCCCCCTAAAATCGTAACTCGTGTAGCAAAAGGGTACTTTTTTATTCGCCCCGACGTCACTAAAAAGGTTCTTATTAGTACCCCTTCTGGCCAATCGGGTACGAGTATCTATATATCGGGTTTTTCGTAATTTCCGAAGAGGTTTCCTTGTCGGAATGTTTGAATAGGTTCTTAATAGATCGGATCGATGTTCGAATATGTGTTGTGATACTTTTTCCGAGTGAATAAATCCTTTTTGGATTATTGCTGATCCGTCTTATTGGAAGATGTCGTGCGTTATCGGGTTCAAGTTTATGAAGTTCGTGACTTATAAGAATAGTGCGATTGTATTCAAAGTGATCACGTTTAAAAGATCTCCATGTCGTTCCATTCAATGTCATGACCTTGGCAATACCTTCCACTCACGAGCTTTTGATTGCTTTTATGAAAATGCTATACCAGTAAGAGACATCTCGATCACAAACCTAATGAAGCCTACACTTCTTTCATACGTAACACGTATCCGTATTTCTGGAGATAAATCAAATATGGCTGCGGCGAAAACATTACCTTATCGACGACGTCTAAGGATCTTGCTATCTCTTTCTCGCTGAACAATACAGTCTTTAAACAATAAAGCGAGGCCTCTCAAAAACTTTTGACTGCACATAAAACTATCACAGTCATAGCTGATTCGCGTGAACCTCTGTCCTGTTTATGGCACCCTGGTACTTTCAAACTTTTACACTAAAACGTCTGCACGAATGAGCGGTATTTTGATTGTGTTTTGTTTTTATGATCGGTTGGTCTTTTTAGGTTTTCTGGACACGCGATGTAGCTCTCTTTAGCTTCGATTTCATGCTTGCCTGGTCTGGTCGTTAGTAGTTTAATTATGGCCAATAGATATGAGCTGTGAGACTAATGAAAATAATTTATGAGATAGACTGTACAACAATAGCAGCTTGAATTATATATCCTTGGTTCCATTTCAGTTTTTCTTCTTTATTATTCATCTATCATCGTTTATCAAACATTAGGATTAGCTCAGTCTTCAATTGACAGAACTAGTATGTATAGGCTAAAATGATGAATGGACGCAAATAAAATCGTTTTTTCGGACGTTGAACACTCAATTTTTATGAATGGCTATTGGAGTTCTTTCAAAATACCAGCTTAACAAAATTTGATTGTCCGACACAGCCATATCAAAATAAAACACCCAACCATTTTGTCAATGCAAAAGGATTTACGTTTATCAAGAACAGTCACGAGTTTCTGTATAATGGGTCGACGGAACCAATGCCCCGTGAATAAATAGAGATAAATGCGAAAGTGCGTTCTGTCGGATGGTTGGCACTCCCTAACGGGACTTCGTACAAATGTGCCTAATCGGTTGACGAAGTGTGTTCGGCTTTGTTCGTGTAGAACTGTCAAAATTTTCGTAAAAAAAAAAAAATCAACGGTTAAAATCCTTTATTTGTGAATAATGATTTGGCTTTTGTAAGCAAGATATTTTTTTGCTGTAAGCTTCAAATACACGGTACTGTTTTTCAATTTTGATAAACAAGCTGATGCCCGCGTCTTCGTTCGCGTAGATATAGGTTATTGTGGTACACAGGCCCCGCTCCCATTTCCGCCTGACAGTTTTATTTTTTTGTTATAAGCTAAACCTATTTTCATAATTACAAATTTATACTTAGTAGTTTTGGCTGTGTGTTTAAAAACTAGTCAGTTAATAAAAACGATTTTATAGTAGGATGTAAACAAAACTGCTTAAACAACAGAATTACAGGTACCTAAAAATAAAATATGTATTGATTTTGCTATAAATTGCCTTATTAAGCACCTTTATATTATTCGGAAAATGCCTTGTATTATTATTTGCTTCACCTTTGAACTCCATTAAAATAGTCCAATCATTGAATATTAAATTAACAATGCCCTTTTTTTTGTTACAGGTAAGACCTCAAGAGCTGATTACTACCCCGTCCCCAAAAAATAAAAGAAACCCCTTAACGACTTATGTACACCGACGCGGTAAAATTTATGGTCCCCCATAAATTGTAAGAGAAAAATCCTTCAACACAAAATATTGTGTTGTTTTCCGCATTATGTTATATAACAAATATATTTTATATAAAAATGGCAATTCGTAAAGGGATTCCCTTTATAGCGACAGATAAGATGGTCTGGATACAATCTCTGTACACCTTATACATACAGCATGTTGTGGAATTTGTAAGTAAAAAAATGGCGGATAGTTTACGGATTATACGAAGAAGAAAACAGTAAGTTTTAGGTATAATTTACATTACACGCTTCTAGTTAGATTTCGAAATAATTGTTAAGTTCAAGCTACAGAAGTAGCTTCCTCATTAGGTTTATATACAGACAGGGACACTCTTTATTGACACCTTGAAGTTAAATGCCACTTGCAGCTCACAAAACTACAAAGTATATCTTTCTACTCGTAGTAATTATCATTAAAAAGCATGTAAAGTTGAACAGTTCACTGGGAATTAGTAAACAATGATTAACTTTTACTTAACAAATCGCTTCTAATGAATAAGCAACTTTTATTACTACTTACATCTAAGTAGTCCTTAAATCTCCACTTTGTTACACAATCTTACAGGAATCCAATTAAATATTTTCTTGTACTAAACTTGAAATTAATTAACAAAAACTCTAACCTTGATATCGCATAGTATTAAAATATTCTTAGGAACAGTTGTTTAGTGACTTATTTAATTATACTTTCTAAGTATCGTAAAACGCCTGTTTTCAACTTCTTAAACTTTTAATTGATTGGATAAAGCTCTTGTTGGGAAGAACTTTGTTTTTAAGACGAAAATTAAGAAAGGCTTTTTGATGAAACATGTCGTTAGTACTTTTTCTATTTGTTTTAGAAGTAACAGTGAATTAATCTTTAGCTGTCATTTATGCTGAGGAATCTGTTCGAAAGAGGCACCGTACCCTGGAACGCAAAGGGTACTAGGAGGAACACGGATGGGTTTCAGCCAGTAAGAGTCTGACACTTCCTCATGCTTCACCCAGAGCGGGAGGAGTCATTTGATGATTTCCCATCCTTAAAAAAAAAGTTGCCATGTATCGCGGCTGCAGACTGAGAGTTATAATTTGGGACGGTTTCAAACGAATTTTTGCCACTTTTTAACTAATTAAAAAGAGGTTATGCTTTTGTGTAAAGTTAGTATAATTCCTTATCCTTGAAATAAATATATTTTTATGTTTAAAATGTATTGCTCCTAGAGTAGCATACTAAAAATAAATCGGTAAGTGCACGGTTCAGATATAAAATTGTTAATACCGCTACCATTTTGAATTCGGTACACATTTTAATCTAGAACACGCTGTACATACAACGTCTCGGTGGTTTTACGACACATAAAAGTTTTAGTTTTAATCGTTCGTTTACTGTTTTTTATAAAAGCAATCGCTTGTAATGCTGTAATTTTTATGGTTTCTCATTAATTTCCGAGTGTGTTTATTATCATAATGAAATTATGTTGTTTATAATTTAATGTAATTTAAACAAATATTTGTAAAGATGTGTTTTTTGTTTGTTTGCGTGTTTGTTTTACTGATCCGGTTAAGAAAATTCTTTCGCTAATAGAAAACTACACTATCACTGTATGTCATAGGATGTTTTATCACAGAAAAGAAGCTCGGTACTTGCATTTTTGTCCCGCAGTCCGTTTGTTTGACAGTGGCTGTATCTCATGAACCGTAACAGGTAGTAGGCGGTTGAAAGTTTCACATTGATTTTACCTATACTTCTAATACCGCTGTAAAAAGTTTTGGTAGTAGTAGTTAGGCCCCCAATACAAGAAACGCTACTTTCAGTGTATATACGGAACCTTTCGTGTGCGAGTCAAACTCGTAATGAGCCGGTTTTTAGGTAAGAGATATATTTACGTACAGTATTTTTTCGCGTTAAAATTCTAATAAGGTCGTATCACATTCTAATTAAAATATAGAACATTATTCGTCAGATTGTTATACCTATCAATCTAAACAATGAAAACCTTACAGATTATTACTTATTCTTGAATTTACGATTCAACTATTGGTATCGAGTCAGACAAGTATCGATGTTTATTATTATGTTTATTTATTAACCCTTCATTGGTTTACGACTACATTTTAACGAGATCTAGCTGACGATCGATTTTAATGTGTGTGTTGAGTGTTGTATACTTGTAGACAAACTTATAGATATTACTATTGCTGCGGATTTTTCTTTTTTCGAAAGGGTCACCGCGGCCGTGCAACGCAAAGGTCATTCATTAGAGAGAAACACGTATGGGCTTTAGTCAGTATGCGAACGATGCGGATGTGTACCTATGTAAACGTTATGTTTGCTGTTATTTTCTGTTAGGTATGTAAGGTTATAGAAGTTATTTTTAAGTAAAGGAATCTTGTGAGTAGTATTAATTAGTATTTAGATTATTTTACCTACACTAATATTAAAAAGAGGAAAGATTTGTTTATTTGATTTGAATAGGCTCCGAAACTGCTGGGCTGATTTGAAAAATTCTTTCACCATTAGAATTCTATATTATCCCTGATGTACATGGGCTATAGAATATTTAAAAAAAAGGTAGGGATCCGTATGAAAATATCGATCATCGCGTACGCTTAGGAAAATATAGAGTAAAGTGATGTAGTAAAGTTTTGTGCAGGACATCAATACCTACAAAAAAGTCCGCAAGGTGTTCAAATTATTCAATCAAAACCCGGATGAAATGGAATAGTGGTGGTTTTAGTATCATGATATTAATCCTTACCTATTTAAATTGTTAAATAATTTAGGTTGTTTATGTACAAGTAAATTACACTTTAAATTATTCAAATCGGACGTTTCTTTTAAAACTTGTGACGGGAATAAAAATACTCGAAATAATAAAAATGTTTATTATTATACTTATTAATAGTCTAAACGTCGGCGAACGTTTAGACTATTAATAAGTAATTCACACGGGGAGATGAAGTTCGTGTAGTACTAGCTAAACCCGTGCGAACGAAGTCGCGTGCGAAGTTCTAGTTTATCATAATTAACTATTACGAGTCCATCATTACACTGTCGCATTAGGTTAAAGCCTGTAATGAGGTGGAAAAAGAGGAGTATTTAAGTCAAGAGTGAATAGGTTACTTCTAGGCAAGCGTGCTCCATCTTCGACCACATCATCGCTTACCATCAGGTTATTAGTGGTCAAACGCGTGCCTATCAATAGTAAAGAAAAGGACATAAAAATAATAATAATGATTCTGACACACTACCGCTCCGCCCAGAGGAACGAGTCATTTGATGACCTCCCATTAAAATAGTTTAGTCTACTGATTCTAACAGTAACTAAGTAAGTCTAAGCTCGTTCAAACAGCCTCTCTAAACTTGACCAAGTAATCTCTCAAACGCTTCACGCGGCCAACGTCTACTTACCGGATCTCTTATTAGATATACATACGTTGACGAGAGATTAAGAAAAGTGATGTTGTATTTTTCAAAAATCTACCGCTTCGTCTTATGGAACCAAGCGCAGTGTGGCCTTTTCAAATAATTTAAAGTTTGTTTTGTTACGATTTTCTGCTACAGCTACATCATCAGTCGCTGATATCTAAAATAGCTAAGTCCTATGTTCGTACAACAGCTTTCTAACTTGACCAAGTAATCTCTCACACAGCATTCGTCTATGTACCGATCTTTTATTCGATATCGATTCGTTGCCTAACAGGAAGTTAGGTTAAGGGCTGTTGTATTTAAAAAAAACAACAAGTGAAAACTTGAATACGTGCTTCTCTCCCTCCGTCTTACGAATTTTCGGTCAGGTCACGTGTCCTGACGCGAGTTTAACATTTTTTACCCATCACAAAAAAAGTGCACAACGTCGCTAAAGAAGTTTTCACTTCAAAAATGAACGCTTCATCTCATGAATCCAGGCTCAGTATGACCTTTCAAATGGTTTTCTTACGATTTAAAAAAATCTAAGATAGCTAAGTTCTAAGCTCGTACAACAGCTCTCTAACTTGACCAAGTAATCGCTCACTCGGCATAGGTCTATTTACCGATCTCTTATTAGATACGTTGCTTACCGGGAGGTTAAGATAAGGGGTGTTGTATTTTTCAAAAGGCACTTTTTTTCTGTAGCCCGTATACTGTTTGCACAGGGTGCGTGGGTTTGATAAGAGGTCGTAGTGGTGAGCGGTATCGCGGTTATTTGTTTGTCTTTTTCTTTATTGAGGAAAATGATGGGATAAAACTTGAAGTATTGAGGGTATGGAGGGTCAGTCGTGCGATATTTTTTTAAATAGTGATAATGACAGCAACACGCTGTCATTAAACATTGAATTATCGTCAAGTCATATTTTATTAAATGCATGCCTTTTTACTTTTCCGGAATAAAAACAAATTATACTCAGCGTAGGTTTTTTTTTTTTTTATAGTAATCTAGGTAATCGTATCAGACATAATAATTTTTCAATTTTAGGTAATATGAAACAAACGATTTCACTAAATAATGAATACTTATAGGAGACAATGGAATAAAACTGGCGTGAACTATTGAAGGATGGGAAAAATCAGTATTTAAAATCACTGATTAAAATATATATTTTAATCAGTGATTTTAGACACGGTTTTTTAATGTAAGTATACTTATATGAATAGGTTTGCTTGATTTTTAGCTCGCAGCCTGCCTTCTGGTAAATTCTCAAACAAAATTATATTTGTAAATAAACGATAACTAAAATCAAATTTGAAGCAAAAGGTACAAATACCCACTTTTAACAACATCATGGTTGACAGATAACCAACTTCATTCAACACCACCTATTCTCCGCTAAGCCCAACAAAGACGTAAATAAATGTCGTCATAACAGGACAAAAGACACGAAAGCTCATCGAACGTACTTTTTAAAGCTCAAAGGAACACGTACACTCCTCGATATGTCATCGGATACCAGATAAAGTTCCCTTCTAAATCAACGCTGTAAACACGAAATACATGAACCATGAACCGATATTAAATTCCTAGTCGTGAAATATTGCCCGCTACTACGGTTTAAAATTGCCCACAGGGCTGGGCAATGCGAAACACCCATAACATATTTTCCGGTATGGTGTACGAAAATATCATACGGGTTCTTTTTCTGTCCAAAAAACAGTTTGGAAGTTTGAATAAAAACGGTTTTGGTTTAAAAATGGAACTTAGTATTCGAAGATAAGTTTGGATTGGTGTTAGGACAAAACGATTGAATGTTTGTAACGTTTGAAAAAAGAAATCGATTTTATTTATTTTTGAGGCTTTCTAAATCAAATGATTTTACATGCGCTTTTATTTTATTTATAATATTCTTTATATTATATAAACTTGCTTTCGTATGTGTCCCGTTGGATTTTAGCAATCCATTTTTAAGCACTTTCTGTCAACCAATTATGTTTAAACTTGTAATGTTTGTATTGGTAACTTTCGTAACCGAAGAATGATTGATTTGAGTCACCTAAAATCATGTTGTATTTTTTCTAATCTGTGTAATCGAATATAAAGTTTGCAAAAGTACCTTCCCATGGTGGCGGCATCATCATCATCATCATTTCAGCCGAAAGACGTCCACTACTGGACATAGCCCCCCCCCCCAACACCAACGCTGCTGCTCATTCTTTATCGAGAATAGCGAATATGCATGAAAAACATATTTATCATCTATACAGTTTATCTAAAAATATACAAAAATATAGGTAATACTATCAGTGAAAATAGTATCAAAATTACTCGAAAAACGAAGGAGATGTAATTATTTTAAACAAATATACATATCTGTCCCTCTCGCTGAAACGCTGTTTTCTATGGCAGCTGTATAGACGTCATAGACGATGACGTCAAAGTTTTCATCGGACTTCTCTTTCTAATTGTAATATTTAAAGCTTTATAACTTCATCACTGACAACATATTTACTACACAATAAGTATTTCATTTGGCAAATAAAAAAATCGCATGCATATTCCCTGTTCGAGAACGAGCGTCATTGGCTCATCTGAGCTTCGTAAATAGACAGATTTTAATCTAGGAATAATAAATGACCGTGTCTCATTTGATTGAAGCTTCGTGACGAACATCATGATATAGTCCATTGTCTTGTGTATATAATAAATAACACCAGGTTGTTGCTTATTTTCAAATCGTTACAATCTTATACAATACTTTAATTACGGAAATACCTTGACAACTGATTGCACAGCGTGTGTTTATTCAATGCTTTAATTGTAAATTAGCTGTAGCTGTTGATCTTCAACACCATAACAGCCGAAAGACGTTCACTGCCGGACATAGGCCTCCCCCAAAAGGGGGGGGGGGGTTGCCATAATCGCCACGCTTGGCAGGCGGATCGCAATGTACGGTGTTGCGTTTTACAGAGAACGCTGCTACCCATTCTCTGATGAGTCCCTTAGTCACCACTTACGACACCCGTAGGAAACGATGGGATGGTATTATTCTTTTACGGCACCATACGGCACCGGCCGACACCATACGGCTTATGACCTTGCATGGGAATTACTCAAGTACTTCGATAAAATTATACTATATCTTTATCAAGGCCAAATTCTGTATCTATGACAAACAGCCAGCATACCTTCGGGTCGAAAAGAAGAATTACGGCTTGTTTCAACACCTACGGCTTCGTTTCCGCTAATTTCCTTGGAAGATAAGATTCTTACAATTCGTCTTTCATTTTCGAATTTATTCGGTGAGTAGTGGCTATTCAGACTACGTGAATCAAGTCTAGGAATAACAAGCTTTATTAAAAAAAATCAAAAGTCGTTTATTCAAATTAGGCTGAGAGCTCTTTTTGAACGTTAAATTTTATAAAAGACAGTCCCCCAAAACTTATCCCATGTTACTTGCCGACCCCAAGTAACATGGGATAAGGGCAGGAAGATGATGACAGTCCCCCAAAACGCCCGCCGGTCATATTGCCTATTCCTGCCCACAGCTGGACATACGCCGCTCCTAAGTTGCACTCCAGTATCTGCATTTCACTGTCTCCATCGAGTATGTCCCACCTGTGTCCAAAATTTACAAAACAATAATAATAATAATAATTTTTTATTGTTATTTAGAGATATATTTAAAAATATACTTTGTATGTAAATAAGAATAAGTAAACGAAATAATAATAATAATATTATCCGGATAAAATGCCGCACATAAGGGATGAAAACCGAAATGAAATTTTCTCTAAAATTCAATTTAACTCTGAACGTTGGCGATCGAATGCAAAAAGGCCGGATGTCCGGTCACGTTTATCGGACGGACATCATTTATTACCGGTCCGGTTTAAAAGTTGGAAGTTTTCATCTTAAGGCTAAGCGCTCGGTACGAAAGTTAATCGTTGCGATTTCTTACATGCGATTAAAGTTAAAAAAAATCGCAAACGATTTCTTTACATAGTGCGCAGGATCAAGTATATTGGTATTGTTCACAGGTTGGCGATTTATTTTTCGCAGCGTACGCTGCCAAACATTTTTTTTTTTTGAACTGGTCATCATATGACCTGTCTCGCTCTGGGCGGAACGGGAGGGAGTATCAGATTCTTACTGACTGAAACCCACCCGTGTTCCTCCAAATCCCCTTTGCGTTCCAGGGCCGCAGCAACTCTTCGTAGCAATTCCGTAACCCTGGCAAGTGGCAACCCTAGGTCGGCACGTGCCATCGCTTGTAGGGTGAAGAATGGTTATGTTGTTGTACCCCTTTTTATGGCTAGGGGTAAGATTAGTGTGTCTGGTCCTCGGGTACTTAGCATTTATTTTTATTGGCGCGATTATTGGTTTGTTTTATGTTTTTTTTTTTAAATAGGATTCTAAAGTGTTTTTTTTTTAATCTTTAGGTACATACACATTGTATCTTCTATAAGTTTTGTGTTCTACATTCTACTTGCGCTTCCACTTATCCCAATTAATTAAACTAGTATTATATATGCGAAACTGAGTTTGTTCGTCACGCTTAAACCTCCGAACCGATTTTGGTGAATTTTTGTATAGATAAACGTCAAAGCATACTTGAATTCAAGCAAATCCGCGGGCAATACTAGTGTTCTATAAAGCAATAAAATAGTTATTATGTTTTATAGAAAAATTAAATAACTGCATCACACATAAATTTACCTATTTCACTATGCCAAAGTAGGCCAATTAATGCATGTGACATCCCTACATAGAAGAACGGGTACACTTGCTTGCAAAATAAATTACCAACACACGTGCCAGTCCCGTTAACAGGCTCATGTTCTAGCAGATACGCGGTATTGTTTTACACATTTAAAATTAATGTTGTTTTTTGGGATCCCTTCTTAAAATTGTTGTGGATTAATTAATGGCTATTATTGATAGCGATAAATAAAAAGTAGTATGGGCTTTATTTTCCTTCTCAGACTTCCATTTGCTCCGCCATTTCATCCGCCTGTCAAGCGTGGCGATTATGACAAACCCCCTCCCAAAATTTGGGAGAGGCTTATGTCCAGCAGTGGACGTCTTTCGGCTGATATGATGATGATGATGACTTCCATTTGGTCAGTTTAGCGTGTGGGTCCTGGCTATTATAGCTAGCCTAGCTCCTCTCTGAAGTATAAGTCCAGATATCAGAAGCGGGTTGATTTCACTGTTCCGAGGATTTGTGTACTTTGAATAGGCACGGCTACGTATTCCAAGATTACGGAGCCGGCTGATTTCTCGGCACCAAAGCAGCATCCCTGAAGTGGGCTGACAGTGACTAGGCAACACTAGATTGCTTAAGTATATACCTACGCACTGTTGAAAATGTGACAGTGCCATTATATTAAGCCTTTATCTACGCGTCGCCTAGCATTAATGAAAATGGGCATAATTCCCATTAAAATCTAGGTCAAGCGCGTTCCTGCACCCAGGAGTAACCTATTAAATCATGACTCGAAGACTTCTATCCTCCTTTAAATATGAACCAATAAGGCAATAACAGAACATTAGCATACATAATTGAATCTATCAGCAGGTCTGAATGTCCCTGTAGTTGTGCACTTACGTGCAGAATAAAGTGCCCGGTATTGCGATCATATGTCCCTTATATCCGGTTTAGTTGGCCTAGATACGTGGCATAGAAGTGTTGTATTTTTTAATTTTATTTTCTAGAAATACACGTGCTTTTAACTAACGTAATTCTTTATTTCTAGCGCCAAGTGTGTACTAGGTATGTTGGTTAATAATGATTTAATTTGTGTGTTCTACGGGTCGCGCTTAGTTAGAGAAAACTGGAATAACTAATGACGAGGTAACATTTTTTGGTGGTTTATAATTCTGTAAATCCGGACAGAAAAATTACGCTGATCGAAAGCTAGACTATAGCTGAGTGTCATATGCTACCTACTTTAAAAATGGTGGCTCCTTCGGGATATGCTACAAGAACGAAACCGCGGGAAAAATATTGAATTAAACAATGCTTCATTTTAAAAAGGGTTTTCTATTGTTTTTATTAAAATAGAATTAAAAAAAAAAAAAACTATTTCTGTTCTCCAAAACCTTTCCAGTACTAAAAATAAATAATGCTAATATAAATAAGATGTACAATTAATCTTCTTAATATACCACTCTAACAAGTAGGGATTAGACAATGGAACAAGTACCATAAAAATGGCGATACCAAAGAAATATTGACATTGCCGCCTCGTCGCGGACGAACAAATTGTGGAAAAGTGAATTCTTCCGCTCGAATCAATTCCACACTGCGCTATGATACACCCTGTTTCTTTGTGACATATGGTGTCCTGGTACTTCTGACCGATAGTGTAAACTAGTGCCGTGGCGGCGTAGTGCGTCAGGGAGATTTGCAGACAATAATATTGATGGTTTTGCCGCCATTATTAGGAAGAGATGTGCATCCCTGATGACTCGTGTTCGTGGCAGCACCAACAGTATTCTCAGTGTATTCGCGGATCGGTGGGATTCCCCGATTTTGCTTAGATGGATGCGGCTCCACCCTGAACTGTAGTTGTATGGTTTATGTGTCTGTAACCTACTAACACTAGAATGTAAGTTAAATTGTAACTAACCCTATGGACTCCGGTCTGAAATAAAAACTTTCTATTCTATTCTAAATATTATGCCCCATCAAGATTGTGGTAAAGTTTCGTCTTAGTCAACACACAACTGGCTTTGTTAGTATGTATGGGTCAAATTTTGTAACTGAATTTTAAAATAGTAATCTCCATCCGATTGATCTGAAATTTTGCAAATAAATTTGGCTTGGCTGACAATGCACGGTTAGCTATAGAGTGGCAGCATCATTCTACATCCAATTTCCGCGGCGGATTCCCGAAGATAATATTTTTTATGCACTTATGATTTTGGTTTCAATGAAAGGGCATGGCGAAAAATCCATAAAAAAAATATTTTGCCAAATCGTGTGACAGATTCCTTCTAAAATGGGTACTTACATACTTACGCACTGATAATGATGTGAGTGTAGTTTAGATCAGCTTGGCCAAGATTTTTGCTACGCAAGGTAAACACGGTTTTGCATGTATCTCAGAAGCCAGACTAGTCAAATCGCATTAACTTCGTTTTTCACCCCTACAATACTAAAAAAACATGAATGGGTTCAAAAACAACGCTTATATCCCTCTTACAACCATCTAAAGATGGGAGACCAAACAAATGGTTGGACTCGTAATTCTACCTAAAAATACAAATTACCAAAACATTGTTTTGTTTAACTAAAAGTTTGTTAAGTAATTTAATTAGCGACGCGGCCCCTTGCGGCAGACTTGACTTTATTTCTTAATTTACAGCTCCAGTATTTAAGTCTTTGCTATATTTAAACTTGGCATAGTTTCCGAAGTTAGGCGGGTAACTGTCAATGGATAGAATACCTAGAAAATGTTTCGACTGGGTTTAATACCTTTTAGAACTTTGTCATTTGATAAATTGAGAACTGAATCACCTAACAGTTTTAAAGACACCAAAAACAACATTCATTCATAAACTCTAGTTAGTTTTTCCTTGGGGTTGGCCGCAAACTACAGGACTCCACCTGCTGCCATTCGGACATGCATCTATTCCTTGTACACACACTGATTGATGAGCACATCAATCCTGTCTTTTCTGAAGAATACCGCCAATAAGGTTAATACGCAATAGCCTAAGCATAGTTAAGCACCGCTTGCCAAGGTTGGTCTGTGGATGGGGGTGACCATCATAACATACCGAGTTTCCTCCGTGCCTCAGTAAGCACGTTAAGCCGTTGGTCCCGGCTATCATTTGTAGATCTTTGGCAGTCTTACGGATTGTCAGAAATCTGATTCCAGTCTTGCCATGTTACTCGGTTAATGGGTTGTGGATGTCTGGTAGGCAGCCGCTCCTCGTAAAATACTGGTATTCAGCTAAATCCTGCTTGACTGGAATCCGACTCCAATATAGTTGGGAGGCTAGGCAGATGATGATGATCACCAATAAGTTCAATGTTAGTACATATCTTGGATAGGGTTTTTATCTGAAAAACCCCAAGATTTGCTATAATCGCCACGAAAGGGGGTTTGCCATAATCACCACTCTTGGCAGGCGGCGGGTTAGCGATCGCAGTGTTGTGTTGAGTTTTGTAGAGAACGCTGCTGCCCATTCTCTGGCGAGTCCCTTAGTCACTCCTTACGACACCCAAGGGCAGTGACGGGATGGTATTATTTTACCGGCCGACGCCATACAGCAGGATGTGCTATACCTTAATGATTTTTATGGATTTGAAATGGCAAAAAAGACGAACGTGTTCAATATTTTTGTAAAATCAAAAATACTATACTCTAGGGGGAGCTCCACATAACAAACTTCCCCGAAATTTTCCAAAATTAGGGCACATAACTTGATACTATATTTAACGAGTCGATGGGTCACATTGTGTCCCGTATATTTACGTGCCCCCAGAGGCAGGCCTGACGCTTTATGATGCCCATCACTAGAAAATAAATTGGATTTCGGCCAAACGACTGCTGTTTGCACTACTGGATAATATAAGTTTTTTTCATGTTGTCGGTTGAGGAAAATGGCCTGATAATCCACCTGAGTACCTGATGGATAGTGGTTATCGCCGAAATAGATATTTGCTACAGTTAGCGTGGGATCTGGGTGGTAATTGGTTTGCTCGGTATGGGCGTCTGATGAGAAAAACTTCGTGAGGAAAGTTTAAGTGTGATGGCTGTGGAAATATGTAGATAGCTTACGGAGTAGGAGAAGAGCAAACAAACCATGGAATGGTGGTAAAAATACTAAGACAGACGGAGAAGTATGGAAACGTAAGATATGTTGCGCTGCTCTTAAAAAAAAAGATACAATAATTATAAGTTTAACCTTCAAGCGGTCGCGCGGCGTCGAATCGACCGCGCTCGATAAGTTTTCGCTGATTACATCGAGATTTCTCGCCACAAGTATTTCTCTTTACCAGTAGCTTTTCATTAATTCACTATGCATGAAATTTAATGCATACCACTCTTCTCCGAGCCTTTGTAGTTGAATAAAATGCATTTGTTTAGGTCGCGGCGCAGGCGTCGAAACGACTACACGCGCCTGGCTCTTTCTTTTACCTTGACGAGATGACTTATTTCGAAGTAAAATACCTGAGTTGATAAAATAAACACTTTGATAGTAATTACTCGATTGCATGGAACTAATAAAAAATAAAAACATCTAAATAAAAATGAGAACACAAATCATTCTCCCAAGAGAACAAAACTTTGGTTTGGCGGGTCTGGCGTGCATAGCTGGTTTGTAATCGAACCATAGTGGGTTGTGGTTAATTTTAATTCCAAAAAATTGTTGCCTAGGTAAAAATTGATAATGTCTGAATATAGAACATAAATAATTATTATTTTACCAGTATTCTAAATTCCTGAAATCTCACATAGGTCTTTTAGGTTACGCGCGACCGCTGTCGCTACAAATACCCACGCGCCCGCTTGAAGGTTAACCAGCGCAGCTGAGGACAGTCTTCGGAATACTTTTTTGTCCGTCATATAGATCATTTAGAACTACATCGCATAAAACACACGAGTACGCGGTACTTTGATTCCTTTTGTGTGCGTTGTGCAATGCAGCTACAAGTGATCTGTTTTGAGGAACAAAAACGTACACCTGGGACTCCCTCATCTGCGCAGGCAGTGAGCGTGAGACGTTGGCTTTAAAGTTAGTGTGAGTAGTCTGGTGCTGATAGTGGGTCTGGCTTATCGTATAAAGTGCTATTAACATTTTATTTATCATCAACGACGGCAATAATTCGTCATCACTGCATAGTGGTGCTTATGGATTTTTAACCAGAGAAGAATATATGAAAAGAGCAATAATGAAAAGTCTTAACCTTGATAAAACGTTGGGTCCTATAAAAACCATAGAAAAAAATACCTCGAAATATCTCAGCATCGTGATTCTTTAGGGCACCATGTTCCTAACATTGTTTGTTTCTTTGTTGGTTGAAGTGCATATGTCTGTAAGATCGCCACAACATTGAAAAAATAATCAAAATACCGGCGGGGGGTCTATGCCACAATGGTTCTATGCCCTTATTGACATAATTAATTCGAGCCTTTTTAAATGCCCGAAACTTGACCAGGATTAAACAAAGGTGTGCCTGTTTTTTCCCTAGAATTTAAAATTTAAAAAGGCTGATTTGTGGCAGGCAGCAACAGAATATCTTCATTATTACTTTTCCGACCTTGAAGATGGGTCTCGGACAAGAACAAAATTCTTTCGCTACTTTTCTAACATTGAATTAAAGTTCGGCAAAGTAACTTCGCTTGTTTAAATAGATCAAACAATTCTAACTAAACTTCGTAGGTTTGTCATTTCTTACTCTTGAAAAGAAGATATTTAGTAGGTATGGAGGTATTACCAGGCCCGGACTGGCCATAGGGCAATTCGGGCAAATGCACGACGAGACGGATGCCCGGTAGGCCGGTGTGGCCGATTAGCGGTCGACTTTCTTTTGCTATTTAAATAAAAATAGGAGGCCCCTTAGTAAAATTTGCCACAGGCAACGCGCTTTCGGCAACTGAGTAGTTTTCCTCACTCTTGAGAGAGGAGGGCCGATCGCCTCTAAAATGGGTATTACAAAGTATTGGAACCTTATATTTGCTGTGTTTCATACATGCATTTTTATCAGCTGAGTACACAAATTATGCTTCATTGTCGGTTCAGATGTCAGGGTGACCTTTAAACATGACCTAGAATACTAAATAGATTACTTATTTTCGATTAGTTTTTGCCTGCGGTTTCGCACGCGCGTCACTCTAGATTTTTACAAAAAATTGGCTGCCTAAAGTCGGTTCACGGACGATAATTTTACGTGATAACGTCATAAGAAAACAATTGAATTCTTAACAAACAAGCCGAACGCTTAGGCCGATCGTGCCTCTCTATCGCTTGTCCCGCGCCACGCTGGCACGCTCGGCTCAGGCAGAACGTGACACTTTTTCGTGCGTGCAGCCGGTGTTCATCGATTTATAAGACTTTATCGCGTCAAAAAAAGCCTTTAATCGTCTCCAGGGTCCCATCTATTTCTGAACCAAAATTCATCAAAATCGGTTCAGCGAAACTAATAAATTCTCTCTTGAATTTATAATACATATCTGTTAGGATTGCCCTGCATTATGATTGTGAAAAAACCTAGATACAATGACCCTGATCACCACATTTGCTAACAATAATTGCATTACACAATAAATCTCATAAAATCCTATGTTTTGTCTTCAAAAACCAAAATCTCGTTCGGCCTTGTGAAAATTAAATGTTTTATTGCACTACAACTGGGATAAAGAATAGCTTCTCTGTAACACCCACTCTGTGAGTAAGCGTGATGATGAATCATGAGGCCATTGCCTGTTTGATTTATAGTTCACAATATACAATGTAGTTTGTAGTTCTTGGTTTGCTACCTATGATTCTCTATTTTTCTTCGAAAACTAACGGACGGGACACCTCGAATTTGGATTTGAGCCCAGTTTAGGGAACTATAGGCTCTATAACACGGACTTAAACAGAATTGGCAAAATATGGGTGTCCTTATAGCCTTATCATTTTGAAAACAGACATATAAGGATTGATAGGAGGCCCTTCTGAAGAGTCATTATCATCCACAGCCCGACATCGTGCACTCTTTTCTCGTGCCCATCCCTACGTTCCTAGAGGAGAGGCTTAGCCAGCGAATTCCTTCGCTTGATAGTCAAAAATTACCACTAAAGCAACGTGCCACCGGGATGAAAATGTCTTAGATGTCCTGATCCAGGTCTTGCTCTACCCTTCGTCTAATCCTTTCAGCCTTTGAAGCGTAATTTTTAACAGATATTCAATCATACAGACATTTGTTTCCAATTATTTTGAATTATTTTGAAGTTTTCTCTATTTAATTACCTCCACCTAAGAAGTGGCAGTGAGCACGGCACATTGCTCGCAGATCAGATGGTCGATAGGGCCGGAAAGTTTCGGAGTGGCGACCGCGTACCGGAAGACGCAGCTTTGGAAGGCCTCCCACAAGGTGGAGCGATGACCTTTTGAGAGTCGCGGGTAGCCGATGGATGCGAGACGCACAGGACCGGTTGTTGTGGCAACACTTGGGGGAGATCTATGTCCAGCTTTGGACGTCTTTCGGCTGATATGATGATGACGATGAAGTTTCCGTCTTCAAGTCACTACTGGACGAAGACGTTACTCAGATTTTACAAAGAATTCTAAGAGCTATATTATAAGGTAGTTATGTAAGACGATGTAGTATTTCTTCATTTATATCACCCACTTAGTAAGAGAAATGATTTCACAATTTATTTAACCAATTTAGTATTTGATAAATTGCCTTTTATTTTATTAGTGTTTATTTACGTCTTCGCACTGTTTATTTTTGTTCTGTGGGTAGTTATCACATTCCAAATTATATATTTATGATTCCTTTTAGTGGGAAGTACGGGGTTTTCCAAGTGATGTAGGTTTATTTTGGGTTCTCGTAATTCATAGTATGAATTGGTATAAACGCTGTTTGCTTTTATTTTGACTTACTTGACTTAAGTTCCGGTGTCCCCTAGATGGGGCAGAGAGCGTCCACAGTGCGCGGCCATCCCGAACGGTCTTGAGCTTCGCGCTTCATTTCGCTCCAAGTCTTTCTTAATTTCTTCGCTTCTGCAATGATTGTCCGGCGCCAGGTCTGCTTGGGGCGACCACGTTTACGCTTTCCTTGGAGATTTCAGTCTAGAGCTTGCCTCGGTATGTATTCAGGCTCCCTTCGGAGCGTGTGGCCGATCCAGTTCCAGTTGCGGCGCTTGATCTGCTGGTCGATCGGAATCTCACCGCAGCGTTCCCACAGATCTTGGTTGGAGATTTTCTCGGGCCAGTAAACACAGCGGATACGACGAAGTAATCGGTTGATAATGACCTGGAGTTTGAGCAAGATGTCCATAGTGACCTTCCACGTCTTTATCCGTAATCGTAATTCATAGTACGAATTGGTATAAACGCAGTTTGCTTTTGTATGTACAAAAGAATTTGCGGTCTTACTATCGATTACTTTGGTTTCATACATACTTAATTTCATGAATTTATGGCTGCAATATAATATTTAATGGTTTCATGCTATCTACCATAAATATACGTAATATTAGTGGACGGAATAATTAGATTTCTCCAGTAAAATACCCTATTGAAGTTATAACATCGATAAAAAGCTTACCGTGTCTTTATTTGATTGCGTTCCTAGACCTAGAAATAGTTCCTGGAAATAATATAATTGTCTATTATTTTCTAATAATTTAATATGTTCACCCACCCATAGATAAATAAAATACTAATTCACCGTTCCAATACAATTCAGAGATAACAGAAAAGACAGAAAATATACTTTTATTTTGTAACAAAAGCAAAAAAATCGGTATCCGTTCGTAAAAATCTTTTCCCCGAAATCCGTTTTTATTGGCTCAAAATCCGTACTTTTGTACCCAAATTAAATTCGTTGCTAGGCTCGATTTGCCGATAGGCCGATTTTAATTCTATTTATAATCTAACCTAATTGCAAGCTATTGTCTGATAGTCGCGCTCTTCGCGAGTTTATAAATATTCTCAATTATTTTAGATTTAGGGTGCCTGTCCATTTCAGCAGAGTAAGGCAGCGGAGCCGAGAATCGTGGAAATTTTAACCAATGGAATTGCACAAAATCTCCACACCACGTGAGTCACTGACATTTTTTGAAATTCCATTGGTTAATGTTTCTCTGTTTCTCTGCTCCGCTGCCTCACTCCGCTGATGGACAGGCAGCCTAATTGTCCGGTAATTTATGTTTAATGGGACTTGTGACAATGATTGTCAAAATTTTAGTTTAATAAGGACACTTGCTTTATTGCAAATCGTTAAATCCAAACCATTCAGTTGTTGAGGCGTGATTGATTAACGAACACCAAAACGGACTTACACTGCCGATTTTTACTTGTTCTAATATTACTAGGAAGAGTTTATTGCGAGGAATGATTTGTACTTATTAGGAAATTGGTATTAATAAACTATCAATAGTTAACTACCTACAAATATACAAACACATAAAAAATTTTGTTCGGCTGTATTTTTTTGGGAAAAGTTTTTTATTTGAACTTTTTGTTGTACCCCACACCTAACAATATCACTGGAAAATTGCAGGAAAGCAAATTACGCAAAATACTTGGATGACAAAAAACCGTTATCCAAATAAACGAATTCTAGCTATTTTGATTTAAAAGCCAAACTTCGAAACTGATTTTGATTAAAATTCTATGCGACCAATTGGGAATATCTTTCAGACAAAAAAAAAACAGATCTGTTCATAAATGACGGAGTTATGAAGTAACAAACAAACTTGCAGCATTTTCACGTTTAATACTTAGGACATAATACGTACTCACTATACTCTATCTTATAGTAAGTAATATATAAAGCTGAAGAGTTTGTATGTTTGTTTGCTTGAACGCACTAATCTCAAGAACTACTGGTCCGATTTGAAAAATTCTTTCAGTGTCAGATAGCCCATTTATCGAGGAAGGCGGGGATATATCATCACGCTAAGACCAATAGGACCGGAGCAGTAATGAAAATTGTGACGCATACGAAGTTGCGCTTGTTAGCTTGTCATATCATATACTGCTATAAGTTCAAGGACAAAAATGTCAAGTCTTATTTTAAAACTACTCTTAAATCTTCTTTATATATAAAAGCACCGCGACCAAAGTTTGAGCATCACTGCATGACCGGAACGTAGTAAAACGTACACAGAGATGTAATAACTATAAAAAACTAGTTTGTTTGTATGTTTTAATCCAGAAAAAGCTGTAACTATTTTATGGCGTAGTTTAACAAGTTTTGATTTATCTTAACTGAGTTGAAGTGTGGTCATCTCTTTGTTATTTTTATGTTAAAAATTCACTAATGCAAGTGTTCTGGGTACTTTTTCTACTGACAGATGAATATGAATTTTTGGACCGACATTATTTCGTGAATTTAAGTCTCGTTTTTGGTATAAATATAGTTAAAATACAATTTAATGCGTTTTATTTATTTATTTATCAGGCTCACCAAAAATTGTTAACACCATAAATATTACAAAAACACTTAAATAAAAAAGGTTTAGTGCCACAATTTCTTACAGGTAAGCACCACATGTGCCAAAACAATAATGTGCTTAACTTAAAGGAGTTTTAACAAAGATTTTGGTGATCATTTTTATTTTATTTAATAAGCGTGTCAAAATTATTCTTAGTTCGTTAAAACTACTCATAATTTTCTTTAAAAATTCACGCATAAAACCATAGTCGTCCACCACAGAGATGATTTGGCAAAAAATCGCTATAAAGTGTATAGTAAATTACGCAAATATTTTTTTAACGCCTCTCTACTCTGTGCCAAAGATAGTTGTCTCTAATCTATTTTATTACTCTGTGTTTATTTGTGCACTGTTCTCATCAATTTATCATTTCTCATTGGTGGATCGGATAACTTTGATATGGATGGGTAGAATTTAAATGTTAGTAATCTTTGTTTTATGAGTCTACAAGCTGACCCGCGCGGCTTCGCTCCCGTCAACTGGCTACCCTACCTACCTACCCTACCTACCCTACCTACCCTACCTACCCTACAGGTTTATTATATTTCTGGTCAGGCTATACATTAGTTTAGATCATAGACTATTACTTTGGATAGGGCACTTTTTAACCTTTGTAATTATTAATCTTAGAAAAATCATAGACAACATAAAAAAGACGTTTACGTTTTCGATAACCTATAAAATAAATCTTAGAAATTGATTTCAGAAATACAATAGTTTAGAACATTGTCTACTAATAAATATCTGAACGCACGCGTAAATGTTAATCATTTGTCATTATTTCTGAACGCATGTCAACCATTACTTGTAGTACCTATTTGACAGGATGGACAACAAATGTTTATACTACACCTGCTCGGAAAGTACCTTGATACTTTATCAAATTTACGGTAGAAAGTACGTCATTGCATATCGAACAAATATGCGGCGAGAAAACGCATCTGAGCGGGAGAGAAAAGTGTATGAAAATCCATTTCTTACGTGGTTTTTCTTTTTTAATTTTGGGTAAGACTATGCGCTGGTAACCTAAATATCAAAAGCCAAAAAGTTTTTACAGTGAGTTTTTATCTCCAAGTTCGCAAAATGACACTGGCCACTAGCTGTGTGTTGGATGGTGTCAAACAATTTGAAAAAAGAACATGTGAAAATTGCAGACGCCATTGGCGCCATTTTCAATTTGTGTGTTGTTTGAGGATTCAGTTTTCGTAGAAAAGTAAAATAAAACTATCAAAATGATAAGTAGTGATAGTGATGATGAAGATTTTTTAACTCAGCCGCAGTTGAAGGAAACAGCAAAAATACTGATTGATAACCTTTTACCACAGAAATCAATTAAAAAATATAATAAAACTTATGACGAATAAATTTCAATTAGTAAAGATTTAGTTTTTTATTTTCCTCGTAGGTGTAGTATAAAGCACTATGTATCACTCGAGAGAAAGTGTGATTCCCGATCTCGGGTGTTTTAAAGCCCTCGCCTACGGCTCGGGCTTCAAACGACACCCTCGACGGTAATCGGTCACTTTCTCCTCTCGGTGAACAATGTACTATTGACAGGTACGAAACAAAGTAACATTAAGGGAAAATGATTCATCTTTTATAATTATGTTTTCGTCGAGTTTTCATTATTTTTAAGATGTATTCTGCTATTCGGGGCGGGGACAAACCAACGAACCAAAAACCATGAAAATTGGTCTAGCCGATCTCGAGTTATAAGTGTTGTAACAAACCCGTCTTTGTTTTATATATATAGATTGGTAATGATATCCTCGCTTCGGTAAATAGCTAAGTCGATTAGGAATATCTATTTTATTGCCTGAAGTTTTTAGTAGGTATTAGTTGTAATTTTGGGGCCACTTTTCCAATCTTCAAAAAACTTGTCTTTGAAGAATAATTTTCTGTACTAAAAGCTGTCAAGAAGCATTTTCTTTTTTTAAATCGTGATTGAATATATTTATTTTTGGTTTTCCGGACTTGTTTTGCTGTTTAGGTTTTACTGGGATTTTAATGGCTTAATAAAACAAATAAATATGAAGTCATGCAACTTGTCGATTTGTTTTAATTTATTTTAATAAGTAATATTTATTTAATAATATTTATTTAAATAAGTTTGATTTAAAAATACTTTTTAACGTTTAGTGATTGAATGTTCAATGTCGTGATAATATTCACCTAATTGCATAGTTGTCAAGCCAAGTTAAATATTATATTGCAAAGATATAGATGCAAACCGAACCCCAACAATATTGGGGAATGGCTACGCAGATAAAAGAAAATATATAAAAGTCTTTTTACGGACTTTTATAATATTCCAAAATCAAACCTACCCACCATGTTCCCATGTTTATTTCCTCAAAAAAATATTTTTTGTTGTGTATAATTAATGGTTTTCCAAACACTTCCTAACATTCCATGATCACACATATTAGTATAGTTAATGGTGCTCAAACTCCATTAAGGGTTCATTTATAACAATTACCGACAAACCCCTTATTACTTACAAACTGCTCTGACTTCTCGTTTTGTTAGTAAAACTATTACCGAAACGCACAAGTGTTTAGTGGCCACAAATAATAGTAGGGAGTTGGCATGTTCAATAACAGTCGTATTTTTTTAAACGTCCCTCTCTACATAAGAATTTCTCCTGTATCGTGGGAGCATTCACAAACATACAAACTCACATACACAAACATCCAGAACCGGAACAACTATCTGTAGGCCATACAAATATTTTTCTCGTGCGGGAATCGAACCTGGGTCACGCAGCGCAGTAGCCGATCGCTCAACCACTGCGCCCACCGTGTCGTCCATTTGGCAGAACTGAATGAATACTCGTTGTTTGAAATGGTTTTCATCATCATCACCCGCAGCCCGACTTCGCCCACTGCTGAGCTTAAGCCTCTCTTTTGTTGTGATAATCCCCACGTTCCTGTGCCAGCCTCGTCCAGATTCTGCCAGCGATGGCAAGAATTTCGTCCACTCATCTCGCCGCCGGAGTACCGACACTTCTTCCAGTCTCCGGAAGCCACTCGGTCACCGTTTTACTTCACCTATCATCACCGCGCGTTGTCAGTTATATTAGGGTCCATTCACACGCTTTCGAGGTCGGTCCTAGAATGAGTAACCGTCCAGTACAAAGTGAGACTCCTCCGTACATCGAATATCACGTTAAGCCGTTGGTCCCGGCTGTCATTTGAAGATCTTTGATAGTAGTTGCGATAGTCAGGAGCCATGAAATCTAACATCAGTCTTGCCGAAGCGTATTGTATTATCAATTAGCGTATCAATAAATATCGTTAAGAGGAAACTTTGTATGTAAAAAAGTCATAATTCGAGGTCTGGCTCTCGACTGTTTTCTCCTCCAACATTGGACCGATTTAAGAGATATTTCACAAACTGAATAAGAAGGATATATACTGTGTCCCTGTTTCATTGATGATTTATTAACCATAAAAGCACTAGAACCCTCACAAAATGCTAAAAAGTGTACAAATTTGGCAACTATTAATCAAAAAACCGGCCAAGTGCGAGTCGGACTCGCGCACCAAGGGTTCCGTACCATAAATCTTAATTGTTAATATTTGTTGTTATAGCGACAATAGAAATACACAATCTGTGAAAATTTCAAATGTCTACCTATTACGGTTCTGAAATACAGCCTGCTGACAGACAGACGGACTAACGGACAGCGGAGGCTTAGTAATAGGGTTCCGTTGGTTACCCTTTGGGTACGGAAGCCTAAAAAGGAAAACGTAGGGATACAGTAGACATCCTTCTCATTCAGTTTGTGAAATATCTCTTAAATCGGTCCTATATTGGAGGAGAAAACAGTCGAGAGCCAAACCTCGAAATAATATTTTTTTTAGGGATGCAACGATACCGATACGATAATCGTATATCGGCGATTATCGTAAACCTTTACTATTATTCGCTATCGTAAATATTACGATACGCTATTTTTACGATACATTTATTTCAAAAAAAAAAAAAAACTATTTGAAAACTACTAATTTGGAGATGGACGCTAGTGTTGCTGACTATTGGCACAATAAAGCTTCAGAGTATCCAAATTTGAAAAGGAAGCATTGAAATATTTATCCCTTAAACGTGCAACGGTGCCATCTGAAAGACTCTTCTCCACAGCAGCACTGATACACAGTGATGAGGGAAACCGACTTAAGGGAAAAAACTTACAAATGTTGTGTTTTCTGAATAAGAATTTGCCAGTAATAACTTACGACTACAATTAAAATTAAATAATAGTCAGTAAATGTAACAAATAGTAACAATTTAAAAAATTAAAATATAAGTTAATGATGAAAATTGATAAAATTAATAAATATATTGATTAAAAATGCATAACTTTTTTTATACTTTTACTTTACTTAGTCTTACAATAATAACATACAACAAAGCTTCCAATAAATTCATCAAAATGGTATTCAACAAATATCGTAATACATTTGTATCGTAATTCGTTATCGTATTTGGCCATTACGATGTATTCGTCATTCGTATTGGTATCGTAATAGCCGTTGCATCCCTAATTTTTTTACAAGACTTGTCGCCCATGTATCCTCTGAAAGCTATTTACATGCCCCCATAAGAAGATACTCCAACTGACCCTGATCTCCCAAGAAAAAACTATTTCAAAAATTTCCATAAATGTTAATCCTACCCACTGAAGTTCACAGACGCCGTAACAGTCTTCATAAAGCCAGTGCTTTTAAAAAGGCAATTAGCATTTTTGAAACGGCTAAATGACAGTCCTTCGTAAAATGTGGAAGATATTTTATCTGGCACTGGTAGAAAAAGAAAACTAACCAGATTCAGATTTAAGACAAAATATAGTAATGTTTTTGTACAATTTCTTTCAAGACATTTTTATCCTTTAACGCATAGCTTATTGTAAAAATCTAAATGAAATTTCATAAACTCGCGCTATATTGTGATATTATAAAACCGTCTGAAATACAATATAGATAAACAGAGAGTTTATAGCATTTATTTACACGTAGATTCAACGTCTATATTAAAATCCTTAGCTTTATTCAGAATTTAGTTCATATTGTCTCATTTACAATATTGTTTTGCATTTTATTCCCTGTATATTTCTGCTCAACAAAATACATAAGTTCGGATTTCATTACTCGTTCCATTAGTTCGACTGATGTCAGTCAACAAATATCTTAGAACTTTCATTTGTTAGGGCTAAGGCTTGATTGGCATCTATTGAGGCAAAGATATAAGCTTTTGTCGGAATACATATTTCACCATTATCGTCATTGACTGTATTTTACTTAAACTGCTGAGTATAAGCTTTTTTGCTACGCGTCCCCGGTTTAAGCAAATCTACCCAACATCTGGCTGTTAGTCTATCGAAATTCTTTCGACATAATTCAATTGACCCGCCCTGAGCACTGATTCAGCGGACCCGCCGGGATCCCTCTCGTCAGGATTGCTCCGTGAGGAGAGAGCGCTGCCGCGTTGGTTAGTCACATCCTTTGCCAATCGACAACTGTCGATTGGACAAGCGACCTTATCTCCAACGGTCCTCCACAGTGCCGCGTCGTGGAGGAACATGCTCCCCCGCCTGCAGAAATTCGCCACAGGAATAAATAGCCCCTCCGACGGCTCCGACATGGAGAGACTATTGCCCATGCCCACGGTGCACCAGACCGACAACTGCTCTTTCTCCTGAACGTATTATTAGTAAGGAACCAGCAGCCGTCAGGCACACAAGGAGGTTTTCTGCACGCACCTCAGCTCTGATCCACCTTTTTTTTTTGTTGCCGGGGTGGACTGACTAAAAACCACCCCGGTGTTCCATCTCACACTTGACCGAGGATTGTGAGAGATAGTACGCCTTCCATAATCCCCGGCTAGTGCCCGCGTATGCGGGCCACCTCAGGCCCGCGGGAGGAGCAAGGTCCCCCCGCAATGTCCAGTAGGGGCGCGTCTGGAACAATACGCGCCACCGTCTCGGGTCCTGCTGGATTGGGGGCGGCGGACGATCCCGAGTCCACCGTCCCTCCGGACCTTTCTACGGGGGCTGGAAGAGGGCGTTGTCCGCCCTCCGCCGACGCTCGGTTCGCCTGCTGCGGCATAGGAGAGTGGCCACGGCCTCCCTCTCCCTCTCCGCAGCCTCCTTCTGCAAAATTACGATTTCGCAGAAGGAGATCACCGCATTCCATGACTCGGCGCTCCCGGCCATAGAACGAGCGACGGCCGGCAGCGACAGGTCGGGTCCCACTTCGGATACGAGGGCACGGCGCTGCTCCCCCCATGCGGCATTCTCTGCCAGTGTGTGCTGCGCCGTGTCCTTCCGACAGTCGGTGCAGTGATGGCACCGAGAGCTCTGATCCACCTGGCGTAACCTCATCTACCCAAATGTCCTCTCTACCAACACGATATTCATTTAAGTCAAGTTATTCCTAGGTAAAATTAAATTCAATCATGTACTGCAGTATCCTTCAGTAGTTTCAGTACTCCAGTCACGTCCCGAAAGTTTTATTTAGCGCTGTATCATTGAATCTTTGTGACTAGCATGGTAGAAATATCAGAGGACTTATAAATCGTGACGTGTTATACAGGGCTGCCTCGAATGTATTTATTTATTCAAGCCTGTATTAATAAACGGAGGAACTGACGCTCACTCGTCAGTTTTTGATGTTCGTCTGTGTTGTTTTGACAGCTCCTGAGCTGTTGATAAACACGTCATGTTTATGATGTTTCGGTTTGACAGTTTTGCTTGTGATGTGGCTTGCAGTAGTCTGAGCTGCCGTCTTGAGTAAGAGTTGTTTGTTTATACAAACTTTAAAAGCCTTGTTTTAATTATTTGAGTGTTCTAGTTAAAAGTTAATGCGAACGAAACTTCGTAATATGTATTTGGATGGTTCTGAATTGTTATTACTGCAGGTATAGTCTTATCAAGGAAAACGCCTTGATTGGAAGAAATGCGTTTATATTTTTTATAAGGCTCTCTTGCTCAAATCAGATATCTTTTACCTCAGAGTTAATTGCCGACACGAGGTTTAATACCGAGGTTAACAATTTCATACGTAGATAATGGCGCTGGGTTAGCAACAAACTCCGAGTTAAATGATAAAGTACCTATTCTGGTTTGTGCAAGGGGGTCTGAATAACTGGGTTTTAAATATTTATTTCCTATTGAATTGTCTACTTTCGATATTTCCTGTGCCTGTCCCTTTCCCTTTTTAAATGCTTATTAAAATTATCGTGTTTAGAATACCTAGTCTACCTGTGTATCTTGCAAAGCGTCACCTCGTTATCTTTACAATTTTCGACAACTCTTCAAAATATCAACAAAAACATCAAAATGTGTCTCTTATCGTTGCCTATCAAAAATTTGCAGGCAGTCGCAGCCCTACCCTTATGCATAAATAAAGAAACCTTTTCACTCTCCGGGGATTGATAGTAATTCTTCTGGACTGTTATGTATGGCTTGATTATATGTTTGTTTATGTGTATGTAACGCCTATGTAGTGATTGGAAGGCTTGGTTTATGGTTGCATGTAATTGTTGAAGACTGAAATGTGGTGTTCGGTTTTCAGATGTATGGATTTAGGAAGTTTGTTTATAGTGGATGAAGCGACCACCAACCCAGTCTGAATCACAGCTTACAATAATGCGGTTGTCTCAAGTTATTACTCAAATTGTTGGCGGACTTTTAAGATTTTAGCGGCTTTTAAGGAACGCGCTGAACTGATATAAGTTATTGTTCTTAGTTTTTGTCGTTTAAGAGTTTGAGGAGCTCGTGGCTAAATAATAACAGCCGCACGGGTCGATCTTGTAGGTTAAGCAACGCTTGCCAAGGTTGGTCTGTGGATGGGTGACCATCTGAACATAACGAGTTTCCTCCGTGCCTCGGAAAGCACGCTAAGCCGTTGGTCCCGGCTGTCATTTGTAGATCTTTGGCAGTCGTTACGGATTGTCAGATCCAGTAAATCTGACTCCAGTCTTGCCAAGATGTACCGTGTTACCCAGTTAATGGGTTGTGGAGGTCTGGTAGGCAGCCGCTCCACGTAAAGCACTGGTATTCAGCTGAATCCGGTTTGACTGGAAGCCGAC
Organism: Lacanobia oleracea; assembly: GCA_950371165.1. Classification (NCBI taxonomy): domain Eukaryota; kingdom Metazoa; phylum Arthropoda; class Insecta; order Lepidoptera; family Noctuidae; genus Lacanobia; species Lacanobia oleracea. Next base: position 14,581,869 of record OX493412.1, read on the forward strand.
CCCAATGTAGTTGGGAAAAGGCTAGGCAGATGATTTGTCGTTTAAGAGTTTGGTGAATAGTAATTAAAGCCTGGATTCTGAGATACTTTATCGGTCTTTTATCTGTCCGTTAACGCTATTTGTCGTAACACCATTGGTTGGTTAGTGGTTATAGGAAACTGAATATAGGTCAATATTAGGAATTCATAAATAACGACAAGCAAATTACAGGTTTTGGCGTCAGTCATAATTTATTTATGTTTTTAGACAAAATATGTGTTGTTTTCTATTAAAAAACTCAACAAAAGAAAAAATCACAATCCAGCCCCATTTCCTTGTACCGCCATTATCATCGCCGTCATTTTGAGTTCCCAAAATATGTAAATGGAAGGGACAAATGTACTTCATTAATATTAATAAACATTACAATTAAAGATCTTCCCTCACAGCCACTCCGACTCTCATTAGTGCTCAAGATTCTCACGAATTTCATCTTAATTTCTTATTCAAAAACCTAGGGGGATACTTTAGTCAGAGGCTGTTGAAACGAATAGAAAAAGTAGGTTTTGAAAATTGTTTGGAAGCCCAAGTTTTTTATTCTTGGGATCTGTGGCCCTATTATGACGTATTCTTAACTTCATGATTAAGCTGTGAAAAAGGGATATTGTTACGCTTGTTGTATAACTCCGTCTCTCTCCCACACCGTTATAATGATAGTTTTAAGATGTCATAATGGCATCCTGGCTGGTTATCGACTTGGTCCTATAGCAGTGTTAGGCCTCCTAATATGCATTAAGAGTTTTCGCTTTGTAAAGTCAATAATCTTTTGTTCAGGAGTTAGTTCCAATAGTTGTAACTAGAAAAGTCACCCCGTTAACATTATTTAAAGATAAAAGTGTCTGATTGTAAGAAGATATTGTCTGGAATTACTGGTCCGATTACAAAAATGCTTACACTGATACTTGATGATGGTTTATACTTGTAATAACACAATGGCTGCGTGCACAATATGTTACCTTTTAATCCGAAAAAATGCACAGTTGCTATGCGGTTGTCCACAGAGACTTAAAAAATGGGAGCACATTTTTTCGCAGTTAACAGCAGTAATATGTATTAATAAGAACAGCCATTAGCAGGATGGCATCTCAAACATAAATACTGATGATCAGATCTACATTTCACTCCAAGTCTCCAACTAGAAAGCTCAAAACTTGGTCAACCAAGCCGGGTGTCATAAGAAGCGATTAAAGGATTAGTCGAGAGAATGGCTATCATAATTCACCTGGAGACTAATAGTATTATAGTTCGGTTCCAATCCGCTTATCGCGACCCATCGTGATTGTTAGAGCTAGGTTATTGATTTTAGGTGTTGAGGTTATTTGCTGAATTGGTCACAGTATTTACTCTTCAATTTGGCAATCAGAGATTTATTAATAAGTTGGGGTTTTTATCAAAAGATTTTCTGAGACGCTAGGTTTTCTGTCAAAGGATTCGTTATCTGTACTCTGAAGTGCTATCAATCTCACTTCTGTTCTTTATTTTCTGCTGTGTTGCCATGTATTTGCATCGTGATTGTTGGAGCTTGGTTTTTTTATGTTGAGGTAAAGGCTATTTGTTGAATGGTCAAATTATTTATTCAATATATTTTGCAATCGGAGATTTATTAATGCGTTGGGCTTTATGTCAAAAGGTTCGCCTGTTGTATTGAATGATCCCTGTTTTGATACACATCTGGAACTATCTTCTGCATAAATGATAAGTTGCTTCGGGTCTTCGAATGTATGGTCAATAAGACCCTTAGAAGTATAACTTCATACTGATACTAACTGAAGTATGTTAGCCTTCTACAAGCGATGCGTAAAGCTTCATCCTAGATAATATTCAATATAGCTTCCTCATGAAAAAGGGTATTATTTATGCATGATATATACTAATACTTAATATTCGTACTTCGTGCCGATACGAGTTAAAAAATAGATACCGATCTATTTTATAACACGTTCTTGTTAATTTTCAACCTGAATAAAGGCTTCATCTCCCTAAGTAATGATGATGATACAAATAACAAAGCAAAGATTCCAATTTACAATACTTTCTTCAGAATATTCGACCTTTTCAGCCTACTTTCAGAGCTTCCTTCATTGTTCTTTTATATTGCCTTGACTGCCTTATTGTTACTTCAGCGTTCTGAGTTTTTAAAGGATTTTTTGTTTACCTTGAATCTATATTATTTCATTGGATGGAATAATGGAAATTTAAGATCTAGTTCAGATGGACATCATATTATTGTTTCTGCCGGACAGAATTACTTTTTCTGATTAGTTGTTTTTTTTTTTATAAATACTTTGTGTGCAAAAAAATATAATAAAATATTAAATGTTTATGTTGATTAGCTGCTAGTTAATTGAAAATATTAGTAACTTTTATGGCAAGTTAACAGAAATTATTAACCAAAACATTGATAGGTATAAAAAATCAATCTGACTCGAACTAACCAAACAACAACAAAAATAACTTCAAAAGGTTTCATGACCAAATTCGCGTAAAATCGTATAGCGGTTCAAATAAAAAAAATGTTTGGACTGTTTCAATCGTTCAATAAATTCAGTTCGGTATTATTTATTCTCTGTGCAATTATTGTTAACTACACTATTGTCATTTCTATTATTTAATAATAGTTTCTTTTTTTTTTCATTTTGTATAATGTACATGAATTGTTTTTTGTTGGAATTATTTTAATGTTTTCCACCATGTCGTTTAATTATTCGGCATTCCTTGATCGGCCAATAGGATTAATTTTATTAGTTTCAGATCGCCCAGATTGATAAATCAGTCTTATATAAAGTGCCTTTCCTTATGAGACTAATATGTAATATGTCTTTTGCAATAACTCATGCCAGTCATGTGTTTTACAAAAACAGTTAGCATAAAATATACACATAACTAAGATCGTCAAATCGTGTTCTTATTATTACACACTAGACAGCCAAGTTATATGTTTCAATTCTTGTAAAAAGATGGACTACAAAAATTAAAGCTGAACATTATTTAAAACATGATTCCATATCGTGTAAGGTGTGCTCATATTGTATCAAGCAAGTTATCCTACAAGCAGGCCCGGGAGTCTGACACAAACTTTATTAATATCCAACAAGTTCTCAAAGACTGAATGTCTCGCATCCTCATTATAAAGTTTTCAAATCTTGTCATTGACCACAACTTCGTAGCCCTAATTGCACAACATTCTTGCTGACGTCACAAAATAGGTACATATATACAGAAGGTCAGCTCCATACAGTGAGTTACAACGCACGCACACATAGACACGCTTCACGTACAGCGAGTGCAAACGCACTGGCGACCGGCATTTGTTTGAGATCAGTATGCGTGTGTGCGCTTGTTTTCCGGATATTATCTACCAAGCTAACCTTTTGATTATAAATATTCTTTGTTTTAGAATGTTCCTAATGTCTTTCTCTTTTATTTTCAGGTATGTACAGACTTCATTAATTGCGGCTTTCTAAAGATAGCTATCTGTAAGTATAATCATCTGTCCAGTATTTTCTCAACTACATGTAATGGGGTTTGGGTACTTCAAAGATACACAAAAGAATATTAATGAGGAATCTTAATTTTGAAACGGTTAAATTTGGTGCAATATCAATTACAAAATACCAGACGCTGGTTTTCTACTAAACTTTTCGTTGAGTTTATGTATGGATGACGATGCTCCTTAGTAGGTAAGACTATAATAAACCTGATCTTCTGTACGTATCTATTCCGTGGCATCGCTTTGAGTGTCCGTGCTCTAAAGGGACCCGTATATTTGCTGATCCTGGTCGCAAATACTCCATCCGTATCAGCGCCTTTGATGAAAGGTGTATTGACATTCAATGATCATACTCAAAGGTATTACGATTTTGAGTGTTACACAAGCAGGTTTTAACTTCGCAAAGTATTTATAGAAAGGCGACGTAATTCTTCTGGGGCGATACTCCTATAATACACACTAATAATATTATAAATTCGAACGCTTTCTGAAGATATGTTTGACTGTCTGTACATTCTCTCTTCCCACACGGATAGACCATGTTCTGGAGTCGGTCATAGAATAGTTTTCATTCCAGGAGTGTGTTCCTGGTTCCCTTGTGATAATTTTCGACATTCACGCAGGCGAAGTCGCTGGCAGAAGCTGGTATAAAAATATCAAGTTCGAACCCATTTCCTTTACTCAATTTCAATTTTTTAAAAATTCATTTCCTTTTGTTGTTACAAACATTGTGTAATTCCGTGTGTGCCAAATAAATTAGTTTTCCTTCTTTCTTTCTTTCCATTTCCTGTCCTGTCTGTTCTATTTATGGACGGTTGAAAGTCAACATCATCCATAGGGAGCTTCTTCTTCTTATCGTGGGGGCAGTTAGGTCTAACGAACCCACACACGCACCCTAATGTCAGAGTTTTAGTTTTGTTTTATGTCATAGGTAGCTTACATTTATTTTATGAGTCAGCACAGGCCACTTTCACTGATTAATTACGACTCGATTATCTGCCTATTGATTCAGACCAGCAATACTTCTGGCACACTGATAAAATCTTCTTTCTTTCATCACCATAAATATTACTCACATCTTGCATTAGTCTCTAAGGGAGCGTTGAGAGCGGTGGGATCCTTATCTGTAGTGCTATTCTGAAAAATCTGTTGGTGAAGTCAGCTGCCAATACTTAAATCCAATCGAGGTGAAAGGACACTTCTTTTGAAGGTCACTACAACTTAGATTTCACGGTGAAATGTTAAAAAAAATATAAGGCTGTACATCATCAGCCATCAAAAATTACAATAAGACAGTCTCTCAAAATAATAATATATAATAATAATAATATAATAATATTCCACACAACTATCACACAACGCCATCTAGTCCCAAGCTAAGCAGAGCTTGTGTTATGGGTACTAGACAACTGATAAACATACTTATATATTTCTAAATACATACATATTATAGATAACTACACCCAGACACAGAACAAATGATCATGCTCATCACACAAACATTTGTCCTGGGTGGGAATCGAACCCACAACCTCTGGCATAGCAGTCAGGGTCACTAACCACTAGACCAACAGGCCAGTCCAATAAAATGATAAGATAGTTTTATTTTATTACCTTTCACTAATTAATCTTATCAAATAAAAGTATTTGAAGTGACACAAATGATGACTGATACATGATTTAATTTATAGCATATCCATAATACAACATAATAACATAATCAGCCTATAATGTTCCCACTGCTGGGACACAGGCTAGAGTCAAGAGCAAACCCATAGTTATATAGCTCTACGTGGCCACCATTGTTCTAGCATAACCAATTATTACAATAATTACAGACATTAAACGTGACTGCCATAAGAAAAAACAAAAGTAAATACAAATAAAAAGTTTTAAACAATAATGGTAATGTTGATTGTAAACAAACTACTACAAAAATACAATTACTTATAACAAAAATCGTTAAACTTGTTTTATTACTTTTTTTAAATTTTAAACTTAACGTAAATAAATTATTTTGATTGTATCTTGTTAGTCCGTTCGTATATAGAAATCCCAGTTACAGAGGGAAACCTAATATTAGCCATACAATACTGTTATACGAATAATCTGTGTTTTATTTTAAGTATCGCCGTTGGTTACTTAAATAAAGAAAATAAAATCACCGACTTGACGATATTTCCTCAGAATATTGTCGCACCAAACAAAATCCTCCGTCTGAACCAAACCTTAACGCCACAAAGGAGAGCAAACAGTCAGTTTTACGGGCTACAGGTCCCTTTTAAAGAATGTTTTACCTATTGTGTCTATATTTACTTAGGACTAGGGAAAATAAGACGTGACCTTAGCTCAAAGGGTACCTTAGCTTTCGTGTGGAACCAAAATGTGCTATTCAAGGTAGTTCAAGGTGCTATTCGTTTTTTGGGCTCCGCAGCCAAACGGCAAAAATGGAACCCTTAAGTATACTTCGTCCTGCCTTTCTGTAACGATGAAACACCGTCATATTGCTGGGAGATTATTGGCCGAAATCTATATCTATTTCTTCTTCTTCTAATATATGCTTGTTTGTTAGCGTGAATGCGCTAATCTCAGGAACTACTGGTCCGATTTGAAAAATTATTTCAGTGTTAGATAGCCCATTTATCGAGAAAGCCTATATATCATCACGCTAAGACCAATAGGAGCGGAGCAGACTAAGTTACGCGGGAAAACTAGTCTATAATATTATAAATGGTATATTCTCGGGAAAACTAGTCTATAATATTATAAATGGTATATTCTCGGGAAAACTAGTCTATAATATTATAAATGGTATATTCTGTTGGGAGAGCGGTGGTTTCTGTGCATCGTTATACAATTGTGTCTGAAATCATGAAAATAAATCTGAAACTATGGGAAAAACCGAATATGAAAAATCAATTCATTTTATTGCATGTAAGCCTTTATTATTGAATGCTATATTTCCAAATATTTTTTCATTAGGTACTAACTTTTTTGGTGGGATAGGCGCTTGTATTAAATAAATATCTTGTGTTTCTTATATGTAATCGCTTTGCGAAATAACCACACATTATGCTAATATATAAAGCTGAAGAGATTGTTTGTTTACTTGAACGCGCTAATCTTAAGAACTACTGGTCCGATTTGAAAATTTCTTCAGTGTTAGATAGCCCATTCATCGAGTAAGGCTATAGGCTAGGCTATAATTATCATCACGCTAAGACCAATAGGAGCGGAGCAGTAATGAAAATTGTGACGCAAACGAAGTTGCGCGGGTCAACTAGTGGAATATAAACTTATTTCAGTCGACGACAATATTGTGCATACTTATCTAGAGTTCTCGACTACGGAACTCGTCACCGTGTGCGGTCGGACACGCATTTAACCGGTTTTTGCGGTCAATTTTAGTGTAGTAAACGGGTGTTTTGTTACCTACCTTCGCTTCGGCCTTTCCTTGGTTTTTCATTTCGAGACTTATTGATATGTACGACGCGTATTTTCTCTTTAAGGGTGTGCAAAAAGAAAATGGTTTATTGGACTCATTCCAAGGCACGTTTCACAATTATATTCTTGCTCTTATTTTTTTCGCCTTTTCGGTGTTAATGTGTCAACTTTGCTTTGCAGATTTTTGGGTTGAGGGTATGTGATATTGTAATTGTTACGTAGGTACCCATTGTTTCATTTCTGACCATAAAATATAACTGTGAGGCTGATATCCCAGATTCTGGAGGACGACTTTGCACTGTCACCACGTGATCATTTCTTATCTGACTGATGTCAAACTAACGGTTATAATTAACTGCGGTGATCCTGAGAGAGCAATAAGTCAGAAAAACGGTATCGAGAAAATAGAACATCATGAAATGTTCCACAATCTGTTAACATTATAAAGAGGAGAGATTTGTATTTTTGTATGTAACGAATAAACTTTAAAATTACTGTACCGATTTGAAAAATACTTTAGCTAAGGATAGCTACATTATCAACGAGTAACATAGGCTATATTTTATCCCCGTACTCCCACGGGAACGGGAACTACGCGGGCGAAACCGCGTGACGTCCGCTAGTGTTGATATTTGTGAAAATTTGACATGCAAATGAGATTCGATTAAGTAAGTACCTATGTAGTTTTTACATAAAGTAAAACTTAACTTAAAATTTTCGCGCTATTTTCAGAAATGGCCTTTCCTGGCTTAATGCTCTCTCGAACACTATGACAAAATTTGTTGCCTATAACGTCTTACCGACACATAGTTATCAGTCATCCAAGAATAGGAGCTCCTTGTTCTCAAGCACTGTATCATCGTTCATGTAAGTTCAAGTAATATGGAAATAGAAACACATGTTGCAAGCGATACGCTCAGCCCGGTTTAGCTGTAATGTCGCTATGACGTCAGAGCTGTGACGTAACCGTGTTGGGAATATACCGCCTTGGAGCAAACTTAGAATTTATGAAAAATTGTGTAGCATCCTTGTTGCAGGGCTTTTCTTGGAACTATCTTTCTATGTTAAAAGCTAAAGTAATCTAGCTTATACCAGCGTCTTCGTCTACGAAATTGAATCTCTTGGGAACTTGCTGAAAAAAAAGAAAGGCCGCCGTTGAGGCGTGATTGATCAATAGACATTCAAACATATAGCCTACATTAAGAAAATACAAGTAGGCTGTATTTGTCTTGCTCTTTCCCTAATTTCGTCTCTGGGGTAACATTTAGTGGTGACTTTGAATTAGGAATAGAGGAAGAGCGGTGCATTGGTCCTCCCTATGACCTTAGATCGACAGCGGGTGCTACATAGATGAGGACACCTCACGATCGTGAAACTGCGAAGGAGTTTAGGAGAGGTCTGTACTGGAAAGCAAGGCAAACTCTACCGATATCATCAAATTCATCCAAAAAATGCCTCGTTCATTTTTTGCTGCCTGAGCGACGGTTCCGTTTTCAGATTTGCCGATCAGAAACACGACTGGAATCGAATCATGGTTTCGGACCCATGTAATGCGAATGACCATTCGAAAAATTAATCTTCTTGTCGTATTCCTGTGTGGGCAGTAAGGTCTAGCGACCCCACAAACCCTAGTGTCAGAGTTTCTACTGCCTGTTGAGTTTCTGGGCTCTGACATGGCATTTTTCATTTAAATAATTTTTAAGTTAAATTAAAAACTATTCAGTAGGATAGCAGCAATCTGAATTTTCTGCACGTCCAGTTACTTGTTTAAGGGGTTCCGGTGTAAATACAGTCTGATGAGATTGGATGTGACTTTGAACGTTAATTGACCGGTATCGGTAAACCCCTTTGGTGTTGCAGGTGTAAACTAAACATACGAATACATGAAATGGGCTGGCCATCGGCTTGTTTGCTATCTGACCACGTCAGAGTATAAATAAGCCAATAGGATGTTTAGTGTACCTATTTAAGGTAAGGTAAGTTACGAACCTCTATGTGGAAAAAACGGAACCCTTATAGGATCACTCGGTTGTCTGTCCTTGTTTCACCCGAATTTTTCGAATCTATTGGTTCAGTTAAAATTTGGTATACATATTATTCTGTAACCCAAACACGACCGTGCAACGAAATAGGTTTAGGTTAGTTAGGTGCCTATAACAGCAAAAAAAGGTAGATTTTGGGGGCAAATTAGAAAAATTAAAAAAAAAAAGTTTTACCAATTGTGCTCTTTCACTGTGACATATCAAATGAAACTATGTATACGGTATTGTGTGAGAATTTCGAATATTTTTTTTTTAGAAATTAAAAAAAATATACAAGAAAAATAATCGCAATCGATTTCGACTATTATCTTTTATAAGTATAATTACAAAAGGGCCAATAATAATACGTATCTAATTAGACCATGTGTGAGTAGGTACAGATAGCAGTCCTCATAATAAATTAATAGTAGTCTAGTGTTACTGAAACTAATAACGATAGATACTAATTTATTGTTCTTTTAGTGTTCTTGTATGACGTGATTTATTAACTTGACCTTAGAATTAGTTAGGAGTAATCACGCATAGATTGGGTCTACGTGATACGAAAAAAAAAAAAAAAACTAAGAGAGTAAGCAGGAGTGTAAATCTGTTACAATAGGGTATTTTACTAAAAAAATCTAATTAGTCCGTCAGGTAGGTTTTCTATTAATATTGGACACGTATTATATAAACAAAAGATGAAGACGATTTAGTGCGTTGAAATTAACACGCGTGACGTCACTATGATTGTACAATTATTACCAGCAACATGACGTCATGCGTGTCTTAACGCACTGTATCGTCTTCATTATTTGTTAACGTAAAAAAAAAACCGTGTCCAATATTTTTTGAAAATCTAACAGACGGACTAATTAATTTTTTTCAGTAAAATACCCTATTGTTTTGTTCATAATGTTGGGTTAATTGTTTGAGACGGTTTATATTTTAAATGTTTTATGATGAGTCAATATAAGCAAGCATAAAAATATCCCCCTCAAAACTTGATAACCGCTTTTCATCTCTTTCCGGGTTGCTTTCCTAAAATTCCAAAAACACGTTATTTATTTTTCTTATTTTTTTAGAATGTGAAAGAAATAAAAACTATTTTTTTTTGGCACTCACATAAACATTTAGTACTCGTAGTGAGCAATTAATTGTTGGTTTGCAGAAAAATCGAATGTCACTTAAACTAACTTTAAATTGGAACTCAAAATCCGCGTTTATTATCTAAGCTGGATCATAAAACAACCGCCTCAACACTGTAAACGGATACAAATTAATTTCATGAACATATTTCTTAGAAAAGCGTTAATTAAAAGCGTCTATTGTCATTCGATACCCCCTCATAAGATTACTGCTTCCAGTAAACAATTCACCGGTGTTTGTATTAGTAGGAAATACGCGGGAATTCGCGTATTGTTTCACAAAACATCAATTAGTTACGTGTACACATTCGGTATGTGTAAAATAAACTGTTTTGTAACACAATAATTTTAACATCTCGCTTGTTTTCTTAAGGGGTTGACAGAAGTAAACGTGACTTTTATATGACACTGGAATATTGCAGACTCCGTAAGATTGTAATACATCTTTATTAGATTATAATTTCTCAATATATTATGAAAATATCTCAATAAATCCCATCCAAATTCAATAGTTTGCAATATTTGATAGTTAACAGTTTAACGCGATATTTTACTATTTTACGACGTTTGCAATTTCCCGGTGACATGTATATTTCGCCATGTGTCTTCATTCCTTGTAGGTAATTAGAGAGAGTAGCTTAAAACCACTCATAGGGTTCACACATTGAATGACACATTTGCCCGTGGAGTTGCGGAAACCAGTCCGATTTACAAGACAATACAAATTACTCATCATGTCATCGTCATTTCCTTTCTCTTTACCCGACTGGCAGGAAAGAGTTATTTTTGTATCATTCCTCTCACATTTCAACCACCTCTGCTTTGGCCATCCATTCGAATTTATATTCATATACCATGACTAAACAAATCTAGGGATGCTATTGAAAAAATCCGAATAACCCGGGTTCGGAAAAGTGTAGAGTTTGTACCTAGGGCTCCACACTCAGCATTCATGCTTCCAAATCACGAGCTCACTTTTGCTCAATGTGAAATACAAGCGATATTTCAATTATGCTGACATAACCCACTCTATTTAGACGTTGGCAGTTGAAAAATATTTACCATTCGAGCGCGTACCCTAACCTACGCACACCAAGTGTTGAAAGCATTACTATTTGCTAAATAGTGAGCAAGCTTATAAATATAATATGACAAGCAGTTGAAATACATTACGAAACTATTCTAAAAACTCCCCACGCGAATGATTGCTTAAAAATAATAGCAATCCGATGAAATAAAGCTGTATACGTTTTAATTCCACTACAGAAAACCGCTGAGTGACGTTCGGCATATTTTAAAACTAACAGACCGTTGACTGAAAGAATAAATTCATCCTGTATCTGTATTGCGTTGATAGTCGATTGTTTTTGTTAATTCGGACATAAATCAGACTTTATTTTTTAATGGGCACACAAACCAAGACCAAGAACACTGACCAAGAATGAGACTAGCCTATGCGAAGACCAAAGAGAATCAAGGTTACCGACACAGCCTGAAGGCTGAAGTGGCAGTGGGCCAGGGCACATTGATCGCAGAAAAGATGGTCGATGGGGCTGAAAAGTTCTGGAGTGGCGACCGCGTACCGGAAGACGCAACGTTGGAAAGCCTCCCACAAGGTGGACCGATGACCTCAAGATGTTGCGGCTAGCCGATGGATGCAAGACGCACAGGACCGGTTGTTGTGGCGACACTTGGGAGAGGCCTATATCCAGCAGTAGACGTCTTTCGGCTGATATGATAATGACGATGATGTGAAGTCTTTCAAATGAAATGATCATGATTGACAGAAAAGTTACATTATAATTTCCTTTCTTTTATAGATTGGCCTTCCTACAGACTTTTTTTTGGTTTTACGAGAATAATAACGTACATCAGAAAATTCTTGATTTATAGAACTATTAGGTAAATACCAGATTGATAGAGAAATTTGTAATTGTGTACTTGAATAGCATTATAAGCCTATAATTGTTTGCTATGCTGGTTGGTTTACTAGCTCAATTCCGAGAGGGGTAGTGGGCTGCAATCCACCGTGCGGTTCCAGTATGTCACATGTCTTTGAATTTAATTTGGATTAAAATAAACTTTTCAGAACATTTCGAAGTAATATTATCGATACATTCAGACTTACATTCGTTAAATCGAACATATTAAAACCAATAAATTGACATAAATTGACAAAATATTTAAACAGAAAATATTTACATTATTTTCGTCGTTTGCTTAATGAAAGTTCACATTTAAATACTGGAATTGCAATTCACACAATCATAATTACACATACGCACGGATTTAAAAATGCAATAAGTTATTTTAAATCCAGTTAAATTGGATAAATATATTGTGAGTTAATTCGGCAGTTAAGCCTTTCGTGTAATCTGTAAATAAATGAACGGGTGTCATTTTGTTTCAGCAAATGATGGATTGTATGCTGATAAGATTTACTTCAATTTCAATGTAACGTTTTATTCCCATCTCTTCCCCTATGTGTTTAACACTACAAATAAAATATCTCTATAGCATAGGCGTAGGGGAAGAGATGGGACTTAACCTACATGCAAAGTTGAAGAAAATCTGTTGTGTCTGACAATCGATGTTGGGTGACTTGGCAGATAAATGAGAATAGCTGTTAATCGAAATTCGAATTATATTTGAGAGGGCTGTGTCCAGTGGACAGTGGAGCTATTTAGCCTGATCATGATAAAACTATAGATAAGGAGCTTGGGGCTAGATAATATCAGCCGCACGGGTCGATCTTCAAGGTTAAGCAACGCTTGCCAAGGTTGGTCTGTGGATGGGTGACCATCTTAACATACCGAGTTTCCTCCGTGCCTCGGAAAGCACGTTAAGCCGTTGGACCCGGCTGTCATTTGGAGATCTTTGGCAGTCGTTACGGATATTCAGAAGCCAGTTAATCTGACTCCAGTCTTGCCATGAAGTACCGTGTTACCCAGTTAATGGGTTGTGGAGGTCTGATAGGCAGCCGCTCCGCGTAAAATACTGGTATACAGCTAAATCCGGTTTGACTGGAAGCCGACCCCAATGTAGATGGGAAAAGGCTAGGCAGATGATGATGATGAAACTATAGATGCGTTTCCCGCACTAAAGGGACCTGTCGCGATCCTATACATAGCTCCGAAGACATAGATCTATTTATAGAGCATTACCGCTAGTGCTTGTGCTGTTTTTAAAAGTGTATCATTGGTCTCTATTGGGAAACCTAAAATATATGTACTTACAAGTTTCCCAATAGCCAACGGGGTTCAACGCTTCAGTCACCAATGCCTACAACATTAAAAGTACACATTTTCCCTATTAAACCCTTTTTACCTTTCATTCTTTCATGACCCATAACCCCTTATTCAGAAAACTCAAGTATATTAAACGGCCTATTCAAAACTGAAGAATACCTTTCTTTATGAAGTACCCTCAAATATCTGACTTCGTAAATGGAGGGTACTTGTAACCTACAAGTACCCCCATCAATTGATTTCGTAACGAGTCGCTGGAAATATGGGTAAATAAATATTGGGCATTAATTTTAAGGTTGAAGTGATATTTTTCGTGTTAAGGGTCGTATTGAGAATTCATTGTTTTTGGTTTATTGATGAAACATGGTACGAAATTCTGAAATTCATCGGCTTTTAACGAAGGAGTTTTTAGGAAAAAGTTGGTGTCCGATTTTACGAAGCGTTTACCCAAAAGGAAGGGTTATGTTTTTCGCGGCTATCTTGTATGTATGAATGTATGTATGTATGTATGTTTGTTTGTAAATTTCTTTATTGCCTTGTATCTTCCAAACGGCTGGAGGGATCCACCAATAAGGTGTCGTTAGATTCGCCTCAAAAACCGAAGTGTCCTTAAATAGGAGTATAAGAAAAACAATATAGTGGATTTTTTGGACTTAATTGTAAGTCGTTAAGTTTTTTTTTAACCAAATCTGTCGAGTAGGGTATCAAAATGAAGGAAAAGTAATACTAGGATACAGCTTTCGTTCATAAAAGTGTCTTGGTTTCGGTCTTTTTAGTGCATTGCTTATTAGTTGACTTTTATTCATTCGGGTATTTTGTATCTATTTATGAAGATTGTTACTTTGTTTTTGTTTACTTTCACAAAGGTGCCTTCCTTTGTGGAAGTCATCATCATCATCATCATCTTCCTGCCCTTATCCCATGTTACTTGGGGTCGGCGCAACACGTTTTATTCTTCCATTCTGTTCTATCAGTCGTCACTCTATCACTAACTCCCTTTTCTTTTATATCGCTCCTCACACAATCCATCCATCTGTTCTTTGGCCTTCCTCTCCCTCTCCACCCATCCACATTTATGTTCATAACTCTTCTAGTTATATGCGTTTCATCCCTCCTCTTCACATGACCATACCAAGACAAGCGATTCCCTTTCAACTTTTCCATCACTGGCGCCACTTTTAAAGTGCCTCAAATGTACTCATTTCTCACTTTGTCTACTCTCGTTACTCCACACATCCATCTCAACATTCTCATCTCCGCTACATGCAATCTATTTTCACCCGTCTTTTTCGCAGCCCAGCATTCTGATCCATACATTACGACAGGTCTTCTCACGGACTTATATATTTTCCCTTTTAATTTATTATTATTATTATTTTTCTGACTTTTGACTGACGATTAACAAACTAACATTTTGTTAACGCTTTATATAAACCGATACGATAACGAATTCAAGCTCCTGATTTCACACATGTTCTACGAAAATAACCCACTTCTCACATACTAAGCTCTCCGTCACCAAAAACTTCAATTATAACTTGGTCTCACTTAGTGCCTAGCTTAAACTTAGGCAACCCTTACTTAATAGTGAAGTTCGGTCTGAAGGCTACTTTTAGAGCTTCTAACTTTAAGTTGTAACTTTAAATCGACGTGAGTTTCACGTGTTACGTTTACGTAAATAAATAATTTTCCGAGAAGCTTGTGAAGTGGTTTTAGGGAATGTGTGTGGGTGTTTTTACCGCCCTCTTAGTACATTTATAATTTAGATTATTTTAATTTCGTATTCTTTTCTGTCTGTCTGTTTGTTATCTCTTCACGACTTAATTGCTGAATGGATTTGGCTAAAACTTGGCATACGGGTGGACCATTTCCTGGAATAGGACACATGATACTTTTAATCCCGGGAGAATTTCCCTTGGGATATTGATCGACTTTCAAGCGGTAAAACCGCTGGAAGAAGCTAGTTGAAAATATATGAATCAATCCTTCGTTACTCATAGGATGGGGGTATAATTATAACTGAAATTAACCAACACAAGATCTCAAAAACCAAAACAGTGTCATCCGAATTATTGTATTCCCTAATTCCTTAAAGCAAGACGGTGAATGCTCATTTTAGCTGTTATTAATCTGACAATCATATAAGTTGACATAAGACTTACCAATAGAAAATTCCTTACAAAAAACCAGGTCATTGCTAACCATTCTAACTCCCCCGTTTAAAACTAGGCCACTATTCCAACATCCATTCTCTAAGGCTCATACCGCTTCATCCTTTTGTATTACATGCACTCATAACGCTGGATAACGTTCAAGAATTTAATATAGCATGCGTGCACTCACAAAACAAGGGATGTCCTTGTTTGTCAGGATTTATGGGGGCAGTGTTGTATGTGGTGAGGTTATGAGGGTGTGTATGGGTATTTGGAGGTGTTAAATTGTGGAATTGTCTTAGGAGTTTATATTTCTGGTGTTAGTTAGTATTGTAGGCTAGATTTAGTGAAGGGTGCTGGTTTTTAGCAGGCACTTTAAAAAAAGGCGTCGTTCTGATACAAAGCGGCCATGGCGCGGATACGCGATCGTCGCGTTAATTTGTCGGCTTGACGACTCGATCGGGTTTCTGTACAAATTAACGGGACGATCGCATATTCACGCGATGATCGCTTGCTATTAGAGCAACGCCTTAGAAGTTTGTAAGGAAGACTTAGACGAGATTAGCTCGAAACAAGAAAGACGTGCGTTAAAGGGATCTGGTCCTAGAAGCAGTCACATGTACAAGGGTTGCCCTTGTTAGGATATATGGGGGTAGTGTTCATTTGCCTTTAAGTGAAGAAAAACTTTGAAAGTATGTAATCTTTGGAAGTAATGAAACTTAATAGGTACGCAAAATACCTGTAGAGGTCTAAAAAATTAGCGTAGAAAAAGAGTTGGGAGAGACCGACAGAGCAATTTTAAGTTTCCTATAGAACGTGAGAAATTAGTCACGACGTTACATACAATCTACCTAGTAAAAAAAAACTCTGACAAAACTTGACCAAATACCTCGGGTTTTTCCAATGCCAGTGGTTTAAGTTCTCGGTTAAAAGCAGTAGCCTCGCTTCATAGCCTTCCAAATTCCGTCGTAATAATCCGTGTGTATTGACCGAAATGTTCCAACAACGTGTACGAAAGTGATTCACTAATCACACCATGTGGCAATTTACTGGATAACGAAACGTAAACCTACGCAGCGTTTGGTAATTGCTACTGGATGTTACTACATACCAACTACCGTGTTTGGTCAAGCTTTGATCTTCTGGCCAATCTTGCAGTGACCAACACTACGAAATTGGCCAGTTTTCGTGGAATGAATATGGTTTCAGAACAAAAAAAATGCGGACAGCATAAAAATTGTGTTCGACACTTAATATAATACAGTGGTGATCCAGCTGGGATATTCATAGTTAAAATAAACAGTATTTGATTGAAAGTAAGCTGATCAACTGAAGTGGCAGTGGGCAGGGCACATTGCTCGCAGAACAGGTGGTCGATATCGATAGGGCCGAAAAGTTCTGGAGTGGCGACCGCGTACCGGAAGACGCAGCGTTTGAAGGCCTCCTACAAGGTGGACCGATGACTTGGTGAGGATCGCAGGTAGCCGGTTGTTTTGGCGACACTTAGGAGAGGCCTACGACCAACAGTTGACGTCTGTCGGCTGATATCATGATGATGATGATCCTCAGCACTTTTTGAACGTCAAAAATTTACACGAAGACAGTCTCCCAAAAGACCCGTCCCTCTGAACTTGTTAGTACAAATGTTTTTTTTTATATTATGAATCATATAATTTTTATGTAACGTAATCGTCTTTTATTTAGTTCCTACTCCCTCGGATTAAGAAGCAACATTATTCTGACCCAAGAATAGTTACTTGATGGCATAGTAACTCATGTTATTATACCTTGGAAACCTTACTACCGTAGTAGCAGTATATTTAACTATGTACTAATAAAACAGTAGGGTCGACCTTGACCGAGAACGATTTAACTGAACTTTGTTGAGTGGGTACTTATGTAAATTGTCTTACTAACGTCATTTTGCTGTTGAATAGTCATGTTTACAATAAAACTAGGTTTTCTCGTGGTTATATTCCACAGGATAAGTTAAATATGACACTGAACAATTTTGTAGCTTTCTATTACTCGTTAGAATATCTTGAATCGTTTCAGTAGGTACTTCCAATGATTGCCTTATCATCATTTCAGCCGGGAGACGTCCAATGCTGGATGTTTCCCCAAGTGTCGCCACATCGACCGGTCCTGTGTCCAGCGGGTTTCTGAGACCTTCCCCAGGCAATCGGTCCACCTTATGGGAGGCATTCTAACGCTTGCCTTTTACGAACTCTTTTTTGTGATGGGTTTACTTTTGTCTAGGTCAGAGATGTCAAAGACAAAGTGTACGATGGAGCGAGCTTCCCCAGAAGGAGCCTGTTCACTCTAACATTGAAGAGATTAGGGTTGTAAGCGTTTGGAAACACAGACACAGGAAAAGCGTTCCACTCCAATATAATATTAGTTCAGATAAATTTCCCAAAACCTAATTTCTAATTTTAAGGAATTTACATACTTTTAGAAAGGTCAAATTCCATTGTAAAACCGAAAGATATTTAATTAAAGTATCAAATTGAAAGCGACGCCTACCGCATTTGAAATAATTGTCACTATTCCCAGCTGAGTTAGGCCCGCTTACGTCATATAGGGCAATTTGTTTTACGTCCTGCGAATTTACGGGTCGGCTTCATAGGACTCTGGTTAATTAAATTAGGTTTTAAGGGTTGTAGAGCAGTTTTTTAAAGGAATTGTTCATTATGTTTTTCCTTGTGTGTTTTGTGTGTCTCAAAAATGAGTTGGCGACCCACCTCATGTTGTGACTAGCTTTTTCCTTTGCTTCGTTACTCTTTCGTCGTTAGCAGATTTTCATGATGAAATAGACATACACAGAAATACTATCGTAGCTTTCTATCAGTACCTGCCTTGGTAGCGGACTTGTTCCAAAGAGTCACCGCGGCCTTACAACGCAAAGGGCATTTGGAGGAACACGGGCTAAAACGCATAGCCTTTTCCGAAAAACCCTTCACAAATAGGTTATTTGACTTGGATCAGGAACCAGCTCAAATTCAACCGAGTTGCTCCACCTGCTGAATGCATTATCCTATGGTCTTCCGTCTTCTTTTATCGCGCTCATCTTATTCTGAACTAAAGAAAACTCCATACACGGCGACCGAGGCGTTAATTGCAGCGGCAGTGAACAGGCTCGCTAATTAGGGCGCGCTTTCATCTCCGCGCCTGATTGAGGTCGCGACGATACTAATATGCGCACCTATTGCTTTTGTTTAGGTGGGGAAATAGTGTAGGAATAGTAGCTTTTTTAAGTTATGTTATGTGTGATAGGTAGCGCCAATGTGGGTATAATTCTGGTAGGTGGAAGTTCAAACGATGTTTTAATCTTGGGTGTTAATCGAGATGACGGCTCATCTGATGTTATACCTCAACGTTAAAAAGTGTTTCACGGACCACGCGACCTGACCTGACCCAGGAAGATGATGATGTAAGGAATCGCCACTGCGGGATGTAAGTCTTCTAGGCTGAAGTAGAATTGGAAGAGTCGACAGATGGGTCAGTGTTGTCACCAGTGGGAGCCAGAAGACGCGTGTGCATGAGATAGGACCGGAAAGACCGGAGAAGGGAAGTTGTGGGGGGGGAGATGTAAAATCATAAATTAATGTGATTATTCCTTCAGTAGTCTCATTATTGTGATTAATTTGAAAAGCAATAATGTCAACTTATATAATTTTGATGTTAATCAGTTATTATTTACTGATTAGAGATACGTATTATATGAATATTAATTTCATATTTCATCACCAATTAAATACGCCTAAGCTGCTGCCATTCAATCTGGTTGCAGTAACATTTCGTGTTTTTAAAAGACAAACAACCATAGATGATGGCAATTTGCAACTACATAGTTATTATTTATTCTTGCATGCCGAAGTAAAATATTATACCATCATCATCATCTCATCTGCCTAGCCTTTTCCCAACTACATTGGGGTCGGCTTCCAGTCAAACCGGATTCAGCTGAATACCAGTGTTTTACGTGGAGCAACATATCAGAACCGGGGCTTAAAATCCAAACTTGATAAAAAAACTAAGAAAACAAAGGGCTTACCGTGTTACCAGAATCCATTACCCGGCCACGACCCGTCTTTATTCAAAAGAACACTTAAATATTTATTTTTAGCCAAAAGTAATGGCCACGAAGTATTTTCCTGATATGTTTATTAGAATTAGTCGGTCGGCTTGGCGGTTTGTACTACGATACAAATTGAACTGAATGGAGCTATTTTTGTTATGCCTGTTAAATATATTGAGATTGATCTGTGTGAAGTTTTTTGTTTTGTTGTGTGTATAGTGTTTGTTTGGTTTTAAACTGTCGCAAATAAATGTTTAGGATTAGACATTCAAATTCTGAACGTAGTCTTTGAAGTGATGACATGATAGTTTAGCAGAGTGCGCTGATTTTGATGTACGGAAAATAGTTCTTGTTAAAGATCTGATCACACTGAGGCGAATCCCGCCCGGGATGTTACAAAATTCGCGGGCGGAATAGTAAAAATAATAACCACCCAGAGTCGCGTCACGCATCCTGCGCTGGAGTCGCCACAGTTTGGACAGAGCTTTATAGTTTTGTAGCGTTTGTTCTCGGTTTAATATAGATTCGCCTAAAATAGTAGCTAGTAGCTTATTACTGTTTCTAGGGTCCCATCTATCTTCCGTACCAAAATTCATCATCATCGATTCAGCGTTTCAGGTATAAAGCCTAACAAACAAACATTCGCATTTTTAATATTAGTGTTTTTAGATTTAAATATCTGACGCCCGCGGCTTAGCCCGCACTACCTCCGATACCTCCAACAAATATCATTATATTTTAGCCAATGTATGCAGGAGTTTTTGAGTTTATCGCGAACAGACAGACAGACATACGCGGCAGAGGACTTTGTTATATAATATGTAGTGATAGTGATGAATTCGATTACCCAGTATGTAATAAATATGATGACACACAACACTGGTTGTTGAGGTGGTGGGGTGGTTCCTAACTAAACTGTGCCCATAACTAAGCGACTCCACAACTACCAAGCCCTGGAGCTCTGTTGGTACCAAATTGTCACAGTTCGTCTCACTCCCACGTCACACAACCCTTTTGTAGTCGATGCAAATTGCAGCCATGGCCCCAACTATTTACACAGATTTAGGGTGGATGGAAATGTCGCTTCTAGGATGTCGGGTGATTTCGTTACTCACTGGTAATAGGTGTGTATTAATTTGTTTATTTGGAAATTCAACAATGATACACAGTTACAACATAAATCACAGTACACACACACGGTAAAAGAATTATCAAGTGGTTGAAATAATTCAACTGAGCAGTCCAGTGTTGGACATGGTTCACGCTTTTATATACAAGTTTGTCAGAAAACGGTTTTTAAGTCCATCTACCTTAGAAAGTCATACACCCTGAGTTTTATAATCTGCAATCTCAATCCCTTCTTTCGTTTGCTCCAACGACAGTCCATTGATAGAAATTGACAACCGTATCAACGAATGGTTTTCTTTTGCGAAGATATGTGCATCGAGCTGGATAAAATCGCTCCAGTTAAACAGTTATTAGGGGGAGCGAAAAAGAGGACGAATATCACTCGAAAATGACAACTCTATTCAAAGTTGTTGAACAATTTGTAATTTGAATTCCTTCTTCGGCAACATAGTCGATGGCGACTTTTCTGCCAGCGGCGTCAGTAGTTGTCATAGAAATTCTCTCACCGCCAATAGCCACATCTAGTACATCTCTACACGTAAGAGGTCCGTTTAATTAAGCGAGCCCCAAACCTGGTTGTCGTTATGTTTGAACAATGTTACCGTTTTGTTGCTTATTAACTTTGCAGGGACCGGCGCGTGTACACTGGCTTTAGGAGTTAGGACAGATGTGGTTCAGTTGTAGTTATGTTTGAGAGGAGTTGTAGAAATGATAGGTAGGTATTATGAAATGTATTTAGGGACAGGTTTACTCGTCAAACCAATAGGAAGGGTACAAGGGCAACGGGGATGGTTCGCGGTCTTTGGGGGGAGGCCTACGTTCAGCAATGGACGGCAATTGGCTGATATGATGATAATGATGAGGGAAAAATAAGAATGATGAGGTCAAGTTTATCACAGAATAGCTTGTAAGTAAAAATAAGCGTAGGTTTATTTTAACAACAATAAAAACTAGGAATTTTCATTGCCGCTCTGGAGCATCAAATATTATTTTTTAGTTAATTTAAAAAATATAAATTTGAGGAGCTCATGGCTAAATAATAACAGCCGCACGGATCGATCTTTAAGGTTAAGCAACGCTTGCCGAGGCTGGTCTGTGGATGGGTGACCATCTTAACATACCGAGTTTCATCCGTGCCTCGGAAAGCACGTTAAGCCGTTGGTCCCGGCTGTCATTTGTAGATCTTTGACAGTTGTTACGGTTTGATAGAAGCCAGTAAATCTGACTCCAGTCTTGCCAAGAAGTACCATGTTACCCAGTTAATGGGTTGTGGAGGTCTGGTAGGCAGCCGCTCCGCCTAAAATACTGGTATTCAGCTAAATCCGGTTTGACTGGAAGCCGACCCTAATATAGTTGGGAAAAGGCTAGGCAGATGATGATGAGTTAAATATAAAATGAAAGGTTGCCCTTATAAGAAACGTGTCCGTACGAGTCGGTCTCGCACACGAAGGGTTCCGAACAAAAACACGTTCTTATAATAATCGTGTTTTTGTTCGGAACCCTTCGTGTGCGAGACCGACTCGTACTTGGCCGGTTTTTGTTCGAATATTTTTTTGTCATGGTTATGGCAAAAAAATATTCGAACACCTCATTAAATAGTTTTATAAACATAAATACGCCCTATTTCTTATAAATAAGCCTGAAATATTCGAATGACAACAAATGTTTTGATACTAAATACATAATACCTACGCCAAAAATTACGAAGGATCGTCGGTCTTCATGAGAGCTTTCGTGTCCAAACGATATAAAAAAATAACTTACGACGTCTTAAAAATACAGCGTTTTTACTCAAAATATTCCAGACACTTCTCCGTAAAAATGCTATGAAAATAAATGTTCTTTGTTCTAGAATGT
Source organism: Lacanobia oleracea (assembly GCA_950371165.1). Lineage (NCBI taxonomy): Eukaryota > Metazoa > Arthropoda > Insecta > Lepidoptera > Noctuidae > Lacanobia > Lacanobia oleracea. The sequence goes on from OX493412.1 coordinate 14,604,475, forward strand.
TCCCTAATTTCTTTGTTTTTCTTTACAGGTACGTATTGGCTTCATTTAAGAAGAAGCTTGGAAAAATTGCGGCTTTTTTGAGGATAGTAAGTTGGAAGAATCGTCATTTAGCTAGCCTTTTCCTCGACAATACTGAGATTGGCTACAAATATAAACGGCTGCAGATAAAAACCGCTATTTTTATTTGGATAGACGATAGACTGTGTCCACAATCCAGCCGGTCTATGCTGTCAACGTCTCACCGTGGAGTGAGCGTAAACTGCCTGCGAATCTGTAAACATGTCGAAGTGAAAGCTTGGGTGAAGTGAGCTATCGTTCCATCTTGATTACATGGATTGACAGTTCACTTCGGCCAAGCCTTCACTTCGACATGTTTACAGAATCGACCAGCTGTAAACATGTCGAAGTGAAGGCTTGGGTGAAGTGAGCTATCATTCCATCTTGATTACATTCACTTGATTGACAATTCACTGCGGCCAAGCCTTCACTTCGAAATTTTAACAGAATCGACCGGCTGTAAACATGTCGAAGTGAAGCCTTGGGTGAAGTGATCACGAAGTGAGCTGTCAATCCAAGTAATTAAGATGGATTAGACTTCGACATCTTTACTTGTACTATCTTGTTAGTATGGATTGGCAGCTCACTTCCTATTCACTTCACCTTAACTTATATGGTGAGATGTTAACTGAATCGCACTGCTGTAACTGAGTCACGAAAACCCTTGGTAAGACTAATGGCAGCGGGACTAACGGAATCCAAGCCACATAGGAGTCTCGGTAATACTCGGTATGTAGTTGGTAGTCACCCATCCACGTAACAACCTTCATCGACTCGTCTGATTTTTATTATTTAGCCGTGTTGCTAGTATGGCTGCGGTAAATGGAATAGTATCAGTGAGAAAGGTTTTTCCTTTTTAATAACGAAATGCTTTTAGTTCGATATTATTCCGACAATTTTTTTATCCTTGGATGCCCTATTTTAATGTTTTTCGTCGAGCTCGACGGGCTTTTTGTGGAAAGGATCGTGGGTGAAATAAAACAGAAATACAAAGTGTGGAAAACAGTTCAAAATTGTGTAGGTTCTATATAAATAAATTAATTTTTAGTATGCTAAAGTGATAAAATATAGAGCCAAACATTAGTCATGTGAAAATTACGTTAAATTTGGTGTTATGACCATCATTCTTTTTAAGAATTTCACGAACAATAGTCGATCCTCACAAAGAGCTCACGAGGAGCTCGTGGCTAAATAATAACAGCCGCACGGGTCAATCATCAAGGTTCGCCGAGGTTGGTCTGTGGATGATCACCCAGACCATCTTAACGTAACGAGTTTCCTCCGTGCCTCTGAAAGCACGTTAAGCCGTTGGTCCCGGCTGTCATTTGTAGATCTTTGCCAGTCGTTACAGATTGTCAGGAGCCAATAAATCTGACTCCAGTCTTGCCAAGAAGTACCGTCTTACCCAGTTAAGGTGGATGCTCCAGGGTAGCCCGCGAAATTCAAATATTTTTATGTTTTTTGCAATTTGCCGGTCAGTGTGAAGCTGTATGTGGACCAAATACGATCCGCGACCGTAACGCGTATTTATCTAAAGAATTAATTAAGTTCATGTAGCTCGACAGAATGAATATTTCAGAAATAATCATTCTGTCGAGCTACATGAACTTAGAGGGCTATATTGATGATTAAAATGGTTATAATTCTTTAGATAAATACGCGTTACGGTCGCGGATCGTATTTGGTCCACATACAGCTTCACACTGACCGGCAAATTGCTAAAAACATAAAAATATTTGAATTTCGCGGGCTACCCTGGAGCATTCACCTTAATGGATTATGGAGGTCTGGTAGGCAGCCGCTTCACGTAAACACTGGTATTCAGCTGAATCCGGTTTGACTGGACGCCGACCCCAATATAGTTGGGAAACGGCTAGGCAGATGATGATGATGAGTCGTTCCTCACAAAATCGGACCTGATCACATACTGCGCACTAATGAATATTAAATAAACCATCCACGTCCTAAAAGCTAAACAAAACCGCTCCCCAAAAACTCAGCCTAAGACCTAAGCACACAAAACTGAAAGTTCCCCAACTTATCTTGGCAGGTGACAAATAAATATTATCTCAACTAACCACCTAACCTATCCGTTACAATGAGAATTAAATCCTTAACAGTTTACCTTAAAATAATCCTTATTATCCCTTCAGAGGACTGTTTAAGGCACGTTTCCATTGAAGTGAAGACGAACGGAGCGGAGCGGAGCAAGAATCGAACTAAGAAAGATATAATAAAGATAATTAAGAAAAAAATAATAATAAAGAAATTGAATATTGAGTAAATAACAACTTACATAGTAATGTTAACTAAAAATAAAACTTTAAAAGTATGAAACGGCAAAGCCATGTCAGGGACGGCCAGTTGCATTCCCTTCTCCATGGTCACACCATAGAAAGAACTCACTATCGTCTTGTTTATGACTAATATTACTGACTGCCAATATTCAGCAAAACAAATAATATTAAAAATAAATATTTGACTACGTATCGCGTACGTAAGAAAAAACACACTGGCAACTTAAAATGTGACTCAAGTTCACAAGTTCAAGACTCAAGTTTCCTCTGTCGTCTGTAGCTTGACAAGGAATTCCCCAATGTAAACGCAGCGCGTTGTTTTATTTTCAAAACTGGGTTGCCACAAATTAAATCTGAAAAAACAAAATTAAAATATATCAGTGTTGCAACCTGCAACAACACATATTAACATTACACAATATTTGAAATCCATAATATCGCGACTGTGGTTTCGGCAGTGAGTGGTTGGTTTCTGCACGTCTCTGCTCCGCTCCATTACGCTCCGCTCTTTTCGTTTCCGTTCCAGTGGAAACCACCTTTAAGGTATGTTTACATTACAAAACGGTTCGATACGAATAACTGGTGATACTGTGATCATTGTTTAGAATTGGAACGGATCGTTCAAATTACAGATCGTTGTGTGATCAGTGTTCATGATGTATTCATCACTAATTTACAATAGGTATTAGTAGCTAGCCTTATTAGGTAGTATATACGCGTCACATATTGCAACTGAATTTTTAATTTTGTCTCTTATCCCCAACCGATTGATCTAAAATTTAACAAACAAATTAGGTTTGAATACACGTTTAGCTAAGTAGAGGTGCTCGTGGCTAGACAAAAACAGCCGCACGGGTCGATCTTCAAGGTTAAGTAACGCTTGCCAAGGTTGGTCTGTGGATGGGTGACCATCTTAACATACCGAGTTTCCTCCGTGCCTCTGAAAGCACGTTAAGCCGTTGGTCCCGGCTGTCATTTGTAGATCTTTGGCAGTCGTTACGGATAGTCAAAAGCCAGTTAATCTGACTCGTCTTGCCATGAAGTACCGTGTTACCCAGTTAATGGGTTGTGGTGGTCTAGTAGGCAGCCGCTCCGCGTAAAATACTGGTATTCAGCTAAATCCGGTTTGACTGGAAGCCGACCCCAATAAATAAAAAAAAAATCTCTATCATAAGAATTCTTAAATATCAGGCAAATTCTTCTCAATATCATTATCATATCAGTCGAAAGAGGTCCCCCCTCTAAATGGGGCTACAACGACCGGTCCTGTGCGTCTCGCCTCCATCGGCTATCCGCGACCCTCACCAGCCCATCGGTCCACATTGTGGGAGGCCTCCAACGTTGCGTCTTCCGGTACGCGGTCGCCATTCCAGAACTTTTCGGCCCCATTGACCATCTTTTCTGCGATCAATGTGCCCTGGCCCACTGCCACTTCAGACTTCATATCCCTCTATTCTTGAAAAAAAAAAAAAACACTATTAAAACACCTGCCAACATTCATTACCCAAAGCCACACCAGTTAATTCCTTAAACTTTAAGAAAATGTCAAACCACCCAAACGATTTCGGTAACAATTTGTCGTTTACAAGCGACAAGCGACATTTGCACAGGGGATTCTAAAATTGTGTTCCAGTTACATTTATTCGTTCACTTTATCATTCATTTAATATTTTTATCGCGAATTTGCCTGACGTTATTCCCTTGGGATATTATTCTGACGTAGCCAGGGGAACGCACGAATTGGGTTGTGTTAAGGGGTGTACTAAATATAAATTGTTCTGTTTAATTTGGTATTTAATGATGTTTGTAAAGTTAGAATGAAAATAATGGAAAATGTAGTCCATTTCAACTAAATTAAGACAAGCAAATTAAGTGACCGTGTATTCTGCTGCTTATTTCAAATGTATGCCCGCAACCGAGCATTTCGTTGACATGTATTGACGTGTCAATAATGTGAAGATGAATGGGATTGACATGCGCTACCTAAGTTAAAGTCACGTTACCGCTGATAAAACTTTACTTTGACAAGTAAGATGCTAGTATCTGTCGTAGAGACTATTTTTCTGCTCTTAGTTTTCGGTAGCAATACCGCTAAAACAACGCCTCAACGAAGTTGGGGCCGTTCCTTACATCTGTGTAATCCTGCCTTAACCAGCCCTTAACAGCCTCCATTAAGGTGATATAATATAACAATTGTCGCAAATTAAACGTTCCTTATCACTGTAGTTACGATATTATCGCATTATTTACTACCCCGTTATGTTAGTTATTTTGATAATTTAACTGCCTCGTAAATTGTACGAGTTTCCGTGAAGATGTTTGTTGTAAATGTGTGTTTTTGAGTGAATTACGGTTATTTACTCTGTGGTTGAAGTTAAATCTCTTAATTTATTAAACTAGACGTTTATAAGCGCTTAATAAATGTGGTCTGTCTTTGTAATGTTTGTGTCAGCGAATTAAGGCAGCCTTTATTCCTCGTGTTTCTTTTTAGAACCAGCTAGTCTATTCTGTAAGTAAACATTTCGATATCGAGCTTCACCTGAGTGACAAACCTCACAAAGTGAGCTTTATTGCACACAACATAAAGGTCTTACGTTTGACGTAATTTGATACTCACCTCGGATTCCGCTGTCGAGACACGAAAATGTTACAGAATAGGGGTACAGATCTACTCGTATGTGACTGAATTTCATCTCTGGCTTGTGGGTCATATACCATACTAGTTGACCTGCACAACTTCGTCTGCTCCGCTACTATTGGTCTTAGCGTGATGATATATAGCTTTCCTCGATAAATGGGCTATGTATCTAGCACTGAAATAATTTTTCAAATCGGACCAGTAGTTTCTGAGATTTCAAGCAAACAAACAAACTCTTCAGCTTTATATATTAGTATAGATTTCATTTTCCGGCCGTAATCTTTCTGGTCACTGTTTCCTCAAACACTGGTGTTTTCCATATAAAAGATTACGTGTACCTCTATTTATCAATCTAAAAACTGCATGTTCCAATTCCTATTTAATTTGCTGTTTCTCCATTGCCTGTCCTGAGAAGCGGTCACTTCATCGGCCTAAAATACAATGTAAGGAACCCTTCAAATAATAAAATAAGTCATGATGACAAAGGGCTCATCATTTTTGAACAGCCACATAAAATAGTCCACAAAGGCGCCCAAAACGGACTATCAGATAATCTTATTTTTTGTTCGCTGAATGAAATCCGTTCGGCACGAGCTGTATCAGCTATCCAATATAAGAACATTGTGAAAAGGAGACAGAAGGTTTACTTTACCCCATTGGTAATAACAGACACCAGTGTTTTTTCCTATTGCAAGGCAAATCCTGATCACAATGCTCGTTTAGACTGTTTTTTGCTCGCGATCGTACGCGCATGTCTAATTTTCCGGTTCCCGTAGGAGTTTCGGGACAAACTATACATATAAACCTTCGTCTTGAATCACTCTTTATGAAAACCGCATTAATAAAATACGTTGCGTCGTTTATAACATACAAGCATATAGACGCAAAAAGCTTCTTTGTTTCATACAATGTAATGTAAAGAAACTGCATGTAAGTTGATGAGCTCGTGGCTAAAAAATACCAGTTTTATGGGTAGAACTTCGAGGTTATACTATGCTTGCTGAGGCCGGACCGTAGTAGGGTGATCATTCATGACATAGCGAGTTTCCTCCACACCTCACACGCACGTTAAGCTGTTTGTCCCGGTAGCCATTTGAACACCTTTGATAGTCGTCACAGATACTCGTAGTCAGATGGTAGTATCTCCAGATACCGGTATTCTCAAGTCGATGGCTATTATGCCATAATTAGAAAAAGAGCAGCATCGTTGATGCGCAGAGTCAGAGACAGCCCCGAGGGCTACCTGAGGTCATTGCCAAACATATAGTCCTATATGGAGGCAATGGATTATAATAATTACCCAGTTACTGAGTTTCTTTTAAGTTAGGTAGGCAGCGCTATTGCGAAGTCCTGAACTTATTCGGAACGGGTTCTTTCGACATCTCACAGAACTATGCATGTTTTAGTCCTTCTGCGGTTTTCTTACCGATCATCTCTTTTGTAACACGATCGAGTTACGCGTCCGCTAGCCGTAACAGATTCGTTTTGTGCAACCTTGTGCTTGTTAAATGGAAGGAATTCTTTGTACATCGATGAAAGTGCTGTCAGTTTCGCCCCGTTGTGTGTTTTTAGAGGTATGAAATGTGGAAATTGCTGAATACCGACATTATTAGCGACTCACACGAGTCTAATAGTCGTAAAGGTTGAAAGAATTTTACTTTTCTAGACTGTAGTTTGTGGTTTTCTGTAACTTTTCGTGTGTTGGATGCCGTTTGCACATTACCGCCAGCGCTGACTAAAAAGATCATTAAATCATAAAATACATAGGTGATTAAAAAAATCGAATTAGTTCGTTAGATAGATTAACAAAAAATATTGGACACGTGTTATTCTTTTTTCATGTAAACAAAAAATTAAGGCAATACAGTGCGTTGAAAACTCTTCTGACGTCACATTTCGGTACAATTTTCTCCGGATATTGCCAACGGAATCCTATTATTAAGTCTCCGCTGTCCGTCCGTCCGTCCGTCTGTCTGTCGATCAGCTGATCAAGAACTGTAATAGATTATAGACAGTTGAAATTATCTGTGTATTTCTATTACCGCTATAATTATAATATAAAAGTTAAAGGGGACAAAATACAAGAAAATTGAGTTTTTTCGGTTTATGGTACGGAACCCTTCCCTACGTGTGAAAGTCCAACTCGCACTTTACCTGTTTTTTTTGCTAAAGTATAATGTCGCACTGCCCGGCAAAGGTCGCTCCCATAGCTTTCCAACAGTATTTATGGCCGAAATGTTAATATTACCCAAAAATCGCCAATCTTCACCTCACAACATCACCATAACCAAACACTTCCAAATCACCCTTTATCACGCATTATAATAATTTTATAATCCTCCTTTACACCTAAGGACATGCGTAAACCGTATCCCATACAAACATGTCTCCAATAACCGTATCTTCTAAACCGTTTCAACAAACATCGTAACCGTTTAAAAACGTTTAATCACAATCTTGAGACACAAGATAACGGTAATGACGGTCGTAATCGAAAACCGTATTAACAAGGAAATGGTATTTACTTGGGCGGAGTTACGGTTATTTGAGAATGGCGGGTAGTTAGCATGTTTCGAGCCTATATGACTGGAGTTCCTAACAATGTACGGTACAAATATTTTCTTAATGTCCTACGGCAATCAACGTATTTCCGAATACAAACGTATGATTCATACCAATCAAATCTCACTGAACTCCACAATATATCTTATCGAAACAACTGTATCGAGTTCAATAAAGTTTGAAGATGCAAATCTTCAGTAAATGTTTTATTGGGACGGCGGTCTTCAACCCTGCAATAAATGATAACGTGGAGCTCCTTATGCGGGGCGTAACGACCACGATACGATACGAAAGCATTCGTGTTTTATGAACAATCACGTGTCTTTATTTTGTAGACTTCTAGGCAAGCGTGCTCCATCTTTTACCACATCATCTCTTACCATCAGGTGAGATGGTGGTCAAGCGCGTGCCTATAAATAGTAAAAAAAAACTAGGTTTCCAAATCTATGGTAGGCGTCAGATAATTGACTTTCTAAATATCAAAAATAGAAATCAAGACAAAAAGCTGTGCAGAATCGATTTCTATCGTGATCCTTTACGTTATCTTGTAATGAAAAACGGTTTACAATTTATTAGTCGGTACCTACGAAGAGATATAGGTACTCGTATATTAAGGAAAGGTGTACTTAATTGCAAGTTTATCTGAATAACGCAAAACCTGAAAGAGATCCTCCTCTTTCAATGTGCGCATCGCTGAAATGTACTGAGCAGCTGTTTTTCATTGTCATGCCGTATGGTATATAAAAACGGTGAATTTTCACATTTTGGCCGACGACCTAGTATCATGATGACACGGGAACATGTTAAAACATGTCTTGCTGGTACGCCAAGTTAGCAAGAAATCGTCAGTTATAAAACGAAAACATAACCCTTATACCGTCTTATCAGTAAGCAAAGGTCTGAACGCACACGCGATCTGCCCACCATAGGGTTGCCATCCTTGAATATGTTTAAATTCTAACATTTTTCCGTACATAGTAGTGTATTTTTTTGTTATCGTCACGCCTTTTCCCTTGAGAGCTGGATGGAAAGAAGGCCGATGTTTTTTTTACTAAAGTTTCGTTTTATATTATTTTGAGGGTAGTTTTGAAGAGATGTAAGTGTTATTTATAAAAGGTGTTACGAATTTTATTTTATGAGTTATAAACTAGTTTTGAATGTTTTGAAATTTCTTAAAGACACGAAAATGCTCTAAAATGTTTATCGTTTATTTGTAAAGTGTAAATGATGTACTAACTGAATATACTTGTCATTGCATTGACTTTTTGGTAGTCTCTTTTGTCTATCCCACTATCCACCGAAATCTGAATGAAGAATTTGAATTAAATTTTGAATAATTGTCCAACTATGTTTTAGCCTAAAAACCTGTGGAATTGTGGCATTTAAGTTAGTTTGACACGCTTTTAATTCCAAATAAACAATTCAAAAATAGGCCCTTAGGCTAACCCCGCTGTAATTGTATCTTCGCAAGCTTCGAATAAAAATCCATCTATTAACAGCTCACACCAAAATCTGCATGTTGTGTTCCCCAATAAATTAAAAACGCTGGTTTATGGAAAAACCATTATCAATAAAAACCAATTCATAAATACTCCCGAGTAAACCGCACAAAATGCTCAACACAATTAAAATCATACCCGACTTAATGTCGCTATCAAATTACTGAGAATACCGGACATAATTAAGCTTAATAAAGCCAAATAGTTTCCACCGCAAATAAAACCTCTGTTAATGGAACAATCTAGCCTTTTGGGCACACGCAAATTTTAAATCAAATTATGGCAAGCGAAACTGCGATATACCGTTATAGTATAGTCTTTGCAATTCAGCGCACTTCATGTGACATTTATTTCGTTGTTTTAAAGTACAAACTCCAACAATCGACGTTGAGCTTTCTTAATTTGCAACGAGTATACCACAATACGTCCGTAATGACATTTTGTCCGGAAAAAGTGGTTCGGACCGGACGTAATCGGTTTAAACCGGTTTTACTTTTAGAACAATATAGTTTGACGGTTTAACTCGATTGCGGTGGTTGAAAGCCATGTTCTCGGGAATAATGCTTTTGATGGATTTGTGTGTGCGCGGTATGTTTGAGTGAGAGCCGGTTCCGTGAAAATTGTGTGGAGAGAGAGATTTTAAAATTGTTTTGCTGTTTTTGCTGAATAAGACTGAATTGAAAAATGTGAAGTGTTATTGCGTTTTTCCATTTGCATTTTTCAGTAGCTGCCCGGAGCCTGTTAACGTGGTAGGTACTCAACATAAGTGGTTCAATAAAGCTCAACAGATGCCTACTCCTTCCGAGAAAAGAGGCGAAATAATCTAATGTTATAAAATATTGAATTAAATTTATTTTCAGTCTCTTCTGTCCCACTGCAGGGCAAAGGCGTACCTTTCCTCCTTCAATTCCTCCTGACTTTGGGCAGGTATAGATCTATCCTGTCGATAGGTGTCATACCGCCAACGTCGCGTCGCCTGTAAAATATGTTTCTTACAAAATATAAAATCCCTGAAAGTATGTAGATAAGTTTTCGAGTTGACGTGAAGCGTAGCGAATCGGTTATCAGCTACGACGCTGTAGAGCCTACGCCGTAGCGACTACGAAGTTTGCTACGGCGTAGCAGCAAGGGCAATCACTTATGATAACCTGTCTACTGGGAAGTGTTAGGTACGTTTGATTGTCGTTCGTTGTATATGTGTATGGATGTTCGTCTGTTTCTTCGTAGCACCTAAAGTACTCATCAGATTTGGACAATTGAGGTGCCGCTAGATTTGTTTGAGTCCACATAACATGGGCTGTTAGTATAATATGGCGTATCTTGTTAAATCTGCATTATATTGCGGCTAAGAAATACAAAATAATTATGTTGCAAAAAAGTTCTACATAAAAAATTAAGTTTTAAATCAAGTTACACGTTGAGAAAGTTGAAAATTACCCAAATTCCTGAAAACATTATAAAATGTATATTTTTTCAAAGATTTTGTTTCTCAATAGAATCAACAGTCTCTTGATATTTTACTGTCATATTTAACAGTAAATAAATTCCAACAGAGCCCGAATTTTATTGACGCCTGCCTTCAGGGATTCAGGAATTGTACATTAACGCGTAAAGTCCTGAATAAATGTATGAGCTGTTAAGTATTCATTGTACGGTACGATGAAACGTCACCTATTGGGATTTCATTTGGCAGATGTAACTTGTGTATGTTATTTATCGCTATATATCCATTTGTTTCTAAAAGGTTATATATTATATACCTCCAGCTTCTGATGATGACTATCGTAGATAGTGACTTTGGTCAAGAGTATATTCCTTTAACTTCTTTATGTATAAATATTTCTAATATAGCTTTATGTGGAATTCCTTTTTAGCGGGATTTTATTCTAAGGATTTAATTTTAGAGTTAGTAAGATTTAGAAATTTAAATTTAATAGTCTTTTTTATATTATCTTTCTACTGGTTTAACTAGCATTATGCCAAAATCTTTCATTACTGATGAGTGATTGACAGGCAACACAGCCGAAACTACTGATCGTAGAAAGCTGAAATATGGCATGTCGGTTCCTTGGGGACTGTAGGGGAGCACTAAGAGAGAATTTCCTGAAATTCTTACGGGAACGGAAACGCGAGCAATAGCTAGTATTTTATACCACACTATCAGTCCCGATAGTTTCTTTTTTCTTTCGAAATGCTAACATTTTCTTCATAAAAATAATCTATTGTAAATGTAACCAATCCAGGGACGACGCAAACATACAAAATGGCCATCAAAAGTAGTAGTCAGTAGTTTAGGGAGAATTCGGTACATAACGTACACGCGCACGAAATAATTATACACTCATATACAAATAAGGATAGATTTTAGAACGCCACTCTCCTTTAAAAGACTTCGGTCTATTCAGAATTTTATAACAAAACTGCTAAATACAATATGCAGAGTTACATTATCAGTAATATTACGTCACACATACCGTATGGCCGCACTCGCGCGTTAATTAAAACGATATAATAAAGTTGAGCCGCCATTTTAACGACGCCGATAACGGTTGACAGGGCTGTCGGTTGTAGGGTATGTTCTATTCAATAGTTGAGACACACAAGTGATACAGAATGTGAGATTATACAAGAAATAGTTAAAGACATTCTATCCCTGACCTAATCTCACCATCTCTCTTTTACTACCGGAATATCAGACGTACTACAGGGTAGTATCCGTACTTGGTCGATATCCCGGCAAGTCGTACCTACTCAGCGCTTCTCCTCCACTTTTATTATGCGCACAGCTAAAGTGTGGAACTTTCTGCCAGTATCGTGTGTTCCCTTCCACATATAGGTAACCCGTTTGGCTTCAAAGTTAGAGTTAACAGGCATCTTCTGGGTGCGCTTGCTCTCCATCATAGACTTCATCCATTTTTTTTTTTTTATAATGGGTTTGCTCTTGACTCTAGTCTATGTCAGAGATGACAGAGACAAAGTCTACGATGGAGCGAGCCTACCCAGAAGGAGACTGTTCACTCTAACTTTGAAGAGATTAGGGTTGTAAGCTTTTGGAAACACAGACGCAGGCAGAGAGTTCCACTCCTTTACTGTGCGCATTATAAAAGACGTTTGAAAACCCTTAGTGCGAATTGGTGGAATAGCCACAAGGTAGAGATGGTAAGATGCAGTGCGTTTGTCCGATGGTAGAAGGGGGCCGGTGGGATGAGGTCGTGGAGTTCTTGGGCACACTCACCGAAGTACAATCTGTAGAAGACCGACAAGCAGGCAACCTTACGGCGATGAGCCAAGCTATGTAGCTTGGCATCCACCAGTTTTACGTCGCCGATGAGCCTCTTAGCTCTGCGTTCCACCGAGTCAAGCGCGGCAAGCTGATACTTAGCTGAGCCCAAAGGTGGCTACAATACTCCATGCAGGATCGGACTTGTGCTTTATAAAGGGTTAAAAGCTGTCCAGGCCTAAAGTATCGCTTCACCCTATTTAGGATGCCCAGCTTTTTGGCCGTAGTTTGGGCTTTGTACTCGATGGTGGCGCCGAAGTTGAGACTGGATGTCAACTCCATGCATAAGAGCTCGAGCCGATCAGTCACAGGAACAGATACACCACGAAAAGTAGGAGCTTGGTCAAAACGACTCCTTTTTGCGGTAAAAAGACACGCCTGTGTTTTAGTGGCGTTAAAAGTGACCAGATTGTCATCACCCCACTGGGAGACAACGCTTAAGATCAAATTTGTCCGCTCTACCATGGCCTCTCTCAAGGAGCAAACTTCAATCGTTTTTGATCAGGCGTGATTGTGACCAAGAGCAAGCCCATACCTAAATAAAAAATAATCCCATATAAACGTCGAGGTTTTCAGTTCGTAGGAAGCTACCTCTTTTGGTTCGGCATCGCGTACCTCGAAGTAAGCTTCCTCTTTAAGTTCGGCAACGTGTACGTACCCACTGGTCTCTGCTTTAACAAAAATAAACATTTAAAGCGTGTTAATACCGTGTGCAAGGGAACTTCTTCCGCGGACTAGAAGAAGTGTCGGTAACCTGTGGCGAGATAGGCAGACGAGATTGTTACCATGTATCATGTAGAACCTGGATGAGGCTGGCACAAGAACGCTCATTAGTGGGCGAAGCCGGGCGTATATGAATGATGATCATGATGGTGATGAATTGCATTTCGTCGCACAACCTGTAACCATAAATTCAGTAGCTGCGGGATCCAGAATATTCAAGGTAACATATTTTGCGTCGAATTACCCTTCCCTCTATTTATAAACTGTGCACTTACTCGTACATTGCTGCAATCATCAGAGATGCTACTCAAACATCATCATTGGTCGTTGCCAGATTTTCTCTGCACCACTTTTCGCCCCTACCAAAAATATTCACGTAAAAGTCCAAATAAAAGCACTACTTATTCATCGGTTCCCTTTCCCCAAACAATGCACTTTACCCCCAGTCTCAAAACAAAAAGCATACATAAACAAACAAACAAATAGACAGACAATAAATATCTCGAAACGCATGACAACCCTAATGGGCGCTCTTTTACAAAGCGACGCGCAGGTGTGAACTGGGCGCCGATTGGTCGGTTTTTATTTTGAAGTACAATTGTTTTAAAATACGTGTTAGTAGCTCTTTGTTTTGATATGCCAGCGATTTTGTGAAAGAAAGAAAGCTTACATTTTATTTAGCACATACATGAAACACGAACGGTACATAAAAATAACAAAAAAGTATGCCAGAAACTAGTGAAACTATTGAGTGAAAGGTTGCGCTGAATTTTTCATAACAGTTGAAAAATATTGTTTCTTCTAGCTATAGGCACTTGTCTCACCGCCGCCGCCGGCGAGGAAGCGAATAGCTATCGACTATTTGCTCGCTGAAGAAAGGGACAAAAGATATAGATATCTTGTGAGTAAAAGAGACATATACATGCATAGTCGATAGCTGGCTGTTCACACTGCCGGAGAGCGGCTCTTACCTGTAGTTGATCGCAGGGACAAGAGCTATTAAAATTGTACTCGCTCAACGACACTCGCTCGGCGATGGTCGTTTGGCGGGCAGAACTCACCAAACAGCGATAATTTCTACCTATAGTGCGGTCACTCGCTACTCGCTGCTCGCTGGCGGTGAGACATGTGTCATACTGTTTTATGTAGATGAAAACTGCGTACCAAAAACCATTTAGGTATCCAAAATAGGTCAAGTGATGCGAAGAGTTCCGTACCATAAACCAAAATTATCACGTTACTTGAAAACCCTATTATTTACCTATTTAACGTTCTAGTGCCAATAGAAATATACAATTGTGATAATTTTAACTGTCTAGTTGTTGCAGTTCATAGATAAAGTATGACAGACAGGCGGACCGACGGACAGAATAAAGCGGAGCTTCGTAATGTTAATTCACTGGTTCCGTTTAATAATTCATATCGCCTATGTCACTTGAGCACTTAAGACGAATCTAATGATATCTAACTAAACTACATCCAGTCTTTTAGGCTACAGGGCGTACCAAAATACATAGGCATAGATAGACATACCTAGGTATATCGACTCGAAAAACATAACCCCTTCTGGGGCAGTCGGGTAGAAAACGCCCTTTCCGCAGGCGGAACCGTAGGCACGTTTAATAGTATGAATTGACAGCCAGCAGCTGTCACCAACATCCCTCCAAGCAAAATGCAAACATTGCCCTACTCAGCGAAAAGTGAGTAAAAGTAAGATGAAGATAATGCTCGCAACAAGAGCAATAAATTGCCTCCAGCAGTAAATAGGAATAAATCGGTGACACCCGTTCGTGTGGTGGAGATGTACATGCTTACACAGCGAATTATAGGGGAAAAGCAGGAAATATGCTTGTGGATAGCGATTTGAATTCTGATTTTTTTTTTAGCATAAAGTCAATGTAGGGAATTACTGACGAGCTAACTAAACTAATCTATATAATAATAATGATTTTATTATCAGGCGACTAAGGCCCATAGATAAAATACACAAAATTAAAATAGGTATTCAAAATTATATTAAACAATAATAAACTAATACATATTGACGACTGAAACCTAGTCAACACTATGATAATTATACACGTAACGTTGTCGGCGTCGTGTTTCGCTGCGTGGTGTTGCGTAAACGTCCTCGGAAACGTCGAAATACTACACGTTTCGGCCAAAAGTCCTCTTTTAAGATCTGTAAATGCTGGGTTGGAACTCGAGCCACGAATGACGTAAAGTCGATGTTGTGGTGTGATTCCAACCTTTCGACCCTCAGAGTCCACTTGGTCTTCTCTATCAAGTACTGCACGATATCCTCAACCCTTGTGAAGTGATGCAGACGTGAAATATACAGCTGCATCGAAGGCACAGCAGCATCTTCGGTCCACTCGGTGCGGTACCGTACTGATTACGAGAACAATGAATGAATTAAAAAAAAAAATACACAATGCGTCTGATTTATTGAATTTAGATCGAATACATGATACCACATTAAAAAAAAACAAGTGCACTATTGTCTTGTCGCAATCTCGACAAACCTGTCAATACACTGAAAGAAAGGAGATAGATTTCCTTCACCATAAAACCATAAAGCCACCTATGTAGGTCCGCTGGAGGAAAACTGTAACACCGCAACCCTCTTTTCCCCTCGTCTTTTTTCTTATCCGCAATCAGGAGGGGTCGTTGTCAATACAGGGTTAATACAGATTGCAACTAAATAGATGTTGCCAGTATCTTTACGTGCCTTTGTGCTCATGGATGAGTAGGTATTGCATTCGTGTTTAATGCTGTGGCAACGGTGGAAATTATGCGTAAAAAGGTAGCGCGGAAGGAAGTAAGAAGAGCGGTTTATTGTATGACCAAGTCAGCCATGCTTCTAACACTACACGCCCTAGCTCTTCAAGCCTTAACTTCACAAAAACTAAACCTTAGTCAAAATATGTGGCTTGGCCATTTCGCTACATTAACATGGGCGGTGAAAAATTTATTCACTGTTAATTATTTTTCTGTTATACTTTTTGTTTTATAGTTTTAATAGTTTTTGTAGTAACGAAATGGTCAAGACACATGTTTTGACTAAGTTGTAGAGTTTGTGAATTTAAGGCTGGTTGAGTTAGAAGCTTAGCTCTCTATGAGATTTGATTTTATTTAGCGCGATATACCCGCGCGAACAGTGACGTGCAGAATTTTATGAAAAGAGATGCAATTAGCCCGTGGTTGTCTTGCTCCAGCTACTTGCACCGTGTTACTTGTACAAACACCATAAATGAAAGGAAACGCCGTGGTGACCGGGTTAGCCTGTCAGCCAGGTTACTGTGGGAGGCTGCGTAAAAAATTGGACTTTCTGTAGGTATGTTTCCTTATAATATTGATGTTAGTAACTAGGCTCAAAGGTTTCTGCGGAATCTGTTCGAAAGAGGCACTGTAGCCCTGGAACGCAAAAGGCACTAGGAACACGGATGGGTTTTAGTCAGTAAGAGTCTGACACTCCCTCCTGCTTCATCCAGAGGGGGAGGAGTAATTTTATGATTTCCATACTTAATAAAAAGGCTCAAAGGATTGAGGACTTTAAAAGACTTGACAGGTTAACGCCACGAAAGTCACGATTAACTAAACTTAAAATAAAATATAAACACAATCCACTACAGACCACGACTTTTGGTTGCCACGCAGACTTTTAAGTACTTTTTAAATAAAAGCATTAAAACATTAACTAAGTTCTACTCAATTTACTTCATAAAATGCTTTTAGTAAGACTTCAAAACCCACGCGCCTGAAGAAATATCCTTTTATAGTGAAGGTTAAGAAAATTCTTTGTAAAGCGGTTTGTGAAAAAATTGCTTACTAAGTGAAATTATTGTGTTGAATTGTGAAACAATGTCGACTGAAACGTTTTGGTCATCGTTTGCTTTGGTTTTTAACCGACTTATTCAAAAAGGAGGTGGTTCTATGTTCGGTGGTAGTATGTATTTTTTTTATGTATGTTCACCGATTTCTCCGCCAATTCTGGACCGATTTAAAAAATTCTTTTTTTATTCGAAATCATATACTCCTGAGGTGGTTCCATTGTCACTAAGTTAGAATCTGATGATGGGATCCCATGAAAATCGATGGAAACCCTCAAATTCAAAATTTCTAACGCAATTCAGATATTCGTGCCTGGTAATCATCATCTCACGTTGCTGAGCTAATGATGGAAGGTATAAGTCAGGATCTGATGGTGGGATCCCATGTAAAATGTTTGTTAAGCGATATTTTCGCCAATTGTTGATTTGGATGATTCGTTTTTTGTTTGGAAGAGTATTTTCTCGGACTGGTCTCATTTAAATTTGGTGAAGATTTGATGAAGAACTTCGGAGGTAGGCAACGGAACTCTTCAATAAATGATAGCAAATGGATCGGGATTTCTGAAATCGCATGTCTGTTGATTGTTTACACCAGTTCATAACATAACATCACGCTGGCTCGCTGTGTTTGTGGTTTCACTTTTTAGTGGTACCTGCGTTCCACTAAAAAGTGAAAAAAAAACCGACTTCAAAAACAAAAAACTTTACTATTTTATAAAAACAATACAAAGTAAAAAATAACTTTCATTACGGAAGTCGGTGTTTTTAGTTTTTTCGTTTTTGAACACCGACTTCCGAAATTAAAGTTATTTTTTACTTTGTATTGTTTTTATAAAATAGTAAAAGGTTTTAAAAGGACAGTAGGTAGTTTCTAAGCCATTACTGGACATAGGGCTACTAAGTGTCCAAGATGTTTATCTTCTCTGATGTGCGTCTTTTATAATGCGCACAGCAAAGGAGTGGAACTCTCTGCCTGCGTCTGTATTCCTGAACATAACCCTAATTAAGATTTGGTACAGCGAGTTCAACTTACCCTGAGCCGTTAGCACTACTTTCAAAACAACTGTTCTTCAACACAATATTAGGCTATTCTAGTAAGAAAGAACCCTTGCAGATCGCTTAACCAATACGACTATCAGAGACGTGACTTAAATTCCCGAATCAACATGGTAAACTAATGAAACAGTATTCTCGCTCCCCATTTTCGTATTCAACCCTAGAACGGATGAAAAAGAATAATGGCCGTTTGTTTTCTTGCTTTTTTCTGAACCCCCTTCCCGCCTTAAAGTCAGTTTCCACTGTGACTACATAAAAGTCGTCTTGTTCGATTTGACGCGGCTTGTGGCACGATTAACTGTCGTCCGAGATTGTATGCCAGTGTGATCCTGTCATTCTTCTCTGGCGTCACGACTCGAAAGAATTTCTACTGAAGCAGAATAGAACGAAGCATTGTTTGTAATTTTATTCCGCTGTCGCACTGTGGCTCAGCGGAGCAATTATTGTTGTCTATACATGGAAAGCTTTAGAACTCTTTTACACAAACTCTATTCTGTGGGTACAATGGCAGTCTAAGGCTAGGTTCATATGACCGGAATCTACTGAACGAGACGATAGAGAACTTGTACCGCGCGTTAATGTAAACGATAAACATTATTTAGTGTGATCTTGTACCGCGTAGTTAGTTGTTCTGCGCGAAACCCTGGGTCATATGAACTTAGCCTAAGTCTAAGTTATACACTCAGCGGCACGGAATGTGGCCCAAGCGCGCTATATGGTTTATTATCAAAAATGAAACGCAAAACAGGGTTTTTTTTTGTTGTAAAATTTAAATGTTTATTCGAATCTTAAATGCGAATGATTAATTAACAAAAAGTGAGTTAACTTTATTAAAAATTTACAAAGTTACAAAAAAGACATTAAGCTCTAAGTTTAAAAAAAATGTTTTACAATTAAATTTACAAAATAAAGCTATGGTACTTAAAATTAATAGCGCGTATTTCCACCTCTGGCCCTGATGACCGCCTGCATGCGGTCAGGCATGCTGTGGATTATGTTTTTAATGTCCACATGGGGTATTTCTTCCCAGGCGGCCACCAAAGCGGTTTTTAATTGACTGATAGTCTCTGGAGGGTTGGGACTGGATCGGATGCGTCTTTTAAGCATATCCCAGACATGTTCTATGGGATTCATGTCTGGGCTTCGTGCCGGCCACTCCAATTTATTAATTCTCACCTCCGACAGGTAATCATCCACGCAACGTGCAGTGTGAGGTCGGGCATTATCTTGCATTAAGATGAAATCTTCGCTACCGATGAATCCCATGAATGGTAGAACGTGTTCTTGAAGGATCTCTTCAATGTAGCGCACTGCCGTTAGACGACCTGCAACTACTGCCAACTCTGTGCGTGCGTCTGAACAGATCCCTCCCCAAACCATAACTGATCCACCATGGAAACTGACGGTTTGCCTGGTAGTTATTGGCAGAAACCTCTCCCCATGCCTTCTCCATACACGTTCGCGGCCATCTGGAGCTCTTAGGGCCACTCTGCATTCGTCAGTCCACAGAACTTTACTCCACTGCTCGTGTGTCCAATTTGCGTGTTCGCGAGCGAACCGAAGTCGAGCTACACGATGGTGCCGGAGCAGTTCTGGACCTCGCGCTGGTCTTCGAGCACGCAGATCCCGTTCCTCCATTCTCCTTCTTATTGTCCGCTCACTTACGTTGACCCCTCTTGCCGTTTGTAGCCGCTGCCGTATTTCAACCGCAGTAAGGAACCGATTTCTCAAAATTGCGAGAGCGATAAATCGGTCATCTCGCGCTGATGTACACCTAATACCGCCACTTCCAGGTCTCCTCGTGTAAAGGCCGGTCTGGTCGTACCTTGTTAAGGCGTACCTGACAGTTGTACGCGGTACATTTAAAGTTTCAGCAATCTCTCGCTGCGTTCGCCCCTGACTCCGAAGCAACACAGCTTGAGCAACTTGAGCTGAAGTTAGAGGCATTATGTTCCAATTCTGGAAGCATAAATTACTACAGATTAATTAAAAAATAAAACAATAAAGATTAAAATGCACGATCATTAGAATATCGAGTTTTAACTCACCCGTGTCTTGTGCGTTGCAGTAACGAACTAACGTTAAGTGTCACAGAAATGAAACAAATTAACAAATTTAAGTGCTTACCCTCTTAAATTAACAAAAACAAACGTCCTGACAAACTGCCACTTGAAATTCTTATACGCGATATCAAAATCGCCTGTTATCGGTTTGTTTAAGTTTGGGCCACATTCCGTGCCGCTGAGTGTAGTTGACACAGAAATCTACCTTTGAATGGACGGGAATAACTTTATATGACGGTTAAAATGTCTGTTGTCTTATCAGTGAAGATTCCATTTGACTTTAATGTTAATGTTTTGATAGTTAACTAGTTAATCCACACATCCGGGCCGTGCCCGGGGCGTGGACGGACAGGGTTCGTACGGTGCGTACACTTTAAATGAACTCGTTCACACACGTTCCTGTCTGAGCCGCCCGGGACGTGTCGTGTCACGTAGTGACAGATCACGGTCCATCTTGAAATGCTCTGACATCTCTTTTTCCTTCTGTAAGTTCTAGGTAAATTCTCTAGTTTCGGAATTATTTCGAAAGAGTCACCGCAGCCCTGGAACGCAAAGGGCATGAGGAGGAACGCGGATGAGTTTTAGTCAGTAGAGTCTGACACTCCCTTCTGCTCCGTCCACAGCGGGAGGAGTCATTTGATGACTTCGAAGCCTTAAAAAAATCACATTTCTACTGCCTAGGTATTCCACCGTTTTTATTGCTTGTAAATTCGTCGTCTCAGTGGAAACTGCCTCTAACTCAGTGGCTTGGGGTCGAATCACATCGTTACCTCTATTATGAGGATCGTTAAATTTTTCTCCAAATTATTTCGTGGATGATGAAATTCACCGTTTTCTTGTCGGGAGCTTGATGAGATAGTTAATTGAGTTTCTTTTTGTTTTCTTTTTTTTAAATTATTTACAGTGTGACCAACTTTCAGATAAGTATATTATTTTTCTGCAATGTTGATGTAGAACTAGTTGTTTAATAACAATGAATGACATTTGAACGTAAATAAATCCAAAAAATAATCACCAAATCATTATCGTTATCAAAGCCAATTTTGTTCTTAATCTGAAATCCATCTGTTTTTTTTTTAAAGACCATGGACAAATTATAAAATACCCAAATTATCCACACTAGGTATAAATCGTCATAACATAAACTTTGGAGAAAAAGCAAAAAAGACTCCATACTAAACGAAGCGAACAACTTTACAATTAAATACCACACTCCCCTTAAACATTACTAACAAGAAAACAATAAATTCCCCATGCAACTACAAATACACATGTGTCAGTAGGAACGCTATCTTCACCGACAATTTACGTTCAGCTATATTTCTCTTCACTCACTAGATCTTTCTAGTGAACATAATTCGATGTTTTATATTTACACGGACAGATATTGGCTGGCGACAAATTGTCGTCTTTTGACATTGGTGCAGCTGTAATGAACGTATTCAGTGTGTAGTCAGCTTTAGTTGCAGGGGTGGTGTGCAAGTCACTTTATATTGTGTGTTATTGCTGGGATGGCGAGAGATTCTAAGTTGAAATAGTGATCTGTAATTTGAAGTGTTTCATTTATTATTGCAGTTTTATTACATGTTATAAATGTTAACATGTAAAAATGAGGCAACAATAAGCCTTGTAAATAGACTAGTAACTGCTTAGTTGGTTTTATTTATGAATCTCGATGAATTTTCACCTTATGAAAATGTTATGAAGACATAATTAAATACAAATCTGTATTCTAATTTGTGTGGAATTCGTGATAAGTGGATACTTGCGGAAGGCAAAGCTACCTGTTAGCTTTAAAAATTAAGTAATACTTATATGTAATTAATTGTTAATTTTGTACCTACGCAATTGTTCTTTATTGAAATAGCAAAGTTACCGTTGCGTATCAATAACTCAAGTAATCACGGATTTGCAATAATTTTCTTACACTTATAACAGTGGAGCCAGAAACTAAACATTTGCTCAGTCTTTGAAACCTAAAATGAAGCTGTTTTCTTTAAAAGGGACAAAACACTTGCCACCATATCTTATCAAAAATAAACCCTCGTAAGCGTAGGATGTCTTTGGTGATAAAAATTATCTGTAATCATCATTAACTATTTATTTCTCTCCAAAAATATTCTCGCGTTGTGAAAATGTAAAAGAAAAAAACTTGGCAGCCCTGTTTCTTCCCATTCG
The DNA here is from genome assembly GCA_950371165.1 of Lacanobia oleracea. Lineage (NCBI taxonomy): Eukaryota > Metazoa > Arthropoda > Insecta > Lepidoptera > Noctuidae > Lacanobia > Lacanobia oleracea. Next base: position 14,626,661 of record OX493412.1, read on the forward strand.
AGAGCACGCTGTAAAATCTTGTTCATATTTTTATGGACTATAAAGCGTAGAAAAAATACTATATGCCATGTCTTATTTCTTTAAGCAATCGAGTGTGTTGTTTCTTGTGATGAATATTTATGTGGCGTACGGCGATGGGCCATTGTCACTTGGTGGACATTCCCCATCCATTTGCGCAAAACTTTTTAGCAGCATTGTTGTGCGTTCAGCTAAGGAGTGAAATTCCAAAGAGTGTGTTTACTGATAGCTTTAACTTTTCAATCAGAGTAAATAGTTTACGTCTTGCTGGCGCGTGCTATCATCGACCACAACATCGCTTCCCTCAGGTGATATGGTTTGACCACTATGTCACCTGGGGGTGTGGTCACGCGAGCCTACCAAGATAAAATACAATTTTTTTTTCCACAGTGACATAATGCCGAAGAATCGTGTATTTTTTTGCAGATATTTGATTTAACTACGGTAACAACTATTTGTCATTAAATATATATGTTCAATTATTTTATAACGTTACATAGAAAAGTGTAAGTGAAGGAAGTGTGAAATCAATTTGATATTCAATCATTTATAATTATAACCTAAAGTACGTTAGTAAATAATATAATAGAACTGTGAAATTATTGTATGTAAGAAATTCAAATTTCACTCGAGTTTTCTTGCGTATACTTTACATAGCATTGTAGCAGCATATAATTTCATTAATAAAAGAAGTTACGTTTTTCTGAAAAACAAACATACGGCTTGGATATATTATATGACCTAGGCAAAGTTCTCTAAAACTATGTATTTATTATTTACTTATGTACAATAGTAAACTTCATGTACAATAGTGGTAAAGAATAACAGCCGCACAGATCGATCTTCAAGGTTAAACAACGCTTACCAAGGTTGGTCTGTGGATGGGAAAACACTGGAATTCAGCCGGTCAATGGAAGCCGACCCCAATATAGTTGGGAAAAGGCTAGGCAGATGATGATGTACAATAGTGTTACATAGGCGGACTTAATGCAACAAGGCATTCTCTACCAGTCACGTTTATTCTCCCAAAACGAAGGTAGACCACAGCTGTGAGGGATCACAAAAAGCTTAGTTAAACTATAGAGATAGTATTATGAATGAATACAATTCCCACATCAACTCGGGTCAAGCTTCACAACAGCTCTATTAAATTAACCCTTGGTTAAAATTCTCTATTGTTGCCCTATTTGCCAACCCTTGGTTACATTAGGCCTTCAACACCAACTTATGACACGGTAGGTACAGTCAGCGTCGGACTACAGAATGTTCTAAATTATATACACAATTAAAAAAAAAACAACGGGTTGCACTCCGGGAGTGCCGGCAGAAGTGAAAACTTGAATACGTGCTTCTCTCCCTCCGTCTTACGAATTTTCGATCAGGTCACATGTTCTGACGTGAGTTTAACATTTTTTACCCATCACAAAAAAATGCACAACGCCGCTAAAGTTTGCAGGACACGTGACCGTCTTATGAATTTTCGATCAGGTCACGTGTACTGACGCGAGTTTAACATTTTTTACAGTTTTCACTTCAAAAATTATTTAGTAGATATTCTTTTCAGAATGACAGTGATTGTCGTGTTCCTATTGCGTTTATTCTAACTATTGCTATGACTTGCTCAGCAGATATTATGTAGGTATCTGGATATCTACATAATAACTATAGTTTATGCATGTTTTTTTACTGTCTCAGGCTTGTCACCTGATTAAAAATAAGATGATTCCGTGCTTCGGAAGGTACGTATAACCAGGTGGTCCCGGCCGCCAAATGGCGGTCGTCAAATAAACCATGTCACGAGACCCTTGAGGTGGTCTCGAAAATCTGACACTACGGTGTGTGGGGTCGTTAGACCTTACTGCCCACACGATAAGAAGAAGAACTAGTTTAATTTTGTTATTATTTAATTTTTATAACTTCATTCTTCACAAGGGCACAAAAGGTGCTTCAGAGCATTCATAAACGGTCAAGGGAGACGAAGAGTCAACATGTTTTGCTCCTTAATTTTTACGGAACACACTCAGAATGACAGTCGCTTTTATTTGGACAGCACAACATATTAAGGACTCTTTTAAAATTAAGGGACATGAGTGGTGGACAGTTTTCGAAAGGTGATAATTTGAAAGTTTGTTTATTACACTCAAAACACTTTTCAAAGAAGAAAATTATATACAAAGAGAAGGACAAAGAGGTTAGTTATTTATGAATATGGGAATTGTCCGTTCTCTTTTCGTCCCTTTCGCCGCTGACTGTACTTTAAACGCCCATTGTTCTCTCCGATGTTTCGAGGTTATTATTAACAGTACAAGCCTGTCAGTATGCAGGCTTCTGTTGTGTTACAATAGACGTAGTGGAAGCTGATCGGATTTCTATTCGATGATTTCGTTGCTGAAATGCTGACGGTAGTTTGAGAGACGTGATTCGCAGAATAAAGTTCAGTTTAGTGGGTTTATTAGAACATCGGGAATATAGGTCCGTGGTTTTTTTACTATTGATAGGCACGCGTTTGACCACTATCTCCCCTGATGGTAAGCGATGATGTGGTCGAAGATGGAGCACGCTTGCCTAGAAGTAACCTATTCACTCTTGATTTAAAGACTCCCAGATTGTAGCTATCAGGATAACACAGACTCCGGCACGGCCACTCCTTAGCTGTACACACTATGAATGTGTTCCCAAAACGTTTCGTGCGTGTGGGTGGGATTTCCATCATGTACCGGTGGCGCTTCGCTGTTCGTCTTGTGGTCCGATGATGGAACGCGGCTTGACGGCTTTAAATTATGCAATTCCGTCGCACATTCACCAAAATGCAACCATTAGAAAACCGACAGGCTAGCAATACCTTGATGCTCAAGTTTTTGGAGTTCGTACCGAGACTTCTCTGTGAAAAAGAATAAGTCGTCGCGTCATCACCAGCCATGTGGGTAACGTGTTACACAGTTACTGAACAAATTCCGCAACCCTGGCAGGACTGGTATAACATTTGACTACACGGTTGGCGCAGTGTTTGAGCGATGGGCTGCTGCGACGCGTGTCGTGGGTTCGATTCCCGCACGGAACAAAAATTTGTATGGCCTACAGATTGTTTTTCCGGGTCTGGCTGTTTGTGACTTTGTATGTTTGTAAACGCACCCACGATACCGGAGAAATTCTTAGAGTGGGGCAATGTTTTTTTTTAATTTAAACAGTTTCGGTTCAGCAGATCCGGAAAAAACTAGCTGTGACAGACGGACAGACAGACGGACACCCGAGTGATCCTATAAGGGTCCCGTTTTTTGTTCGGAACCCTAAAAACACTACCCAGCAGTTGTACCCAGCTGCATCCGGTTAAGCTGAAAGTTTTGTAAAGCTGAAACATTGTAGAGAAAAGGCTTGGACTTCTCCTAGTTAACCAATTAATCTGCGTATTAAAGAACAGTCTTTGAAACTTAGGTATATTTGAGGGGTAGCATTGATGTACTTCTCCTTCTTTGCTTCTTCAGGTGGTATGTTTATTCATTCCAATATTTTAAACGCACTATTCAATCTATGATCGATGAAAGGGTCACATTAACTTGCTCAGTTTAGAAAATTTAGTGCTTTATCATGTTTTTAATTCCTGTGTTGAAGTTAATTGCTTTATGAATATTGACTCAACTTTAGTGCAAACCTGTTTTGGATGCGATATGATGAAGTACCTTTTTTTTTTAAGGATCTGTAATCATCAAATGACTTCTCCTGCTTTGGGTAAAGCAGAAGGGAGTGTCAGAATCTTACTGACTAAAACCCATTCGTGTTCCTCCTAGTGCCCTTTGCGTTCCAGGGTACGGTGCCTCTTTCGAACGAAGTCCGCAGCCCCAGCAGGATGATGAAGTACCTAAAATATAAATAAAACTGGCCTTGACCAAGACCGAAATAACTTAAATTTGTTCTTTTGGAAATCTACAAAAACTTGACAGATGAAACATCACAAAATTGCGTAATTTTATTCTTATTATATATATTTATCGCACTGAGATTGTTTTAAGAGAACCCAACGCTGAGTTAAGCTCACTTTTGTACATATATATAATTATAAGCTGCCCAATTGTATGTTTTTTTATGTGCAGTAAAAATAATAATTACCTTTATATCAAACACGAATACTAATAACAGACAAACAAATCTCAGAACATGATCTACGGACGAAGATATTTAATAATATTAATCCTCAGGAAATAAGTCTTAACCAAATTGACCCACTGAAAGGGTCAAAAATACAATAAGGGCAAGGGGAGGCGCGGGTCAAGTCGACACGAGTTTCCAAGTGACCATCCCTCTGGGGGATACATACGAAATACTAAATGAACTACTGTAGTGTGACCATGGGTTACCGTGTCCTACTAATATTATTAAAGTGAGAGGTTGTATGTTTTGATTATTGTTAAGCAATCAGAGGGCCAATACTACTATTTTTTAAGCAACGTTTGTATTCGAATCTTAGTCGCGATCTGTCAAAAATGTATGAAAAAATTAGGATTTATAAAAATTCTGACCGAGATGCCTTTGCTGATAACGAGATGACTTTGCTTGCTGTAGAATTAGCACGTATATGTCAAATGCAAAACAATTTTGGATGTTTGGATCTCGAGTTATGAGGAGTTTATATCGTGAGAGAAAGTTCCCTAGGGATTCCGAGTTTTACTTGAGCGAAGCCTCTCACAGTCTAGTCTGAAACAATTACCTAGTTTGAATTATTGTTAGGTTAGAAATACCAAAGGCAAGATGTAAATGACCCCAATTATATTGGAATGACGGCGACAGGATGTTGATTCGAGGGCAAGAAGACGGGGTTTTTTTTGGTTTTCTTCTATACCAATGTTTAGATTGCATTTTAATTGCTCATGAAATATATTTTTCTTGCTAATGTGTCAGGCAATAACCGTATTAGCTCGTAATCTTTGTGGTTTATGCCTTTAAACGTCCTTTGTGCAAAATAATGTTGTACGTTGTTAAACAAAAATAATTCTTCGAAAAGTTATTATAAAACCCAAAACACCCATAAATGCAGTAAGTAAATCATATCCCCGCTTCATTGTCATTCGGAATGATTACAGTTTTCTTTGTTCTTCATAATAATGCGAAGTATGAATAAAATTGACGTAAAACTTTATGTTCGTAGTTACCCCATACGACATATTTATTCCCTCGTATACGTTTACAATCTTGGTTTTTGTATAACTGCGTCATATTTCCCTTGAGGCAATCAAAATTTAAGGCACCGTGGTATTTTGATACACCCCATCTTACAACAAAAACTTATAGTGCTAAAAAGTTATATCTTGTTGATTCTGTAACGAAATGTGCGAACACACCAGCAAAATAAGCCTCCAAGGGATTATTCCAGAACAATATACTCACAAAACCAGGCTGCAATCAAGTTAATCCTCCCTACCCAAGCATAACACGACCTCAAAACATGGAAAATGTCAACAACGTACAGCTAAATTACTCGAAAGAACGCTCAAATATTAACCCACTTTAAAATGAAAAACACAAAAGGAAGACATGGAAAAACCTGTGGGATTTACCTCTATACCCAGGTGCGTCTGGCGGACATAATGCGGAATGTCCGGATACAAAAGAATATCCCTCTTCCAAATCCCCGGAAAATTTTAAGACGCCTTTAAAAATAACTGTGTCCTGTCCGCCGTCCGGTCGCGTGGTGACCCTACTCGATCCGGACCTTGTAATCCGTCTTGAGTCTAACATTTTTATTTTATTATGGATACACTAACTCGATTTTGTCATAGTGCTGAATAGGTAGGTACGTGCTTTTCGGGTATTTTTGATATGTCGTTGTTAGTTTTTGTGGATGAAAGTTTTATGTTTTTGGGTGGTTACAGTAGGTACAAGTCTAATAGTCGTTTGAGGATTTCTTTTTTTTTTTAATAGGCGTCCCGATAGCGGGGAAGAATATAACAAGAAGCTATGCGGTCTTCAACGAGCTTAAATTAAAATCGATAAATTCTACTAATCCATCCCTATCTTTTACAATAGATATTCAAGCTTAATATTTGTAGAACACATAAAGCTTGTTTATAACCCTATATTTATTTTACACAAGCCTAAACTTACTACACAAACTTAACATTATTTAGGGTTGCCAATACAGGAAGTCAAACAAACTTCACCTTTAAAAAAAGTGCCTCTTACCTTGTCCAAATTAACAGTACAAATGTTAGCATTGGAATAACTTACTTCGCGATAAAAGCATAGCAAAAAAAACTTTTTGCCAAAAGTGCCATAACAACGATAAAGTCAACACTCCAAGATGTCAAATTTTTTCTTAAACACAGAAACGATCAAACAGAACATACCTCATTTCTCGTCGAAATGACCACAATATGCAAGCACTAACTAACCTCTCGAAACACATCCGATCAAAATACTGAAATACCTTTCGACTTTTAGTTGGCAATCTCGAATGCGACTTAATCCATTACGAATTATCTACAAATCGTTTGCGCCACTTGGAAGCTATGTCGATTTGTACGTTTTATCGTTAATTTGTCGACAGAACCATCTTTGATCAGTCAGGTGACATACTATTCAATTGTGTTTAAATAAATGGGTAAGCTGTTTGTTCGTGTTGAAATTTTAGTAAGTCAACAATTTATAAGGATTATCTGAGTGAGGTTTTTTTTTTGAGAAAATTGCGCCTTAAGTTTGATTACCTGTCAAAACACTTTTTAACGTTGACTTATTGTTTACTTTTCAGTATTTTCAAATAAATTGCTAGTTAGTCAAAGTATTAGTTTAATAATCAAATGCTCATTTAAAACATTGAGGCTAGAGGTTTATTGTAAACAACTTATCATTTTATAAATATGCATAATTTTATGGCAGACTATAGCTAGCTATAAATCTTTAAATGTTTTGCACTCCAAGGAAGCTATGGCGTTTCATGCATTTTGCTGTTAATTCATCGACAGAAACATTCTTGATCGGTCATACTTATGATCACATTTAAATGAATACATGTATTTTATACAGCTGTGAAAACTTAGAATTTGATTATTTAAAGACAGTTTTTTGTTAGCTGTCAAAATATACTATTTTTTATTCGTTTATTTAAGTGCGTCGATGTAGACCAAAAGGGGGTTATTTGTAAAGTGTTGACTATGTATCCTCAAAATTAGTTAACTTATTGGTGTCGAATCCACATGTCAAACAGATGGCCATAATATTTACAAATCATTTCATCTCGACCTGTACGTTTTGCCGTTAATTTGTCGACGGAGACATCCTAGATCGTTCCGGTGACACAGTTATCGCTTTTATTCAAGATTAAATATAATGTAGAGGATTACAGGTGCAAAGATTTTAGACAAATAATAACGAATCAGTTTTATTTGCCACAATAATAAATTTTGTTACATATCTAAATCCAGTTGTTTATTTTCCTGGATTTGGATTTTGTCGATATTAGACATTGTAAATTAATAAAACAAAACAGGCTAAAAAAATCGTTTTGACAGTTCCCAAATAAATGAACTGTCAAAACGGTTTTTTATTAAAATTACTGCCTTTATCAGTTTTTAAACCTGTGAAACTTTCTTCGGTTTCTTAACTAAATCGGAAGTACTTTTTGCTAGATAAGGATTTTTCAGCCATTTTTTTGTGAAGTTTTCATTCAGTCCAGTTTTCCCCGCAGAATTTTCTGTCGTTTATTTATGGCAGTCGGGTCTCCGTGTCACATTCAGAATCACTATAGCTACTTAACAAATAGTTATCGTCATTTGGAAGCTATATCGGGTTGTTCGTTTTGACATTAATTTGTCGACGGAGAGATTTCTGATTGTCGAGACGACACACTTATGGCACGAGTGCGTAGTTTAGAGTGGAGATAAATTGTGCGGTTTAACAGTGTGTGCGGTTTTTCGTTGATTAAATTTACCTACGTTCTTGTGTTAGTATGATTTTCGTACGCCTTATTTTACTGAGTACTAGCACTTTACTTGAAACAAAACAAACATAACATCAAAAACAGATTACATTCGCACGAATTTTTATTTGACTAAATACTGATTCTTGTCAGCGGCGTCGTCTGCATGAAAGTCAAAATAATCCCATGGAAACATACTTCAGGATAAAAAGTATCCTATGTCCAGAGGGCCAACTCTACTCATTTTTAATTAACCCGAAATGTGACTGTTCCTTAGTTACCCTAGGCTGATAAAATTTTTGTTTTACTTAAATTATCCTAATTCTTAAGGTCGGTCCCATCCGAAGATAGGAAGGCCGCGCCACCGTCAACGTTGGCTTTCGCATGTCAATTGCAAACTGTCAAAAAAGCTGTCTTTTCCCTAAATTTTTGACATATTGCGTCTGAGATGCGAATGCGAACGTTGCTTAAAAATACGTAGTATTGGCCCTTTGAACTAGAATTGTTTAATTTGCAAGAACAGTTTTAATTTTATTAAAATCAAACCTGTCACTTTGCACGTTTTAATTTTTGACAGCTGTCAAATTGCTCGTTAATATTTTGATGAGGTATAATAGTCGTCGTTTTACATACGATTTATTTATCCGCTCGAGTCGTATTGTGATGTCCATTTAGCCGTTAATTTGTCAGCGGTGCAATCCTTGATTGTTGGGACGATGGACTGATGATATTTGTGAGTATTCAGAAATAAATACAGAATGAGAAGCTTGTTGTATAAGAACTTATTTATACATTTTTCTCCTGATGAAATGGACTGATCTTTACTATTACTATAATATATAAAGCTGAAGAGTTTGTTTGTTTTTTTGTTGACTTGAACGCGCTAATCTCAGGAACTCCTGGTCCGATTTGAAAAATTCTTTCAGTGTTTGATAGCCCCCATTTATCGAGGAAGGCTATAGGCTATATATCATCACGCTACGGCCAATAGGAGCGGAGCAGTAATGAAAATTGTGACGCAAACGAAGTTGCGCGTTTCAACTAGTTTATATAGGTAGTCTACTAGTGTACAGTCTTTTTCTACGGCATCGTTTATTTATTTATTTATTTAAAGAAAAAGCAAAAATAGTTGGCAGCGGATAGGTTACTTAAGCTGTATGTTTTGGGATACAGAGGATATAGAGCGGAGTCTAGTAGCAATTAAATTATTTTATATCATATAGGTTTAATGTCACTTCGACGTCATCAAAGAAAAAAGGTATATTGTCAATCTAACATTTGGAAATTGACAACTTGATTGACAAGCAATATTTCCCAGACTTTACATTTCAACCCTGGAAAATAAAACCTAGTTACGCCAGCGAGACAGTAATTACGGTCCTGCTAGTCCTTAATTAATGAAGTTGTAATCATTTAAATGAGTTTTAATTTCTCCATAATTAATTATATCGCCACTATAATAAATTACTTGCTTTTGATTTCGCGTCGAAAATGTAGTCAGTAATTAACTTAAAAATGAACAGAAAATTAATAAATTCGCAGTATAATATTAATTTTATAAATTTCGTGTTTTCTTCGGAATATAATAGTTTTAATATGCAATGCACTTGCAGTATTAACTGATTTTATGAGGCATTCAAAAAGGTAATTTTATTAATTAATACTTAAAGCACACAAATATACAGAAGCGGACTTACTGAGTTTGGCACTTTGTGCGTACATTTTAACTGACTTCCAAAAACGGAGGAGGTTTTGTTTTATTTGTACAATAAATTCATTTGTATTATTGCAAAAGGATAACTTGTTAGTCAGTTACTAGTTTGGGAAGGTCAGATTTCGTCGATGTAAAATTTTGGTTCAACTGCTTTTCGGAGTGGCTACTCCCCAAGCCCGAAGTCCGAAGTTTCGTGCTTAGTTGCGGGTGTTTTTTCTACTTCGTATCCGTTCTGAGCTGAATCCGGTTTTACTGAAAGCCGACCCCAATATAGTTAGGAGAAGGCGATGTAGGTGATGATGGTCAAACTGAACTGTTTCACTCCTGAGCAATAGCCTCTTCATTCCTTCCATTTCTCTAGAAGTTAGGCTTTTTTAAGTGCTGGCCGTTAACTTGGGACGTGAAGTAAATTCGTGATGGACATTATTGACTACAATCTTTAAAGTTGCCTATATTCACATTCCAATTCAATAAAATTTAGGAGTATGTGTCGTCGTGATAAAATTATTAGATACGATGAGTTAGAACACACATTTGGGACAGACCGAGGGTCTGGACGTTCACACGAATCGTTGTTCTTATGGTATACATCAAATGACAGACTACAATACGTGACGTACCTGGTATGCCATCTGCTGCCGATGACCCGCCCTTCGATGATTTCACCACAGTGGAATTGATATAAGGGTCGCGAGCTGCTCAAAGGTATTCCCAAGCAGCATATCGATGGACGAATTAAGAGTCTCCACCAAAACATCGCGAAGGTGCGCGCGTCGAAACATAGCGTAAAGCGACTCGCACCAATTAGGCACCAATACGTCACGTATGACAACTGCAATGACAGTTGTGATTGCCACTGCAGAAAATCGATAGGAACATCGTGTGTTGCCCGTTAAGAAATTAAAAACGATATTTAGTCATTTGTATGATGACGAAACAGAGTAGCTATGCCAAAATCTGTAAAAAGTAACCATTCTAAACAAAAATGTATCCCAAACATCAGCCTCCGCGATTTAATAAGGGATTAAAGGATCATAATATGGACGCTTTGGGAAAATTTCGCTCTTTTTAAATCGCTAAGATTAAGTGACGAAATTGGAATTTCCTTAAACAGGTCAAGTGTGTGCTAAAGATTAATTTAGATAATTGTTGTTTTGTTTTTGAGTTGTTTGTTATGAAGTTCCGTTTTAATTGATTGGTCAGGAGCGCGGTTTTTAGTATACGAGGAATTAGCCCCGATATGATATTTCATACACTTAGTATTTTTGGTGTACATAGATGACAAAGTAATTAAAGTGCGTAAGTAGCCCAATGAAAGCAATACAGCAAACTACTAATGCGGGTTGTAATGAGTACAACCCGCATTAGTAATTCAGCTCGGATCTTCAATAACCTTATTATACTATTTTGATGTTTGAATGTCGTCTGGTTTCACAAAAGACTTGATTTAGGCTGAAATCTGTCGGAAGTATATATGTAGAAGACGCCACGGAACGGACAATCTTTTCTGCACGATAGATACTGGATCTTTTGTAAAGAGAATACTTTATTTTGGCTATTAATATCTCTTAAAACTCAACCCAAAAATGCGTCAGCAAAATAATATACAAAAATGAGTCGCGACTTGTAATATTCTCACCGCAAGGCCGCCGGGCGGGTTACCCGGTTGAAACTCATCCTTCCAATTTGTTCATTATGTACTATCACTGTGCAAAGCCACTGGACAAAGCTAGGTCACAATAAAACCAGCATTCCAAAAAATAAAAAGAAACATGTTTACTGTGTCCAAGCCTTTATATCTTCTAAGCTCGCTCGCTCCATCAATGACCTCATCCATCGCTTACCATCAAGAGCGTACGAGGTCCAGAGTGGGCTCATGAAGAATAAATAAATAAAGGTAAATAATTATATCTTGCCACTCAACCCAAAAATGCGTCAGCAAAACAAAATACAAAAATGAGTCGCGACTTGTAACATTTAGTAACATTCTCACCGCAAGGCCGCCGGGCGGGTTACTCGGTTGAAACTCATCCTTCCAATTTGTTCACGTGTACGTCTGAAAGTACACGGATTTGAATTATTTGTGTTACGGAATTATGAGTGAGAGGGAAGTTGATTTTTTTAACTTTTGTGTTCGTTACTCTGACTTTAGAGGGTCTAGCTTTAATGAACGGTGGAAAATGTTTTTCATGGTTTAATATGCTTTTATTATTTATTGGAAAAATTACAACGCCAGATATTCCTTTGGCTCTTTCCAGGTCCGTAGACATCTGCTTGCGTAAAAGTTCGAGAACCATGTTACTAACCTTTTTAGGCACTCTAGTTGTGCGCCCTTTTTAACTCAAAAGACCAAGATGAATAGTCTTAAATGCCCGCCATTTCTTCGCCTCTCTTTACATCGGGACACGCCTGTACACCTAAGTAGCTATGGTATACCTAGCCTACACGATTTGACTACGTAGATACTTTCAGATAGCCCTTATCCCCCACACTAATGACTGCCCAATTTTTAACAAACCAACTTTATCAGAACCGGATAACGAACTCTGCCCCTTAAAACCTGCTACTAACCTTCATCCGATTCAATTCCCATACTTTCACCCCCTTAAACCCCCTTATACCTGCTCATCGGTACCAAATTTCACCCCCTTATAATTAAAAACTCACGAGCAACAATAAACACAAGCCGTCAACCCATTTTCCTATGCCATTGTCAGCTAACGAGTCTGCGTGGGTACTTTTAAAGTAATTTCTTGTGTACTTGTTCACAAAGTGCTTGAAAATTTCATATTTGTCAGAAGTAAGTCTTTGTGACTTCAAAGCGTTGGTTAAGATGTTTATTAAAAGGTTGCCTAGAGGGGGTGAAATGGGGATGTTAGATTTTTGATGAGTTTCTGTTTACAGGGGATTTAAGACTTGCTGCTTATCTTGCAAGATTAGCGAGTTGAAATGATAGTTGGTTCAGATCAGTGGGATAGTTGGTAGCGGCCTATTTCGTCTTCTGTCAATTAAGTTTCTGAATGTCTGATCAATTGATCCGACATACAGAAGTTTACGTTTACGTTTTAGTTGTAGCTTTACGTTTATTATTAACTGGCGGACGTCACGCAGTTTCACCCGCATAGTTCCTGTTCCCGTGAGAGTACGGGAATAAAATATAGCCTATGTTTCTCGCTGATAATGTAGCTATCCATTGCTGAAAGAATTTTTTAAATCGGTCCAGTACATTTTAAGTTTATTCGTTACATACAAAAATACAAATCTTTCCTATAATATTAGTATAGATATAGACAACGTATTGAATACTTGTTAAGCTTTTTTCTTTCAATGTGTAGCGTATGTTTTCTTTCTACACCAGCTTTAATTCAACCCACGCAAATTAGTATGTCTATATCCAAGCAAATTCGTTGTCTTATTTCAACTTTGTGTTGCGTTTTCTTTGTACGACTCCGACAGTGCGTAAAACTCGACTTAATTAAGATTTAGAATGAAACACAAGTGAGAAACACTCGTGTCGCAATTTAGATTACAATTTATTCATCTTCAAAATAAATTAATTAATTTTGACATTTTCTGACTCAGTTTAAGTTAAACACTGCTTTGGTCCTGCAGCTTCGTTTTCATGGCTTTTCGCACAGGAACCTTGAATTGTTTGCGAGATAAAAGTAGCCTATGACACTGATCTCGAGTGTACTGCCGTCAAAAAAAGGACGTATTTACACAAAACGAAGGAACAGATTTCCGAAATAAAGAATGTAACTTAAGGTCAGAAATAGTTCAATCGATTTGTGTAGATGCGTCCTTTTTGGGTTTTCATACCTATGAGAACTCGTTATAGTATTAGTCAACATACAGATTAGATGAAAATGGGAACACAGGAAGGGGGCCATGCTCTTAACATACTGACCTAATTGGCCTTCAAAAACAATCAGGTTCGTAGTATGACCGGTATGACCCGACCAATTAATGTATTTAAAAACGTTCAAAATTTTGACGCCATCATGCCAGACAATCAATGTTAATAACCAGCTTAAAATTATTTAATTTGTACAAAGATTAGAATGCGGCTTGTCTTAAAAATACGGGATTATTTAGGCCTTTTCATTAGCAAGTAACTGAGGGCAGTTTAATGAATATAGTGTAAGCAAAAGGAGTATTTATTCTGAAATTGTACCCGTCATGTGGAAACTGAGCTTCTATCTGCACCCATAGAAATAAAACATGGCTTTATGTACCCGCTGACCATGTTATGTAGGTATGTTGTGTAAACAAAGCTTTATTTAATTTCCGTCTACAACTGTATTTTCAACCCACAGCAGCCACATTTTAACAAACAACCTAAAATTTTGTACAGTCACCTTCAAAAATGTTAGAAAAACAGACGATTTAAAGTTACCAGGGACAAGAAAATAAAAATATTTAGTGAATTTTAATGCCTGTATTTCAAGGGTTGAAAGCGGTCATTATGTCCAAATTCATTAATTTGTAGAAAATGTTGTACAATTAACACTTTGTTTTGTTAACATCAAGTTCAATTTAAAAAAATCGAGTTTCGTTCCTACCTACTGAACAGCTGATTTTCTTTTGGATATTTCGGAATTAACGTCACACGACCACACAAAAACCTGTCATTCTGACACGAAAATTCAGTTATTAAATACTTTCAGTTTCGTTGGTGTTAGAATCTATATACCTCTTTTTACTATCCAAAAAATTTTGCCGCAGACTGTACTACCCCGATTCATCACGCACAATGTACGGCCAGGGGGCGAAAGGGGTGAGGTGTCATATGATTTCAACCCCTCAGTGTTAAATTAACGGTTCGTTTGCGATAATTTGTACGACTGTGTAAAATGACAACGGGGTTTTTTAGTCTTTTATATTTATTTACGTTTTTTTTTTATGAAATGTTCTGTCAGAATTGTAATTAATGAGTGTGTTTTTGTATTTGCGGGTAGGTCGTCTTTATTTTTTTTTTTTTGTGGGTAGGCAGGTTAAATGGAGCGATTGGGTTTTTGATTAATATTTTATGTAGAACAAATTATTTACGTGTCTTTGTTTTCTTGTTACTGTGACTTGGTGGCGGTTACTCAAATATTTACGTACAGAAAAAAAAACTTGTTCTAGTAGTGCGTTGTTTTTTTTCACTCATTCTCATCTATCTTATACTAATATATAAAGCTCAAGAGTTTGTTTCTTTGTTTTTTTTACATCACGCTAAGACCAATAGGAGCGGAGCAATAATGAAAATTGTGACGCAGACGAAGTTGCGCGAGTCAACTAGTCTCATTATATGTGAAAGCTAGTCATAACAAATGTGGGTTATGGAAACAGAATATATTGATCTCAAAATATAAATCCCATGTCATTTGTAGCACCCACGGTAAATGTTCAACAAAACCATTAAAATGTCTTTATCCTGGCCACATTTCAATATTCTGATACTTTTGGAAATCCTCGCAATAAAGTCTTCATATACTGCGCTCAGCTTAAGCCACCAGTCGTAAATACAGATACAAAATATTAATGCTAAAATTAAATTCAAATAAAACTGGAAACGCACTTAATATTCCATCATGTAATCCCTTCAACAGGCAGAGCATTATTCAACGCAAAACCATCAATATTAAACCCTATTGAAAGTACAGGAAAGTATGAATTTCCCAGATAGATGATAGTTGTTTAAATGCAAACACATATTTGAAATTAAACCTTATTGCATACATGATACAGTGGATTATTAAGTAATGTTATTTGGTTGTAAAAACCGTTTCCATGCAAGTGAGAAGTCACTGTAAGTGTAGAGACATAAGGTAGGGTTCTCTTCAACGCACTCACCGTATTGGAAGATTGGCGGCGAACGCCACCGAAGCGGGAAATTCAAATAAGGAAATAAGGAGTCCTCGTTAAGGCAAAGTTTTGCGGGACTTCGAATAGTTTCGGACCAATTTCTGTATTCTATAGAGGGGGCGATTTAAATTCAAATTTCTATGTGCCTTTCTATTTGTGACTTATTGACTTTTCGAACGAACCTATAGCCATTTTATTGGTTTAGGTTCGCTTTTGACATTCGTATTTATTGACGGGTTTTAATACGTTTTCTTTGTACAACCAGATATTAAAAGTTATAAATAGAAAGCTTGCCGCAAGATGTGTTTGTTATTTGATTTTGTGTGTGCAAAGATGAATAAATCCTACGCACCGAATGCCATATTACTGAAGATGAAGATTTCTGTCAGAATCGTTATAAATTAAAGCTCAAGAAAATCAGATATCAAAGAAATGATTTCGTTTTTGAACGGTCCTCAAAAAAGTAGATATTATTGGTAAATACAGATTTTCTTATGAAAAAGTGCGTTTGGGGTGTATTTATCAGCATACCTATTTCTGACATGAAACAACTTTATTGTTGTATCCGATTGATGTAGTTGGATAATATAAGTGATAAGAAATTTCAACTATGCCTCGAATATTATCACGCACCTGCAGTGCCTCTGTTATTTCCGATGTGCATAAACAAAAAAATTGTATTTCATCAACTTATGTAAGTAACATTACAAAATTACTAACTTTTAAGCAAAAAAAATATGCTTGTAGTAGATAGTTCCGCTCCCCTAGTTTACAGTAGCGGTACATAATTTTTAAAACTAGTGCCATTTTTAAACTAAGTAATAAACAAAATAAAAAATAAGCAATGATATTATTTGCCACCACATATAAAAAACATTTTTTTTTTTAATTACGCTGGGTTGCATCAATTGATTCAATCAATCATACCTGTCACTGATTCTCTCAATCACAAAACGGAACGCGAAAATCATTTAATCGTTTTTCTGAATCACCCCCATGAATAAAAGGGGGTGAAATCTCAGGGGGGGAAGTGAAATCTCAAATCAAGGATTTAATATTCGGACCTTAAGCAGCGACCGTTTATCATAAATAACAAGTGATCCGTTTTAATGCCGTTTACCGAAACTGTTCATAATATTGTGCCGAGTAAAATAATCGCATGCATTATTCATGGCCCCAAATTGTACCATTTTGTTACTTCTCTTAGATTGATGGTCGTTTAGCTTGGCGGCCATTTTTATTTACCCATACAAGGAGTGAAGTTCTTAGTTCTAAATGTAATGTTATGGCTTAATTATGCGAAATCGAAATAAATCAAAAAGAAAAAAAATGAGAAGGAATAATATTAATGTGATAATAATAGTAATGACTCATGAAATGATGATGGAAATCTTAGAAGTCCCTTCTTATCGTGTAAACAGTAAGGTCTAACGACCCCACACACTTTTTTTTTTTAGTTTCTAAACCGCCTCAAGGGCCTCTGACATGGTTTATTTGGTTTTTGGAGTTTAAATTTATACATTAATTTAATCAATTTCTTATTTTTGTGATCTTTTTGTTTTTTTTACGGCATAAAGATGGGGTGCAAAGAGGGTGAAGTGTAGTGAACTATTACGTTTTAATTGTAAACAACCTTAACTTTTATTAACATTCAAACATCGTACGGACTTAAACACACACTATTATCTAATCTATTTTCGATTCAAACTTAATACGTGGGATCCACTTCGGATTCCAAGTGGGTTGCTGTGAAATTAGGGCTTTAACTAAATTACATCGGCGACTGTGTTTTACCTACTGATCGTATCGGGGTGTAAGCTTGTGCTAGCCCTGGGAGATGAGAGATAGCGATATGGAACTACCCCTACATAGTGACTATTATATGTTTATTTGTGTTTCATGTTCAACATAAAGATAATCCAGTCTCGTTTAACAATCCTGATTATTAATTTTACAAATGAATTTGTTTGCCTTTGAAAGATTTTTTTTCTGTTATAATTGTTGCTCGCAGTTTTATTTAAGAAAGGAATTATAAAATTACTAGTTGACCCGCGCAACTTCGTCTGCGTCACAATTTTCATTACTGCTCCACTCCTATTGGTATTAGCGTTATGATATATAGCCTATAGCCTTCCTCGATAAATGGGCTATCTAACACTGAAAGATTTTTTTCAAATCGGACCAGTAGTTCCTGAGATTAGCGCGTTCAAGTAAACAAACAAACAAACTCTTCAGATTTATATACTAGTATAGATTATCTGATTAAATTAGACATCATAATTAGATATCGAAATTCAAAATGATCATATTGAACTTTGTAAATAATAAATAAAGATACTGTGAGTTGTTTTGTTGTGAGACACCGCCTCCATTTCACCCTCTTTGTTAGAACAAAGGGGATGACAAGGAAATTCAACCCGTTTATTTAGGCATTTACCTAAATAAACGGCTTAAATTTCCTTGTACTACTAAAATTAACTATCACAACCTTATTCAAAATCATACCAATAAATACAGAATAAACATCATAAATCTGGTATAAAATCAACTAATTTGTCAACTACCCGCCTGAAGTTCATGTTTGAACCCCCACTTAACCCGTCGCAGCCGAGTCGCGATGATGAATATTCATACGGCGCGTTATTACGTTTGTTTAGCGTAACAGTAAGTTGTTTGTAGCAATTAATAGCGAGACTAGCGCCATTTTGTTTTTGGAGAGATGTACCTTCAGACGGTGGGAGAAGGGTTGAGATTTTGACAGGCTTGACCAGATTTTTCTAAAGTCGACCGTAAATTAACTTTCACGCTTTTTCATACAAATTCGCAAGTCTTTATTTTGGAAATAAAGGAACCGATTTAAATTTTTTTTTTTTTTGTATATAAATAAATTAAAAATTCAAGATTTATTTGGTTAAGCAATAGGGGGGTTGGTTGCTATCGGTAATAGAGCGTCACAACCAGTGGGTCTTCCAACCAATAGTGATCGGTCGACCACTTTGTCACTTACCATCACGTGGGAAAGTTGTCTAACGCGAGCTTATCCTAACTTATATTATTATTACGAAATTGTAACATTACTTATTTGTTTCTTTCGCGCCTTATTTGCCGAATGGATTTTGATAAATTATGGTACAAAGTTTGATGAAACCTTGAAGACGTTGTCACATAAACTCAAGCGGAGCCGCGAGCAAACGCTAGTAAATAAATGAAAAAAAAAAAATTGGTTGTCTGTAAAGTCGGTTTACGGACGATAATTTTACGTGATAACGTCATAAGAAAACAATTTAATTCAAACAAGCCGAACGCTTAGGCCGATCGTGCCTCTCCATCGCTTGTTCCGCGCTCTCGCTTGCACGCTCGACTTAAGCCGAACGTGACACTTTTTCGTGCGTGCAGCCGGCGTTCATCGATTTATAAGACGTTATCACGTCAAAAACTGTCTAGATCCCTAGCAATTCTTTGGTTTTCATACAATTCCCAAAACTAGTGTAGCCCGTACGCGTTAACTTGACACCTGGCACATTTCGAATGACTTTTTGAGGTTTTAATTAAAATTGTACAATTCGATTTTTGAAAATAATAGAAACGCGTTAGCATCACTGTTACCGTTGCGTTCATATTATTTTCATCGAAATCGAATTGTTAAATTAATTAACATTATTCGAGCCAGGTGCCAGGTTAACGCGTACGGGTAGTACAATTCCCAGTAGAAGGCCTATACAACACAAATTCCACATAACCAAGGTGTTTGAACGTTAATCATTATGATCTCAGATCATAAATCTATCGTTTACGCGCTCCGAATGACCCGTTCCCCTCAGTTGAGTTTATTACTCATGCGTCTTGTTGCTCCTCTGATCTTCCAGGTTTTAGGAGATGTTAGGTTTATGTTAACGTGTATTTATAAACGTCAGTTTTGAGATTAACTGTCGTTGGTTGTGATGGAAAAGATAAAATAAAAAAAAATAAAAAAATTGTTTAATTCTCACCATTATAAAAATTACAACTTATTAGGTACATAACAAGCTTTAACAATTGTTGTTTTTTTATTTTTCTGCGGTGGTTAAAATGAGGTACACAGAGCATTGACCCTACCCCCTGAACTAGGCGGAAACCTGTATCTCAGGGGATAGTGTTCAGCAATTTACATTTTGATTAAACTTATGACGTTTGTGCGTCATTACCATACAAATAAAGTACCATTAAAAGTGTGAGGGTTTGTTGGTGAGGTTAAGATATGAGGTGTGAGTCAGAGGGATGAGATGGAATACGTTTGCTTGTGCTGTGGTTCTATTAATATTAATTCTTATTTCGATGGATGTATCCTCATACATCCATCGAAATAAGCTTATCAATCTATCTCATCCTTCGATGACATGAAAGAGAAGGGAGTAAATGAATGCGTGACGGTTGACAGGGTAGAGACAAGCTACGGAATTAGTTCGAAAGAGTCACCACGGCCCCGGAACTGGAACTTTCACACATTTGATAGTAACAGTCCTCTAGATCGAAATTTCGTTCATGGTGACCCATCTCTCACAAGACGTCAGAACCGATGCAGTAGGTATTATAGTATGTGTTCGAACAAGCCGCAATTTTTATATACTCTGTTAGTACCGACATAAGTCGGATTCCATTCAGCACAATCGTTGCTTGTAAACAAATCCCTAAAACACAACCTACAGAACGGTATAAAATGAAGCGAAACATTCAACAATCGCCACTGACAGCTATGCAAATCGCGGATTACCAACACATAACTCCGTCTATTTCCAACTAGTAATGAGTTCACAAATACGCCGACATTAGACTATCGTCGGCGCATAGATCATAGAGCGGACGTGTACTGCAATTAAAGAGCCGACCGTCATGCGGGTGTAAATCATTAGTAGCGCTTAGCAAGCAGCGGCCGGGTGAGGCTAAGATGACGGTTTGTAGTATACAAGGAGTTAGTATGCAGGTTAGATGTGGTATAGAACAAGTTTTTGGAATTACCGGGCCAGTTAGGTTGTATGCGATGACGTAAGAGTAGATTGGGGTAAATCATTAGTAGCGTTTAGCAAGCAGCGGCCGGGTGAGGTTAAGATGACGGTTTGCAGTATACAAGGAGTTAGTATGCAGGTTGGATGTGGTATAGAACAAGTATTTGGAATAACAGGGTCAATTATGATTGTATTACGTAAGAGTAGTAACTTAGCTTAGCCAAGTGGTACTAAGATGACGGTTTGTACCTACTAGTGGACGAGAATAAAAATTTGATGTGACGATGATTAAGTTAGCAAACAATGATTCCTAAACTTGTGCATATACTACCCTTAATTTTAAAAAGGTTGTTCGGGGTAAAACCATTACTGGTTACGTATGTAACTAACCTATTTTCGTTAGTTGAAAAACATTGAACTTTGCCCGTGCTCAGTTGTCTAACGTATACTTTTTGTTTATTTCCAGAGTAATGGCAACAACTACATGACGGGCGAGCCGCGTCGCAAACGCGAGCCGCCCGCGCGACCCAACCACATTCTGCTCTACACCATCATCAACCCGGCCTATCCTATCACTGTGGTAAGTACATCTTTGATTATATTACCTGAGGCTCATGATAAAGTGCCATTCTATTAGCGATGGGGATTATGGAATTGCCAAAATACAAGGGATTGATCACGTGAAATTTCGACAGCGTCAATCCCATTCATTATTGTCGGTTTGGCAATTGCCTTCGTCACACTATGGCTGACAGAATGTCACTTTAGCCAAGTCGACTAAATTTCACATCGAGCGCCTAAAGAGGTCGCTTTATTTACCCAACGCTTCATCCGTTTGCTGCTTTTGACGCGCCGGATTCGAGTGTCATATTTTTATTTTTTTTTGGTTTTAGAAAGCAAACATTTCTTGAAAATACATACTGATTAACCTCAAAACCGAGCCGAGCGATATTACTCTTCGAATATTCGAATGTAATATCAACCTGGATCAAATCCTACCTTCATGATCACTACTCAACTCCACCTCAATCAGAAACCAAATAAAACATCGTCTTTTAACAAGAAAAACAAAATATCCTCAGGCAAGAAATTGTACGAAGAAACTTAAAATTAATCGTTTCGTAATCGTACATGATCGGCAAAGTTCGTCGACTCCGATCCACTGATACAGCGTCATTTAACGGTAAAACGTACCTACTATTATGAGTTTGATAACTTTGATAGGGTTTTGCCCGATTCCTATAATGTTTGATCAGGCGAATGATGGGAACCTATTAGACGTCAAAGTTAAGTTGATAACAGTAACTTTCTCTTTTATTGTGACAAGCCCGCCACACGATATCCAGGCACTGCAACTCCTGAAAGCCAGTATTAATAGTGGCGATCATCAAAAAAGAGCCGAGTCGCTAAAGCTCGGTGAGTCCTGGAGAAACGATTTAACTCTCTTGGATTCTGCAATAAAATTAATCAGAAAAGGACAGCATAAGAGTAAGAAAGACGTAATTTTTACTTCTCATCAAGCAGGACACAAAACAGCTAGGCCAATAAACATAAAGGGACGTTTCAACTAGTGTAAACCCAGTAGACATAGACCACAGAACCAAGAACATCTATTCAATCTTGACTTAAAGCCCCATGTAACAGCTTTTAGGAAAAATACTGGTATTCAGTTTGACTGGAAGTAGACCCGAATATAGCTGGAAAAAGGCTAGGGAGATGATGTTACAGCTTTCAGAAATCATAGATAAATATTTTTAATCTAGACTTGCCATCCCTAAGCAATTCGCAAGTTTCATCCGAGTTTGAATGTTCGCAAGTTTTCATATTGTCGTTGCTATTAAAACTGTGTTTGTGCAAGTCTTTGTGCTGGCCACTTGTTGTTGTAAAGAAGAAAAGTTGCTGAAGTTTTAATTCGGTTTGTTTCTTTGTTTTTTTTTTACTTTTTATTGTTAAACGTATGTTTTAATTATCTATGCTATGTAATGGGCATAACTACGACTTGTGGGAGTTCTAGAGTATTGTTATACAGAACCTATATTTTTCTGCTAAAGATCACGAATCCATCTTTTATAACTGTAGTGATTTCGGGCTGTCACCTGTTTGATATTTCATTGTGGCGATTAGGGGGTTTCAGCCAGTGGACGTTTAAGGCCACGACTAGGCCAGAGCTAGTGGCGCTAGTACTTATCGTTTTAATGTGGAATACATTGTTACTCGTTCTTTGACCACACTGGTGCTTTTATTTTATATTCAATTCAATCTTTCATGTCATAAATCAGTTGTGTCTCCTCGAGTTCCAATTTTATAGAACACTAATAAGTGCTCTTCGGCGCCTTTTGGAAACTTTTGCTTCTTTAGCTTGTACCACCACTGAAAACAAAAAACCTGGTTGTAACTTCCCTATTTTCCCACGACATAATACATCTAAATGTTATCTCTCCCTGTATCTTTCCCAAAACAAGAGCCACAACTCTGCCCTCATACATAAACTTCACGCTATCAGCACAAAGGAGCCGAGCAGACATGGTATATCACGGCGGAACAATTTTAACTCGGCTACGTATTTCAGAATTACACGCTCTATGAAACTTAAGAGGCGGTTAAACTTTCAGTTTTGCCTGATGTGTGGGGATTAGTTTAGAAGAAGTTGTGTTTACGAAGATTTTGGTTATAATGGATTCGATGTGTTTATACAACCTGATTTTTTCTACCAGCAATCTGTCTAGCTTCTTGCCAACTATGTTGGAGTCGTCTAGTCTGACCAGATGCAGTTGAATACCAGTATTTTTCATGGAACCACTGCCTTTCTGATCTCTACAACCTAATTACTGGGAAACACGGCACCCCTTGACAAGACTGTAGTCATTTTCTGGCTTCTGACTACTAGAAACGGCACTCAAAAATGTTCAACTGACTACCGGGACCAACGACGGCTTAAGTGCTTTCCGAGGCACGGACGGAACTCGGTATGTATTGGATGGCCCCCCATCCACCGTGCAACTTTGGCAAGCGTAGCTTTATCTCCTACTGCTCCACCCGAGCGGCGTTTATTATTTAGTCACGAGGTCCTCTCTTGCATTCAGATTCGTTTCAAGTTAAAGGTAAAAAGAAATCAGGCCAAATTTTTCACCAGAAAGAGAATTTCCACCAAATTTTTATTTAAAACAGGAAAAAATCGTACAAGACGTTTTCAACGACACAAAATAAACAAACGTCGATCTATCTTTCCCTACCAGCCAAGTTAGCGCCATACTTCTTATCTGAAATCCTCAATTTTGAGTCGCGAGGCTATAAAGCTGAACAAGTGAAGTCTGTAACCATACGTCAAGCTGATAACTAGGGACGTTCACGTACCGAAGGGTACTTTACTTTGTTGTTTTTCAGTCGAGGTAGGCACTGTGTTTACGTAATATGTCTTGTATGTAAGGTATATTTTAGACCGGAGTATTACGCCTGTTTCTCCTGGCTTATGCACAGGCATATCCTTTTTTGCCATTCATAAGTCTTTTAAATGAAAGTTTTAATTATTTTTCTTGTTTGCACAGCACTTAAATAATCGTCATCATAATACAAATTCTCCCGTTAATGAGTGACTGACAGACATCGTACAGCCGAAACGACAGGTCGTAGAAACATAACATAATAGTTTATTTCTCTCTCCGCAAAGGTTAGCTTAGAATAACCATCTTAGGAATAAACAATAAATGTAGACAAAAGCTCCTTTGCAAGAGACTACAATCCGTACTAGGGAAACCCTGTGTTACGGATAAAGCTGAAATTTTGGCATGTAGGTTCCATGGGAAGTGAAGAGGAATACTAAGAGAGCATTTCCAGAAACTCTTACGGGAACGGGAAAAAACGGGATATGCGCGTACGACGTCACAGGCAAATGCTAGTTTTCTTTATGGTTTTTTTTTCAAATATTATTTCACTGTCATTTATCTTCACAAAACCTGTCATCGTGACTGAATATTCACATTCACTCTAGTCTGTTTAGAAAAGAATATCGAATAGCAAAATTGAACACTCACTGTGTCTTCCTTTCTTTAACGGAAAATACTCCGTACCTTACGACCATTTCAAAAAATCGCTTACACAGGCATCCACGTTCATACCCACCATAAAAAGACCCTTAGAAATCTATCGACCGTGCGCTACACTTCCATAGAGCCACCAAAGTTAAAGTAGTTACAGTTTTTATAGATCCTTAGCAAGTTCTGGTCGTTACATACAATTGTTAGTAGAAATGTTAGACGATAGATATCTAGGTGTTAGAAGTGTTCAAGAAGAAATTGTGACTGGAATTGAAGGAGTTTTTTTATGGGAGAACTAAGTCTTGGCTTGAGAATCAGGAATTTCCGATCAACACACATGTAGTTCGAAAATTGTATTAGGAATGTACCGGATTTCAGGAGTTTTGTTTGAGAAAGATTAGTCTTTGCATGACGAGAACTTCTATCTATTAGTTATTCGTTGAAGTTGTATTTATTATTAACGGGCATTTGATATACTTTCTTGAAACATCAGTAAAAACTCTACACATATAAACTTAGTTGGCGCGAAGACGGCGAATGTCTGAACCAATGCCACTGAAAATAACTCTCTCTTAAAATCTCTCTAGTATTTGTCCAAGTCGCCATTCACAGCAAGAATTCACAAAATTAATCTCCAAGACTTAACTAAAGAATCTCACCCATCAAACATTTCTTCGAGTCAAAACCTTGTAACTTTCTACCCCTATCTAACCCTCTCTCCCCTCTCCAGGCACAAAAGGCACATTTCTACAACAAAACAAACAATACTGTAGCACTAATTTGAGCCTCAATGGTACGCAGCGAAACGTTAGGACCTGTTGCGTTGCGTTGCCGCGCCATTACACTGCCGAGCAATGGAATGGGATAGTTTTTGAACTTTGGTACTTTTGACCCCGCGTATGCTCAAGTGGAGCGGGGGAGGGTTGTGATTTTCATGGGTTTTGTTTTGTGTATAGGGTGTTGTGGGGTCAAATTGAATTGGTTAGTGGAGATCGAAAGATGTCAGATTAGATATACATAGATAGGATAGAGTAGAATATGACCTTAAAGTCAAAGAATTTATTTCGTTTCGACCATGAGTCTGTTTTGAACTTTTATTTTTCTTTGTTGACTGTTCTACATAGAATGTCTACTTGCCACTTCCGTGATCAAATTAAAATCTATGCCGAGACAAGCCAAAAAAAAGGAAGCGCGGGCACTACCGACCTTTTCTCGAAGCGTTTCGTCATACTTTTGAGCCCTTAACTCAGATGGAGATTTGTGTTTAAATATGCCTCAATGCAACACACACAGCGATTGACATCATTCTTAAACATCCCTTGTACATTTATTTACTACGCCGTGTCAGCAACGCTACATCCCATTCCAAAAACTTTGTTTCACAGACAACTTTTGTAACACGAGTTTCAGGCAGGTGAAAAATTAAGTTGTCAAGTTGGGCATTTGACAAAATGGGATGACGCTGAAGTGTTGTTTCGGTTAAATGTAGTGGAAATACAAGCATTTGAGATAGGATGTTTCAGAATTAGGAAGAAAGAAAACTTGTTTATTTGGCACACATACATACAAAACATGTAGGTATGTATATAGGCTGATTTTTTCTTCAAGTGTGCTTGGATAGCTAAATCTGAAGGAGTATCGATAAACACTGAAAGCCCTAATTTGATGAATACTAAAATAGTGTACGTTATTCAGTGTGTTTTTACTATTGCATTAAGTTTAAATAACCAAACAAATATTTCAGTTCTCCCTTGCCATTTAATAACAAGACCAAATTCCTATACTTAGATAAAAGTTGATTTTGAGATCATTAGATTTATCAAAAAAAAATCAGGTTGCTGATGATTATATTGCATAGGGTTTCAAAAACCGAGACCAAAGCCTCCGAAAATGCTTCATAATCTTCCCCCAACCAAATCAATCTCCCATGGCCCCACTTACCATAATTACAATATTATGGTAAAACATCCCCCATACATTTCTGCTGTCGACAATGTGTCACGCCGTGAAGTTATGAAGACGAGTAGCGCTCATTAGGGATGTAACGGAGCTTCGGCTTCGAATTCGATAAGTCGGAATTCTGACTGATATTGTGCCTATCGGTTACCGACTTTGGCTCCGACACTTTTTCAGCATAATGTTGCAAATGTATTTCAGTCGGCCGCCAGAAGGCCAAAGAAAAGATGGATGGATTGTGGAAAGAAAGTTAGTGATAGCGTGACGGCTGACAGAATGGAAAGGGAGTTAGTGATGCGTGACGGCTGACAGAATGGAAGAAAAAAAAAAACGTGTTGCGCAGACCCCAAGTAACATGGGATAAGTGCAGGAATATGATGACTTCTTCAGCATAATTCGCTTGTTTTAGGATCAACTCATTTTATTTAATTTGCTAACTGTTATTGGTAACTTAATTATTTTCTTTTTCATATCTATGCTATGTAGATTTGAATATAATATGATTTTGAAATTGAAGATGCTTACTGAATAGTATTTGTGCCTACTATTTTATCTTATTAAGACTGCCCTTAACACATCTCTCTTCTGCCACCACCACCGACTCCTAATTCTGATTCCGTTTCTGACTCCGACAAACCAAATTTCGAAACTCCGACTTCAGTTCCTCCACCTCAGTAACATCCCTGGCATTAATGTAACAACTAATCGATCATGGATTCGAAGCTCGGTTTTGGAAGTGGGGATGTTTTCATGGGGTTCAGATGTTATGTTTTTGAGAGTAGATGTTGTAGGCTTTGGTTATGATAGATGGGGAGATGGATTAATTATCCTGAGAAGGTATTATGGTACAGTGTTTTTATAGCTACGAGTATCTATCACATTCGATGTTGTATTGATTTTGCCAAAGACTTCAACTTGTCGGTGCCATCTAAAATGTTGCTTATCCGTACCTATTTTTTTTATTCAGCATTATCAATGGTTCCTCTTCCAATTCTGCACAAAACCGTGCATTCTTCCGGGAGAAGCCTATGACACTCAGCGATACAAAATGCAATATGAAAAGAAGTAGGTATTTAGAAAGTTTTTTTAACGCAAACATTAAAAAAAAACAGTTTTAGTTCTTAGTATTAGTCATTACAGTTTAATTTCCATTTTTATTGAGTTTGCTCAAGATTGCCCCAGTAGCCAGTTCCTAAGCCGGTCCCTCGACTGAAGTCTGATGCCATTTGCTCTTTACATTTGAAGTGAAACTTTATCTATAAAGACGTGTAAATACAGCTTCAAACAAGTTTTAAACAGATTACTTTAGTCACCCAATTCAGTACACATACGCATATGGCCGTACGCCGTTTATGTAAATAGGGCTATTCACATTAGCTATTTAAAGCCGGGAGTGAGCGAACAAATCGATTGAGCGATATTACTCTATTGCTAAGTTGCGAATGTAGAAAAACGCGTTTTGAAGCCCATAGCAATTATGGGGTCGATATATTATAGGTTCATTAAAATCCTTGCATTTCACCAAAAAGCAGATTACTGCATTACTGATAGGCAGTAGGCACACGTTTGATCACTCTCTCACCTTTTTTTTTTGGAAGGGAGTTTTACCGATTAAAACGCCACATTTCCTTCTGCTACCATAAGTCGGGGCGCCGGAATTCACGCGCTCCGCCAACTGATATTAGCCCGTCACTGCTAGTGGGCCATCCCTTAAGGTGATAAGGTGAAATTGTGATCGACGGTGATGCAGTATTTTTATCTAAGTGAAGCCTATATTCACTCTTGTCCTCACATTCATAGTCCCATGAACCAAATGTGGTCTTCGCTGATTGTTTAACCATTGTGTCTGCTGTGCAGCAAATACGACTTTGGCAAGTAATTCCAATCTTTACCTGTACCTACGCTAACTGAAAGTATTCTCATAATTAACGTTTTGTGCATAATTGCATATGGTTTGGATGTCTACCATATACCGGGTAGCACATCGCCCTACGTCTGTTCGTACATTTAATAAAGACTGCCTGTTCATTTTCCGTATTGAGAACTTGAGCCTTTTCCATCGTTTTCTGGTTATCCTGTCTCATTCCAAAAGCATTGTTCAGTGTTCCTTTATTTCAAATTTATTGTTTCTTGAAATATGCTTTTCCCAGAAACACTTTAATAATAATTATCATTTTGTTTCTTATCTAGAACAAGAGTGAAGAGTACATCGTTATCTTTAATTGTTATGTCTCACGGAATATCTCTATGATTTGAAAATAATAGGAAATGTTGAATGTAATAGCATTTCTGGAATAAATTGAAATCAACATTAAGATTTGCATTTAGGTCTCTTAATTAAATCTAGTCGATGACACGTTCCGTGGACTTCTTGTAGTCGTACCAGTGGCGTAGCTAGTCTGAAAGGGGCCCTGTATCAAATATTGTTGAGAGGCCGTTTTTAGGGGATTGATTTTTTTTTACAATATAGGCCCTACTAGCCAATGATTGTCTTGGCAGGCCACGAAGGACACATCGGGGCCCTTGTAGTCCGGGAGCCCCGTATCTTTGATACGGCGATAGCTACGCCCCTGGTCGTTACGGACTCTTTGTTTATTGTGTATCCTGTGCGGACAGCGAATCTGTAATAACCTAGATCTCGCAACACCTTTAAAAAGCGAGTCCAAAAACGTTCGGGACTTGACACCGGAATTTCATTCCATCGGAAATAAAAGACGTTCCCTTAAAATAGATAAATCGATGACCATGTCGATGAATTTTGACCAGCTAAATTCTAAGAAAATGTGCTGCTGAGCTGACGCTTTATCGACTCAGCATCGTCACATATCATCATCACAAAATTGAAATTAGTGACTTATAAAAAATGGGATGCTGAAAATTTAACAAAACAGCTTTAATATAATTAGGTACATGAAATAGTCACTCCATTAAAATGGTTTTTGTTTTGATATCAACTAAGCCTTATAGAAATTTGTTTTCAAGTCCATTACTATAGTTTTCTACGCAATAGTCTAAAGTGTCAGTGGGCAGGGCACATTGCTCGCAGAACAGATGGTCGATGAGGCCGAGAAGTTCTGAAGTAGCGACCGCGTACCGCAAGAAGCAACGTTGGAAGGCCTCCTACGAAGACCGATGACCTGGTGAGGGTCGCGGGTAGCCGATGGATGCGAGACGCACAGGACCGGTTGTTGTGGCGACTGTTGGGGGAGGCCTATCTCCAGCGGTGGACGTCTTTCGGCTGATATTTTTTTTTACTATTTATAGGCACGCGTTTGACCAATCTCACCACGCACGCTTGCCTAGAAGTAACCTATTCATTCTTGACTTACAGACTACCAGGTTGTAGTTATCAGGCAACACAGATATTGATATGATGATGATGCAGTAGGCTGCTCAGTGCCGTGCTTAAAAATTATAATGCGTCTTGACTTGATAAAATAAATAATTTGAAGACTGACGAGGACGGTATAAAATAAACGACCCCACTGTACAGAAATACTTCGTACACACAGGACTAAGTTTTCTCAATATAATTCAAAGTTTTTTCATATTAAACTACGCTTGGAGGAATTTGTTTCACTCGCTGTTTTATTTCTAAGCTGCTTTATTGTCATGAATACAATATAAGATTGTTTTTCTCTGTATTTTTTTATTTGTGGCTGCTTTGAGGAAGTCTATGATATTTTTATGGTTTTATATGTACGGTGAGTTAAAGGTGTGGACACATCATCGTTTTTAATCTGTAGGTACTTGTGTATTTTTTAGTGACATAGTGGAAAAATGCAGACGGTAAATGATCACGATTACCGCTATCTTTGAATAATAAAGCAATGATAGACGCCTCTGGTGCGTTACTCCAATGAGATCATAAATTACTTGTCTCGTGTTAGAAACCTAAATATTGTGAATAACGTGCTAGTCTGGAGGACTTCCTAGTAACTTAGCAGTCCTTAATTAAGCTAACTGGCTGGAAAAAGGCAGGAAATAACTCACAATCAACACGTCTATTGCCCAGTGAGGTACTAGCCAACAAATTGCGTTATGACAAATATCGTTAACGGACAGATAAACGATCGATAAAAACCTCAGAAACCGGGAATTAGTAGCAAAGCTTCCGACTACTAGAAACGCCTTTAATACGTGCGTGAACCTCCATCGTCTGTGCTCCATCATGAACCATCGCTTTCCGTCAGGCGAGATTGTGGTGAAAGGCAAGCCTATCATAAATAAGCTATCGCCTCGCAGAAGACTCCGTATATTGGTGCCTATGTTCCTTAGTTTTCCCCATAATATACCACATTCCACACAACGTTCTCATATGAAGTTGTGTCCACACCGTTATTTCGCCGGACGCCAGCCCTTATTTCCTAAGGTAAGGTATTCTCGTTACATGGAGCGTTAGAATCGTCCTTTTTATAAGCTCTCTAATCTTTATATTTATCTAACGACCCACCTTGAGGACATTTTGGGGGATACAGGATTCTCGGGGGAGTGTTTTAAGATGTCTGCTCAGTATCTCAGCATTCTCAGTGTCTTTTGTTACACGTAAAATGTAATCACTTTATTCATGAATGTAGGTAATTTAGTTGTATGATTTTAGCCTGCCTTGATCTTGCTGTTTTAATTAATTATAATCTAATGAAAGATACTAGCTAAGTTGATTAAGCTAAAAATACTTCTTTTGGGTGTAATTATTTAGAACTAACTTTGCCTTTGCAATTTCGCTTGCGTGTTCTGATCCGGATAAAAAGTAAGTTTTTTTGTTATTAGTGTCGTATATACTCGTACGTACATTAGCATTACAGTAGCATTTAGTAAAAAGCTGGTATTTCGATTTACCAAACAGACACTTATTTTTATATATATATTTGTGATGCATTTTCAAATAAAAATAGTAGGTGAAAACATTCATAAAAATGTATGTTTCATCTGATGCACATAATTCTGCTAAAAGTCATATTGTTCCATTTTACCTGCGACTATTCCAAAAATTTACCGCAGAAATTCAGAACATTTCTCTTTGGATATAGAATAAGACGTAAGAACCAGGTCCTAAAACTATATAAAATAAACTGTTATCTACTACTTTATGATAATGTCGACATTCATATCTTTGCCGTGCCAACGGCTGAAAATATGTTACATTATTATGTTACAGAATAAGTCTTTCAATGTGACTGTTATCTGAATATTATATACTAGTGTTTTACTATTTTTGCACTTTATTCGTTGTCGTTGTGAGTAAAACTTGAAATACTTTATGTTATTTACTAATACTGTGAGAAATAATATCTAACTTAGTTTATTGGCCTTTAAAAAAAGTTGATTTTTTGCACTACAAATAGGTTGCAAAGTTATCTGTAGAAATATAGGTAACGCAGTATACGTTACCTATATTTGAATTTTTAAAATGTGCGTGGTCGGCCAAATCCGAAATTATGTGGAATATCGAAAAACACTAAAAGGAGTCTCGAGCCCGATGATGGCAACTAAAACTGCATTATTGGATTTTTGGAAAATCGATATTTCTAACCAGGAATCGAACTGCTTGATTTTAAAAAAAACAACACATTCTGTATTATTACACAGTCGTAGAATTTCATTTTCTTTACTGTTACCTAACCGCACCCAACAAAAACTTCATAAAAAGCGGAAAACTCAAATTGAATCACCCGATATCAAACTTCGAAATGAAATTCTTCACCTCAACATGACTAAACTAAAAACTGTCCATCCACCAAATCTCAGGCTATTCTGTGTCCATCAAAGTTTGAGAACAGTCATCAAACTATCACCAGTACAATAGTTGGTCCAATAAAACTTAGCGGGCGGACGAACTTGTATGAAATGTTGGCCCACATTTTATTAGCTTGTGCAATGTGCTACAACTGAGTTTGTTTTACTACTAATGTTTCTATTTCGTGTCCTTGTGTAATTGGTGCTTCTTGACTTGGGAGTTTTGAGATTTTGGATATTTAGTAGCTGTCTGTACTAAGGTTTTTCGGTCAATTGATTGATGCATTTTGGTATGTTTTAAAGGGTGTATGTGTAGGTTTTTCCATAAGCCGGTTTGCAAGGAAATGAATTCTGCATATAATTGACCATAATATCATATGGACGAAAGTGATGAAATGGTACATTTAAAAGCGTTTCTGGTTAGAGTTCCGTACGTTCTAATGAAAAACAGAACACTAATAAGATCATTTGTATGTCTATCTGTCTGTCACTCACACCTACAAGGCCAATTCAGTTGAAATTTCGTACATAATTGAAAATTGACAAGTGTGCACTAGCTTACATAGAGTTGGAACTAGCAGAAACACATTAAAATGCAAAGCATTAACTCAAAGCTTACAAAAGTGATCGTAGCTTAATTCAAAGCTTACAAAAGAGATCGTAAAATTAAAAAAAAACTCACATTGTTAACCTAAACAAACTTCTTCAGCACTCACAAACATACTCAAGAGATGAGTGTTAAAAACTTCCGACTATTCGTGATCAGTATCGTATTAAGAGTCGGAAGGTACATCTTCAACTTCACAACTGGATACAAAAGTTGGTGTTTAGATCAGAGAGGGTTGTGACGGGGTTCCGTGGAATATTGGTTGGAGGACATTCGTTGTCATTCATTCTCAGTTCGTTGTCGGGATTAGTAAGTCTGTCTGTAGGCGATACGGAGTAGAATATGCCCGCAACTAAGCCCGCAACTACGGACTTCGTGCTTGAGAGTAGCCCCCCTGGTATCTTACTAATCGCCAATACGAGTATGTATAAAAATTTCCGTTACTGACTGATTGACGGAGTGAGTGAATGATAGACACACACTGCCGAAACTGCTGGTAGTAGATAGCTGAAATTTGGCTTGTAGGTTCCTAGGGGAATGTAGGGGAGCACCAAGAGCAGATTTCCGAAATTCCTACGTTAACGGGGAAAAACGGTATATACGCGTGCGAGGCCGGATTCAGCTGAATACCAGTATTTGACGCGGAGCGGCTGCCTACCAGACCTCCACAACTCATTAACTGGGTAACACGGTACTTCTTGGCAAGACTGGAGTCAGATTTACTGGCTTCTGACTATCCGTAACGACTGCCAAAGATCTCCAAATAACAGCCGGGACCAACGGCTTAACGTACTTTCCGAGGCACGTAGGAAATCAACCATCCACAGACCAACCTTGGCAAGCGTTGCTTAACCTTTGATCGACCCGTGGGGCTGTTATAGCTGAATACCAGTGTTTTACGTGGAGCGGCTGCCTACCAGACCTCCACTACCCATTAACTGGATAATTATTACGACTGTAATGATAACATAATTTAGTCACGTTTGTGTCACTTCTCCTCAGTTGATATTTGCAGCGATATTGCAATTTGAGCTTTTGAGTGGATAATTTACACGGAAACTCTAAAGAAAACCTTTGCTTTATTTGTATAATCACCCCATAGTAGACTGTCCAGTGTAGGTCATAGACAAATCACTCCTCTGTTGCAATTAAAAACTCTCCTCAAAAATTGGTTATTTATAAAGTCGGTTTACGGACGAAAATTTTACTTGATAACGTCTTATGAAAACAATTGAATTCTTAACAAACAAGCCGAACGCTTAGGCCGAGCGTGCCTCTCTATCGCTTGTTCCGTGCTCTCGCTTGCACGCTCGGCTCAGGCGGAACGTGACTCTTTTTGTAAGAAGTTACCACGTCAAATACCATCAGTAAAAATAACCACTCGTTAAATATAGGAACCGAATAAAAATGTTGTAAATAGGTACACTAGTACTGGGATGAAAGAGTTTGTTAACATGATTGTGTTATTTTTATGAGATTTCTTCTCGATGGAGCGCGCCACAAGTTGTGCGAAACTTTTATCCATTTTCGTGTCGAATTGCCACTGGTAGAATGGAGGAAAAGAACTTTATTTTTATTTTTGTCGTTTAATATCCATCTTTAAACGTCTGTATAACTTTGGCTTCT
This sequence comes from Lacanobia oleracea, assembly GCA_950371165.1. Taxonomy (NCBI): domain Eukaryota; kingdom Metazoa; phylum Arthropoda; class Insecta; order Lepidoptera; family Noctuidae; genus Lacanobia; species Lacanobia oleracea. The sequence continues at coordinate 14,661,090 of OX493412.1, forward strand.
GAATAAAAGTTAAAGACGAAAATAGAAATATGAACAGTTGTGATTCAGCTTTCGGGTAGTTGAAAACCCGACATTTGCCAACTACTACCCGTTAATAGGGCTACGGAGGTCAGACAGGAGTCACTCCATGTATATTTCTGGTCTTCAGTTGCAATAGTAGGGTAGTGGACGCTGACCATAATATTTCTTGAAGTTAAAGAACCTACACGCATGTCATTACCTTAGTCATCTTTCATAATTGATTACGTTTGGAGAAGACGCTTAGCGTACTTTAAGCTTTGACATCCCATGTGAAGCTTAAATGCTTTTGTAAGCTCTGAGTGACTTTTCTAAATTTTGGTTGACATGTAAGGCAGTAACTCCTATCTTTGTTAAGTCTGAACAAATGTAGCCCAAGAGATACTGTGTTACTGGGACAGCACAGTAACACTATACCTTTTAGATCAGATAGGCGTCAGAGGTCAGACAGGCAATTCCAAGCAACATAATGGGAAAAGGCTTGGCAGTAGACAGACGGATTCCTATACCCTTCACGACGACGTCAGCCAACCAAGTCAGTAAGGATTAACAGCCCAGAGTTTGCCCTCACTAAGAACTAAAGTCGCCACTGTATCACAAAAACAAAACCAACCAAATAAATCCTTATTTCTCTTACACCCAACATTGTTCCACATACAACACAATGTTGCACAACACGGACGCTGGACAAAGGGCTGCAGCCGCCGACAAATGCGTCCATTCGGCATCGATTAGTATGGAGCGACAATGTGCGCCCAGCTGAGCTATTGTACTTGACTATGTGTTTATTAGAGCTGGTTTCATGCTGTCTTATTGTTCTGTATTGGGTAATATAGTATCCAAGACATTTCTTGTCCTTGTGAAGTTTTGTTCACTAATGGAGATAAAATACACATTTTTTTTTAAGTGAAGTGACTTCTTTAGCGACGTTGTGCACTTTTTTGTGATGGGTAAAAAATGTTAAATCGCGTCAGGACACGTGACCCTGATCGGAAATTCGTAAGATGGAGGGAAAAAAGCACGTATTCAAGTTTTCACTTCTGCCGGCACTCCCGGAGTGCAACCCGGTTTTTAATCTTATTTTTTTTATTATGCTTACGTTCAGCAGTGGATCGATATTGGGTGAAATAATGATGATGATGATTTTTGTTTATATAAAATTAGGGGGTTCTGTCCAACAAGGATATGTCAACCCCATCATACCTTAGAAGATAATAAATTCATATTACATAAAATGCATAATTAACACAGAAAACCTTACATTGTAAGTAAAAAAGCCGCTGCTTACTGCTGAACGACTAATACTAAACTACATAATTTTTATGCTGCCTCCGATTTAGGATTTGATAAAATGCTTTGAACCAGACCATGTAGGTCTGGTTCAAAGCATTTTCAGTCATTTTAAAAAAGTATATTTTCCAGTCTTTTCAAAAAATCATTCAGCGATTGAGGTGTTATTGCTCAACAAACATTCAAATATGTACTTGTACGTAGACTTTCACATTAATCAAATTGCTAGCGTGGATATAAGTTTGTAGTACAACATACAATGCTTATAAGTAGAGTCGTTCTGCCATTTGCTGTAGGTATGGTTTACCGCGACCCTAAGCACAGGTCTCCGAGTTCTTGAACTTTTTACTTTATTCCTAAGCTATGCCTGTTTGGCTTTACGTAGGGATGGGTCCTGGACATATTCTATCAGCCATAGCGGCTGTCAAAATTAACGGGATTGACATGATCTACCGGTCTTTTGAGCAATCCCAAACATCGCGGACTTTTTGAAAATCCTTATCTGATACAGTATCACTCTGTCGAAAGCCCGTCTTTGATCGATACCCCGTATAGTTGCATATGCCAATTGGTTGCAAATAACACTAAAGTAAAACCGGTGAAGTTAAGGCATGTGTTCCGAGCTCACTTACCGCATCTACACAAATATTTGCACTGCCAACAGACCAGACGCCAGACTGTTTGTCTATGGTTTATGTAATTGCACCTGTGACGCGTTATGCATTAATTGTTGTAGACTTTTGAATGTGAAGCCTTGGTTGGTAACACGTTAGGAGAAAAGCAATCGTGTATGCTTAACACTGTATGGAGTAAAAGTAGAACGATGAATACCGTCCGATGGAAGTAGATATATGTATGAAATTAATGGGCTTTGAACCCAAGGTGTAGTTCCATCCATCGGGCAATCAGCCGAGTCTAAGATCATCTTTGGTCCATCTCTAATCGCAGCTGCTTTAAAAAACTGATACAAGATTACTTTTCTACTTAGGCTTCCTGAATCCTTAATCTTCAAAACACAGGAAAATCTTGAAACTAATCCAAATTCCTTAGAAGTTTGAAGGTACAACGAAGTCCACCAAAAACGAATTTCAAAGAAAAAGAAAACATACCGAACACACGCAAACTCCCACAATATTAAAAGTAATAAACTCCTTGTAAAACAATAACTGCCAAACGCAGACCCATATTTCTTACAAACAACACTTAATTTATAAAGCAAAACTTGTAAAACATAACGTAATGAGAGATCCGAAGTTATCCCGTGCTTGTTTGTTTGATCTGTAGCCTTTTATGTTCTACACTCGTTGGCAGTTGGTCCCTTTCATGTTCTTTTTTTTGCATAAATCGGTCAAGTGCGTGGCTGGTCTTAAAATTGGGGTTCTGTTAACAATTGACACGCTTCTACTGTCGTATTGGCGCGAGCTTAATGCAAAAAAGTTATTCAAATGCATCTCAGTGACGTGTGGCGATATTATTATTTTTGATCTACAATGGGGTCCTCATTTAACATCTCTTGCGGGACGGCTAAGTTCAGCAGCATACGCTGTCAGAAAAATCCGTCAATTTACCGATATAGATACCGCGAGGCTGGTCTATTTTAGTTACTTTCATAGTATCATGTCTTACGGTATCTTATTATGGGGACGTGCTGCAGACATCGAGTCTATATTTATCCTGCAGAAAAGAGCCATCAGAGCCATTTACAATCTCCGTCGGCGTGATTCCCTAAGAGAACTGTTTAAGGATATCAACATCATGACGGTACCTTGTCAATACATTTACGAAAATATTATGTATGTTCGGAAAAATCTTCATCTCTTTAGCAAGATTAGTGACAGGCATAATTTTAACACTAGAAATAGGAACAAATTAGATCAACCCCGATTCAGATTGGCCAAAGTACACACTTCTTTTATGGGGTACTGTATTAAATTTTATAATAAAATACCAGTTGATATTCTCGAACTGAATGAGAGAAAATTTAAAGCATGCATAAAACGCACACTATGTAGACAAGCGTATTATAAACTGGAAGATTATATCCTCGATAAAAACGCTTGGCTAAATGCTGGTCCTGCTCCACAGTCACAGCTGCTTAAGTCCACTTTTTAGGTTTCTATGTTTTTATATTTGGAAGAGATGCTCGCTCCTTTTAGAGGTTCTTACATTATTTCGTTTATTTATTCTTTTTGATGTAAGATCTTAATCGTTCTCTTTATTAATTTATTTTTCATTATTTGGTCAAAGACAACCATAGTTTTGTGTAAAGTAGAAGCATATTTTTCAAATTTTGTAAATGTGAGTACCATGAAACCATTTACATTTTATGTGAGTAGTTATAGTTTTACTTGTTGGACATGAACGAGCATGGTGGTTGAGAGCATGTCATGCTCACTCAAATGTCTCGCTGATGGCGGCGCGTGGGTTTGATCATTCGGTTCCCTTCGAAATGGTTGAGCTGAAGGGTGCCGATACACGCGTCATGTTCGTGAACAGGCGCCGTCGGTTGAGACTGGTCATCTCTTAACTGCCATTGGCTTATTTTAATCTTTATATTTAAAATTCTTATAATAAGCCCTTTTTTTTTCCTTTGCATTGTCCTCACATGCAGAAGCAACAAGTATATGTAACTTGAAATTTTGTAAAACCAGAATATGATTTAAAAGAGTGTCCGTGGAGTTTCTTGCACGTTCTTCTCCATAGAGATCTACGCTTTGGAACGTGCAAATAGCTTCCATGTTTTTGACTGACCGACCTTGACGTTTCAAAAGTGCCTGTGAATGGTTTATTTGAAATAAAATGCTTTGAATTTGAATTTGAATTTGAATTTGATTCTTTTTAATTTTACGCTTTTTCAACCCCTTTCTACAGTTGAATTGAAACTGGGTCAAACTTGGTTTGCCTTTCTTTCATTTAAATCATCATTCATTCATTCATCAGCTCTCATCCCTATTTATTTGGAGGCAACGTAACATATCTTCTGCAATTCTATAAGACTCTTTATCTCGGTATTCGCCCTCCTTCGAGGCACATTCTCTTTCACACCATCCATTCATGGTGTCTTTGGTCTCCCTCCCCCTACTCTTATAGCTATCAAAATCTGACCTGTGTAAAGTAAATGGCATGCAGCTGTGCTTGGCTAAACAAAACAATAAAAACAAATCAAACAAGTTGGCATGACTAACCAAAACAGAATAATTGATAAATATATCATTGATAGTCAACAGCTAAACAAACAGATTTTCATGAAACTAAACCCTGTGTTTTTTCCTACGAATTTTACACGGAGAAGTACTCCGAATTTTAAGCTCGAAAAATTGTAATAAATAAAATAAATAATCGACGCTTGTCCGCGGAATCCCAAAAAAAGGCAAAATGTTGATTGTATAAACGAGTTTTTGAAACAGATTTTGTTCAGGGGAAGCCGGCTTCTGTAAATTTTATCGGCTTCCAAAACGTTCCCCGCCGTGTTTTCTATCAATTTACTTTGCTTGGCGCGTTTTTTTTACCGGATGGTAGTTATTCAATAGAGGTTGATTGTTTTTTGAGGAAACCATTGCAGTTGATGAGATTTTTAACGAATTTTTATCGGATTTTTATTACATTTTTAATAGTTACAAACAGACTTTATGGTACAGATAGAAGTAACTTTTTTATCTCCATTGCCTCCGTCTTGGTAATCGGCTTCGGATACGCGCACGGTAAATATACGGCCAAGCTACATAGCTTGGCTAATCGCCGTAAGGTTGCCTGCTTGTCGGTCTTCTACAGATTGTACTTCGGTGAGTGTGCCCATGAACTCCGCGACCTCATCCCACCGGCCCCCTTCTACCATCGGACATCCAGACGCACTGCATCTTACCGTCCCTTCCTTGTTGCTATTACACCAATTTGCACTAAGCGTTTCCAAACGTCTTTTATAATGCGCACAGCAAAGCGAGTGGAACTCGCTGCCTGCGTCTGTGTTTCCAAACGCTTACAATCCTAATCTCTTCAAAGTTAGAGTGAACAGGCTCCTTCTGGGTAAGCTCGCTCCATCGTAGACTTTGTTTCTGTCATCTCTGACCTAGACTAGAGACAAGAGCAAACCCAAAACAAATAAAAAAAACAGATAAAAGTAACATTTTTTTTATCTCCATTGCCTCCGTCCGGGTAATCGGCTTCGGATACGTGACGGTAAAATATACGGGTAATCAGATTAATTATACGTGTGTATACAACCCGGGTACGAGAACACGGCCGGGTTACCGAAATCAACTACCCAGACACGCTGACTGCAATGTGCGAAACCACTATAGCTAAAGTATCAACTAGTCGTCTAAATACTCGTTACAGTATGATAAAATAATATGACGTGAAAGTTCAAGGCAACTTCGAACACTCTGTATAAATACGGAACAGTATAATTTTCCGTTCCAGTAGTAGTGGTAGTGTTAAGTAATCAAACGTCCCGCTGTTTATCGCCTTTTGTTGCGATCCGTTGCAGACCGTTGCGGCCCGTTCATTGTTTCCGTTCACGGAGTAAGTAATGTGAATGGAGAATTTATAATGTAGTTTTTTATAGTGTCCACTTAACCACGTTTTGGTCTTCTTAGCGTGTCGATGAGAAAAAAAAAAATGTTTGGCCCAGTATTCAGCAACGGTAACAGCATTCGCTGACGCAGCTATAAGGTCTAAAGAATAACAGGCGCACGGGTCGATTTTCAAGATAAAGCCACGCACGCTTGCCGAGCTCGGTCTATGGATGGATGACCATCTTAACATGCCGAGACTCTTCCGTGCCTCGGAAAGCACGTTAAGCCGTTGGTTCCAGCTATCATTTGTAGATCTCTGACAGTCGTTACGGATTGTCAAAAGCCAGAAAACCTGACACCAATCGTGCCAAGAAGTACCGTGTTACCCAGCTACAGGGTTATGGAGGTCTGGTAGGCAGCCGCTCCACGTAAAATACTGGTATTCAGCTGAATCATCCCAAAATATAGTCAGAAAAAACGCAAGGGCAGATGATGATTTTCCTGATCATTGTTAATCCATAACCTCCATATTCCGTAACTTATCGCCGCCAGTCGACCACAGACACTCATCTCACCGGCTTCCATTCGAGTCGCGATCGAAAACGTTTAGTATCACGAATGCATTTGACTGATGAGATTTCTTTTTGTTTCTGAATGAATTGTTTCGCTTGGTTTTTAAATAGATTTTGTTGTTTGTTTTTGAAGTTTTCTATACACCTTTTGCTTGGAGTTTGCTTTGACTTCTTCAGGAGTACCAGGCCTCTAAAAAGTAGGCCTTCATAACACCTTATGACGGATGTCTACACTTATTTTGAAGAAGAAAAAAATGAAATTCTCGATGTAGTGGCATTCTATCAGCGGTTTCGACGGTCGAAAGTTCAGAATATATGGGATTGACCACGTGATGTTGCGCTTAGAGCAACAAGAACAATATTTGTGGTCGTCTCGCACTCGAGTCCTTGCATTGAGATGAGCGATGGCCATTTTGCGCGGATGTGACAAATATTTTCCAATTTTGTATAGTCGGCTTTTCCTTATTAGGGTTCCATACCAAAATGATAAAAAGGAAACCATAGGGTGCGACTCAGTCTGTCTGTCATAGCTGGATATTTTACATATAGGGTGAATTTTTAAAGTGTGCTTTCAGGGCCAAATCCGTAACTATGGTGAATATCAAAAACACTGAAAGGAGTTTCAAACCCGATTTTGATGAAAAGTAAAACTGCTTCATTGGAGTTTTGAAAAAAAAAAAAAAGTATTTAATGATTTGTCCGTCGATAATGCTGATAGAAGAACACTTTGTCTTGGCCCTCTTACTTTAGGATTTTTTTTCAGAGCATTGTCTGCCAGACAAATAGACACAATAGAAAATGTATTGTTTGTCGGTCACCGGTGACCGACGCGGCAGTGAGTGTGTTAGATGGGAAATCATCAAATGACTCCTCCCGCTCTGGGTGAAGCGGAAGGGAGTGTCAGACTCTGACTGACTAAAACCCATCCGTGTTCCTCTTTTCGAACGGATTCTACAACCTATGTTAGGATACAGTATAATCACATATTCTGCAATACCCAGGGGCTACACCAATCAACCAATTGAACAGCAATATGGATATACAGGTTCAACCTAATACATAACTCAGTTATTGCGCACAGTGCATGATAACGACGTGTTAACACGATTGAATTTGGTTACCACAACCAGACTGAAATACAAAAGTGAACCTTGACTGACTGCTATTATATCTAACACAACGGCAAAGAAAGAAGGAATACATTTTATTTAGCTCGTATCTACATGAAACACGCAAGGTACAGACAAATCTATTTGGTATGCAGGCAGCCAACTTGCAACTACTTTTAAACAATGTTGTCAGTGTGCTGAGTAGACAATTATTGTACACCATACTCGTACGTATATCATAAGCTTAAAACGTTATAATTCACACATTAGAAATTAATATTGGCAGTGCAGTGGAAAAAATTATATTTTTGCCCTTATACCTAATAGCTTTGTTGACTGTACATAGAAATACCAAAATAAGGGAGGTACGCCAAAAACTAAGTGAGTCTCACGGTTGCACTAACAAGGTCCATTTTAGCGATAATTATGTCAGACAGACTGATGCTGTCCCGCGCTGGTTGCTAAGATCTCTCACATACCCTGCCTGATAACCAGAAAACCACCACAAAAGCAACAACATGCTCCACCTGAATTTTCCTAAAATGTTCACCCGAAATATTCGCAAGTGCGATAGCTTTCAACTAAAGCACATTACGTAAAATATCCATTTTATAGCCAAAACGAGTTCCCGATAACACAGCGGTAAACATAAGCAGACATCTTAAATATTAAGCACGCTTGTACTTAACGTAAGCTGAGATTCGATACTTTACTAGTGATGGGATAACACCCCGGGATTTTGGGCGACGGGATTTTACGGTGGTTGTATCTGATTTTGTGTTTATGTTGCTAGATAAGTCCGTAATTGAGAAAGTGTGGTGTAAGAACTGTTTCGATACATTGCTTGGTTGTGAGAGCTTTCTTATATTGTCCTCTATCTTATTTAATTTAAAACAATTAACCGGTTCACATTCCGATCAACCAACCACATGTGATATTCGCTGATTGTTTAACTTTTGTATCTGCTGCGCGGACAGTGAACCTACTCAGCTTCCTCCGGTTAGGAAGCCGAATACAACAGAGTTGGAAGAAGACAAGCAGATTAATTTTTAAAACACTGTTATTTTCTAAGTGACGTTTTCATTTCGTCGTTTTTGTCAGAGATTCTGTTCTCAGGCGATTGATACTGATCCAGCCCTACGGACGATATCTCATGTCTACTATGTAGTGTAGCGTTGAAAAAGTCGGTTAATAACTACTGACATTTTAAACCAAACATGAATTTCCTATAAAAGCAAAAGTTATTGCGTGCATACATAGATACATTGACAAAAACAGCAACTTCTTTAGTATTGGCTATCACATCGCATACAAACAGTAACAAATAACAAAACTTCTGACATCTACTTTGAATTTCCGAGTCGACTCGAAAGTTTAACTTAAAAATAAAAGTTCCCGGGATGAAGTCGTTTCGCAACACTATCTGTGTGCTTATCCCGGACGGCGGAAGTCCGGTTTGTGACGTATCTGTTAGAGCTTGTAGTAAGCGGGTGTTAAATTATTATGTTCATACTTTGATGCCTCGGTTATCGGGTACCTAATGAGATTATGATGTCAACATTTTGTGGGTTCGACGATTTTGTGGATAAGTAGGTATTGGTGATACTGAAAGGCAAATGGGTTAAGAAAGTCCGTTGTGATAGCACAATGTTTAGATAATAAGGGACTCGTTTTAGGGATTTAGTAAACATAGTAGAGGTCTCTTCGAAGTTGTTATCGTATGATGGAGTATACATTTTCATTAGACTTCTATTAGATGCGAGACTAAGCAGACGTGTCGTTTAAAATCGGATAATATGAAATATCATTAAATAATTATTGTGACTGATGTTTTGATACCTAGTTATCTGCGGCGTCAGTTATTTAAGTAAAGTGTGTCGCGTGTGATTAGTAGGTAACTACCATCTGAGTCATTGTGAAAGATGAACTAAATTTATAGACAAATAGTGTTTGTGTTAGTTATGTCTAACCCAGGATCTAGCCCTTTTGGTCGGAGCCAATTAATACGGCGAAGTCCTCCACCGACGCCAATCGAAGACTTCCATCATAGAGAGCCAAGTCCACCCGCATCCTCGGAGAAGAATGAATTGCCGAGTGAAGTTATTTCTACGCCAGAGATCCAGAAATGGATGGTATCTATAGATACCATTCTGAACGAAGTATGCACCATTGTCGCGGAAGGAAAAATGAACTCGGATCAGAAGCTCCGTGTCAATACTCTTTGCCGGAAGGTCTTAAATGGGACATCTCAAATGGCAATCTTGTACCAAGCCTTAAAGCAGAAAACCATCCAGGCGCACAGCACCATCCAGCACTTACAGGTACACCAGAACGTTTCGAACTCACTTCAACAGTTCAAAGAGGTTGTCGAAACTAAACTCAAACCTGAAAATGGCTCATATGCCAATATGGTAAAAAAAGGTTCCGACAGCTTTATTCGCCCTGCAAACCTGAGTACTGTTGCAATTTATCCCTCTGATAAGACGAAGACCAGTGACGACACGAAGTCCCTAGTACAGAAAATCATCTCGCCAGAAGAACTAAAACTACATGTCCGTGGCCTGAGAAAAGTCAGAAACGGCGGTGTCATCATTTGCACCGATAGCAAAGGCGACATCGATAAACTGAAAAAATCTGAAAAACTAGTTTCATCGGGCCTCAAAGTAGAAGAACCATCAAAACGCCGCCCTAGGATCGCTGTCATTGGTGTCCCCATAGCCCTCACTGAGAAAGAAGTTTTTGATTGCATTTACGAGCAAAACATTTCTGATAAGCTGCCGAATACTACTCGTGAGTCCTTTCAAGAAACCATCAAATTGAGCCATAAATCGGGTAAGAAAAACCTTCCTACCTGTAACTATATATTGGAAGTGCCCGCTAGTACCAGGAAAATTTTAATAAACCAAGGCCGAATTTTCATAAACTGGACATCTTGCCCCGTGAAAGATTTCACGATTGTCACCAGATGCTTCAATTGCCAGCAGTTTGGACACGCAGCCAAGTTTTGCCGAGAATCTAGTCCGACATGCAACCACTGCGGAGTAACTGGTCATTCCTTCAAGGAGTGTAACAATAAAGCTGCTCCCTCCCAATGCGCGACTTGTAAACGCTTCAAAAGAAAATGTGACCATCCAACTGGTGATGTAAATTGCCCGGCACGCAAATTTGCAGAAGACAACTACATCAATTCAATCGATTATGAAGGCGCCTAAGAGCGCCGCCGATCAAATTACTAAGTAAGCACTTAGTCAGTAGTTTACCTCATATTTTATTTGTTAGTTTATAATTAGAATGACAGATCATCTAATTTGTGATCTGGATAGTTTTTCTGTGTCTGAAGCTAAAATCTGTAATGTTGAGGACTGTAGGAATCTGATACCTGTTGGAGGTAAAACGTTAACCCTACTAACACAAAATATCCGCAGTCTAAACCGGAACATCAACGGTTTTGAAGTGTTGCTACAGAACCTTGAGGTTAGCTGTGATATTATCGTCCTAACAGAATGTTGGCTGTCGAAACAAACAGTTTTACCATCTCTTGACGGATATTACTCACAAAGAACTGATAGAACCATCAACCAAAATGATGGTTTGGTAGTATATGTAAAAAATAATTTAAAAACAGAGGTAGAAGAACCGTTATTCCAGGACAGTAATTGCTTATTAATTAAAATTTTTCCTGATACAGTAGTAATGGCCATCTACAGGCCCCCTTCTCAAAACATTGACTGTTTTTTGGACTCACTCAACATGAATTTAACAAAAGTATCATCTTTTCAAAATATAATTCTTGTAGGTGACATAAACATTAACATTGCTTCCGGGAAAACCAATGGCCATGCTAACAACTACCTGAATATTTGCGCGTTTCATGGACTATTACCCACTCATTACCATCCCACGCACCAGTCCGGCTCATGTTTAGATCATTTCTTTATAAAATCAAAGAAACCAACCCAAACATTTGTAACTAACTCATCGCTTACCGATCATCAAGCTGTTTTACTAACATTGCAAATTTCTTTACCTAGAAAAAACTGCTTGCGTAGCGATACTAAAGTAAATATGAAAAACCTTGAAAATGACATAAGCGCTATTAATTTTGACCCAGTTTTTAATTCAAACGATGCAAATATTTCTTTAGAGTATTTCATACATTCGCTACAATATGCAATTAAGAAAAACTCATTTGTTAAAATAATGCCTAGGAAATATTATAACATTAAACCGTGGATCACACCCGGTCTCGTTCGATGTATGAGACATAGGGACAAACTTCACCTGAAATCGAAACTGGCACCTGGTGATGAATCACTTTCCGTCACATACAAGAGGTATAGAAATTTCTGTAACAATCTTTTGAAAAAAATAAAAAATCAGTATGATAAAAATGAACTACAAAAGGCAGGAAAAAACAGCAAGCTTGTTTGGAAATTTATAAAAAATAATACTTTTAGATCTAAAAATTCCGAACCTCCCCTTGATTTATTATCAACAGAAATAAATCCGTCCGAAGCAACGAATAAAGTCAATAATTTTTTTGCTAACGTTGGTAAAAACTTGGCAGAAAAAACATTAAATTCTAGATCGTTGCCTCCTCAAAGTTCACCTGTAACAACTTCTACACTACATTCTTTTGTTTTATTTGAGACCGACGCAAATGAGGTATTAAGAATCATAACCGAGCTTAAGGATGTTTGTGCTATTGGCTGCGATAACATACCGAATCATATTCTTAAAAGATTTAAATATCTAATTGCACCTCCGTTAACTCACATTTTTCAGTTATGTTTATCACAAGGAGTTTTCCCCCAATTACTTAAAAAAGCTGTAGTCACCCCTGTTTTTAAATCTGGAGACAAGAACTGTGTTAATAATTATAGACCTATTTCAGTCTTAACGGGCCTCTCCAAAATTTTAGAAAAAATCATAAACACTCGTTTAATAAAATATCTAGAAGACAACAAATTGCTTTCAGACAGTCAATTTGGTTTTAGGCCCAAAAGATCAACAAGCCAAGCAGTCCACCGATTGACAAATTATATAAGTACAAGTATGGACAATGGCATGCACACCATTGGTATCTTTTTGGACCTTGCCAAGGCGTTCGATACTATTTCTTGTTCTATATTATTACATAAGCTTGAAACGATTGGGATAAGAGGAACACAACTTCAACTTTTTTCTGATTATCTAAGTGATCGTTATCAATGTGTGAAAATTGGTCAATTTATAAGTTCTGAGCTTAAAAATAGCTGTTACGGATTTCCACAAGGTAGCATTTTGGGTCCTACGTTGTTTCTAATATATATAAATGATCTGTGCAGCTTGCCACTCAAAAATGGTATCATACTGTCATACGCTGATGACACGGCTCTAGTGTTCTCAGCTAAATCAAGAATCGAGGTTTATGAACACGCGCAGAATGGTTTCAATACTGTATCTAATTGGCTTCTTAACAGTCTCTTAACATTAAATTTAGGTAAAACAAAATACATTTTATTTACGATTAGGAAAAATAACATTCCGCTTACTAACTTAAACATTTTTGCACATAATTGTAGAACTAACGCTGACAACGCATGCACTTGTCCCACCTTAGCTAAAGCTGACTATGTGAAATATCTAGGTGTAACGATTGACACAAATCTAAATTTTCGTAAACATATTGATGTACTATGCAGCAGAGTGCGGAAATTAATATACATTTTTAAATACTTACGTAACGTAGCCGACTATGATTTAATTAAACAAGTTTATTTGGCTTTGTGTCAGTCCATACTAACGTATTGCATAACTTCCTGGGGTGGTGTCGCAAAGTCCATTTTACTTCCTCTAGAACGTGCTCAAAGAGCAATTCTAAAGGTTGCAACCTTTCGCCCTTTTAAATTTCCCACGCACCAGCTTTTCATGGCATGTAAGGTACTAACAGTGCGTCAACTAGCTATTCTAAACATCGTACTGCATCAGCACACTGAACTTCCTTATGACCGAGTACATTCAGGCAAGAGAAGGAAAGATTTGGTTTGTATTAAACCTCAAACCAAACATGCTTTCGCAAATAGATTTTTTGTGTTTTTGGGACCTTATCTATATAACAAGCTCAACAAGCCACTTGACATATATAGTTTAAATTATAAGAAATGCAGTACAACGCTTGCGGAATATTTAGCAAAACTCAATTACGTTGACACAGAAAAACTGCTAGAAATTTTAGTATGATGTCTATTGTTTCATATTTCTTTGTATTATTTATTTTTGTTCATTGTTTAGAATAGTATTTATTAATAATTGTAAAGTTTGCTTATTTTTAATAGTCGAATAAGATTTTTTATTGTATTGATCTAGTTTACATATATAACTGACCAATTTAAATTGCGATGAAGTGAGGGCCTGAAACACAGGTTTAAATAAACCTAGATCGGGCAGGTCGCTATATACATTATAAGTTCCAATTTAAATATCTTATACGTCAAATTATTGGTAGCCATACACTAGTTTTAAGTTAGGCACTAATTTACCTTTATATAAGATTTTTACTTTATTATCTTTTTGTGGCTATTTATACACATTTTATTGTAAAAGTTTTTATGAATAAATTGAATTTGAATTTGAATTTGAATTTGAATTATAAAATGATGATGATGATGATGTGATATGAAATGATGATCTATGTACATAGATCGATGAACTGTGTGTAGATGATTAGGGCTGGACTATAGAAAGATGTCAAAAAGATACTTATGAAAGAAGAGTTTAGGATAAGGATAGCACTATGAAAGTATTCTATGTGCACAGCAATTACTACCGAACAGCTTTTTTCACAACATCGCTCCCGGGGTCTCTTCCGCTACATTTTCACGGTTTTTTTTTGTAGTAGGTAGGTAACATTCAACTTATTCATAAACAAACAATCAATTATACCTTTACATAATAAGAGTATAAAATATCATAGTTTTGGCCGCGGCTTCACTTGCGTAAATACATATATGTATAGATTTTTGCAAAAATCAATTTTACCTTATCTAAGGCTCCATCTACATCTGTAACAAAATTCATTAAAAAAAACCGACTAGGCCGGTTTCGGCCGCTAGTCGGACTCGCACACGAAGGGTTCCGTACCAAGCCTTAATTTTTATTATTTGTTGTTATAGCGGCAATAGAATCATACAATCTGTGAAAATTTAAACCGCTGACAGACAGAGGGACGGACGGACGGACGGACAGCGAAGGCTCCGGTTACGGAACCCTAAAAACGATAGAGCGATTTTGGCGTGAAAGCTTTCAGACAAACTTCATACAGAGTTGTTATGATCGAGTTCGTAACACATGTCTACCATCGCGTAGTTCATACCAAGTAAACGTGGCAAGTATCGGGGGTTTAATCACACGGCTTTTCAGTAATTGCCGAGAAACTTCCTCCGCGGCACGTCGTTTCGTGCGTTAATCGCGAGGAAGAACATTTGTAGGTAACGAGCCTGTAATCACCAGCTTGGGATAGCTGTTTATTTTTATATGGGATAATATTGAAGATGCTGGGGCTTATCGTTGTCTTGGAGGCTTGTTGTTGCTGCATATTATCTTCACATGCTGACCATTTTGGACCGTCACGATTTCGAGCATTTCAATAACAGCTGCGGCTCTGTTTCGCACACGAGTACCAGCTTTTAATCGCATTGAGTGGTGGATTTCGACTCACTACCCCTTAACCTGTGTTCCAGCTGTGAGAATGTTATGAGCTGATTATGTTGACCATTTTTAGCTTGTAACCAACACTTTGGATGAATGACTATTTAAAATTTACATAGAATCCAGGGACGACCCACAAAACGTACATGTATATTTAAACATAGTATCTACGTTTTATTCAGTTGCTATAATACCCTGAACGAGTAATTTAGGCCAATTACTCCTGTAATAATTTTTCAAAATGTTCATTTTCTTAACTGAATTTCATCCTTAAAGATTTATCGCTCCCAAAGTAATGGCCTTCGAGAATCTTGGAGAGTCCCGGGCTATTGGACAGCCCTATCGATGACGTGGAGCGATGGTGGCTTATCCCGGCGACGTCCGGTTACTTATCTGACAGAGCTTACGAGTTATCGTGTGTGTCATTCATACTGTTTGTTACGGAAGAAAATCTGTGTTATTCATACCTTTAAGGTGGTTATACATCATCATCTGCCTAGCCTTTTCCCAACTATATTGGGGTCGGCTTCCAGTCAAGCTGGATTTAGCTGAATACCAGTATTTTACGAGGAGCGGCTGCCTACCAAACCTCCACACCCCATTAACTGGGTAACACGGTACTTTATGGCAAGACTGGAGTCAGATTTACTGGCTTCTGATTATCCGTAACGACTGCCAAAGATCTATAAGTAACAGGCGGGACCAACGGCTAAACGTGCTTTCCGAGGCACGGAGGAAACTCGGTATGTTTAGACGGTCACCCATCCACAGACCAACCTTGGCAAGCGTTGCTTAACCTTGAATATCGACCCGTGCGGCTGTTATTATTTAGCCACGAGCTCCTCTTTAAGGCGGTAATACATGTATGGTAGTAATTTAAACTAAAGTATGCGTGAAACTTGCATGCCATAGAGACACCAATCAGAACTTGTAATGACAGAATAGCATGCAAGATACTTGCATATTTTTGTGCGAGTTACAGGTATGTGAGGCTTTCGTAGAAATACAGATTTTGGATGGGGAGATGCTGTCTTATTAAATTTCCTTGTGGAAGACCAATATGAAGTTTTGCCTGCACACAGAAAAACTACTTAGAATGTAGTGTTCTGTGCGCTGAGTTGAAATATTGGAGTGGCACTAGAAATATTTCATAATATCACTGATTGTCAATGAATTGAAAAACTAAGTTGTCGTGCGTATGTGAGGTTGTCACCCCTCTCCAAGAGGTCGACCTCTCTGTTCGTTCGAAAATCGACCATATTTCTTTTGGGAAGAGAATTCTTTTTTAGTATTGTAATAATGGAAATAATGAAAGTAATGTCAGCAATTTCGCTAATCTAGACTTGCAATATCAATCAGTTATATAGTTACAAGCTACTGACGATTCCTATTTTCGTTCGTCTCAAATTGGTGTAGCCGTACTTTTTGCTGTATAATCGTACCAAATAGGTAACGAGGCAGACAGTAAACTCAATTTGGCATTTGTAATGTAACTGTAGTTTCTATTATCTAGAAATAAACTTGCAACTCCCACTTTTTCATATTTTCTTTCAAAATAAATCTTCCACTTTAAAAGAAAACCTTAATTTGATTAAAGTCATTCTGGACGGAGCGATGACAAATTGTGAGAAAATATTATTCGCGGACGATAGTTGTGTCTTTCACCCTAGAGTTGAGCTGTCATTTGAGATCTGTCTCCGTTTCACTAATAATACTATTTTTATCTTATGATGCAAACTGTGCTACTTTGTTAGCAAAAACTTGTTCTGGTAAATATTTTATGAAAATCTGAATATTTATTTTCGGTAAAGTTAGTATTGTTACCTGACTGCGCAGACGGAGGGTTATGTTTTTCAAGTGTATCTATATACTTACTAGTATGTAAAGCTGAAGAGTTTGTTTTGTTTGTTTGCTTGAACGCGCTAATCTCAGGAACTACTGGTCCGATATGAAAAATTCTTTAAGTGTTAGATCCCATTTATCGAGGAAGGCTATAGGCTATATATCATCACGCTAAGACCAATAGGAGTGGAGCAGTAACGAAAATTGTGACGCAGACGAAGTTGCGCGGGTCAACTAGTGTGTATATTTCTGTGGCACGCTTTGTAGCTTAAACGGCTTGATGGATTTCAGCTCTAGAGGTGTCGTTATATTCGTATTGATTGTGACAGTGACACTGGGTACTTACATAAAATTAATATGAATTTTTGGCGCCATTATGTTTGCAAAAATTGCAAAAATTGTTTTTTTTTTTTTTTTGCCAAAGGTACTGACTGACGCGGACGGTCGGATGATTCGAATTTATTTTTTGTGTAAGATCTTTAGTTTTCATTTCTACAAACTTCCATTTCGTCCCAATTCTCAAAAGAACTGACAAGCCTCGAGGCATATACCTTTTCCATTTTTACAACAATATAAAAAGCACCTGTACCTATTTCACCCCTCTTCAGATTTCGCCCCCATCGGCTATCGAACATTTTCTATTGAAATCACTGGAATTGGGATGACAAGCACTAACTCGGATCTCCTTATTGAATTTTTTAGGTCTTTAGAAAATATTCTAGACCTGAAAACTGGCAGGTAAAACCTATCTACGCTTACGTATTAACGTTCTTATTGGAATATTGCTTGAAATTTATGAAAATCCGTTTTCGACCCACGGTGTAGGCTCGAGCTCGTGGCTAAATAATAACAGCCGCACGGGTTGATCTTAAAGGTTAAGCAACGCTTGCCAAGGTTGGTCTGTGGCTGGGTGACCATCTTAACATACCGAGTTTCCTCCGTGCCTCGGAAAGCACGTTAAGCCGTTGGTCCAGTCTTGCCAAGAAGTACCGTGTTACCCAGTTAATGGGTTGTGGAGGTCCTGGTAGGCAGCCGCTCCACGTAAAACACTGGTATTCAGCTAAATCCGGTTTGACTGGAAGCCGACCCCAATATAGTTGGGAAAAGGCTAGGCAGATGATGATGGTATAGGCGAAATTGCTTTATAATTGTCTTTTACATAAACATTAATTGTTGAGTGGAAGTTACTGACAGTTTTAATAATTGTAGTGGCCAATTTTCAGTCACATATATTATTACCAACAAAACAGAATCAAATATGCTATATAATGCTTAACCAAACATTAATACCGAACTATTACCATAATCTGAGTCTATTACCGGGATACCGTGATAGCGAAACTTTATGTCGTTCGCCCCCTTTCACCCCATCTCACCCCCCAGTTCTACCGTTTCACCCCCTTCGGCTAATTCACTTAGTTAGTTATCATACATAGTTGCGAAGTTATCTCGTTATGGGGGGAGAGTTTCAATGTTTATTTTTTGGTATTTCATTTTTAAATTATAAAACTGAGCTCTTGGGGTTGTAGGTAATGTAAATATTTTTACAAATTATACTCGCACGGGATTTGGGGTTATGTTTCACGTGGGAAGTTTGGTATTCGCTTCATGATTTTTTGTGTACTTAATGGGTCTGGTATAAAGGTCAAAAGTTTATCAAAGAGACGTAGCAATATCTAAAACAACTTTAAAACTGCTGTTTTGCAATCTAACTGAAGCAATATTTGCTTTTATCTGTTGGATTATTGAAACGTATGGTTCAGACTCTTCGATATATTCAAAGATAAATAGATAATACCAGCCTTCGATCCCAAATAGACTATCTATGTATCTAGATAAATACCAGCGAATTTTGTTTACTTTTTACTGCGTAAGTACAGCTTAATAGTAGAATTCTCTACGGGAGTCTGCTTTTCGTGTCAGCTGCAACCTGGGTTTCTATAGGACAAGAGTGAGTTCGATAGATAGTTCTAGGCAAGCGTGCTCTATCGTTGACCACATCATCGCTTTCACTAGGTGAGATTGTGGTCAAACATTATCATCTGCCTAGACTTTTACCAAGTATATTGGCGTCGACTTCCAGCCAAACCAGATTCAGCGGAATACCAGTATTGTGATATTGTGGTCAAACGCTACCTTATGAATAATAAATAAACCGGCCAAGTGCGAGTCGGATTTACAGACGAAGGGTTCCGTACCATAAACCTTAATTTTTGTTTTTTTTTGTTGTTATTCCGGTAATAGATATTATAAACAATCTGTGAAAATTTCAACTGTCTTCCTGTTCTTGAGATACAGCCCGCTGATGACGGACGGACGGACGGACAGCGGAGGCTTAGTAATAGGGGTCCGTTGGTCACATTTCGGGTTCGGAACCATAAAGTCTAAAAAATAACCTTCTGATTAATAATAAGTAAACAATTACAAATATGGAAGTCTAACAGGTTTAAAAGAAACCTTGTGAATGCGCGTGACTACTAGGACTTATACGTTACGAAGGTTTACCTTCAATCTCATTTCAGTTGAGAAATAGGCTATACAGAGAGGTATTGTCATATTTTAATAAAACTGCCTCTATCACTGTAGAATGTAGAAGAATAACTATCTTCAAGCTATCATAAAAAAAATACAAAAATCCGGCCAAGAGCGAGTCGGACTCGCACACGAAGGGTTCCGTACCATAAACTTTTTTATTATTTGTTGTTATAGAGGCAATAAAAATACACAATCTGTGAACATTTCATCTGTTTACCTATACCTACCTACTATTGTTAACTACTACGACCTATATTACTATTGTTAACGGTTCTTGAGATACAGCCCGCTAACAGACAGACAGACGGACGGATGGACTGAACGGACGGACAGCGGAGGCTTAATAATAGGGTTTCGTTGCTTACCCTTTGGGCACGGAACCCTAAAAAAGAATTTTCCATACCTACAGTTGATCAAACTTTTTATGGGAGGTGCAAATATTTGAAAGGAATTCACTATGACTTCCTTGAAAAAAGTTTTTAAGCTACATGGACAAAAGCAGTTTAAAAAAAATATGAATACATCTTTTTTGTACTATTAATAGGCACGCGTTTGACCACTATCTCACCTGATGGTAAGCGAAGATGTAGTCGAGGATGAAGTACCTACGCTTGCCGTAACAACATGTTTATTCAAAATGCATATACCACCTTAAATGTACATTGTCGTTGTCGCTCTTTTTAATGTGAACTTTACAAACTAATAACAAAGACACTCCCTGTAAAGAGCGGGTCTAGGGACCCGCTCTTTACAGGGAGTGTCATCCCTCTTTGGTGAAACACTATGATATTGTGACCCTAGTTATAATGAGGATCCGGGTCTTAGTCCCGTAGATCTTTCACACGAGTATATGACTGTCTGGGATAAACGTCGGGTCTGCCTCAAAGGTTCTTAATTGAATAAGTTAAATGAGGTTTAAGACGCGGTTTTGTTATTTAAGGAATCTTAAATGAACTGAATAATTAATTCTTAGAATAAGGTGCCATCCTCATCGTATTTAGTAACACACTTTGATATGCGTTGGTATGTCAAACAGACACTGAATAATACCAATTTGGTAGGATTTATAATCCTTAAATATTTTTTCGAAAGAGTCACCGCGGAGGCCCTGAAACGCAAAGCGTTTGGAGGAACATGGATAGGTTTTAGTCAGTAAGAGTCTCACAGTACCTTCTGCTCCGCCTAGAGCGGACAGAGCCATTTCATGATTTCCCATACTGGAATATACTGTCAAAAAAGTTTGTACAATCCTGCCTACTTTTATTTCACCGTTCACGCAGTTATTAAAAAAAAAATCTTTTAACACAGGCCTACAAGGGTTCTTATAAAACGGTCAGAATGTTTTTTTTTTTTTTACTGTTCATAGGCACGCGCTTGACCACCATCTCACCTGATGGTAAGCGATGTTGTGGTCGAAGATGGAGCACGCTTGCCTAGAAGTAACCTTTTCACTCTTGACTTCAATACTCCCAGGTTGTAGCTATCGGGAAACACAGACTCCGGCAGGGAATTCCACTCCTTAGCTGTACGCATTATGAATGTGTTCCCAAAACGTTTTGTGCGCATGGGTGGGATGTCCACCATGTACCGGTGGCGCATCGCCGTTCCTCTTGTGGTCCGATGATGGAACGGGCTTGGCGGAATTAAATTATGCAATTCCGTCGCACATTCCCCAAAATGCAATCGGTAGACGCAAGATGTAAGAAAAATATTGCTACTATGTTACGATATTAATAAGTATGTACGGTATTAAGAAGGAAGAAAGAAGGTATATGAGTCCACGGAGACGACAGTGTTCTTACAAACTATCATTCCCACTATAGAGATGAAGCTATATAAAAAGTTACGTACAAAGTAAGAGATCGCATCACGATCATCACTAAACGTTGACATCAGCCCGATGACATCAACCTAATCTGTAACATCAACAGGTGCTAAGCGTACCGCTACAGCACTACAGCCATCACTAATAATATCCCCTCTGTTATAATTAGTGCGACATGCCGCACTATCTGTGCCGACAGAGACCGTTATGTGAGCACAATGGTCGGTTTGTGACTCCGAGATAGCAGGGTGGTGTGTTGTTGTGTGTCAACGTGTAGTTATGGAATTCATACCTAACTAAAGCCAGTACACATTTTTATCTTTTTTTTTTTGAAAAAGGTTAAAGTTTATGGGCCGTTTTTAACAGTTGCAATATAAATTACTGCCTTCAAAGCAAGAGTGAACAGGCATCTTTTCTGGGTGCGCTGCTTCATCATAGGCCTCATCCGTCGCTTTCCATCAGGCGTGATCGGGGTCAAAAGCAAGCCCATTCCTCAATAAAAAATCAGCCCTAAGCTGACTAATCTTGTTTCTGTTTCAAAATACTATGATAGTTTCATCCGTTTCCAAGTTATGAGCTACGATGCCACGGATAAACAGCAGCCCTCTGTTTGATCCGGGGTAAAAAAAATGTACAATCTACAAAGTTTGCAAGAAGACTGACTGCCTATTTTAAAAGCATTCATGTTTAACATCTGCAACACAGAAAGTTGCAGATGTTAAACAGCCAATGGCACAAACTTTGTTTTAAGTAGCTTAAATGTTGTGAGACATTATCATGTTTTTATTATAAAGAAATCTTAAGTTAAAATAGAATGAAATGTTTAAGAACGTCCCACAATTAGGGCGCGTCATTCTATTTTAATTTAAGGTTTTTCTTTTTCATACGTACTTTACTTATTCTTCGAAAACCCTTATTCTTCTAAATCTGTACTAATATTATAAATGCGAAAGTGCTTAGATGAATGGATGGATGTTTGTTACTCAATCACGTAAGAACGGCTGAACGGATCTTGTCGGCACATAGTCTGGAATAACACAAAATATACTTTTTATACCGGGAGTATGTTCGCTTAGGCTAATTTTCAACATTCACGCGGGCGGAGCCGCGGGCGGAAGCTAGTATAAGTCCTTATTCTTGGATAATAATGAACCAAATGTAATGAAACATGATACGCATTATCAAAATACCTAGCAAGGTTTTTAACAGAGTTCAGAGGGGAGAGTTTAATTTTAAGTTGTCTTTACCAACTGAAATATCCCACTGTTTCTGTCTGATCTCTTTATCCGAAGATCCTAAGTATTTCTTGACTTTCTGCTGAATCCTTACATCCACTAAAGCTGTTGAGCATGGCCCCCCAGTATCGTCCATACAGTTCTAAATTAGTATGGACACGCTGCGGTGTATCTAGCCGGGCAGACGGCTATTATGTATATTGAGACGATCACACAATACTGGATTATACGGACCAGATAGCAGAGGACAGCGGTGCTCAAATGTTGTGCTTGTTTGGGGATTTTGTTAGGGAATATGAGGAAATTGGGAGTGGCCGTGGGCAGGACACATTGCTCACAGAACAGGTGGTCGATGGTGCCAAAAAGTTCTGGAGTGCAGCGTTATAAGGCCTCCCACAAGGTGAACCGATGACCTGGTGAGGGACGCGGGTAGCCGATGCATGCGAGACGCACAGTACCAGTTGTTGTGGTGACACTTGGGGGAGGCCTAAGCAGTGGACGTCTTTTGCCTGATATAATGATGATGAGAAAATTGTAAGGATGTTCAAAGATAATCTTTGTTCTACATGATTAGGTCTGGTCACCTTCAGGAAAGACAAATTAGATTAAACTTGAAGCCTGGATAAATCAGTTTTGCTGGGAGGTGATGGTGGCTTTATATCACATGTTCTACAATATAGCATTTGTTATCAACAGTCCATTATTGTCCATAAGACAGTATAAGTGATGAGCCAGCATCAGTCTTTCTTGTGGAAGGCTTCCTATCCATTATTTATTTTTTCTTACCATGCCACGCTGACATAATTATTTGCCCAGGCTTTTTCCTACTTCCGGGATCGGCTTTCTGTCTTACCGGACGTACCTACCTTTTTTTTGTTTTTTTTTTTTTTCATTAGAGATGGGTTTGTTCTTGTCTAAGTCAGAGATGACAGAGACTAAGTCTACGACGAATACCAGTGTTTTACACGGAGCGACTGATGCTATAATGCAAAAGTACGGCTTAACGTTCCAATGTAAAGCCAAGTTATCTTACAAAATTATCACATACGGGTAACTCCTAAAAGTGATTCAGTGAGTCAGTTAAGTGACATTATGTTAAGGTGTCGCGCTCCTTCGACTCGTCGTTATAAACTTAACTTGGAACTGTTAAGTTAGGTCTAAGTTACCCTTTACGTAACGTACGGATAAGTTGGAGATGTTCGTTTTACTTAGTAACGTAGGAAGATAGATAGTTTGTTGTGTGGATACTTTGTGAAAAATCTATTTGTATTTGAGGTTGGACTTTAATGGAAATCGACTTGCCGAATATTATCTGGGGGATTTTAAAACATAAAAACGTGTGTTCCCTGAAGTTTAAAGTAACAGAGGACTTTCTCTATTGGCGACTGTAGAGAGTGACCACTTAGATATTTTTTTCATGTAAAAATCATCAACACTGTCAAACCCCTCAGGATATTAGCAACCGTGCACGTGACCATCCTATTGTATCAATCCTTGAACTTAACAAATAAACATTACGCTAAACTTTGGGCACCACTGGCAGCTTACAATGGCGGCAGTGAGCGTCAAAGCATACGACAGTTAGTACAGGCGATCGGGGGTAATCGAGATCAGCTGCACCTTGCACCTGTATGCACCTACAGGTACAGTACAGGTATGTACGGGGTTTAATCTTAGGTGCGACAGACCTGTGTAATGAGATACAGGCGGCTGGTTTGGAGAGGTCAGTGTGTATATGGAAAGTAGATCTGAGCTTGTCTACAGTCTTTTTGTTTAGTTATGTTTAGTTGTGTAGCTGTGTACTCTTGTGGGACTGTGAAAGACTCCCTTGGGACTACCTTCTCTAAAAAAAATCTTGCAATATAAGAGTACTAGCATCCCCCGGCTTCGGACTGTGCCAATTGTATGATTTTTGTTTATAGCTATTTCGTTTAGTGAAAGCCATATCAAAATACGTTGTGTGGTTTAGAAGAAATGAGCGGAGAAACAGCGGCAAACAGTAATTTGTTTTTTTTTTACTATTTTGATAAAAATGAAGATGAAGTATGTTCGGGTATTTCTGCCAGCCAGCATCGCTATCACCGCTCTGCCGGACTGGCTTATATTATACCAAGGCCAGTAAGTAATACAGAATAACATTACTGCTTTACTAAAGAAACGATCAAACGTCTTTTATAATGCGCACAGCAAAGGAGTGGAACTCTCTGCCTGCGTCTGTGTTTCCGAAAGCTTACAACCCTAATCTCTTCAAAGTTAGAGTGTACAGGCTCCTTCTGGGTAGGCTCGCTCCATCGTAGACTTTGTCTCTGTCATCTCTGACATAGACTAGAGTCAAGAGCAATTACAAATAATAAAAAAAAAAAACGATAGATGGAAGAAGACATGCTGCACCGATCACAAATTAATACGGATGAGGGCAAGATAATTGTGATGTTTTGATTTTGCAAGCTAGAGTAATTTTGCATAATTCAATAATTCATACTAAAATATATAAAGCTGAAGAGTTTGTTTGTTTGCTTGAACGTGCTAATCTCAGGAACTACTGGTCCGACTTGAAAAATTATTTCAGTGTTAGATAGCCCATTTATCGAGGAAGGCTAAAGGCTATATAACATCACGCTAACACCATTAGGGGCAGAACAGTAATGAAAATTGTGGCGCAACTAGTAATTCATAAAATACGTAGTAACAAATCAAGTGAAACTATAACATCTACACCAGCCAACCCCACAATGACACATTTAATTCGATTCCCTAGTCCCAAACCAAAAACTAAGTGAGCAAAGTCCCTGAACTTTACCCCAAACTGGACCAAAGGTGGACCAATGCACGACTGGCGAAACACCCACCGGCACAGTGCTAATACGTTTAGTAGCACGAGTTTCATTCAGGGGTCCAATTTGTGTCGCCATGGAAACACGACTGCTCATAATTATGTACTTATCGCCGTTTGTGTGATATGGGTATAACTAGGAGACTGTTATTTTCTTAATATGCTGTCCTAGCATTAGAAAATACAATGTTTAGAAGAATGATGATTTTATAGCAAGCTGAACTAATCCATTGTTTGGTTTATAGTTTCGCAAATTCATAAAATATGTAGTAACAAATTAAAAAAACTCAAACTATCTCACGTACACTATCCAAGTGGAGACATCTAAGTTAGCAACGTCCCTAAACTTTACCCCAAACTGGACCAAAGATGGACCAATGCACGCCTGGCGAAACACAGTGCAAACACAGCACAGTGCTAATACGTTTAGTAGTGGAGTTTCATTCAGAGGTCCAATTTGTGTCGCCATGGAAACACGACTGCTCATAATTACGTACGTATCGCCGTTTGTGATATGGGTCATGTGAGGAGGCTGTTATTTTCTTGAATAAGGCGGTCAGAAAAAAGATTATGTTTAGACCCGTGGTCAGTGTCTTGTACGAAGTATTATTGGTCTTATCTAGAACTTAAGCAGTCAGGAGGATATTACGATTACTAGGCTCAATTATTACAAGTATTTGTTAAGCAGCGCTTGCCAAGGTTGGTCTGTGGATGGGTGACCATCTTAACATACCGAGTTTCCTCCGTCCCTCGGAAAGCACCTTAAGCCGTTGGTCCCGGCTGTCATTTGTAGAACTTTGGCAGTCGTTACGGATTGACAGAAGCCAGTAAATCTGACTCCAGTCTTGCCAAGATGTACAGTGTTACCCAGTTAATGGGTTGTGGAGGTCCGGTAGGCAGCCGCTCCACGTACAACACTGGTATTCAGCTGAATCCGGTTTGACTGGAAGCCGACCCCAATGTAGTTGGGGAAAAAGGCTAGGCAGATGATGATGCTGAGTTGCTTGTAACTATTTTTGATGTACAATAAAGTACATTCTGTATATCTAGCTTCTGCTCGCTGTTTTGTCTCGTGAATGTCGGGAACATCCCAAGGGAGAATACATACGGGATACCCCGGTCATAGTCTATGTTAAGCCGTGAACAAGCAATAAACTCAGGCAGAGGACACAGAGGCATTAATATTATTAGTAAGGATTTTTCTTTTAGTCGTTTTTTTTTTTTTCTGAACCATGAAGTTTAGAATTGAGAACAAACAAAAAGCGGACTTGCTAATTTAGTTCCAACTCTTTCAACCAATCAAGAAATCTGTGTAAAATGTTTCTAGAGATAGGCAACACACATGTTTAACTTTGTGTCTACTGTTGGTACGTCAGCATAAAAATACCACTCTTTTGCATCAATTGCTCAAAAAATACTACCATCATGCAACCAATAAATCCGCCTAATTCCTTTAATGGGCCTTTACAAAAATGCTATGAACTTTCAAAATTATATTTCTTAGCGTAACTTTTCCTTTTTGCCCTTATTTTTTTCCGGCTAATAGATTTTAACAGCATCGTTCGTTTCACTAGATAAACGGAGAAATACTTGAGGCAATTCCGTAAGTTTGTGTTTTATGTTTAAGGGTGCACCCTCACTGGGAGCATTCACCTGTAATGTAACGTTACAGAGTCGAGCATTAGATACACCAGTGCGTGAGGAGAACGGACTGCTTTGTCTGACATTGTGAAAACAACCATTTCAACTACAGGCAAATGTTCATAATCGATTTTGTATTGTTACATTACAAGCCAGTGTTCGTCAATCAGGTAAGCAGTAATGTAATGGTTAAAGTCGAATCTGGGGGTAAATTCAACATTTTTAGGGTTCCGTACCTAAAGGGTATCCAACGGAACCCTATTACTAAGCCTCCGCTGTCCGTCTGTCCGTCCGTCTGTCTGTTAGCGGGCTGTATCTCAAGAACCGTAAAAGGTAGACAGTTGAAATGTTCACAGATTGTGTCAATTGCCACTATAACAAAAAATAAAAACTAAGGTTTATGGTCCGGAACCTTTCGTGTGCGAGTCCGACTCGCACTTGGCCGGTTTTTTATTTTATTTTACAGGTTGCTACTGGATGCGCATGCGAACGTTGCTTTGAAAATTTGTAGAATTGGCCCTCAGGAATGTTACATTACAGGCTCTCGGTGGGGAGCACCTTCAGACAATACTGTTAGTTTGTATTTTATGTTTTTATTCTGGACGGAGGCACGTTTTCGGAACGTTACTCACTGTCTGATAAAGTTAGTGTTTTGTGAATGTGAACGGCGTTTTATTGGGTTTGCGTGAGAGATTTTTGTAGTGTGTGCTTTGCTTTATTCATATTTTGAGTCAATGGCCACGTCATAGAGGAAAAACCGATAGAATCTATAGCTTTCAGTTGATTCCTATGTTCACAGCATAGATCTTCAGTATAATCTAAGTCGATAGTAGCAATCTAACTTATCTAGCTGTCCCACTCCAGGGTAAAGGACCCCTCTGACTTTTCATGTTTTCTGCTTCCTCGGGCCAGTTCTTCAGTATAATTGGACTTGACCCGCCACTGTCTTACTTTTTTTATTATTCTCGTATTCCTGACTGTTGTCATTATGATTCTAATACACAATAACAATAAAATAAATGCCGCTACCGATCGGGTAGTATTGGTCGTTACAATGTAATAACAATTGTATACGTGTTGTTGGCTCTTTGCCTATACATTATAAACAATAATATCATTTATGTAGCTATGTGTGTTGCCCACGGTTTCGTTTGATTTGTAAGAACAACTGACAATTGTTAACCCTCGGTTTCGTTTCCGTGACCACCGAAACCGTGGATTTTCCGGGATAAAAATATTATCAGTTGTAGCTTTCTACTAACAAGAGTACATTGTTATCCTGGGAGTGAAAGCAACTGATTTAGTTCCGAGAAGGCATTTGGTTCCCGAGCGTAGTAAGGGTGCCAATAGTTCGAGGGACTGTGCTTTTCATTACTAATACAAGGAAAGTAAAAATAAAAACACGATTCAGTCAAAGAAAAAATTCATATCTGAATCTGATGATCGCGTTGACGTGTAAATACAAATCTCTCGAAAAAATAAATGAAGATCGGACTGCCAAGCTTTCACGTCTATTTTTTTTTCTGTGATCGGCCAGCTATTCAGCCATTTTTTTACATTATCATCATTGAAGAAATGGTAAATATTTTGCCAAAATCTGTTTTAAAGAAATAGTTTAAAGTAAATTATGTTAAAATCATTTAAAAAAAATAATCTTAAGTTAATAATCAAGTTTACGTTATTTCAATTTGATATCACGTTGTAATTGACTGGCTGTACAGAAATTTTGGACATGATTCAACAGAAATAGTCAACGAGTTTCTTTTATAATTTGACGGCTGTCAGTTGCAAAACGATACTCCCTAGGGCTGGAAAGTAATACTTTGAACCCGCTCCTCAGGCAACTTCAGGTCTACTTTCCGAGTATGAGTAATCAAAATATTTTTTCTAAACGGATCTTCGGGCCGCTTTAGTAGAATCACAAAGGAAATCAAAATAACCGAAACTGACATTTTTTTCCAATCAATCTTAACCCAAATGCTTTAGCGATATTGTGATCCTAATATGATTCTACTAATGTGGACTTTTTAGACCTGCAGTGTATAAACAACAAAATTTAAGATTGTGTAATAAATTATCCTTGGGTTAGAAGTGACTTCAAGGAGCGAAAAGGTTAAGAAATTTTCTAACGCATTTTGTTCCAGCCAAGTGAACGAGCGCTTGTCGATTTCTCGAACTGTAATGTCAAAACAACGCTTACAACCCTAATCTCTTCAAAGTTAGAGTGAGCTCCTTCTGGGTAAGCTCGCTCTATCGTAGACTTTGTCTCTGTCATCTCTGACCTAGACTGGAGTCAAGAGCAAACCCACCACAAAAAAAAAACAGGAAAAAAATAAAGTGCTAAGTAATATTTTCATTCATGACTATACCTAGTTATAACAAACATAGGTTCACTAACAAAAAGGCACTATTCTACTTTCGAAAATAAATATTTTACTCATATCCAAAATCGCTCAGTCATTCAATTTATTTAAGAAAAAAAAATAGCATTTATTTCAATAAAAAGCCAAGTCATCATTTTGCCGTAATAACTCAATTTACTTACATATTCATCAAAAGTAATTAAATAATTACTTCCGAACATGCAATAGTACCAGGAAACTACAAATGAATGGAGTCGTTCGGAACTTCGTAAGCAGTGGGCATAAAATTTTATAGCGCGTTGCCGCTCCACTAATTCTCGTTAGTAGTATCGTTTCGATATCGCAAGGAGTATATTTTGATGATAATTAGGAAATAAGTTCGATAATGGCTGATTAGTAGGTCGTTGTGGCTTGTGGGGTGGTAGTCTATTTTTGTAAATATTCAGGAGTGTATGAAATAATCAGTAATAATGACTGACTTAAGAATCTGCAGGTTTCACTACGCTTGACAAAGTGCAAAATTGATACAGCCGAGGTAGCTTCAAAAACGGACTAATAATGTACTTAGTAAATACAAAAATTGCGGTCTCCCGCGGCGAAGACGCTTCGCCAAAAGTATCGTACCTATATTAAACTAAAAAGATCAAATACACCTTTTTACTTTTTTGCTGCGAAAACATCTTAATCGTAGATACAATAACCTACTCCACAGTTATAAAGTATCAACTCCAATATTTTTCTTTCATCGCAAAATCGATATAAAAAATTAAATACTCTCGTAAAAACTTGTCTCACAAGTACCTACTTAGGTTAATCTATGAAAAAAAATCCTTCGTTTAGTAGGTTAACACTTAAAAAAAGTCGTAAACTGCAGACACTTTTTTAATATGTATAGTTGTTAAGAATAATATAATCGGATGTCATAAAAAATAGTATGTTTCTATTAACGACCGGTCGTTTATAATTTTATGCACTTTTAATTTTCTCGACATTTTTCTGCACTCTTTTTTATGTGACATTTTTTATTTTATTTGTTTTAAATCGTCTCCTCTCTTTTTATGCCAACGTTACTCGAGCCTGAATTTTTAAATTGACACAGTGACCGAGTTATGATCCTTTTGTGCTGACTGTCCCAGTTAAAATATTATTTCTGTTCATTAGATATATCTGTAGGATGTTTATATGGAAATGATGAAAAAGGAAGGTAAAGCTTGTGATATGAGCAAATGGGTTGTGATTTTTGAAGAAGAGGAACTTGACTATTTACACTAAATGAAAACTTGATACTACATTATGCAACGACTTCCGCAACATACTAGTTACGGAATTTGTTCGAAAGAGTCACCGCGGCCCTGGAACGCAAAGGGCACTAAGAGGAACACGGATGGGTTTTAGCACCATTCCCAACATTGGTCCTTCGAGCCGGATCAATGTTGGGAATGGTGCTCTTCAATAAAAGATAGTGGACTGTAAATATAAAAAAAAACGGTATATTAGGTACTCGTACTACAATGGTATGGTTGGGAACGAAGATATAATTTTCCCGCTCGCTAGTGTGATCTGACAGACAATGGCGGCGGGCGAGCGAGGCGACGCGCGCGCGCTGA
This sequence comes from Lacanobia oleracea, assembly GCA_950371165.1. Classification (NCBI taxonomy): domain Eukaryota; kingdom Metazoa; phylum Arthropoda; class Insecta; order Lepidoptera; family Noctuidae; genus Lacanobia; species Lacanobia oleracea. The sequence goes on from OX493412.1 coordinate 14,692,163, forward strand.
CCTCTCGCCCCGCCGACTGTGCTGCCGCGTCCACACGGGTGCCGCTAACTCCGCTGCCGGGGCCACACCGATGCTCGCGTGTGAACAGACTCTTACTAACTAAAAAGTAAAAACCCATCCGTGTATCAGAGATACTCCCCTCTGCTCCGCCCAGAGCTGGAGGAGTGGATGATTTCCCATCCTTAACATACTAGGCGACACAAGCACTAAGTGACACAGATCTAAGTTGATGTTTTAAATAAAACCACACTAATGGCTTTACAATGCTAAGTTCGGCGCTGAGAGTTAAAAACCGGCCAAGCGCGATTTGGATTCGCACATGAAGGGTTCCGTGCCATAAACATTTAATTTTATTATTTGTTGTTATAGCGGCAATAGAAATACACAATCTGTGAAAATTTCAACTGTCTACCTATTACGGTTCTTGAGATACAGCCCACTGACAGACAGACGGACGGACGGACAGCGGAGGCTTAATAATAGGGTTTCGTTGGTTACCCTTTGGGTACGGAACCCTAAAAAGCAACCACATGCAAAAAAACATGTGTAATTGGCGTTCATTTAGATTTTTTCCATGTGTTACTGTGTGTAATTAAGTGACAAACAGTGTTAACAAACATTATAAAAATCATTCTATTAACCCTGTACGTTCTGTAGTTTCCCTAATTTGTGGGATTCGCTTGAATCGCTAATAAATCAGCAATGATCCTATTAAAATTATCGCACCCAATAGCTTAATAAAGTGCATTACGGTTATAAATACAGCGTGTTCACAATACGCGCATAACTCACCGCTAAGCTGCGTTTATTCAGATAGTTAATTGCTCCTAAACGAGAACACCTTTTGTAATTGGGCTGTGTGATTAAACTGTTCGTGTATTAAAACTGGGAGTATATTATCTAAAGTAGAGCGAAATTACTGTAGTATTTATGTAAATTGTAGCTGTTTGAAAATTGTTTACGGAATATTGTAAAACTCCTCTGGAACGAAGCATTTATCATCACTGTGGTTATTGTTAACTCGAATAAAATATACAATGATTATTTATACACTATTTTTCTCGTGGAACCGTGATTTTATTCTGTAATAAAAGTAGCTTAAGACACTTGGCTATCGCACATACTAACCAACTGTACATATTAAGATTTTTTTATATAAAAACGTTGCCCCACACTATGAGTTTTTCCTGTATCGTGGATGCATTTACAAACATACAAAGACACATAAACAAACAGCCAGACCCGGAACAACTATCTGTAGGTCATACAAATATTTGTTCCGTGCGGGAATAGAATCCACGACACGCGGCGCAGCAGCCGATCGCTCAACTACTGCGCCAACCGTGCCGACGGTTCGGATTAGTACCACCAGAGATTATTTACCTCTTACAAACAAACAAATAGGCCTCGACTTTGATCTTCTTATATCTTCTCGTATTAAGTTCATGAAAGCGTGTTGCTCAAAAAGGTATTCAAATCTAAACTATAGATTAAAACTGTGACATAAAGGATAATGGCTGAAGTGTCTTGTCAAGCCGTAGACAGATCTATTAAAACAATTTCTCTATTATTTCACAGACCACTTCCCATAAAACTTAACCAGTTGATTCTTGTTGTTTAACCAGTAGATTCTTGTTGTTTAACCAGTTGATTCTGGTTGTCGGGTGAATGCACGTAAACACATTCTCAAAATATTGGTAGAATCAATACAGTTGATTTGTTGGATTCGTTTTTCTCATTATCACTGTTATGTGTAATGTATTTAACATTGTTTATTTCTCTAGAGATATCTTTCCCTTATTTTGCACCTGCTGTGAAGCTGCATCATCCTAAGGTCGATTGCCAGAAAATTCTCAAGGCAATAAATCCGCGCGTCTATGTACAGTGTTCTAACTAGTGCGTAAAGTTTTAATAAATAAATAAATAAACTAGGCCAAGTGTCCTACCAACAAACGCTAAAAACATCACCCAGAGCCTCCCAATAAAGCAATTACAGCTTCAACTCCTTGATTACCACTCGAACCCTTCTCAAAACATTAATCTCACTACCTAATTTGTTTATTTGCACTGTAAATTGTATAAGAAGAAAAATATCGCGGCAACGTGACAACAAAGAAATGTGTTTCATTAAACCTGCCGGTATTAACGGGCGAAGGATCGCTGTGGCTTCAAGACTTGTAATGAGAAGGGGCAAGTTAGAAGCGAAAGCGGAAGAGGGTACATTGTTTCACTAACATACATGATCAAGTTATGAGAGGTAGCGTCTGTCTAGTTAACAGTCTGAATGATTTTTTTTTACAAATAATGCAATCTTGAGTTTGGTTTCTATTTTAGCTAAGATATGAAGTTACATAAAACAAATAAACCTTCGGTATTAACGGACAATGGATCGCTGTGCTTTCAAGGCTTGTTGGAATGAGAGGGGCTAAGTTACAAGCGGAGCTGGAGTGGATACATTGTTTCAGTATCTGGAATGGTTAAGTTATGAGCAGTAGCGTGTTGTATGTATTATGAATGAGTTGTTGATTACAAGCACTGTGACAGATATGTAAAGTCTTGACTTTGACTGCTAATCTAGCAAAGAAGTAATGAAAGTGAAAAACAAAAAAAAATTGTTTAGTTAAAACACGAAGTAGGTTCATGACTTGTTGTAATGAGAGGGGCTAAGTTAGAAGCGGAAGCGGGGGCAAGAACGTTGTATAGAATTGTAAACTAAGCCAATTGAGAGGCGGAAACGGACCCGATTAGATACTAAAAGACGAAAATAAGTTTAGTGGAGCAAGTGTATAAAACAACCCAAGACGACAAAAAGAAAGTAAGAAATATTTGTTGAAATGTAAGTATTCCTAAACTGACTGACTGACTGTGATTAATTAATATCCTTCAACTTATTTGGCGCAGTGTCTTCGATCATGTAGCGTTATATTCAACTAGCTTCTGTCAGCGGCTTCGCCCGCGTGGTCCCTAGGGAGCATACTCCCGGGATAAAAGTAGCCTTTTCTTAGGGTCTAGACTATCTGTGTACCAAATTCATTTAAATCGGTTCAGTAGTTTTGGCGTGAAAGCGCGACAGACAGGCAGAGTTACTTTCGCATTTATAATATTAGTAAGGAGGTAAGGATTTAACCGTATCAAGTAGGTGTTTTAAATAGGGAAAAAGTATTGGTTAAAGTAAATTGAAAAATACCAACAAGTGTCACATACTCAAACAATGCTGTTTGACGTTAAATGTGCGCGTCGCTAAGCCACCATGGTCCTTTCAAATTGATTGCTACAGCCAGCTATACTAAATCCTGTGGCTGACTGTGTCCGTGGGACTAGCCTAAGCTTTGTTGTGCGGCTTGCCAGGGTTTATGGGAGGCCTGGGACATAGATTCTACCTATATGGTGCGGTATGTGTATGTAAAGCACATCACATATCAAAAGCATGCGGCCTTATAAACAACATACACATACACACAGCATACACACACACACACACACACACACGCAGCACACACACAGCAGTTCATAAAAAAGACTTACGACTTGGTACATCACGTTCCATCTTTAATTCCTGTATGTGGGTAATGTGGACATCACTAACCGCACTTAGATTCCGTATCGGTCCGTACCGCGGGTGTAGTTCCTGTGTTAATATAAATATAATAATATAAATGCTTTAAATAGGTTCGTTTGTTTGTTGCGCTTTCATGCCCAAATTGCCTAAGCGATATTTAATATTTTCATTCAATTTTATTCTAAAATATCATATAATTCTGTCTAACAATTTAACTTAAATTCAATAATTTATTTATTTATTTATTTGGATCTCCAACAAAAGATACACAGATATAACATAAGACAGTGATACAATGGTTCATTTAACTGTGCTCCTTCAGTTACAGGAGACCACAGCATAACCAGGCTCACATAAAAAAAAAAAAAAAAAATTCACAAAATTAAATTAAAAATAATGATAAGATCATAACATTAAATTAAAGTAAATTCACATTATTCCAAAACAATAAATTAAAATCATTCAAGTAAATTAGACAAAATATTAAAAATTAAATTAAATGTTTGCATTGAAACCATAGCCAATAAAAAACCATGCTCTGAAGGTATCTCTAAAATTCTTCTCAAATTTTATTTACCCACGACTAATAATAGGGCATTTTACAAAAAAAAAAAAAAAAATTCCAACAGATAGATTTCCTAAAAATATTGGACATGTGAAGACACGCGTGACGTCATGGCGCTGGTAAAATTTGTACCATCATAGTGACGTCACGCGTGTTCTTCAACGCACTATATCGTCTGCATCTTTTGTTTAAGTGAAAAAAGAAAAAAATACGTGTTCTACTATTTACATTTTTTCAGTAAAATAACCTATTTGTCAATTTCTCTGTTACATTTCGGAATCATAAACACACCGCACATTCAAATTATGACTTGCTTTGCAATATTCGTTTATGTTTTCATGTGTCCGAATATAGACGCAAACCAAATTCATTTGGCATTAGAATTAATGTCAAACACATTTCAACCAATGAGAATGCATTTCTATGTGCGCTAGTGGCGCCATTAGTTCCACAATTTGCTACCAAGCGGAGTTATTGTATAAAATAAAATTGCTATTTAAACAAATCACTCGTGTTGCTGATAATAAAGTTGAATGGTTCTGTGGTTTTATAAAATTGGATTAGTAGAATTTCGTTTAAAATTGGTTGTGTTAAAGTACATTTAATTTAACGATTCACTTTGTATTTTATTGTCGCTTTTATTTGATTGAGCTTTGAGTGTATAAATGATTAATTTGTTGGTATTGAATTGAAATTGATTTTCAGTTAACATTTCTTTGTTACAGTCCTATTTTTATATTTGTGAGAATCATATTTTACTATATAGCAAGACGGAATATTTAGATCTTCAAAAGGTTTAATGCTTCAGACTTCAGAGTAACGCCTACAACATACTTACGTAAAATTCTTTTTCTTAAGTTTTCTACCATAAATTGCTCAGAGGGGTGACTACGCTTTTAAGCAAACTAAGCGATAGTGGGTTTAAATTGTATGATACTCCCACGTAAAGCCTGTGATGTGTTAAGTCTTATGTTAATGGAGGAGAGTTGATACAAGGTCAAATACATAAGCCGATGTTTCCCGAAGAATCGCCAAACTTAAGATGGTTGCGACCCAGCCCGCGGAATTCAAACTTTTCTTAAGTTTTTTGCAATTTTCAAATTAGTATTAGGTTATACGTTGACTAAAGTATGATTCGCGGGCGTAAGAATTATGTATTTTCAGAATTATAACCACTAAAATCAGTAAAATAACTCTATAAGTCGGTATGTAGGTGTCGGTGTGTCGGTGTGGTATGTTTTCTTCATCTATCTTTTCTGTAACTTATATGGTGTACATAAAGGGTATTCTATTCTATTCTATAATCCTAAAATGTCAAGATTTCATGAAATAGTAATTATTTCGGGTTGGTGGCCTCATGGAGTTTTATTGCTGACTTAAATGGTTATAATTCTGAAAATACATAATTCTTACGCCCGCGAATCATACTTTAATCAACATAAAACCTAATACTGACTTGCAAATTGCAAAAAACGTAAGAAAATATGAATTTCGCGGTCTACCCTGGCGCATCCACCTTAAGTGGCTATCTGGGTGGCTAAAAAGGCCTCTCTAGCAGAATCAAATAAGAATCATAATATTAACCACAATCTGTCAAATTTCATTTTCATCTTTATCGCTAACGCATTAGGTTCAAGGTTGATTGGGAAAATTTGACAGTGACGGGTAGCGAGATGTGTTTGCTGATTCTGCTAAAGTGGCCTTTTTAGCCACCCAGATAGTCGATTGGGTCGAATGGTTCTGGAGTGGGGACCGCGTAACGGAAGACGCAGCGCTGGAAGGCCTCCGACAAGGTGGGCCGAAGACCTGATTAAGGATGTGGGAATTCGTTGGATGCCAGACGCATAAGTAGCTGTTGCGGCAATTGGGTGAAGCTATGACCAGCAGAGGACATCTTATGGCTGAAATGATGACCAAAGACAAAACGAAAAATATGCAACTACATTACACAATTGCACCACTAACGACCCTTGAACCCGTAATCGGCTGTCGGTACTAGTTGACTGTTAATTTTTTTGTTTCATTATATGTGTGAAGTTTCACCAACTAATTTAACTTGACCTAATACCAATCGCTATAAGCTTATAACCGACACCACAACAAAACCATTATCAAGGAAATAGTAAGAAAGCAATTAGTTAGCGACAACGCTGAGAATAACACAGACTTTTCGACTAATAACATTGTAGCGAGGCAAGCGTAAATATGGACAAAGTAACCAGCTTTTATTTGTACGGACAGTAAATACTCCACGAGAGATACGAGTTACTATGTTGTCTTAATACTTAAAAGTTTATTTAACTAATACGTATTACGTACAATTAGTCGTGTTTTTAGGGTTCCGTACCCAACGGGTAACCAATGGAAACCTATTACTAAGCCTCTGCTGCCCGTCCGTCCGTACGGCTGTCTGTCTGTCAGCGGGCTGTGTCTCAAGTACCGTAATAGGTAGACTGTTGTATTTTTCATATGTGTATATATGTTGCTGCTATAACAAAAAATAAAAATAAAGGAGGCTATCATACTAGAAATGTGTTCTTTTTCGGTTTATGGAAACGGTGAAGGAAAACATCGTGAGGAAACCGGCATGTCCTAGAACCAAAAATTCGAAGACATTGTGACATATACCAATCCGCACTGGGTCCGCGTGGTGGATTACGGCCCACTCGCTCTCACCGAGAGGAGGCCTGTGTCCCAGCAGTGGGAACATTATAGGCTGATTATGCTTATGCTTATGCTTATGGTACGGAACCCTTCGTGTAAGAGTCCGACTCGCACGGTTTTTTTCGTCTTCAATAAATTTATTTTGTTGTCTCCTACAAAATGACTCCTGTTTTAAAGTTCAGTTTTTTTAAATCGAATTGGATGAATACAATTTAGGAAGCTCTTTCCCCAAGCTAGTGGGTGAAGTGCTAGCTGGTACTACGAACGGGGGTACTACGAACAGTGTTGTGTTTCTTTTACTAACTGAAAACAAGCTGAAAGGATCCATCTTCTACTGTACTGAAAGTCTAAACTAGTATTGTATTAGTAGACGAAACCCTTAAAACCCACAAATTTACAATCTGTACTATAAAGAATATATAAAGCTGAACAGTTTGTTTGTTTGTTTTCAAGAACGCGTTAATCTCAGGAACTACTAGTCCGATTTGAAAAAATCTTTCATTGTTAGATAGCCTATTTATCGAAGAAGGCTATATCATCACGATAAGGCCAATGGTAGCGGAGCAGTAATGAAATTTGCAGACGAAGTTGCGCGCGTCAACCAGTCCTAAATAATAATAAAATGAGGAAGTAAGTTTGTTTCTTGGTTTCGCTTGACCGCCTTTTTCGCTGACCTGATTAACAGAGATAGATTCCTGATATGACTCAGTAACGTTGATAGTTTACTTATTTTTTGTCGAAATTCTATAAAACGAGTTAAGACGCAGGCAAAAGTTAGTTTTCAATAAAACAGCATGCTTCTTGCCATATTTTGTGAATTACTTACAAGGTCTGGGAATCGGAAGGATTATACAAAACCGGGCAACGGGCTCGCACACGAAGGGATCAGTACTATTAACATTTTTTTTTATTATTACAGCGGCAATAGAAATACACAATCTGTGAAAATTTCAATTGTGTACCTATTACGGTTCTGAGATTCAGCTCGCTGATAGACGAACGGACGGACACTCCTTATTCTATAATTAAGTGGTAAAAATTATATATGTGAGATAATGTCTTTTTTTTATTATATCTATTGTTGTTTCTCAATGTACATAAACTTCTATAACCTCACGAAAAAAATACGTTTTGCGTCATAATTTACCGAGTTAGGTCTTGAATTGCAATATGAATTCGTAAAACAATATAATTATTTAGTCTTCAACAACTTTGTGTTTAATATCGTCAGTAACGCTACTATGAAGTATCATTACTGTTAGCGGGACGGCTCTTCCCTATACACAGGATTTTTTATTTATAGCCATAAAATAAGCGTATGGACATCGACATCGCGGTAGGCCCAGCCTGACTAGATTGGTCTTTAATTTCTCTAGAGATGGAACGAGATTTAAGTCTTCTTTTTGAAGTGATAACGTTTTATAAATCAATGAACGCCGGTTGCACGCACGAAAAAGTGTCACGAGCGCGGAACAAGTGATAGAGAGGCACGATCGGCCTAAGCGTTCGGCTTCTTTGTTAAGGAATTCAATTGTTTCCTTAATTGACGTTATCACGTAAAATTATCGTCCGTAAACCGAATTTACAGGCAACCATTTTTTTTTTAAATTAGCGTTTCATATGTTTTGGGTAACGAGGTGGTGGATTTTACGCAGCTCTATCTACAGTAACAGCTGTTTAAAATACCACGCCTGCATTTCCAAGACAAACCTTTAAGGGAATGCAGTTTTTTCAAGGTACAGGCATTATAACAGAAATGTTCATTTTTCTTAAGAAGTCTACTAGTAGACCTTGTTGAAGCGATTAAGAAAGAATAAACAAAGAATCTTAATCGATATATTAATCGATTAATAATTCATATCACAACAAGCTCCACCCACTGGCATCTAAATTGTTCACTCGCAATTTCTTCCTACCTCTGTTTCATGTCACTCATCCCTCTTTTTAACAATCTATAGACGGAAATAATTTAATCAAATCCCAACCACATTCAATTTCTTCAATTGAAAGTCACCCGCTATTTCCCTAGCCCCACACTCGCAAGTATAAATTCCTAACAACGTTCATCGTTATCACATGCCTGTAGGCAAGTAGGGGGGGAGTAAGGGGGGCTCCAGGTCCTCACCTGACGATACCTACTTGTTTAATGAGGTGGCTCCAGGCTCCTCTTCACAAATACATTTTAATAGCATTAAAGGAGAAGAAAAGTTGGGATGTGACGAAGTCTGAAATGTAAGAGGTCCTCGGAAATTCTCTGTGAGGAATGTTTGGTGAGGTACGGTGGATCGATTAGTGAGATAAGATTTCTTTTGTGTTAAGGGGTTTCTAGTTATTTATTTAGAACCCCAAATAAGCACTTCCCATTAGAGTTTTCATCGTAGTAGGACCTCAGACGATCCCAGTTGGGCATACTTTGATATTGACTTGTCAAACTTAACGCGAGACGACTGTGCCGTTTGACAATCAAGGAATCTTTTTCCAGGGTAATGAATGTTACTAACTGAAATAGTAATATCAAGATTTTTGGGATCAGCGAGACCGCTGCGGTTAATCTACTAAGTGTAAAGACTTCAAACCTTATTGCACCTACACATCCAATTAGATCGTAACATTCGATAGTAGGTATAAATAGTGGCATAACTAAGATTTATCGTTTACAAGCTATTACTGGAACCTATTAGCGGAAGCACGCGTAAGTATGAAATATACGCCAGTCGATAAAGACAAAATTGCGGGTAGTTGGAAGTTTTAGTGTGTAGTGAAATTGTTGAAGTACCTTCTTTAAAAAGAGTGTAACGGAAGCACGTGTTAGTACGAAAGATAATATGGGGCGGTAGTCCGATATTATAGATTAGCTTAATTGTATGATTTTGAATTCGTTATGTTTATGATTTGTTTGTCTTGTTACAGGTAAGTTTCTGTTTCGAATTTCAAGACTGTCAAGCAAGTACCTACCCTCGTCATATCTTACGTATAAGTAAGTAAATCAAATTAATAATTAGCACACATTTTTATCGCTGATATTATCACTCTGCTATCTGTTTATATATTGAAAGAATAAAAATGGCAGGGCCGATCCAACCACTGAATTGAATGTTGATTTGGCCGAAAACAATGTTGCAATGCGATGATCAAATCTCTTGATTTCCTTATTCCGTATTGACTTACCTACATTCAAAAATACTCTTTTAATATAAACCATAAAACAAACACAACAAATTGCTTCAAGTTTTGATATGAAATATGTTAAGCTTATAAATCAAGGAGCCCCGCGAAGTATGTTAGGGGCGAACTAATAAAACGCAAAGTTTTCGCATCGTGCGAGTTGTTTGTGAGTTGCGTGTGAGTGTGCGAATGAAACTTCATCGCTGTACGTACCGGAGGTTTGTTGCAAAAAGCTTTTTTGTTCAAACATTATTGTTTTACCTGCTGTTTGAAAATTCACGGTCTCCTCTCAGACACGTCTGCTCGAACAGTTATTAGTAGTACGGATAATATGGCAATTGATCGAATATTCTTGAAGTCCAAAAGTGTCTTTAAATGGATAAACTGAAATAAATAAGTTAACTTTGACTATATGATTACTACCGATTGCCTTTTCCGTGAGCTATTAGCCGCTCTGATGATCTAAGGCCGTATACAGAAAGAAAGCTATCTACCAGCGTTTATCGGCGCTGGTCCATTCTGGTAAACGTTACATAAAGCAAGCGGATTGAAGCTTGTTGTTTGCTTGTCGATACTTGTCGGCGACGCTCGGCGCTTATCGGTGCTTGTTCATATAAATGTCTGCGCCGGTTACCTGCATGAACCGGCTCCTGTAAGCGCTGGTAGGCTGCCAGCTTTCTTTCTGTATACGGCCTAAGGCCATGTTTCTACCAGCTTCCGTTCAAGTTGCGATTTACCGAGGTATAATGTAATCAATCGCTTGGCGCCTTGCAATTAAATTTAACTCACATGCAAGTTATTTGTAGGTGCAAGTGCGTCCTAACAAAATCACCTAATGAATACTTCACCTTTTACAGGGCTATTTCATTTTGAATAGGGTATAATTTAGACGGGCACCAAAATGGATCAACGGTCACCAAATTCTATCCAACTCAACTGTGATTGCCATAAAATGTAGGCTTGGGGTTACAAACTGGATAAAATAGGTTAGGTTAGGTTAGAATTGTGACCAACCGCGCGCAAGCCGAGCGAGCGAAGCGAGCGCTACTTCTCGAATATTATTTGGTGACCATTTATCCGTTTTGGTAACCGTTTAGAACTTTTTTGGTAGTAAAATAGGTACTTTTTTGGGCGGTGTTTAACTTTTGAATACACGATACTCGAAATATATCTTGTATTTGTTATTCATTGTTCGTCTTATACGTCTTTAGGAGTCGGCTGCGTTATCAACTACAATCAAATGATCGGTTATCTCTGCCGAAAGACGTCCATTGCTGGACATAGGCCTCCCCAAGTGTCGCCATATCGGCCGATCCGTCGCGCCTTGCATCCAGCAGATTCCTGTGGTCTTCACTAGAGAACCAATTCTCAGGTCATCAACAAATTTCTTTCTTTGTTCTTTCAAGAAAACCGGAACAGCTACTGCCGTTTCTTTAGACACCGTTCTAATAAAAGACCATACAACCTTCCTGCTTGTTACCCAACCACGACCCCCGTGTGTCCCATCCGCCGGTTACTTACAGGGTGTTTAATTTTAAATACCCGCCGCGCCGCGCCTCGCGATATTTTAATTACAAGCTACCGATAAATTATAGGGGCGTGCCTCCCGTCCGAATGGATGGAACACTTTAATTTTGTTAGTATAATGACGCTTTTGTGTAAATAGCAATCTAAAAATAGACGTGTTTAGTTTTATGGTTGACGAATATTTTGGAGAGCAACGTACTCGTATGTGTGCTAAAATTTGACAATCGTGTATATTTCAATAGTATCACATAGGTGATACTGATGAAAATACGCAAGAGTTAAACTACTTGTACGGCTGGTCAAATCACTGGGAAATGCACCTGTCATGCCCCTTTGATTACTGGTACCATTAGTTATAAGCGCCGCTTATTTAATGGAACCTCACCTGTGATGCCTCTGATATTGATGGTATCGGTGTCTATAGGCCGAGTTTACCACTAAATGAACCGCCTGCCTATTTTCCACTACACGTCATGAAAAACTGACTAATTATCTATCTATCCTGTTCTGCCCCACTGCTGCGCAAGAGCCCAGACCTTTGAGTTTTCCGCACAACTGTCCTTTGCTAGTACGGCCCAGTATTCTAGCTAGGTGCCAAGCTGGCCCCGCCATCTTCGCCTTGGTCTGTTGCGATGTCGTCTTATTATCGCCTTATTAAATGGGAATAATGGGGCCCATTTGGTATTTAATGACCATAGTCAAAGCAAACAAGGCACTAGTCGTATTGGTTCTAGAACGGCAATGCAATTTTCTGGATTTATAGTTTTTCATAAGCACACTTTATTAGTTGAATAGAGGAGCTCGTGGCTAGGTAATAACAGCCGCACGGGTTGATCTTCAAGGTTAAGCAACGCTTGCCAAGGTTGGTCTGTGGATGGGTGACCATCTTAAAATAGCGAGTTTCCTCCGTGCCTCGGAAAGCACGTTAAGCCGTTGGTCCCGGATGTCATTTGTAGATCTTTGGCTGTCATTACGGATAGTCAGAAGCCAGTTAATCTGACTCCAGTCTTGCCATGAAGTACCGTGTTACCCAGTTACTGGGTTGTGGAGGTCTGGTAGGCAGCCGCTCCTAGTACAATACTGGTATTCAAATAAAAATCCGGCTTGACTGGAAGCCGACCCCAATATAGTTGGGAAAACGGTTAGGCAGATGATGAATCACCTGCTTATTTGCCAGTCAATTTACCATCACATAGATAGCCTGCTTGTTCGCCATCCAAACGTCATCTTTCTGCCCCTGTCCCATGTTGATTGGCACCCAATCCATCCAAATAATATCATAACTGCGTAAGTAACTCCGCTTGACCAATTTAAGTGAATTTTGGTAGACGCACACTTTGTGTTAGCCCCGACTGGCGCACTGAGAAACGGGTCGAGATTTTGTTAAAGTGTGCGTGCGTCGATGCATAGATACTATGGCGCACACATACAAGCCGCGCGCGGTGCGTTTGTATGAAGATAACCTACTGGGTTCTCTTTATACTATGGTGCGGCTGTTGTTATTTAGCCACGAGCAGAAGCTGGTAGCATATAAAAATCAGCCATACATAACGATACAATGGAAACAGTTCCTTACACCTCCAGCTTCAGATAACGGCAGCTTGTTAAAACTTGCCTGTTCAAAGTTTATGTCTGATTGGAGATACGAAGTTGGAATAATTTACCTTTTCATCGATCTATTGGTTCGGAGACCCAGTGTATCTTTGTAGGCAAATTGGAAGAATACGTTCGGAATCACGATTTAAATTTGTAATTAGTTTGTGGACTTTGAATTGGTTGGTTCTGATTACTTGGTGTAAGTTTTTGAGTGTCTTACCAGTACTTTTATCTACTACTCGTAGGTACAGAGGAGTAACAGGCAAGTCAATTCAACTAGTAGGTAATTTAAACAAGTAATTTAAAGTGGAAAGACTTTATATCCCGGAAAATATGCACTATGATTTCATAAGCCACGGAAACGAATCCAAGAGAAAATCCAAGTTCTGTGTTAAAAAATACAGTTACAGAGTTGATACTGAAACAACAAGTAGATCGTTACCTATTTAAATATGACAGAACGCGGAAGAATGGAAATATGACAAATATCATTCTTATTTCGTGTGTTTTAAATGTGTCACCACCAAAAATTCCAGTCGTATTTTCTTCACAAAACAATGAATCAAAACTTTCCAAGAATTCGAGAGGATGTAGCTATTCTATCTTGTATTTCTAAAAGCATTTTAAAACAATTGCTTTCAAAAATACCACCGAGGTCCGGTGCGGCTTGTCAATTTTGACAGCTGTCAAGTGTCAAATTTGACATGTGTCATGCGAGGGCGTCGGATGTTGTTATGCGTAACTAGTTAATTATAGGTCGGTTTTGTTGCTGCGTGGTTTAGTAACGATAGTTTTAAATGTTTTCAAGGGAAGTAAATTTTATGATAGTACCTAAACCAGATTTTTCTATCAACATTTTAATCTCTAAAAGCAATACTGTACCTTCTGTGTGTAGTTATCTGCATGCAAATCTTAATAAAAATAAATAGAGAAAAGTATTCCTAACAAGCCTCGATTTCCTAGAAACCAAATTTTACATTGTCAGTTTCTTTTTAAACACAGTCTAGTTTCGGTTTTCTTTGGGTTTCATACATTTTCGTTTTTACGGCTCCATTCCATCTCCTGTAAAAAACCTCATCTGAAATGTTTTTTCGCAATTTTATTCAGTAATTTGCAAAAGGAAAACAATTGGATCTATCGCAGGCTTCTTAAAAAAAGCATCTTGTTTTCCGCATCATTCACCATAAAAGCCAAATTATAAAGGTTATTATGGCGAATGAGAATTTTTACCCGACTGCTCCAGAAGGAAGGTAATGCGTTTTATGAATAAAAATAATAAAATAAGCTTGATTATGAAACCGCATTGTAGATTGCTTAAGACGCAGTTTTATTGTAAAGTCATGGAAATTAATATTGTTTAACACTTTTGAGAACAATGTCCAGTAAGTTCAAAGTATCCAACTAATTATCGTATAATCGTCATATTATAAACGAATTAGTCGTTTTATGATATGACGTAACATTTAGCCAAGTTTTATAAATAAAGCTAGGTTTATCACATAATGGGGTGTGTGAATCAAATGCATCTGTGTAGGCCTTTCTTTTTTTAAGGATGGGAAGTCATCAAATAATGACTCCTCCCGCTCTGGGTGAAGCAAGAGGGAGTGTCAGGCGGAAGGTGAGGACGCCGTGGCGCCGCTCCAGCCACTCTTCAAATCTGTGTAGGCCTAAGTTATAATGTCACTAAGAATTTTGTAGCAAATCAATAGCGCCAGAAAGCGCAATAACGTTATTTAGAATGCGTGAGCTATGCGAATGAAGTCACGGCGAAAATGTAGTCATTTCAATCTCGAACCTATTTATTTTTAGATAAACCTAAAACACATTTCCATTTACTTCGAAATGAAAACCAACGCGTATCGAAGAACGGTCTTAATTAAAATACATATAAACACAAACGTTAAAAATCACTCACACATCACAAAAATCGCTTTCACACACATAACTGAAATCCATTTTTCATATCGATACTATTTTTAAACTCCAGCTATACGGACGAGTGTGATACGGCGCTAATAACTGTGAAATTGATAGTCTTTGATGTTACCGTTTTATATTTACGTAGACGAGAGTTCGGAATGGATTTCATGCTTTATATTATGAAGATAGAGGGATAAAAGAAAGTGGATAAGTACCTACATGATTCTGAGTTTTATCCGCGTGTCTCAGATTTAGGGAACATATAAGGAAAATCTCGGGAATGGGGAACAAGTTTTTTGCGTAAACTGCTTAGAACGTTAACAGGCAAGCGACTGATTTTTTTTACGGCTTCTGGCGGGAAAATTCTTTTTAATCTCTTGCTAAACGTTACATCTCAAGTTTTAAGACTTGACATCGTGATGATGCTGGGTAGCTATTCTGACCGTGGGAGGGAGACAAGTTTTACAAGACCCATAACACTATCCCTTTTTCACAGCTTAATCATGATGGCATTAGCAGGTCATAGTAGGGTCCCAGGTACCAACAATTTAAGACCTATACCGTGACTACAAGACTACAACCACCAACCTGCACCGTAGTCTCGTGGTGTATAAGGGCTCGCTTCCTCTTATAGTGAGGAAGCCTGCGTCTCATCAGTCTCAGCCTCTCCATTCCCAACTATATCGGGGTCGGCTCTCAGTCAAACCGGATTCAGCTGTATACCATATTACGTCTACTTATGTATAACGTTGTCTTAGAGTGAAAACCTCGGCAATGCATTTTTGATCAAATTTATTTTATTGCGTTTCTAGGAAGAGAACCTCGCAACGCGCATCCTGATCTGACTAATTTGTTCATTCGATACTCGTAACGCCATCTGTGACAGTAAATGGGAACCTCGTAAATACTCGCACCTGCCAGTTTGGCGTGAATACTTTGCAACGAACGTGTCGTTGTATGCATTTCGGACAATCTTATAGTATCGAGCAGCTCTGGGTATAAAAGTGGATTTAATTTCCATATTAAATAAATAAAAGACACCGTACAAAAATTTTACAGCACGCAGTTTTTTCTGTCTCCTGAAAAGTTACTTCTTTTACACTTACGAGGTTTTCACTCTAAGGCGTCGATAAGTATTTTACGTAGAGCGGCTGCCTACCAGACCTCTACAAGACAAGACTACAACCCATTAACTGGGTTACACGGTACTTTTTGGCAAGAATGTTGTCAGATACTTTGCTTCTGACAAATACGGGCCAACGGCTTAACGTACTTTCCGAGGCAAGGAGGAACTTTGGCATGTTAAGACAATCACCCGTCCACAGACCGACCTCTGCAAGTGTTGCTTAAAACCTTAAAGATCGACGCGTGCGGCTGTTATAGTTTAAACACGAGCTCATCGGGATCTTTATAGTCTGGTTTTTGACATGCGTATGCTTCTTATCACTCATCATCTGCCTAGCCTTTTCCCAACTATATTGGGGTCGGCTTCCAGCCAAGCCGGATTTAACTGAATACCGCGGAGCGGCTGCCTACCAGACCTCCACAACTCAGTTATTGTGTAATGCTTCTTATCACTATACTCTTTATATCATTCGGATCGAAACAAAAAAAAAAATCAAATTCAATGCTTGGGGGAGACCTTTGTGCAGCAGTTAACGTCTTCCGGCTAAAATCATCATCATCCATCGTCCAACTTCGCCATCTACTGAGCATAGGTTATTCTTGTGCCAATTCCATCGTTCCAGAGCAACAATGTCGACCCATCTCGACGCCCGTACGACCCAATGACGTTTCCTGTTCTTCAATTTTTTTTCGATTGACTTTTCAATTTTGCATCTCTTCTAATTTTGTCCGACCAGCATTGAGCTGAACTATACAGCTCTATCATTAGCCTCGTTCAAATCTAGGAGGGTGCAGCTAGTTGTGCATGACGAGGTGATGGATGTCGTGTGAAGAGGCTCAGCACTGGCACTGCGTTTTAATGGGTGAAGAATGCCCCATGTTATGTTTACAGCGGCCAACCTGAATTTCCAGAATGGCCACTGAAGTTGATGGTACTGAAGGAGGTAGATGTTCTGTCGATGGCAGGACCACATTGACCACGATGATACAAACTCAAACGTCACCTGTAATTAAATATCACATCAATTCGAGTGTCATTTACTCCTGATCAGACAACAAGTTAGCTGGTTCAATATTTGATTAGGCATTAAGATTTACATTCGATTAATTGCATTATTACGAGTAGTAACACTACACGCTACAAAATGTACTGTTAATTTTAAGTGTTGATTGTCGCTAATTAGTGCTAATTAGTACCTTGGAATTTGTTTTGTTTGGTTAAGCAACGCTTGCCAAGGTAGGTCTATGGATGGGTGACCATCTTAACACACCGAGTTTCCTACGTGCCTCGGAAAGCGCGTTAAGCCGTTGGTCCCAGCTGTCATTTGTAGATCTTTGGCAGTCGTTACGGATAGTCAGAAGCCAGTAAATCTGACTCTAGTCTTGCCATGAAGTACCGTGTTACCCAGTTAATGGGTTGTGGAAGTCTGGTAGCCAGCCACTCGTCGTAAAATACTGGTATTCAGCTGAATCCGGCTTGAATGGAAGCCGACCCCAATATAGTTGGGAAAAAGGCTATGCAGATGATGAGTTGACGGTTTTTAAAAACTGGCAAGTTGCGGTTAGACGTATTTTACTCCTACTCAAATCATTAGGTATTCTTCTCAAGTACCACTGAGTAACTTCAATAGTATTCGTGAGACTGCTGATCAATGTCGTTTCCATTTATTTAATTCAATGTATTCAAGCAGGCTACAGGACCTCTGCAAGTACAGTCGCTTACAAAATACGACACATCTTTTTACACAATGGGTTTAAATTGCATTTGAATAACCTGTCTTCCTGTCTGCCTTTTCCTGTCTTATCGTTCTCGCTTTAAAAAATCACCATCTTAGTAGACCTAGTTTTTCGTCCGCGGCTTCAATCGCGTGAATATAAATCTTCGCAGTAAAAATTAGACTACAATTTTCTCCAGAGCTCGATCTATATCTGTACCAAAAAATCGATTCAGCTATTTAGGCTTCAAATCGTCACAAACAGACTAACTTGCGCATTTATAATATTAGTTCGAATTATTTCAATAAATCGAAGTCTCATCTGTAATAACTACCACATGTTTAATCACGTCCGGAGAATGCATCTCCGAAAAGGCAAAAAGATATTTTATACGACCACATTTCGCCAGTTGCGTTGTACCAATAACAAGATGCAAGCTTATACCCAGCTTCCAGTTCAACCAAATTCCTCTATCCCACTATATTGTACTGAATTATGCAATAGCTATGCTAAATGTTATTCTCTCGTCCTAAATCAAACGAACCAACAATAAATCATACTGTTCTCCCATAGTATTTCAATAGCTGTACCATTATAAATTTATATGGCCAAACTAAATAAACATTAGAGATCTCAATGCGAAGTTATTGCTTCCTTCCTCGTGGAAAATAACTCGTTAAAGACACTAGTTTGTAGTTTAAACAGACGTAGGAAATATCTTAATATCTCCATCATATTATTATTGGCAGCTATGTTTCACTCACATCATGTGTCCTTTGTAGGTGCGTATCTTATCTAGAAGTCATTTGTAAGGACATTCAGTCATCTGGATGTTGCGCTGCCAACATAACTTTAACCAACTGACCTCAGCCTTTCCGTGCATTTTTCAATTTAGGTGGAAGGAATGAAATTAGGCCTGCTCTGCACTTCGGGAAATCAGGCTGTGGTTGGTGATGATTATGACATTAAAGACTCATTATAATAATATGTTAAACTCTGACCTGTACCGACACGATTAAAAACACATTAAACCGTTGCTTTCTATTACATTGCAGAAGGACAAATGAAGAGGGCATCGGTTAAAAATCTCCCAAACACTTCTTCACAAAACTGTACCGTGTCCACTTGAGTGTATCCGATACCAGACCCGCAATCGAGAGCACTACCTAGCTGTTTATTTTGTCAGACATCTGCCACAGAACAGAAAAACAGCAGAAGGCCAGCTCCGTACAGCGAGTGATCGTGCACGCACACATAAACACGCTTCACGTACAGCGTGTGCACTCGCGACCGGCATTTGTTTGAGATCACCGATCGAACACGACTATGTGTGCGGGTGCCTGTTTTAATGGGTCAAGTCTGTCACATTATTTTCGACTCCTGCAAGATCTTAGTCCGGATTCGGGACTAATCGTAAGTCCGTAGGTGATACGGAGTAGAATACGCCTACAACTAAGGTCGACACTACGGACTTCGTGCATAGAAAGTAGCTTCTCACATCATTGATTTTGATCGTAAATCGCGTTCTAAATTGACTGTAAAATTCAGTAATTAAGCCACCGGGCTTTACTGAATTTCGGTAACTATGTCGAGACTTCCCACACTGGTTTCTGACTATACGTAACGACTGTCAAAGATCTATAAATGGCAGTCGGGATCAACGGCTTAACGTGCTTTTCGAGGCACTGTCGGTACAATTGTGCATGCGCTCGTTGTATGGAGCCAACCTTCTGGACTTACCTATTTTGTGTCATACCTAGCTGTTTATTTTGTCAGACATCTGCCCGGCTGGTCCGGACCACGACAAGCGGAATATTTTACGAGAACCACTCCAAGTCTCGTACTGAATTGATCTAGTGAGAGAGTGCTGGGATGAATGTGTATGGTTTGTTGTTTTGACAATAGGGTAGTCGACTATAAAAATCTAATTTGTCCGTCAGATAGATTTCCAAAAAACATCCGACCTTTTTTTTACATAAACCAAAACTAATGCATCATCTGCCTAGCCTTACTATATTGGGGTCGGCTTCCAGTCAAACCGGATTCAGCTGAATACCAGTGTTTTACGTGGAGAGGCTGCCTACCAGACCTCCACAACCCATTAACTGGGTAACACGGTACTTCTTGGCAAGACTGGAGTCAGATTTACTGGCTTCTGACTATCCGTAACGACTGCCAAAGATCTACAAATGACAGCCGGGACCAACGGCTTGACGTGCTTTCCGAGGCACGGAGGAAACTCGGTATGTTAAGATGGTCACCCATCCACAGACCAACTTTGGCAAGCGTTGCTTAACCTTATAGATGGACCGTCCGGCTGTTATTATTTAGCCACGAGCTCCTCCAACCAAAACTGATTAAGATTTTAAAATTACAAACAGTAAACCAAAACTGATTAAGATTTTAAAATTCTCAAAACGTCACGCCGTGGTATAATTTTTATTGCGTCCTGACGTCACGAGCCTCCACTCCCGGGTTTTGATGCGTTTTATCTTTATCAAAATTCATTGATTTACAAAAACAAAAATGCGTGTCTATATTTTTCAATACTCTAACCGATGGAATAAATAGATTTGCAAGTTATTGATGGTGGAAACTAGCTTATTGTTGCCAAAAACTTTAACAATCAATGGATTTATTATTGCATTGGCAGCATTCAACGGCATACAAGTAGGTACCGAAACAAATTTTAAATTATTTACCTATGAACGGTTACGAAATTTTTACAGAATATTCTGTCTATGTATTTATTTCAAGTTTCTTTAATAGGCTTTTCTTTCACGTAAAATACTTATTTAATCATTTATTTTTTATCAATCAATTCATTTATTCTTTATTGTACACCAAAACAGCTTATTCAAAACACAGTCATGAAACTTCATCTATAAAGGCGAGCTTAACTCGGAAATGAGTTTTCTCCCAGAAAACCTTTGATCATCATCATAATATTATGAAGCTATTGAAAATCAATGTAAATAAAACGCATGAAACTTTTTAAGAAATAAAATTGTCTTAACACGATCATTGAAAGACAAGGATAAAACGCGGTGCATAAAAATAAAAATATTTTTATCATGAACCTCAGAATCAA
Source organism: Lacanobia oleracea (assembly GCA_950371165.1). Lineage (NCBI taxonomy): Eukaryota > Metazoa > Arthropoda > Insecta > Lepidoptera > Noctuidae > Lacanobia > Lacanobia oleracea. The sequence goes on from OX493412.1 coordinate 14,713,091, forward strand.
ATATTTAATTAGTTGCTAAATAGAAAAATATCTTCACTGGTGATACGAAAATAAGCGAGATAATTAATAGATATTTGGTAATACAAAAAATAAGTATTTAAGGATTGTTAAACGACTTCAAAAAAGGAGTAGGTTCTCAATACGGTTGATTTTTTTTTTATTCAAGTCTAGTAGCATAATATTCGAAATGACACGTGCCATATACACTTGCGCCAATGTTGAAGGTCAGGCACAATGTGGTGGGGCTTAGTTGCCACCAACCCCACTAGAAAAGAGTGATCTAAGCAATAACATTGTGCACTAATTAAGGGCCCCTTTTCCCGACAGCACCTTTCCCTTTTCCCGGCAGGACACCAGCGCGGTGCGCGCGAGCCGTTTTTCACGTATTTATTTAATATAAAAAAAAATAAGTGCCATATTATAAATCTATCCAATAATATCCCTGTCAAACCCGATTAGTAAATAAAATGTTAAATTTTCATAAAAATTGCGTTCCCACAAGTCTCATACAACTTAAAATACTTTCAAAATCGACTTTACTTCCTGTTTTTTTTATCGATCAAAATGTTAAATATCGTGTTTTTAACCAAAAAAGTCACTAGATCTCACATGTATCTATACTATATATTTTTTATTGGTGATTTCTCTGAAAACAACTCGATCTAGAAACGTAAATTTCGGATAAGGGGCCCTTAAGCCGAAGTTTTTGCTGCGTCTCCGTTACGGGTACTACCGGAGCACAAGTTAATCGCGAATTAGTATTGCATAGAGAGCTTTTCGAGGCATTAAATCCGCCTATGCTCATTGGCTACTGAAATAGCCTAAATATCGCAAAACTTAAATGAAAGTAGGTCACATTCGAAGAACTAAGAACGAATTTTGAAATCGCTAAACTTAAATGATAGTGGGTGACATTCGGAGAACGAAGAATGTCGATGGCGTAGAAAGATTCTGGAGTGGCGAAGCGTATATGCCGTCTGCCTTCAACGTAAGAATAAACAGAAACAGGCATCTTTTGGGCATGCTCGCTCCATCATAGGCCTCATCCATCGCCTTCCATCGTCAGCGTTGGAAGGCCGCCCACAAGGTGGACCGGTCACCTTGTGAAGGCTGAGGGATACCGCTGGATGCGAGACGCACAGAAACGGTCGATGTGGCGACACTTGGGGGAGACCTACATATACCAGCAGTGGACGTCTTTCGCCTGAAATGATGTTCATGATTATGCTCCGCTCGTGCTTTGCTCGCCTAGTATAGATATACGATAAGAAACCAACCCACAGTAAGCAGCAAGCGTAGCTTGAAATCTCTCTCTTCTCTCTCTATTCTAAAATCGCTACTAAAATGATTTGTGAGAAAAGGCTTTTGCCCAATGGGATAATTACAAGCTAATAATAATTGTAAAACTTCGTCATCTAAATTCCATTCAACGCCGTAAAATTACAGTCAGTTAATACAAATTTTCATTAACAAAACGAAATAAATTACATTACAAAATAATAAAATGCCGCTACAGAACGCAACGCGCGTCTTGGGAGCGCTAAAATCACGCTTAATCATGCCACAGAGTACAATAAGGCGATGAGTGATAGCAGTGTTACCATGTTACTGCGGGAGTTTTTATATTATCTGTCACAGGTGGCGAAAGTACGATTGTTAGAATAAATGAAACGTGTTTTAGGTACCTAGGTAGTATTTTAGATGTCTGTCTAATAAAAATGCTGAATATTAAATTCTCTTTTTCGATTCGTTCGTTCTATATACTTTTCTGTATTTTTAATGAAAGTTAACATTGATGGTGGTGATGATGATGATGATGATGATGATGATGGTGGCTCATTTATGGATATCAGACCTCAAGTGTATGCAGGATCTCACCGCAGACAAAGGTCCTCCTCAAATACCTTGCTGTACACAAAAGGATCTAAAATGTCTGCATCAAGGAATAAAGTTTACGTAGCTGAATTTTGGGACAATCGTTGTTGTTGAATTTATTTAACAAGTTTTGAATTACTCCATCGGAAAGGTAAGAAATAAAAATGCAACCGATGAAAAAGGATCGTCTCATATTCTTAGCTAGTTTCCACCTATCATTTGATTTTCGCCTTAATTATTACTAGTGCCATTCGAAATTTAAGGAGTCATCGTTGCATTAAGAAACGCTTTATTCAATAAATAAAAATCTCTCGTTTTAATAACACCATAAGAAGATCCATTCTAATTTGTCAAGCTCAGAATATGTATTGCTTCGTTAAAAATGCAATAAAATGCGCCATTTTGGAGCGTCTTGGAGCTGAAATCACGTCGTAGATAATAAAAGTGTTGAAGTTGTGACAAATAACCCAGCGCTGTTGCTGCGATGTGTAAAGCAGACTTTTTATTTAATGTGTGAACAGGGGAGCTATCTCCGTATTTCAAGGAACGTTTGCATTCGCATCTTAGCTGACATCTGTCAAAAATTCCTTTATTTTTCCGGTATTTTGGCAAGCTTTTGACATTAACTGTCTTACTTAAATGACGATAATTGGCTTAGGTACAAGTATTAGTTCTTTCAATATTTTATTTTGTCAATATATTTATTTATACGCAAAACGCTAAGAAGAGAAAAGATCAAAACAGAAAGGGAAGAGCACAAATTTACGCCACAAGAAATTTTTCCCAGCGGACCTGCGACAGAAGAGATGCATACAAGATATGTAACAGTGTGTAAAAATAAATGAGAAAACTAATAAGAACATAACAATAATATTTTGAAAAGAAAATATTTATATGTTTATTTACAAACATCCGCCAAGCAAAGTAAACTAATTAGTGACTTGAAACGTATTTCTCTGTTAACTATTTTGCCCTTTACATGCTTGAGAAGCCTTGCGCAGGATGCTTCCACCCACTCGTTGACATTTTCCTTGGTAACCGTTTGTCGCCTTATCGACACCTACGGAAGTTTGTCGCACTGATTTTGTTACACTGTAACGGACTTAGATTTATTTATTATATACTTTGTTGTACACCTCATAACAAATCACAGGAAAACGTTTTTAAAACAAGTGTACAATGGGCGGTCTTATCGCCCAGGGCAATCTCTTACAGACAACCTTTGGAAAAACGAAATTAAAATTATTTTAAATTAGTTGACCCGCGCGGCTTCGCTCCCGTCAACTGGCTACTCTACCTACCCTATCTACCCTACCTACTTACCCTTATTTTTTGTTTTTAAACCTTTCCTGTATTCTGACGAAACTAACAAAAAAAAAAAATTATATAAATCGGCCCCGCCGTTCTCGAGTTTTATTGAGACGAACAGCAATTCATTTTTATATATAAAGAAGATAGGTATTTAAATTGCGTAGTTGCTAGTTATGGTACTGAAGTTATAGGACAGCGCATGAGGTACCTAACTCATGCTCGATCCTTCTCTTCGTGAGAGGAGGCAGTTCTTGAAGTGTAACAGTTACAAGCTGGTACTAGTGGAAATACTACAATATAAAATACTTTTCCCATTTTCAAACCACGGCCCACAAAACAGCAGTGTTACTATAAAACATATTCACAGCAGCCTATCAGACATTCAGTGTCGACCCAGTTTTAAAATAAACAGTATAATGTACTCGTTGCCTTATTATGGAAATATTTACGAGGAGCGGCGCGGATTGAAACGAATAGTTCTATCTATTGTATTGATCTAGACTTGGTATCGTTCTTGTATAATTTTGAGTTAGGTTGTGTCAAATAAATATTTTTTTTATATTTTCAAGGTCGTTTTGCTTTTGCTCACGGCTATAAATGTACAACTTTAAAATACTATTTTTTTTGCATTCCTCTCAGCAAACTTTTTCATTTGATACCCATATCATGGGGGTAAAAGTTGATCCACCATCTTTGGAAGTCCGCCATATTGTATTAGAATGATGTCACTTAGCTAATCGTTCATTGTCACCCAAACCAATATTGTAAGCAGCTCAATTGGTTGGGGATAACATCGCCATAACTCCATTGCATGATGTGACCCTAAACTAATTAACAAGGCAAGTTAAATAACCGGCCGGCCAAGTGCAAGTCGGACCCGCACACGAAGGGTTCCGTACTATAAACCGAAAAAACAAACATGTTTCTTTTATGGGAGCCGCCTTTTAGCTAAATTTTTAATGGTCTATTGTGATAGCGGCAATAGAAATACATAATCTGTGAAAATTCCAAATGTGTACCTATTACGGTTCTTGAGATACAGCCTGCTGAGAGACAGATGAAAGGACGGATGGACAGAAGGACAGCGGAGGTTTAGTAATAGGGTTCTGTTGGATATCCTTCAGGTACGGAAATCAAATCTAGTAATAATATTAAGGTTTCTTTCGTGTGAATCACACCAAAGTAGGAACCATTTATTCAAAACCAATTTAAACAAAAACCCATCAGTTCCTTACAACAGCCATGCCAAACCAAATTAATTTATAGAAATTAGCAATCTACGTATAATTAATTTCAGCGTCGTTTCGTGGTTTTTCCAATTATTTCAGTGGTAGTCGATAATGATGTTCGGCGGAAATTAATTTAATATTTTGATTAGCACATCAGCCGTACCCGATTCATTACGTGCTATTGTTATTTACAATGATTTGTTTTGTACGAAACCCGTTAGTTTTAATTATTTTTAGACGTAGTGTTTAATGATGAATGTATGAGGAACATGACGAGGAGCTCGTGGCTAAGTTATTACAGCCAGGGTTAAGCTGTGCTTGCCGAGGACGGGCCGTGAACGGGTGACCATCTATTACATATTATAACCGGCACGAGTCGTGAGTACACGCTACGGTTGGTCGGTTTGACGACAGCAACTCTAACGTTTCACATTATTGGTTCGTCAGTCAATGCTCATCGACTATTGGATTTGCAAGTTTCGTTCGCCCACCGTACATTGGCGAGATCACCCTGCTGCATTCATCTGCCTAGCCTTTTTCCCCAACTATATTGGGGTCGGCTGAGTAATAATTGATTGATTAATTAAATTAATGTTATGCTTATTTTTGTTACAGGTACGTACCTATTTGCAACCAAAACGAGTACATCGAGTATGGGTATGTGCAAAATACTACTCTGTCAAGAAAGTACCGGGAAAAGATCAATAATACACAAAATGTCTGTTATTCATCCAAATTTATTTTATCACCTTCAAAGTATGCTCCTTTAGAAACGATACACTTGCGCCAAAGAATAATCCATTCATCAAAACATTTTTTAAACGCTGCTTCCGGAATTGAGTTGAGTTCTCGCCGCGAATTCTCCTTTATGTCTTCTATCGATTGAAAACGGTTCAGTTGGAAGGCGCCACTCCGAAGCTTGTTGACTAGTTTGCATGTCAAACTCGTAAACCCACGTCTCGTCACCAGTAACAATGCGTTTCATGAATGTTGGGTCCGAACTGACTCGTTCTAGCATGTCCTCAGCGACTTTCATGCGATTGAGTTTTTGGAGAAAATTCAGATCTTTTGGGACTAGCCGAGCAGCAACATGTTTCATACCCAAATGATTAGTTAAAATGGTACGGATCGACTCGTGAGATACAGAAAGTTCGGCGGCTATCTCTCTCAGAGTTGAATGGGGATTTTCAGTCACTATTTCCTTCACTTTTGCGATGTTAACTTCAGTTGCAGACGTTGACGGCCTACCAGAGCGAGGCAAATCTTCCATCACATCTCGACCGCTTTTGAACTCTTTGAACCACTCATAAGCACGAGTTTTTGATAAAGTCGATTCACCGTAAGCCTTCTGTAACATTTTCAGTGACTCCGAACACGAAATTCCATTGGCGATGCAAAATTTAAGACAAACTCTTTGTTCGATATTTTTGTCCATTATGAAATTCGCAATACACACTATATATGATATTACTAAAACCAGCACTGTATTTAATATAAATAACAGATGCAACTCAAACTCCGCGCCAAAATGGAAAACAGTTGTGCCAATCTAACAACTACAAAAAAACAAATATTTGAATTTGGAACCATAAACAAATCATCCATTCCCGATACTTTTTTGACTGAATGTACGTGAGACGCGATTCTGTATCCCTTGTACCTGTTTACGAATTCTTCATGAGACGACTCCCTTGAGAAGGGTATCATAAGAGCGTACTCAAATGCGTTGTACTGAAATCTAATAACGACAAATTTCATCACATATATATGCCAAGCAAGCCGTATGCACGTTTGCAAACTTATTACGAGTTAAATATGCCTCTACTTCAACTTAGTTTACCGCTAACATAGTTCACACGACATAATTCGAACTCACAACCACTTGTTACATTGTTCCAACATTTCCGCACACCCCAACTCGACATGCAATCTTTTCCGATTCAAAATCATTAACAGTTACGTCGAATTGTTTTTTAATGAGGAAATTGCGTGCGTGAATGATGCAACGCGCCGACGCGTCCGCACGCTTGAGCGGTCGCGGCGAAAGTGAGCCGATTCTATAATTTATAAGGATGTGTCATGAGCTAGCGGAGGGTATTTCCGGTGTTCGATGTCGTGTAATTTGAGAATTGTTTGAACATGTTCAGTCGAATTAAGTCTTGTGGATAGCAGTCTAGGATTTCCTGTTCTGCTCCTGTGTTTGTAATTTTGTATCTAGTTCCAGGAATAGTCGTGAACCGTTTTGATGTTTGTTATATAGATATTTTGACTATACTTTCAGAGCCTTTGAGGTAGATCCCTTTCATCTTTTCTTTGTTACTGAATGAATATCTCGCTCATTATAGCCAACAATATCATACCAGGAAACTGTCTTTTATTATCACTATCTTCATTGCCTCTTTAGGCATTGTTATCTTTATGTAAAGTGGGCATGGCCATGACTGTTTAATGTTGCTGTCATCATCACAGTTGCAATAATTATTAATAATAATTGGCACAGCACGATCTCAAGAATGAAGATCCTTTATTATCATCCATAGCCTGACTTCGCCCACTACTGAGCATAGACCTCTCTTTTCCTGATCCAATCCCCACGCTCCTGTGCTACCTCATTCAAGTTCTACCCGAGATGGTAACGAGGTGAAGATCCTTAATTTAGATTATAAATGATATTTCGTTTGTAACACTGCAACGCATTTAAAAAATTGCACTTCTAGCAATAATCTCACCAACAAGACCCAAGGGAACAGCGTCATATTCCTCATTAATCAATACAACTGCAATGAGGCCGTTATTCTTAGCTTATTCCAGCGAAATAACTTATATAACAACGAGTTCGTGTGTCGTGGTTAAATAATAACTGCCTCTAGGTTCGATCGTCAATCTTTAGCAGATTTTTCTGAGGTTAGACCGTGGATGGGTGACCATCGGTTAAACACCAGGATTCCTTCGTGCCATAATGAATTAACATGCCATGTCAAGTCGATATGTGTTGAAGAGAAGATGAAGCTAGGAAATCTGACACCAGTCTTGCCAAGGGGTCTCATGTAAACCTACTGGATTGTGAATGTGGAGGTCAGATATGCAGTGGCTCTCGCAGGCTAGGCAGATGGAATACAGACTGTAAATAGTGTCTGTTCTTTAAAACACTGCTGTTCTATATCACTGCTATAAATTTCAAAGTATACTGCACATCTTGCAACTATCTCATCCACAATACCCACGTGTACAGCGTCTTATTCCTCATCAAACAATACAGCTGCAATGAGGCGGTTATTCTTAGCTTATTCCAGCGAAATAACTTACTTCCAACAGCTAGTTTTCTCACAATGTGACCTTTAAACATTCTTGCTGCTCGTGGCGTCGTAATTAATCTCTGTAAGGCTTAACTTCCTTCAAGTGAATATGAGGCGAAGTTTCTTTAACTATTGTATGTGCTTCTTAGATTTTTGCTTTGTAAAGGCTTCATGCTGTAGTGGTTGGTTTATATCTTCAGTGTGTATTTGACCTTTTTATCCTGACCAGGATTCTTGACCTAGTTTGGAGTTTGACAGGTTTCATGCCTTCCTATATTCTTTGGTGTTTCTTTGTACTTCGCTTATAGTAGAAAACTGTTTATATTTTGTAAAGGCTTCATGCTGTATGAAAACTACATTTTGCCAAAGTTACCTTGTTAATATGTTTTTGTCTTTCAGTAAATGAAAAATTAAAGTCTCCAAATCGACAGATTTCTCATGTATTTAGATGAAGGAAGAGTCATCAAAATATATGTCTATCGATTCGCGGTTCAAATCCCAATCCCCAAACACATTACCTCCGCGCTCGCAAATAAACAACCCTTACATTAACTCAATCTCATTACATCCTAAAAAGAGTGGCTGTCGATACGATCGATGGCAACAAGTCACATTTGACGACTGTGCGAGTGTGTGTGCTGTAGGTACAGTGACGAGCATAAATATCTCACAATCTGGCTTGCCATTTTCCAACTATTTCGGGAAACTAATCTTCTAGTCTGGTTACCAGTGTTTAATGACATAATGTTAACGTGCTTTCCGAGGCCGAAATGTCATCGATACCCAGACCGAGCTCGCCAGCGCTGTTAGTATTTATTCAAGTTTATCATCCTAACTTATTTAATACTAGCTTCTGCCAGCGGTTTCGCCAAGTGATTGTCGGATATTGTCCCAAGGGAACGCACTCGTTGCGGAAATTTGAATCGTAGGAGTCACCGCAGCCCTGAATTGAAACTTGCATTAGGAGGAACAAGGACGGGTTTTAGTCAGTAAGTATCTGACACTCCCTTCCGCTCCGCCCAGAGCGGAAGGAGTCATTTGATGATTTCCCATCCTTTGGCATAAGGATGGGAAATCATCAAATGACTCCGAATTTGGCGTATGTAAGGTATTTATGCTGGTGACTGTACATGAACGGATTCGCTCCACAGCTTATTAAATGGGGGGTAGATTTCAATCGTCGCTTGCCAAACATTGCGATCGTGACGGCCTTAGGGATGGCATCCGGATTTGATTTGGGTTTTAAGATGGCGTGGATGTTTTTGATTGAGGACGAACATATGGCCATTTTGTACGTAAGAAAGTTCTTCTCTGTAGCCAAAATTAATAATATTGCGAGATTTAATTATTTGTTTGTTTATATATTTTTGTTAAAGATAATATCTGGAAACGGGTATCCTTTCCTTTGGGAAAGGATACCCTTTTCCGTTGTGTTACTAAATTACCTAAAGTAACTTTCGATCGTTTGGTTGTACAACCTATAATCAGTGGTCTTGTTAATGGAACAAGGCATTCTCTTCCATTCAACCTTTGGTACTGAAAGAGAATGCATTGTTCCAGTAATTTCGCCTATGTTCCAGCATTGTACATAAAGTTTAACAAATAAAAACATTGATCTAAATAGTTATTGGCAACGCAACTTGTTAATGATCCTTGAAAAACACAACCGTCTCTAAAATCATACCTAGCTACTAAAGTTTCATAAATGATTGCAAGTTTATGTGAAATTAAACATTTTGCATTCAATTTGTATTCTGATAAGCTCACACTCAAAACTGCATATTATAAAGCGCAATATAATATCCAATTAGGCGAGTTATACGTTGGTTATTAAAATAACGCTCCACATGAATTCCACGTCCTGCAATATCATGAACTTAAAGATCGCAATAGCAGATTGCAGGCTCATAACTTGAGAATACAATGGTAATGGCGTCGTAAACCGGATCCGTATTCCAAAACTACGAGTAGAGATACCTAAGTAAGGTATTAAACTAGGAATATGAAACGAAAATGCACAGGATAGAAGAAGCAAAGATTTAGCTGCGTTTAGAGATACATTTCTGGTGTAGTAGAAGGCAAGCTAAAGATTGCATCTAAAGAAGATTGCTAAAGAAGCCAATAACAATACTAAAGATTTATGTACATCGAAATCGGCTTAAGCCTTTAGAAGTTATGTAGTATGTTTAGGAAGAAGAGTTATGAATTAAAATATGGGTTGATGAAGAGGGAGACCAAAGAAAAGAGGTATGGATTGCGTGAGGAGTGATATGAAAGAAAAGAGAGTTAGTGATAGCGTGACCACTGACAGGACAGGAAGAAAAAGACATGTTGCGCCGACCCCAAGTAACATGAGATAAGGACAGGAAGATAATGTTTAAGACGGACCATTTCTTTGTTGTGCTATTCGTCTATCCGCTGGAGGCGACATGCAAAGTGAAAACGCTTAGGAGAGGCCAGTAGTAGACATATTTCGGCTGAACTGATGATGATGATGATGATAATAATGTTGATGAGATACTTGCGGGATTGTAGTATTTAAGTACCATTCATACATCTTTGTGTTCGTTGAAGGTAACTGTTGATTCAAAAGCTGGTCTGCTAGGATACTACAAACAAACTGTTGAAGTGCAGACAGTTCTGTTTTGCTCAAAGAGGCGAGAAAACTTTAGTCAGAGCCTAAAAAGAAGACACACCAAGCCGTAGCAGAAATGCTAGATATTATCATTCAGATCTGTCGCAAGATTCAGTCAGATCTGTCTTTAAGTGGCATCCTTAATTCTTAGTTTGATGTCTTCCACACATATCGGAGGTTACGAGTCAAAGGTCGGTTTGTTCGCCTTTATTTTTGTCAGTAAATATTTTTATGGAATCGGTTTCGTGCCCTGTTACGTTATTCGAAGATATCTCGGAGATTTTGGGGCGGTTTCTCTAAATCCTTGGTGATGTGTGTGTGTGAATTTGATGTTTGGTTTTTCTTAGGATGTATTGATGTTTCCTAGATCGTTTTGCTTTGCAAACCCATATTAGTTACAAAATGTCGTAGCATCTACCATTTTTTTTGTCACATTACTTATAGCTTTATTAAGTTTTTCAACCTTTCTGTACTCTGGCTCAAAAATATTTTATCTTTATTGGCTCTATTCCAAGGTGTAGTGAAGCCCTTCACTATGCTCATCATCTACACTCATAGTTGGCCTATTGCTGGGCATAGGCCTTTCTTTACTCCTACTGCCATTTCGCAATCGTCATCATCCAAATAATGTCTATTGTCCTCTGCTGCATAGATCCTCTTGGCTGGTATACCGCTTTGACATAATATCCGCTTGCAATTTAAAACTGAAACATGTCGAAATTTCCCAATCCAAACCAAGAATTTCATTTCCAAAAAAAAACAAAACGAAATCCAATCGTCCCCAGTCTTTCCATTCCCATCACAGTTAAAAGAATATTAAGCACTCACATATCTCGTAAAGACAGATAATAAACGATGTTCAGCTCATTATTAAAAGGAGGGTAGATACGAATCTACTTAGCAAACATCGAAAAGCGATTGATGTCTGATCGCAGACGTTCAGAGTATCAAATTTCTTTCCTTCCGTGTTTTAAGAGGTCGATGTACGGTATTTGAGCTCAAAAAGTCTTAAAATAACGTGATTGTGATGTGACTCTTTCATGGACATTATTTATGGATATTCCTTTCTTGATTTCAACAGCACTACGTGAGGAGCTCATAGCTAAGCTATGATAGCCACACAAGCTTATGTACTCTAATATTTTTTAAGCCACCCTTGCCGAAGTCGGACCCTGGATGGTCATTTATTACATATCGAGTCACTTCCTTGCCTTGGAAAACACGTTAAGCTTTTGGTCCCGGCTATCATTAGCAGATCCTTGACATTCGTTGTAAAAAGTCAGAAGCCAGAAAATCTGACACTGGGTTATGGAGGTCATATAGGTTCATCCGGTTAGTCTGTAGTGCTGTGTGTGTGTGTGTGTGCTGTGTGTGTGTGTGTGTTAGTCTGTGTCTTTACCCAAAGCAGGTGGAGTCATTGATGATTTCGAATATAGTGGTGATAAGACTGGCCAAATTAAATTGGTTTTTACCGTTATATAAAATACTCTGTACTTATTAGTGGAATAGAGGTCTGATTCCGTAGTGGACTCACTTGGTAAGCCAAAACACCAGGCGACGTGTTGTTTTGACATTACATATATTTCCAAACCAAATATTTGTTATTGATTGTTGTTATTTCTAAAAATAAATTATGGTATGATTGTTGTTGTTGTTGGTTTGTTCTATCTGAAATAAATTGAATTGAATTGAATTGATTCACTGATCAAAGACTTGATTCGCCTTCCAGAAAATTCATAATTCATGAAAAGACTCGCCCTTAACAACTTAGCCAGTAAATAAAAAGTCCCTTCACGCTTCGCCCACGTGCGACTCATAAAAATATTATACTACCCTCGCTTCGCTTTGAACTACGTCATATGTAGGTGGTATTGTTCTGCCGTTAGGGGTCCGCGGTTCCGTTATGTTGGCAACACGTGTAAGAGTGCACTTAGACGAGCAATTTTCAGCAGGTGTAGCTGGCAACTGTTATTAACGTGGTGGGGCTCAATTTTTTTTTTATTATTGTCTAGCTTTTGCTTACGACAACGTACGCGCATATCCCGTTTTTTTCCATTCCCTTGGGAATTTCGGGGAATTCTATCTTAGTGCTCTCCCACACTCCCCAAGAATCCATGCAAATTTCAGCTTCTACGACCAGTAGTTTCGGCTGTGCAATCAGTCAGTAACGGAAGAATTTTATATATTAGGATAAGCTTGCGTTTGAACCCAATCTCATCTGTTGGAAAGCGATGATGTGGTCGGCGAAGGTGTACACTTGCTTAGAAGTAACCTCTTTACTCTTGACTTAAAGACCCCCAGGTTTTAGCTATCAGTAGACACGAACTCCATTTGGCTGTTGACGATTCGACGATATTGCCCGTCAGGCACCGAAAACGTAAGACAATTGAAAAACAATACAATTTGGTCCCAATCGGTCCTTAAGGTCCTTGACTAATTAATCGGTGTAAAATGTTTCCATCTGCTTGGGCAACGTAAGCCAATCTGTATGACAGTCGCCCAAGCAACAATTTAAACAATCGCAGGGCGATCTAGTCAAGACCAACATCACACTAAAATTGCTCGGTGTTGCCTTTACGTCATAGTAAGGACAGTTGACCAGAAAACAACAATATTAGTTGCCCGTGTATACCTGCAAAGTTGTTACTTGCATGAGTTCCTTATGTATGGTTTTTATGGGGTAAAGTTTTGGTTTATTGGTGTTATGTGTGGTTAATGTGCTCACTATGTAACTTAGGTTCACCCTTGTATGAAATGTCGATTAAAAATATATCTTGCGGAAGACTGCGCGAAAACTCTCCGTAAGTAGGTACGCATTTTTGCTACCGTCGTCGTAACAAAACTTTTCAACTTAATACTGAGAAAATATTGGCGTTGTTCTCTGCCTTAAGTGTTTTATGGCAGTCTGAACCCGCCATTTCTATCGTATAGATAGAGCATCGCGGTCGTCGCGTTGACTCGTTAGCCAACTAAAAATGCACTATTGTTATCCTGAATCGAATGCTATCAGCCAATTATCAATTTATTTTCCTACTTCTACGGTTTACAGAGTCATTGAATCAAGTTAAAGCTCTCCCATACCCATTAACGTCAGTGCATTAATATACACAGTATAAAAACTCCCGGAGCTTTCTAAAACAAAAATACAGCATAATTCCACGTTAGCCGGTTATTTTTTTTAAATTATGACGTTGGCGGAACCACCCCAGGTAAACAGGGTGTACGCTTTTGTTGAATTTTTTATTACCCCACCCTTTATGAATGTGGTTTTTGGCACTTTTTGGGGGAAAACGGACGAAAAGGATGAAAATAAATATGAAAGTTTGTTCGTTTACTTTGGTTCTCACATTTGATGTTGGCAACTGTTGGTGATTGTGTCAAACGACTGATTTTTGAGGATCTGTTGTGTGTTCCGTGACTTTGTGATGTGGTTATGTTTACTTACAGCCCCAGGCCTTTGATTTGGCCTAATTTATGTGTTGTTTAATCCAAAAACTAGACAGTTTGCTATAAAATACTTGTAAGGACCTCAGGCCCAATTCTAGATCTTTTTAGGAATTACGAGAATTTTGCCCTCAATGGAACGCTCGCATCGTAGTCGTAACCTGCTAAAATGAAAGAAATGACGAGGTGTTTTTAGAATCAGACAAAACCCTCATTTCAGAGTTCGTTGACTTAGGCGTTCGAAAGAGGCACCATACCCTGGAACGCAAAGGGCACTAGGAGGCACACGGATGGGTTTTAGTCATTAAGAGTCTGACACTCCTTCCTGCTTCACCCAGAGCGGGAGGGGTCATTTGATGATTTCACATCCTTAAAAAAAAAGGCGGTACAAAGTGATAAAAAAAATATAATTTATGACCAAGTAGGTATAGTTTAAGAAGTTTTTAGCAGTTATTCATTTTAGTTTAAAATTGGGCTACAAGTATCATGCTTGTTACCCCAACAACACATCAGAGGCCCTAATCTAATATTTTTCAAACATAATACCATCACTACTAACTAATCCCCAATGACTTACTAATCTTATTTCGTTTAAAACACTGACATAAAACATATCGATACAATAAAGATTTCCAATAAACTCCAGCCGTTCGCTGAGAAGTCACGCGCTGTAGTTTACACTGGGGGCATGATTGAAATCTTTGTAATAACGTCGGTTAAACTGCTTCGCTTACTTTAACTTGTACTCTGTTAAACGTGTTTCTTGCTAAGTTAGTTAAGTTGTAAAATATAAATACACTTTACTAACTTTATTAAAAATGCAAATAAATGGTTTGTTTGTTGGTTACGCTTGCATGTCTTAACCGCTGAACCAATTTTGGTGAATTTTGGCTATATATAGAGTTAAATCCCACAGTTGGGCAAAGGTCTCCCGTCTCCCCTCTCCCCCCATCCTCTGACCTCTTCACGTCTTAACTGCTGAGCGGATTGAGATGGAATTTTGTACACGGGTAGACCATTTTGAAGTGCTCGTCTTCAAATGATGATCGCTACGTTATTCAGTAGACAGACGAAGATCCCGTGATCATGCTCAAGTTTGTACTTTCGCTTGATGCGTTTTGTGGTCGTTTCGAAGATATACCTATAGAAGGCTTCCCCCGGACAAGGAGCATCCATGTGTTCTTTATTCCCCTTGCAAAAACGAGACACAAAAGCTAACGAACCCCGATTTCTTATACATATTCATACAGTCAACAGGATTATCTTATATTTACCTTAGTTACCTTTTCATAACATCTTCTTAAAACTCGGGACACAATAAAAGAACGACGTGCACCTGTACTAAGGGATTACGCAAAACAAAACAGTTGCAGAAAAATAACTAAAAACACAAAATGTCTGGAAACCCCAACACAAATGTACAAGACAGGATCAGTAAGTTTAACTTTCCTTATTCGACTGTCCTTACTTCTTACTAGCTTCTGCCAGTTCGCCCGCGTGGTCCCTAAGGAACATACTCCCAGGATAAAAATCCTATGTCCTTTCTCAGGCTCTAGCCTGTCGGTGTACCAAATTTCATTTAAATCGGTTCAGTATTTTTGGCGTGAAAGCGCGACAGACAGACAGTTACTTTCGCATTTATAATATTAAGTATAGATTATTTTATTATATGCACTATTCTCAGCATCACCCAAAGTTTGACTGGTAGAGAATGCCTTAAGTTCGTCTCTGTACATTTGTTTGCGTAAAGTGTTAAATTAATTAATAAAAAATTAAAAAATCCCCGATAGATTTTTTTAAGACTTGACTCAATGGTATGCTTTTATTTGACTATGCATTGTACTGTTAGTCAGTCTATTGACAAAAGAAAGGCTGAAATTCATAGCTTCGGATGTGAGCTATCGCAATCACAATGTATTCGGAACTTTTAAGTAACATGCACTAAATCGTCTCCATGTATGCCCAAACACCAATATTACTTTTATGTTGTGCTGCAATTTATTGACTAGTCGATTCAAGCAATTGACCTGTGAATGATATGGCCTGACTACTGGCCGGTATTGATGACTTTAGCCAATATTGTCCCATAGCTGGGCCTCATAAATCCTTATTAGTATTCTTTTCCTGGGCAACCAATGACCTAAATACTTTTAAAAAACCGTCAAGTGCGGATGCGTCGAGTTACCTCAGCATGCCTATCAGTTTGTTAGCTTTCATTTCGTGGATTCTACAAACTTTACCTTCTGTAGCTTGTCTGTCACGACAGGGACAAGTCACCCCTCATTAAAATAGCCACAGTGGAAGTTTGGCAGAGACTGCTGGGCCATTCCGTGTAGGTATTTATATACCAGGGGACAGTTTGTCTAGGGTCTAGCCTTGTTCGGGTTAAAATGTTTTGCGGTACTGTTATTTAGTTAGTCTTTATGTATGCGGTAAGCTAGTTCGTGTTTATTCGTTAGTGTTGAGTAAGTTCTAATAAAAAGCAGCAAATAAGCAAAGCAAAAAAGCAGCTTCCCTGCTGGCCCGTATGCGGGGTAGCAACAACGGCATTCTGAACGCAATAACTGTACGTTTTGCTCGTCAGGTTTTTATGGTTGTATGCCACCAGAAATAAAGTTATTATAACCTATTATTATTTATCCTTTATTTCAAGCAACTGATCCCCATAAAACACTACATAAAAAAAACTAACTACATCAATGAATACAAAAAAACTTAAAAACTACTGCACACGAAGTCACGACGCCGATACAGCACACCTTTCGGCCAAAACTCTTCCTTGAGGAAGGTCACCAAATGATGAACGACTTGAAATTCGTGTTATGGCGCGCCTATCGATAGACGGTGATGATTACTGATTTAGGGTTCCGAACGTTCGTTTGAAAAAACGGAACTCTTATGATCACTTGTCTGTCTGTATCTGTCCGCCAGTCACGACAAGATTGCTTGAAAATCTACTAAACCGATTAATAGATTGTGTCATACAGAAACTGCCATCGTCATTCTGTCTGACTTGAGTCATGATATCTGTGTTGCCTAATTTCTAGAATACGCGGCTAAGTTTATTAAGCACCCACTATGAAAACATTACATAAAAAGGAGGAAACCTAAAGAAAACAGCGAGTAAGACAAAACTGCCGACGTTGATGATTGCTATAAATACTTTGGCGAAATTGCCATCAATCAAAAATTCAACCTATAAGCTAGTGGACGGTTCGGATCGGTCGTTTCCTATGGAGAATAACCGGCCACCTTGCGTAGCTCGACTTTTGAACACAAAATATAAAAAAAAAACGCATGTAATCACAAGATTATCCATAAAACACATCACATCATAACATCATCACCTAGTTACCCATGACGTAACAACCAACTCCACACACACTCACAACTATCAGACGTGTTCGGCGCGACGTGAACGTGACGGGGGCGACACGTGCTAGCGTGACTCGTGACCCGTGAGAAGGGTCGCTAGTGACGGGATGATGTGGCGACGACATGGGGTGTGTTTCAGTGGGATAGTGCTGCTGGTTCATTGATGGAGGAATGTCGTGAACTTACAAGTTTAGTTTAGATTCAATGGGATGAGAGATTACGTTTTGAAAAGTAGTGAGCTTTGAGAATTTCTAATTCTTAGTAGTTGCGGTAGTGTAATTTTACCTATACTTGGGCAAAGCCCATCGATCGTCTTTTTTTGTTTTTCGATTTATTTTGCTGACGTGAGCTAGACGTCGACGCGACGTGAACGTGACGGGGGCGATACGTGCTAGCGTGACTCGTGACCCGTGAGAAGGGTCGCTACTGACGGGACGATGTGGCGACGACATGGGGTGTTTCGGAGGGAAAGCGCTGCTGGTTCATTGATGGCAGTATGTCGTGAACTTACAAGTTTAGTTTAATGGAAGTGAAAGATTACGTTTTGAATAGTAATGAGCGTTTGAGTATTTCTATTTACATTGATAGTAAAAACTACAGCGGAGCTGAAACATCCGCCTTGGTCGAAATCGGTCTGATCACATCATCAATAGAAGAAAAATGTCTGGTTGAATACATGTTGTCAGTTATGCCGTATAAAACCTTGATCACTAATCACTTAGGGCGAATTTCTTCAAAGAAACTGATCGTGATCAGCATACAAACCACGTTTACAAGCTTTCGTTGTCGTTATTTTCTGTGGAATATTGACACTGACAGCTCTTGAACGCAATGACACTGACAGCTCTTGAACGCAGTTCAGATGTACTGATCGCGATCAGATTGAAATGGTGAAAATGACCCTAAATGTAGTACAAAAAACCAAGTTGCTCCCTGTTATTCCTCTGAATTCTTCTTAACGCAACGCAACGTGTTTGATGCGGTAATAAGTTGCATATGTCCGAAGTCGTGCAGGTCGCTAGTAATGTACAAACAGTTTACACGTTTTCCCATGTGTACAGGCAGTTCATACTCCAAACATTTCTTTATGCCTTTATTCCCAGGTTCACTGTCCGCGAAGCTGACACATATGGTCTGTGGGACTGTGAACCGGTTAAAAGGTTATGCACATTTTTTAGAATGAGGAAGTCATCAAATGGCTCTTTTCTGAATGAAAGGAGACTTGCTGATTAAAACCCATCCGTGTTCCTCCCAATGCCCTTAACGTTCCATGGCGCGGTGACTCATTCGAACAAATTCCGCAAAGGTTATGCACAGATGTCTGCTACGAGTACCATTACTTCGCCATTTATGATATTAAGCCCAAGTAATAGGAGATCATACTGCTAATTAAATAACTAATCCCTTACCAACATAATCAAAGGTGCAAAATCTTACCAATCCTTAATATATAACATTTTTCCGATACTGAGTGACTGACAGACAACGCACAGCCGAAACTACTGGTCGTAGGAAGCTGAAATTTGGCATGTAGGTTCCTTGGGAAGCGTAAGGGAACTCTAGAGCACTAAGAGAGGATTTCCCGAAATTCCTATGGAAACGGAAAAAAACGGGATATGTACGCGTATGAATTCACGGGCAAAAGCTAGTATATTATAATGAGAAAGTGAATAATGTAAATTTTTGAAAGAAAATATTAATTTCGAACTTTAAGGCACAACACGTTAATTACAGAACGAATAAAAAAAAACAAATTCGTATAAAAACGTTATAAAGAAGCCGTGCCAAATAAGGATCAGCACAAATGTCAGACAATGAGAGCCTGTTTGGTTGATGAACATCCAATCAATCACAGCTAAACGAATTTACACGAAACTATGAGTAGATCATGACGTGGATTTGAAGAGAACGTAAGATACTTTTCAATGTTCTGGTAGTAAGTTGCTATGGAATATTTTAAACTATAACCCAGGCAAAGCCACTGGAAGTAGCTAGTCATAAAATAAATGGCTTCTAGATCTCGGCTCGTCGATACAGATTAGCGGTAGAACTTTAATTAGTTGAAGATTTACCTCCGAAGCTCGGCTGTATGTGACCTTGTGGCAGTCATGTATGCTGGAGTAGGTGCGGATAAGTTGTAATAGGATTTAGTTGGGCCACTGATAAGGGATGTTGTCACTTTTATATCAGTGGACGAGAATATGTTGGTTTCGTTTTTGGAAGAAAATTGTTTTATTGCTGTTGAAAGTTTAGTAATTACGATACTTCTGATCTCAGATGGAAATGAACGCAAATATGTGACGCATACCTACCATCAAAAATGACTTATAGAAATTGGGCCTCGTTACCTCAGGAAATATCTAAAAAAGGAAGCAGGAATTGAATTGAGATGTCCTTGTCCATTTCCAGACTGCTAGAGAGTTCAGTATTTTGTTAGTCAGATCTACAGAAGATGTCTTAATTTTGGTTATTGGATATTTTATCACCCAGTGTAGGTAAGTTTTATCTCGGGAACACATAGAGGTATCGAGTTGAAATTCAAACCATAATATACTCAAGTCTACAGTCCGTTAAAGCGGTCTTCTTCTTATCGTGTGGGCAGTAAGGTCTAACGACCCCACACACCCTAGTGTCAAAGTTTCTAAACCGCCTCAAGGGCCTCTGACAAGGTTTATTGACGACCGCTATTTGGCGGCCGGGACCACCGACTTATAACGTGCCTTCCGAAGCACGGAATCATTTTTTTATCAGACAATCAGGTGATTTAACACTGCAATGTCGTAGCCAAACTGGAAACAACTTTTACAAAGTATGCTTCTCGTGGGAATCGAACCCACGACCACCGGGTCACAAGACAAACGCCTAAACCACTCGACCACAGAGGCAGCTTTTTAATTAAGAAAACTGTCGAAACCGCGAAAGAACCTACTCCAATAACGAGTACACCTACTCTATACTATAGCCTGGCACTGGAAGCCAGACAAGCCATTGCGTTGCGTTAACTACTTAAAATCACATGTAAATTATTAACATTTAAACCGTCAAATGTATCCTGCGATCTGTAAACTCAATAAGATACAGCCTTACGTGTCTGACACGGTACCAAGTGCTCATTGGTACCGTGTGGTACTTAACTAGGGAGCAGAAGGTTTTAGTGGGTAGTACGACATTAATATGCCTTCGTAGTACTTGTTTACGTACATTAATTTTCTATTAGGCTTGTAATGAATATGCCAAACTTATTTGTTGCAAAGGTTACCTTAAGTGGGCAGGGCACAATGCTCGCAGAACAGATTGTTGATGGGGTCGAAGAGTTCTGGATTGGCGACCGTTTACCGGAAGACGGAGCGTTGGAAGACCTTCCACATGGTAGACCGATGACATGGTGAAGGCTGCGGGAATCCGCTGGATGTAAAATGCAAGGGACCGGTCCAATAATACGCCCACTGATATGTTGTCGGCTCCTCTCTGAAAGAGCGAGTACAGTGGGGATTGATGATGATATTGATGATTCACCATTGTGACTTTGTTCTGAAACAAAAAAAAAAAAAAATATATGATGCATAGGTTTGTACAATGGATTACTCAGGTTTAGGTTTAGTACAAGCGCATTATTAAAATTTACGAAACACTTAAATTTATACCAACTCGCACCAGCTAATTTATTTCATCTTTGTTGCAGGTATGTACCAGCTTCACTTTCCAACCGTCAGATTCTCGGTACGCCCTCAAATAATTTAATTACTTTCCAATATATCTGTCTTTGACCGACCGTCAAAGACGTGTGTCGAAGATATTGGATTAGGTACGGATAGTCAGAAGCCAGAGAATCGAGTACTGGTCTTACGAATACCAGTTATTGGGTTATGGAGGCCAGATAGGCAGTCGCTCCAATTTAAATACTGTAATCCAGGTAGGTTTAGTTTAGTTACAGTTGAAAAGGCTAGGCAGATTGATATCTACTCGAACTGCTTAATATAAATCGGGAATGATTTCATTGACTGATAGACAAAAACTTTTTACAAAAATAAAAAACAACCGACTTCCAAATAATAAAAACACTACAAAGTATAAAATAAATTTAAGTCGGTGTTTTTGGTAGTTCCTTCGTATTTTTACACTTTTTAGTGGTACCCCAAATAACAGCTATTTTGATTTAAAAGTCAAACTATCCAACCGATTTTGATGAAATTTCTATGGGACCAATCAGGAAGTATATATCCTTTCACATAAAACAAGATTATTTTAAATCGATTCATAAATGACGGAGCTATGAGGGCTACCTCATAACTTCGTCATTTATGAATAAAAAACATAAAAAGTACAACCGAATTGAGAACCTCCTCCATTTTTTGAAGTCGGTTAAAAAGAAGCCTCGGGTCTAGTCTAGAAGCATGTAACTTCGTTAAATAGTTCCCTCGTAGAACAAAGGTGAGCAAAAAATTAACGATTTGGATAATTTATCCCCAGTAGTGGATTTTTATTTTATTTGAGATTGGTAAACTCTTGAGTCTAGTCCAGGTCAAGGATGACGGACAAAGTCGACGTTAGAGCGAGCTTACCCAGAAGAATTGTGTTCACTCTAACTTTGAAGAGATTAGGGTTGTGTGCGTTCGGAAACACAGTCACAGGCAGAGAGTTCTACTCCTTTGCTGTGCGCATTATAAAAACGTTTAGAAATTTTTCATTACTGATGATGAGAAACTTTATCCAGCAAAAGACATGTCCTTGAATAAAACTGCATATAATATCATTCGTTCAGTACATAACCAGCCAGCGGCTGCACAGTCAAGTGCAGGCCGGTCTAAGTTCTAAATCTTTAAAGTTGGACAAGTTTGGAGATGCTTCTAACAAGTTGAGAACTGCGAGCGCTTGGAAATGCGGGACGGCTTTTATATAACCGTTCAATGATGAGGAGGCTTGTGTTTGGAGTATTTCGTGGGTTGAATATAGTTGGGAAAAGGCTAGGCAGATGATGATGATTAATATGCTCGTCCTTTTGGTTCTTTAGTAATGGTGACGATCGTAACAAGGATATTGGGTGACTGCTCACTTCTGTCAGCAGTTCAGTCTTGGCGAGAATCTCGGAAATTATATGATACTAAATTCTGCCAGTGGCTTCCCCCGCGTGGCTCCAGCAAGTTGAGAACTGCGAGCGCCGGGAAATGTGGGAGGCTTTTAAATTATCGTTCATTGGTGAGGAGGCTTGTGTTTTGAAAATTTGGTGGGTTGAAAATGTTTGGCCTTTAGGGTATTTAGTAATTGCGATGATAGTTATAAGGATACTGGTTAGAATCTAGCCAATATTATTATTACGATCATCGTCGTTGACTGAACCCCATGGATCACCATCTAGTGGCTAGATGGAGATGCGTATGGTTCTGTCAGCGGCTTGGCAAACCACTCGGAAAATATACTAAGTGAACTTGCTATTATGTGACAGAACAGCAACATCTCATAGAGTAAATTTGTTTCTTAATTTGTTTTAAGATGTTTTGCTTCATGGCATTTCCAGATATTTTCTCCTCTAGGTTTAGTGTTGTGTTTTCTTGTTGTACCGAATATGTTTTTCTATGTCTAATTATGTGAATGAATTTACACTGGCTCCCATACCATTCAAATCGTAGCACAGTAAAAGCTTTACGCTAATGAACACTTTCTTTATTTCTGTTTTAAAAATAAAACCACTTACCCTGCGTAGCTCCTTCACAAAGTTCCACAACTAAACTCTATTTATCAACTTAGATAAAGTAATCCAATCACTGTTAAAAGCATAACTTAGCTCAAATAACGAAAATCACTTTAGTAAAGTTGTAAAGTTAGCACTTTATAAAATAAATTATGAGAACTGAAAGTGGGTCGGTATCCCCACTATAACAGATTGGAACTAAAGTGGAAACTTTACAAACACCTGTGAGCTTAATGAACTGAAAACTGAAGTGATTTTCAGTTTCCTTTATAATAATTATAAACTTCACACTTCGTTGTATGAAAGGAAATGCTGTGCTGATGTTTGTTTTGTTCAATGATATTCGTTAATTTTGGCAGATTTATCAATGATGATCATTGACTTATTTAACCAGCAGGGTGGATATTAAATTTTTTAACCGCCACAAATTGGCCCGTAATTGTATCGACTAGTCGGTATTGAACTCGCCACGCAGTCGGCAATCTTCGGTAACAGTCGTAAAAAAAAATCTCCCCGATAGCTACAACCTGGTAGTCTTTAAGTCAAGAGTGAATAGGTTACTTCTAGGCAAGCGTGCTCCATCTTCGACCACATCATCGCTTACCGTCAGGTGAGATGGTGGTCAAGCGCGTGCCTATCAATAGTAAAAAAAAAAAAACCGTGTTTCTTGTACTTTGAACGCGTAAATATAAGCAAACGTTCAATCGGCTCTATCTTTAGGTTACTACTATTGACCAAACTGAAATTGCAGTGGGCAGGGCACATTGCACGCAGAGCGGATGGTAGATGTGGCCGAAATGTTCTGGAGTGGCGACCGCGTACCGGAAGACGCAACGTTGGAAGGCCTCCCACAAGGTGGAGCGATGACCTGGTGAAGGTCGCGGGTAGCCGATGGATACGAGACGCACAGGACCGGTTGTTGTGGCGGCACTTGGGGGAGTCTATATTCGGCTGATATGATGATGATGATGATCATTGACTATTTCACAACAGCTTTTTCCTCTGTTTACCCCACAGGTACTGTGTATTATCCAAAGTCAGAGATATTGTAACTAAATAACGGGGAATGTGCGACGGAATTGCATAATTTAATTCCGCCAAGCCCACAAGACGAACGGCGATGCGCCACCGGTACAAGGTAAACATCCCACCTACACGCACAAAACGTTTTGGGAACTCATTCATAGTGCGTACAGCATAGGAGTGGAATTCCCTGCCGGAGTCAGTGTTTCCTGATAGCTACAACCTGGGAGTCCTAAAGTCAAGAGTGAATAGGGTGCTTCTAGGCAGGCGTGCTACATCTTCGACCACATCATCGCTTACCAACAGGTGAGATAGTGGTCAAACGCGTGCCTATCAATATATAAAAAAAATTTACCAAAGCGTGTGAGTTTTTCTGATTACATTTTTTAAAAGCTCTTATGGTATTTTGTTATTGTGTTCAATAAAGATTGTTTCTATTATATTCTATTCTTATTTATTTATTTATTTATTTATTTAATACTTTACGCACACAGATGTACAGAGGCGGACTTAATGCCTAAGGCATTTTCTACCAGTCAACCTTTGGGTGATGCAGAGAATAATACTAGTAAGTGCAAATTGTGAAAAAAAAAACAGAAACGCGATAACAAAATTCTGCTAAAACTACAAAGTCGTTGTTGTTGTTTTACACATACGTATATATTGTGACAAGAGAATATGGCGAGCAATAAGTTCCACATGTGTTATGTATTCGTCACTTTTGCTTGTAAAACTATGCTGATGTACCGAACGATGTGTTTTAGTGAGGAGTGGAAGAATAGGGATGGGAATGTGACGTATCGATTTTATTCATGCTGTTAAAAATCTATGTAGAGCTTGCTTTGTTCGGTTAGTTATGTATGGGCCACATCTTGCCACTGAATTTTAGAAGAGTTAAACCCAATCGACTGAAATTTTCCTTACACGTTTTGTTTTGATGCCACGGTTAATATAACTAAGTGACATAATTCCAAATTAAACTCCCAAATATGGTGGGCCAATTTTATGCAACCCCATAATAATTATCAGCCGAAAGACGGCCACTGCTCGACAGAGGCCTCCCCCAAATGTCGTTACAACAACCGGTTCTCTCAAATGGCGGTCGTCAAATAAACCATGTGAGAGGCCCTTGAGGCGGTTTAGAAATCTGACACTAGGGTGTATGGGGTCGTTGGACCTTACTGTACTGTTCACACGATAAGAAGAATACCGGTCCTGTGCATCTCGCATCCATCGACTCTGCGCGACCCTCACCAGATCATCGGTCCACCTCGATATAAGTATCAAATGAAAGAGTTTGCTGAGAGATACCTAAGACTAAAAATATAGTATTTTAAGGAATATTCGCATTCTACTCGCCGTCATAAAAAAAAAACGCGTCTAATGTCCTTGAAAAGTTTTTGACTATGACTGTTGCCAAAATGAGTTTTGGACTGGAATTTTAATTTCTTTTTTGTAATTTAATAATATTAAAGTGAATTGGTTTTCAATTAATTTATTCTGCTACTGCATTTGTTCTTACTCTTATGATTTATTTTAATAATCTTAAAGCAGCATAATAATGAGTTTAAGAGCTAGCATAAAATAAATTAACATAACGTCCTTTCTTCTGAGTCTTACAGCTAAATTAAAAATCATAACAACTGTTAAGTGCTTTTCCACAAAGCTTTTAAAGTAATTACGCTTTCTCATGAGAAATAACTGATATTTTCAGGTTATTTAATATTTTAGGGATCCTTGCTAGCTTGCTTGCTTGGCTTGTTCTGGAGTGGCGACCGCGTACCGGAAGACGCAGAAAAGCCTCCCACAAGGTGGACCGATGATCTGGAGAGGGTTCCGGGAAGCCGATGGATTCGAGACGCACAGGACCGGTTGCTATGGCAACACTTGGGAGAGACCTATGTCCAGCAGTGGACGTATTTCGGGTGATATGATGATAATTGGTCTGCATCGTCTATTTTTTTAATTCTTTTTGGTAAAAGAATCCTATAAAACCGCAACGTCCTTGAAAATTTAAAAGGACATTGCGGTTTTTGATACTAATAGACTCTATTGGTTTACATCATTGCTCATTAGGTACTATGATATCTTTTAATCAAAATACATCAAAATCGGATTGATTGATAGACAAAAAACGTAACCCGACAGAATTGTTGTTACTCTAGGAGCAATATCATCATCACTATCTGAATCATACCTATGTAGGTACTAAATATGTATACCGGATTTCGATAACCTAATCAAATCTGTTAGAATTTCATGAGCTAATCTATAAATCCATTGCATAAACCATTATCTCACAATACTCAATATTGTGTAGGTTAAAAAAGAATTGAAATCTTTAGGTACAAATAAAATATTTATTTGATATCGAAGCCCATAGATTGTTTCATCCAAATTTAAATACGAGTATATACGAGTACATTGTTGGTAACGTAATATTTGAACGATACAACATGGATTCCTCTGGAATATACAACATTTTTGAGTTCGTGCATTTGAATAAAATCTTTTATTAATTTATTCAAAAAATGTACCTATTGGAAACTAACATGTCACTTGAAAATTCTGTATCATTGAAATAAGTCGTTTAATCAGAACATACCTAGTGTTTTTGTCAATACCAAACCATTTATCGTTAGACCTTTGCAATCAACACCAATACCGAGATCTCAAATCGATACCGAATTTTTAACAAAACATCGATACTATCGATAAATCGCACCCGACATCGTACATAACCCTATCCTGCAGACTTGTTGAACTTATATTCGCTCTGAATTATTCAGTTGTTTGACCCCGGCCTCTCTCGCCGAAGGGATAAACTCCTGTAGGGGCTGCCATTTGTCTACGCCTGTTTTCTTTTTTTTTTTTGTTTTATTACGTCACTCGTTTTCGCGGTATGATTGATCACTGTCTTTTGTTTAGTGTGTTTAGTTTTTTAGACTGTCACCTGTTTTTTTGTGGGTGGTAAATGGTGGTTTTGTTTCGTGAGGGCTATTTTTAACGGGGAGATGATTCTGCTGTAACAGCCGGGCGATTCTGTAAAAAAATCATCGTGAAAATGTAGGTGTAATAAGCTTGCGTGAATCAAGGCTCTTTTTCAGGTGGGGGTTGCATACATTTTCACGAGAAGATTTTCACAGAAAGACACTAAAATGACAATAAAATGTACCTATAATCTTAAAGGAGTCTGTGTTTTCTGCTACAACCTGGGAGTCTTTAAGACAAGAGTGAATAAGTTAATTCTAAACATGCTTGCTCCATCTTCGACCAAATCATCGCTTACCATCAGGTAAGATAGTGTTCAAACACGTGCCTATCGATAGTAAAAAAAAAGAGTATTAACAATATAAACTTGTTCAGCTACCTGCTAATGGAACAGCGATACTGCTTCATTTGAAACTTACTGAAATAAATGTTAATTTGGTTTCTAGCTTTATTATCAAGAGCAAAACGATTATTTAATGATATCTCTCAACTTACTCTTTTAAATTTATTTCATTCTTTACGCACACAATATGTAGAGAGGGAACTCTTAAATAAAATTAGGTATACGTTTTTGCATGGCAATAACAAAAAATAAAATAAAAGTGTAGACGAAACGTATCAAAAATAATTTTGTAAGTATTATATTGAGTTGATTTATGTAATAACGATGCTGCTGGTGCAAAAACGTTTTGCCAAACACAATTTGAAACAAACTTCTCACCGAAGAAATAAGATAAAAACAGCATGTGCTTCTCAACACTTCCCAATCTGAGCAGGTAACGTCTGCTGTGGGAATGGACAATTCCCATCGAACGCGCGAACGAACGGATTTGTTCGAAATAAGCACCGCTTGCTTTTGAGGGTTAGATAACGTTTCATACTCTTATTGGATTGAAACAAACATGTAGGGAAGAAGCTATTGAGTTTTTTTTTGTTTTGAATAAGTAAAAGAAAAGTTGGTGTGATGTCCTGGGGGGCTAAAAAGGCCACTTCAGGAGAATCATATTAGAATCAAAATATTAATCACACAAGAATCTGTCAAATTTAATTTCCATCTTCATCTCTAACGCATTAGGTTCAAGGTTGATTGAGAAAATTGGACAGTGACGTATAGCGTGATTTGCTTTTTGATACTGCTAAAGTGGCCTTTTTAGACCCGCTGGAAACGTAATAGAGAATAAACTTAACCCAGTTGCTTAACCACCAGAAAGGGCCCTTGGTCCCTTGTTCTGTTCTGTTTCCTGGTTGATAAGGAGGGAAGTAGCAATTATATACTTCTTCCTACTCTTCTGCTATGAAACTTTTCTGATTAATTTCGTCGTGGGATCCAAGACAGGTGTATCGTTTCTCCGGGAGTCGTTGAGCTTCATTGACTCGGCGTTTCTGGCTTTCAGCAGTTGCAGTGGTTGGGAATGTCTGGCGGGCTTGTCAATAGAGAAAAAAGTAGTGATAGAATCAACCCTTTGACGAAGACATTTCAAAGATTATTTTTATCCGAATGCCAAAGAAGGGTTATGGTTTTTGCGCGTATCTTGTATGTATGGTTGTTTGTAAATTTATTTATTACCTCGTAACTTCAAAACGGCAGGATGAATTTCGACCTGTAATGTGTCGTTAGATTCGTCTCAAAACCCAATTGTTTTTAAATAGGTGATTAAAAAAAAAACTATTATGTCGGATTTTCGGCGCTACATTGTACGTCGTTAATATATTTTTAACGAAAACCTATCGAGTAGGATATCAAAATGAAATGGGGATTACATAAATGGAGATTACAAAAATAAATATAATTCATATGTTAAAATTTAATAAGGAAACAGTTTTCGTTTACAAACAAAAACTTTCGGTTTCTGTCGTTTTAGTCCATTGCATAAACGTTGACTTTTTTGTAGTCGGTTTTTTTTTTTTTTTCTAATTACATTTAATCTTGTTATTACTGTAGGCTCGCGATTGACCACAATTTCAGCTGATGGAACGCTATGCCGACGATGGAGCTTGCTTGCCTAGAAGTAACCTATTCATTCTTGACTTAAAGGGCCCCTAGGTTGTACGTATCTTACGTACGTACAGACTCCGCCATCCCAATACACTGATATTCGTGACAGTCCGAGTAGACAGGGATAGAAGATAACCACTAAGTGTGAAAGCAATTTATTTTTATGTCTCTTTCATTCATACTAGGTAAGCAATGTTGTATCTTGCTGTCAAATCCGACTTCTTAAATTGTCACGAATATAGTCCAATTTTCTTTCACAAATCTCTCAAGATCTAGACTTAACTACTTTCTGCTGAGTTTTATTAAAACAAACCAACATGCGACTGTATTTTATCGTGTAATTTTTCTGTATTCTTAGCGTCAGTGCAGGTAAGTGTTGCCATCACGTAAAATATGAGAAAAAAATGTTCGTCGCCATAATAATGTACCTACTCTGGGGAGTGACGTCGGATTTTTTTCTAAATTATGACTCGGAGATTAGAAATTGGATTTGCTGTTCAACTTTCTCGTAAGGGGTTTTGTAAGATAATTTTGTTCTTATTTTGTAAAGTTTTTAATAAATAATTACCTACTCTTCTAAAATACCTCATATTTTAATATTTTCTAACCAATTCATGACACTTCTTACCTCGATGTATACCAATTTTCATTTACCATCAACTCGCTTAAACTTTAACAGTAACTATGGTACCTTACCAAGTTACAATTAACTGTAAGTAAGCTTATGATTGGCTTCACGCATGCTACTCGTAACTTCAACTTGGAAGGACTTTGAAATAAATAACAACCGGGGAGTCTTTAAGTCAAGAGTGAATAGGTTACTTCTAGGCAGGCGTGCTACATCTTCGACCACATCATCGTTTACCTACAACCGGGGAGTCTTAAAGTCAAGAGTGAATAGGTTGCTTCTAGGCAGGCGTGCTACATCTTCGACCACATCATCGTTTACCTACAACCTGGGAGTCTTAAAGTCAAGAGTGAATAGGTTGCTTCTAGGCAGGCGTGCTACATCTTCGACCACATCATCGCTTACCAACAGGTGAGATAGAGGTCAAACGCGTGCCTATAAATAGAAAAAAAAATATAAGTTTAACTGTTAATGGAAAAACAATCTGAAGAAAATATTGTATTGTTAATTCTAGCTCAAAGTCGTTTTGAAGTTTTCCCAGTGCTTCTATGAAAATCTAAAGTAATATTAATATACAGAGTTATTTGTAAAACACCAGCAACCTCTTAGGCAGTTAAAGTACACATGATTATAAGCAACTTTTACTTTGGGAAAACTCTGAAATTTCGAGAAAAATATCAGCTGTTTCATACATTTTCATTGGCTAAATATTACATTTTGTAAATCTCGGAGAGTGTTGACGTCATTTCTAAGTTTTTGTTTTTTGTTTAACTATTGCGTTACCGTGTCAGGCTGCGTTTCCATTATAAATGTGCGAGGATGCGTAGCGAGGAATGTGTTTGTTAAGAACCAATAGAATCGCTTAATTTACCTAGCCTCGCTCGTTGAAACGCAGCCACAGAAATATAAAATATATCTATGAACGCAGCCTTATACTTTGGGATAGGTCACTAGAGCGAAACCACGGGAAAAAGCTAGTAAATAGAAAAACCCGGCCAACTGCGAGTCCGACTCGCTTTTGGCCGGTTTTCCGTACCATAAACCTTTATTATTATTATTTGTTGTTATAGCGGCAATTTCAACTGTCTACCTATTATTGTTCTTGAGATACAAACCGCTGACTGACAGACAGACAGACGGATGGCCGGACGGACAGCGGAGGCTTAGTAATAGGTTTCCGTTTGTTACTTTTTGGGTATGGAACCCTAAAAATGCTAATAAGTCAACATTTGGCAAGCAGGTTGGTAATACAGGCTGATGCTCATTCATCCCCAATAAACTCTACAAAACTCCCGTCCCGACAAAAATATCCAGAGCAAATTCTTTTTAATATTTGAACAAGAAAAAACAGCAATTCCAACTTGTAGAATAATGCATTTATATCGTTAACTTGTTGAGCACAAGGAGAGGGTGACACGGTGTGAAATATTAACCCGCGGCCGACTTGCGTGCGAAGGAGCGCTTTTAAACACACCCTTTATGTGACAGGGATACGGGACTGAAGTGTTGAACACTTGAAATGCTGGCTAAAAATAAATTGGAATATTTTTTAAGTTTTATGGTTGATTTTAGAGGATATTTTGACTGGTGATAAATTGGTATTCTTAAAGTACTATCCCAACCCCAACCCGCACTGGGCCCGCGTGGTCGATTACGGCCCACTCCCTCTCACCGAGAGGAGGCTTGTGTCCCAGCAGTCGGAACATTATCAGCTGATTATGATGATGACGAAAGTACTATCAATTCCGTGATCCGAATATCTTCTGTTCTGTATCTTCAAGTCTGCTGTTCTTCTTTTCTATTCATTAAACTTCAGCAAGAGAAGATTGTTATGAACGTGTAGCTTTCCCCGAGTGCGATAGTTAATTAAACTCTGTTTTTTAATCCCGGAGACTAAATTGACAAGTGCAAATGGCAAACTGACATAGATCATAATAGCATTCAGTCATTCACAAGTCAGTTTTGACATTTGCACTTGTCGAATTTCTCTATTGGATTAAAAAATAGACTATAGTTATAGCTATAACGCACTGTCGACTAGTCGCCGGTGACCGTGACTTACTGTACTTTAAATAGGTGTTACGCACTTGTTCGCCGGTCGTCCGGGCGACTAGACGACTCTCCGCTTAGTGGCGGCATACAAGCGACTGCCGGTCGCCGGCGACCAGTCGACAGTGCGTAATAGCTCCTAATTGTGCCTTTAATAGGAATTCCATGTATCAGCCCAGTCTGGGTTCTAGCTCGGCTTGTATCAATAAGGCTTGCGGAACCAGGGCACAAGCCACCCCCAGGCTGGTTGAACCAGGGAGGGCTAAGGGATTTAAGCCAAAGAGACTTGTTTTGCGTTAAGGAAAATAAAATGTTTTGTGTTTGATTAGTACCTATTTACCTACCACGCAATCCTGTCAAGCCCCCTAAACGACAGTTCCGCATC
Organism: Lacanobia oleracea; assembly: GCA_950371165.1. Taxonomy (NCBI): domain Eukaryota; kingdom Metazoa; phylum Arthropoda; class Insecta; order Lepidoptera; family Noctuidae; genus Lacanobia; species Lacanobia oleracea. The sequence goes on from OX493412.1 coordinate 14,745,017, forward strand.
ACTCACTAAGGCTTGGCCTCTTTCACATCACCTTCCTGCCTAAACCTTCGGGGACTACCAGAATACCAGCATGAAGTTGTATTATTTTATTTGTCAAAGTCTACGATGGAGTGAGCCTACCCAGAAGGAGCCTGTTCACTCTAACTTTGAAGAGATTAGGGTTGTAAGCTTTTGGAAACACAGACGCAGGCAGAGAGTTCCACTCCTTTGCTGTGCGCATAATAAAAGACGTTAGAAAAGGCTTAGTGCGAATTGGTGGAATAGCCACAAGGTAGGGATGGTAAGATGTCAGTGCGTCTGGATGTCCGATGGCAGAAGGGGGCCGGTGGGATGAGGTCGTGGAGTTCTTGGGCACACTCATCGAAGTACAATCTGTAGAAGACCGACAAGCAGGCAACCTTACGGCGATGAGCCAAGCTATGTAGCTTGGCATCCACCAGTTTTTGTGTTAGTATAATAACAAGAACAACACCATCCATCATCTACTTAACTGTACTACCAACAACTCTCGACAATATTTATCTCCTCATTTGAAGGTAGTCTGTAAAAGGCGTCGAGTTTAAAATTTCGTGTATGTTATGATAAAGGGGGCCCTTTATAATTTAATGGCCTCTTTCATACAGGATGGAGTGTAAACGGTTAAAGTGGGCCCACTTTTACGATGTAGGTGGGTGCTGGGTGAATGGGGGCCACTTCAGTCTTTTAGTTGAGATAGAATAGCTTAGGTCCATGGTCTATGAGGCTGTTGATATGTTAGTGAATATTATAAAGACGTACCGAGTACGAGTGCCTTTATACTAATATTTATAATGTTAAATTTCACTATTTTTCTGTGTGTACATAAATAATAAAATAAATAAATAAATGAGAGGAAATGCTGGCGGCGAGACTTTGTATGTATAAAGTCATAATTCGAGGTTTGGTTCTCGACTGTTTTCTTCTCCAATATTGGACCTATATAAGAGATATTTTACAGACTGAATAAGAAGGATGTATACTGTGGCTCTATGTTTTCCCTTTGTTAATAGTTGCCAAATTTGTACACCTAGGGCTCTGTTGGCATTTTGTGAGAGTTCTAGTGCTTATACGGTTAATAAATCATAAAAAAAGAAAACATAGGGACACAGTATATATCCTTCTTATTCAGTTTGTGAAATATCTCTTAAATCGGTCCAATATTGGAGGAGAAAACAGTCGAAAGCCAAACCTCTAATTATGACTTTTTTCATACAAAGTCTCGCCGATAGCATTTCCTCTTAATACTGTTTAAGCGGGAAGATGAGTATACCTAGTTTTGTTTTGGGGAGCGTTCAAGTATTACGTAACGATGCGTTACAAGGGCGGGAGGGTGTCTTTTAAAACGTTTTTCTCAAAATTTCAAATGGAATGACTTTCCGGTACTTTACGCCACATAATTGTGACTTTTAGGTAAAAATGGTTACTTGGTGTTTATGTAACCTTGTACCAGGGGGTAGGGGGTACAGAAAAACGTTACGGCGTGTTACATGGGGGAGGGGGGGGAGTAAAAAATCTCCAAAAATTGCATTACGTAATACTTGAACGCTCCCTTGTCAGGTCGTATCCTGTTTTCCAGTAACTGGGTTGTGGAAGTCAGTTATGCAGTTACTTCATGTAAAATAATGGTATTTAGCTGCATTTCGTTAGACTGGAAGCAAACCCCGACATAGCTCATACTTTTTTTTTACTATTGATAGGCACACATTTGACCACTATCTCACCTGATGATAAGCGATGATGCAGTCGAAGATGAAGCACGCTTGCCTAGAAGTAACCTTTTCACTTTTGACTTTGTCTCTGTAATCTCTGACCTAGACTAGAGTCAAGAGCCAATCCATCACAAATATAAAAAAGGTAGATAGATTTACCTAGTTTCTGTACTTGGTAAAATCAAAGGAGTGACATAATGATGAACAGGTTGTCGGAGACCTAAATTTACACCTACGATTCGCTGGATAACTGGGGCCATAGGTGGCAGGACAAATCAATCTGTTGAACTGAAGGAGCTAAAACAAACAAAAAAACTTGCTTTCCAAGAAAACCATAACAGCTGATAAAACAGAAATCGAAACTCCTCGATTTGTTTTTATTATTTTCTCACCAAATCCGATTCAGAAGATTTGTGACTTTCACAACGAAGATCCTATTGACTTATTGAATCTTTAGACGTTATTTATGTTCTTTCACGACAATTTACTGCTACCACTTGTTGATATACACCAGAAGAGACATTAACATGTAATGAAAACTAAATAATATAACGATTGCTAGACGGGAGTCAACAAGGGAGGAACTAATAGTAATTAAGAGAAATAAATCAGTCGGAAACTGTATTTTAGGCCTCATCATTACACTGCTAAGCGGTCCCCACATTACTCCTTTAACAGCCAATTAATTCACAAAAGACAAACAGACACGCGTGTACTCATACAAAATCCAACCCAACTCGCTCTCACTGTGTCTAATTAATTTTCCAACATTTAAAACTTTCATATTTGTTGAAGAGACGTGTTTACACTGCCAAAGTTAAGCGTCGAATGAAAATTACTGCGCGTTTCGCGTTTAAAATTTGAATTTAGAACGTTCACGGTAACCGACGACGTTTATGAATGCGTTCTGAAATTAGCCTTTTAATAGTCTCTTTTGTGTTCGGATCAGGGAATCCGTCTAGAAATAAATTATGTTAATTTCCTTCTGGATTAAAGGGAAAAACGTGTTTTTGTAACAATATGTGGCAGCAGTTACGGTTTTTTATAAAGCGTTGACTTTGATGATTATTACCCATACTAAAATAAAAGTTCTTTTCTAGTGTTAATTCAGGTATCTATTGTTTATACTGAACAGTTATTTGGATTTATTATGACAACTGTACTTTTAGAATAGCATTCTGTAATGAAAATGGAATAATAAATGTTGCAATGCACTGAAATTTCACGATTTTATGTTGTAGTTTAGTATTAGGATTTAAAATATACTGTTTTAGCTCACGTTCATTTGTAAATATTTGTTGCATGTTTATGGCCTAAGCTATTAATTTCATGTGTTTGTTTATTTTATATTTAGTTCAGGACTGGATTTGTTTGTTACATTTATGTTGGATGGACTATATTTCCCAGTTATTTTCCGTCATTACCACAGCTTTTGTCACTGTCTGTGTTTACGTTCTGTGACCAGATTAATGATATCATAATTTCTTTGAAATATATCATGCATCGCAGATAGACTTTTCCGGATTTTGTCGGAGTTTCAGTGGAAATATTAATTTTACTCTCTAAATCTCCAAACATTTACCCCCCTTTCTGAATTTGGAATTCGAAGTCAGAACTAATCAAAGTAAATACCAATCTTGGAAGGCTTATATTATAAGATACAGTAGTATTCGACAAATTCTTGATTTCATCTTCAAAACTGTGTGTATAGTATTTTTTTGGCTCAGAAGGTTGCCCAGTTTAAATGGGACCGGGCTGGACATGTCTGCCGTATGCCCATCGAGCGGTGGGCACACTAAACACTAAATTGAAATCGCTAGACGGGGCTGCAGCAGACCACGAAGGAGATGGCGGGACGACTTGTTCCTTGGGAATTGGCAAGAAGAAGCACAGAACCGTGAACAGTGGAAAGAATGGAGGGAGGCCTTTGCCCAGCAGTGGGACAGTTCGGGCTAGATATAATATAACAATATATCTACTTCATTTATACTGCCTGTCAGTGGCATAGAAAAAGTTTTTCAAGATTTAACTCGTAAGCAACGTTAATACACTGCAAAACTTTTAAACATAGCAAGTAAACATCTCGTCATCTCACGCCATAACTCTGTAACCGTCAACGGAGTGAACTAGGTTAATGCGCTCATAAACCAGTTACAGTCTTCGCCTTGAACTTGCAGTCGACGGGGAAAGATTACTTGGCCATGGGTTTGTAGAAAAGAATGAAGGGAGGTAGGAAAAAAAGTCAATTTGTGTGAGGGGATGCTGGCTTCAGGCTGCTATTTTAAAAGTAGATACAGGTAAACGTTCTTATACATTTAAATCTCCATCTTCGACCACATCATCGCCGTTTACCATCAGGTGAGATAGTAGTCTAACGCGTGCCTATCAAAAGTTAAAAAAAACATATTGCCAGAAGACAACCTGTTTTTTTTTTAAATATTTTTTGTCGTGTGCCTTCCTGTCTCACTCCTGAGCAAAGGCCTACTTTTCCAAACCTTTAATTTCACTCTTTGTAGGGCTTCTCCGCTCCAATTCGTCGCGCCAAGGAGTCCCGCCAACTTCTCTTCAATCTGCCGAGCTCGTCTAGCTGTGTCATGGTTCGTCTTGCGTTATCCGCTCCCTTTGACAGTTCCAACGCTTTAACGGCACCAAATCTGACCTTTTCCATAATTTGAATGAACTTAAAAGCAAAGTAGAAAATTACTTAAAAATACCAGAACCCCTGTAACAAGAAACCAGTGTAATCCAAGAGCATATCCTATTCTCATAATTTAAATTGAAAAAGACCGCAATTAAAAATCAATCTTGTAGAACTAAAACAAGTAAAGATCGTATCTATTAACTTACGGCCAACTTAGCCAATCATACCACAGACTTAACTGTTTGAAACTTCATCCAACGTTCCTCAAATTTTGACCAAATAGGTGGTTTCGACGTTTAATTCAGACATTCAGACACTTCCAAAATTCTTAATATCTACTCGTGACTTTTTATAAGCGTTCCTTACCCAAAGGGTAACTAACGGAACCCAATTACTAAGCCTCCGGTATCCGTCCGTCCGTCCATCCCTCTGTCTGTCAGCGAGCTGTATCTCAAGAACCGTAATAAGTAGACAGTTGAAATTTTACAGATTGTTTATTTATTGCCGCTATAACAACAAATAGTTAAAATTATGGTACGGAACCTTTTGTATGCGGGTGTGAGAAAGAGACGACTCGCACTTGGGCGATTTTATGCTGACTCGTTGGTTTGGTGATTCAAAGCGCTACTGTAGAGCGTGAGGTCTTGGGTGAGATTCCCGGTTCAGGCATAGTGGTATTAAGTTAATCGCCGGTCTGCTCTATCGCCTTAGCTGTGACCGGGTATTTAAAACCAAATTCGGTATAGCAAATATATTACGCTAGGAAATAGTGTCATGGGGTCGCCCTTGTCGAAATCGGCAAGGTGGACAATATATTAGGTTTATGCCTCTGGACACTCCCAGTAGCAGCCCGCTATCTACGCCCTTGCCCGGATGCTAATATGCTCACGCCATATAACAAAGCGATAAGGCCATTGTGTCACCGTATGTAATGTTTTCTACATCATCTTTTCTGTGCCCATAATAAAGAGATACACATGCACATATTTAATTCAATTCTGTCAATTACATGCGACTTAATCAAATCAATTCAGTAACTTCGTCCATCAAACCACGAATGTTACTGCTATCAAACTGTTTCAAACTAAAACGAACGTTGCACAAAGTTTGACCAAACGTTGCCGCTGGTTCCAAGGTTTGGTCAAACGTTCATTTGGATTCATAGCCGGAGGCAGTGTCTTGGAGGCTCAATCTTAGCTGAGCCGGCCGCTTTTGAGACCGCGTAAATGGTTGGTGTCGGGTGCTTGTTTCAGCGGGAGACGGTGTCAAAATATGGGTTCTACATTCAGAACTTTGAATTAAATAATTAATTGAAAGTTCTAAATGTAGAGCAGCTCTATTCTGCATATCACAAAACTAGCTAATTATCGCCTAGAACCTACCTCTCTCCCCAAAGAAAACTTTCTCCTGAAGACCTTGTCTCTACATTAATTGCGATAGTAAAGTATTACTATTATTAGGTATACACGTTTTATTAACTTGACACCAAGTAGGTACACATATGGGATTAGTTTATATTCATCGCGCTGGCAGACTATGCAAGAATCGTAGTATGTGACGTTCTGCTACGAAGCTGAACTTTTTCTAAAACTACAAGTAGGCACTTGTAGTTTTAGAAAAAGTCGCGAATAGAAGCCAGTCTTATAGACATAAGACTGGCTTCTGTACGCGAATTCGCTCGCGTTAAAGTAGACAAACCGTCTCCATCTCTTTGAATCAGTATGCTCAAAATTGGTTGCGGTGTTGGCGTGAAATTCACTTTATAACATTTTTAGGTTTTCCGCGCAAAGATTTGATTTTCTAACAGCGATTTTTCGGAAATTCGTGATCCGCTCCGCTTCTACTAGCACCCTGTCCTTTGCCACGTCTCGCTCGCGGTCATGTGTGCACATTGAAGTTGCTTTGACTTCGCTGTTTGCGCGACTATACCGCGGCCTCCTTACGTGGAATATTATATCTTGCTAGGTGCTACCTACTTTGAACAGAAAACAGAGTTAATATTAATGTTTAGATGTGAGGAAATTGACTTTGTGCAGGTATAGTATGATATGAATTGAAGTTACGTTCAATGGGTCTGCTTGGTATAATAATCAGAAAATCTATATCAGCTACCTAGGATGTGGATTTTGGTTGCTTAATGTAGGTAATTCAAAGTTCAAACGTCGCCTAGATGGTCGAGTTGTCGTAAGCGCGACTGCTGAGTTGAGTATAAGGTTTTCAGTTCGGCTACCGCATCGGAAGAACCGTTTTTCTCTTAAAATCCAGTCGAACCCGGTTGAAAGCAGTAGGTTTAATATGACGAACGGTTACTAATAAAGGTTCGCCATCTCTGACCTATTATATAGGACTTAAACGTCATTGGTGGAATATAAGCGTAATTTTCTGTGAAGCACAGCTACGAAAAGCGTAGCAACTGCCTGACTCGTAGCAGTCGTAGCATTGACATCGCGTAGGCTTTGTGCTTTCGCTACGCTCGTAGTAGTCGAGCCGCGTAGCTCTTTGTAGCTTTTCGTGCTCTACTACGGGACAGAAAGTGGGATGGACGACTAAATTGAGGCCCAAATATTATTATTTTTCGTTTTTGGGCCGCCTTTGTAACTCGACTAAAATGGCATCGTGTATAAGTCACCGACAACTTTCAAACAATTTCATCATTCGCATAAATATTGTTTGCAGCAAACATATTAACCCATCCTTTAGAAAATCACCTTACGCCATATAAAACCCAACAGATAAATAAATTCTATTAATGACCTCACTTTTCAACCTAAATGAAAACCCGAACCCGTGCCCTCATAACGCTTAAACCTACATAAAGAAAAACAGATTATCTAATCCTGATGTTTACTTAGGTTCCGTCGGTGGCCCAAGCATCAATAAGATGTGGGCTTTACGTAACCCTGTGGCAAACAATGGACTCGGAGGTCAAAAGCGAAATCACTAAAATTAGGTACACAGTACACACACTGGGATTATTTTTTGGGGTAGGTTTAGATTGTACCAGTTTCTGCCAACGGCTTCAAATGCGAGAATTTCGGATATTATCCCAAGGGAATACTCCCGGAATAAGAAATCTATTTGCTATTCCAGATTGTAATCTATCTCTATACCAAATTTCATCTAGATCCGTTCAGCCGTTCTGGCGCGATTGAGTAACAAACATACACCCATTAAAAGTTTCGCATATATTAGTGAGTTGAGTTTAGAGTAAACAGAGTATTTGTTTCCTGATAGCTAAAACCTGGGAGTCTTTAAGTCAAGAGTGAATAGGTTACTTCTAGGCAGGCGTCTTCTTCGACCACATCATCGCTTACCATCAGGTGAGATAGTGGTCAAACTTATGCCTATCAATAGGTAAAAAAAGAAAAAAAAAGTCATTTTATGCCTCGTTTTTATGTTATTTCAAATCTTTCATTATTTGTTGCTTACTAGTTTTGGGATATTAATTACCCAAAAATAGTATTAGGTCACTGAACTTCACAGTTGTGATTTCATTCACATCAATATAAAATTCATGTTGTATATTATAAATTTTGTTATTTTTGTTGCAGGTATGTACCAGATAATATTTCGAATTAGAAGATTCACTGGTCGGTATCTCGGTACGTAAAAAATATTAAATGTAACCACAACAGCAGATTCAACTAATGAAGAATAATTAATGATAAAACTTAGAATTATCATAACTAACTCAATTAGATAATAAAACAAACGTCCGTACACTGTCGGCCGAAAAAACGTAGCGTCAAATCGTCGCATTAGGGTTATCGGGCGATCTCTGACAATTAACAAGACAAGGAATTGGGTGACTGACAACAAAAAAACAGAGGGGAAGGAAGGCATTCGTTTAGATAACTATCTGGCTTTTAATGAGTCCGCCGGGGGGATTATGTTTTGTTTTAATCATAATTTTCGGTGTGTAGTTTATTTTGGCTTTAAGTGTGAACATTTGCTCTAATTTTTGGGGTGACTGACAGTACGGATCACTCTGTGGGTTTGTCTGTCCGTCTGTCTCAGCTCATTTGCTCGGAATCTACTACAGTTTAGAAGGAAGGAGAGAGTAATTACATAAAGGGTTGACTAGTAAAAAATGCCTAAGGCATTAAGTCCGCCTCTGTAAATTTGTGTGCATGAAGTATTAAATAAATAATTAATATAGAAAACTCATAATAGTTCTCTCTTTCCATAATTCTTCGAAGAAGTTCCAAACTAACTTTTTAGACTTTAGTTTAGCAACTTGCAAGATAGCTCTTGCAATGGCTGATCAAGATTAATTTCAATCGGTTCATTAATTTCCAAGAATATTAGACATTTATGAATCAATTGAGTGAAGACTTATCATGATGACTTATTTATTTCCATGAATAAGGACTTCAAAGTTTATATGAAACACCTTCAAAAGTAAATGCTCTTAAACCAATTCACCACCTTAATCTACTTTGTCAATACACCAAACTAAATCTGGAGTTAATCTCCCAAACTCAGCTAACAAGTGTTACAGTTTCATCAACGCAGCTTCAATTTACATGCAAATATGTGCGTGACGTCACCGTGTCACCGGTGACGTCACATTTACCGTAGTGTTTGTAAGAGGAAGTTGTGTCAATGTTGTCAGGATTAGGGAGTTCGTTTAAACTTGATTTGAAATCGATTTTGATAGTTTGATAATTGAAAGGTTTAAGCGCCAGGGTAGCCCAATTCAAATATGTTTAAGTTCATTAAGCCCTATTGAATGACTTTTTCATGAAATACCCATTCAATAGGGCTTCATGAACTTAGAGGGCTATATTGATGATGAAAATGGCTATAATTCTTTAGATAAATATGCGTTACGGCCGCGAGTCGGTATTTTGTTCAACATACTTACAGCTTCACACTGACTGGCAAAAATATTTGAATTTTGCGGGCTACCCTGGCGCTCCCACCTTAAGATTGGTGTAATACGTCCCTATTATAGTGCACAAATGTGAGCGCTGTGACGTGGTCGCTCGTGGGCCTCATAAGAAAACTCAAAGGGCAATGGAGAGAGCAATGCTTGGAGTCTCCTTGCGTGATCGAATCAGGAATTATGGTATCCGCAAGGGAATCAAGTTTACCAACATAGCCCGAAGAATCGCCAAACTAAAGTGGCAGTGGAAAGAGCACATTGCACGCAGAACAGTTGATGGGGCCGAAAAGTTCTGGAGTGGCGACCGCGTACTGGAAGACGTAATATTGGAAGGCTTCCCCACTAGGTGGACCGATGACCTGGTGAAGGCCTATGTCCAGCAGGCTTTCGTCTGATATGATGATGATGCAAACACAGATGTTATCTCTCTATGATACTTAAGTAATAATCTTTGAGCATTTTTTTTCCTCCGACACTACCAGCTTGTGATATTCATTAGAATCTAATCGTTTAATGCAAATAAACGCGATAAATTTATGACAAACTTTAACTTCTTGTAAAACGTTTGTTTGTTTTTTTTCTAGACTCCATTAATTGGCGTTGAAGATAACGAGTTAAATAAATATTTCTGACATGAAACTATCAAGGTGGTTTTATGGTTGAGGTTTTCGTGCAAATTATTTTGGTAATCTAAAAAGTATTTATTGTGTTATTAAATAAACAATTTTAATTTCCTTCCTGCGTACTTAATTAAAGCGTTAAATTCAAATTAAAATCACGAACAGCCTTGACGAAAACACTTAAAACAAAAAAAAAAACACTACATTCAAATTCGCAACGGCTGAGCCCATTATTATTCAACTCTCGTCAATCGGCTAGCTATAATCTCCACTACGTTACACTTTACGCCCGGTTTATGGAGCCAGCGTTTTACCTAACTAGATTACTTACTTACCCAATTCTGAAGTAATTATTTTCAGTATTTTGAAGCAATTGATAAGGGGTTTTGCTGAGAGATTTTACAGTTCTATTCTTCCTAGATAAGTATTATACAGGCCTACAGGGGGAATTTCTTAAGTGTGCGTGGATGGCCAAATCCGCAACTATGAGAATTAACAAAAGGCACTGAAAGGAGTCTCTAGCCCGATTTTGATGAAAATTAAACTACATCATTGGATTTTTGAAAAATCGGTATTCCTAACCAGTAATGCCACTTGATTTTGAAAAAGAAACACCTGTCACATCACATCGCTTACCATCAGGTGAGATAGTGGTCTAACGCGTGCCTATCAATAGGTAAAAAAAAAACCTGTATTATTAGCCATTGACCACCGAAAGTGTCCCTAAAAAGGGTTAAATTCTGTGAAGTGTGTGTGTGTGTGGGTGTGTGTGTGTTGGCAAACTAAAGGAAAGAGCTAATTTAAAAATTTATCCTGTATACTAGTTTTCGCCTGTGGCTTCGCCCACATTTCAGTTGGAAACCCATGAGAAGGGAACGTACCATTGATTTAATAAAAATCCTGGCCATGCTCTACCCGTGTTCTTAATCTCATCACAATCTATTTAGCCATTGTGGCACGATTTAAAAAAAAAAAACAGAAATATATTTGTAATTTGAAACCTTGTATTCGAATTTGTTTATTTACAAAAAGCTCATGTTTACTCCGCTGTTATAATTTTACTCTTTCACATCAACTCTAAACAACATTTACATATATACAAATAACCCCCAAAATACACCCTCAAAAATTAAATAAACCTACCTAATTCGACTTCCATATTAAAACAAATCCTCTGGGATATAAAGCCTTGGAGCATCGCGTTCCGGGCCTATGTAGGTAACATGACAAGTGACGTCACTTGTACACCCCACGGTATTACACTGGATGGTAATTTGAATGGGATTAAAAGTAGTGAAATTATAATTTAATGTAATGTGGCAGGTGATGCTTGGTCGGATAATTTGATATTGTTTTTGGGTAATTTATTTATTTCACTTTCATGCCCAAGTAACATTGTACAATGGAACTTTAATGTCTTAGACATTTTTTGCCTATCTTTCTGTAGGTAGTGCAGAAACAAAACATGGCACATGCAACTTAAGAGAAGAACATGTATGTATGTAAATCGGGCTGGTTTCCGCTTCTCCACGACTAAACACGTATTTTGCGTGCAGTAAAAGAGAAGAACATACAATGTGTGTATTATCAACTGACTCGTTGCGTAAACGGTTGCTAGCATGACTGTCAGGCATGGGGTTGTAGATTCGATCTCCGGATTTGGTACATTGTAATTTGTGTTGCCAGTACCATCAACACCGTCTGACAGGCCACTGTTAGACACAGGCCTCTCCCATAACACCCATTCATCTTTCCCGGGTTTCACAGTTCAGGAATTTTTAGTAGCAGCCCGGTGGATGTTTGCCCCGTTTTTGCTATTGGCTAGCTGGATAGGGACAACGATTTTTCAAAAATCCAGTGATGAAGATTTAGTTTTAAAATCGAGCTTGAGATCCTTTCATAGTGAAGGCACACTTTAAAAATTCATCCTGTATAACACGGAATTCAGCCTCAGAAAACCGCCATGTTATTGGGTACCACGATACCCCTTGGCAAGACTAATATCAGATTTATTGGCTTATGACTACCTGTAACGACTGTTAATGATCCGAATGGTAACCCATCTACAGAATGACCTAGGCAAGCGTTGCTTTAAATTGAAGATCGAGCCAGTGACTGTTTTATTCAGCCTTCTCGGGTCCCAATTCAGGCGATAAACCCTTGTTGTTTATTTTGTAAAGGAAAGATAATACAAAACTGCTGCAATGCTGAATACAGCGCCTAAATTACGCGAAATTTAATTTACAATTTCAGCGTTATCGAACACACCCCTCAAGTATCAGTTTACCCCCATTAGTTATCGATGTTAGCGTGATATTGTCAGTTTTAGTGTATAATGTGGCCTCCGTAATTAATTAGGAACGTACCTAATTATGTGGCCACCGGTGACCATGCCGCCCGGTTTTGTGGGACTTTGCTGAATTTTATTGGGCCGTAAAAGTGTTTTGTGAATTTACTTTCGAGGGGTGGAGTTTAAAATTTAATGCTTTATTTAGTGAAATAATACTAAAGGTTTTATTTTTCTTGTCTACAAGAAAAATAATTGTTATTTTTCTGGATGCAGAAAAAAAAGTAACATTTTGTTTCATTATAATATTTTGTTTCTCAACAGAGGTTGTTTCTATTGTTTCCGAGGGTTTACCATTTCATGCCATTTCATACACTTTCACGTTTCAGGCGGAGATAAACTTATTAAACAGATAAAAACAGTTTTCCAACTGTGCGATCATCATCATTACAGCTGAAAGTCTTCCACTGCGGGACGTAAAGCGTCTCCCATCCAGTCTTTTGCGTCTGAAATAAGGCTTTGAATATTCAATAAAACTAAAAGGATTTTAACAAAATACTGAATAAACTTTTTTTCTTTGGAATTATTCGTACATTCAGTCAATACCATCTATCTCATCTTATAAGAGAAAATGAGCGAAACGACGACTTACTCGTAAACGAATCGAAGACCGACTAAAAAAAACGTTCGAGAAATCTCATTTTCCGTTCGAAACTTTGCAGGCCACGTTTAGCGGTTACGTCGATAGTGAGTCCGGCGGGGCTCATAATTGAGATGTATCCCGGCATCCCGGACTCTGGGACCGTCCCGGGGTAGCCCGGGATCGTTACCGGACGCTCGCGTATTTTATCATTTAATAAATAGTTGCAGCAAGTTTTAATTACAGTCTGACTAAATAAGTTGAGCGTTTAGCGTAGGTAGATTTTAGGATAGTTACTGAGGCGAGTTTGTTGGACAGTAGCGGTTAGTTAGGTTTCGTGTGTGTTTAAAAAGTTTTAAGTTGAATAATTATTCGTAATAATTGTGTCATATTGGGCGAACCTAGCAACCTGGGGCATGATGTTTTTTCAACGATAGTTCTACTAAGGAATGTACCTGCGTACCTTTTTGTAATTAATAGTTCTTCTACAAATGAATAGTCTCCTGTTTTTAAAAGGATGCCAAAATGCAACATTCGAAGAATTTATTTAAAATGAATAATTTATTAGCACATTAATGACAGTTTTAATCAAATTGGTTCTATTAAAGGCACAAAAATGTATAAAATGTCAAGAAGTCACTGATTTACTGGAATTTTGCGAGATAACTGAACATTTTTATTTCCAAAACCCATTGCCCGTTCCATTTCACTTTCAAAACTCTCACTACAAAAATCATAGAAAATCGTATGAATATAAACTACATTTTATTGTCAAGTGACTCGCCCTAGTTCCGAAGCCCCGTTGACACGTGCGTAGCTGTTGTATTATTCAGTTCGAACGAGGCTCCGTGCGTGATGTTTAGTTTTCAACTATACATGTTTGGGATGGATCGCTTCAGAGGATGGCTCGCCAAATAGGATAGTGGGTCAGGGGATGATGGCCTTTGATGTTTTCGATATTGATATAACGTGTCCTTTTTGTTTATTACGGTGTTTGGCAGGTAAATGTTTTGGGAGAAGTGTCAAGAACTCGAGATCAGCTGTGTTGTGTTGTTGTGTAAATATTCAGGCGGCATGTTTATTGCAGGTCTCATAATCTTACTTAAAATCATAAATGCTAAAGTATAATTTGGTGGATGTATGGATGTTTCTAACTCAATCACGCCGGATAGGCTGCCGTTTTTTTTTCTTTGATATAATTTCCAACATTCACACGGGCGACACCGCTCTGGTAGAAGCTAGTAGAGATATAACGCGGAGAAATGATATGCCTGTGCTATCGCATGCCATAGCTTACGAGCATTTAGCACATTTAACCGCCAAGCCATACTTTTAACCGAGATGTAGTGTTTGTAGAGCTGTTAGCCCTTCTAGAGTTATGGGGGCTCGAATCGAGATGTAATAACTTTTTAACAGCGAAAGCGTATTTTTTTTTAGGAAAGAATAAACTTGCTCTTGACCTCGATGACGCCTGATGGAATGCGATAGATGAGGTCTATGATAAAGCGAGCGTACCCAAAATAAGCCTATTCAGTTCACTCTCACTTTGAAGGCAGACGGGTTATATGCCGTATATCATATCGGCAATCAAACTGATTGCCGATATGATATACGGCATATATATTTTAGAGTATCAAGGTTTACAGTCAAAGCAATCGTCACATGTTTGTCCCGAATTTCGAACCGAAATAACGAGCTGAATTCGCTTGGTAGCTCCTAGCCGTATTGGCTATTGAACGGGCGGTCTTGCCAGGATTTGTTGAACCAATCAGACATGTCTACAGAGCCTTACGGTACGACGAACTGCCTTCAAGCGAATTTCAATAGTAAAGCGGGAAGCCTCTTTGTTTGTATTCAGTTTGAATTCGGTTCTACGACATAGACAACTCGAGTTTTGGCCATTTTCGATGCCTACTGTCACCCTACAGTACAGTTAACTTCGAAAAGCAAACTAAATACTTCACTCGGTAGTTAATTCTATGCGGTACACGTACTGTATAATACTTCTATATGGACCTCTTTTGTTACGGATGAGTTTAATTAGTTAGTCCTTTAGGTACCTATTTCTGACGGGACTGTTAAAGTTAAGAATGTGTGTCAAATGCTTGAGATTTTCAATTAAAAAACAAAACTACCGTGGTTTTTTTTTTTTTTCTGAAGAGCTTGCCTTTTAGAAAGCAATTAATGAGCCCTATGAGGGAATAAGCCTAGAAGGTCATAGCATCATAATATCATAAATCATACAACAAGCACGTGGCTAATTAATACAGCCGCACGGGTCGATCTTTAAGGTTAAGCAACGCTTGCCAAGGTTGGTCTGTTGATGGGTGACCATCTTAACATGCCGACTTTCCTCCGTGCCTCGGAAAGCACGTTAAGCCGTTGGTCCCGGCTGTCATTTGTAGATCGGCTAGGCAGATGATGAACAATCTGAAAAATTTAATTTTCATCTTTCTCGCTAAAGTTTAAGGTTCAAAGTTGATTGGAAAAATTTGACAGTGACAGGTAGCTTGATGTGCTGGCTGATTCTGCTAAAGTGGCCTTTTTAGACCCGCGCTCACTCTTGATTTTTATATTTACGTAATTAATAAGCAACTCAACTCTATCTGAAACCAAAGAATAAATACGACTGTCCCATAAAATCATGCTAGTATTGACACCCTACAATATTACCTCGGATAGTACTGATAAATTTGATACCTGTCCGGATCTTTCACAAGATATTTCTTTGTAGATTTGTAAATAAAATATATGAATTGTAGCAGCCGTCAGAAATATTGAAAATATTGAACATTGCTTTGAAAAATGAAATAAAGGAGCGAATTTCTGTTTTCTTGTTGATAAAAGTAGAATTGTAGATGAAATAAATTGTTAGAATATAAGGTTTTGTTTTTTTTGCGTTCGAAGTAATAAATGAAAATATCTATCAAATAGTATTAGTTAGGTACCGCTTAAAAAAAATATCTTATTTTATATTAAAAACGATCCATTTTCAACCTGTTCAACCCGATTAAACTAAAATATTGCATTAAAATTCAAGGAATCTCTTTTATTTAAACAATACTTAATAAATATAAATAAATCTTTTATAGGTGCATGTCACCTCTTATAGGTTATTGAGGTATGTTAAAAACGGAACATATAGGTACGTATGAAGATGATCCGCGCAGCTAACTAATACTTAATACTCCGATCCTATTGGTCGTAACGCGATGTTGTGTAGCCTTCCTCTATATATAGGCTATACAAAACTAAAATATTTTTTCAATTCGAGCCAGTAGTTCCTGAGATTAGCACGTTCTACCAAACAACAAACCAAGAAAGCCTTCAGCTTTAAAATATTAGTATAGGGGTTTTTGTCATTACGCGGCTGCATGGATTTCAATAAAATTCGGCACATAGGTAGACTATGAACTAGATGAATATAGGATATTAGTGCGTCTATAAGTTTCTCTAAAATACGAGTGAAACTAGTAACAATAACCAGCTTATAATAATCTAGAAATGTATTTATTTATCAGCATAACAATGCTATTCTACACCAATTAAAATACAATTAACATTCTTATTCCCAATTAAAACCATTTACAGGGAAAAATAACTCAATTCATTCCTCTTTCATAACTTTGTTCAAATATAAATGGAAATACCAGCTTCAGCGTGGAAAAATTTTAAGAAGCTCACTTGTATACAAACAAAATATAAACTGCTATTTTTAGCGATTCCATATTTATTTATATTTGACATTTCAGGTCGGCTTTAAATATTCTTATAATGAGTTTATTTCGGTTCTCTGGAACGAGTTTTATTCGTTTCGTGCGTGAAATATTCAGAAATAAAATCTAAACTAATATTATAAAGCTGACAAGTTTGTTAGCACGCGGTAATCTCAGGAACTACTCGTTAGAATTGAACAATTCTTTTTGTGTTGGGTAGCCATTCCATTTATTGAGGAGGCTATAGGTTAGGTTCAGAATATAGTAACGACCAATAGGAGCGGAGCATCAATGAAAAATGTTGCAATATGTGACGCAGACGAAGCTGCGCGGATTAGCTAGTTTTGTATGAAAGAGATTTTAATATTGGATTTAGTGGATAGTAACTGGAAGGTCTGGCTTTGTCTGTGTTTTAATAACTGGAATGTAATGTAATTTATGAATAGTTTGTACCTAATATAATGTCCTACTTTGATAGCTTCTGAGCTTAGAAATGCCTTCTATTTTCATTTATATGATATGGCTAGATAGATGAAAATGCGAGCCTGTTGTGACTTAGCTCACCCTTGGTACCCCGCCGTGTTTGGTCATTTACGAAAATGTAGATGCAACGCATGTACTGTTTGAAGTTACTGTGGTAAAGAATATACATTAAAAAAAAATACATACAGCCGAACATAGAACCTCCTCCTTTTTGAAGAAGTCTTGGTTAAAAAGTACTGTGTATTGGTGGTTAAAAGTACTGTGTACTGTTGGTTAAAGTTACTGTGGTACTGTGTACTTATTTAAAATGTTGCTGTGGTACTGTGTACTTATTTAAAATGTTGCTGTGGTACTGTGTACTTATTTAAAATGTTGCTGTGGTACTGTGTACTTATTTAAAATGTTGCTGTGCCCGACAAAATGGTTTGTAAGCACTGCAATGTGCTTGCAATAAACATTTGAGATTTGATTTGAAATTTACTTTGTCCCCAAAACAATAATTAATTTGTTGAACAGAAATGACATGCAGCATAAAAAATAATAATAAATCTCCGAATGTTATTTGCCATAAGGCGTTATGATTTTTTTTCGTTAATTTACAAAGATATTTTCTAAAAGCTACCATCTATATTGAGCTAAAACCTTCATTCTCCGTAACACACATTCGCTCCTCACGTAATCAGACTGACAAAACGTCCCAAGAATGATAATAAGGAACCCTAATAAGAATATATTTCCGCATGACATCATACGGAACCCATCGCACGCAATCAACCCTTCAAAATCTCGTAGGGGTAGCTCTGACCCGGTATTATTATGCTGAGATGTTTGTTATTAAAAATATGTCATGTTTGTATACCAAATATAGGTTTTTTGAAATGGAAAGTTCAATGTCCGATTCATTTATAAGAATAGGATTGGCTAAGAACCAGTGTGTTTATTTTGCAGGCAGATTAAAGTCAAAGTCAAAACCTTTATTTCAATTATGGTCCTCACATATATTACCAGAAGTTTTGTATACCACAGCACATGTAAAACATTGATTTGAAAAGAGTAACTATTGAGTTTCTTGTCCGTTCTTCTCCATAAGAATATACCCTTCCGAATGGACAGTAGAGTCACTATGTTATTTTAAATGTAATGATGACGTTCAAAAGTAAAAATGTTTAAGTGACTCTAGTTTTCTAGTCGCAATGATAGATTCTTACTGAGAAGAACGGGCAAGAAAATCCATAGTTTCTCGCAACATGTGGAATAGCAACTTTTTCATTCGCTATTTTAAATGATGATGTTGATCCCATAGTTTAACTTATTCCTATGCGATAACCGACTTTTCAGGTTATCGAGTCTTGCCGGTATCGTATTACCCAGTTTCTAAGTTTTTTGGAGGTCAAATAGACAGTCGCTTCATGTAAATTACTGGTAGTCAGTTACGGCCGGTTAGTGTGGAAGCCGACCCCACCATCGTTGGGAAACAGCTAATCAGGTTTATTGGTCCCAAAAGCAATATTTGTAAACTTTTTAAACTGATAAAGCATCAGCCGGCAACAATGTAATTCCGAGTACGATTCCTTAGTCGAGTACCTGGAAGCTCAACTCCTGCAAGTACATACATACAGCGAGCGAACCCAAAACAAAATAAACAACATCAAAATATACGACGGTATCAAAATAACCCACATAGCTCGTCATACACATCAACAATTAACCCAGTTCCTCACCTGCACTCCGACGCATGCCTGTGACGTCGTAAACTGGTGACGTCATTGTGGGATAACGTTTACGGCTGAGCCACAGGACTATACGCCCAGGCATGAGCATTTTCCTGATATTATAGATGGATAGATAGAACATACTCTATGGTTCACCGAAACTTCACACAACTCCTTTACAATAACTTAAGTGGCCTTATTGCTGACAGTGGAACTAACCTTCGGATGGACTGAAAGAATTTAGAATTAAAAGGGGACTTTTACTCGGAAAAAAATTTCAGAGCGGGTCTTGTCCTGCATTTGTTCCAAATCCTAGAAATCTTGAAGTAGTCTTAGCTTGCAAGGTTGTGCATTAGACCTGTACACCATCCATCCCAATTAAGAACTTTTCCAATTCGAACAGAACTCGGCACTCCAATTCAGATACGGATCGGAAACAATGCGTAAAAGATCTCACTGGTGCAACTAGTCTGGTAACTTCTGGGAATGTTCCTTTCATTGTATAACTCATACATTAGTTTCCATAAGACGATCTCATTTAAGCAGGCCCAGTGTCAATCCTTCTTTTTTAACTAGTTATTTAGTATCTGGATTTTTGTATATTTGTTAATCAATCATTGACTTAGATTAAAACATAGGATACTTTTTATCCAAGCAGTACTTTCAGTGGAATACGTTTTCGATGTCAACTTGCACGCGGTAGACGCCGCTGGCTAAAATCTGGTAATCGAATAAAATAAAAAGTGTGTTTTATAAAATTTTAATTTGCCTGGCCGATAAAAACCTTTGTTATTTACCTGGAAAAAATGAGGTATTTTTTTGATAAATATCAAAACCGCGGACATTATAACTAGCTAACCCGGCAAACGTTGCTTTGCCATTTTTAAAAAATAGCCTTCGAGACCTATTCTCAGACCTAAGCCGTTTCGGATTGAATGTGAAGTGTAACTTGGCATCCTTCATATAGAAGGCGAGGAACTGCGAGGGTTTGTCGGCGTTCCTCGCCTTGAGTTCGATAACGAATATACTGGATTTTTATATATAAGATTATATCCGAGCAAATTATAAACTTTCTATTCCTTCGCAACAACAAAACGCCAGAGACAATAAAATACCGAAGGAATTTGACAGGTAACAAACGGTGATAAACAATTATGCTAACGAGACGTCCGCACTCCGCGGCTGACGGGACGCAACTGATCATATCTTGTCACGCGACGGTGCTGCCACGTGCCTATCACCTGTTTTATGAATTGAGCTAGTTTTTTTTTTAATTTTTAGTTCGTGTTGTTGGACTTTTATTGATTGACATTCCATTTTTAACAGCTTATAATGAGAAAACAAAGATGAAATGATGGCTTAAGTAGTTTACACCTATTTAAGTTTTCATTAATCAAACCAAGTCCTTTATATAGCTATTCCATAGATGATCTTATTCAAATAAAGCAGTCGATAGCAAGAGATCTATGATTGTACTAAAATAAATGCCATTAACTGCATCAGAATGTTTGTAAAGTTGGTTTGCGGTCGGAATTTTTGATACCAGCAATTTTTTTACCTACATTTTACTTTTTAGGGTTCTGTACCCGAAGGGTAACCAACGGAACCCTATTACTAAGCCTCTAATGTCCGTCCGATTTCCTGTTAGCAGTCTGTATCTCAAGAACCCATACCTTATAGGTAGACAGTTAGAATTTTCACAGAGTGTGTATTTCTATAATATTGCCGTTATTACAAAAAAATAATACAAAATAAAATAAATTAAAATTTAAAGGCCTCTTGTTTTTGTTTCGGTTTGTGGTACAGAACTCTTCGTGTGAGACTCCGACTCGCACTTGGCCGGTTTTTTTTTACCTTTCTTTAACAACCCTGTTTTCCTATACTTACAAGTAAATAAACATTATTATAACTTCTCTCGTTTCTAACTTGAAAGCTTATTCGTGTGTATCGTAATATTTCTTGAAGGATGTAAACATTTACAATCATTCCTTATTCTACGGATTCGTGCGCTGAGCCGTGTGATTTGAACGTCGCCGATATGAAAACATGTCTGGCTTTAGAGATAACGGAAAGTTCGTATATGGAAAGACGGAACAAAAGATAAACAAATTACTCACACAAGACAAACAAAAAAAAAACGTTAAGTTACGTACCTAACTTAATCAGGCTGCCGAAAATGTAATTCAGGATCTACGAGTACCAGAGGGCTAATACAAAACTAATAGAAATGACCCTCAGTTATCTAATATCTATCGCAGCGCACGGCAGCCCCAACATATCACTTCGTTAGCAACAACTTTGTTTTTTATTCCCCGTTCCACATGAATGCTAGCGTAACGTCGCGCACAGGTGACGTCATGCGAATGACGTCACACCAGATGGCCGGGAAGTGGACATACACTGTATTGAAATGGATGAAAAATATATTTTTGCTTTTTTTAAATACTTGTATGCTATTGTTTACATTGAGGAGAATATTTGAGACTTGTGGTAGATATGCAAATGTGACTTTACCTTCAAATATCTCGGCAAATTGACACAGTGATACTTTAGGACACCATGTTACGTATACTTTTTGTTTGTTTAAGTGTCCTCTACCCATATTATATGCATGTAAGATCGTACGCCGCAACTTTGAAAAAAAAAGATAAGATGGCGGCGGGGGGCCTGTGCTAGCTCCCATAGCAAAAAGTTCGACCCCTTCAAACACTATTTTCCATCAATTCCATCAGTCATTCATTTGAAGATAGACACAAAAATTCCTCGTTCAATTTATAAAAGTAAGCTCTAATAATCACATCGTTCTCTTGCTTCGGTTGGTCGCCAAACTGGATAGTAGAGAACAGTTACACTTTAACGCTAGAAACCCAACAATTATAATAGAGTGAACAAAAATCCTACAAAAACCGGATTTGTTTCAATTGTGAACCAGAAAATCGAATTACCAAACGAACATCACGAAAAGCAACTGTTATTGTATCAGTCGGTGTAACAAGCTTAAAAAATCAATTGTTCCTCTCACTTTCAAATCAGCATAAAATAAATATCTATCCGAAGAAATACAAAAGAGAAAAATCTTCTTAAGCTCTTTGGGGACTTGTAATGGACCCATAGAATATTATAGGCTCTAAAAACCAAGGACCCGTCAAAATGTAAAACGATAAACAAGCGTATGTTGCAGTCAGTAAAGCAATATTGGACATTTTGCGTAATGACTACTTTCGTCGTAACGTTTTTGCGGCTGAGCTGCGAGTTAAGGATATTGTGTTGTTAGATCTTATTATGTGTTGTAGCAATGTATGAAAGGAAGTTATATTTTTATCAATTCTGGTGTGGAAAAAATGTACCTCTTGCTCGGTACTTCTTGTTTTCATTGCAAATAACTTTGGATAAATTTTAGGTTTATTCGTTTTTTCTTTCTAACGTCTCATTTTACTAATATTAATATTTTTCTGACTGGACACAGTTCATCAATATAACAATAAAACTCAAATGTGACTGTTCCTAAGTAACCCTAGGCTGATAAAATTTTCGTTTTTCACAAATTATACTAAGTGTTAAGGTCGGTCCCTCCCAAAGCTTATAAGAACTCTAGTAAACAACACAAAATCTATAACAATGCCTTGTTATGAAACGTAATTAGAATATTAATATTTGTTGCAAAACAAACGCTAAAATTAGAAATTCAAAGCAATCAATTCCGTATGCATAACAAAATATTATCGTAACATAAGTAAGCTTTTCTCTGAACATTAATTGGCTCACATACTGCCTTAGCCAATGAAAAGAGTGTTAAACAAATAACAACTAAGGTTCCGAGCATGGAAGAACGTAGATGCACTTGCAAAAATTAAATATATTTTCAGTACTAATGCTGTTAATATAAATATTTAGTGTTTTTGCGTTACAAAATATCTTTGTAATTGATATAATATTGAAAGGTTTAAATTGGCTTTTTGACATCCCAGCAATTTCAAGTATCTAGCTTTAAACCTCAACCCATCAACTTGACGGCTTCTAAACCAGTAATTCCTATAAACACAGAGGTGCCAGACTATTAACAGTAAATCTAACGTGCATTTCACTTAACTGATTCTGTTATCAAGTTAAATCCTTCATTCCCTCGGGCGTTTACGTTTAAGAGGAACTTTGGTAGCTGTAACTAAAATTAGTTGGTTATGTGTACTTGTGCAGCTGTTCTTAGATAGGTTAAGTGAAATAATTTGCAATCTGAGTACTTAAATAGATTTACAAAGTCATCATCAACGATTTTGTTTTGATCATACAATTTCGATCTGGTGGCTTAATAATCTATCTATATTAATATATAAAACTGAAGAGTTTGTTTGTTTATTTACTTGAACGTGCTAATCTCAGGAACTACTGGTCCGATTTGAAAAATTCTTTCAGTGTTGATAGCTCATTTATTGAGGAAGACTATAGGCAACATCTCATCACACTAAGACCAAAAGGAGCGGAGCAGACGAAGTTGCGCGGGTCAACTAGTATAGAATAAAATACATGATCGGCTTTACTACAAGTAAATCAAATAGCTGAGTACAAATTTGATACAATTTACTTATAAGATATGAAATCTTCAGTGTTTTTTTATCGAACCCCTCCGAAACGGCTTCAGGTTTGTTAGATTTTTTTTTTGTATATTTGATAGGTCTGAGAATAGGTCGTAGGGTCGTAGGCTATTTTTTATATATACGACAAAAAAATTGTTTTCCGCATCAGCTAGTAGTATTATAAATTTCGTTTACTCCCAAGTACTTATTGCTAATAATTTATCAAGACTGAATGACTAAAACATTTGCAGTTTGTAGACCAAATAATATATACTATAAAAATTGACAAGAACGTAACATTGTAAAAGATTTATAATATATCTCGTTCACGCAAATTGAAGAAGTAAACTGCATTAAACTGTGATTATCTTTAGCGGTGATAATCTTGATTTTCAAAGAGGGTGAGTTTCGATTGAAATAATCGTGATGAATGAGGTCGATCAATTCACACAGCCTTCTACATTCTGTTTCTGGACATACACCCAACGCTATTCCCGAAAATATACTCAAATCTTCAAATCAAACCGTCAAAAAATGGCTTGCCTCGCCTGAACCTGTATTGAATTCCAGTTTTAGTTCACAAGCTCATCACCACATTATTTCTTCCATATAATTTATGTGTATTTATGTTTCATGAGCCTGCCTGAAAGTTTAAATTCTAAAACCATAAAATAATCCAACTCACTACGGAATGTCCCTAACTAATTCTGCGATAATCAAATAACGGTACAAAAATATCCTCAAAAATTACATTAGAATAAATACAATAAACTTTATAGCAGGTAGAACCTACACGGAAAATATAAAAGTAAACAAAAAATAAAAAGAAAACAGCATCAGCCCAGTCTGAACCCAGCACTTTTATTTAAAAAAGCCCTCAAACTGATGCAATCACAATCCACACACGGCAATTTGCATCCAGAAAGGTGAAACTCAACGCCGCATTTATGCCTAACTCGTAACGTTTTGAAATTTTCTACCGACACTGGAAAAGGAAATAGGAATACATACAAATTCCAATACAAATAGTCGGGAAGCGTTCCAGGTGCTGTGAAACACAATATAAACGAATACGCAAGTCGCAGACAATAAATCAACATCGGACGTTTCGCTTAACGTCTAGTTCCGTTCCCCGGAGGCCGTGGGGGTAGCGTTGTTACCCCGTCAGCAAATATGTGTAAGCGAGAATGTAAGTTTTGTTGGAATTTATTTTATTGCGAGCTTTTTTATCCCTTATTTGCGATATGGGTTTTATAAAGTCTCATTTGGTAGTGTTTTTGTAGTTTTAATTGCTAGATTTTCAAATTGGGATCTTCGAGCCTAAGACAAAATCGAGTAAAATTGTGAGAAGTCCTAAATGTTGAGAGACGACCTCGTGACATTTCAATAGCACATATCAGTCCATTTGGAACTGTCTGATAACTGTTATTACTAACAAAATAACACTTTGTCTAGGGCCCGTTGATCGAATAAAATGTGGATAAGGCTCTACTAGCTCAATTAAAGATTCCAATTAAGAGCTGATGAAGTTAAAAATCATTTCATACTTGAAATGATTTTGGAATGGTACAGGTAGGTAACATCAAGTAAAAAACAAAATGTGCTGCATTCAATGTATAGTTTTTTATTTACAGTGCCCACGAGACCAAAACAAGTAAAAATCATCACCTCAAAATACAGAATTCACAATACAAACAAAGTAGTCAAACTAGCAAGTAGCAGACAATATATCAATACTGGACATTTCGGTTAACGTCTAGCCTGGCCGGCGACGCGTTTCCCGCGGGAGTAATAAAACACTGGACCACGGGAGCAAAAACCTACCCACTTTTCAGAAATAATTTATCACTAAGTTCTTATTTTACCTTTCAATGTTGTGATTTAATTTTGTGGTAACTACTGTGTGTGTTGAGGGATGAATTATTTTTGTGCTGGAAATAATCAGCCTATTATGTTCCCACTGCTGGGATGCAGACTTCCTCTCTGAAAGTGGGCACTTATACTACTGTAGTTTAATACAGACAGACAGCCCGCCTGAATGAACTTGTAGCGTTAATTTGTTTCTGAAAGGAAGCAGGCTGGATAGAGTAACGATTGCTATGGACTACGCACAATGGTTTAACATACGGACTAAGTTCAGAAAACAAACCCCGTAATAGACTACTGTAGTTTAATTTACCTGGAGTATTTTGTAAATTAAATGGACTTGCTTATTTGCGCACATATGTAAAGAGTACTTGTATTTTTATTATTTCCACTTTTGTTCGAAACAGATAAAATAATAAGATATCCCGATCCTCCTCAAATCAAAATAGACACGACAGAAACGTGATTTCATTGCAGCAACAATATTGTCAACCACTCAATATTCTCATTTAATATTACCTTATAACATAAAAAATATTACATTACTGTCAGTACACAGTCCCCGTCTTCGGCAAGTGTAGTGAAAACCAGAAATATCCGGTTTTTTCCGGTTTCTCTGGGGGCCTGGCGGGGGTAACTTTGAGAGATAATGATTGGGGGTAGACGGATCCCCTTTGACATCGTAGAATAGATTTTTCCTCTCGCTTACTGGGCGGGAGATATTAATTCTATATTTTATATTTATGATGACAGCTTGCTTTGTGTTGGCGAGTTGGTTTTGTTGGACAGATTTTTATTATTTGAATTTTATTAATCGTGTTATTGATAAATCTGCTGGGTTTGTCTGTATTGTTGTAAATCGGTGATTTGATTTCGAGATTGACGCTGTTTATTTGCATGACATTCATTTGATTTTTATTCCTGTAAGTTTTTTTACGCCATGACACGTATATTTAAAACTATAAACTTCTCTGAAGATTGGAATGCAGGTAGTTTATTTTCAAAACTCGCAAAATATCCTTTAAGGTTACAGACAGCTCTAATTGGGGTCTGCACACTAAATTCGTTTTAGTTCGGAGAAAAAAGTTCATAATAAGATATATGCGAAAGTAGGGTAGTAGCGAAAGATTGAGTGCTTTGAGCCAATCAATCATGTCCAAAAAGGACATGTACTTGTGAAAGGTGTAGCTGGAAACCTAGAACGAATTTTATGTTTTGTACTTTTTGGGAAAGCATTTTTCTTTTATAATTCGCTAAGTAGGGTCTTGTGTAAATAATGGTTCCATTAACGCTAGAGTTTCCGAACTAATATTATAAATGCGAAAGTGAGTTTGTCTGTTACGCTTCCACGCCTAAGTCGTCCAACCGACTTGGATTAATTTTAATACAAATATAGATGGGAACCTAGAGACGGTTATAGTTTTTATATCTAGCTTAGTTTAAATGAATTAAATTAGGTACTTCATCATCATCTATCTGCCTAGCCTTTTCGGTAACTAGGTACTTCATAATAGGGGGATATTTGTTGGTTCGTTTTCGGAAACCTTTACCAAATTGTGATGGAAGGTACAAGCGTTTTAAAAAAAAACTCTGCAAATTATAAATAAACGTTTCCATAATCAAAGGGTCTACAAAAAGGAGAATCGCAAATTAATCCTCAGTATCTAAATTTTTATTTAATTAGCGGTCTCGGATTTCAATGCCATCGTTATCCTTAAAACGCCGAATCTCAGAGCGAATGACCTAATAAATGCCACTGTTAAAAATACGTGTTTCACCGTATCAATATTCAGAGCGTTTGGTCTGTTACAAAGACAGAGCCTAGCGTTTTTGTTTCGCAGGAATTCTCTTTATTGCTAAATTGTCTGAATGTTTAGCGTTCTTTGGCAGTTGAATTTAGGCCGTAGTTACAATATTTCAAGTGGCAATTCTTGCTTGTACCCTCGTAGGTTATTAGAAAATTTGGTTACTTTTCTTTCATGATGCAATATTTGTAAAGTGAGTGATGGAATCGGTATTTTCCTACAAGGACTCATTACTAACAACTTATGGGCATATTATGTCTGAAATAAAGATTTTTATTTTAATTTTATTTAAAGCTAAAGAGTTTGTTTGTTTACTTGAACGCGCTAATCTCAGAAACTACTGGTCCGATTTGAGAAATTCTTTCAGTGTTAGATAGCCCATTTATCGAGGAAGGCTATAGGCTATTCTTATTTTACCTTTCAATGTTGTGATTTAATTTTGTGGTAACTACTGTGTTGAGGGATGAATTAGTTTTGTGTTGGAAATAATCAGCCTATTATGTTCCCACTGCTGGGATGCTGACTTCCTCTCTGAAAGTGGGCACTTATACCACTGCTATCATTACGCTAAGACAAATAGGAGCGGAGCAGTAATGAAAATTGTGACGCAAACGAAGTTGCGCGGGTCAACTAGTGTTAAATAATACGAGTAGTATCAAGCTGCATCCGTCTAAATTTGAAGCTGATAGCATAGTTGGGACAAGGTAAGCTGATAACATAACGTAAAAATGATTGGATCTCTTTGTTGTCGTAAGGTGTCCTTATCTACTCACTGCTGGGCAAAAGTCTCCCCCTTCTCCTTCTAAACCTCCCTAGGGCGATCACTGGCAAACTTTACCCCGCAAACATAATTAGCAGGTCACATCACCTCTACCGATGTCGGTAGACGTCGGCGTCCTTCCTCAGAAGTCCAGCAGTGCGATTCTGTAAACATGTTGAAGGATTGGGTGCAGTGATCACGAGCTGAGTCGTCTATCCATGTAATCAAAAGAAATTTCAGCTCACTTCGTTATCACTTCACCCATGCCTTCACTTCGACATGTGTACATAATCGAAAGGCATTTCGTGATGATCTTCACCCACCTTTCCGGGTGCATTTTTTTTTCAACTCAAGAAATAAAAACAGTAAAATTCTTCTTTCAAGTCGCCATTTCAAAACCTCGGAAACAATCGATCGACAAATACAATTCACCTCCAACCCTAGACTTATTTCCGTTTGCCAGTACTTAATAACGCCTCATTAATGTCAGGGAGGGACATTTTTACCTCGTTTCCTCCCCATGAGAGTGGAAATGAGCCTCTGTTTACCTCCCTCCCGCTCAACTTCACAAACAATTGTTTGTGCGAGGAGTAATTAAAAAAATGCTCTTTGCTCTTTGTGGTGATGGGCAGGGCTCCAGGCGGTTTCTGAAGCTCACTGCGATGGAAATGGTTTTTAACTTTTTGCCACTTTTTTTGCTGACATGACTAGAAAGGCAGAAATTCGTTGGCGTGTCTCTTGGGGGTTAGAAAGGTGTTCTCAGTTCGTGTTCGGTTTTCTGTGCCGTGTTACTTGGGTAGAACATGACGCCGTTTGAGTTGGTTGGTCAGTGTTTTAATTTTCCTGTGTGCCTATTTTTTGTAAAATAAATGGCAGCTAGATTGGGTTGACTCATGACGAATCAAGTTTAGGAAAGCTCAGTAACTTCTTTTATAAAACTTATTTTTAAACACTTCAACGTCGATGTTGCAACATAGATCTGTCGCACAATATACAACACTAGCATTTTCTTGCGGCTTTGAAAACATAGCATACCCACAGAAACCATGCATTTTTAGGATAAAATCCAGCCCCTGTAGGAACGGGATCAGTAGATACTACCAAAGTCTTAAAAAAAATAAACAAACTTAGGTACTATTAATAGCTGGACGACGTCTATTGAAATACTTACATAAGTTTAGATCTAGTGTTTTCTCATTTCTCCCGATTTCACTACATCCCGCGCAAACATAGAAAGTATTTTTGATATCATCAACAACAATATCTTGCAGAGAATTACCCGTGTTTTCTCTTATTACGGCTATAAATAATAATAGAAATAGACTTGTTACTTCTATCGTTTTCGCTACAATAGGATCGCGTAATATTTTACAAAAAGACTAGATTCACACGCGTTCGATCGTTAAGTAAGAGTGGTGGTCCCAAGTCTTAAGCGGAACAGGTTTCATAATATAACTAGTGGCCCGCTTCAGCTTCGCCCGTATTCCGTATTTTTTGTGTTTTGTTCATAATTGTCAGGGTGAAAGGAAGTTTGAAAACTTCCTTTCACCCTGACAATTATGAACAAAACACAAAAAGTCAAACAAACACACACAAACAATAGGACACTAAGTCAAAGGGACAGTCAAAGAAGTTACGAAGTTAAGCGCGTACCTACATACATTGCGGCGACCCATTTTTTATTTATGCCTATACATTTGAATTTTGTCAGTAGGTTCCTACTTAAACTTAGGGGAATAAATAAACTGCGCAATTATACAACTTTCGTTTAAATGTCGCTAAATAAAAATCCGAGTTTGAGAATTAAGTACCTCCTAAAAGTCAACTTAATCAAAACTTAAATAAATGCTTTCACTGGCAGGTATCACACAGCCTAAGAATACCTTGTGCAAATGTTATTGCTAGGAAGGAAATGAAAATTCATTCTCTAAAGTGTTAAATAAGGAATTAAAGTATTTCCATCCATACGAATGGATGATGAATGGAAATACGTCATTTTTACTGATAGAAAATACCGATGGAAAATAATGTAGATTTTTATTTCGTTGATCTCAGTTATAAAGTATCTAGTACCTTAAGCAGCCCTAAAATTTTCTGCTATATTAATTCGCTTATAACTTGTACCACGCGTCAAACACACGGTTTTTCCGACAGTCAGCGCGAAAACTTTCACCGCACGTCTTCCCGAGTTTCATTGCACCTAGCAAACACACTCAAACCCAAAACCAATCCAATATCAACCTTAACACCTCCACACAAAGTCCATCACCACAGCACTATCTTCTTTGCACAGACCTCTATCTACTTAAAATTTCTGCAAGGAAATATAGGTCTTATTTTATTGAGATTAGGGTTGGATTGTGTTTCCAAGGTGTTAGATTACACGGAAGCGAATTGCACGTGATTATGCTGATTAGATATTCATTTCTTTTCTATTAACTTGTTTGGGTTTCAAAGAAATTGTTGGAGTGATGTAAGTCGCCGGTAATTTTGATGACACCGATTGTATGCAGTTTGTGGTTTTTAAGTGAGTTTTTTTTATTACTGCTTAATCAGCCTATAATGTTCCCTCTGCTGGGGCACAGTGCCTCCTCTCGGTGAGAGGGAGTGGGCCGTAAACCACCGCGCGGGCCCAGTGCGGATTGGTATATGTCACATGTCGTCGAATTTTTGGTTCTAGGACATGCCGGTTTCCTCAGATGTTTTCCTTCACCGTTTTGAGAGCAGTGGTGATGAAATGAAATACACAAAGTAAAGCGCCTGCCTGGGTTCGAACCTACAACTCGCAGCCATTACCACCGGGCCACCATTGCTCTCATCTCTTTTATTAATGTAGTCTATAATATATTTTTTTTGGCAACAGTGATCGGTCTGTCACTAGGTATGTACTAAGATAGCTTGCCTAATACTAATTAATTTCCATTACCAGCAAAACAATAACACGGTTGAGGTTTCTACAAACCAAACTGTTACTTTACTGAAGTCTTTGGTAAGTCATAAAGGCAGCGTTACACGCAGTTTTACAAAAAAAAAATATTAGTTGGAATTTTCAAACTCCTTACCACGCCAGAACTAGACAGACCCATTCTTCGTTTGGTTCAGTCCATCTAAAGGTTGTATGGTAGATATCGCTGACAGCAATGCCACCGCCATTGTACCCAGCCCGTAGAATTAAGTTTGTGTACAAGAATTGTGTAGCTATTTTCGGTTGGTGCGAGTTCGAAAGCGTCACCGCGGGCCTGGAACGCAAAAGGCATTAGGAGGAACACGGATGGGTTTGAGTCAGTACTGAGTCTTGACACACGCTTCCGCTCCGCCCAGAGAGGAAGGAGTCAGTCGATGATTTCCCATCAATAAAGTATATTACTAGCTTCGTCTCTGGCTGTAAGTGGGAAATTGTCGCAAGGGAAAATACTGCCGGGATAGTGGGCCAAGCTAAGTTATTTAAAAAGTTAAGAAGTATAAAACATCAAACCAAACTTTTTACAATTATAATAGTAAGAAATATCTACGTATATATCTACCCCAATTCCATCATCCTCATAATAATAATCAATCCAAAAACATACTCTATCCAAACCGATCCTCTTGCCGGTCGCACCATGTCATCAATATTCATCCTGCCAGCCGTACTCCTAGAAGGGAGCCGTTAATCAGCCGTACCGAACTAGTGGCGGTAAATTAAACCGTTCAATTCCGGCCCGAACCGCTCCGAAGCGGTTCGAAGCGGTTACAACCGGATAAATAGGGTGGGGGCACACCGGCTCTTGAGATAATGGAGTATGGTCGGTTAGTGAAGGGGAAATGTCACGGTGTTGGGGACCCTGATGTGGAATATAAGTTATGGGGGCATGATAGTGTGTCAAGTTGTGTATGTGTATGGTGGTTTATGATGGATTTGTTTTTAAGAGTCGTAGTTTATAAGTCGTCAAAGTATGGATTAGAAAATGTCGTGTAAAGGGAGCATGGTATCGCAGTGACCATAAAAGTAGAAATATAAGGAGGGTTCCCCTATTATGGATGGGAAATCATCAAATGACTCCCGCTCCAAGCGGGGCGGGAAGGAACTTCAGACTATTATTGGCTAAAATCCACTCTTGTTGCTTTAAACGCCCTTTGCGTTCCAGGGCCACGGTAAGAATTCCATAACCCTAACCAGACCGTATCAGAGCAGAGGAGTATACCATTAATGCCAGAACCTTAAATACTCGTTGTACCTAATGATGATTTAATCATCATTCTAAGTACCTTTGATGCCCTAAAATAAACCTGATTTTAGGTCATCAAAAGGTTGTAATTAGTCTTTTCTACAACTCATGTTATCTTTAATTACCTTTGTAATTTACTAAGACGTCCAGAGTTCCAGCGAAAATGTACAATACCAGTAAACGTTCCCAAATAAAAACGTCGAAACTAATTGCTTCCATCACTCCCATTTACAATTTACACAAGCGAACGAACTAAAACGAAAACCATCACACTTCACCCGAAAAAACACTCGGCAATAATTACTTTTTCTTAATTAAGTTTTCCTCCTGGTGTGCATCAAGCCTTATTGGCGGAACGGTCCTTTCACTGCAATCGCTATTACGTACGGATCCAATAGTGTAGCGTGTCGGTCAAAACGTTTAGATCGGTTATTGAGTCGTTTAGGCGCTGTTTTGGGGACAGATATTTCGATATTTTTGGTGTTTGATTGATTAGAGTGAGCATACCTATGTATATGTATTTATTTATTTATGTATCATTGTCACGTGTCAGTTTTCAAACAATTTTCCTTGCATCATATTTCTTCTCTAATACATCTTCTATCTGACTGATTTTATTTATTGCACACCAGAACATTAAAACTAAAAAAGGCAGAATAGCTTATAACCGTTTTAAGAATCCGGTCTATCTCTGTACCAAAATTTTATCGAAATCGGTTCAGGCATTTAAGAGTGAAAGTGTAACATACAAACTCACTGTCGTATTTAGGTATAATATAAGGTTAAGATTTTCCACAAAAGTCAAGAGATAGGACAGAATGATGATGAATCAGACATCATTATCAATTTAATAACATAAGACTCAAGGATTACCTTGCTATTATTATCTCAGTTGGATAACAAGGATTAACAGTAAAACGTAAAAATATTAAAAATAAATATGAGCTAATCTTAAATCCGAATTACTTTCGCGCGATTGCAGTATTCGGTACTAAAATCTGTTTGGTTCATGATAAAGTATCCACTGTTCTTTGGAATTGTGATAAGCTGCCGTAGACCGATTATGTCAATGTCCGCGATGACTTCAATGGATTGGAAACTACTACTGGAAATTGCATCATAATAGAGAGAGAGAGAGACATTGAATTAATACTTATTTCATCATCTGCCTAGCCTTTTCCCAACTAAAGGGGTCAGCTTCAAAGCGTCTCCAAACGTCTTTTATAATGCACACAGCAAAGGAGTGGAACTCGCTGTCTGCATCTGTGCTTCCAAACGCTTACAACCCTCTTCAAAGTTGAGAGTGAACAGGCTCCTTCTGGGTAAGCTCGGTCCATCGTAGACTTTGTCTCTGTCATCTCTGACCTAGACTAGAGTCAAGAGCAAATCCATTACAAATAAAAAAAAGCTTCCAGTCAAACCGGATTCGGCTGAATACCAGTGACCTTAAAAACTGAATTTTATGTGGAGCGGCTACCTATTAGACCTCCACAACCATCATTAACTGGGTAACACGGTACATCTTGGCAAGACTGGAGTCAGATTTACTGGCTTCTGACAATCCGTAACGACTGCCAATGATCTACAAATGACAGCCGGGACCAACGGCTTAACGTGCTTTCCGAGGCACGGAGGAAACTCGGTGTGTTAAGATGGTCACCCATCCACAGACCAACCTTGGCAAGCGTTGCTTAACCTTGAAGATCGACCCGTGCGGCTGTTATTATTTAGTCTCGACCTCCTCTAGGTTTTCAGAAATGTAATAACAAAAACCAGTCAACTTTGCATAACATTAAAAAGCCTGCAACGTTCCACTGCGTGAGGAGGCCAGCAGTGTGAGAGACAGTGGGCTGTATCCACCACGCGGGCTCAGTGTGAGTTGGTGGATATCGCGTATGTAATTATATCATCGAAATGTTGCCCTTAGGACATGGTCCTCACAAATTTTTCTACATTTGTTTTACACAAAATGTGATGTCGTGATATTATTTGTAGTTAGGGTAATCGTATATTAAAAGGTCTCATCATTACACATTAAGGCTGTGTCTCTTGCGCTGAGCGAGGCTAGGTAAATGTAGCGAATCTATTGGTTCTTCGCTAGGCATCCTTGCACATCTCCGGTGGAAGCGCAGAATAAGAGTGCATATTGTTTAGGAACCTTTTAGAATCTTCAACTAATCCCAAATTACTCTTACCTATAGATTCTCACCAAAACTTCGGTAAAAGTACTCGATACTTTAATACATTCCATATGTATTACATAGACGGAATAGTAAGGTGAAAGATAAATATGAACTCTGTCAGGCACGGCAAAATTAGGAGAGAGGATGGCTAAGTATACCTTACCTTGCTTCTCTCCAAGCTTAAGCAAAATGACTAGGCAACTTCCACAATCTCCAGCTTGACATAACCTGAACAAACAAGACTAGACTCCATCCCTTGACTGAAAGATATTAATTTCCTCCACCTTATCGTCCGCGACGCAGCCATGAAAAATTATTACTCACTTCTCTGTGTTTGCGGTAGTAAAAAGTGCTTTTTAAGTTCAGGAATTAAGCTAACTTTTGATGGTGAAGTACTGTTTTATGGAAAAGTAGGAATGAAGAAACTAAATTTCATCATTTATGGCACATTTTCACAATATAAGTGTTGTATTTTTTTGCCAAATTGAAGTGGAACTGGGCAGGACATATCTGGCGCATGCGCCAAGAGAACTGGGCGAAAATAACCACGGATTTGCAAGACGAACGAAGATGATAAGACGAACTGGACTCCTACCTACCTAAAGGATTGGGCTCAGATTGCTCAAGACAGATTAAATTGGAAAGAAGGAAGGGAGGCCTTTACCACCCTGCATTGGGACACTACGGGCTTATAATAAAAAGCATAATGTGTTGTCATAGCAAAGTAAGTTGGGGAAAAGGCTTTCGTAGCTGATGATGTCTCTCTTAAGGTCATGGATCATATACACGGCGTCGCCTCGAATTTAGATTTTTATCATTACCTCACTCTCCAATACGGGACGAAAATTCAAATTAAAGTAAAAGGGAAAATATATGTTGGGCTGCGAAAAAGACGGATGAAAATATATTGCATGTAGCGGAGATGAGAATGTTGAGATGGATGTGTGGAGTAACGAGAGTGGATAAAGTGAGAAATGAGTACATTAGAGGCACTTTAAAAGTGGCGCCAGTGACGGAAAAGTTGAAAGGGAATCGCTTGTCTTGGTATGGTCATGTAAAGAGGAGGGATGAAACGCATATAACTAGAAGAGTTATGAACATAAATGTGGATGGATGGAGAGGGAGAGGAAGGCCAAAGAAAAGATGGATGGATTGTGTGAGGAGCGATATGAAAGAAAAGGGAGTTAGTGATAGAGTGACGACTGATAGAACAGAATGGAAGAATAAAACGTGTTGCGCCGACCCCATGTAACATGGGATAAGGGCAGGAAGATGACTCTCCAATACGGGACAACGGATGGCGGGCCGGCTTTAGTTCCTCTAGTCCGAAGCATTGGAAGTCACACAGGCATCCTGCGCCGCGGCTGCAAGTGTATGAGCACACCGGGGTGTTTCAGTCCGTACAAGTCTGGTAGACCCGCCTACACCAGGCCGGAGGACATCAATGAGGATTTTTACGACGAATAAAAGGCAGCTAGCTGATGAGATGACTACCATTAATAATGATGATGACTGCCATGTGAATATCAGGTTTATTTTTTAAAGATAAAGATAAAGATAAAGATAAATTTATTTGCCCAAACATGTGTACACATACAAGATTAAAAAACGTGCATGCAGGATAACATTAGACTAGAAAAGTTCAGACATGTTTGCCACATACTATGGCGTGCAAATATTATGCAAAGTAAAGAATTTATTACAAATTATTATATTTGAATTATTATAAATGTCAATGGTAAAAATTAATTAATGTCAAAATATTAATCAAATTTAAATTATGTCAAAAACTATTCAAAAATTATAAATGTCAAAATCAATGCAAAAATTATGTCAAAATTATATAAAATGTCAATCGAACAAAAAAAAAAAAATAATAATAATAATTAAATACCTATGTCAAATTTACCAATTTTAAATTAATACATAATATCAATAAAAAGTCCAAAACAAAGTTTATATGGATTATGTCAAAATAAATGATTCTGCAAGAAATTCGTTGATACTATAGTAAGCCCTGTTGCTTAGAAACATCTTTAGTTGATTCTTTAGTTTTACATTATCAAGCTCCCTCCAACTTTTCGGCAACTTATTATAAATAGTGGGAGCCATGCAAAAAACACTTTTGCGCATAAGTGCAGTCCTACTCTTATGCAGACAGAGCTGACTTTGATCTCGCCTGTTTCTAGGGAATCTATCTGCCATTCGCGGAAATAGGTTTTTATTGTTTCTGACAAACATTACTGTTTCCAGAATATAAAGGGATGTCAATGTTAATATTCTATAGCGTATGAAATAGGGTTTACAACTATCGATAGTTTTTAACTTAAACATGGCCCTGAGGCATCTCTTTTGTGCTTTAAATACAATTTCTTTACTAGTTGAGTTACCCCAAAAGATAACCCCATATCTGAGAACAGATTCAGTTAGCCCGTAGTAAGCGGTTAATAAGGCATCTACGTTAACCGTTCGTGACAGCTTATGCAGGGCGTAAGCACTACTGCTTATTCTTTTAGTCAGGACATCAATGTGTGCCTTCCAATTTAAATTTCGATCGATTGTCAGTCCTAGAAACTTAGTTGTATTAACTGTGTCAATTGAAATGTCATTATACTTTATGTCAAGATTAGGAAGAGTCAATGAGCGTTGGCTAAAATGCATCATAACTGTCTTATTTAAATTTATTTTTAAATGGTTATTATCTACCCATTCTATAGTTTTTTGCAAAGTATTACTTATGTCCTCTTTATAAAAATCTATTTCATTGCAAGGTATTGTTATTGTACTGTCATCTGCGAATAATGTCACCGGATGTTTGATTGCCATTGGAAAGTCATTTATATAGATAGTAAAGAGCGGTGGTCCCAGTATACTTCCTTGTGGAACTCCGTAGACAACGTCGCGTTCATCCGATAGAAATACTTCTTCTCTTTTGGTGCTAGTATTTAGTCTGCTTATTTCAGTAATCTGTTTTCTGTCAGTTAGATACGATTTTAAGAGCTCAAGGACGTTTCCTCTTACCCCGTAAGCTTCAAGCTTTTTCAGTAAAATATTGTGTTGCACGTAGTCGAATGCCTGGGTCATGTCACAAAATATCGCACATACTGGTTTATTTGTATCCATATTTGTCATAATAGTATGCAAAAAGTCATAAATCGCCATGTTAATTGTCTTGTTTTTCCTAAATCCTTTTTGTTCGTTGCAAAGAATATTATTTTTCTCTAAATAAAAATTAAGTTCTCTATAAATGTACTTTTCAATAATTTTAGAGAATATCGGAATCAACGAAATCGGTCTGTAGTTTTCCATGAACTCTCTATCTTGTTTTTTGAATAGCGGCTTTATTACAGATTTTTTTAAGCAATCTGGAAAAATACCTTCGCTAATGCACAAATTTATGATGTAGCTTAGCGGGCAACAAATTTCTTCAGCAACTGCTTTGATTATTTTTGTGCAGATGCCATCGTAACCGACACTGTTTGTGTTGTTAAGGGCTCGAATGATTTTTAACACAACGTTCGGTAAACATGGAGCCATAAATATAGAGTCCTTCCTGTTTATAATATGACTAGTGACTTTGTCTCCTGAATTAATAATGGGCTGAATTTTGTCAGTAAAATAATTATTAAATACATTACAAATGCTCTTCGGATCAGATATTACTTTGTTATTATTAATTATAAGTTTATTAATATTATTCTTTGGAACATTTAGCTTTGACTGGTTTATAATTTGCCATGTAGTTTTAGATTTATTATACGATGTCTTTATTTTATGGGTATTTTGAGCTCTTTGAGTTAAATTAATAATCTTTTTTAAGAGTTTTGTATAGTTTTTAAATTTCATTTTATTCTGTTGAGTAGGTTTTAATCGGAACTGCCAAAGTAATTGCCGTTTTTTTAAACTGCATCTTTTAATTCCACGTGATACCCAGTTTTGTTTTTTATGGACATTAATCGAAATCATAGTTTCGGGGAAGCACTGTTTGTATAGTAATGAGAAGATATCTGAAAACGAATTAAACGCTACATTTGGTTCATTTGCTTCATATACTTCTGAAAACGACAGACTCCGCAGATAGGCTTTAAATTTATCAATGTTATCGTTACTGTAATCACGACTTCTCCTACTCCACCGACTAAAAGTACATATCGTGTTTATTGGACACTTCAGTAGTTGGGCTGTGTGATCCGATAACGCTAATTCTAATACCGACGATTGACAGCGCCTGTTAAAGTTATGCGCAAAATTGTCAATGCATGTTTTGCTCTTAAGACGAGTTGGTTGATAAAGTGCCAGTTTCAAGTTAAAGCTTACTAACATATTTTCGAATTCTATTGACTGATTAGTTCTTTTAAGTACATCTATATTAAAGTCGCCCGCTAAAACAATATTTTTACAGTCTGTTTTTATTAACATTTGTAATATCTGTTCTAATTTCTTAATACATTCATTGAAATTTTTAGAATTTGGCACTCTGTAAATACAAACACATACAATTTTATGCATAGTCAGTTCAATGGCGCAACATTCAAAGACACCACTTGCAGACATTTTTGCTATTTTTGGCAGTTCTCTCCATTGGTGATCGGACCTCACTAGTATGTATTATTGATTTGTGAATGCCGTTTGTTGCCTGTCGTGTACAAAAGTAGTTGTTTTATGACTGCCTAGCTCTTCACTTGCGACTTCGTCTTGCCAGCTTTAGTACAGTTTCCCCTTTGAATAAAAAAAAAGATTGAATTTCCAAAAGTCCCTTCTTAGTGCTCACCTACATAATTAACGGAAGCCTTGTGCATGCTCCTAGTTCCAGTAGTTTCAGCTATGCGTCAGTCAGTAAGCTTCCTATATAAACATCCCAAAGAAAGCCTTTCTTCTCAACCCCCGTTATAAGTAAATTCAACCACATAGGACTATATAACGCACAGTTGAACTCCACTCCAGCGCTAGTTGCGAACACCAGCCGAATCACTAATGTTATTACTGAACGTCTATAATAGTTAACAGCTCTTAGCTCCAGAGAGCTCTTTACTATTCAAATAGGGCTTTTAGGATATCTTCATTTATACTATAGTCTACAAGTTAATAGGCTTTAACATGGCCATGTAAATTGTTCCTGTCGTTAAGGTCTAGCAAGTTAGAAGAACTGCTGAAGTTTTAGTTTCTCTATTTCAATCAATTTGTCTGTTCGGGATCGGCTTTCAGGTTTTTTTCTACTATTGATAGGCATAACGTACGGCAAACCGAATGCGGCTGAATACCAGTATTTTTGTTGATGAGACAGCTTATCTGAGCTTTAACATAACAGTAATTTGGTTACACGATAAAATGGTAGTGGTAATTGCACCTACCACTAATTGTCTCTGCATCACCCAAGGGTTGATTGGTAGAAAATGCCTAAGGCATTAACTCCGCCTCTGTACATTTCGGCCATGAAGTATGAAATAATTAAATAAATAAATAATGGTACTATCATCGTGTTTAGGGTTCCGTACCCAAAGGGTAACCAATGGAACCCTATCACTAAGCCTCCGCTATCCGTCCATCCGTCCGTCCGTCTGTCTGTCAGCGGGCTATATCTCAATAACCGTAATAGGTAGACACTTAAAATTTTAACAGATTGTGTATTTCTATTGCCGCTATAACAATAAATAATAAAAATTAATTAACCTAACCCACAATGACGTGACCAATACCTTTATGATTCCAATGTGAGAGAGAAACTGAGGAAAAATGACACTATTCCTATTATAATAATAGCACTATCTCTTTTTAACAGTGGAAACGTGAAGGAAATTTCATAATTCAACATGTAAGGAAATGATGATTCTCGGATATTATACTATACTTCGGTTTTATTGACCATATGCTTTTTTTGTTACAGGTAAGTGCCAAGTTGTTTTACTACCACGGTAACTTATGGAGCTCTCTTCTAGAATAGTAAGTGATTGTTTA
Organism: Lacanobia oleracea; assembly: GCA_950371165.1. Taxonomy (NCBI): domain Eukaryota; kingdom Metazoa; phylum Arthropoda; class Insecta; order Lepidoptera; family Noctuidae; genus Lacanobia; species Lacanobia oleracea. The sequence goes on from OX493412.1 coordinate 14,785,079, forward strand.
TTTTATTTCTTGTAAGAAAAGTGCAATAATAACCTTAAGTTAATTACAACTAAATAAATAAACAGTAAAAAAAAATTGGTTGCCTGTAAAGTCGGTATACGGGCGAAAGTTTTACGTGACAACGACTTTTTATGTCTGTCTCTCTCGCTCTTAGGCGGGCTAACCATGCCCGAGTGGAAGGGACGCGTGCCTCTCACTCGCTCTCATTGTGAGCGCATAACGTGAGCGGAGCGTAACGCAGTTTCTTGAAGTGTCACCCGGCAAACCAATTTATAAGACGTTGTCACGTCAAAATGCAAATGTACAATTTTTTAACATTATTATATGCCATATGAGAGAGAGCGCGCGAGAGGTTAATGTTATTGGGTGTAAATCTGGAAATAAACAATTTCCTTCCATTTTAGTCTGATCTCGTAGAAATGCAGTTTACATTTTCTTTCGATACATTACTTCTGTATTGAATCCATTGAACTTGTTAGTTATTTTATGCTATTTCCCTATTTTATTTATCAATGTTTTCCTTCTGTATTCCAAACAGCAACTTCTCAAATTAAGAAACACTTCTAGGAGTTCATCTCTTTGAGGAGGCATAAGGTATGGGTCAGACTGTAACCGATGCGTGCTTTTGCTATGGGAGTTTGTTAATGCCTGTATAAAATTTATTGATTCGAAATTTAATGTTAAACTGTAACTGTGAAGTAATTGTGATGTAACGTAACGGCATATGATTTGTCAAATAAGTGCTTGAAATATTATCGGGGTTTAATGCTGAAGTAATGGAAATGCTTCAAACATTATTTAGTTAATTTAAGGTTAGTCACATTTATCATCATACTTAAGAAACAGACATATAAGATGTCTTGCGTACGGAAATATTGGACGGTTACTGAGTTGATTAATTAATTAATTAACAAAAACATTATATTGTAAGTAAGATCAAAGGGCCAATTTTACTAATTTTAAAAGCTATCTGTCAAAACTAAGGGAAATTAGAGAGTCTTGACAGATTACGACTAAGATGCGAATACAAATACTAACTATCTTTCGAGTTTCCATATATAATCCGCCATCGCCTAAGCTCGCTTGCAGTCAAACCTAGCCTTATCAATAAATGCCGCCTACTTAACAGTCCAATAGGCCGTCAATGGAAATAAGATAATATTTTCCCTATTTTTATCGCAGGCGCACCCCTAGTCGACGACAGAGCATCAGTCGCCCCTCTAGGCTGATATAAATTCCTTTTCCTTATTTTCTTTTTATTATTTCTGCAATATTGTTTAGTTAGGTGCTTAGTTGTTTCTGTTGTATGTGTCGTGTGTTTTGTGAGGGGCTGGGCAGAAGTCCAAGCTTAGTTACTTTATTTAGGCGTTAATAGTCGAGAGAGGTAGTGAGTTTCTCCCTCTTGTGTAGTGGTAAACAGGAATTACAGTTATGTGCAGTTCCTCTGTTAGTTTTTATTAGCTCGTATTTTCCCACTGTCTCGTATTATTTCCGTTTCTCTGAAAGTTTCAGTTCTACTAGCTAACGCTTCAAAATGATGTCTAAGATTTTCCCATCTTCTCTGCGGTGTGCTGCTAGGTTGCCAAATCGGAATCGTGAGTTATAAATACAAAATAAAATAATAGGGAAATTTTATTTTCAAATAATAGCTACACCACAGCGCTACCACAGCGTAGTCGTTTTAACCCAAAAGTTGGCTGGTAGAGAATGCCTTGTTGCATTAAGTCCGCCCATGTACCCCTATTGTACCTACATGAAGTTTAAATAAATAAATAATATGTAAAGATACGTAACGCCTTGGATGGTGCTTGTTGGTTGGTGATAAACATCCTACTACTTAAAATATATCTCCCCCGTTGTACTGTTACAGAATTGTATGAACTTTCTTATAAGACATCTTCTCTGTATCCATGGTCAACGTTACAGTCCTAACTTCCACCAATCGTGCATAAATTGTCGTATCTCTCACAAACTCGCAATACTTTTCATTTCTCTAAACCTCTGTATATTTTCAACATGTTCAATATCAACATCAAACAAGTCTAGCTCTTCAAAAGTGTTATCTGTGACGTGTGTACTTTATAATTTATTATTATAATAGTACTCATCAGCGCTCGGTTATTAATCAGATTGCATTGTTTGTTCTATTCGCAGACGCGTTGCTAAATAGGGCGCGAGGTATAAGCGGTAGGGTTTAATCTGTACTAATATATAAAACTGAAGAGTTTGTTTGTTTGTTTGCTTCAACGCGCTAATCTCAGGAAGTACTAGTCCGATTTCAAAAAATATTTCAGTGTTAGATAGGAAGGTGGAGGAGCGGAGCAGACGAACTTGCGCGAGTCATCTAGTCCTACTAATATGTTAATGATATAGTCAGGATATTGGGATGTTTGTTGATCAATCACGCCTCAACGGCTAAAGGTCTACGGCACATGGCTCGTCCATGTCCTTGAGACTTAGTTGATACTAGTATTAAGGTCCCTAGGGATATCTAATTTTCGGCATTCACGTGAGTGACGCTGTTGGAAAAAGCTAGTTGTTAGTTAACATGATGGATGCTGTAAGTGTTTTGGTCAAACGCAGGCGATTACTCAAAAAGCCATTCTAGTTGTTGTCCAAACATCACTAACTGACTTTATATTCTTCTCAGATCATCAAATTCATTATCTAATGTAGTTTTCATTGTTGATAGGTAGGTATTCAATTATTCACGTAGTAAGTATGTAATGCTAAGTTAACAAATATTTTTAAAACTAAGAACGCTAAAACTAGACTTGTCAAAAGTATTCAATTTAGTTAGAAAAAATAAATAAAAACTAATTGCTCCGAATTTTCTTTAAAAATCTATTCCCTTCCATGTCTATTTCCTTCCATGGTCAATCACTTAGTGGAATAAATCTACCTATCAGGCCGAATTCTCTTCTCAAATTATCACATACCGCTTCATCTGTTGACTTAGACCACAACCCCGTCCGCGATGCATCGCAACAATCCGCCCGGTACACTGCGTTGCAAACAAAAGTGCCCAGTTCAATTCGACTAATGGAGGGAGATAAGCTCCCTCGCATTACCGCTCCGCTCCAGCGTACTTCAGGCCGAGTGTGTGCTCAAGGTATGATAATGCACAAGTGCACTGATTGTGTGATGTTTAGGCAGATGACAGGTTTGAGTTTAACAGGAAAGAGAAGCCTATTTATACAATAGGGGCCAGAAAAAGGGATGAAAAGTTTGACTGTCTATTTTAACTGTATTTCAAACAAAGGTTGTGGAACTTTTCAAGAGAGCGGTATACTTGTAGCGGAATCTACGCTGTTTCAGACAAACTAGTGAAGCGAAATTTGTACGGCAAAAAAGTACCGTAGCGCCAAAAATCCCGCCTACTAACTACTGCACGAAATCCTACATCGTGGGATCAAAGTTTTCCGTACCATTTGAACATATAGGTACATCAGTCCGAATATCAAATATCGGGCAGTTGCCCACCGGAGACAACAACCGTCCGGTTGGAGGATCCTCTCCTCTATGGAGGTTTACGGGACTCAACACCGCTACCTCTTTTACTTTGATGATGCATCTGAAGGTGCCTTTTTATTGAATTTAGTAACGATATACTATTCATACGAGTATTATCCACCATTCTTGGTAGAGAATACTTAGGTCAAGTCCGTCTTTGTTGCTAGAAGTTTAAATAAATAAATACAATGGTCTCCAAAGTATTTTACTCCTCATTACCAATAAAATGGGAAATGGCAGTCTTCCAGGAACTTTTTATGTTCAGTAGTAGACATTTTCGTTGCAAACAGTGTACTTACATTAGCTACATTACAGCTTTGCCATAAAGTAGCTCTATCTCTACTTTGATGCTATTACAAGCTACTTTGTCTTACAAAAAGAATCTAAAGCTAAATACAGTATTGTAATAGCTTAATTCCTTCTAAAGGCACCTTCTAATTTGCCGCAAAGAGCCGCGCGGCTGCGAGGGTGCAACTCTGCCGCCGCGCTGCTTTGTTAATCTATATAAATAACTGAAGCCTTTGCTTTATGAAATTCAGTTCGTTGACCTCTACAAATTAATGGCACCGTTTTCTTAGGTTTATTTTCTTTTTCCAAAATCTTTTTTCGTTTTAATAGTACCACTAACAGCAGTGTTTCGTCGTCAGAATCCATCGTGAAACTGAATGCAACACTTTGATGCTCGAACCGCTAATGCGGCTATTTTGAAGGCTCCTAACCTAACCTAACAATCAGTCTGCCTAGCCTTTTCCCAACTACATTGGGGTCGGCTTCCAGTCAAACCGGATTCAGCTGAATACCAGTATTTTACGTGGAGCGGCTGCCTACCAGACCTCCTTGTTTCTTATACTTGACTTGTTTCTTATATCTATGTCCACAACCCACTAACTGGGTAACACGATACATCTTGGCAAGACTGGAGTCAGATTTACTGGCTTCTGACAATTTGGTATTTTACATGGAACTACTACCTAACTGACCTCCACAACCTAGTAACTGGATATACGAAATCCCTTGGCAAAACTGGAGTCAGATTATCTCGCTTCACTATTAAAGACGTTTAAATTAGAACCATTACTGCTTTCTAAAGCATAGAGGAAACTCGTTATGTAATGGTAATGGTGGCTGGTCACCCATCCCCAAAACGACCTCGGTACACGCAGCTTATCTCGAAGTTTGGCCCATGTTATTATCTAGCTCTGTTTCCTCTTAAATCTACTACCAAGGCTTGAATAATCCAACGAAACATTTAATGCATAATTCGACGCACACTAATCGGCCGGTAACACATTCCATACGAATGCAAGGCACGTCCGCACGCTTTTGAGTGCCGGTTTCGACTGACGTGATTCGTGATTGGCACGCTGAATTGCGTGCGGGACGCGGGTAGATAGAGATATTTGAGTTGTTTGCTTTGTTGTTGTGGGGATAATGGGTATTTTAAAGGATTATTTGCACCTTATAGACATATTTTGCGGCTTTGCTTTTCAGAGTGTATTCTAAGCGATTTTCCATACTGGCGGTAAGTTAAATGGCGAGGATAAAGACTTTACACAGGAGCAAACTCAATAATGTGTTCCATGTTTGATTAGAGCGGGTTATCGATTTCAAACCATTTTGTCCTGAGGCTCTACATAAGTGAAATTCTGTTAGCGGTAGTGGGGCGAAGGCGACTGTGGAAAAAGAACAAAAATGTATGGCATTGACAAGCTTTGTCGAAATGTCACGTGATCAATCCCTTTTATTTTGGTATTTCGACATGCGCACTTGCTGGTAGAATGGCACATTGCCTTAGATCCTCTGGTTTTCGTTCAATGTTATATTTAACAGTCAAAATTGCTGAATGATCTACAACTTTATTTCTGTTAAGGCTCACTTGAAATTCATCAGCAAATTGTGCAATAACTAGGCGCCACTCATAACTATTGTTACTATTTATTCTTATTACCTCATCGTCACATTATCAAAAAGCCTAACCTTACGATAATTACTATGATAAATATTACATATCGCTGTTATCACTAGCCAAATGTTTACAAGTTCTCGAATACAGTGCAAACTGAGATAACAGTATCTCGGGCTATCACAAGCGGAATGTTTTAGCCACAGTATCAAACGGACCACGGTTTAAAACACATGAGAACTAGGATCAAATAAAGTTGAATTAAAACTGCTGAGTTATTTAACGATCATAACATCAAAAATAATAATATAGCAAAACAATTTGGCGCAAGAGGAAACTACTGTAATCCCAACAAAATAAAAGGTCCGGAAATATTCAGAAGTTTCAAAATGGATTTCTCAAATAAAGTGGTAATAGTAACTGGAGCTAGTTCGGGAATTGGAGCGGCATCGGCAGTCCTCTTCGCAAAACACGGAGCCAAACTCACACTAATCGGCAGAGATGAACAAAGACTCAAAAACACCGCAGACAAGTGTCAAGCTGCCAATGGATTAACACCTCTATGCCTCAAATTAGACCTCACAGCTAACGGAAGCTGTGCCACAGTAATAACCAAAACAGTTGCTCAATATGAAAGAATAGATGTCCTTGTTAACTGTGCAGCCAAAATGCTTATGGGATCTCTTTTCGATGACAGTATAGATACGTTCGATGAAATGATAGACATCAATCTTCGTGTCCCTTACAAACTAACTTACCTAGCGTTACCTTACTTAGTCAAAACTAAAGGAAACATAGTGAATTTGCATGCGACGAAGTATACAAAAGTCATACATGGATTTTTACCTTATACTGTGACAAAAGCTGGACTGGAAAGGTTTACTAGAACTGCGGCTGTTGAACTAGCATCTGAAGGAGTAAGAGTCAATGCTGTACAACCTGGTCTAACGAGGACGAATATTTTAAAGAATTTGGCAATGGGTGATGACGAAATGGAGTTTGTTTATGACCGTTTGTCGAATAAAATGAAGATTTTGGATCCTGAAGAAGTTGCTAAGATGGTAGTGTTTGTGGCTAGTGAAGTCTGCCCAAATCTGAATGGATCAGATATTGGACTGACTGCTGCTTCTTCGTTTATGTGATGTAATCATGGACTGGACTCTGGACTAAGTGAACGGTTTAAACCAAAGTGAAATGTGAGAATCTTAATGTAAATAATTTTATTTGGTCAGACTGAGAAAACAAAACTATGAAATATTTTTGTTTTGAAATACAAATTTTAAGTGCAAGAGACTTTTTAAAGTAGGATTTATAGTTATATTTTTTTTGTAGTAAAAGATTCGTAACGTACCTATTTGGTTTTTTTTTTAAATCATTTTTGATATTGGTACCGTGGCGTGAGAGCTTGAAATATAAAACTAACTTAAGTAATAAGAATCTTGCGACTTTTAACCAACTTCATTTCTTTTTACCGTCTCGATCAGATTATAGAGAAAATGTGGTGCACATAGTTGTGCACGCTAAGGGAGTCGCACTTGAATGATGTTTTAACTTTTATTTAGCGTTTTAAAATACGTTTCAAATGTTGCTATCATGAAGATTATTGTAGAGTTCTTATCGCTTTTTCATGGGGTAGATATGTTTATCGACTTGATAACAACGTTCTAATAATAATTGTATTAATATTTTTATTTGAAATAAGATCAGGAAGTCAGATTCTGAAATAGCTAATCCCAAAAACAACTAATAACTGACCTAATATTTTGGCATATGTTGTGTCGAACAACAACCGCAAAATTCGCTTCATAATATTCGCAAACGCAAACGTCATTGATATGCAGCGCTCGATCGACGTTGATGGACAAGCAGACACTAACAGTTGCACGAATGTAGACACAGATTACATTACCTTATTGAGAGCCATCGCATCTGATGGGATTACTGGATTATCGGTCTGGTTAGTGTTGAGATTGACCAGATCGTGTTAGTATTAGCTGTTGGATGATTTATTTTTTTATTGCGGTTTATAACCGTTTAGAAAAGAAGTCTTCTTTACCTATAAGTAGGGGGGGACTGAATTATCATATCTATGAATACTAATACTCGTATTAAGCTAAAGAGTTTGTTTGTGTGGTTGAACACGCTAATTTCAGAAACTACTGGTTCGAATTGAAAAATTTAGTGTTGGATAGCCCATTTATTGAGGAAGGCTTATAACATATCTTTTGTTCTGATAACCACGGAAATGAAGTCGCGGACACAGCTAATTGAATCATAAGTCTATCTGCACCTTAATAATCTTTGTTATTTCCTTTGTAACTTGTGTTTGTTCATTCGTTTATCAAAGCAATCTTCATCATCGGCCTACCCTTTTCCCAACTATTCGGCTTCCAGTCAAGCCGGATTTAGATTAATACCAGTATTTCTTTTATCAAAGCAATATAGTTAATTATTTTAACATCTGGCAGTTTTGCTTTTTTGTTATCAGTAAATTTATCAGGAACACTTTAATTAAAATGTCATATCGACTTGAATACATAGCTAAACATTGTAAATGCTTCTGTAGGCGATTGGCTTCTGCTTAACATCATATCATAATATGAATAGGGCTAATCAAAGTATCGGAAATACCTTTGAGAATATTTTTAGTCAATAAAGCCAAGGTCTAAGTGAAACCTTATGAAATGCGAGTTTTTCTTATATAATCTCAGCTTTGTGAGCTTGAAAATACCGGAGATTGCTTTCGTATTTTCTTTGAAAACTTAAAAGTTAACTATTATTTTCTTACCCATAATCTTTATCTATACTAATACATAAAACTGAAGAGTTTGTTTGTTTGTGTGTTTGAACCCGCTAATATCAGGAACTACTGGTCCAATTTGAAAAATTATTTCAGAGTTAGATAACCCATTTATCGAGGAAGGCTATAAGCTATATATATCATCACGCTAAGACCAACACGAGCGGAGCAGTAATGAAAATTGTGACGCAGACGAAGTTGCGCGGGTCAACTAGTTTTCAATATCTGTCGATTTAAAGTTTTATTCTACTTATGATAAACGAATGAAAACTTTGTCGACTTAAATTGTATCCTAAGTTTATATCAGCTGTAACACCAAATCTTCACTCTTCTATTTCCTAGTATTTCATGAAAATGAGGAAAACTCTATCACAAGTTAGCTTCATCAATCTTAGACCGATACGCGCGGTTTTATTAACAAAATAGCTTTTTGCAATGAAATAAGTAAAACTTTGGATGAGCTGCCCTTATCTCTTAAGTTTTAACTTTTAATCAACTTGGAACACCACAGTCTTTGAGAGATTGTACAAGATTGAATTAAGTAGGGGTTTTGAAAGATAGAAGAGGAATCGTTTGATGAAATGGATCCAAGCCTGGCAATCTTTGAACAAGAGAGTTCATCAGCAATAGCAGTACAGTCAACTATTTTCATGCGCATCATAGGCTTTTCGCACATCTATGAGATTATACTTTTCTTGAGCAACTAAATTAGAGATAGAACTTAAATTCCATTGTATCAAGATCAGATTTTTTTTTCAGGATCAAGCTAAAGTAACTAATGTTTAGGATGATCTTTAAATAAAATATGAAAAAGAAAGCAAATAGGGAAGCAACGTTTGAATAAAATATCTATGTACTCCCATTGAGGATGATATCATAGGCTTTTCGCAGATCCACGAGATTTAATTTTCTTGAACAACGAAATTAGAAAAGGAACTTACTTTCCGTTGTATCAAGATCGTATCATTTTTTTCAAGATCAAGCTAAAGTAATTAATATAAGCAGATCTTTAAATAAGATTAATTAATAACTGCCGCTTAATTAACCGAAGAACTTTCGTCCTGCCTCAGTCGAACTAACTTTGTCAATTTTTCACCCATTGGCCGCATGCTTTCTATTGCCATTCGTTGCGAAATATAAGAGTAGGTCTTTGCTGGTTCTGTAGCCTCAATTTGAACTAAACTCAGAGACTTATTAGTTTAATTATTTTTTATAAAAACATTCTGCGTACCTATTAAGGTACGCAGAATGTTTTTATAAAATGACGAGCTCGTGGCTAAATAATAACAGCCGCACGGGTCGATCTTTAAGGTTAAGCTACGCTTGCCAAGGTTGGTCTGTGGATGGGTGACCATCTTAACATAACGAGTTTCCTCCGTGCCTCGGAAAGCACGTTAAGCCGTTGGTTCCGGCTGTCATTTGTAGATCTTTGGCAGTCGTTACGGATAGTCAGAAGCCAGTAAATCTGACGCCATTCTTGCCAAGAAATACTGTGTTACCCAGTTATTAATGGGTTGCGGAGCTCTGGTAGGCAGCCGCTCCACGTAAAACACTGGTATTCAGCTGAATCCGGTTTGACTGGAAGCCGACCCCAATATAGTTGGGAAAAGGCTATTCAGATGATTCTGCGTACCTATTAAGATTAAGTTGATTGTGTAAAACTATGTGTATTAAAAGCAATCCCGACGGGGGTATCAACTTAGGCGTCTTCTGGGCACGCTCCCTCCATCATAGACCTCATCTATCGCTTTCCATCAGGCGTGACTGTTGACAAGAGCAAGCACATTCCTATAAAAAAAATACTCGTGGTATTCAAACCACTTGTTATGTGTAATTAATTGATAAGGTCCCGTTGACCGATTTTAATATTTGTTCCTACTACTATTTACCTATATCTATATTTTTTTTTTCTTCATTCAGTTTTGTGAATTACAATATAAAAAGATGAAAAAGAAAGCAGATAGTGAAGCAACGTTTGAATAAAAGATCATGTGGGAGTACTTAAATTGAGAATGACGACTAAGCTACGAGAGAAAATGATATCTGAACGATGACGACCATAATATGACGATCGCCCATAAAACTTTTTACAACCATCTGTTGCGTCACACCAAGATATTCAAAATCAATCATTTCTATAGTTACCGTCATTCGCATGTAGGGAAACTTTACTCCCTGTCAAAGTTATGTACTATTTAAACGGCAGTCATATATGGATAGACGAGAATAGATTTTCGTTTTTGGATATGCTTTCGGCGTTTCAGCAGATCTGTGTGTTGAGAGTAGCTTTTCAAACAAACAATATGTTGAGTCACCAAAGGAGATGTTCTAAAATGTATGGACCCTGGGTCAGGTCCTTGTACACTATACTTAAAAATAGAGAAATATATTTAAAACAGTTCTCAACTGTCCAATTTCTTTAAAATGGCTTTGTTTGCTGGTAAAACAAAAATAAATTACAATTGAAATTGCAACACGCAACAAAAACCCGTCATGGCGGTAAGCTGTCATTTTGATTGATTAATGACGTTTGACATTTATTTCTGACATATTTATTTTCCGGCAACGAGACGAAAGTGACTAAAGTGACATTGTTATGACAGCTGATAGTTATTTTTCCATGATCTGTAACTAAATCGGTGCGACGCCATGTTGAAAATCGATAAAAGTAATTTATAAACATCAATTAACTACCATAATAGTAAACATTTAAATGAATTAAATGTATTTTTACCGAATTGTACAGATTTTTCTCTTTTTTATGAGGTAATGTACATAGACCTGGCCCATTTTGAAACATCTTGAGGAATATTCAGTAAGTAGGTAGCGATCCTTGAAGATTCTAGAAATTCAAAGAGGATTTCTGGTGTAGAATGTTAGTTGAATTCTTGCTTTGATTCTTTACAGTTTAAACTAGTGCTGTTATTTTTCATATCAGCAACACCTTGTGCTAATTTACTATCTGAAACAGTTCAGCATTTTTTGTTTTGAAACCGTGCCAATCATCAATTATATCATCAAGGTGTGGTAGATTTAATGTGACAGATAGGATTAGATACTTTATTATGTCCAGTTGATATCTGATTACTGCAGTCAGTGTGTGATTGATGCTTTTTTATTAGCAGAAGTTTCAAGTAACAAGACACAAGACGAACGGCGATGCGCCACCGGTACATGGTGGACATCCCACCCACACGCACAAAACGTTTTGGGAACACATTCATAATGCGTACAGCTAAGAAGTGTAATTCCCTGCCGGAGTCTTTGTTTTCTGATAACTACAACCTGGGAGTCTTTAAGTCAGGAGTGAATAGGTTGTATGTATGTATGCAAATCGGGCTGGTTTCCGCAACTCTACGACTAAGCGCGTATTTTGCGTGCAGGAGTGAATAGGTTACTTCTAGGCAAGCATGCTCCATCTTCGACCACATCATCGCTTACCATCAGGTGAGATAGTGTAACTATTGATAGGCACGCGTTGCCTATCAATAGTTAAAAAAAAAATAGTTTGCTTTTGTTGCTTTTTTGCTGCACATTAGCAACTGTTAATCATAGAATTGGACAACACTTGTCACATCAACTTATCTGGATGATTAAAGAGCAAAATATACCACGAGCATGTATTACCTATTTACTATCAACTATATCGTTTGCCGCATTTTCGCCTGAAATTCGCATGCAAGTTGAATTAGACAATACGAGGCAAGATCGAGTGATTGATCACATTTTAACTCTGTAGCCGGTAATGTACTGCAACTTGCATGCCAGTTGGTTGCAGGTGGAAACGTGGTCTTACAATAAGCTTTCCAGAGTCTGTGTTTCCTGATGTTTGTAACCCCAAGGTTATCGTCTTTCAAGAGTGAGTAAGCTACTTCTTGCTAAGAATGTGTATTCCAATATCGTCCATGTGATTCCTTACATCATCTGCCTAGTCTTTTCCCAACTACATTGGGGTCGGCTTCCAGTCAAACCGGATTCAGCTGAATACCAGTGTTTTACATGTGATTCCTTACCATCAGGAGAAATAGTGGTGATGTTCACGAACCCATCTTGACATAGATTTCTGTCTAACTTAAGAATCCACATATAAATACATTACGAGGTTTCCGATTCTAAGCTTGTGGCATATATTAATGTTAAAACCACAAGCAATCTCATAATCCTACAAATCAGTTTCTTCGAAATGCTTTACAGCCTCAATTAAAGCAACATTGTTGTTTTTGTTTTTATGCACGTTTTCCCTATTAGTGGTAGCAATAATCGTTAATTTAAGTTTACCAGGCTTCCAATATCTGGAAGCTATTAATTTCATTCTGAGATATATTAAATTGTTAAGTTGTTTGTTTGCTTTAGCGATATTTGTCCAATAGTGAGATATTTTATAACTCAAGAACATGTCCGTTTGACATATTTTCTATTATTTTCATTTATTCCTATTTCGTTTATTTATTATTTGGGTAAAAGCTACCTCAGAAAGGAAAAATTCGTCTTTACAGCATTGAATAATTTTGGAGAATTACGGAACTAGGCACAATCCTCAATTTATTAGCAAAAATGTTATCCTTAACATTTCAATATAAATCATATGCGTACCGTTTTACTATCGTTCCGAAATCTTTAACCAACATCCTTAGCCCGGCAAACCTATCAAAACCCAATAACTTTAGCGGTCTGTCAAACACGGATCGATTAACAACCGTATTACATCCTTCATACGGTGCAATATTGAATGGCAAGTATATACAATGGCTAAAGTTTGCCGGCAAAGTTGGACTAAAGCCAAAAACGGGGTACCACTTTAGTAAGACACTTCGGACGATGTACTTTTAGTTGTAAACGGTACTTTAGTCTTTGAACGGTGAAGATTTCGGGGGTCGGGTTTAGCTGGTCCTTTAGCTAGTTAAAAATATTTAGCTATTAATAGTTCGTGTAATTTATTAGTAATGATAGTATCGCTTTGTAAAATCTAAACATTCCTTCCTGTCTTTTTTTTCTGTTTACTATTTTTTTACTTGGCTTTCTTTTAATACTGATTAATTATGTTGTAGCCGTTTGTTTTTTATTTAATTAATGGCATTGACATTCGTGTTGTCGGTTTGCGGTCGCATTGGTTGTGTTGTTTCTGTTTTTCGGCCAATTAGCGGAAATTGCTGTTGACTATATTAATGTGCGATTGTGTTATATGGTAGGCAGGTCTCTTATATATTCCTTTTTGTGGGATTTCTTTTCATATAATTTTCTTCTGAAACTCTTTATGTTAAGTTAATTGTTGTCTTTAACTGAGGCTCCATTTTTTATGGTTACTGTTACTATCAGTTTTGAAGTTATGTCTGTTTTATTGCCTGCATTTTCTACTTTCCCAAACACGATATCAGTTATTGTCATAGCATTAATAACACCTTTGTGATATTTTGATATATTATTTCATGTGATGCCAATTAAAACTAGTGTTTATTGCTAACTAATGCTTATTTACTGCGGCTTTCCAATCTGTTCGGTCACTGCTAGCGTTTTATTGTTTTGTGATTGTTTATAGTTTTGAATGTTAGTGCATTAATAGATTTGTACTGCGCAGTACAATAATCTTATGATCATGTACAATAGCGTCCTTCAAACAAGTTCTCTGTTTATTTATTAAAGGTATTACGCCACTGTATACAATTTAATGTTTTACGCTATTGGAAATGCATACGTTGAAAACAAAAAGTAAACTGCACTGACTGAAACTCTATAAATTGAATCAAACAGATTGAACACATCGATATGAAAATAAAAAGTTAAATCGCGAGGGTAGTCGACGAAAAGTTTAAATTTCCGGACGCGCTAGCTCGCGGGCGTCATTCTGTGATCGACACGCGGGCCGGGAGGACGTGTCGCGGAAATTAACTTTAACGTTCACGCGTATCAGATTGCCGTGATAGTGGAATAAAAAAATATGGTTTTCAATACACTATCGTGCCAATTGGATTGAAATACTGCAGCCTGCAACTACGGCCTTTTATTTTTATTTGGCTTGAAAATTTGTTTTGTTGAACTATATTACGATGTATACCTAGGTGAAAGTTAATTGAAAGTTATTAACTGGTTTTTGTTAGAAAAAAAAAATAACAGCGTCGCGGTAAAATCGAATAAGGTAATCTTCGCTTGGCAAAAATCTAGTCTGACTGGAGTTAGAGCGCCTTCAAATTTGTCGCTAAGTGCCGCGTGGCAGCAGCGCGACTGTCGTGCTGCTTTTTTAATCACACACATAACAATAACATGCATTAGAACTCCGTAATTTAACTGATTTATAGTTAGTAAGCAGTTTCCGACTAGCATACTTGTAGGCATAGAAATCGTATCGTATTTTTGCATATAAATAAGTAAAAATATGTGCAATTGTTACTAATAGAGACGCGATACTCTTAAGGTTTCCAATATACATTATGTCTTATGTCCCACATAACTAAGGTCATACTATTAGTTGAGCTCGTAACGTCGCCATGTACAGTCAACAATTGCAGTTGCATAGGAAAATTAACTTACAAAGTAACGTAAATTAATGGACCTTGCTAAAGTACGATTACGAAGCTGGTACAGATGCCAGCACAACAAGCTACGACAATCTGTAAAATTTCTTTAGTAGATTTTCAACTTTATTAATGAAGTGATTAGGATCAAGTTTGATTTGGAAAATTTGACAGTTTTGTCTGTACCTAGCAGGTGCACTAAAACAGTCAAAATTAATCTGCTTAATCTTTTCCTAACTATGTCGGGGTCAGCTTTAGTCTGCCACGGCATGGGAACGGGGTAATACGACGAACATCATCATCATCTGCCTAGCCTTTTCCGAACTATATTGGTGTCGGCTTCCCGTCAAACCGGATTCAGCTGAATACCAGTGTTTTACGTGGAGCGGCTGCCTACCAGACCTCCACAACCCATTAACTGGGTAACACGGTACTTCTTGTCAAGACTGGAGTCAGATTTACTGGCTTCTGAGAACCGGTAACGACTGCCAAAGATCTACATATGACAGCCGGGACCAACGGCTTAACGTGCTATCCGAGGCACGGAGGAAACTCGGTATGTTAAGATAGTCACCCATCCACAAAGCAACCTTAGCAAGCATTGCTTAACCTTAAAGATCAACCCGTGCAGATGTTATTATTTAGCCATGAGCTCCTCCTGAGGTAATACGACGATACACCTTGGCAAAACTGGTCGTCAGACTTTCGGCATCCTAACTACTCCTAAAGATTGTCAAAGATCTTGCTAACTTCAGTCGGTATCTACGGCTTGACGTGCTTTTCAGGCCACGGAGGTCTCCACAAGTGTTGTTGTACCTTGAAGATCTATTGCCGCTATAACAAAAAAAAAACCCGCCAAGTGCGAGTCGGACTCGCACACGAAGGGTTCTGTACCATAAAACGTAATTTTTATTATTTGTTGTAATAGCGGCAATAGAAATGCACAATCTGTGTTCAGCCGTCTACCTATTACGGTCCCTTTGGGCACAGAACCCTAAAAATAATTATATTAGAAATTAAAAGGGACTCCCATATATAAGAAACGTGTTTTTTTTTCGTTTTATGGTACGGAGCGCTTTCTGTGAGATTCCTTCTCAAAATCAGTATAAATTAGTTTCACTTTGTAAAATCACAACAAAATGCATTTCACTTTTGTTAACTCGTAAAACAGTGTGAAAATTCGCACAAAACGCTCGTCTTATTTATCTAACGATAATAAATTAGCGTTGTTAATACCCGTTACACTGGTATTATCATTTTGACAGCTGTGTAATCTATGTCATTACGGTGAACAAGATAGATATGTTTCACTTTTATTTAATTTTTTATATCACGTTATGGTTTTTTTTTTTTTTTGAACAAGCCCGCCACACATTCCCAACCACTGCAACTCCTGAAAGCCAGAATCAACAGTGGCGACCACCAGAAAAACGCCGAGCCAATGAAACCCGACGAGTCCCGGAGAAACGATTCAACTGTCTTGGATCCTGCAACGAAATTAATCAGAAAAGTACAGCGGAGGAGTAGGAAAAAAAAATCACGTTATGGTGATTTTTTTGTGTCGTAGTTATTTGGTAACAGATTAAATATCAGCATAAAATTCTTCCGTTACTGACTGAAACGAAACAACGGGTCTTAGAATGCTGAAATTTGGCATGTAGGTTCCTTTGGAAGACACTGGTTGACTGAATCGCTCAATCAAACACCAATTTTTTTTGGAACTAATTCTCGCTTATTTTCTGGCGGTCTGCCAAACCACAGAGAAAGTTTGAACAAGATATATAAACAGTAATATACAACAACAGTTGCTAATTTTTTCACATAAAAAAAACGGATAAACCATTCTCTTGCTTAATACAAATTAGTGCACAATTACTTACTCTCTATAATTGCACGCATTTTTCATCATTATTTCTGCACCCAAGCATAAATTGAAGACTCCCGGCAGTATACAAATCAGTGCAGAATTATTTGCTCACTGTTAAAATGTCACATAACTCGAAAATTAATTAATGTTGGAATTGCAGTGTACGCCGATGAACGACCGAATCGTTTCTTGGTTGCGAATTTATTGCAGATGAAATGATTTAGGGTGAAATGATGCTCAGCTTGGAAATAATTGAGCTATGTTCCGGCATTGTGCCAGGTTTCGCCCTTGATTAAGTCTTCGCCATTTCACTCGGCTGTGTACTATCAATGGTCGGTTTTTGGCTGCGAAACAGACTTTCGCAACATCTCGGGTTCATCTTTTTTTTAATGTTTTTTTTTTTTTTGTTGCAGGTTCGATGTATTTATTTAAAAGAAATATTGTTACAATGTTTAGAACAAATAATATCAGCAAAATTTTAATATGTATTCAAAGAAAATGTTAGGTACCTCTTTTATTCGTTTTTTAGGGTTCCGTACCAAAGGGTATCCAACGGAACCCTGTTACTAAGCCTCCGCTGTCCGTCTGTCCGTGCGTCTGTCTGTCAGCGGGATGATGTATCTCGGGAACCGTAATAGGTAGATAGTTGAAATTTTCACAGATTTTGTTTTTCTATTGCCGTTATAACAACAAATACTTGTGGTACGGAACCCTTCGTGTGCGAGTCCGACTCGCACTTGGCCGGTTTTATAGTACTCATTACATCAAATCAAAGAATTGTCACTGATAGCCAAGTTAGCGAAATAACGCATAAAAATATATCTACGTATTAATTACATCTCGTCATTTACAACAAGACAACATTATTCCGTCCGAAACTTTAACTAATGAGCGTCCAAATAAGATCTTTTCATACCATTTCAAATACTTTTCACCTTGACATCTCTAAAGAAACACTTTTTTTTTAAGAAAAAAGCTCCGACGCAGCGACGGCGAAATAAAGGGGAAGCTCCATTAAACTTTTGTAAAGGTTCCCAGTTTTGTCTCTTTTGTGAAAAATCTTAAAATTTCGCTTTATCATTTCTAGTGTTTCGCTTACACTTTGTATTGAAAAAAAAACGTTTCTGGATTATTGATTTCATGAATATTTTAAAAGTAAGATAGATAAAAGTTCCGTTGGCTTTGTCATTTTGAATATTTTCATCTCTTTAAGTTAGTTCTTTTTGATGGTACTACTAATGGAAAGAAAATATTATGTGTCTATATGTCAAGTGTCTACAGTAAGTTTTGATACCTAAATATGTAGGGAGATACCTATATAAATTCATAACTATTCAGTTCCTTTTGTCTTGATGTGTTAATTGTACCAGCTACTTTTCACATCTTACAAATAAGAATAACTTTTAAAAATAATACTTTTTTAATATAGCAGTTTGATAATAATGTCACTTTTATTGATAAAAATTGCATTGATATAACAACAAGCAGGTTTAACAAACATTTATTTTCCGATAAGTTCCAAATCAGTTTATGCAGCTGTTTAATTAAAGTATTTATAAATACAATTTATCATTGGCGGTTGCAAAACTCACTTTAATCCCGTATCTTAATGCCGCTCGTATGGCAAGCAAAACCTATTACAATATCATTTCAAATTCATTAATGATATTGTAATAGATTTTGCTTGAGTTATTGTCGACGCTGGTTATAACATGGCTGATTTTAAGCCTCAAAATTGTAAGATGGTAGTTGTAGGTTATTAATAACTGGAAGCATTTTTTTTTTTTTTAATCCTCGAAGGCGTTATTTAAGCAAGGGGTAAGGCAATTACCTATGTTTGTTTGTAAAAGCGCTGGTCTGGAAGACTGGAAGTACGGACCAGAGTACGAAAACCGTTCGGTGATAGATAACTACACTATTAAACAAGTATCATTCTCGTAAACTATTGTTTATCCCAAAAAATGCACGGTTTCTGTGCGAGAGAAAATATATTCTCTTTATAAATTGACAAAACCAATTATGTTTTAGACTGGCCTGTTGGTCTAGTGGTTAGTGACCCTGACTGCTATGCCAGAGGTTGTGGGTTCGATTCCCACCCAGGACAAATGTTTGTGTGATGAGCATGATCATTTGTTCTGTGTCTGGGTGTAGTTTATCTATAATATGTATGTATTTAGAAATATATAAGTATGTTTATCAGTTGTCTAGTACCCATAACACAAGCTCTGCTTAGCTTGGGACTAGATGGCGTTGTGTGATAGTTGTGTGGATTATTATTATTATTATTTCGTTTATTTATTCTTATTTACATACAAAGTATATTTTTAAATATATCTCTAAAAAAACATAAAAAAATACATTTAAAAATATAAAAGTAGTAGTCCGCCGGTGTCGGGAGCAGGGTCCAAGCTACCGGTGGTTAGGGCTCCAGAGAAAGGAACCTCCTCACAATACGAGCCGTATCGAGGAGTACTGCCTTCTGTATCAGGCCCTTTACCCAACCGCGTAACGCCAGCTTCGACAGATGTTCGTCGAAGCTTTTGGCCATCAGGCCATTGGCCGTAATGACTATCGGCACAATGATAGCTGAGTCCACATTCCACATGTCGACAACCTCGTGCGCTAAGTCGAGATACTTGATTTGTTTCTCTTTCTCGGCCTTCACGAGGTTCTCGTCATGCGGGATGGTAACATCAATTATCATTGTGCGGCGCGCTAATCGGTCTATCACCACTATATCAGGCTTATTGGCAACAATAGTCCTATCAGTGATGATAGACCGATCCCAGTACAACGTGACATGGTCATTTTCGAGAACTGGGTCGGGCACATACCTGTAATACGGTACCTCAGAATCCACAAGTTTATATTTCAAAGCAAGTTGCTGATGGATAATCCTGGCCACTTGGTTGTGCCTGTGCAAGTACTCGCCGTTAGCCAGACGAGAACAACCAGAGATAATATGTCTGATGGACTCACCCGGACGGTGGCATGCCCGACACACGTCCACCGTCCCATCCTTCATAATATGCCTCCGGTAGTTATTCGTCAAGATAACTTCATCCATAATCGCACAGACAAAACCTTCAGTTTCCCCGAAGAGATCACTGAAACGTAGCCAGGCCACGGACGCTGACAAATCTACATCAGACCCATGAAGAGCCCGATAGAAGCGCCCGTGAAGCTCCTTGCCTTTCTATACCTCCTTGCGGTCATCTGTGGTAAGTATCACAGGTTTGCGCCAGTTCTCCTTAGCCATGGACAACGGGGTGAGACCCTTGTCCACTGCGACCACATCTCGGTGCATACCCACATCAGCTGTGAGGAAATATTCTCTGAGACTGCACATCTCGCGGTTGTGGAGAGTCTTGGCGTTTAAAAAGCCTCGACCTCCACACTTTCGCGGAATGTACAGTCTCATCACCGACGATCGTGGGTGATGCATCCGGTTTGCGGTCAGCAGTGTACGTACTCTCCTATCCAGGGTGTCAAGCTCAGTTTGAGTCCATTTGAGTATGCCGAAAGAGTACATTAATACCGGCATGACCCAACCGTTGAAGGCGCGCACCTTATTTCCGCCCGACAAAAGGCTATTCAGAACCTTTTTCAGGCGGCCAAAGAAGCGTTCCTTCAACGATTGCTTCATGTCAGTAACATTATTGGGCATTAATGTTACTTCCGATATACCCAAATATTTATAGGTTTCGGTCGAGCTGAGTGATCTAACCTGTATGGAATCCGAGAGTTGAATTCTCTCAGATTCCATAATCTCCCCTTTCTTTACATGCATGACTGCACATTTGTCCACACCAAATTCCATCCTGATGGCACTACTGAAGGTTTCAGTCAACTTCAGTAGCTCCATCAGTCGCGAATTGTTGGGGGCAAAGAGTTTCAGATCATCCATGTAAAGAAGGTGAGATATGGCCTGACCACCTCTTCTCAACCGATAGCCTAGACCTGAACCCTCCAGCAATGTGCTTAGAGGATTCAGAGCTAAGCAAAACCAAAGCGGACTCAAACTATCGCCCTGAAATATTCCCCGTTTAATCCACACAGGTTCATCGTTCCCCTGAATTGGCCGACATCCTGGATAGCGAAGGACTGTTTTCCATTGCCTCATACATGACTCAAGAAAGGTGCGTAGAGTTGCATCTATTTTGTACAATTCCAACACCCTCATGAGCCATGTATGTGGCACAGAGTCGTAGGCCTTCTTGTAGTCTATCCAACATGTCGACAGATCCTTGCGGGATCGACGGACCTGTTGGCTTATAGCCATGTCTATGAGGAGAAGCTCCTTAGTGCCGCGGGACCTCTTCCTACATCCATTCTGAGAGGTGGACATAATTGAATTAGTCTCAATGTGTTCATTGATCTTCACTCTTAGAATGGATGTAAGAAGTTTACAGACCGTCGACAAACAAGTAATTGGTCTATAGTTCTTGGGTTCCGCGGGACTACCGGTCTTATGGAGCAGGTGGGGAACGCCAGTTGTTAGAAACTGTGGTAGCGACCCAGACTCTAAGGATGACTGGAATTGAGTTGCCAGGAGCGCGTGTGAGCTGCTATACCATTTGAGCCAGAAGTTATGCAGTCCATCCGGTCCTGGAGATTTCCAGTTCGGTAACGGACGGACTGCTTTGGCTACATCTAATGGGGTTATTATTATTATTTCCTTTATTGAACAAATTAACCTACAAATTACATTTTTAAATATTTGAAAAAAAGAATTATAAAAACATTTAAAAATATAATAAATAGTAGCCCACCGGTATCGGGAACAGGGTCCAAGCTACCGGCGGTCAGGGCTCCAGAGAGAGGAACCTCCTAACAATACGAGCCGTGTCCAGAAGTACCGCTTTCTGAATCAAGCCCTTGATCCAGCAGCCTAACGAGAGCCTCTTGAGGTATTGGTCGAGGCTCGTGGCTATTAAGCCATTGGCTGATACGACTATCGGTACAATGATTGCGGAATCCACATCCCACATGTCGACAACCTCGCGAGCCAAGTCAATATACTTGATTTGTTT
The DNA here is from genome assembly GCA_950371165.1 of Lacanobia oleracea. Classification (NCBI taxonomy): domain Eukaryota; kingdom Metazoa; phylum Arthropoda; class Insecta; order Lepidoptera; family Noctuidae; genus Lacanobia; species Lacanobia oleracea. The sequence goes on from OX493412.1 coordinate 14,806,704, forward strand.
ATCTTTCTCGGCATTCACGAGGTTCTCGTCATGTGGGACGGTTATGTCTACAATCATTGCACGCCTCTCGATTCGGTCCAACACCACTTTATCAGGCTTATTGGCAACAATAGTCCTGTCAGTGATGATGGACCGATCCCAGTACAATGTAATATTGCCATTATCGAGAACTATTATTATGAGAATTTATTATTATTATTATTACCTTCTTTCAGCTTGAATAGTAAAATTAAAAGAAAAGTTTGTAACACAAGCACGTCCTGCGTCAAAATTCTTCCGACGTCGACTACAAATTTTCCCCAGTCATAATTCAAATCCTAAATATACGAACGTCACAGCTGAAGATTTAATAATATCAAAAATGTACACTTCAAGACGATTTTGTTTATTAATATTTTTTATTACGCCATATTGTCTCCTAGCTATGATTTGTGAGACGCATTAAATTCCCGATAAATGGCCGCCAGTGTACGCTAACGTCTTTTGTTTTCAAGCGTCGAACTGCTATTTTAGTTTTGGCTATTAATAACTAGATGTCGCTAGCTTGGATTTGACTTTTATTGTCTCTGTAAGACAATAATTAAACGAAGTCGGGAGTTTTTAAGATTTGTCGGAGTTAGAACTGGAACTATGCTTCAACCTCCTCTTAAAACCTCCGATTTGTAAATATCGGAAGCCGAAGTCGAAACATCAATCGGAAGTTCTGACTTATCGGAGTCGGAGTCAAATCTTCATAACATCCCTAATTGTAGTATTGAAACAGATTATTGCTGTAATCATTTTTAATTAGGACAACGTTTATGATCGGTTCGAGGAAGACGTTTAAATCATTTATGAAATGGGCTATTAATGTGGCCCGAGGTGTAATTTAAAGGAAATGTCAAGTTAATCTTCTTTTGATAGGCTTTACAATTTTTATCGCAAGTGATTATTACTAAGCAAAGTTACTCTGTAGATACTTTTTAATACAATTAGTAAGTTTAGTTACGTACAGCCGCAAAAATCGATCTTCAAGGTTAAGCAACGCTTGCCAAGGTTGGTCTGTGGATGGGTGACCATCTTAACATACCGAGTTTCCTCCATGCCTCGGAAAGCACGTTAAGCCGTTGGTCCCGGCTGTCATTTGTAGATCTTTGGCAGTCGTTACGGGTAGTCAGAAGCCAGTAAATCTGACTCCAGTCTTGCCATGAAGTACCGTGTTACCCAATTAATGGGTTGTGGAGGTCTGGTAGGCAGCCGCTCCTCCGGACGGCGAGCATTGGGTGGCTCGCCGTCTGATCCAGAACCAGGCCCGGGTTCGGCGGCGCGCTGCGATCCCAACGCGCCTCAAGGACATGTCAGCACGGAAGACGGGGCCCACTAGGGCCAGTGCCTGCTGGGGCTGCAGACTTCGTTCGAAAGAGGCACCGTACCCTGGAACGCAAAGGGCACTAGGAGAAACACGGATGGGTTTTAGTCAATAAGAGTCTGACACTCCCTCCTGCTTCACCCAGAGCGGGAGGAGTCATTCTAAATTCAGCTTGACTGGAAGCCGACACCAATATAATTGGGTTTGAAAAAAGTGGACTATTGTTCCGAAAAAAACCTGTTATGGTATGTTACAAGCCGATGACTATCACTGCTTGACATAAGCTTATCCATGCGGCGTTGGATTATCTACGTAGTACGCTTTATGATTAACCGCTTATGTTTTGGATGTTACTATATTTACTACACTTGCAACGTAAAAAAATAAGCTATTAGAACTATTAACTACTTTGGATTCCTCCTTATTTTATTAGGGTTTTATTCAGCAAAGTATTTTTCACAAGCGATTGACAAATCTGTACTTATCTATACTAATAATATAAAGAGGTAATATTTGTGAATATGTGAGGTTGTAGGGGGTAATCTCTGGATCTAATGAACCGATTTTGAAAATCCTTTATCAGAAAACCACATTGTTTGTGAGTGTCGTAGGCTGGCACGGGTCAGCCAGTAGTTTATAAAGACTTAGTCTCTCTTTCTGCCGACAGAAGGAACTATCCGCCTAAATATCCTAATATTCCAAAACCTTACAACCCTAATCTCTTCAAAGTTCGAGTGAACAGTCTCCTTCTGGGTAAGCTCGCTCCATCGTAGACTTTGTCTCTGTCATCTCTGACATAGACTAGAGTCAAGAGCAAACCCATCACATCAAAAAACCTGATATATATAATTCTTTCGTTACCTTTTGAGTGAGTGAGTGAGTGAGTGAGTGAGTAACTGATTGACAGCCAACGCATAGCTGAAACTACTGGTCGTAGAAAGCTGAAATTTGGCATGTAGGTTCCTTGGAGAGTGTAGGGGAGCACTAAGAGAGGATTTCCCAAAATTCCTACGGGGACTGGGGAAAAACGGGATATGCGCGTACGAAGTCGCAGGCAGAAGCTAGTATAAATATAATGTGATAAATCAAAGTACAGGATATGAAAGTGCGCTGATCAGTTGGCATGTGACGAGACAATAGCGCTGGTTTTATTTAGTGGCGATATTTAGAGTGTGCCAAACGAAGTGGAGCGGAATGTCTTCGAGAGTCGGGTGGGGCAAGAGATGAGCGGGAACGGGGGCGGGCGAAGTGGCTTTCTTCACATACGAGGCTTTTCGAAAGAAAGTTTGTTCAAAGGAGGCAATCACGGAGTTCTCTTCTGACCAAAATTTTCTTCACTGATTAAGGCTACGCTGTCGGTTAGTTCCATAGGCTTCGTTTTATCACGGGATAATGCACGGTTCCTGCAATACGAAGCGCTGACAGTTTTTGAAATTGCTTGAGATCCAGTGATTGTTCTAATATACTCGTAGATCCTATATCACAAAACCTTATATTTTCTTAAAGCCTCCTTAGACCGGCTTGCACAAACCAAAGTTATCTTTCAACTCAAGAGTTAGATGCTAACTTGGAGTTGTTAGTAAATAACTGGAAACATTAGATCCCCAAAGATACTACTTAATCTTAGCCTGTTCTGTCTCAATTTTAAACGTAAAGGTCTGTATTTCGAATGTTTGTTTATCAATCAATCACGTTTCAACAACGGGACTGATTTGGAACACGGACTATCGCCATCGGACATAGTGTACACGTTTTTAGACTTGTAGGATATTCTTGTGGGATAATATCAAACACATACGCGGGTGAAGCCACTGCTAAAAGCAGGTCAATATAAATGAATCATTTTGCTTTCTCCACACCACTAGCCTCGCATTCTCTCATGTCACCCACCACAATATACAGGCGCATTGTTTTGTTTAATTACATTGTCTCTGTCACATTATTTTGATTATAATGTTCCGTCACTGATATAATGTTGCGTCCACTGCCAAACTAGTATTTGGAACGGCAAACTGAAAGATATAGGGGAATGCTGATAATTGTTAATTGTTGTACAGAAGTTATAGTTATTAGTTATGGCTACCACGCATTTGCATACGGATTGTAATAAAATTGATTAATATCACCAAGATAACATGTCCAAGTCCCAATACTCCCAATATAAAAAACACAAATACTTTGGGCAGTTACTAACATTTCATTTTAGTTCTACAGTAAACAGGGTGGTTGATAATTGATTGCGTTCCTTGAATTTTAACGATATTGAATTCGATAGCTTTCGTGCATATTCGGTTATTTTTGAGTTACTTATACCTTTTTTTTAAGATTTTTCAGACATATTCTGCTTCACGACCAAAATCGTAAATAAACTCCCCTTTGAATATTCAACTGGTACTTTTCGGATAGCTCATGAATGAATGAATCCCTCAAAAGACAATTCGATTCAAAAAAAAATAGCCGTGTCTTTGGAACTGTATAAATGTGAACTGTAAAAATCGCATACGCCTTTAACATGGACCACACAGCAAATCAAAACAGTGACGTTTTATTTACTCCCGTTGCCTCCATCGCATATGACGAATTGGACGATCGTTGCGGACATGCATTATTTTACTACTGATATATAGATACTGATGACGCATGTCAATAGTGTCGCTTACGCTTATGACTTGTGCCAAATTGTATATGTATATTTTTTTTTTTTTTCTTTTAGGCGTTGGACGTGAGAAATGATTGGTGTATCAGTGAATGTTTCATATACAAGTTTATTTATAATTTTGTAGCGAATTAAACGATTACCAGTCAATTTAAACTTTTTTTAAAATGTGGTCAGTTTTGGCTACATTATTAGACGTTGAGCTAGTAGTTGAATTAAGCTATACTTAATAAGAAAACCAGATCTATCCCCAAAGACCTATAACATAACTGTTTCAATGGCGACTGCTGAACATGACATCTTAATTGTCCAGTTCATAATTATTTAATAATTTCAGAGAAATAAGAGAATAATTTTTGAGTTCAAAAGCTGCAGCGTCAACTTACCGTCAGGAAATATAATTAAATAACGCCTAAGGTCAACTAACAATCTCTTGGAAGTCACAAAATCTTAGCGAAGTAATAACTAAAATGAGAGTTGTTGTCAAATTTGTTTCCCTCCCTTAACAATATGTTTCCCTGACTATATCATCACAAGCGGGTTATTGACCTATAAAACACCATATTATCAAAAAACCAACACTGCAATATCCAAAAAAAAATCACGAAAACAATTTCGTCTAACAATAACGAAACGATGAAAACTTCAGCAGTTATTAAATTACAGTATATTTTTACGAGCGCTTACACCTCGTTTGATAAATGGAGTTTTTATGAAAATAACTCTGTATCTCTTTGTTACAGGTAAGGAAATATGCAAGTTGGGGTCTTTTGAGCTTCGCGATAGCAGCCAGGGGTACCAGAAGGTTTAGTTTTAATATTAATATTATGCTCCGGGACGGAGGAGCTCGTGGCTAAATAATAACAGCCGCACGGGTCGATCTTGAAGGTTAAGCAACGCTTGCCAAGGTTGGTCTGTGGATGGGTGACCGTCTTAACATAACGAGTTTCCTCAGTGCCTCGGAAAGGACGTTAAGCCGTTGGTCTCGGCTGTCATTTGTAGATCTTTGGCAGTAGTTGCGAAATCTCAGAGGCCAGTAAATCTGACTCCAGTCTTGCCAAGACGTACCGTGTTACCCAGTTAATGGGTTGTGGAGGTCTGGTGGGCGGCCGCTCCACGTAAAAACACTGGTATTCAGCTGAATCCGGTTTGACTGGAAGCCGACCCCAGTGTAGTTGGGAAAAGGCTAGGGAGATGATGATTATACTCCGGGACTGGCCCAGAAAGAGGGGGCGAGTCGACCTGGACGCGTACCGCGAGATCTGGTACGAGGTGTCGGGAAGGACTTTACAGTTCACACTTTTTTTACAGTTTTGCTAGCAAAAGGTGTGATATCGACAGAAAAGGATAGAGATATATTGCTGGCCTTTGTCTAGTAGTAGGAGAGTATGAGCTGACCAAATGAAAAAGATGTACTATCTTTTTGAAAATGTCTTTTAAAATGTCTTTTAAATCGGGCCAATATTGGAGGAGGAAACAGGAGAAAGCCAAACGTCCTCAAAGACGAACCTTACCGTACCTTCTACCATTTGTTCCTTTCCTCATTTCCCTCAGACGCGCTCGGCGTCTCCGTAAATCATAGCGTTTCATCCTGACGCTGCATTCAGCAGACACGTCATACATTCTGACACACAGTTGCAATTACACGGGTGTTCATTTTGACCTGTTTTACTTTAGAATTTGTCTGTTTGCTTAGTTATGTCATCTTGTTGTTTAACTCCTCAACATTTTTTTAAAGACGAAGCTTGCCTTATCTTTTACCATATCTTATTTTACCTGTTTCACTTAAGACTTCATCTGTTTGCTTAGTAATATCAACTTGTTGTTAAATTCTCCAACAGTTTCTTAAAGACGAACCTTTCCTCACCTTCTATAACTTCTTTCTCTGCCTCATTTTCCTGAGAGGCGCTCGGCGTCGCCGTAAATCATAGCGTTTCATCCTGACGCTGCATTCAGCGGACATGCCATGTTACATTCTGATACACAGTTATAAGACACCGGTGTTCATTTTGTCTTGACTTACTTAAGAATTTGTCTGTTTGCTTAGTAATGAGATGGTTTGAGAGTTAATTTTTGAAGCTGGTACAAAACCTAACTAATGCTACTATAACTTTCGGTCTGCTGAGTTACTTACCCCTATGACTACCAGAGGATTTGATCCAGAGCTAATGAATTGATAAGTCAGTTGTTAATCAAACTGACGTTCAAATGATATCTGAATGTTTTGGCAGTCTTTTGGAATTATTATCTATAGGTGATAGACCAAAAATCCTCAAATAAATTATTGCATTGGCTCAGCAATTATTAAGAAAAAAACTGTGTTGTGTATAGTATGTTTGAATGCGTATAATTATCTGGTGAAAGATACCCGCAGTTGAACATTACCCTCTCCTAAGCGTTGCTGACCCGCGCAGCTTCGTCTGCGTCATATTTTTCATTGATGCTCCGCTCCTATTGGTCTTAGCGTTATGTTTTAGAGCCTATATTCGTTCTCAATAAATAATTTTAACTCAGTATTTTTCAATTCAAACCAGGAGTTCCGAATATTAGCGCGTTCAACCAAACAAACTCTACAGCTTTACAATATTAGAATAGATATTAATCACCACTCGTATAATAGGCTTGCTGATCCATAAGCGAAATGTTAATTAGATTAAATTCCTTAAATAGACTAGACGAGAATAGGTTATCTTTGAGTTCGTGTTCGTTTACATAATTAATGATTTAGATGAACTGTTTATTCAAACATACCTACTACTTTGATCCATCTTTATGATTTCTTTCTTTTCTTCGAGGTCAAACATTCATATAGGGTTACAATTTTGATTTAAAAACAATATAAACTGACGATTTATATTAATAAGCGAAACAACTTAAATTTTGCTTGGTTCTGAAAAATCTGTCTTTAAGTTTTGCATTTTTGTCTTATTATGGAAATATGATTGCGTAACAGCGACTACCTGACTACCTAGCTACAACCTGGGAGTCTTTAAATCAAGAGTGAATAGGTTATTTCTAGGCAAGCGTGCTCCATCTTTGACCACATCCTCGCTTACCATCAGGTGAGATAGTGGTCAAACGCGTGCCTATCAATAGTAAAAAAAAAAAAGCGGCTGCAAAATTACAAATCTATACTAATATATAAAGCTGAAGATTATGTTTGTTTGTTTGTTTACTTGAACGCGCTAATCTCAGGAACTACTGGTCCGTATTGAAAAATTATTTCAATGTTAGATAGCCCATTTATTGAGGAAAGCTATAGGCTAAAATAACATCACGCTATGACCAATATGAGCGGAGCAGTAATGAAAATGGTGACGCAGACGAAGTTGCGCGGGTCAATTAGTCTTAAATAATATTTAATTATTTCTACAAAATATTACTTACTAAATATCAGAGTTCATAGCCAAATCCCATATTTCGCAAACTACATTAAACATACCTTTAGCTAAATTAACTCCAAGGTTACGAGCAAAAACACTATCAACTAAATTAGAGCTAAATTGTAAGAAATAAATTAATAAATAACCTAATTTAGTTCAAACTACTGGCCTTGCCTACAAAGTAGCGAGCTTCAAATCTGTCACTTTGACATACGATAATCGTCTCTATCTTCTTCGAAATAGCGATCAATTCTGTTTCGTAAATAAATTCTACTTTGTGTATAATAAAATGGGGAGTTATGAAGACAGGCTGTATTATCGCTATGGCGTTTATTGGATATATATACTGGGATATTTCTATCAAAGCTGAAAGAGATTAGATTTTTTCAATCCTGAGCTATAGATTGTTGATAAATATTTGCAGTAAACAGTTCAGTCTACGGCCTGAGCTAATATTGAAAGTGTACTCAATCTCCGATACAGTATTAATGAAAGGGAAACAAAAAAAAACAACCGAATGAGAATCTCAATGTAATAATGTTTTTGTAAATCATTTAGTTGTAACAAACATAAAAGAACATCTTTATTAATTTGAAATCTAATAAAAAAATCTTGAGAAGCACAATATGTTCACTCATTCTTTATCAGTGCCATAAATAACATAAATGATCATACCACGATATACAAACAACCAATTTTATTTTCAACACCACAATCACATATTACTTTCTAGCACCAACTCTAATCACGCATTGCAAGCAGCCCCATCAAATAATATATCCGAACCATTCAAACTGGGGAATACATCACTAGCTGTCAAACATACCAACAATGCCACTTCTTTAGGATCCAACATCTTTCCGTCAAACGCTGATTCTTGCAAAGTACTGTTGATTTGATCCCTCAGTTCTGGATGATGCACGATTACTTTCGCCAAAATATTCGTCTTTGAAGGTCCAGGGCTTATGCAATTTATCCTTACGCCTTTAGGGGCCAATTCAAACGCAGCTTGTTTTGAAAACATTTGTAAAGCCGCCTTCGATATGGCGTATCCCAAAATTCCAGGTGTCGACCGTTTTGACATCGAAGATCCTATATTTATAATATTTCCTTTCGTTTTCACTAAGTGTGGTAACACTAACTGCGACAAATGGTATGGCACTCGGAAGTTCAAGTTCATCAGGTCGTCTATTGTCTCCATACTGCTGTCGGACAGAAATGATAAAGCCATTTTGCCGGCACTGTTAACTAGTATATCTACTCTTCCGTAAGTTTCCACTGTTTTATTGACCACGGCTTCGCAAGCACCTTCATGGGCTAAGTCTACTGGTATGAATAACGGAACTACGTTGTTCACTGCTACACATTTGTTCACAGTCTCCAAAAGCCTTACTTCATCTCTTCCAATTATACATAGTGCAGCTCCGAATCTGGCAAAAGCTATCGCTGTTTCAGCTCCAATTCCAGAACTGGCACCTGTTACTATTGCCACTTTTCCTGTTAAGTCTATATTATCCATGTCGGTGACTTACTCTTCAAATGTTTTCAGTTCTCTTCTTGATTTAAAATTGCTTTCGTGAACTACTCTTCTATTACTTTTATCGGGTTTTATATTTTATTTATAATCGAATACACGTCTGTGTATGACGGTGGATGGATAAATACTGATAACATTATCAACGTTTATCACTCGTTGCTGTGTTACATTGTTTACTTGTGCGCGAGTTATAACAGTTTATGTATTTTATTACCTTGATAAGAATTTATGTAATTTTGTGTTTATCTTTGTGCACATGTGTGTGTTGTGTATCACGCGATTTTGATAGCTAGTCAAAATAGTCGTCATTTCACTTATCTAAATCCACGAATGGATTCGTGACCTTGCTTTAATTCTTTATTTAGATTTCTCACATATTTGAATCAACCATACATTCTGTTTGTTAATATTGACATTTTCGAATTGTTAATTTTAGCTCAAAACAGACTTACAGACATACAGACAAAACCTTAATGACGGATATGAAGAAGATTTAACCAACGTATTTTCACATATAACCCCAAAACTAGTCTGAAGAGAGACACCAACCTTTCCATGACCTTTAACACACACGAAAATTGAAAGCCCCGTTTCGTATCATACAAAATGTGAGGTATGATTCCAACATTTGTGAAGGCCAAGATTTTTTGCCTGAAAATAACCTGAAACTACGCGACCGCGAACAGAGGGGCTTACAAACAATGCTGAGGTTTTCATCAGCAGCACATGTGAAGATTTTTGTTGTTTTTACAAGTGAATATAGGCTTCGTATTGTTTGTGAAAGTACCTGCTTTCATATTGAATGTTGCAGGAATATGGGATGGCTTGATTTTGGCTGAGTTTCTATTGCTTGGCACTTGACAACAACTTTCTATGTTATCATGTTCTTGACCTGCAGGCCAAAATTTGTTCTTAAAACCGGCCAACGTTGAAAGTTTCAACTGTCTCCCTATTACGGTTCATGAGATACAGCCCGCTGACAGACAGACGGACAGGCGGACGGACGTACAGACCGGACAGACGGATGGACGGACAGCAGCGGAGGCTTAGAAATTGGGTTCCGTTGGTTACTCTATGGGTTCGAAAACCTAAAAATACAAGGGAACCAAAAATAGTAACACGACCCCTTTTACACAAACTTAATTTCCCTTGTGTTGATTTACCTTACACTAGCTTTTATCCCAGCTAAGCTTCATAGGCGTATTCCACAGGAACCATGCATATATCTGTATTAAAATCATGATACAGCAAATGTAATTTTCTGTTCCTTTATAAATTGTTACCTCAAATCTGTATCGTACTTCAATTATGGTGTACAATAAAGTATAATATTCTATCCATCATTCTAACTAATCTACGACTGTCGAGTTAATTGATGTTCACTAAAGTCATCACCACGTTCAAGTTCAAGTATAGTTATGAGATAATAACGCTATGACCTTCAGTCGTATTAACTTAAAAATCACATGTTTATGAATCAACAATCATACAACAACAAGTTGACCAAGTACATATGTTGCTACTCAAACATGAACTCAACTAACGTTACACAAATTAGTAGACTACAGAAGTTCGACTCTATTTAACGAGCGAAAACGCACTCACACATAGACACGCTTCACGTATAGCGAGTGCAAGCGCACTTACGACCGGCATTTGCTTGAGATCACCTTTCGTACGCGTCTATGTGTGCGTGCCCCTGTCTTCGCTCGCTCTATGGAGCCGGCCTTCTGTATTAAATTATGCTCGTAATGTCACAAGATTCACTAAATCACTACAGAATTTCGACCCAATTCAATGAGCGAATTCGCACTCAAACATAGACACACTTCACGTACAGTGAGTGCAAGCGCACTGGCGACCGGTATTTCTTTGAGATTGTTGTCGTACGAATGCGTCTTGCGTGCGTGCGGCTGTCAACACTCGCTCTATGGAGCCGGCCTTCTGAACTAACCTATGGTATTACGTCACAACAAGTTTCCGTCATCACAATAATATTATTGTACAGGTTTTCCTCATTCGGATATACTTACTTACTTAACCTGTTTGCGATCTATTTTTATATAGTTGGTTTTAAATATGTGTAGACGTTATTCATGTTACTATGACGTAATGATGAAGTAAATGTTTTGCAAAAAAACATATTCGGAGCTCCTTCAGGAATAAACTTTTAATTGAATTTATGAATTAGATCGAAACACGAAAAAAAAAACAACAATTTTGATAGATTACAAAACAGCGCAATGATGTATTTAAAATTTTAATTAATCAATCAATTTATTTAAAACATTTCCGTTACTGGTGACTGACAACATACAAACGAAACTACTGGCCGTAGAAAGCTGAAAGTTGGCATGTAGGTTCCTTGGGGAATGAAAGGGAGCACTAAGAGAGGATTTGCGAAATTATTCGAACGGGAACGGGAAATAACGGGATAAACGCGTATGAAGTCGCAGACAAAACCCAGTATATGACGTATTGAATCGTTCACATCCGAAACAATTTAAGCATTGTATTCAAAATCAGCTATTTTGCTGTCAATGTCAGTAGGCAATTACCAATATTTGGGTGACTTCCAATGGACGTCAATTAAAACGAAATTAGTTTCAAAATACGAGTTTTTACTCCATTAAGTTTTATCGTTATATAATTTTGTTGCTTACCGATCTGTTACATTTATATTTTCGATAAAATCTGTAGTATTACAGCATTTGCGACAACTTCATTCAACTTTAACCATTTCTTAATTCGAAACTATTTGGTTTATACAGTCATAAACTGTTTATCACTTAGGAATGCCATCAAATCGAATATTTGTTTTTGTATTTTGTCACTTCATCATGTTGGTTCTTGTGTTTAACACTTGGTCACTAATTACTACCAGACGCAGCTCCATCAACCACCAAATTAGCACCATTAAGATTAGGACTTGTATCACTCGCGACGAATAAAATCATCCTAGCTACCTCCTCCGGCTCGATTATCACATTATTAGGTACTGTTTGAGCAAGTTTCTCATATGCATGAGGCATATCATCTTCTGGCACATTCAGGTTTGATAAAATATTCGTTCTCGTCAATCCTGGACGAACAGCATTCATCCTTATACCTTCAGTTACTAATTCCAAAGCACCAGCTTTCGTAAATCTCTGCAAAGCATCTCTGACCATCGCGAAATGTAGGAAACCAGGTCTGACCCGACCTGGAGCACTAAAAACATTCACAATATTGCCTTTAGTTCTTCTTAAATGCGGGGTACACAACTGAGTCATTTTGTAAGGCACTCGTAAATTCAGAGCTACTAGATCATCAAAAACATCCATAGTCGTATCAAAGAGTGAAGTAACACTTGCTTTTCCAGCGCAATTCACAAGAATATCTATTCTTTTGAACGCCTGCACAGTCTTTCTGACGACTTCATCGCAATTTCCGTCGATTGTCAGGTCGTAGAGGAGACATAGGGGTCGTATTCCTTTCGCGGCTTCACACTGGTTCGCTACGGCATGTAATCTTGTTTCATTTCGTCCGACTAGCGCGAGTGTCGCTCCATGTTGTGAAAACAATTTGGCAGTGGCTGCCCCGATGCCGGAACTGGCACCGGTTACGATAGCGATTTTGCCGGTAAAATCCATGCCGCGGTACCGATCCTGATGGTGGCCGCCGTCTGACTGTCGACGTGACTCGTTCAGGCTTCGAATATTAGCAAACTGGTTTCTACTGTTGATATAGTTTCGAGTTCTCAAAGTTTTTATTATTCTTCAACAATTTTTTTTTACTTCGACAGGATTTTTTTCTTATTCAATTTTTCATTACGTTTTACTGAGTCATCGTAAACAAGTGTATGCAGATATTAATTTTATTATTCAGGGAGTTTCTCAGGAGAACAAGTTTTTACACGAAACCATTCTGTTTTCGGATTAATTCGATCCGTGAACACTGTTCACTTGAAATGCAAAAGGCTTTAAACACAGAGAAATTAACATTTAAATAAAGGATTCAGGAAATCTGCATATTTAATTTCAATACACAGGACTTTTACGTAATGGTTGAGAAATTTCGGTCCGTATATACAATACATCATTAAGTATTAACATTAACGCGTAAATTAATTTTTCATGTACCTAGGTACATACGTTTTCATCCTTGTATCATGTAAAAAATGTATTGATATTACATATTCCTTTTATATATTGACTTGAGATTGCTTCAGCGCAATCAAATATTTCCAAACAGTACAGTGAAAGAACGAATATTTTTCTTCTGTTCTTTTTCATGTGTAATTTGTATGTGTACGCCCTGTCTTCAATTTTTCTCAGTTTTGCACTCCCCTTTATTCGAACAACTGATAGATCAGTCTTTATCCCTTTTAATTTCCAACTACGCAGATTCCCACATAGGTTCTAAAAACATGTTGTTTGAAATACCATTACCCAGTCTAAAACTCACTTCCCCACCATATAGCTTTCCGCAGTTTCCACATTGTTAGTGTTCTAACTTTTGGGAGCGGACATGAGTTCAGGAAAGTTCTGGAAACATAGGGAAAAGTACAAAGTTAAATACACTGAAATGCGTTAAACTGCATGTGAAATAACAACTGTAGGACCTATTGTTTTTGTGTAAGACCTTCCCTTTGGAGAGGTCAATAATGACTACAGTTTTGTCGAAGCCTCAATGTTTATAATGGTCTCATTATCATCAATAACAAATTGCCTGTCATTGATCAGGTTAAGTATTCATCTGCCTAGCCTTTTCCCAACCAGATTGGGGTCGGCTTCCAGTCAAACCGGATTCAGCTGAATACCAGTGTTTTACGTGGAGCGGCTGCCTACCAGACCTCCGCAACCCATTAACTGGGTAACACGGTACTTCTTGGCAAGACTGGAGTCAGATTTACTGGCTTCTGACAATCCGTAACGGCTGCCAAAGGTCTACAAATGACAGCCGGGACCAACAGCTTAACGTGCTTTCCGAGGCACGGAGGAAACTCGGTATGTTAAGACGGTCACCCATCCACAGACCAACCTTGGCAAGCGTTGCTTAACCTTTAAGATCGACCCGTGCGGCGGTTATTATCTAGCCACGAGCTCCTCAGTTTAGGTTAAGTATTACATAGCCTAAAACTTGTACATACTTAATTTGTATCGCCATGATTACCCATTTTTGATTCTTGTTCTTCATCGTTATGTGATTCTAAATTGCTTATTGTGCAAAAACGATGCTTTGCAAAATTATTGTGTTTTTGTTCGTGTTGTTTTGTACTTTTTGGAGACTAATATATTTATTTACTGGTTGACCCGCGCAATTCGTCTGCGTCACAATTTTCAATACTGTTCCGTTCCTATTGGTCTTGGCGTAATAATATATAGCCTTCCTCGATAAATGGGCTATCTAACACTTAAAGAATTTTTCAAGTCGGTCCAGTAGTTCCGGAGATTAGCGATTTACTTCTTTACGTTCATAAATTTGCCAAAGTGACCATTTTTTCATTGTATCGTCATTTCATCCGAAAAACGTTCACTTCTGGACATCGCTTTATTATTATTCTCATACTTGGTTTCATTCAAAACTTTGACAACCGCAGCTCGGCTCAGACAACACCTGAGCTCAGAATCCATGTTAGTGACGTAGACACGTCCTTCACCTCGTCGCGAGTTAATAACACAGAAGCCTGCCAGTCATCGTGATTATGTCTGTATTTCAGATTATCTAAATATAGGATCTTGGACCCGTATGTTCTTAGGTAGCTTTTTCCCGCCGCTCCGCTCGCGTGGCCTTTCTTAGAAGAGTCGTGGATTTTTCCGGGATAAAATTAGGAGTTAAGGGATTTGTTAATATTTTAGCTTCGAATCAAAGAACGTATTTTCTAAATCAGTTCATATGTTTCGGTGATTATCGCCTATAAGCAAACAAACAATTTTTCCTTGTTGTAGTTTATGAAAAATAAAATCAGCTGCTCCTACTTTTTGTCGATTTCGAAAAAAAAATGTACTGATTGGCAATTTTTTTTTTTTATATTTTAACATTTGATTCCATAGCTGTTTAAGTTGATTTTGTCAGTAGTACTTTCACATCCAGAAAGATTGCCGCAGAAGTAAAAGTCACACTGTAAATGAGACAAATAACATTTTTCTATTACCTGTTGTTCTTTTATCCATTATTCGCAACAGAACAACACCTTTGGTCCCTGAGCCCAGTAATTGATCCTTCTGGAGTACTAGGAAAAACAAAAACCGGCCAAGTGCGAGTCGGACTCGCCTATCAAGGGTTCCGTACTTTGTAGCTACAAATTAATTTAAACAGACTTTTCTTTTTATTATTTAATTACAAATGTATAGTTTTCAGACTTTTCCGTATACTTGTAGTAAGACAGTATTACTTGCCAAATTTCATAGTTCTAGGTTAACGGGTAATACCCTATACATTTTGATTCCCTTGAAAGTGTCGAAATGTACGTTTGTTGCTATATAAAAGACCGTATCTTTTTTACGGTAACTTAGAAGTTTAATTTTTTGACAGCTGCAATTGTAAGGGACCATAGACTTTAGTTTACGGTTTTAATTTCCGAGATCAACCGTCTTGACAGACAGACGGACGGACAACAAAGTGATCCCATAAGGGTTCCGTTTTTAAATTTTTACCTTTTGAGGTACGAAACCCTAAAAACATCCAGGTAACTGCGTCCTTCAATTCGACCATAGTCAATAACACATCAGACTGCCAGTCATGATGATTATGACCATATTCCAAACCATTGAAGTTTGGACCCTAATAGTCATCGTTGGAATCTCCACTGGCCATTTTTGTAGATAAAGTTCTATTTTTAACTTCGTTTTCCTCATGGTAATGTATTTTATTTCTTGTGATAAAATTGGGCTTCGCTTTGATACTATAATTAAGCTTGTTTAGGGTTCCGTACCACTAAAGGAAAAAACGGGACCCTTATAGGATCACTTTGTTGTCCGTCCGTCTGTCTGTCAAAACCAGACTATACTCAGGTATATGGTCCCTTGCAGCTATGAAAAAATCAATCTTCTTAGTCAACGTTTAACAAAGATACCGCAAAAAAAGTATATTTCGACACTCTTAGGAAATCGAAAATGTATAGAATATTTCCCGTTGTACTTAGTGGCTCGACCGTGAACGCATTCATTTTAAAATTTGATGGTAATAAAATCCATTTATACTATTTTATACCACTAATTAGAAATATACACCTCTCAATTATCCTAGTTATTTATAAAAAAAAAAACTAGCTGGTATTGTAGCTATAGATGGTAATGAAATCCTTTTAATTTATTCTATTTTATACCACTAATTAGAAATTGTATATCTCTCAATTATCCCAGATCATAGGTCGTGTAGGGAAGCTTCCTTCCTAACACGACCACGCTAAAATTCTAGCTGGCATATACAGGCTTATAGGCAGCAAATGTTTTAATGCTTTTCTAACAATTTACCAGTAATGAAATTAGGAGTAAATAAAAAAATGGTTTTATCAACTGCCAGCTGGAATTTTAGCGTGGTCGTCTAGGATAGTCTATCTAGGATAATTGAGAGGTATAAAACATATAATTAGTGGTATAAAATAGTGTACATTAAAAAGATTTTATTACCATCAAAAGTTATAATGAATGCGTTCATGGTCGTGCTACGAAGTACAACACTTTCCCGTTGACCTAGAACTATGAAATTTGGCTAGTAATACCGTCTTATATACAACTACCTATAAGGAAAAAACTAAAAACTATAGATTTGTAATTAAATCATAAAAAATATATTTTATTGTCTTTAATTAAAGTAATTTGTAGCTACAAATTTGTACGGAACTCTAGATGGCCGAGTCCGACTTGGCCGTTTTTTTTTTCTTATTTCAAACTTCGGACTTTAAAATTTGTATCTGTAGTTCATATTATGTCCAGAGTCCAAATAGTTTTGGGATTTCCTTTCGTGCTAACTGTGTATAATTAGTAGAATTTGCGTGACTAGACAAAATATTCTTCAACTGCTTGTTCTTTGAGAAGCCGTAATATCTTTCGACAACCAGTAGCAGGAAAGTTTACATATTCGTATTCATAACCAAATATTTTTGGGTTTAAGATAGCCTTTCATAGGACTTTCTGTCTCCTTGACAGTTCAAAAGTACCTGATAAATGGTTCGAGTTACATATTTCATCAAAACTTGACCATTTTTCAAATACAACGCTATCTCAATTAATCCCTACAGCTACAGTAACAGTATTTTATCTTCCAATAGCAGTGGCCCAGTAATAAATCAGCATGTATTGCTGAGCGCGCGTATTGTGACGTAATATCCTCTAAACCGACCGGGAATTTATGGCTTCAATATTGACAGCTAGTTTTGTTTTTACTGTAATCGCTCGGGGTTGAAATTAATCTGTATGGAAAATGTTGAGGAGAATATATAAATAATATAGAAAGAGTAGTTTGACTGAAGGAATACTTCGGCAGTAAGAAACAATGGCCATCAGTGGACGTGTTTCAGCTGATATATATGATGAAGAAACTGGAAACCTGGCAGTGAACAGGCTTCTTCTGGGTAAGCTCACTCCATCGTAGACTTTGTCTCTGTCACCTCTGACATAGACTAGAGTCCAAGATCAAACCCATCTCAAGTAAAAAAAACTTGGGACTACCTACAGTGCTGGCAACAGGTATCGCCGTATTTTGGTTACTTCTAAGATTTAGGTAACCGCTACCATTTCACTACCGTTAAACTATCACTGGCAGTAACCGCCCTATAAAAATAATTTTTTTTTTTTTTTTTTACTATTCATAGGCACGCGTTTGACCACTATCTCACCTGGTGGTAAGCGAGGATGTGGTCGAAGATGGAGCACGCTTGCCTAGAAATAACCTATTCACTCTTGATTTAAAGACTCCCAGGTCAGGTAAATACTCGTTGTTTTCTACCTGCAAAAAAACACATAAAATTACAGCTGACACTTCAAAAACTGCTCTAAAATAATATCTAAATGTCCCATCGAAACATTGTACTAACAAAAGACCCAACGGCAAACATCGCAAAACTGCAAGCGACATACCAGAATCACATCCGTCCCCACTTGCGGGCAGAAACCGCGGAGTTTGCACTTCCCCGTTGTTGGGCAACGCCGTATGAGGCCGAAATGCGCCCATTAGAGGCCAGCGAGGCTAAATTTCAAGGCTTTAGAGTCCATATTTGTGCGACTTTAACGCTGCAGAGAGAGAGTTTTGGAGTTCCTTTGGGTTCTTTATGTAAAGATGAGAATTTTAAGTTGTGGTTGGTTTAAAATTCAACTTTGTTTTTTCTTTAAGTTGCTTTATGTAGGACTTTACATGCAAGGAAATAGTGTCAGATTGCTAAATAATGGCTACAGCATGGAATATACAACTTACACCTTATAACATACTCGTTATAACTTACACCATATAACGTACCTACAGAAAAGATAGATGAAGATAACATGGCTGTAGGTATTTGTATATACTCATATTTATTACAATTACTTCATTTTACACTTTTCCCATTTCATTATTAGCACAGGACAACCATTCGGTTGTTGCCTTTGTGGCTAAGATGTTATTTTGTTCTGACCCTAGTATTTTTTAGTTTGAAGCACTTTGTGGAAATGTAAATCCAAAAATAAATATTACAAACGTCGTGCCTATTTCTGCCACCAAAGATATTCGCTTAGAATAAGTATGACTACTGAAATTACAACACAACACAATGTGGAACTTGACTACTTTGACTGGCAGGTGCACTCAAAATAAAAATATTAGAGTGACCAAAACCAAGTGACATGTGACAAAAATAACATTAAGTATTTTTTGCGAATAAAAATTGTGAAAATGTATATTTTGGGAAGCGGCGACAAAAAAACGTCCGCCATTTTGCTTGTCACAGCTGCTGCAATTATGTTAATTTGCTTCATTAATTACTCAGCTTTTCATTTAATTACGTTGATACAAAATACGTACTGTTCAAGTTATAATTTCGTTATGGTTAAATAAACGTTTACTGCAGCAGCGTTCTCTGTAAAACCCAACATCATACCTACACTGCGATCGCCAACCCGCCTGCCAAGCGTGGCGATTATGGTAAACCCCCCCTTTTGGGGGAGGCCTATGTCCAGCAGTGGACGTCTTTCGGCTTTTATGATCATGAAACGTTAACTAGATTTTTATTATTATTGATAGACGCGCGTTTGACCACAATTTCACCTGATGGTAAGCGATGATGTGGTCGAAGATGTAGCACGCTTGCCTAGAAGTAACCTATTCACTCTTAACTAAAAGACCCTCAGGTTGTAGCGATCAGGAAAGAGACTCGGATTTCAGTTTTGATTATGCGGGAGCGGGATGTCCTCCATGTACCGGAAGATGATGTCAAAAGGATATTCATTCAAAATATCAAGACAATAGGCAATTAACATTCTTCAGCTGTGTTAACGCTGACGTAAAATAATTGCTTACAAGCATTCCTTCAATTCTTGTTATGACGTGTTATGATGTGTGACGGCCCGACAGTCTTGAACAATTACGTGTGGTTGACTTTACACTGTCAAATGACGCTGAGTACAAGGTCCATCATGGACTTACAGCTGCTTATATTTATCGAACGATATCGTTTTTTAAGAAACCACAAATAGAAGGAAAACGTAATTCCCATCCTCAACATCTCCTTGCCCTACATTACATTTACTTCTCCCACCGATCCCTTCAACCGTCACCCAAAATATAATTTGAAAAAATAGACTGATGTTCTCTCTAAAGCCTACCTAGTTCGAAAAACAATTCCCTATGTACCAAAAACCGATGCAAAACTAAGTCATTTCAGTATTTCCCCCACGATCTGTAACTACGTGTCCATAATCAAAATTCATCAGGCGAGCGATAGAATTACGCGACTGGCGGCCATTTTGTTCCTCTCTCATTTTCCCGCGCATACTTAGCTACAAAAAGTTGACGGTGAAGTTTCATTGTCGAAAAGTTGAAACCTTTTTTCTTTGGGACTTAAATGTGGGACAGTAATTATGGATGTCAGAAGGCAAAAGGTGCAAATTTTTTTTTTTAGATAGTCCTAGATGTAGTGCCGCGTTAAGCTCCTATTCATTATCCAACATTTTCGTGTCTGAACAGCGGTATCAGAGGTGAGTATCAAATTACGTCAAACGTAAGACATTTATGTTGTGTGCAATAAAGTTCACTTTGTGAGGTTTGTCACTCAGAGAAACTCGATATCGAAATGGTTATTTACAGAATAGACTAGCTAAACAACAAAAAAAGTCCATCGGCAATTTATTCGATGTATATACAATGGATTCATTTTCACCCCTCCGAAACTTCACTTACCTTCCTGCCTAATTGATTTATGAAGTCGCCACATTCTTCTATCCCAAAATAGCTCTTTTCCTACATATTTCTGTGGAAACAAGCGACCCGATTATTTAATATTGCCCCCATTATGTATTAATTGTTTTGAGTTGTTACCCCGAGGGCACTTAATTTTGACCCTAATAGGGATGGGATGAACGTTCGAATGGTGGACTACATTAGACTTTGTTTTCAAGTATTTTTTTATTTTATTTATTGCTTGATATTTTGGGTTTTGTAATTTACTTACTTGTTTGTTCTCTTACCTATTGTACTGTATTTTGGTCTAGCTGTATTATTGAATCTTTGGTTATTCTTGTTATTAGCTATTTTTGAATTTTCGCTAAGATCATCTTACGTAAGCTAGGCACAAAAGAAAACAGTGCCATTCTATGTACCTATTAAAGAAGTTCAATAACTTCTAATTTGTTGCCAAGGAAGTTGCTTAGTATCTAGGTATCTCAAAAAGGAAATGTGATGACCCTGAATAATAAAACTTTTCTCTAAAGTGACGAGCACAACTTTGTTCTAAATACCTATGAAGCCATGCTAATACCTATCTTATAACTTGAAGTCAAAAAGTGGGTCAAAAGGTAATTTATCTAATAACAGTTTTCTTGCCACCCCGTCGCCATGTTAATTCGTTTAAAACATAATTATTTGCGACGAACTCCGCAAATAAATTAAACTTCGCAATTTGTATGCAAAACTCGGTGACAAAGTTGTTAATTTTGTTATTCATGTTTATTGTTTATTACTTTTCGTTAAATAATGTGATAAATTTTGTTTATTTACGGAATAAATTGTATAATTCTGTATGCGATTGTCGCGAAATCACAACAACACAATCATAACGATCGTCAAATATAAATTGTTTTAAAATGAAAAGGATTATGAAAGAGAATGGCTACTGAGGATGGTTAATGACCAAAGAAATGATGGGCAGACAGTGGAAAAGATAATATGGCTAGAACAGGGGGGACATCTAATAGAAAAATATCGAACAAGTCATGTAGCGAAGTCCCGAAATAAATTGTAAAAATATCGATAAAAACCATGTCGTAAAACATCGATTTAAGATCCACTTCTTCTCGGCAATTTTAGTTTGCAGACACGGAAAAATATTTTCAGCCACAACTGCCTAGAAACGTCTATTTCTGGCCGAACATGTAGTTACGAGACCTTCTCTAAAACAGGGCAATTTGGTTGCTAGGAAGGCAAAAAGTTTACCGTTCCGACTCTTTGAGGGCTCGCGAAATTACCCCTGTGATTATCATGCTTAACCCTCATAGGGGTAGTTGTTTAATTGTGCAAGATATGGGGCTATTTAAGTGCGTGTATTCACGTTTTTCAGTGCAAGTTTTTTGTACAAGTTTTAGGCTATGTAATACGTAACCTGATCTGAGGAGCTCGTGGCTAAATAATAACAGCCGCACGGGTCGATCTTGAAGGTTAAGCAACGCTTGCCAAGGTTGGTCTGTGGATGGGTGACCGTCTTAACATAACGAATTTCCTCCGTGCCTCGGAAAGCACGTTAAGCCGTTGGTCCCGGCTGTCATTTATAGATCTGTGGCAGTCGTTACGGATAGTCAGGATTGGCAGAAGCCAGTAAAATCTGACTCCAGTCTTGCCAAGATGTACCGTGTTACCCAGTTAATGGGTTATGGAGGTCTGGTAGGCAGCCGCTCCACGTAAAACACTGGTATTCAGCTGAATCCGGTTTGACTGGAAGCCGACCTCAATGTAGTTGGGAAAAGGCTAGACAGATGATGATGATTCACGTTTTTCAGCACTCTGTGTCGTACGCGAATTAATTTGTGTCTTTGGAGAAGTACCTCATCATCATTAGATCAGTCGGAAGTCGTACAGTCGTCAGAGGCCAAGCGGCAGTGTCCCAAAACGACATTTTTTGTACTAGTACCTGCGTGTTGCCAGTGATGACATAAAATACCTCTGAAACATATTCGCCCACAATGGGCATCATCCGAAGACCGGAAGTCATACAAAGACCTAAGTCGTGGCTTGTTTACCAGGAAATCAATCTTAATATTAAAATTCTTCCGTTTCTTACTGATTGAGTGACTGACAGACAAAACACAGCCGAAACTACTGGCCGTAGAATACTGAAATTCGGTATGTAGGTTCCTTGGGGAGAGAAGGGGGACTACTAAGAGAGGATTTACCTAAATTCTTACGGGAACGGGAAGAAACGGATATGCGTTTACGAAGTCTCGGGCAAAGGCTAGTATCCTATATTATACCTAGTTCACGACATGATTCACTTGAGTTCTGCATTATACTCAAATTCGTTCACCCGTCGGAGAGCGATTGATTACAACACTCACGTACACTTTCACAAAGGTATAGTATCAGTCGAACTATAAATCATATACGAATTTCTTGACTTCTGATTCGGTAAGCCGACTTCGCCAAACTTGAAACAAGGCTAGGAATTTAGGATCAAGAAGGGTTTGAGAGATGGTCCTATTTGTAACTTTTTCGTTCCTAAATCTGAACTTTGTCATATTATTCTTTTAAAAGAGCTTTTATTTGTAGTTACGAAATATTAGGTATTTGAATTTCGTTCTACTTATCGTATTGTTAGGCATTATACCAAAAGAATAGCTTAATATTCACAGTCTCACGGGCCGGTCTTCAAGGCTAAGCAACTCTTGCCGCGGTAGGCAGGTGGATGGGGGCCGTCCATTACATTCCGTACTTCGGAAAGCACATTAAGCCGTCGGTCCTGGCTGTCATTAAAGTCAGAAGCCAAGAAACCCTACATCAGTCGTACCAAGGGATATTCTGTACTCCGTCGTTGTTAAACATTTTATGCGTCTTGTCTTTTTTCTACGTTTTGGGAATTATAAATATAAGACAATTCGTCAGAAAATCTAGGAATCGCTGAATTAATAAACGGGTTGTGTTGCTCTGAAATATCAAAGAAACGACATTTAAAGTTTATTAATTAACTTGTCGATTCCTCTCTCTCACTGAACTACAATATAATAATTATTTACTTTTATTTAAACATTCTTCCATATTAGACACCTTCTGTTTTATCTACTGCCATGACACTGACCATTAGGTATAATGTCAGAAGCGCCATCTATTCATAATCAAGTGTAACCTGACCTGTTTTATCTACAAACAAATAACTTGAAGAAATCTAATTTCTTTATATAAATATTAAATCTAGTCAAATGCCTTGGTACCTAATTGCGCAGGTGACCATAAGGTACATTAATCTTCACTGTTCCACAAAGATCTTATATCTAGGTAGATATAAGGTCTTTGTGGTCTTTACAGTAGGTAGGTACCTACTGTAAAACTACAAAGACATCATTAAAACACAGACGCTTCACTTACTTTTATTTCTTCCTATTCATTGTTATTCCACCAAGACATGACGTAAACGAAGTTAAGTAGACTCTCAGTTATCTTCAAGCTCGTGATCTCGATTGGTGAGCAGCATCCCAAGTGGAGGCATACTAAAAATGTTGCCGTTAAAGCTAGTAAAAGCCACTTGTGGCTAGGACGTGTGGCTAGGACGTGTGGCGACTCCAGATGAGGATTTTACAAGCTTTATTTTATAGCACTCGTGTGTAAATATATGTAGGTCAGTTTCAAATGTTATGATCACCTAACATAAGCAGGAAAGTCTTATAATTCAACTAACATGCTCTCGTATTTTTTTCTAAAGTATGGAGAAATTGGCGCTTATTTTATTACACGTACAAGGCACAGCATAACATAGAAAAATTAATGATTACGTATGTCTACGATCTTTTCATAATCTACCATTATTATGGTTCGAAATACAATAAGAAAGTACTCTAAGCAACTAAAAACTACAAGTCTGCTTAACTCGTCGCCACTTCCTATTGATTAAATAGACAGAAACTTACTTACACAAGTATACGAACAGTACACGAATAGGGTACTTGACTAGATTTTTAAAAATTTCATTTCTCAAAACCAAGACGGCAGACAAGACGCAGTCAAAAAAATTTTTATTTCAGCGTTTTAAAATCTGTAATAAACATAGACAGCACTAATTGTGTGACGTCACTCACAAGTCCCGCCATATTGAATTGAAGCCATCCAGTACCAGGTATATTTTTTGTGACAAGGATAAAAGAATAACTTTAAAAGTGTATAACTTCTGTTTTTCGACCATTTTCATTTATTTTTTCACAAATCGTAATGTTTCAAACGCATCTGCCATGTTGTCACGAAAATTACAAGCACAACCAATCTTGACACCAGTTAAAATACTATGTCGAATTACTACAAAATAAGAGGGTAGTTATCAGTAATTAATGACATTCTATTTGAAAAGACTTAAATAAATTCTTACTTTAAATTCTTACTTCCATTTCTAATAAGCCAACATGTCCCAAAACTAGTTCCCAGTGATTTATACCAAAAACAACAATAGAAGGAATTTGAATACGTTTTACAACTAATTACAGTCGAGTCGGTAATTTATATTTGTTTGATATTTATTGAGGGTAGGTCGACAAGGTTGTAACCGTACCGCCTTCAGAATTTCCATTGGCTTCAGTTGTATCGTTGACTTCCGAAATGCTAATGGGAATATTTTTGGGTGATTTAGATTCTAACTATTTGTGGATTAAAGTTTTCATATTAATTATGTTATTATGGCTATTATGAATTGATGGTATTTGGGTGAAAGGTCCCGTGAATTATTTCTGTATTGTTAAAAGTGGGTCAATCGAGATTCTCCGATTAGGCAACGGAAATTAAATAGCTTTTTCAGATATTTAGTCTAAATATCAGTTAGGGGAGGCCTAAGACCAGTGGTTCACGTTTTACGGCTGAAATTGTATGAATGAAACGAGTACCTAAGCAAAACAAAACGATTAATGCGGACGTCATCATAAATTTATATGTAGCGCATTTTTTTACATTTTAATTGATATGATAGGCTTCCTATTGATCACAATCTCATCTGATGGAAAGCAATGTTGTGACGACGATGGGCAGGCTTGCCTAGAAGTAACTCATTGAAGTATCAATTCTTGATTTAGAGACTCCCAGGTTGTAAACATAGACTACGGCAGGGTATTACCTTAGCTATATACCTACGCACTATGAAAGTATTTCGAAATCGTGGGTGAGATGTCGAAAAAGATGCTTTAAATTAATCTCAATGTCACAAATGTACCTTAATTGACCTTCAACACTAAAACCCGCAAACTACGAGTAAACTACATCTTCAAATCCTAGAACCAGAACCAAGCTTCCACACACATCCATTCTACCCTTCAAGCAGCTTGAATGCTTTAAAATCACCGCTTCATTCAGCTGTTGGCTAAACAAACTAAAATCTTGCACATTCAGCTCTTTCGCTTATGTTCCACGGCAAACATGGGAGAGGCAGCGATTTTGTGCTTGTGAGATCAAAAGAGGGCGGGGTGACAACTTAATGACGGCGGTTGGGACAGTCCGGGTACTTTTTTTTAAGGTTGGTCATGTTAAACTTTTTTATCTATGCTTCAACTTAAAGACGAGGTCTTTTCGCCTGGTTAGTTCTGTTTTTTTAACTAATTGATTAGATTTGCTATTCATTTTTATTTTGTGTATCCCAGCAGTTTTCGTTTTTTATAGGTTAAAGTACTCATCCAATATCAAAAAATCTTCTTTACTCTGCTCCTGAGGTATAGTCGAGTGGAAGAAATTACAATTGAATTTTTACTACAAGTTACCAATAAAATCCGTGGATTTGGTTTTTAATTTTGAATTTAACTTTCCTCTCTCTCCAACAAAAATCTAGAGCGTCCTTCAAAGCTGACCCGTGACCTGTTAACAGAGCCAATTGTTATTCCCTTCTAAAATGAAATATTTAAGTTCAAATCGTTGTAAAATCTTCCACTTGAATCCTTTGAGTTAAGTGCTGCTGACACGTGGAAGGGTTCCAACTTCCAAGTGCTGATGGATTCAATGGAATTGTAATTCCTATTGTTTGTAGCTACCCATTTTCATCTGTTGTTCTTATTTCGAGACGCCTTGAATTTATTGGATAAATGTTGGAATCGAAAGTAAGCTTTCATTGTTTTGTATATGGCTATGGTCGACGCCAAAAAACGTGCAATAAAGTACATTGATTTTTTCCTAATATCCCTTCGTTGATACTTAAACAATAAATTATGAACTGTTTTCATTAATTGAAAACGTAAATAATCACGACAGAAGTCGATTCAGGACAGCTTTGTCATTATTTCTGTTTTTAAAGCTTTTATTTAACTTGCCCAATGATTAATTTAGTTTTTATACGCGTTTGTACATAATTTCGTGTTAATTAGTGGATATAGTTAGTTAAGTATTTATTATAGCAGCTGTAAAAATCTATAAAAATGAATAAATCAAACTTGTTGGTATTTTGAAATTCAATAAATATATTATGTGGTCGTATGGTAGACGTCAGATACCCGTGCAATAACCCTATTGCACGGGTATCTGACGTCTACCATAGCTGCCAGCGGTTTCGCCCATGTGAAAGTCGAAAATTATGCCACGCTAATACTTCTATATTATAGAATATCAGGAAAGGCAGCGGAGCGGTCTTGGTGATCATCATCCATAATGGGCATGTTATATCAGGATCGTTGAAATAATACCAAGTTTGTGATTAATAACTGTCACTCGTTTTATTCGATTACACTTGTACACAAAATATACGGTGGAATACGCAATGATACTGGATTACGAGCCAATAGGTTAGCACGCGTGCATCTCGTGCGCGATCTGTCAAACGAATGCCAGATTGCCAGCTTTCACGGCGTAGGCGCACTATCCACTTGCTACCCTATTCAGGGTTACCCGCTCATATTTAAATATTTGACCAATTTAAATAAATTACCATTTTAATTAAGAATTTAACAATTACTACTATTCGAAAAGATTACACCATCAGTTTGTTCAGAAATTTGTTAATTGTTAACGTAACTTAAATGTTGGATTCTCCTTTAATGTAGCTGCGCGCCGTCATATTTTTTTTTCTATAGGGATTTAGAATTTAGAATTACTTGAATTTAGACTTATTTTTTGGTAACGTCTTGCTTGGCGGAAATAAACGCTTTTTCTTTCTACTTCTTTAATTTTCTTCTTAAACTGTATTTACCTAAGTAGTTTAGCGTTTTCGCATTTCATGCAATCCATAAAAAATGTTTTACCTTTTGCACGAAAATGTATTGATGGATGTTTTTTGATAGAAAAATAAATGTTTTGTTACAATTCAGGACATAGTCTGCCCGGTTGTCGAGTTATTTCAAATCCGTTTAGATAGACTAACATATATTTTGTCATAAAAGTAGGATTAATGCTAGCCATGGTATAAATTCGCAGCTATCCAAAAACTGTCTCACCTCAAACATGGTCACCAAACAAAAACACTTTACTTGACCGTGTTTATTTACACAAACCTTGAGAGTGTCCCTTTTTGAACCAACATCTCCAGTGTCCGAGATTTCTTTCAGCACAACTTGGTGACACTAAGACACTCGTTGCGAAACATTTGGGTCTCGTGTAGCTCCGAGCGAGTTTTTGCTAACTCTTTGATACCTCACGCAACACCCTCTTTTGGTATACTTTTTGGCTCTTTTAGGCACTCTGAGGCACTAAGGACTCTTTGGGAATAGTTAGTGCCAATCTCACGGAAAAAGAGGGTGTCTCACAGATGGTGGTTTGGAATGAGGTCAGTGTTCCACTGATGAGAAGTCACTAACTTTGATCAGATTTCGAAATTTGGATCAGGCTGCGTAGACGTTCCGCACGAACCGGGATTTCTGATTGGTCGTTAAGGCTGCTCTCACGAAAAAAGCTTAAAAACAGCGAGCAAATGAAGCAGCTTTTCGTCGGCCAAATATTTGGTAATTTACATTATGAAACGTAATTTGGTTTAGCCAAAATTTATCTATCGGTATCACATAATAAAAAAAAACCACTAAATCACCTCCTAATCGTTGAGATGGAACCATTTTACTCCTTCGTTTTTTTATCAAAAGAGTATAAAAAAAATATTTACTGCTTTGCAGTACAAACAAAAATGATTTGGTTTTGTTATTTTTTAAAAACATACATATATTATTTTATTATAATATATTAATGCGGATATCGGAGTGGTGCGTAGAGGGGTAGTTAGCTCCGCCAAAATGCACAAGGTCATTGGCATGAGTACAAGCATTACAGCATCAGCAGGCACGCTCGACGCGACAATGCGACAACGGTGCTATGACTATTTCCATGAATTAACTGTCCGTAGTTTAGAGGACTTCTTCCAGCAGTGGAACAAAATGGGCTAGAAACATGGTACATTTTTTATGAAAATTGGTAAGAGTACCGTTTACCGCATCGCACCTGCCTGAAAAAAAAAAGAAACCGAAGAAGAATACCTTGAGCTACGAACTCAAAATCTTCATAGTCACTTCAACTAACTTTAAAAAAGATTTGGAATCTAAACGCACTTTCAACCGCTAAACAAGGCAGTTCTTCTTTCCTTTAAAGAACTTTCTTTACTGACAGCAGATACTTACCTGTTGTGAGAGATCATAGGTACCTACTTCGAGAGCCAATTAGTGGTCCATTGTACAAGGATGATTTAAGGGGCAATTAACAAACTATTCACGATAAGAGGACTCGAAAAGTGGAATATTCCGCCGAAAAGGGGATCACGACCTAAGGTTGTTTATTGTGAATATACCTATGCTGAACTTTGACGTGGAAAAAACCTGCCTTTATAAAACCGGATGGTATTGTTATTGAATTATTAAACATCTGTAGACCGAAATATTGAAGATTCCATACATCTGCCTAGCCTTTTCCCAATTATATTGGGGTCGGCTTCCAGTCAAGCCGGATTTAGCTGAATACCAGTATTTTACGAGGAGCAGCTGCCTACCAGACCTCCACAAGCCATTAACTGGGTAACACGGTACTTCATGGCAAGACTGTGTCCGATTTACTGGCTTCTGACTATCCGTAACGACTGCCAAAGATCTACAAATGACAGCCGGGACCAACAGCTTAACGTGCTTTCTGAGGTACGGAGGAAACTCGGTATGTTAAGATGGTCACCCATCCACAGACCAACCTTGGCAAGCGTTGCTTAACCTTGAAGATCGACCCGTGCGGCTGTTATTATCCAGCCACGAGCTCCTCGTTGAAGATTCCAATTTAAACAGCACAAAGGTACGGTAGGGTAGGGTACGGTAGGTAAGGTAGGTTTAAGTACAAGAATCTAGATTTGACGTCAAACATTTTTGCTAGGTACTGAAATGGTTCAGGGGGTCTTTAAAGGCCACTTTTTAGGAGAATCATAGTAGCATCATAATATTAATCACGCAACAATCTGTCAAATTTCATTTTCATCTTTATCGCTAACGCATTAGGTTCAAGGTTGATTGGGAAAATTTGACAGTGACGGGTAGCGTGATGTGCTTTCTGATTCTGCTAAAGTGGCCTTCTTTCTCACACTAGTTTTTTGGCTTACATTTTTTTATTTTCTATGATTGTTTTTGTACGCGGGTTTCATGAATGAGCTAAATAAATTTTAATCAACTTCTTCTTCATCTCCTTCTTCTTCTTCTTTAACAACGGATACTTTTTTTCACTAGCCCAAGCACAGTATTTGTCCCGTTGTCCGTCCGTTGTCTGTCTGTCAGCGGGCTGTATCTCAAGAACCGTAATAGGTTGATAATTGAAATCAAATAATAAAATTTAAGTATTATGGTTCGGAACCCTTCGTGTGAGAGAGAGTCCGACTCGCACTTAGCCGGTTTTTTCACTACGATGGTACAGTAAAAATTTTCCAGCAATGTGACGTCATCGTCACGCGTGTTTTTAACGCACCGCCTCGTCTTAATTTTTTGTTGAAGTTTTTCGTCGGTATTTACTGAGAAATTACATTTGAAAAATAGGTAGTAATCTACATGTTATGGTCCGTAATTTGGTTAAGCCAGAATGTATGTGTATCACATAATAAGAAAAAAATCACCAAATCACCTCCAAACCGTTGAGATGAAACCATTTTACTTCTTCAGTTTTTAACAAAGACTAAAAAAAAACTACTGCTTTGCAATACAAACGAAAAAAAATGGTTTTGTTACTTTTTAAAAATATGTATTATTTATAGTATAAAAAAATAAAAACACGGGTAGCGGAGTGGCGCGTAGAGGTGTAGTTAGCTCCGTTTGTATGTACAAGGCCATTGGCATGTGTACAAACCTTGAATACGCAGCAACAAACTCACATTTTACATAAACCATTATACCATAGATTAGTGCAGTAATATATCTTGTCTGTAAGCATGTGCGGGCGCTGTGAGGGCGCGCTCGTATCTCCTGATAATTTATTAGATTATCTCCAGTAGGGAGATTAAAAATGTGCCAGGAATTAATGGCTAATTGTTTGTATGTTTACCACCGTTGCCCGTTATGCGTGAGAGCTTTCATTAAATCATTGTTCGTAAGGATTCCATTTTTTTTTCTAGTAAAAAATATAGTCTACGAGTATGTTACTCAGGGATAATGTAGCTTTCTAATGGTGAAAGAATCTTTAAAATCAGTCCAGTAGTTTTTGAGTATTCATTACATTACATTTCATACATTTTCGTAACAAACATACAAAAATGTTTCCAGCCTCATTTCTTTTCAAGTAAACACCCTGTACTCAAAGCGACCCAGGCTGGGTTTCTGAATTGAGTGATTAAAGTTCAGAATGTGTCAACAAACCCTACTTTAATGGCCAATATTTACAGGCTGAAGTAGAATTTGAAAAATTATTCAAATTCTTTAAATACATTCAGAAATCGGAGATCGGAAATCTATCGTAAATAGATTGAACTGTAAATGTTTGCCCTACTAAAATATCAGCCTGTTTCAAACTTCAGAAACCTTTTCTCCTTGTCATATAAATGTGTCACATAATTTATATTTTTATATATAATTAATATGTATTAGTTACGTTAGTATAATCTATTTTTAGTTTTTCACCTTCTGTCTCTTTACACACTGTGTCTACATTTCTTATCCCACTTTTCTGTCGCAGATCTGTTTGAAGAAGTGCTTTGTGCTCTTTTCACTGTATACAATTTTCTTTTTTAAGTATATTTTGTCTACATGTATATGTCTCAGTCCTAGCAGCGAGACCCTTAAATGCTGTTTTTGCAAGTTTTTTTTTTTTTACTAAAGATAGGCACGCGTTTGGCCACTATCTCACCTGATGGTAAGCGATGATGTGGTCGAAGATGGAGCACGCTTGCCTAGAAGTAACCTATTCACTCTTGACTTAAAGACTCCCAGGTTGTAGCTATCAGGAAACACAGACTGGCAGGGAATTCCACTCCTTAGCTGTACGTATTATGAATGTGTTCCCAAAACATAAAAACTTCCATAGTTGTGTTCTGTGTTGTAATTATCTATACTAATATATAAAGCTGAAGAGCTTGTTTGTTTGCTTGAACGCGCGAAGGAACTACTACTGGTCTGATTTGAAAAATTCTTTCAGTTTTAGATAGCCCATTTATCGAGGATGGCTATAGGCTATATATCATCACGCTAAGACCGATAGGGCCGGAGCAATAATGAAAATTGTGACGCAGACTAAGTTGCGCGGGTCAACTAGTACTAATATATAAAGCTGAAGAGTTTGTTTATTTGTTTGCTTGAACGCGCTAATCTCAGTAACTACTGGTCCGATTTGAAAAATTATTTCAGTGTTGTCGAGGAATGCTATAGGCTATATATCATCATGCTAAGACCATTAGGGGCGGAGCAGTAATGAAAATTGTGACACAGACGAAGTTGCGCGGGTCAACTAGTTTCGTATTTGCTAATAATAAATCAGTGGTCCTGTGGTCACTGTTGTTGCGGTGTGTCGAATTAGTAAGTACCGTTTTGTGTTGTGTGTGATAGCAATATTGTGATTGCGTTTGGACCGCATCAATGGACTTGCGGTTGCAAACTCCCAATCATGGCCGCTGGACGTGTTTGGTTTTTGTTCTAAAATTACGCTGGCTTTTGTTTATAGCTTTAGGTACCTACTAATTTTTTTCAAGGAATCTAGCCCTTTAAACTTAGTTCGATTTCGAGCAGTAAGTCCTTAGTGGTTAGTGGAATGGTCTATACGTTCGATCTTGTTCGAATGAATGTAAGAACCGGCCAAGTGCGAGTCGGACTCGCACACGAAGAGTTCCTTACCATAAACCTTAACTTTTATTATTTGTTGTTATAGCGGCAATAGAAATTCACAATCTGAAAATTTCGACTATCTACTTATAACGGTTCTGGAGATACAGCCCTCTGACAGACAGACGGACGGACGGGCAGCGGAGGCTTAGTAATAGGGTTCCGTTGGTTACCCTTTGGGTACGGAACCCTAAAACGTCGAGCATTTGCGCACTTTTGGACTTAAGTAGCATTAAACCATAATATCTTGTACGTGTGTTTGTCGTCTGTAGATATCAGGCGTCGGTCGTCCTAATACCTTTACGTATAGTGATCATTGCGTGAATGCACGATCGTCGCGTTCATTTGTACGGCAAACCCGGTCGCGCGTGTTAGGATGATGCATCATTTTTATAACATATTCTATTAATTTAAAAGATCAGTTGCTGTTACTTATTTCAACCAAACAAAACATGTATAAGTGCAGCTAACTTAGGTGAGAACATTTTCTAATATTTGAGATGACGGATTTCAGTACTTACAAAATTCCACTCCTTAGCTGTACGTATTATGAATGTGTTCCCAAAACATAAAAACTTCCATAGTTGTGTTCTGTGTTGTAATTATCTATACTAATATATAAAGCTGAAGAGCTTGTTTGTTTGCTTGAACGCGCGAAGGAACTACTACTGGTCTGATTTGAAAAATTCTTTCAGTTTTAGATAGCCCATTTATCGAGGATGGCTATAGGCTATATATCATCACGCTAAGACCGATAGGGCCGGAGCAATAATGAAAATTGTGACGCAGACTAAGTTGCGCGGGTCAACTAGTACTAATATATAAAGCTGAAGAGTTTGTTTATTTGTTTGCTTGAACGCGCTAATCTCAGTAACTACTGGTCCGATTTGAAAAATTATTTCAGTGTTGTCGAGGAATGCTATAGGCTATATATCATCATGCTAAGACCATTAGGGGCGGAGCAGTAATGAAAATTGTGACACAGACGAAGTTGCGCGGGTCAACTAGTTTCGTATTTGCTAATAATAAATCAGTGGTCCTGTGGTCACTGTTGTTGCGGTGTGTCGAATTAGTAAGTACCGTTTTGTGTTGTGTGTGATAGCAATATTGTGATTGCGTTTGGACCGCATCAATGGACTTGCGGTTGCAAACTCCCAATCATGGCCGCTGGACGTGTTTGGTTTTTGTTCTAAAATTACGCTGGCTTTTGTTTATAGCTTTAGGTACCTACTAATTTTTTTCAAGGAATCTAGCCCTTTAAACTTAGTTCGATTTCGAGCAGTAAGTCCTTAGTGGTTAGTGGAATGGTCTATACGTTCGATCTTGTTCGAATGAATGTAAGAACCGGCCAAGTGCGAGTCGGACTCGCACACGAAGAGTTCCTTACCATAAACCTTAACTTTTATTATTTGTTGTTATAGCGGCAATAGAAATTCACAATCTGAAAATTTCGACTATCTACTTATAACGGTTCTGGAGATACAGCCCTCTGACAGACAGACGGACGGACGGGCAGCGGAGGCTTAGTAATAGGGTTCCGTTGGTTACCCTTTGGGTACGGAACCCTAAAACGTCGAGCATTTGCGCACTTTTGGACTTAAGTAGCATTAAACCATAATATCTTGTACGTGTGTTTGTCGTCTGTAGATATCAGGCGTCGGTCGTCCTAATACCTTTACGTATAGTGATCATTGCGTGAATGCACGATCGTCGCGTTCATTTGTACGGCAAACCCGGTCGCGCGTGTTAGGATGATGCATCATTTTTATAACATATTCTATTAATTTAAAAGATCAGTTGCTGTTACTTATTTCAACCAAACAAAACATGTATAAGTGCAGCTAACTTAGGTGAGAACATTTTCTAATATTTGAGATGACGGATTTCAGTACTTACAAAATGAATTTAACAGGCCTTTATAAAGATTTTCACAAAATAAATTATCCTGCGCACCCTTAAAATGACGTCATTATACACGAAACCTAAGTGCGTGTCCAGACCGCGCGAAATTTATGCGTTTGTCGCGCGTCACGGCGTTTCCGCTGCGGATAGACGGACGGCCGGCTAATGTGCGTCCCGCGGATAATTTACGAGACACACGCGATTTGCCAGCTTAATTATATGTTGTGGTCGCATAATTAGTGTGGTAAGTGCTTTATAAAGTGATTACAGATTTTTTTGCGACCTTATTTGCCACAACGGGGACGAAATCTTAGTGACTGTGATTTCGTTATCTGTGTTGATTGCCAGTCATTTTTGTAACGTCTGTACTGTATTGAAATTGTCCATGTGTACGAGTATACTGCGTTGAAAGATTTTTCCAGGATGAAAAGTAACCTATGCCATGGCCCTCTTCGATAGTGTGGCTTATATCATACAGCAATGTTTAGAGCTTAGCAGTGGTCGTATGCCACCTGCTAAGCTCGGAACTCGTGGCTAAATAATAACAGCCGCACGGGTCGATCTTCAAGGTTAAGCAACGCTTGCCAAGGTTGGTCTGTGGATGGGTGACCATCTTAATATAGCGAGTTTCCTCCGTGCCTCGGAAAGCACGTTAAGCCGTTGGTCCCGGCTGTCATTTGTAGATCTTTGGCAGTCGTTACGGATAGTCAGAAGCCAGTAAATCTAACTCCAGTCTTGCCATGAAGTACCGTGTTACCCAGTTACTGGGTTTTGGAGGTCTGGTAGGCAGCCGCTCCGCGTAAAATACTGGTATTCAGCTAAATCCGGTTTGACTGGAAGCCGACCCCAATATAGTTGGGAAAAGGCTAGGCAGATGATGATGAGTGGTCGTATGCCACCTATCCTAACAAAACAGTACCTATATTGTAACGGTAGTAAGCGATTATAAGCTTTAGCGGCCTTTTGCTTCGTCGTAGTCGGTTAACAATATAACATTTTGTACTCTTAATATTCGTATTGATGCACGGGAGGTATTATTATCTACATGCTTTTGCTTGCGACTTCGTACGCGCATATCCCATTTTTCCCGTTCACGTTGAAGTTTCGGGCAATCCTACACGCCAGAAGGAACCTACATGCCAAATTTCAGCTTTCTACGACAAGTATTTTCGGCTGTGCGTTGTCTGACAGTCACTCAGTCACTCAATCACTCAGTAACGGAATACTACTCATCGTCTGCCTAGCCTTTTCCCAATTATATTGGGGTTGGCTTCTAGTCAAACCGGATTCAACTGAATACCAGTATTTTACATGGAGCGGCTGCCTACCAGACCTTCACACAACCCATTAACTGGGGAATACGGTACTTCTTGGTAGGACTGGAGTCAGATTTACTGGCTTCTGACAATCCGTAATGACTGCCAAAGATCTACAAATTACAGCCGGGACCAACGGCTTAACGTGCTTCCTGAGGCACGGAGGAAACTCGTTATTTTAAGATGGTCACCCATCCACAGACCAACCATGGCAAGCGTTGCTTAACCTTGAATATCGACCCGTGCGGCTGTTATTATTTAGCCACGAGCTCCTCATGTAACGGAATACTACTAATATTATAAATGCGAATGTTTGTGAGGATTGATGGATGGATGTTTGTTACTCTTTCACGTCAGAACGCCTAGAAGGATGACACATAGATAGATTATAGTCTGGATTATCAAATGTGCTACTTTTTATTCCGGGAGTACCTATGTTCGCTCGGGATCAAGCGGGCGAAGCCAGAGGCAGAAGCGAGTTTGATATATACAGAATTATTCCCCATCAAAACCCGAAATAATCAACAAAATAGCCTTCTTTAGAACCAGTCCATCTACCTCCATTTGTAAAATTTTAATAAATACAACAGCACGCGTTTGAAACGTTCATACAATATATCTCGACTAACATATTCCGACAGAATGCTACAATATTTCATCGCACATGTTACAAGATGTTTGTTCAAAGAGAAATCCTTTAAAATGTTGTTTTAATCTTGTTAATGGAAGAGTTGGGGAGCTATAGGGTGTGGATAGATAGGAGAGTGAAGACAAAGTCGAAGTTATGCATGGTAACATTCTTGAGTAATATTCAACTCATAATTTATTGAAAAAAGGAAATGTATGAAAATGTCAGCGTGAAAAATAAATGATATGGCAAGACATTTTGTAGCTTCCATGATGGAAAAAAGAGAATTGTCGAATTGACATTTTGCTATAGTGGCGTTGTTAACGACTATTAGAACGTTTTTAAAAACAACTTTAAGGGCGGATTTCATCAATGCAACAGAACGAGATCAGCGTATAAACCACGTTTACGAGCTGTTACTTTTATTATTTTCTTTGGAATGTTGACACTGACAGCTTTTGAACGTACGACAGTTTAGATGTAAGTACTGGTTCATTGGTGAAATCCGCTCTAAGTCATTTTCACACCAGCCTTGCCAAGTGTCATCGTGTTAACCAATTACTGGCTTTGGAGGTCAAATTAGTAGTCGATATGTATGATATGGTGTAGGTATGGTACTCAGCTGCGTCCTGTTACAATATTTGGGATAATGCAAAGGGGTTCGAACTTTTTTCTGTGGAAGCTTGCATAGCCCCCCCCCCCCCCCGCCGCCATTTTGAGTTTGTTTTTAAGTTACGGCGTGCGATATAACATGCATATATGGGTAGAGGACACTTGAGCAAATAAAGTGACTACCTCGAAATATCTCGGCAACGTGACACTTTAGGGCACCATGTTCATAACATTTTTTTGTTTGTTGAAGGGTCCTATACCCATATATGCATGTTAGATTGTGCCGCAACTATGGCGGCGGGGGGCTATACAATGATTCCATGCCCTTTATTGGTTTCAGATATGGTTCTATGAAAAATCCTTATCTTTTGTCGTGTTCTGTAACTTAAAAGTCCAGTTCAGTAGCTGCGAATTTGATAAAAACGTATCAAAATCGCATTCTCACTAAGATGTTCTTTTACGAAGTCGATATTGTCTAAACACAGCCTTAGAAACGGAATAGATAATGTAATTGTACTGTTTGAGTACGTAACTTTGTACGTGACTACGTTCGTTGTTGAGTTCAATTTTTAACTACTTACTTTAACTTGTAACGAAGAGGGGGAAATGTTTTAGAGAAATCTTTTTATAAATATTTTTTTGCTTTTGATTAGAAATAGTTTGACTGACAGCAATTTATATTTAAAGCAGATATGAAACCTATGTTGCGTTTTAGATTCCAACATACCTATCTGAAGGCCTAGCCCTAATGTTTTGACGTATAGTAAACGTTACAGTATCGTTAGCGTAAGTGAATTTTGTCGATAAATTTTATATATAATGTATTATACAAAAATATGAATCCAGTCCAGTTAAATTCATATTTTATGTGCGAAACAAAACAAATAATATAAGTCAACAAAAACATTCGTGCTCTCCATCCGATTGTTCTGGTCTGTTTTTGTCTGTACTTGTAATATAATAAAAAATCTGGTCGAGTGCGAGCCGGACTCGCGAGAAAATTGGCTGTGACAGACGGAAAGACAGACAGATCCTCTATGGGTTCCGTTTTTAGGGTTCCGTACCCAAAGGGTAACCAAAGGAACCCTATTACTAGTACTAAGCCTCCACTATCCGTCCGTCTGTCTGTCTGTCAGCGGGCTATATCTCGAGAACCGTAATAGGTAGACAGTTGAAATTTTCACAGATTGTGCATTTCTATTGCCGCTATAATAACAAACAATAAAAATTGAGGTGTATGTTACGGAACCCTTCGTGTGCGAGTCCGACTCGCACTTGACCGGTTTTTCACGAATGTTTGGAACCCTAAAAATCATTACAACATTCTCCTAAACAGTTCTTTAGAAGGTATGGGACCTTCAAGTTGAAATGCAGATAAAACCTTACACACAATCTCCTATACCTCAACATACCTAACAATACCTCGTCCACTGCTCACCCGACAATGCAATACATTTCCTCCATGACGTACACCGGCGGCAATTCATCACGCGTCCCTATAGTGTCCATGACAGATCGATGTTGCAATTTCCTGCCGCTAGGTGGCGCTCTAGCCTTTTTGTTTAGGAATTTAGAACGCGTATGAATTGATAGATGACCAATGGCAGTAGAGGGGAGTGAATGAATGAAGTTTTTGTGTGATCGAGTTATTTGTCAGTGGTTTTGTTCTTTTGTGGGGTAGTTTTGAAGAGTGTTGGGTAGTTGGATGTTACTAAATTTTGATTTTGTTTTGTTTCAGGTAAGTGCTGAGTTTTCCTCTAATACTGCTAACAAGTTTACACGAAGCATGCCTATCCTATTGGTAAGTTGATAATAATCTAAAAGTAGCTATCAAGTACCAGACGTGCCTCGGAGGTAGGGTTGCCAGGTCTTCGAACCGAAAAGCCGGACAGACGAGCCTGTTTAGCTGGGCATTTGGGTAAAAAGGCCGGACACCCCTAATTTTTTAGTCTTAGATATTTTTCTTTAAGTGAACAAGCCTTTTCTATCATTTACCATAATATTTACCATAAACTCTAATGAAATAAAAATAAAATAGAACGTAGCAGTCCTATTTAACCGACTTCTTATATTAATCATTCAGTATTCATTACTATAGCGATACAAGGTGAGGTAAGTAGAGCGGAAATCAAAACAATAATAAATGTAAAAAAAATGCTCAAATTCAAAAAGCCGGACTGGCCGGACACCTTCTAATTCGGCCGAACTTATAACAAAAAAGCCTGTGTCCGGCTTTATCCGGACGCCTGGCAACGCTACTCAGAGGGGCTTCTCACAGATTTGTGCAGTACAATATCTCCCGCTCCGACTGTTTCCTTTGAGATTGGCTGCCATGGCCGAAATCAGTCAGGAAGACTGTTATTATTTCACTGTCACGACATAAACAAGGTATCCATTTAATTAAAGCAACAATGTTCCAGTACCGGGCTGTTAGCAGTCCACAGCACTTTAATGAACATACCTCCATTATTTATGTGGTCATAAAGATGTAATAACAGTGCACAATGTACAATGATGACCTGGGTGACGAGAATCGGATATAGAGCACCCTCTGTTCTCTGAGACATACATCGAGAGGAAACTCGGGCATGTTCTATAACCACTTCCCTCTACAGGGTGACTGGTAATTGATGGCGTCGTTCCTTGAAATGGATTGTTCTGGTACAAGCCATTTCAAGGTAAGGCTAATTTAAGTCTAATTAGCAATGAGTATAATCACGAAAACTTGGGGTCCGAGTTAGGTTGTACCACGTACCTTCAAAGTTACACCTTGTCGGGAACAACTGAGTTGGGACTAGGAACATAAAAAAAAAATCACACGGCTTTATTTATGATTTTACTTACCCACACCCGACTACTTGAAATCCTCAGAATATTGGACACCTGGACGTGATCTACAGTGGCCTATATGGAATGTACTATACATAATCTGTTACGCACCCAAGAAGGCCGCTACAGACATAACTTGGCGTAATGGGGTTTAATAGGCTCGTCGGATACTCAATGTCAGTGCTGTGCCCCTGTTCAGAACATGAGCCAGGCACTAGTGCCCAAATAATACATAATATAATATAAGGATCCATCGACTCGAAAATAAGAAAAATAAGCATCTGATGTAGGTGAACAATGAGAGTTGCGCAATTTGTTCGAAAGAGTCACCGCGGGCCTGGAACGCAAAGGGCATTAGGAGGATCACAGATGGGGTTTTAGTCAGTGATAGTCTGACACTCCCTTCTGCCCCGCCCAGAGCGAGAGGAGTCATTAGATGATTTCCCATCCTTGACTAAAAAAAGGTGAGCACTATGAAGGAATTTTTGGAAATTCAACCTTACAGCTGCTTTTCCATTAATACAAGAGGCAGCGGAGCGGAGAAACGGAGTAATTCAACTAATGAAATTGTATACGATCTCAGTGATTGAGACGGAGCGGAGATTTTTTGAAAATCCATTGGTTGATATTTCTCCGCTCCTCTCCTCGCCGCTCAGTGGACAGTCAGCCTATGGGGTAGAAAGGTGTAAAATGTTTTCAACTAAATCTGCGCAGTCGAAGTCACGGGCGAAGTGTTAGTACTTCATAATAACCCTGATTAAGGTGTTCTAGCTTATAATACTCTTTAAATTAATTAATCGAACTCACAACTTTTATTTTCACTTGGCACAAGGCAAAGCCCTTAAACCAGTCGTTTCACTTGCTAACCCCAGCAAGACCAACAGGTATGAACTAGTGCCAAGACAATACATTACGGCTGGTAGTTTGGGCGCCGAAAGACGAGAGCCTGCCAAATGTACAGCAAAACTAGTAATTTTGTATGTTTCACTGTTGTTCTATCTATGTGGAATTGTGGATTGAGTGAGCGTAATTCCCTGCCGGAGTCTGCGTTTATTTTCAGCTATTGTGTGGTATACAGCAACCTCTTAGGCAGTGAAAGTACACATGATTATAAGCAACTTTTACTTTGTGAAAACTCCGAAATCTCGAGAAAAATATCAGCTGTTTCATACAAAATGCAATATTTAGCCAATGAAAATGTGTTTTTTTAAGTCAAGTGTGAATAGGTTACTTCTAGGCCACCATCAATTGAGGGAGGAAACTGGCCAAGTGCGAGTCGGACTCACCCACCGAGGGTTCCGTACAAATTTTTTGGTACTTACATATTACTTTAAATAAAGACTATATTTTTTTTATAATTTAATTACAAATGCACAATTTTCAGACTTTTTCCTATACTTGTAGTATAAGACGGTGTTAATTGCCAAATTTCATAGTTCTAGATCAACGGGAAATACCCTATACATTTTGGTTCCCTTGAGTGTCGAAATATACGTTTTAAGCGGCATAAACGGCAGTATCTTTTTTTTACGTTAACTTAGAACTTTGTTTTTTTTACAACTTAAAGGGACCGTAGAGCTGAGTAAAGGGTTTTAGTTTCAACTCGATATCTCCACGCATTCCCGAGACTAGACGAGAAGGTCTTGACAGACAGACGAACGGACAACAAATTAATCCTATAAGAGTTCCGTTTTTTCCTTTTGAGGTACGGAACCCTAAAAATGGAGAGAAATGGAGCATTCGGATGTTTTAATTGAAGTATTTTTTGGGCTTATAGCCAAATTTTGGAATAGGTGAACTTGTGAATCTAATGAAGTCCGAAAATAGAACAAGAAGTTAGGAAATGGACGGCTTTCAAGTGTTGTGTGTTTTCAAAATTTTAGCCAAATGAACCTAAACTTCAATAACTTATTTAATTGGTTTAAATAGACTCCTAGTTTTTGCCTGCGACTTTGTACGCGCATATCCCGTTTTTTCCCTATTCCGTAGGAATTTCTGGAAATCCTCTCTTAGTGCTCCCCTTCCTTAAGGAATCTACATTCCAAGGCTTTCAACGACCAGTAGTTTCGGGTGTGCGTTGTCTGTCAGTCAGTCACTCAATTACTCGAATCTGTCAGTAACGGAAGAATCTATATACTAATATATAAAGCTGAAGAAGAGTTTTTTGTTTGTTTGCTTGAACGCGCTAATCTCAGGGACTACTGGTCCGATTTCAAAAATTCTTACAGCGTTAGATAGCCTATTTATCGAGGAAGGCATCACCACGCTAAGACCAATAGGAGCGGAGCAGTAACGAAAATTGTGACGCAGACGAAGTTGCGCGGGTCAACTAGTTTTATATAAATTAGGATATTTCAATTGATTATATTGTTTATTGAATGACTACATAAGTTTTCGGATGGTTAGAATTTTCAGTGCTCATTCAACAGTTTTATGTGTCATAGGTACATGAAACTGGAATGAGCACTGAAAATTCTCAATTTCCGCCGCATACCCAATCACTTTTATACGTGAGGACCTAATGACTGCGTCCACCAATTTTGTTACCGTTACGTAAAAGTTCATAACAATAATTGCCATCAATACGCCATAATTTAATTTTGTATCATCCATTTTATCAATACAATAAAGTTGAACTTTGTGCAAATTCAAAGTATTCCTCACAGTTCAACCCTTCCATTGCAATGTTCCACGATCCGCGCCGACAGTCCCGCCATCCATCCGAAACATCCGTCCGGTAGACCGAAAGTTTTACTAGTCCCGAACTTTCACTAACTATTATAACTACAGTTTCTATTTAATTTTACTTTGGGATAATGCAGGTACATTTTAGTGTGCAATTATAATTTCTTTTTTTCCTACAGTCCTATTTTCGACATTTGACTCCGTCTTCCGAGTCTTTTTTTTCGTTTTTTTCAGATGGGTGATGCTGCTTGATTAGTTCTCAGAGTTCGGTATTAATTGCAATTTGGGATGAATTGGCATGTTATCTTAAGGTTTTGTGATATGTAATACTTGTATGTACGATATTTGTTAAAAGACTCTTGTTGATTTGCCTAAAAAATTATTTGCTGGGAATACGATTAGGTTCACTACTTACTTTTCTATTAACAAATTCTCTTTGAAATTGTGAGTATCTCCTGCTTTAAGCTTGCGCTTAGCCCTCACTGTCGCCCTTCAGGAGTTAATACTTCTTATTGCATACAAATTAAGACACTACCAATCGCACAATACCAAATAATTCTTCAGCCAATCTTTCTGCTGCCACAGTCTCATGATCCGTGCCTCAGACTCCGTGAGATTCGGTCCAGGAAATATTGAAAGAAACAAAAGGTCGACTCCATATCATCATAACAGCCGAAAGACGTCCACTGCTAGACATAGGCCTCCCCCAAAACGGGTTTGCCATAATCGCCACGCTTGGCCGGCGGGTTGGCCATCGCAGTGTATGGTGTTGCGTTTTACAGAGAACTCTGCTGCCCATTCTCTGGTGAGTCCTTTAGTCGCCTCCATATACAACGATCAAAAATGCACG
The DNA here is from genome assembly GCA_950371165.1 of Lacanobia oleracea. Classification (NCBI taxonomy): domain Eukaryota; kingdom Metazoa; phylum Arthropoda; class Insecta; order Lepidoptera; family Noctuidae; genus Lacanobia; species Lacanobia oleracea. The sequence goes on from OX493412.1 coordinate 14,850,035, forward strand.
CACACATAGACACGCTTCACGTACAGTGAGTGCAAGCGCACTCGCGACCGGTATTTATCTGAGACCGCGTAAGTACGCGTCAATGTGCGTCTTTTATCGTCGTATTCTGACAGAGCACCAAGAAAAAATGTTTAATGGTGCTCTCATGCGAATAGTTTTGGTGCTCTAAACATTGGTGTTCTCAAAAATTGGTGCTCTAACGGGAATACTTTTAGGGAACGCGCAAGAACTATAACTACCAGCACAGAAGCGTCAGTGTCATATTTATAAGGTAAAAGTTTCGAATATGCAACGCTAGAGATGGCACAGTGTACGCCGTTCCCTATAGAGCTGGCCTTCTGTAACTTTCTATCTTCTGTCCATGACGTCCCAATAGTGAGGAATGGACCGAAACTTGCGGGTAGATCAAAGTTTTAGTTACACTTCACGGAGTTTCTGTGTGGCTAGTGGCTACAGTTTCGATTCAACTTGATTTGAGGATTACGGGGACTGGGAGAACGATCCGTATGATTTCAGACAAGCACAAGACAAGGTTTTTCTTTTAAGTTACAGACGACGAGGGAGCTTTTCTTATTCTTTATTGAAGACTAGCTGATGCCCGCGGCTTCGCCCGCGTGGATGTCGGCGACAGCTCCCAGACGGCTTTTGTTGTTTTTCTGACAACTCCAACAAATATCATTATATTTTAGCAAATGTATACAAAAACTTGACAAATTATATATTCAAAACTTCCCCAAGAACCACACTACCCATCGGTGAAAACAGCATGAAAATCGGTGCAGCAGTTTTTGAGTTTCTCGCGAACAGACAGACAGACGCGGAGGACTTTTGTTTTATGACTTAAGCGTCGAATTGACCCAAGGAGGGTCAATTCAACGAAAAATAAACTAATTCAAGATTAAAATCATTTGCTCGGAAATCAGCAAAATCTGTCTTGAACCCATTATTGGGGCATAGGCCTAAACCGAAAGAGGTACATACACAATCAGCCAGTCTCGTAAAACTGTTTTAGAAGTCCGTTGTATTGTGGAAGACAACGTTTTTCATTGAGTGACATGGTATGTAAAAAAACCCAAACTGGATCAACTCAAGTTACCGAAAAAGGTCAGTATCGGTTAACTGCAACCGTACACCCGTTAAATAAATAGGATTAAATAGATCCGTTAAGTGCTGGGGATTTAAACTGCTTAGTTAAAGTTGAATGTTGCCACCCTCGAGTCCTTTTGGGGTATAATCAGTTCTGTAACCGGAATGGTTTGCTAGTAAGTACATGTTAAATTTTAAATGATCTGAGATTAAAAGAATTGCAATATGTATCAGTTGCTAAATGAATTGATTTTTGAAGTGAAAACTTCTTTAGCGGAGTAGTGCACTTTTTTTGTGATGGGTAAAAAATGTTAAACTCACGTCAGAACACGTGACCTGATCGAAAATTCGTAAGACGGAGGGAGAGAAGCACGTATTCAAGTTTTCATTTCTGCCGACACTCCCGGAGTGCAAACCGTTGTTTTTTGTTTACTAATTCTCTTTTTGTAATTTGTTAATGGAGTGCATAAGGAATGCATTAAAAGTGCCTGTAAAAGAGAACTGGCGCTCGTTTTATGACTCCAAATTATGTTTGACTAATACCCGCCTGCCAAGTGTGGCGATTATGGCAAACCTTTGGGGGAGGCCTATGTCCAGCAGTGAACGTCTTTCGGCTGTTATGATGATGATGAATACGCAGGCAGTGAGAATGTATGTAGGTACGTAATAAGTTAAGTAGTCATAGTTAATGTTGGGATATGGTCCCAACATAATAGTCCTCAATAAACTTGACCGCCTTCTAAATAACTGCATTCGATTCGTTTTCAATCTCCGTAAGTATGATCATGTGTCCGCGCATCGTTCATTATTAAAATGGTTACCCATTCGTCAGCGCAGAGCGCTGAGGGCCTTGACTAGTCTGTTTTCTTTTCTTAATAATCCTTCATAAAATTATATTCATTTGCTCTGCGCACAGTAAAAATCTTCGCTCTACTAATAATCTCATTTTACGCTGTCCCATACACCGTTCTGGATTTATCCACTCGTCTTTCTTTGTCCAAGCAATCTTCCTTTGGAATGCGCTCCCTCTAAACATCAGGACGGCAACCAGTCAGTTGTCCTTTAAGGTGAAGGCACGTGAGTACATTCGCAAGAAGTTGGTGGAATCATCACAGCGTTAATTCGTTTACATAATTGGTTTTTTCTAAACGTCGTTATTATTATTTTTTTCTTTATGTGTATTTATGTATCTATGTATTTATGATTGTATTTCTTTTCCACTCCGTTTGTCTTTCCTTTAAGTTGCACCTGCCATGTTGTCTCTGCACCATCCTAAGGTCAACTGGTAGAAAATGCCTAAGGCATTAAGTCCGCCTTTGTACAGTATTTTTACTAATGCATCAAGTTTTAATAAATAAATAAATAGTCCCAGATACATAAAATCCGCGGGAATTGGTTTTTTATGTTTTACCGTGACATGATGTTGATGAAGTGTTGTCGTATTGAAAATTAGAAAAGCACAACATGTTTTTTTTTGTCGACACTACCAACTTCGAATTCAGATTACAACCTTTTCACCAGATTTCAACTCATTATCTCAATTTTAAAAAGTTAATTCAAACGTTCCAAAAAGTTTTTAACCGGGCGTTCGGCCAACGTTAGCGGGCAGCGCGGCGCGGTCGACGCGAACTTTTAAGTCCGCGTTAAGTTGTTTTAAGCCGGGTAATACACCGACTTCCAGTTAGCTAGTGTATGTATAGTGTATATAGGCCTTATTTTGACTTTTTTGAGGTTCGATGGGTAGTTTTTGATGGATTGTGGAGGATTAATGCAGTTGCTTTGGTGAGGAGCTCGTGGCTAAAGAATCGCACAGATCGATCTTCAAGGTCAACGCTTGCCAAGGTTGGTCTGTGGATGGGTGACCATCTTAACATACCGAGTTTCCTCCGTGCCTCGGAAAGCACGTTAAGCTGTTGGTCCCGGCTGTCATTTGTAGATTTTTGGCAGTCGTTACGGATTGTTAGAAGCCAGTAAATCTGACTCCAGTCTTGCCAAGAAATACCGTGTTGTTAGCCATTTAATGGGTTGTGGAGGTCTGGTAGGCAGCCGCTTCACGTAAAATACTGGTATTCGTCTGAATCCGGTTTGACTGGAAGCCGACCCCAATATAATTGGGAAAAGGCTAGGCAGATGATGAAGATGAATGCAGTTGCTTTGGTGATTCTAGCTTTACGTCATAACGTAATATGCTGTTGCGGGGGTTTTAGGTCACGAAGTAATGAAGAGATGGAGCCGTATGTACGCCATCTCCTTTTTTTTTGTTCCTCGTTCTTCCCACTTCATGTTGAGGCATGTCGGCTCTTCTAATTTCGAGACACCAGGACAATCAGTCCTGTCTCATAATATATTTTTTAATGTAATAATTTGTTTTCATTTCTCCCGGTTTTAGGCAAGCGTGGGCCAGTTTTGTGTGTAGGTGTCGAATTCGACCCTATTATTTTATTTCAACTTGAACGTTTTATTGATTGAAACGCAAAATTCAAAACATCTTTTGCTGACCATTCGTGCACAAACTGCCATCGAACTTTAATAATTGACGGAACTATAAAATACAGTTTTGACAGCTGTGCCAAGTAGGGTTTCGACCCTCAAAGTTATAACGACAAATAATAACACAAAACGTGACGCAGTAATGGGCCATCTTGATAACCGCCTTGTTTCCCTACCATGGCAACAAGTTCCAGCCTGAACATTGTTTTGGATAAAATCTCTGAATACCCTCCGGAAAACAGAGTAAACAAACAACTACCAACCAACTTACACCAGAAAGTCTGTTGCGCCCTCACGTACCGTACGTGATCCGAACGAGATTTAAATTTAGAACATGAATCCGATCGAAATTCAAATCGGGACACCCTATTGGATTATGGACGACCAATCGTGTAGCTAGGTTGCATGTGTGCGGTGTTACAAAGGCTTTGGTTTAACGGTATTTTTCGAAGTTGGAACGTTTATTTTGCTATGTTCTTTTGTGCCTGAAAATAGAGCCGGAAAACGGCGTTGAAAAATTCTGGTACTAACGTGTGCTAAAGTTACTGTAGGTAGATAAAAGTAGCATTCAATCTGTGATTAAACTAAAATGCAAGCCACCAACTGCTTGCATTGCTTGAAAAGTGACTTGTTTGAAACTTTTTAGCCGTTTTTCGCGTTCGGGTTTTTATTTAAATATTCTAGATACTAACTGTATTTCAGTATCATGCCACCAGTGTTCATCTTTTTTTATTTAATACTTTACGCACACAAGTGTACAGAGACATGGTAGACGTACCGATGAAAAATGCCTAAGTTATTTTTCATCAGTACATCTACCATGAGTTTCATCAATCTATACTCGCTAGCGACTGTAGTTACAAAAATGTATGAAAACTTTTATAAAACAAGTTTCTGATTTATTTGCTTAGTTGTCAACTAAAGTTTTACTTGCAACTTGCTTGCTTGTTAGTTAACAACTTAAAACAATAAATTAGAAACTTGTTTTTTTTTTAAGTTTTCATACAATTTTGTAACTACAGTCGCTAGCTAGTAGGTATAGATTGATAAAACTCATGGTAGACGTACAGTCATCTTTAAATCATCATCAGAAACATTAACTATAAATCAAGTTACATAATCATTAGAATGGCCGTCAATTTGTCATAATACCCCCAATTTGACGTTGACGCTAAACTGTAATTTGGCGTCACCGTCAAATTGACGCGTCGCGTGTCATCTCGTGACGCTAATGCAGAATGCACACAAATACGGTTACTGTTCTGGGTTGTCGAACCTTTTGATGAGGGTACTTTACTGATAAATAAAGGTTATCAACCAAAGTGACTGTCTGACAAAATAATAACCTAGATGGATGGTACCTACAATAGATGGTTAGTAAAGAAAGAAAAAATTAAATTAAAATAACTCTTGAGTTCGGTTAATTTTTTTTTCACCTCTTTGGTGATGCACAATGTTTTTTCTTCTATGAAGCAGAAAGATAAAAAATTGTGTTAGCAAAAATTAAGAAAATACAGGTTTTTTTACTATTGATAAGCACGCGTTTGATCACTGTCTCACGTGATGGTAAGAGATGATGTGGTCGAAGATGGAGCACGCTTGCTTAGAAATAACCTATTCAATCTTGACTTAAAGACTCCTTTCTTAGGTTTTAGCTATCAGGAAACACAGATTCCGGTAGGGAATTTCACTCTTTAGCTGTACGCAATATAAAGGAAAGGAAAGTTCAGCTGATTTTGTCTCACGAGTAAAAAGTTAGTCTTCCTAACGATGACTTTCGCCCCAGAAAGATTGCCAATAAATTAAATGCCACCCTGTAGATGAAATCACTCACACAAAAAAACACACGAAAAATAAAAATAAAACACGATGTAATTAATTGATTTAATAGTAGATACCTTTTGTTATTTTAGGTTATTTCAGTGTATCCAAAAGTAGTCTGGTAGATATTATCATACAAAATCATCTAAGTAGTTGTTAATTTATGAAATAAACAAACATACCAAATCAACGATAAAATTTTCGTCATAATAGAACAGTTTGGTCAACATTAAAAAGAAAGTTGATTTTGCCGTTTATTTAGGGTCATGCTAGTTCACAAAAGCGTGTTTTTTACACATGACATTTAAATAAAATACACGGTGCCAAAATATGTTGATTTAAAACCTCAATCAATTCAGTGCCGTGCCAAAAATATTCTGTCACGAATCACGATCCGACCATAGTATCCGCACCGACGGTTCAGCAACCCTGTTTTTACCACCTATAGCTATTGTTATGCGTGTTTACACATAAAAAATATACGCGTCGACTTGAGAAACTCCTCCTTTTTTTCGTTAGTTAAAAAGATGTTTCCTGTCATCGTCACCAGGCAGCGCTTACTCAGTTTTAGTTCTTTACGTTTACTTTAACGCGACCAAGTACGTTAAAAAATCGAACTAAGGTCACAGGTCCTACTGCAAAATTCCGTACGGAAAAATTTACCATTATTTAAACGAACCAACGAAGAACTTAAGAGCAGCATAAGATGGTGACGATGGCAAACTAGCCAACAGCGCACCTGATTATACTGGTCACTACCACTTATGGATGGTCTACACTCTGCATGACCAGCGACATCACGATTGTGTTGCCATCTTAGAAACAAAACTGAAATGTCACGTACTCTCTCGCCAGCCAGTCATAGCTAAAAGTTCACCAACCCAGTTTCACATTCTATATCCATTGTCAAGTAAATCTGTTTCAGTAACCGTTTGATGTCGACGTCAGTCCTGACTGACAGTTACGGCTTTCTGATTGTGAATGTAATCGTTTGATATTTTACACTTTTCATAAAACGGTTTTAGATTTGTGTGACGCTCAAATGGATTGTCGTGTTCAGAGTTATTTATGATTGAAAGGGCTAACATATTATTAATTTATGTATTGTGAAACAATTTTCAAAGGTTGAGCAACTACTGGCGGGCATTATTCATAGTTTATTGACGGAAACGTCCACTTAGTGACTCACTAATTAAGTATATAAAAGATAAAATCAGCTTTACTGCTGTGAAGCTCTTTATTTCGGAGTTAGTCTGTGGCAGTACTAAGACCATAGCGATTACCGACAAGCATCGTTGCCTGTTGAGAATGTCTTGTGTAATTTATTTGTTGTATATTTTAAAGATGATTCCGTGTTTCGGAAGGCACGTATAAGCCGGTGGTCCCGCCCGCCAAATGGTGGTCGTCAAATAAACCATGTCAGAGGCCCTTGGGGCGGTTTAGAAACTCTGATACTAGGGTGTGTGGGGTCATTAGACCTTACTGCCCACACGATAAGAAGTTGTATATTTAAATGGGAATGTGTTGTAATGAAAGTAACATATCTACGATAGTTCTTTGCAGTGGTTCATTTTCCATCAGAAGCCATATCAAATTTAAAACCGCTCAAAATCAACATTATGTCAAAAACTACCAAAATTGCAGTTAAGTTACAAACGCTACTTTCCCTTCTTTTTATTATCAGACCATTGGATACAGACATGTTCTGAAAAAGCCAGTCTGTAAATATCCATCCAGTAAAAGTATCTACAGAACCCGAGTAAACGAACCACCATATTATATTCTAAAGATATTCAAAATGATCTACACCCGGATATCCCTCGTGAGCATAATGCATCGCCATCCGATAGCGCATACATTAACCCTAATGCATTCTAAATAACGTCGCGATGGTTTGTTGTGCATTAACTTAGAGGAAGCGTTCTATAGTTTGACGGTCTGACATGTGCCGATTGTGAATTGGGAGCATTGGTAGTTGTATCTGTAGGTTACTTTGCAAATGTCGCAAAGACAAATGCAGTGGCTAGTGTTACTGTCTTGGTTATAGCTGCTTAATGTCATCTTGGTAGCATTTTTTGTTTTTTTTTTTTTTTTTTTAAGATGGGAAATCATCAAATGACCCAAATGACTCCCTTCCGCTCTGGGCAGAGCGGAAGGGAGTGTCAGACTCTTACTGACTAAAACCTATCCGTGTTCCTCCTAATGCCCTTTGCGTTCCAAGACCGCGGCGTCTCTTTCGAACGGATTCCGCACCCCGGCAGGCACTGGCCCTAGCGGGCCGCTCTTTGAGGCGCGCCGTCGACCCGGGCTTGGTTTTGATCGGACGGCGAGCCACCCAATGCTCGCCGTCCGCAGGCCAAACTGAACGCTAATGCTGTGATAAAAATAATAGCCGGTCTAGCAAAATAATCACAACCAAAGCTTTAAGCCAATAACTTCAAACAACAGTGCAAGACGGGTGTGTAATTTGTCAAGAGTTGAGTCAAATTATTCTTCATGCGTTCGACTCCTATTTGTCAGACACTGGCTCGATCATGATAATATCTGACTCGGGATAACTGTTCCCTAATATGACCAGATAATGTCTGAATGTAAGCCAGAAACTTAAACTCAGATACCCAACCAGCTAAAACCAATTAAAATTTTCAACGGCTTGGAATTATTCAAACCAGCAACAAAATCAATCAAGACAATAAACAATACAGAAACTAATTGATAGAATAATACGCTATATATGGATGAACAATACCCGCATGAAAATGTTTTTATATTGATAATGGCTAGAAAGGGGTGATAGACAATGGCTTATCAATAAAGTAATTCATAGAGAAATATGGAGGTAAAGGACTTGTGGCGCCGACATCAAACAAATTGAACAGAAAATGCAAGCATTCATCACCAGACTATCTGTTAGAGATTCCATGAAAAATCTAAATATAGCAACCGATCATCTGCCTAGCCTTTTCCCAACTATATTGGGGTCGGCTTCCAGTCAAACCGGATTTTGTTGAATACCAGTATTTTACGCGGAGCGGCTGCCTAACAGACCTCCACAACCCAGTAACTGGGTAACACGGTACATCATGGCAAGACTGGAGTCAGATTTACTGGCTTCTGACTATCCGTAACGACTGCCAAAGATCTACAAATGACAGCCGGGACCAACGGCTTAACGTGCTTTCCGAGGCAAGGAGGAAACTCATCATGTTAAGATGGTCACCCATCCACAGACCAACCTTGGCAGGCGTTGCTTAACCTTGAAGATCGACCCGTGTAGCTGTTAGTATCTAGCCACGAGCTCCTAAATATAGCAACCGATATTTGCCCAAATAAACCTCTAGATAGAAACCTCCACAATAATCTTCAAAGCATGGAAATTCCTGGTCTATAAATAAGATCCTATCAATCTATCAAAATATAAACATGATGCGCCACGTGCTGCAGTCTGTTCACTCGACAGTTTGACACCCACTCCAATACAGAAATGGAATACCTTTATGAAATAACTAGTTAACTATTAGTTAGCGTGATGATATATTAACCTATAGCCTTCCTCGATAAATGGGCTACCTAACACTGAAATAATTTTTCAAATCGGACCAGTAGTTCCTGAGATTAGCGCGTTCATGCAAACAAACTCTTTAGCTTTATATACTAGTAGATACTAGTTGAACCGTGCAACTTCGTCTGCGTCACAATTTTCATTACTGCTCCGCTCCTATTGGTCTTAGCGTGATGACATATAGCCTATAGCCTTCCACGATAAATGGGCTATCTAACACTGAAATATTTTTTCAAATCGGACCAGTAGTTCCTGAGATTAGTGCGTTTATGCAAACAAACAAACAAACAAACAAAACTCTTCAGCTTTATATATTAAGTATAGATAGATATTACACTACCTTTTTTTAAGTTTCTGGAAAATAGAAATGATAATTCTCATTAAATCACAGTACTTTCTTTGTGCATGTTAAAGCACTATATTCCTAGCCTTTTCCCCTACTATTTTTAGAGGACCAGTATTTTACATGGAATTGCTTCCTATTTGCTCCATAAGACAGCCTGAAAAAGGATAGTCCAAAATAAGTTTTAATTTGATATATTGCTATACTAATTATCACCTTGATTGACAAGAAAAGCCAAAATATTTGACTATTATTTTGTAGTTTGAGCTATTTGACAGCCCTTACGTAACTTTTAATCCCGAAAACTGTTGACGCACCACATCCGTATATTCCGTATCGCGAGCCATAAATTAAAAGTTAATTAACGGAAAACCTCATAAAAGAGCATAGTTTTCACACTCAATAATAAAATGTGACAGGTAATTAATATAGGAACAACGATGTCAAATGCCACCGTGCAGTTGTGAAGGCGAAACAATTTGCCCGTCGATGCGTGCCGGTTTGACATTTAATTATTGCAACGGGTAAGATGAATTGGCGCCCAGAACGGGACCGGCAAATTGGCGGGTAGTTTTTGTTTTGTTTGTGTCGATTTGACGTTGTTATGTGTATTTTATTACTGATGGGTTTGGAGTCATTCACTTTTTCAGTGACTGGGTTATGACTAGATTCTCATACGGTTTTATTTTATTTTATTTATTTTATTTATTTTATTTATTTTATTTATTTTATTTATTTTATTTATTTTATTTATTTTATTTATTTTATTTATTTTATTTATTTTATTTATTTTATTTATTTTATTTATTTTATTTATTTTATTTATTTTATTGACACACCAACGACTTATTCACTAAATCGTTACAATTGACATATTATAATAATAGTTTAGCGGTGAATTTGTCACTTATAGGTGTGCACAGCACTTGTACATAATTATAATCAATTACGAAAATTAAATGATAATAACATATTTAAAATAAAAAAAGAACACATTGAATTTAAAATGTCAAGCAGATCAATCTAAGTAAAGTATAATTAGAAAATTCAAAATAAAATTAAAACATTGAAAATAACAAATTATAAATTAAAACTATAAAAATAACAAATAAATTAGGACACGTTACATTGATTAAAATTAAAAGAATATAATAGATCTAAGCTCAAAAATTAAATTAAATTGTACAATATTAAATACATTGAAACAGATATAAATAAACAAATCATTGAAACAGATATAAATAATCAAGAACTGAGGACATGTCGTCTGAATTCATTCAAACTGTTCGAAAATATGTCCAAGTTGTTAGAACGCGTGCTCAGCTTATTGTAGCTAGACAAAAACCGGTATAAAGGAGCGGAACGACCGAGATTAGTTCTATTTTTAGGCATTCGAAATATTTCTGTTTTAAAACTGGATCTGTATAAGGTACGGCGGGGCACATTTAGACTGATCTCCGAAACCAACTCCGGTACATTCACCAAATTATGAAGGGTCTTAAAGAGGAAAATTAAATCTGAGCAATCTCTTCGTTGCTCCAAGGAGCTCATTCTGAAATGACGGAGCCTTTGAGAATAATCAGCTTCGCGATTACAAGTCTGCGATCTGTAGCGCAGGTACCTCGTAAACTTTTTTTGGATGCGCTCTATTCTGTCGATGTGGACTCGATACGTTGGATTCCATACAGGAGATGCATATTCCAGTATACTCCTCACTAGAGAGTTATAGATAACCTTAAGGGTGTCACTTGACCGGAATTCCTTGCAAGTTCTTTTTACAAATCCGGACATTTTATTTGCTTTGACGACAATAGTGTCAAAGTGATTTTTAAAGGATAGTTGACTATCAAGTTGGACTCCCAAATCACGAATGGTATCGACTTTCTGAAGAGTTATGCCGTTTAAGTGATATGCTGAAGGCTGAATCAACTTTTTCCGTGTAAATGTTATGTGATAACACTTTATGGCATTGAGAGTCATCATGTTACTATGACACCACTCATGAATTGCGTCCAAGTCCTTCTGAAGCAAAGCAATGTCGGTACTTGATTCAATTTCCCTGTATAGTTTTAGATCATCCGCAAACATAGAGCATTTTGAGTTTTTAATGGAGTGTATGATGTCGTTCACAAATATCAGGAAAAGAACAGGACCAAGATGCGATCCCTGTGGCACCCCAGAGGTTGAGTAATAGAGTGGCGACTGATAACCCTTTACAATAACTCTCTGTTGTCGTCCCGAAAGATATGATTCAAACCAGCGCAGCAAATGACCATGCATACCATAGTTTTCAAGTTTTTGAAGTAGAAGCACATGATTTACTTTGTCAAACGCGCTACTGAAGTCAGTGTAAATTGAGTCCACTTGCACACCGAAGTCTAAGGATTTGCTGATATCATTAATGTAGTGAACTAAGTTGGTGGTAGTGGATTTATTGGTACAGAAACCGTGCTGTTGTGCAGCCAATTGAGTTTTAATGAGTGAAGTTAATACAGGACAAACCAATGATTCGAACAGTTTCGAGAAAATTGAAAGAAGAGATATGGGTCGATAATTTTTAACATCATTCGGCTCCCCTTTTTTAAATATTGGAACTACGTGTGCGATTTTCCACTGCGTGGGAAACTTAGAAGACATAAGGGACTTATTAAAAATAAGTTTAAGCGGTAATGATAAATACTTGGCACATTGCCTTATGAAATGCGGAGGTAGGCCGTCAGGCCCTGGACCTTTGCAGATATTTAGTTTTTTTAGTTCTTTGAGTACGTCTCGCTCTGTGAAATAATGGCTTCCTAGCGCAAGCTGAGGGTACTCTTTTGACTTTGTTTGTACCGCGAGTGTACCAGCCGGAGATGCAAAGGTAGCAGAAAAGTGTGAGGCAAACAGTTTACTCACTTCTTCTCCAGAAGTTGCCACTATCCCGTTCCAATACAACTCAGATGGAATATCATAAGACTTGGCTTTTTTAGCCTTAACAAATGACCAAAATGCCTTCGGATTCAGTCTGATGTTATCTTCAGTGTTATTGACGTATGTGCTGTAACACTTTTTGATCAAGCTTCTAGAACGTTCCTCCAATATACGGTATTCATATTTGTCCCTGGGATTTTTGTATTTCTTAAAACGAAGTCTTAATTTTTCCTTTTCGTTGAGGAGTCTGATCAAACATTTTGAAAACCATATAGGAAATTTGTTATTGCGTGTGGTATATCTAGGAACACATTCATCCACTATTTGATTCAATTGTGCATAAAACGTGTCTACCATTAAGTCCACATCCGCCAGATCCGAAAACAAACGCGCCCAATCGATGTTCTTCAACCTCTCATTTACGAGTGCATAGTTGGCTTTCCAGAAATTATATTTGAGAGAACTCTTACCTTTTAATATTGTGGGTGAAATATTCTTGATGGTGATGTCAAGAGGAGGGTGATGAACATCGACCAGCGACATCGGATTCTTACATTCACAGACAGATCCACCGCGGAAGTTACACAAAATAAGGTCCAAAGTTCTGTTGTAACAGTTCCTAACAGTGTTAATTTGCTTAATGCTATTTGATGACATAAAATCAACCAGTGAGTAGCCCAACCTGTTTGCAAAGTTCCCAGCAGTTGTACACGGTGAGCTGGGGAGAGTATTGTCTGTGCTCCAGTCGATGAACCCAAGATTGAAGTCCCCAGCAATTAATACATCTCCTCCCGTTGATTCAATCACTGCATCCACGTTGTCCAGGATTGAGTTAAGTGGGGCATGTTGCACAGGTGGTGGCAAATAGGCCGCACAGATGTATAGGTTGCCCCTTCTGCTATTGGTTTTGAGCTTGACCCACAAATCCTCGGCATCTGATTCCCATTTTGTTACACGGGTTGAGTCTAACGCCTTAGAAACAGCGATCAGTACACCTCCGCCTTTTTTGCTGCCAAGAGGAGTAGAAGCTCTGTCTCTACGATAAATGATATATCGGGAGTCTAATAGTTCGCCATCATTTACGCTGTCATCAAGCCATGTCTCCGTTCCAATTATCACATCATAGTTATTAAGCTGTGCGGCTAGCCTGAGATTACACAATTTGGTCTTAAGACCTCTGAAGTTCTGATAATAGATGTTGAATTCTGACAGTCACGGATCACGGTCTTTATGCGTCTTTGATCCCTTTATAGTAAAGAGACAGCCTCCAGGCTTTTTATTTGCTTAGCTTGTTGTCCATCTTCCTTCCTTACCAAGATTTTGCCATCTCGAACCCAAACATATTTGTAACCTTTTTCTTTCGCGACTTTTCTGGCAGCCGCATGAATTTTTTTGTTTAGGGGTGACAGGTGCTCCGATACGAAGACAGGCTTAGCTAAGTTACCGTACCCAAGGTGTTGCGAGTTAAGTTTTTTGTCGGTGTGCGCTCTGTTATATTTCATCACTGAGGTCAGAATGGTATCCCTCAGCAGCATGCTACGCAGCTTGACAACTACAGCTCTGGGGTTATTACTTTCTGGGTCCAGTTTCCTTACCCGTACTACAGACAGGATGTCGTCTTCTTTGACGGAACAAGAGACTACATTTCCAATTTGCTGAACAGTCTTAACCAGATTTTCTGCTTTGCTTTCTGGTATGCCGTTGATTTCTAAATTCTGTTGACGTGTATGCTGCTCAATCAAGTTTACTCTTGATGAAAGTTCAGAGACTGTGTGCTTGAGAGAATCGTTCTCCTTGTGAAGGATTTTATTGCCGTTCCTACAGGTCTCAAGTTCGGCTTTCATTCGATCAAACTCTTCACTCATAAAGTCGACTGACTGCTTAAGTTCACGGAACAATGACTTTATATCACCCAGTTCATTACCGAAACTTTTTTTGATGTTGGCTGATATTTCCAATGACAGAACACTCCGTATTTCTTGACGAATACAGTCGATCAGTTCACTTTTTGAGCAGTGAAATTCCGGATCAGGTGAGCCGTCAATGCGCGGACGTTTCTGCCTAACACATACATTCGATAATTCAGGTGTACTGACAGCAGGTATGTTAGGTTCCGAAGATGCCTGAGTTATGTCACTCCCACCGGATTCTTTAGGCGAGGTACGCGCTTGTCGTGACATTTTATTAAGTTGTGCACTTATCCCGGTATGCAAACACTCGGTTAAATTTGGAATAAAAAAAATAAAAAAAAATCGATTATAATTTTAGTCGATTTTTAGTATTTATGACTTTCCCGAAAGCCCAGTGACCAAAACTATGATAAAACACCGCTGCGTTACCGAACGAAAATATATGTGTCAGAAGTTGAATATGATTGGTGGATTTACTTGACCTGATTCAGCTGCTGTTTGTTTACAATAATTGTTCGAAAAATTAACTGGCTTTGAAAGTAAAAGCGTAAATTTCTCACAGTAATAGCACGTTTTCGCGCACAACTAGGTAGTGACAATTCCTGTGTGCCTAAGTTTGCCGAAATTCACTATGTTCGTAAATAACTAAAGGATGTGTCCGTACTCACTATTTTATCAGTTCACTTAGGGGTCCACCAAGAACTTTGCTTTTACACTTATTCTTAGGATATCACTCCGATAACACTTGTGCACGTTCGTTGGGCTATTGTGATAATTTTATTCTGTTAGTCCGTTGTCATAATGCGTTTCAAATAACTTAAAGAATTAAAATGCGCGGAGCTGAAGTAAAGCGTGGCACTGACATACCCACAATTCTTTCACCAAAAGACGGTGTGTGTAATTCATAAGGAATACTTAGGTGTATTCATTATTTGGGTTATTCATTAAACCTTTGTTTAGATTGGCTGAAATATGATAATGATTGTTTAAGGTGACGGAAAAT
The DNA here is from genome assembly GCA_950371165.1 of Lacanobia oleracea. Taxonomy (NCBI): domain Eukaryota; kingdom Metazoa; phylum Arthropoda; class Insecta; order Lepidoptera; family Noctuidae; genus Lacanobia; species Lacanobia oleracea. The sequence continues at coordinate 14,865,160 of OX493412.1, forward strand.
ATCATGCCATCTGGGAGCTTATACAAAACCGAGGAGGGTAGCTAGTTACTTGTATTTTCATCACCCAACTGTTAATAGTAAATTACTCGTAGATAATACTGTAAACGTAATCAATTAAATGTATGATCTAATTTGTTCGATACCGTTTATTCGATAAATCAGGTACGACTGGACTATTTCGGCAATCCTACACGTTTCTATTTATACCCAAACTTATCACAAAAGCCGAATCAAGCTTAGTATTTTACGGAGTACGAGCTCTGTTAAATCAACCGTTTATAATAGAATCGGGAAAGCCATCAAATAGAGAATCTATTTTATGTCGATTCGTACCGGTTTGACGTTTAATTATTGCAACACGCAAGATGAATTGGCGCCCAACGTGGGCCCGGAGCTTTGTTTCGGTGGGAATAGAATTGTAATAATGTTTTTGCCTAATATTTTATCCTTGGCAGCAAAATAATGGTATCTCTATCTCTATGATTGGCTGTTTGATAGACGTTTCTTTATTTGGGCTTCATATCTTTGAGCTATTAAATATATTAAAGACGATCGAAGTAGCGTTGGAAAGCCTCTCTCAATGAGGACCAGTAAGCTTGTGCAGACCACGGAAGTTGAAACACACAACGTCACACACAAGAACGGTCGATGTTGCGTTTGACAGAAGCCTATTTCCGGTATCGGACGACAATCTGTAGAAATAATGACGAAGCTATTGTCTTATCCTAGTTTTATTTCATAATTAAAAAAACGAACCATTTAATAGAACTACTATCAAAAGAAACGAGAAAATCCTTAGCTAAAGCGGGATTTCCTATCGGAAACAATGCCGGGCACAAGATAGAAAGCTCGAAATCCGATTAAAACAAAGCTTTTGATGCAAGCGATATCGATCGTTAGCTTTTGTTGTAATGTGTGTCACTGGACTTGTTACATCGATTTTAGAAGGCGTATAACGTACACAGTTGAAAGTACTTTGTAGCATGAAGATATCGTAAGCCATTGATATAGGATATAGGGTGACTTATTTCAAGGCTCGTTTTAAGAGAAACCATCAACATATCAACCTGGAATGGCCAGCTATTAGGTAAGAGCTTATAGGTATTTTTCCCTTACTGACGTACTTCCCGGATCTGTGCATCTCTCATCCAGTTCATTCGCACAAGTTCAGCGATATCGTCGACCCAATGAGCTTGTGGACGCCCTTAACTACAATAGCCCAACGTTGGCCACCGAGAAATGGTTAAGGATAAATTTAAAATCCTCAAGGTTTTATTGGTTGGTCTAATCTCTTTGTTTATATTCTCTGCCACAAGTAGACAAAATACATTTTATCAAAGCTTTTGATGACTGAGTACCTAGTTTCGACAAATTCTACTTAGTTAAAACGATCAGATTAACTGTTTATTTCTATTAACAAACACGCTACATATTCCCTAACGTTTGCTTTCACATAATGCAATAATGTTACTGAAAATCCTTTGCTAAACCAGAGACTCCCAGTTAAAACAACGCGAACGGATATACATAAAACATACCAGATAGCGAGAGGATTTAAATTCAATTTACTGTAAGTTCGACTACCCACTTTCTGTGCCACTTATATTTAGGTTAGGAATGCACTCGCTGCTGAATCTTGTGGATAAATCTGTCTTAGCAACTGTAATCTTCTTTACTCTGGCAACATTCCTGGCATTGCCTGAAGTTAGTCTTGCTAAGAAACCCGTTACTTCAAGTGCATGATTGCTTTATTCATGACAGACAGTCGCGCTTGTCTTACTAAATGTTTGAACTCGGAAACCAAGTTAGATTCCAACGGCTGTTGTTCCCAGAGCAACAATTTACTTTATTGCAGGAGTTTCTAAGTTCAGTTTTGAAAAATGTTAAAGCTTTTGGATAACTATCCTTGCTCTCTATTGTTACAGTATTATCATTATCATTACTATTATCATCAATACAATTCGGAACCACCTTTTGCAAGTATAGATAGGCCTTCCCGTTTTTCCACTTACCGGTTAAGTGCGTCCCACATCCAGGTGTTTCCCGCGACTTGGACGATATCATCGACTAAACGCGCTTTAGGACAACCACCTGTCTAAGTTTTGCAGTACCGGCTTTTGAGCATATCATGATCTTTCCTTCCAGGACTAAATTGTGACTAAACAATAGCATTACTTTCGTGCATCTCACATTAAACTACCCTCAAAAAGCTGCGCCATTTTTTAAGCGTTTCGTATAAACCACCAGGTAAAGTACCAGGCCACACGTAAAACTTATATGAAAATAAAAGTAAAAAGACTTCCTCAAACAAGGCTAGCATACATAAAACACGTGAAAGTCGGACGTTCTCCCGGAGACTTTAAATCCGATTAGCGACTACCCACATTCTGCGGCGTTGGTATCAGGGATTCAGTCGTGGTAGTGGCATTGATTGTTTATTTCCTATTCCTTTTGCTGGAAATTGGTCTGGTTTAGCTTCTTTTGATCCTTTGATTTATTTATTCTGGTGGTTAATGGTTTTGAGGGTATTTACGTTATAACGTCTGTTTTAGTTATTGAACTTCGGATAACTAGTTTTGAGTATCATAAATCGAGTGAGATATTTATTTTGATGGCAAACTTTGTTCCCAATGGAGTTTACCATATCGGCAATAAATAGCTTCAGTGAAAACTTCAATTCCCTATTTATCTCCTTTAAGGGATGAACTTTCAAATATCCTTCCTTAGTGTTCACTTTCGTTATTTATTTAATCCAACTGTTTAGGTTTTGTGTTACCTATCTGTTAATTAAATTATAATCTGAAAATATAAATACTATAGGAGTAATATTTAAGAGTTCCGTTTTAGTAACTTCAGTAAAACTTCAAAAGAAAACCAAGCTCCAATAATTCAAATTATTCGCATATCAAAAGTAGCTCGTATGCAAGAAAGATATTCAAAAGAAAGCCTTAAGCACAATATGAAACATGTGCTCACATGCAGGCGTTCTTCCAGACTAAGTAAATCGGATTAGCTGCTTGTTGCGACTACCCTCATATGCTATAAATTAATGTAGGTATCTGGGTAAGGGATGTAATTAGCATCGATTCTTGCTTTATCTTTTTTCTTTCTCTCTTTTAAAGCTCTATCTGATGATCTGTATTTTGTTTTGTAGTTATGTACCTACTTTTAAATCTTTATTTTATTTTCAGAATTATGTACCTTACTAATTTCATATTTTTCTATCTTTTCAGGTATGTATTTTCCAGCTTCACGAAAACCTTTGGGTATGAGTAGAATATATAATGGAAATAGCGTCTAAGGTATTGTAGTTACCGCTGTAATGCACAGAAGTTTTTCTTCCAGATAATATCATGACATTCTTAGTTTTGAGGTAAAATTTTATTCAGAGTTACGACTGCAGGACTCTAAAAGAGAATCGCAAGCATTAATAATTAGTCCCTCTCCTAGGAAAGACAGACGCTGCCTGCTCAAAAACAAATTCACAACAGTCAGCCGAAATCCTCGCCTCCTATTTCAACCCAACACTCTCCAATACAAGAACTCCGTATGAAATTTTCATGAAAGCAATTTCCCGTAACGAACAACCAGACCCACCTAGTTTCAGGAGAAAACTGAACAGATAAGACACTCTATCTGTAGTGTCTTAAGTTTCTAATTAAATTTACATCACCCTGTTATCTCGGTGCATATCTGATGCAGTCGCGTTGGTTCTTATTTCGTACACAACAGAGATCTCTTTCCATTGTTTGGCTACGTTTAGCTGGTGTCGAGTAGTGTGGTAAGGGTGGGGTCGTTTTGTGCTTTAGCGGAATTAATTTGTTAATATTTTAGTGGATTATGATTTTAAGTAGTGTGGGTTAATTTTTGTAGTGGATTTTCTAGGTGGTGGAAAATAGGAGAAATGTGGATAGCTTTAGAGATTTTCATGCTGATGTGTTTTATTACTGCTTTTATTGTTTCTAGCTCAGTATTAGTATGTTTTTGTGGATGATATTCTTAGGGCTTTCCGTATTGAGTATTTGAAGCGAACGTAAAAACGTTTGTAAGAACGAACTACTTTAACACAAAGGTTTGGCTGGTTTTCAAGTTACTGTGGAGTTTGAATTTACTCAACGTCAAATTCTCAATTCAGAATTAGAGAGTTACAAATCTGCCTTGTTAAGTTTTGCCTAAAAACTTAAGTTTTAGGTTTATTCTTCTTTCCTTTAGATCTTTTTTTGCATTGGAAAATCTGAATATACTTTGCCAAGTAGTATTCCTAATAAATTCAATTTCAACTTATTGCCGTGCCGCATATATGGTTGTACAGCACCGTAGATTCTAATTTACATAATAAATTGCAAAATTTTGACAGTTTGTCCCGTCCCATAAAAAGTTCCCATTATTTTAGCCCGCTCCTGCTCTCACTGCCACCAAACCTTATGAGAGATAGCGGATCTAACTTAGTTTGAAAGTAGTTTATTTTACTTGATTTAAGTTTCAGTCGTCACCGGAGCGATGACAGGGGACTGTGCATTTGTTTAGTTGCGCATTTGAGAACTATTTGAGGGTAGTCGCGAAATTATTCAAGGAGGCTTCATTATAGTGAATTTCGCGAAGCGTCGAGATGGGAATTAATATTCCTGTTTATAATTAATTTTGTTTGTTTGTGTGCGTTAGGAGATTACATCTTGAGTAGATCGAGGATTTGAAGATGCACATGTTGAATACAATCTCTGGATCTCTGTGTGTTAGGTGTTCTAGTATTTCGCTCGTAATTAGGAACAAAAGCAGTGGTATTAAGGCTCAAGTTAGTGTACCATCTTCTTAAGCATTGAAAAGGCTTCACCAATAGAAAGCTAAGTTGCGGTTGCGGTTTTTTTTTCGAAAGAGTCTGACTTTATCCAATCGAACCAATCCATGTTCCTCTTAATGCCTTTTCTCTCTCCCGCTCTGGGCGGAGTAGAATCCCTTCTGCTCTGCTTCTGATTTCCTAGCCTTAAAAAAAGTCATTACTTGTTAGCAAAAGAGACCTTTGTGTAACACAAACTGATTCCTATTATCCTAATTTCTTCTTTATTCACTTACTAGCTATTTCCGGCGGCTTCGCTCTCGTTAACGTAGCCTAGATCCATCACTCAAAAGAGGGTTCTCATCTATCTCTTTACCAAATATATCAAAACAGGTTCGGCGATGTAGACGTGAAAGCGTAACGAAGGAACTCTCTTTACAGTTAAAATATTAAGTTTCAGAATCTCATGGGAGCCACCGTTTTTGCAGTAAAAAGAGAACTCTATGACAGTCAGTCGGTTTCTATATATCTTTTTTTTATTTTTATTAAAAGTTACGGAAATAACCTGCTACATTACACAGACTTCTTTTGAGGAGCTTGTGGGCTTTGAGGAGCTCTTGGCTAGATAATAACAGCCGCACGGTTCTATCTTCAAGGTTAAGCAACGCTTGCGAAGGTTGGTCTGTGGATGGGTGACCATCTTAACATACCGAGTTTCCTCCGTGCCTCGGAAAGCACGTTAAGCCGTTTGTCTCGGCTGTCATTTGTAGATCTTTGGCAGTCGGTACGGATAGTCAGAAGCCAGTAAATCTGACTTCAGTCTTGCCATGAAGTACCGTGTTACCCAGTTAATGGGTTGTGGAGGTCTGGTAGGCAGCCGCTCCTCGTAAAATATTGGTATTCAGCTAAATCCGGCTTGACTGGAAGCCGACCCAATATAGTTCGGAAAAGGCTAGGCAGATGATTACACAGACTTCTTTATAAGGTATAAAATAGGGAAATTTATTCTTCAATGGTTTAACTTGATTGCCCACCATCGTAGAATAGGTAGTAACCAAAGTTTACTCTGCATTAAACTGACCAACGCATTCACTAAATGTACCCAAGATGCTCACAGCAGCTCGCCACAACTTCCAATGCTACCAAATTGGAATGTACAGTGTATCCACATTGTATTTCACTGCTACTGCCCAAGACTGGGACCCTTCCTAATTTGTACGGGTTGCGGTGACTTGTCTAGTGTAGTGTAGTGTCTTTATGGTAAGGATTTGAATGGAGAGGGTCATTGGCCTGTTGCAAGCTTCGGTCCTAGCTTTCAATTTAAGTTCCTAGGTAGGTTATTTGCATATTTTTTTGACTTAACTTATAGTTGCCGGTGAAAGTTATAGGATCGGGATTTGTGATACAGGGTGTAATTGATTAAATCTTTCAATGGAATCAATCTAGAAATCCAGAAATTGCAAAATAATCCACAGTTCTGCCACTGAGTGCCAGTACGAAAAAAAAATCTGCAGTTCGTTACATTTTGTCAAGTTATGAAAATTTATTACTATAATGGTACATAGGCGGACTTAATGCAACAAGGCATTCTCTAACAGTCAACCTTTGGGTTAAAAAGAAACGCACTGTGGTAAGTGTACAGCAAATAAATAAAATTCAAAATAGAATTAAAATAGAATTTGAATGGTTTTAAGAAATGATTTTGACTTGTAATACAATCGATTTATAAAATAAAAAAAAAATAGAAGACGCGTGCGTGCAGTTTAATACCGTATCTATCCCTACGCATGAGAGCCTGTTTTGCTCTGAAAATTAATGAATCACTATTCACTTATCGGCAGCGTGTGCGTTTTGAGTAGTTACCTACCTATGACGCTAGTGAACTTCTGATGGCTGATCATTCTGCCGCGGGAAAACAACCATTAAAATTTCACGATGTATTTACGTTTTTATAACTTGCCAAAATGTACCGAACTGCAGATTTTTTTTCGCACTGGCCTTCGGTGCTTGATGCATCAATAATCCCCATTTCTCCAAACTTTTTTTGCAGCGACCTTCTTGAGTACGCAATCTATTCAGAGCTTTGCATATAGGCCACTGTCGTTCCCGACCAAGTCGCAATTTTCTTTTGGGCTTCATGAAGTCGTGAGGTTGTGTGGGTACCTCTCTGGTAATTTAGGGCTTTGGACCATCGTTAGCTGGTAGAATGTCACTTTGTTTAGGCCCTCTGATCGTTCATGAATACAAACAAATTAAAATTTAAACCCATGTATAGTATCTGTACCGATTTTCACTTATAATACCACAAGAGCTTCAAAATTATCGGGTATTTTTCCCGATAGGTTCGTTGCAAACAAATGAAGGAGTCAAGTTTGTCAGGTTAAAAAATCACGAGCGCGAAGCGCGAGTGATTTTTCCTGAAAAACTTGACGACTTTATTTGTTTGCAGGGAACCTATCGGGAAATGCCAGATAATTTTGAAGCTCGTGTGGTATTCGGGGGATTATTTTTCCGTCCCAAATGTCGGCCAATAGAATTGCATCATTCGACGTCACGTGGTACAACAGAAAATTTTCAAAAAATTATCAGTATAATACCATGTAGGTTGTACCACGTGACGTCGAATGGTGCAATTCTATTGGTCGATATTTGGGTCGGAAAAATAATCACCATTATTTCACCAAGAGCAACCTAAATTATCAGAATGTTAACTAACATAGGCTATAATTGTTTTTTTTTAATTAGAGGTTCTTGAGAAGTAGCAGCGCGGGCGTACGAAAACGCGGTCGAAGTTCTAGTGTAGTTATAAATTCAGACTATTTCCAGTTAAAAACATCACCAAGAATCGACTCTAATCTAAAGTATCGCAAAAGATATACAAACGACTTTTTTTCATTTATCAAATTTTATCGCAGCTACAGCCATTATACTACGGAAGAAAACTTCCTATCACAATTTATTTAGACTGCCTTTATAACTAGAACATAACGTCCAGTTTGAAGCGTCGGTCGCCATCGGTACGGCGGCTGCTGCCGACGACCAAATTAAAACAAATGGTTTTGCGCCACCAAGTTTACTGTGCGGTCTTATCTAGCCCGGCTTTTGAGGGGTACCATGAGTTCAGTGGTTTTGAAATTTTAGTTTTACCTCAATTAACGTTGTCGGTTCTTTTTCGCCACCTGCTGATTGTTTTGATTAATCTGACGATCCGATTCTTTCAAATCTGACCCGAGTTTGACCCGAAATCAGTTTTATTTTCAAGGTTCTGTAGCCAAATGGGAAAAACAGAAGCACAATTACTGCTACTTGTCTGTCAATCGGCAAGTCACTGTCATATTCTAGGAAGACTATAGGCCCTGTATGCCTCCTAGATCGACCATACAGAAAGCACCAACTCCAGTTGGTTGTTGCTATTCAGACGCAACGTTGGAATGCCTTCCACAAGGTCAAGCGATGACCTGGTGAAGGCACTTGATGGAATCCCACGTCCGTCAATGGATATCTTTCAGACGAAGTTACAACTTATTTACGCCATACAAGTCGACACGGCTTTGAAATCCTGAATTAATTGTAATAATTTAACAAATATTCAGTTTTCCCAGCCAGCATGGTCACAGTACTGGTGTAATATCAGATGTTAGTACGTAGAGCGCGGTCGCATCCTGCCACAGGGAGCTTAGTTTATTGGTTCGATTAATGGACAAAAGCCTCGAGTTTTAGCCAGCTGGACTTTTCGTTAACTATTTCTGGGTATAACCTAATTTAGCATGAATGGCAGCGAGCCGTTGTAACTCATTAACATGACGATATTTTATCAAGAAGACTTCCAACATTTACTTTTATTTTAGTAATAACAGTAAAAGACTCTAGTCTTAATATATGTGTTATTAAACTAAGACCTAACATTCTGAGAGAAGTAGAAACAGCAACTGGCATCTTGTTTATGGTATAGATTACAAGGAGCGATGTCGAATGCTCTGTGGTTTTCTGGTCACACTTTTCAAAAGAGCTTTTATGTTGTGGTATTGTGTGAACTGAACGTGTTTGTTAAATAACGGTGTTATTTATTTACTTTTTTGTGCTACTAACTATCCTATACCTACTAATCAATCAATATATAAAATTCTTCCGTTATTGACTAAGTGACTGACGACACCGCACAGCCGAAACTACTGGTCGTAGAAAGCTGGTATGTAGGGGACACTCTTGGGAAGTAGTGGGGAGCACTGAGAGGATTTCCGGAAATTAAAAAAAAATAATTCAAAATGCGTATAGCTAAGGAGTGGAATTCCCTGCCGGAGTCTGTGTTTCCTGATAGCTACAACCTGGGAGTCTTTAAATCAAGAGTGAATAGGTTATTTCTAGGCAAGCTTGCTCCATCTTCGACCATATCATCGCTTACCATCAGGTGAGATAGTGGTCAAACGCGTGCCTATCAATAATAAAAAAAAAAAAAAAAAACCTAGGGGAATGGGAATAACGGGATATGCGCGTTCGAAGTCGCGGGGAAAGCTAGTATCTTATAAAAACACTTTATTAAAAAACTCAACGTCAATGTTGCCTTAAAGAAGGTTTTTAGGAATGTTCAACCCCGTTTTTCCGCCAAAAATGGATAATTAATCACATCTGCCTTAAACATTCGCGAAATCTACGATTTTTATTAAAAACTTTTTTTTTAATTATGCCGTTTTTGTACCTTCACCGTAGCGGTTAAGGGTTTAATATTTTCAGACAGTTTTTATTATTATTTGTTACTAAATTTTTGCCAGCTGCTGCGCCCCCGTGAGATTCTAAAATTTTGCCGTGCCAAAATTTAACTGGGGAAAAAATACGGAATGAATGCACTAATCCAAATGGTTTACTCTTGTACCAAATCCGCTCAGCTGTTTTAAGGTGCCATTGATTGACAAACAGACACACTTCCACATTTATAATATTACTACCACTTCGCCCGCGACTGCGTTCGCTTGGGTTGAGTATTGCAATTTTTGTAGGCATCTCTAATTTTTCAATTAATAAATATAGCCTATGATGTTACTCAGGGATGATGTAGCATTCACTAGTGAAAGAATTTTTGAAATCGGTCCAGTAGTTTTTAAGGGTATTCGTTACAAACATACAAATATTTCCACTTTATAATATTAGTGTAGACTAACGACCCGCCCCGGCTTCGCACGAATTTAATTAAATGAAACTATACAAATTATATACCAAACTATCCGCATTTAACCGTATTAAATCCATTGCGTGGTTTAGAAGAAATAAGCGGAGACGATTTATTTACTTAAACTTCATGTACCTACAATAGTGGTACTTAGGCGGACTTAATGCAACGAGGCATTCTCTACCAGTCAACATTTTGTATATTCAGGACTTTTTGCGGATGCATATTAAAAAAGTGCGAGTCGGACTCGCACACGAAGGGTTTCGTACCATAACCCTTATTTTTTTTAATTTGAGTTGATTGAATAAAAGGTAAATTGAGGTTTACGATTTATGACGTATTAAAAAAAACTACTTACTAGATCTCGTTTAAACCAATTTTCGGTGGAAGTTTGCATGGTAATGTACATCATATATTTTTTTAGTTTTATCATTAGTTTTAAGTTACAGGGGGGGGGGACACATTTTACCACTTTGGAAGTGTCTCTCGCGCAAACTATTCAATTAAAAAAAAAATATATTAAAAACCTATATCATTTTTGAAAACCTATCCATAGATACCCCACACGTATGGGTTTGATGAAAAAAATAATAATTGAGTTTTAGTTCTAAGTATGGGGAACCCCCAAAATTTTTTGTTTTTTTTTTATATTTTTGTGTGAAAATCTTAATGCGGTTCACAGAATACATACCAAGTTTCAACAGTATAGTTCTTATAGTTTCGGAAAAAAAGTGGCTGTGACATAAGGACGGACGGACAGACAGACATACATGACGAATCCATAAGGGTTCCGTTTGCCATTTGACTACCGAACCCTAAAAAAGCAGTTTCCAATAAAACTGCATACTATTCCAAAACGTATAAATTTTTATCGCCACCTTAATATCAGATCACGATTCAGTTTTCTTCCATGGCGATCTTTTTATGACCACATCATAATAAAATCAGCTTTATTGTGTTAGTTATAATGCTCATTATAGCGTAAATTTATCGGGAGATAGGGCATAATAATATTCGTTCCATACCGATTAGGTTTATGTTCGGATTTATACGTCAGATTAATTTTAACATCTGGATTCTATAGGTTACGGAACAATCTACCGGGGTGCGGAATCCCTTCGAAAGAGGCACCATACCCTGGAACGCAAAGGGCAGTAGGAGGAACACGGATGGGTTTTAGTCAGTGAGAGTCTGACACTACGGAAGGAGTCATTTGATGATTTCCCATCATTAAAAAAAAAAAGAAAGGTTACGGAACAATGTTCTATGACGGGGTTGCATAGGTGCAAATTATTAGTATTTAAATATGCACCGTTTGAACGATTAGCATCCAGACCCCGATGCTTGAGAGAATCCTATTGGTTTAGTCGCATTTCTTCTTCTTCCCATCTCCTTCCCTATGCCTATGTATAGAGATAGAAATTTTTTGTAGGGGGTAGACACATAGAGGTAGTGATGAGAAGTCGAAGAGATGGGACTAAACCATCCTATTAGCGTAGTTCTTATAGAAAAAGAATAAGCCTTATGAAAATAAAAGTGGTTTTGCTGTAAAAATTAATGAACATATCATTACCTTCCTGCCCTTATCCCATGTTACTTGGGGTCGGCGCAACGCGTTTTTTTCTACCATTCTGTCCTATCAGCCGTCACGCTATCACTAACTCCCATCTCTTTCATATCGCTCCTCACACAATCCATCCATCTTTTCTTCGGCCTCCCTCTACCTCTCCATCCATTCACATTTATATTCAATTCATTATTTTACTCATAGTTTTACTTAAACCCTAACATGTAACTGTTTTCTTGTCCCTTAAATAAATAAATAAATATTTATAACTCTTCTAGTTACATGCCTTTCATCCCTCCTCTTCACATGACCATACCAAGACAAGCGATTCCCTTTTAACTTTTCCATTTTCGAATATTCTTCTATTATATTTTTCTTTCTAATTCGAACAATTCCCCCAACCCTGGCAAGACCTGGTTATATCTGCACCACAATGTACAACCATACCATTTTTCAAATCGAATACGTTTCCTCCACGTAAGGAATGACGAAGCACATCATTCAGGCAATATAGAATCACATCCTGCGATACTAATATAACACGGTGAGAGGTCATGCGATCCCCTAACATGACTTGCTTGAAAGTATAACGTTTAGCGATGACGTGCCGATTTGTAAAGGAAAAATTTATAGAAATTAGTTGGAGATTTTTGTAAAGAAATTGGGGTATTTTTACCTGAGAAGTGTTTGAATAGTTTGCAAAGATAGAACATGAAAATCTTCCTGAGTCTATAGATCCAAATCAAAATATGATTTGGATCTATAGAATTTATTTTGTACCTATTTCAAACTAGCTGATCCACGCAACTTCGTCTTCGTCACATTATTAATCAATGCTCCGCTCGTATCGTGATGTTTTTTTTTTGCCTTCGTCGATAAATGGGCTATAATACAACACTACATGATTTTTTCAATTCGATCTCGTAGTTCCTCAGATTAGCGCGTTAGAATATTAGTATAGATATAGTAGATAGGAGATAGTCTCATAGAAATACATCTTCATCATCTTTCCATCGTTTCTTTGGTTATCCTCAACTTACATTTTTTTTTTTATTATTTCAACATAACAACCGGCTAAGTGCGAGTTGGACTCTCACACGAAGGGTTCCGTACCATAAACCTTAATTTTTATTATTTGTTGTTATAGTGGCAATAGAAATACATAATCTCTGAAAATTTCAACTCTGACTATTACGGTTCTTGAAACAGCCCACTGACAGACGGACGGACGGACGGACGGACGGACAGCGGAGTCTTAATAATAGGGTTCCGTTGGTTACCCTTAGGATACGGAACCCTTAAAATGGCACTGAGCAATATTGTAGCTTTTATCCAAGAAATATGTTTGTTTAAATCGGATCTGTACCTCCAGGGATACCTTTTAAAATCAAATGTGTGAATAAAATTTATATCAATCGTTTAAATAAAGTAAATACAGTTAAAATCAAAATGGGTATTCTCCATCAAGCTCTGAAAGGTACCCAAATAGAAACTGTTCCAGATAATGCAGACTAAATCAAAGTCCTATTTGAATGTTCCTGTCTCATAATACGGACAGATCGATTATTAATGCAGCTCTCAGTTAGCTCAGCTAATAGACTGGATGTCAGTCTGTCTGTTTTAAAATATAAATAGAATTCAGGAAGAGCCGGGAACAGATGCTGTTATGGTTCAAAATATTTTGGGAAGGTTGAGCATTTAGTGCTATAATTTTAAAATATATAATTACTAGCTTCTGCTAGCGGCTTCGCCCGCTTAATCTCTAGGGAACATACCCCCGGGATAAAAAGTAGCCTATGTGTTATTCCAGACTATAATCTATCTGTCACGTTCACAACTCATTGGTGCAGGTGATGACAATGATGATGTGGCGACACTTGGGGGAAGTCCATGTCCAGCAGTGGATATCTTTCGGCTGAAACGATGATGATGATGATGAATGGTGAGAAGAGAGAAAACACTCCTCGTAATCCTCTCGCCGTTTATTGGAACGAAGTTTTGGAATGGTCTTCCTTATCGCGCGAAAGGGGGCTAGACGGAAAAATTAAGACCGAAAGTTGTAACGACACTTTTTGGTATTGTTGTAAGCCGTGCGGCGTGCGCGTGTCTATCTGACTGTCTCTCTCTCTCTCTCTCTCTCTCTCATAGAAAACAAGCCATTTACAGAATGGAATAGAATACACAAATCCGATCCTGCATGGAGTATTTAATCCCGATATGGTAGGTACTGACCATTGAGATGCCAAACAGTGGGTCATTAGTTGCCAACGATACGATACATCTTAGGGAAAAGGATAAAGTCGTAAAACACAGTTATGTTTCTAGTTTTATAACAATTTCTTCACTAATTAATCCAAAGGAACTTCGTTCCATCCGGGTGTCCCTTGATACCTCTCAAGTTTTTTTTTCTTATTATTTTGGGGTCGGCAAAGATTTCATTTCCTTACAAACATTGCTATCAGCCGTTGTTTTGGCACAGCCGTAAGTGATTTATGTTTTTTTTTTTGTTTTTAATATTGTCACTCTTTTCTTTATTTTATTTGCGTGTATCTTCCACAACATTTCCGTCAGCACTGACTCTTCCCGACTGCCTCTCACAAACAATATAGTCTAGCTCCAAAACAGTATACGCACGCGTCAGCCTGTCTGAATATCAACGCAACATTGTCTCTGTGACACTAACTGCACTAAATGTCTTTGAACGACTGAGTTGGTTTATGACACTGTTGGAGTGGCACAGTGGCACTAGGTACTTCTCTAGTATTGGTAGAGTGATGGTATTTTGAGGATTGAGGAGCTTTGATTGCTCTACTGTGTTGATGTTAGTTTCTGTGTAGCCTGTTATTGTATAGAACTTGCATTAAGGCCATTCAATAAATATTTCAGACGTTTTTTCTTTTGTTACGTTAAGAAAATTCCTCGTTAAAACAGGTTGCTCAGCAATCTAGCGATGAAAACAGCAGCTCACCCAATAATTTGTCATTTCTATGCACATTTTCTTGTATACCATCTTCGTTTACTACAAAACCTTTTTTAGCAATAAAAGAAAAGAAAAACACGCAACACTATTTTTAAAAAGTAAATAAAAATTGTCATTGCTTTTACTGTATACAGAACATCATCCTTAATATGATCACGCACGAAACGAAACACCCTGTAATTAATGAGCGTCCTCCGCCCTGAGGCGAAAGCAGCTTAGGCTTTAGGTATACAAACACGCACAAAACATCGCCACGGATAAATTTAACAATTATTCCCGCAAAAAAGACCATTCACAATTAATTCCTACACCTGTCGTCCCCTACCTGTTTAATCACAACATTGTATAGTTCTCAAACTTTTTAACGCACGACCCCCACCCAGATGACGTCAGACGCGTCCCCCATGACGTCACGACGCAGCTTCGCAGTCATTTAATATTTATTGCCACCAATTTGATGTTAAATTGGCCGTGCGTATGATAAGGGGCATTTTGTATGCGATTTGGAGTCGGAATGTGTTGTGAACTTATGAATGCGTGTAACATTGTTTGTTTGGAAGTCACCTTTGTTTTGGGGATGTGATTCACAGGGACACTAGGATTACTACCTACCTACAGTCCTACATCTTCAAAATGGTTTATTCAGTTGTGTTGAGTATAAATTTCATAAGCTGAAAATACTCGTATAACTTTTTCTTTCGAAAGCCTTACTAATATATTTTTAGAAACTCTGGTATCAAGACGTAGTCGCAAATTTTTACTTATCTGTACAGACAGATGAGAAATTTTCATCAACAATCACATTGGACAGATGTGTGCCAAAGATGCTCGTGTACTAACTAAATCTTGCGTTTAATTGAATGCGAATGAGATTAGAATTTAATATCTAATATAACATTAATTTCCAAACGAATCCCATACCATTTTTCGAGTACCTCCAAAATTAATGGCTCCCTTTGAGAACCGCAGCCTCGCGTATATTTAAAAAAAACTCCACAATCTAATTTCCTTGCCAATGGCGCTAATATATTCAGAATATTAAAACGTATTTATCACACTGATTCCAAACGCTACGTTCTCTTATACTCTAATAATTCTTCCTTCTTTATTAGATTTCCTCTACAGAATATTTTATCTGGAATAACCTTATTAGGTATGGTAATGAGTGAGAATTGATTGGCGAATTATTGGAGATGATTTTTGGCAATTTTAGATTTAAAAATGGCGTTATATTTTCTGGAATTAAAATTACTGTCGTGGCCCATGTAATTTCACGGGGGATTTTTTATTTTATCTATAGTGCTATGTAGGTATTGGTTAAAATGAGATGAGAAATGATACCGTTACGGTGTACGAAGGAGAAATGTAATATGGGACAACTGTATGATTTTCATAATGAGTGTTATTTATTGATTCCAATCTTGGGTTTCTTAGGAAATTACTGTCGATGCCTGCCACATAGACTGAATTCTGTGACACCAGAAAACATCGAATTTTCCTGATATCCGTTATTTTGCCGCCTTAATATGAATTCTTAGCAAACCCGAGCACGAACGAACAACTTGATATAGGTACATTATAAATATATTAGGTCTTTACCTATGAAATTGCCGTTCTGCAGTACCTACTGGCCATTTCAAATCAAAATAATTTTTGTTTGGCTAAGAATTCTAATTTCAAATTAATTTTATTTTAAAACCATGGTTTTTTTTTTCCAAAAGTAGTAATTTGTTTATTGATTAGTGTTACATTTTTCATCGCATTTCAATCTTTCTCGTCATCATGGATACGTTAAAAATTCGAGTAATTATGGAATATGAATACCGTCGTGGCAGCAACGCGGCACAAGCGGCACGCAACATCAACGACGTTTACGGAGCTAACACTACAAACCAACGCACCACCTGTTATTGGTTTGCTCGCTTCCGTTCTGGAAATTTCGACCTGAAAAATGAACCTCGCGGTCGTCCGAAGACTTTGTTCGACAATGACGAATTAAAGGCGATTGTGGAAGCTGATGATACACAATCTACGGCTGAATTAGCAGCAGCTTTCGACGTTAGCGTCAAAACAATATTGGTCCATTTGCGTCAAATTGGCAAGGTAAAAAAGCTTGACAAATGGGTGCCCCACGAACTCAATGATCGCCAGCGCGAAGTACGCGTCGAGACGTGCCTTGCACTGCTCAACAGACACACAAATGAAGGAATTTTGAACCGCATTGTTATCTGCGATGAAAAATGGATTCTGTTTGATAACCGCAAGCGCTCAGCAAGTTGGTTGGATCCTGGTTCAGCACCTAAACAATGCCCTAAACGAAAACTTACCCCTAGAAAAGTGATGGTCACTGTTTGGTGGTCTATCGCCGGTGTGATTCATCACAGCTTCTTACCAAACGGGGTGAGCATTACTGCAGATGTGTACTGTGAAGAACTGAACACAATGATGGAGAAGCTGGCACATCTCCAACCAGCATTGGTCAATCGCTCGTCTCCGCTGCTCCTGCACGACAACGCGCGACCTCATACTGCAAAGCAGACGGTCTCCAAGTTGCAAGAACTGGGGTTGGAAGCTCTCCGTCATCCGCCCTACTCACCAGACCTTGCGCCTACAGACTACTACTTTTTCCAGAATTTGGATAACTTCTTGGCGGGAAAAAAATTCAATACCCGAGAGGCAGTACAAAATGCCTTTGAAGAATTTGTTGCCTCCCGTCTAGCTGATGTCTTTAAGAAGGGCATCAATAAACTGCCATTGCGTTGGCAAAGATGCATTGATTGCATGGGCGATTACTTCGATTAATACAAATAAAAACTACAATAAAAAAAAATCGTTTAAATTTTTTCATACAAAACGGCAATTTCATAGGTAAAGACCTATTAGATGACTTTGCCGGCACAAAAGCACACCAGTGGCGGGGGTAACTGTCGGTGGCTGTCAAAAATGACGTACACTAGGTGGCAGTACTGCGGCGTCAGATCCAGCAGTGATTTATACACGTCATCATCATCATCATATAAGCCAAAAGACGTCCACTGCTGGACGTAGGCCTCCCCCAAGTGTCGCCACAACAACCGGTCCTGTGCGTCTCGCATCCATCGACTATTTGCGACCCTCACCAGGTCATCGGTACACCTATTGAGCGGCCTTCCAACGCTGCGTCCTTCGGTACTCGGTCGCCACTCCAGAACTTTTCGGCCCCATCGACCATCTGCTGATTGCACACGTAGGAGTCTTAAATTTAGGATTAAACATTTAAGAATTTATCTAGAGACCTCAGAAACTCGGTTTTAAGTCGTTTAGTCAGGTCAGACATCTCCGTTCTCAAGTATTTCCCTCACTTGTCACGAAACGTCGACTCATCGCGCACTGGACGAATAAGTGACACGACTTTTTACACTAGCTCCTTCAAAATTGCTCACTAGTTCGGTCAAAATGGCTTGCTCAGCTCGATTGTGATTGATTGAACTCTATCAATCAGTTCGATTGACTGGCGTTAATGTTGAGAGCGATTGCTTCAATCATTATGTCGGAGAAATGGATATTTTGTGAGCAGTTTTTTGGGAAGTGAATTCGTGTTTGCATTTTCGCTCATGTTACTGAAATGGATTGTCCGGTGTCTTTGAATTATTCTGTCAATATAATTTTATTGATTTTGTCTCATTTAAAGTACTGAGTAAAAAGAAGAGGACTGACCAAAAAAATCATCATAAAGCTATGTTTTAAAAGGAAACCTAAGAACGCAAAGAATGGCATACATATTTCTACTCATACCTAGTCAAAAATAAGAAATTCAACTACGCCGATCAAAGTTAAAAAAATGAGAAAATACCGACACTAAAACTTTTCATTCAGTATTGCAACAGCGTTCACACGAGTAACACGTATTTACAACTACTGCAGTTGTACACTCAGAGGCGTTTGTAAAATGTAATTTATATGGAACAAACGACAAATTATCACTTTGGCTACGTATTCGGAAAGTTGCCAATACGACTCAATTGCTTTTACGATATGTTGGGTGAAAACACGGAGTATGAATGAATGGAGTGATGTAGTGGCGTGATAGTGTGTTTCTTTACAATTGTACCTATTTTGTGTGCCAAATAAATTAGTTTTTTTCTTTCAATGTTAGTGAATTGCCATGAAAATGCGGCTGAAGTATCAAATAGTCTAGTCAGCAGTTATTTATTATTTATTTATTTATGTGTTTGGCATGCGGTTCATGATTATTACAATAAATTCGTTTCATTCTTTATTTGTGCGCTATAATTTATATGGTGTCGGGTCAATCTCCAAGTTTAAGCGACGCCTGCCAAGGTTGGTCTGTGGATGGGTGACCATCTTAACTTACCGAGTTTCCTCCGTGCCTCGGAAAGCACGTTAAGCCGTTGGTCCCAGCTGTCATTGTACATCTTTGGCGGTCGTTACGGAATGTCAGAAGCAGCCAGTAAATCTGACACCAATCTTGCCAAGAACTGCCGTATTACCCAGTTCATGGGTTGAGGAGATCTGGTAGCAGCCATTCCACGTAAAATACTAGTATTCAGCTGAATTTGGTTTGACTGGGAGCCTACCCCAGTATAGTTGGGAAAAGCCCAGGCAGGTGATGATATTATAAAGAGTATTTATTTTTGGTGCGAAGATTGGCGCCTAACTTTTATATGCGGCTTCTCTTTATATTCTTTTGAATCGGTTTTCAACAGACTGTGCCCAACCAGTATTTATCGAGAGCGCTTGCTATAAATGCTGGTAATATACAGGTTCTCATTTACTGACGGAATACCTACAATTGTATCTTCCGATCGTATTATCTTGGCTTCTTTTATATTTGACGTTGCAAATCCGGTCACATTCATTTCCTTGCTCTTGACTTATTTAGTTCACAACAAACGATTGTGAACTGGATGTTAGTTAGTACTCCATTAATTTACTACTCCATTATATAAAACGCTCGAATTAATCCGAATGTAATGATACGCCGTATTTCAGATTAATGATACGTCGTTACGGTTACGATCATTGTTATTTGCGTATTATTTTGCGTTTTAAGACTTGCCATTTTATTGTACCTACTGTGGGTAATTTTGTGTCTAATTTGGGGGACGTAAACAGCAATTAATCGTGCGTTGAATGTAAATAAGTGATTAAATCAGATGAGTGTTTTCTCTTGGACGTATGTGTCACTATTAATGGATATTGTCGCGAACCTCTTCAGTAAGATAACTTTCTGTAACGCAAAGATCTCACGAAAATTAATGATTTTGTAGAAATCTCACAGTGAAAACTTGAAGTGAACATGACGTGAACTGTCGTTCTATCCAGTCGAGATGGAATAACAGCAGTTTGATTCTGTAAACATGTCGAAGTGAAGGCTTGGGTGAACTGATCACGAAGTGAGCTGTCAATCCAAGTAATCAAAATGTAATGACAGCTCACTTCGTAATCACTTCACCCGTTGCTTCACTTCGACATGTTTGCAGAATCGACCGGCAGTTCAATTCAAGCTCACTGCACCTAATTATTCACGCTGAGGTTTTGTCACATTAGACCGACTGTTCACCGGCTGATCAACACTTTTTAGGGTTCCGTACCCGAAGGGTAACCAACGGAACCCTATAGCTAAGCCTCCGATGCTCGTCCGTCCGTCCGTCTGTCTGTCTGTCAGCGGGCTGTATCTCAAGAACCGTAATAGGTAGGTGATTTTTTTACAGATTGTGTATTTCTGTTGCCGCTATAACAACAAATAATAAAAATTAAGGTATATGGTACGGAAGGACTCGCACTGCTCCAGTTTTTATTTTAATTTTTCACTCATCCTTATTTACTGTGATTTTCTTTGACCATCCTCTCTATCCATACATCGATATGGGTCATATATGACTTTCATGTCCTCATCAAAAGATCATAACAACACAAACAGAATTTAAACGAATTCCTTAATTTTCTCCGTTACCGGCGCCACGTTCAAACTTCTTCTTTATTATATATACTTTCATTATCACAAAACTGCATGAAATATACAAAAAGCAAAAATATAATACAAGCACCAAAAACCTTATCTTTAAAGAAGCTATATCAAACAAGATGCATCTAACTTTACAAAGAAATAAAATTAAAACTTAACAAATATAAAGTTAGAATAACATTCCGCAAAGGAAACTACTGTAAGTACATATTTGAACACGGGTAAATGCCGTTGTATAAAATATGTATGCTTTTTTAGGTACTATACACACGGGCAACTTAAATTGCTCGGACTAACTACAGACTAGATATATGGAAAGAATAAAAAGAGAGCTATTCGACTATCATGCTCATAGAAGCACCGCCACACCAGATTGATCATTTGGTCTTTAGTTTTTACAATTAAACAGCATTCATTGCGTTATTTTCGAGTTGAAAATTTAATCTCTACACATGAAGCAATATCACTACTCATATTATAAAACAAAGTCGCTTCTGCTGTCTGTCCCTATGTATGTTGATCTTTAAAACTACGCAACGGATTTTGATGCATGTTTTTTTAATAGATAGAGTGGTTCTCGAGGAAGGTTTTTCGTACAAAACCGGGTGGGCAATTTCCTAGACTTCGGACAGAAAAAAACCTCGCAATAATGTCTGGAGCAACTGTTGCCGGGCACTAATTGCCTCAAAATTGCCCGTGTGCATTCCACTTTAGAAGCAAAGGCGATGCAGCGTGTCTCGAGTGCACATTATATGTTTTTATAAAAGGAGACGATGCGGCGTGAATCTTGAAATCCCATCCGAACCCTGTCTTGAAGCACAATAAACGTGCAGCTTATGGTTGAGCTGGTTTGAGGCATAGGAGGTAGCGATTTCAATAATAAATTGTTTGAATTTTCTGGGACAAGAACTTAGTTTTAGTATAATTTACCCGCTCTCCCCTCCGCTCGTGACTTACACCGCGTTAATCCAACAAGAGAAGCGTCCGCTAATGTCACGGAGAGACGCTCACTGGCTTCTGACAAGTTCGCGTGTTGTGATATGTGCTTTTAGCTAGAATAGCAAGGGTTTTAGTATAATTTTACAGTTCTTGGAGTTTTCTGTGGCTGGGTTTTTTCGAATGTTAAATCTGAGGTTAACTTTTGTTATTTTGAACAATAATGCGGTATTGTTGTTGGCTGTATTGTTGTTATTTGTGTAACTGTAGTGTGCGAGTAAGCAATTTGATTTTACGTTTAAGGAAATGCTACATGATATGTCACAGGATCTTAGGAGTTGGCATAACAAAAGGGCCTATGCCGAGCAGTGTACGAAGTTGGGCTGGGATGATGATGAAGAGATAGTGTAAGAACTATCTCGTAAGAACATGTCTACTTACAAATCAGAACAAACTCACGATACTGCGAAAAACATTGCAATATCCAAACAGAAAATTGGACTTAGTTCAACATCATGACTAGCATTTTTAATTTCCGACACTACAGCGTTGAAACTGCTTCAAAATACGGGAACAGAACCTAACCCACGGCGGCACAAGTTGACACATTACATTCTAATCCTGACCACACTCACACTTCCAAAAATAATTTAATTAAGAACTCGCGTCACACGAAAATCTTGTAATAACAAAAAACTAATCCGTGTCTCCTCGTGTCCTCAGTAAATCAACCTGAGAACCATAGATAAGTAATAGGCAGAAAGTTAACTCTATACAATGCGCGAAAACAGGCGCACGCACACATAGACGCGTACGAACGACGATCTCAAACAAATGCGACCACGAGTGCGCTTGCACTCGCTGTACGTGAAGCGTGTCTATGTGTGCGTGCGTTTTCGCTCGTCTTATGAAACAAACCTTCTGTAATACACGTCTGTGTAACGAATTGTTGAGCGCACGTTTAAAAAGACATTTATATTTGTCGTCAGCTAGCACGTATTGTAGTAAAGAAAGAAAATAAAGAAATATTTTGTAGTGCTATTCGTTATAAAGTCGAAACGACAAATGGTGTTGCGGTATTTTTAAGCTGTCGGTATTGAAATTGTAACAGCTGTTCTGTTACAAGGAAAAGAAATGCTTTTATAAATTAAATTATGTATTCTGCACTAGATTTATGTGCCGAAGAATATTGTATGCACAGAAACGCATCTACTCATTTATTTGTGGCTAGCAAATGCTGATAATCTGCTGCATGTGATTAGGCTGGAAGCTGAACCCAAAATACACACTTGGAAACAGGTATGAATAATGTTAAGACGTTTTACAAAATCGTTTTTCAA
This sequence comes from Lacanobia oleracea, assembly GCA_950371165.1. Classification (NCBI taxonomy): domain Eukaryota; kingdom Metazoa; phylum Arthropoda; class Insecta; order Lepidoptera; family Noctuidae; genus Lacanobia; species Lacanobia oleracea. Next base: position 14,887,889 of record OX493412.1, read on the forward strand.
TACTTTTCATTGAATTTCAAACATACAAAACAGTTGTAGAGAGAACTCTGTGTCAATAAGATACTGGGAAATGCAGGGGTCCCATACATAAAAAAGGGAAGCTACATATTTCGTTGTCATACACGTTCTGTTGCCTTAGTGGAAGATTTTAAACGGACTAGATCGCGTTCACGTAAAGTTTTTATTAATTAGTACGAGTACCTATTAACTGAACGGAAACCTGTTTTATTTAGTATATGACACAAGTGAATTTTTACGTTAAAGCGATCGAATAATTACATAAACTCGCACTAGGCCAGCGGTTGTGGGAATAAATACCGATGTATCACTGGCACATCACACAATTCAGATTTGCCGTGGAACTACATGTAGTGAGCCACTCGCATGCTTGCCACATAACATAACACATGTTAAAAAAAACTATAATCACAACATTAAAACAGAAAGCGGACTGTAAATCAAACGCCGATAAAAGTGAGAGCGTTCGATATGTGTATCGAGTGCGTATCGAGCGGGCTCGGACGAAAATAGTTCACAATTAAACCAACTGCTATTTTTGACAACGACGAGAAACAGCCCAATGGTATGTGTGGTACAAGTTATAGGCGACAGGCGAGCCCGCTCATTAGTTACAAAATAGTTCTGAATGTCGTAAACGTCATGCTCATAAAACAGTCCCTTAAAATTCTACTCTTCATGGCTTCCCAGTCTTAAAATTAACTCTGTGTTTGTATAATTTATCATGACACGTCTATTTTATCTTAAATACCACTTAGTAAAATAGATCTCCAATAGTATGTGCCCCTTGCACTTAGTCCCGACTTCTGGAAAAAAATATTGAACCGTCGCGTCGCAAGGTGGTCGCAAGTATAGTGATGCGATTTAAAAACTTATTCAACCCATCGCTGCTTTCTGTTCGAGAAACTGGGTCTTGGCCTCTGCCTTGAGTTTAGCGGTTGATAAGCTCGCATGTACCCTCTATATCACCTGATGGTATGCGATGATGTGGTCGACGATGGAACACGCAAGCCTAAAAGGAACCAATTCACTCTTGACTAAAAGACTCCCAGGTTGTAGCTCTCAGGAAACACAGACTGGCAGAGAATTCCACTCCTTACAATGAATGTGTGTACACACACTTAGCCCGCTCTCTCCTATAACTTGGGTCGCACCCAATCCGATTGCGTTCATTGGATGCCCGAGACAAACGCCGAGTATCGCGCGCCAACAATCAATCACTACGAAACGAACCCGTTTCCTGGTGTCGATCACACGCAGTATTCTTAGTTCATCGGATTTAAAGGTAAAAACTTTTTTAGAACCTACATTAAGTAGGTTTTAATTTTAGAAGACTAGCCTAGGCCTAGCTAGCTTCAGGCCTGGACAGTGTTTAACCCTTTACAAAGCACAAGTCCGATCCTGCTTGGATGGCTCAGCAAAATATTAGCTTGCCGCGCTTGACTCGGTGGAACGCAGAGCTAAGAGGCTCATTGGCGTCGTAAAACTGGTGGATGCCAAGCTTCAAAGCTTGGCTCATCGCCGCAAAGTTGTCTGCTTGTCAGTCTTCTATAGATTGTACTTCGGTGAGTGTACCCAAGAACTCCACGACCTCATCCCAGCGGCCCCTTCTACCATCGGACAATCCAGACGTACATTATACCTACCTTGTTGCTATTCCACCAAATCTCTCTAAGCGTTTCCAAACGTTTTTTATAATGCGCACAGCAAAGAAGTGGAACTCTCTGCCTGCGTCTGTGTTTCGGAACGCTTGCAGCCCTAATCTCTTCAAAGTTACAGTGAACAGGCTTCTGTCTTGGTCTAAAGGATTCGTGATTAGTTTTCTCGTCTTGACTATGATCTTCCAGGCCGAATCTTGGTCAAGGTGGTCCGTCATAACCCGGAGATAAGTCAGTTAAGTTGAAGTTATTGAGCAGAAGCTGTTGAGCTTCTGCCAGGGTTGCGGCCTGCCAGACACAAAAAAATACTATGTAAAGAATAATAACCCCATTATGCTATTGCGTATTTATATCCCTTTTGTCCCAATTCAGTCCTTTCAAGGAAGCTCCAATACATATGTACGAGTATGATACATCCGTCCAGCCCATTGAGCCGCGTGCCCATTAGCAGACATTACCGTGCAATATATTAGCGCACCACATAAAAGACCTCTCCACAATAAGCCAGGAAAGTTTCTCAGAACAATCCGTCTAGGATCCATTGATCGGGATTGTAATTAATTTTCGAGGAGATTTATTCCGAGATTTGTCGGAAGATATCGTGCGTATTGCCCAGTTACTGGGTTTGGGAATGTGTGGCGGGCTTGTTCCAAAAAAAAAGGTAAGTGGTAATCGCCACCTGTATGCATTCAGAAAATAGTTCATGAGATACAGCCCGCTGACAGAATGACGGACGGAAGGACAACTGAGGCTTAGTTAGTAATTGGGTTCCGTAGGTAGCGTTCGGTTATCGACGGTACTCTTAAATTGGTAATATTTCTTACCGCGAGCAATGACACCGAGGAAATAGTTTGCCTGTGTTGTCATTTAGCTTGATTTGTTTTTACTTCTACTTTTTGTAATATTTTTGACTCCCGCTTACTCCATAAACCGTTTTCCACATGAATTCTTTTGTGTCTACCAGGTACACTTCCTTCCTTTAACGTGTTTAGTACTAAAAAATGCAAAAGCACCCACCGGTGCGCCGGCTACGGCTGTACCCTACAGGGTGGCTAATTTATTAAACGAGCGACCGCGCCCGAGAAAAGTGTGTATTGTGTGTTTAATAATAATTTGCTCAGTCGTGCGGTTTGGATGGGCTGTTTTATAGTGGGCGACTAGGTAAGACCGATGAGCAACGATTAGTCGTATGATTTGTATGAAAATTCTGAGCCCGAATTTGTTTAGTCTTTTATCAGATGAGACTTATTTTTTATTCTTTATTAATAAAAAGACTAAACTCGGCTCAGAATTTTCAACCCCTTTGTTTTATCCACACGGATCGTCAACCTCATTGTACCCTATACTTAATTAAGATTTCAAGCACTACGTATGTGCCTGAAAGCGCAGGTAAACCTAATGCCCTATGTAATATTTACTAGTAAATCAAAGATCGTGAAGAGTTAACAATGGCTGTTGCATTGTTTAATCAAAGAAGAAATCATACTGATCGAATACTGTTTCGTTTAGCAGTAATGTAAGGGGCTGACTAAACATTCGAGTTCGAAAAATGCTCAAAAAATATAGATGTAGTTTGTTTTCAGTATCAGCCGTGTTTAAGAGGTGTTCATGTCATTGACACTGCCAGCTTTTGAACGTGCTTTAGATTAAATGGTAAAAACAGCCCTCAGTTGATTGGAATGTATGACCAACATAAGTGAACTTGGGCTCTAGAAAAAGTGACGTTTTATTCATTGTGATAACGATTGTCCAAAATGTATAAAAATAACCACATGACATAACGGAATTTTGGATTTTTGACACTCCTTATTGCTGACATGATGTCACATTTATTTCGGCTCTTTTGTGCCTGCATCTAACGACTACGCACATCGTACCCAAATCGTATCGTCCCCTCTAAATACCCCCATTCCTCTAGACCGCGGATTACCCCTAAATAATAGAAAAGGATGCTGTATTCCGATTCGTTAGGCGGCCGCAGCTACGGACCAGGCGAACGGGCGAATAATACAGCATGAGCTATTTGTAACACCCGCTATACGGTATTTATGTGCGGGCTAATATTTAGTAGGTTTTCTTTGCTTTGTTTTGGACCCTAGTTACATGTGTATAGGCATAGGGAGGTTTTGATGGAGAACAGTCCTTAGAACCTCTCACTTATTTTCTGGACAGCCAGGATTTGAGAGAGATTTTTAAAAGTGACGATTTGCACTGCTGAACTTTTTCTAAAAATTGTTTTTTTTTTAAACTTTATTTACAATAGTGGTAGGTTTATGGGCGAACTTAATGCAACAAGGCATTCTCTACCAGTCAACCTTTGGATTAAAAAGACTACAAAGTACAACTTAAATTTCCAAAAAAAAATTGAGTTGTACTTTATTTCGGAATGAATATAGATACAAAACTATATGTAATGCTAAAAAAAAACAAACATAGATATATATGCAAAAATAATAAACATTTTTTTTATTGTCTCCTCCAATACTTATGACGAAGATCAAACTGACAATGACAGGCTTTTAAAAAAAGTAGAAATAGCGAAGAAGAAGTTTTTGGAATATCTGAACAAATTCTTCTAACTATGCAATTAGTCTGTTATGGCTCACTGCTTGACGAAAGTCTTCTTTCTTCTCCTCCTCATCAAACGTCTTTCTTCTGCCATTCTGTTCCTGTCTTTTCGGCAGAAATCAAGCTAAACATTCTTATAAAAAGTACATATCACGTGCTTTAAATATCCTCATTTAAGACAGAATAAAGAAAAATGCCAGCTTTAAAATCTGATACAACGCAACACACGTATATCTACTATCATAAGTATATACGTAAAGTCGTATGTTTTGTGGCAACACTGCAACTTTCACGACCACAAAAATGGTAATAAAAGCACTGCATTTTGTTATTTATTTTGACGTATTCCTCCGAAAACCTGATTGTACGAGAGAAATATAAAGAAATAAAGAGTAACGAAAATATTAAGCATTTTCAAGTAGCTTTCATCTCTTTTATTATGTATTTCAGGCCACAGTAGTCGCTGCCACTGCAACTCTTGAAATCCTAAATCAACAAAGCAGAGGCCAGAGATACGGGATATTTTCCATGATAGGTGCCAGATAAACACACACACACATTACTCATTATTTACATTGATCATCTGCCTAGCCTTTTCCCAACTATATTGGGGTCGGCTTCCAGTCAAACCGGATTTAGCTGAATACCAGTATTTTACGCGGAACGGCTGCCTACCAGACCTCCACAACCCTGTAACTGGGTAACACGGTACTTCATGGCAAGACTGAAGTCAGATTTACTGGCTTCTGACTATCCATAACGACTGCCAAAGATCTACAAATGACAGCAGGGACCAACGGCTTAGCGTGCTTTCCAAGGCACGGAGGAAACTTACTATGTTAAGATAGTCACCCATCCACAGACCAACCTCGGCAAGCGTTGCTTAACCTTGAAGATCGACCCGTGCGGCTGTTATTATTTAGCCACGAGCTCCTCAAGTATTACATAGTTATTACATTGATCTTTCCCTAAAATCCGTTCGTAGTAACCTGAACAATAAATTATGAACCGTCTTTCAGATCTTGAGAATGTAAAATCACGCTAGAAGTCGATAGGATAGTTTTATGTCTTTATTTCTGTTTTTGATATGTCATTAAATGTTAGTGGTCCAATGACCGTTTTTGCACATTTATCTGGCGCTTACCATAATTGTCATTTTCATTCATGATGCCAGAAAAATACCAATCACAATCAGACAAGAACTAATGGTGTATACCTTTTCATTCCCCGACTTGTACATCATTTATTATTTCGTAGATTTCCGTATTTATGACGTATCAATATTTAGCAGGCTGCGAGCCGATAAGGTTTTGTGTAAGACAATAAATCTGAATCTTACTTTGTTTTACTATTGTATGGGATGTGATTGAGTACCGATGAGTAAGGTAGACGCACCCCGTAGGGTACCTAAGGGAAAAATATGACTGGATGAGGGAAAGTAGCTAAGATTTTTCTTTCGGCACAACTCGTTTTGTTTTTCCATTCTCCTCTGTCAACAATGACGCTATCATTTAGGTACTTGACTTACTGGGGAGTTTGTTGCACCACTTCTTCTTCCTAGCTAAAAGACTAGAAAGTGGTGACTGGCGGGCGTTTTGGGGGACTGTTCTCATGTAAAACTGACGTTCAGAAAGTACTGGCTCTTAGCTTAATATGAATAAATACATGAATTTTGAAGTCCCTTTTCTTTCAATTCATGCCTCAGTGCCTCACACCAAACATCCAACTGTATCTTTGAAAGTGCAATAAAAATAAGGTGCATAACCTTTTAATAGGGATCATGCAATATTTCCATATTTGCTTTAATTTTAAAGAACTCCATTTAGAATAGACCACAACATAAATAAGAAATGAAAACGCTTTAAATTATTGCCAAAATTGCGTTTTGAAACCGACTGTTTGAAGATTCGCGCGAAAACGGACGATGACGTCACTCGTGTCTATCACTGGTCAAGAACTGTCCTAACTCAAAGACATAAGGTTGCCTTTTCGTTGGCATAACAGCAGATACGTCACTAAACGCTGATTGTTGTTTTTAAATACGTTCCGTTTCACGGTACTTAAATTCATTATTTTTGTTAAAAATCGATATTAACCAAAATAAAAACGTTGCAATGGCCTTTATTTTATACTTTTTTATCATTTTACTGCCAAAATTCTCATAATTTCTGTATTTGCATCTTCCCTATTCCGCTAAAAAATTTACTACGTATTTAATAGTTTAAAATTCCTGAGCCTGCAGACGTTTCTATATGCTTGAACGCCTAAGAAGGCAGGTATGCGTAATGAGTATATACGTTCAAAGTACATACTAACACTACTCTATTCCACACAATTGTTAAGTACTCAGAAAATATAAGGGAGGAGGGCTCTCGAATCTTTAACTATTAATCAATATACAACCGAAACACGCCTTTGTTTGCTTATGACTTGAACCTGGAATTAATCATGTAACTTAAAGATCTGGCGACCTCATCAAACATTAATGCCTGAGCCTATGGGATTGTTCAGATGCGATGGGTCTGGTTGGGTGCTAGTGACAGCGAGGGTTTTATTTCAATGATTGGTAGGCTTGCGTTTGACCACTATCTCATTTGATGGGTAGCAATAACGTGAACTTAAAGATCTGGCGCCCTCGTCAACCATTAGTGCCGGAGCCCATGGGTTTGTTCAGATGGGTCGGGTGGGGTGCTAGTGTCAGCGAGTTCATTTTTAAATAATTAGGCTTGCGTTTGATAGTCAGCGATTACGTGATCGGCAATAAAATATTCGTGCCTAGAAATAACCTATTCTTCATGACCAGATTTCATCAAAGATGTGCGAGGATGCGTAGCAAGTGATGTGTTTGTAAAAATCAATAGAATTCCTTAATAATAGTAATTGTAGCTTTTCTATGGTGGTATCCTTACTATGTATGTCGCTTTTACGCAAAAACTACTGAACCGATTTAAATGAAATTGCCTGAGAAAGGACATATGCTACTTTTTATCCCGGGAGTATGTTCCCTAGGGATCACGCGGGCGAAGCCGCTGGTAGAAGCTAGTAATATTTTAAATGCGAAAGTAACTCTGTCTGTCTGACTATCGCGCTTTCACGCCAAAACTACTGAACCGATTTAAATGAAATTTGGTATACAGATAGTAAGCCGCTGGCAGAAGCTAGTATTTTATAAGAGTTCTTGAAAAACTTGGTTACGAAGGTATTTTCTTTCAATGTTTTTTCGCTGTATTAACGTTATGTTATTATTATTATCTTTAGTGCGGATAGACAGCATTTTCCGAGTGGACTCCTTGATTATTTGTGTGGCGATAGGTCTAAGAAATACAAGTATTTCGAGTACTTTTTCTTTAAATATTTATGTATAAAATAATAATTTGTAAATAGAAATTATATGAGTACGTTTTTATACGTCGATCTTTTTTGGTCAGATTAAACTAGATGAGGCCGTTCACGACTACATATTCTGATTTATCTAAGTACTGCAATGTTCTTCTATTAAAAAAATATACCACCGTGACGTTAGCTGTCAACAATTCCAACCATCTTCTTCAAAAACTTACATACCTGAACCTTTCCTCTAAACAAAACTAAATTACCCCTACATTCTGATCCCATAAAATTTTAATGAACTGAAAACCGTTACGACTTACAACACCCGTTACCCTAAAGACCTTCGAACCACAAGCTCGATAGGTACTACGTTATGCAAAGCAAATAAATTGTAAGGGTTTGTTCTAGTAAATATCCTACGGAGCTGTTGTTTCAGTAGGTCGAGTTTGACGGCGGTGACTGACAGCTGTAGCCGCAGGATTAGGTTTAAAATTAATGGTGTTAGAAATTGCTGCTTGGGGTGGTGACATGGTGGTGTAGCTTAGTTCATTATTTAATTTATAAAATGATTTTATATTTTGTTTTTGGTTGAAACAGTGTAGCGTGTTGCTTTGGGCATTAATTTAAGTCAGCGACAAAATTTTTAAAGGTTTTGGTCCTAAAAAGAAAGAAGAAGTAGCTTCACAAAAATACAGCAATCACTAAGTCAAACACTCAGTCAGTCAGTCATCAGCAACGGATTTTTTATATTAGGATTATTACATCTATATTAGAAGTCTTTCCATTTCAATCAATAACAAGCTGTATCTGTCAATTTGATTGATAAGAAAAAGACTTAAAAATAAATAAACAATTAACTAAGTATTAGTTACCAAATGTTTTCACCGCTACTCGTTATCAGTGACACCCCACCCGAACCCTCCAGGGACGTCCCTTAACACAACCGCGCGGTTCCGTACGAGATTGCGTGTGCGTTTTATTATGTAGCGTCGAGTCTTCAAGTTAACTACCAACAGAAACTACTCGTCTTCGTGTGTTTATAGTAGTTTTTACTAGTTCTATACGTGTCCCGTTTGAACTGAGATTTATGTGAAGTTTTAGATGTTTACTTGCGGTTCCTTTGTTTTTTAATTATAGAGTGACTGTAGTTTTTTCTTTTTAATAGGCATCAATAAGCTTACTGCAGTTGGGTATTACTCGTATTTAAGCACCTTTCAAACTGCAGCAACGTTTAATAGAAAATAATGTTTCTGAAAACAATCCGTTGTCCAGAATGTGCAGTCAATATAACGCAATATGTTCTAAGGTAGACTTGTTTTTAAACAGTTTTAACGAATTTAGAAATTCTTTGGATAAGTTGTAATTACAACAGTATAATTTAGTAACTTCCCCATATTATGTAACCTTAAGTGTCACTATTGTCACTAATGAGCAACTTAGTTTGCGTCACAATTTTCTTTACTGCTCCGCTCCTATTGGTCTTAACGTGATGATATATAGCCTATAGCCTTCCTCGATAAACGGGATATCTAACACTGAAAGATTTTTTTAAATCGGACCAGTAGTTCCTGAGATTAGCGCGTTCAAGTAAACAAACAAACAAACTCTTCAGCTTTATATATTAGTATATAGATTGAGCGCTGTGTACAGCAATAATTGGACTTCAGATTTATGTATTGTATATTGTCATAGCTGTGCTGAATTGTCTTAGTCTGAAGTCTGTCACTGTACTTTATAGGGTTCCGTACCCAAAGGGTTACCAACGGAACCCTATTAATAAGCCTCCGCTGTCCGTTCGTCCGTCCATCCGTCCGTCTGTCTGTCTGTCAGCGGGCTGTATTTCAAGAACCGTAATAGATAGAAAGTTGAAATTTTCACAGATTGTGTGTTACTATTGCCGCTATAACAACGAATAATAAAAGGTTTATGGTACGGAACCCTTTGTGTGCGAGTCCGACTCGCACTTGGCCGGTGTTTTTAAAATATGTAATATGTAAAGCCAGCCTCAATATAGTTAAGAAAAGGCTAGGGAGATGATGTCTATCAGAAATAATACGAATTTTATAATTTTGTTGTATTATAAAAGATTGATCGGAGAGATGCGAAACAGTTATGAGTGCTTCTCCAGAAGTGGGAAAGTATTGGCTAAAGAAAAAAAAAAAAATAACTTTAACGATATTCAGTTAATATTTCTTGTTTATTAAAGTCAAGAGGAGGATGACGCTATAATACCTACAAGAAGTCGAACAAAAAAATCTTAGATAAAGAATCTGAACTTTCCTCGTTTGCATCCATTTTGCTTTAGTATTTTCCAGTTTAAAAACTCTACTAAACTGTTTTCACAAACGATAGTCGTTCGTTAAACATTAAATAACCACGTTTTGACTCTGTACATTCATTCCAAAAGAGTCACTCAGCAAAACAAACACTTGCTCCCAAATCTAACTAACTAAATAACGAAATCTCTTTGTAGCACGCGCTTCTTGTTATCCACCGGTACAAAGGTACTTACTGCACCCCTCCCCCCCTTAAGCCCTATCTGGAGGGTGGCATCAAAAATTCAACCCCAAATGTAGGGGCAGCCTGAAGGTAGGATGTGTTTGAAAATTTAAAGCCGTCTTCCTAGGAACGCTGTCTTCATGGGATGAAAGTTGAGTCTGGGTTTTTGCGACGACTTCGTTCACTTTGGTGAAGTTTTTCAGTACTATTTTGCGGAGAAAGTATTATGAATATTTCCTGAAAAGATCGGTGAAAGAAGACTGTATTTTTCCTTCTAGTTTGCTTCTGTACACGTCGCATCAATTGCATTATTAATTCAAGTGATACTCTAGTAGAATTAGGTTATTAAACATGAAATATCCTCATAAAACCCGCTGCTATAATCCTAAATAAATAAATAAACAAACGTAACACCCGACGTAACAGGTGATGCTACTTATTTTAACGTCGTAAATCTTTTACCTCCCACACGTCCGTACCGTACGACTTCAATTCTAAAAATAAAAACAAAAGCGTTGCATTTCCCCCACTCCTCCAGCTTACTGGCTTGATAGCCTTACCTACCGTCTTTTTTGCGATTTTTTTCCTCGTATCGTAGCTAAACGCCAGGTTAATCCTCAGTGAGACTGGAATAAATCGCAGCTTAGACGCCTTTCAGTCTATCTAGTTTTTTGCCTAGATTCGACGTGAATGTGATTAAATATTAGCTCTATCGAGCGGAAGATAGTATAGGTTTTGTGTAAGCAGATTTTGGAGTAAGTGGGTTGAAAATAAAGCTTGGACGTTCTTTTCGCGCGATATTTCATCTTTCAGTATAAGATGAAGATTTTTTTATAATCTGTTATTTTGTGTATAAAAGACTCTTTAAGAATATTTGTATAAATAATTTGTTTCTATCTTTTCAGGTATGTATCCCGTCACCAAAATAATGAAGTAAAAGACTCGTATGTAAGTATAGCTTTTCCGGCTACAAATCTGTCGTGAGGATTGAAAGAAAATTCAAAATGATGATTCAAAAAACTTACTACTGTCATCACTAGTCGACCTTTTAACATCCTGCTTAAAAAATCTAACATCTCACTCACAAGAATGCGACGGAAAATATAAATAAAACCAAAATGACAAATTGCAACCATCTGACCTGCCAAAATACACAGCACTAGGTATTTATTGCAATAGAAACGGTGCTAAAATAAGATGCGTCTACGCATCGCTGTCCGTCAACGGTCGGGGAGTGACGGAAATAACCGAACGATGACGCGACAGGAATAGCTTGAACACGTGTCATTTGTCGCGAGGCGTTGTGACTTGTCGCGCGCGACAGGCGGGCTGTGAGTCATCGGTGTTGCCAGGAAAGAGGGGTTTTTTGTACGAATTTTGTTAAAAATTAGCTCTTTCCTTTAGTTTGCCATGTATTATTACTTCCCAGAATTTGATCCTTATTAGCTCCACTTTCGGATGGTGTACTAATACAGGGTGTGTTTTTTTTTCAAAATCAACTGGGTAGGAAGAACGATTTTACAAAAATCCAATGATGTTGTTTTAGTTTTCATCAAAATCGGCTCGAGACTTCTTTCAGTGTTTTTCGATATTCCTCATAGTTTCGGATTTGGCCATGAAGGCACACTTGAAAAATTCATCCTGTATACCTAAGCCCTCGTCCTCTTCCCGTGAGTGTAGGCAGAAACCAACGAACGCCTCTTTCTACGATGCTTTCAATAGTTTCCTCAAATATGAATGTTGATTGACCCATAAAAGAGTAGTAGGTACGCGTGAGAAGTGCGGTTGATTTCTTGTAATAGTGTGGAATAATGGCTCCGTTATGTTTACCTTCTCCTTTATGCTGCTATAACAATTTGTAGCCACCCGACATTACCACAAACAATACTCATGAGTATTAATGACTACGAATAGAAAAATAATTTTATAGTAGTCTGAGGGCGTCTTTTTTCAGTCAAGCTTTATTGGAGAACGTAGCTTCAGTAATCAGTATCTAAGAGAAATCTTAAATTCACTAACAGAAAAAGGAAATTCTCAATCGCTTGGCTAGAACCATCATCTGCCTAGGCAGATGATGGTTCTAGCCATCCTTCCTTTTCCCATCTATTGGGATCGGCTTCCAGTCAAGCCAGATTTAGCTGAATATCAGTATTTTACGAGGAGTGGCTGCCTACCAGTCGTCCACAATCCATTAACTGGGTAACACGTTACTTCATGGCAAGACTGGAGTCAGATTTACTGGCTAGAACCAGCGTCTAGAAGGTATATTCTATAATGTAAACATACAGAGGTATGCGATACAGAGAGATTAAGTCCCACCTCTATTGAAAAGGGAGATCCTCCTACGAGACGGTTCTTGTGTCCGGTGGGCAACTGCCCGATAGTTGATATTCGGACTGTCTTATTACGTTCAAATCGCACGGAGAACTCTGATACCGCGATGCGGGATTTCGATAGTAGTTCGCTCTTGGTGGTAGTGTTGTAAGAAAACCAAGTCTTTTAGTATTCATATCGAGACTTGAGTAGATTTTCAAGACTAGGACTCGTTAGTCACATGAAGTCCGAGACCTTTAAGTCTTCCGAGTCCTTTCGAGTCTTTTAAGTTCTTTGTGCTAGACTAAGGCCCGTATTACAGAACGTTACTCAAGTACTACTTAAACTGCGTTCAACCGATTACTGCTTGAGCAAAGAATCTAGCCTCAAGCATTCAGTTTATTTTAGAACTATCCTCAAACTCAAATCAAACGAAACTACGCTTGAGTAGAGATTTTGATCTCTGATTACGTGAGTAAGCAATCATTATGGTAACCCTGAACATAAGTTTGTTTTCTATTGCAATTCGTTTTTTTTCGCACGATCAAAACCGGAGTAGGCGGACGACACGACGTTACTGACACTGACCCTTAACCCTTCAGAGTAGGTACATATTATGTTCTGTGGACAGAAAAACTGTGAAACGGAGTGTTTTTGGCGGGATTATTTCGAGTGAAGTTCAGTGGCTGTTTTAATTATTCGCAAATTGATTCCTAGTGGTTTTGTTTTGTTGGTATTAACTACCTCAGCAAAGTTTGCGAGAAGGCTGACTCGATACATTTGCTGCCAAATACTGCAAAAAAAAATTAGAATGTGCTGCACCCCATTTTAATGAAACTCAAAAAAAGATATAAATTAAAATAAAGAGGTCTCAGGCAAAATTAAATGTTTCACGACATCTTGTAAAAACCTGTACTTCTACTTAAAGTTTTCACAATTTAAGTACATTTAAGTTTGATTTGTCTCATTATTAAAAAAATATTATAATAATCTACTTCTGCAAATATACCTATCCGTTTTGATTAGGTAGGTACTCGATTTACTCCAAATCGACAACAATTTTCATGAGAATCTATGCTCAAGCGGGGTCTCGACTACACTTGCGAAAACAAAGATCAAATCTCGCCTCAAGCAGTGATTCTGAGCTGATTGTGCTTTTAAAATAAGGACACATTGAGTAGAGCTCAGTCAAGCCTCAAGCACTGTTCTGTAATACGCAAAAAATGTCATTTTAAAGTGACATTGCTCAGGTGATTATTGATTTTAGTTTCTCTGCTCAAGTCAAGTTCTAAAATTAAAACTCCAACTGAGACTAGTTTTAAGTAATGCTTGAGTCTTGATTGTAGTTCTGTAATACGGGCCTAAGTCATGAACTTGAGTTGGTGTATTATATTAGATAATACTGGGTGATTTTATATCGTCATTCGTATGTATTTAGTGATTGAAAATAAATCGCACAACAAAAAAATTGCAACAATTAAATTGCATAAACCGCAAATAACCTAATCAAAAGTTCTTTTAAAAGACTCAGTCTTTGACTTCTTTTTGGCAGGACTAAAGTCTTTTAAAAATGACTTCAAATTTTGAAGGACTTGAGCTCCAAGTTTTATTTATAAGAATCGAGTTTTCAAAAAAAGTTCAAGTTTTTTAAATAAGACTCCAAAGACTCGAGTTTTTTACAACATTACCTGGTGGGGTAGATGGCGATGCGATTCCTTTTGTTGAGGTACAAATTTCGCTTCGTTGGTTTTTTCTTTTGGCGGCATTTGCCGCTACATCACTCCCCTCCTCATCTCACCACTGTGAAACTTAGCTGAAGTGGGCTTGAGAGTAAGCTGTCAATCCGTATAGGTACCTATTGTGCATCACCGCTGGTGAATGACAGCTCACTCCAAACTGATTTTACCGTGAAATATTATCAGAATACATAGACGGCGACCATAGTTTTTGGTGTTGTTAATTGATAAATTTATTTTTTCTAAGTGAATTATGGATGTAAGAGATAGCTTTCTAGAACAAGTTTCTGCTCAAATAAATACCAATTGTGCAAGGTTCAAGAACTGTTTTGTTAAACAGAGGTACTACCGGAATACCAGACGTACAGCAGGGTACCATCCGTACTTGGTCGATATCCCGTCTGGTCGTACCCAGCGCATCTCCTCCACATTTATTATGCGCACAGCTAAAGTGTGGAACTCTCTGCCAGCGTCTGTGTTCCCGTCCACATATAACCCGTCTGCCTTCAAAGCAAGAGTGAACAGGCATCTTCTGGGCACACTCGCTCCATCATAGACCTCATCTATCGCTTTCTATCAGGCGTGATTGTGGACAAGAGCAAGACCATTACTAAACAAAAAAAAGGTTCTTTTTTAAATTTAATCATTTTAAATAAAGTTTACTATTTCATAAGTTATTCTGGCAACCCCGATTTCTCACACATACATACAAAGTTCCGTTTACGTCAACTTCAAACGTTGGACACGCCGTCTCGCGCGGAATTCTACCAATTTCGTGTATTTTTAATTTTTCCAGAGGTTTTCTTGAGACTGTGAAATTATTATTCTTTAATGGTGATATTTTTCCATGTATTTTATGATTCTTCTTAACGTGTGGGCAGTAAGGTCTAACGACCCCACACACCCTAGTGTCAAAGTTTCTAAACCGCCTCAAGGGCCTCAGGCATGGTTTTATAACAATGGAACATAAACGTGAGCTTTCACTTGATAGTTCGTTTCGGATTATTTGTAGTCCTGAAATAAAGTTTTGTCAATTAGCTATGGTTTATGTGAAATTCTCAGTTAGCACCTTCTTTGACAAATCTTTTACGGTTCAAGCAGTATGGTTATAGAATGCCTTGATTAGTAGCTCCGTTCATATGCACAAGATCATTGGCATTAATACAAGCCTTAAAAAGCTACCATTTGAACTGCACCGGTGACCCACACAGGGAGTGGAGCGTTCAGTCTAGACGTACTATTTTAACTGCAATCGATAGGCAGTCTGCCCGTTCCATATTTGGTTTTATAAACTGTAGGGTTCGGAGAGGTCAGCCAGTTTTATCTTATGAAGTGTTATTTTGTTTAATTTTGTTAAGATTAGTAGTATAGGCGTCAAGATGTGCCAGGGTTAAAAGAGTCACCACAGCCCTGGAAGGCAAAGGGCATTAGGAGGAACACGGGTGGGTTTTAGTCAGTAAGAGTCTGACACTCCCTTCCTCTCCGCCCAGAGCGAAACGAGTCACTGAATGATTCCCCGTCCTTAAAAAATGGCGTCAAGAAAGTGGAAGTAAATGGAATTTGACTGTAATATTAAGATGCCAAGAAATCTGAAATCAGCCGCGTCATGGGGGTTACCCAGTTACTGGGTTGTGTGTGGAGGTCAAATAGGCAGTCGCTCCATATAAAAAAACTGGTACTTAACGCTAACAACCCTAATCTCTTTAAAGTTATAGTGGGCTCTGGATAATCTCGCTTCAACGTAGACTTTGTCTTTGTCATCTCTGACCTAGACTAGAGTCAAGAACAAACCCATCAAAAATTAAAAAAAAGAGAAATCGTCAGCTGCATCCGGTTAGACTTGAAGCCAAGCCCTGATTGATTGAGTAAGAAAAGAAAACAGCTGAATAGTAATCAAGCTCAACAGTAAATAACAACAGAACAGGACACATTTTTTATGTATGGTTTTGTTGAGCGTCGTCTTTATAACGTCGCCCTTATTACAATAAGAGAATGCGGGAATTAGTCATTTACGTCCAAAACCTAGATGGCGTTCTCCTTAACAATTCCAAGGCAATTTAGAGAAACGTAGCTACCCTAAAAAGTAGGTCAAAAATAAATTTTCAACGCCGTTCTTATTTAAATGGTCATCCGCACAAAAGTTTAGAAGGACCATCCAAACTTGAGACGTTTGCAAACATCTTGAGATTGTTAAGTCTGTGTACAACGATGTATTAGGAATCCTCAGAAGGTTTACTCCAGTGCCTACTGTGGCCCGTGGCTTCGCTCACGAGGACAATGCCGCAACAACCATTATCTATCCGGGATTAAAAGCCTGTGATACTCGGCGCTAGTATTTCAATTCAGTTTAAATAAACACCTGCGGTACGATAGATTCGGTGATTTGAAGAAGCGGGCTCGCAGCGGATGGATGCGGACTGCTCAAGACCGGAATGGTTGGCGCTCTTTGGGAGAGGCTAACGTTTTGCAGTGGACGACAATTGGCTGATATGATGATGATTAACAGACAATCTTGCTTCATATATTATAACGATTATTTATTCAAAATTACAAAATTTGGAATTTATGACAGCTTTTTTCATACTCTATCAAAGGTCAATTTTATTTTTTAGTACAACATATCTGTGAGATTGGGGACAACAAAACAAGGTTTATGCACTTCTTATATGTTATTTTCAATTTTCTTACTCTTTAGTCTAACTGATCTTACGTCGTCCATTCGCCATTTCTCCCCATCTCTCTCGCACACTTGCACTCTCTCATTTTCATCTTCCGTTCCGTTCCCACATACCTATTTGTCGTTGAGAAAGTCATTTCGAGTTGTACTTCTGCGTTGTGTATTTTGTGATGCTGTAACACAGCGCAGTTACAAAGTAAAGCTGGGTTTAGACAAAGCGGTTTTCTTAACTTTATACAGTAACAAAGGGTAGGAGTATAAAAGGTAAGTGCTTTCGTTTCTAGTGTTCTGTAGTTTTTGTTTATTCTTGCCTTTATTTTTGGGAAGGACTTTGTTGAAATTAAGCAAAGACTAAGACAACGTCTTTTTAAGCCAAGTTATATTGTATTTATAACTTGGCTTAAAAAGACGCTATTTTTGGATTTTCTTGCAATACCTATGTATGTGTGTAGTATGTGGGCCAATGAACGTTATTGCCCATATATCTGGCGCCTACTTTAGTTAATATGCATCAACATATTATCTTAGCTACTTTTACAACAGGTTTAACTTTAAAATTCAAGTGAAACACTTCACAAAGCTAACTCTTCATAAAGCTAACTTAAATTTAACTTACCTCACATAATATCTCACTTTCCCGAGAGCCGAGTTACCAGCAGATTAATATTTAGCCACCAACGATACATCATCCTGGACACTTTACTTGCAACTTTGAGAAACCGTAAGTAATTTAAGCCGAAGATTGAGAACCGGTAGCCTGACTTGGGGGTTTTATATGCTTAAAGTGTAAAATTGGGAAGCTGACCTATAATGTTTGGGGAAAGTTATGGTTGATGATTACGAGGATTTAATAAGAGTTAAGTTTGACCAAGAATAGTTTTTAGAACCAGATCATTGGAAAAAATCGGTCAAGTGGGATTCGGACTCGCGCGCAGTATCCCAAGCGAAACATTTTATTTAAAAAGTTTCTGTAAAACCACAGACTTCTCATAAGTGTTTCCTTAATCTAAAGTAAATAACTATTATCAGGTTTTAAACATTCTTGCTCATAAGTTACGGAGATAAAGGGGGAAAGGGAGGTGGGAATAGTAAATTTTCTTGAATAAAGCTAGTCAGAAGCCGCAGCTATGGTAGCATCATAGGCTGATTATACATATACCATGATGTTCCTCAGTAAGGGGATCATTTATGAAGTTAAACCACCAAAAGGTTTCAAAAAAGTTATATAGTTCAAGGTCGCACAGTGAGCTGTGGAATTGCCTATGCTAGGGGTCTCTTTGAGAGATCGAATCCGCAGCGAAGTGATCCGACAGAGAACCAAAGCTATAGACATAGCTCACAAAATAAGCAAGCTGAAGTAGCAACGGCCATACTGGCCGTAGAACCGATGATCGTTGGGGTAGATGAGTTCTTGAGTAGAGACCGCGAATCGGCAAACGTAAGGTAGGACGCCCTCAGGCTAGGTGTAGCGACGATCTTCGCAGGTGGCTGGTAGCAGCTGGATGAGAATTGCCGGAGATCGAGCCAAATGACGAGCACTTGGAGAGGCCTATGTCCAGCAATGGACTGTTATAGGCTGACGATGATGATGAATTTAAATTCAATGTGAAACCTACTGTTAAAATATAAAGCTTAGATTATAGCTATTACGTATGTATTTTTGTTGAACAACAGCTTTCGTGCCGCAACCGCAACTACAAACTATAATTTTCCAATGTGTAAGTTTGAAGGGAAGCGAGACCGGACGGGCCCGGCTTCCGACGTACTAGGCATGTCAACACCACAGTTTATTGTTTAAGAGGAAACGCGGGCGGAGAGACTTTTATGTAAAAAGTCATAATTAGAGGTTTGGCTCTCGCCTGTTTCCTCCAATATTGGATCGATTTAAAAAATATTAAATAAACTGAATAATAAGGACTACTGTGTCCCTATGTTTTCCTTTTTGTTGATATATTAACCGTATAAGCACTAGAACCGTCAAAAAATGCTCAATATTGTCCGACAAACTGCTGCTAACTGATCCCTAGTGTACAAATTTGGCCACCATTAATGAAAAAAGAGAACTATAAGGACACATTATACATTCTTTAATTCAGTTTGTGAAATACCTTTTAAATCGGTCCAAATTTGGAGGACGAAACAAGCGAGATCCAATCCTCGGATTAGACTATTTACGTACCAAGTCTCGCATTTCCTGTACTGACGACGTAATGTACTTCATAGGTCTCATCAGAAGACTTGAAGTCATCCTAAAGTCAGCGTAGAAGGCAGTGCTTAGAGAACTTTACTAAGATACCGATATAGCCCATAATATCGCCAAACTAGTGGCAGCTCGCAGAAGAGATAGCCAATCGTGCCAAAAGATCTCGAGTGGTGTTCTCGTACCGAAAGATGTTCCAGTGTTGAAAGAACTTCTACAAAGTGGACCTGCCTTGGAAAATATGTTATGTTTTTGATACGGGCCGAATGTCTCTCCAAGTCCAATCAAGGAATCCAAGGGTTATTTTTTTAGCATTACTTAACTGGATTATGGGGGAGATAGGCAGTCGCTGCATGTTATATAATAATACGCAGCTGCATCCAGATACACTGCAAACAAACCCTTGTTGGGGTTAATTCTTAAGTTGAAGAGCTAAAAATTTTTTGATGCATCATTTTTGCCATTTACATAGTCGGCAAAATTCCCAGTATGGTCAAGGTTTCCTTATGCCAAATGTTGTTTCAGTAACCTGCTTCACCATGTTAACTAACCAATAAAGCCACATGACCTCGTAAACTATCATTTTCCACTAAGCGAGTTTGTCGGGAAACGAGTGTGGACTCCGGAGACCGGACGTGGTATCCGCAACACATGCCTTAGTTCCTCACTAGTTTATGTTATAGTTCTATGTCATAGACAAAGCATAGGGTTTTATGTGTGCTCTAGAAGTTATTGTGTTTGTTTGTTTGTTCATGGTCGGGACACAGATGGTGAATGGTTTATGTTTTTGTTTATGGATATGGCTTGTTACTTGTGTCTCAAGACGAGAGTCTATATACCAGTGCGTGTTATCAATCGCTAACAATGGGCCTCATCAGAAGGCTTGAAGTCACCCAAAGGGCAATGGAGAGGGCAATGCTTGGAATTTCCTTGCGTGATCGAATCAGGAATGATGATATCCGCAAGGGGTACCTTGGTTAGGTTACCGACATAGTCCGAAGGATCGCCAAACTGAAGTGGCAGTGGGTAGAGCGCTTTGCTCGCAGAACAGATGGTCGATAGGGCCGAAATTTTTTGGAGTGGCGACCGCGTACCCGAAGACGCAACGTTGGAAAGCCTCCCACAAGGTGGACCTGGTGGGGGTAGGCGATGGATGTGAGACCCACAGGACCAGTTATTGAGGCGACACTTGGGGGAGGCCTATGTCCAGCTGTGGACGTCTTTCGGCTGATATGATGACTTGTTACTAGTGCTGAGGAGCTCGTGGCTAAATAATAACAGCCGAACGAGTCGAACTTCGAGGTTAAGCTAAGCTTGCTGAGGTCCGTAGATGGGTCACGATCTATACCATTCCAAGTTTCTTCCATACCTTGGAAAGCACGTTAAGCCGTTGGCCCCGGGAAGTCATTTAAACATCTTCGATAGTCGTTACGGATAGTAGTAGATGCCATACAATCTGACACTAGTCTTTTTAAGGGGTATCGTATTATTTTGTAACTGGTTGTGGAGGTCAGATAGGCAGTCGTCTATGTAAAATACCGGTACTCAGCTGCATCCTGTTCGACTCGAAGTCGACCCCAATATAGAGGTAGAGATGGCTCGCTAGCTCGAGCTATAATACACACAGCATACGAGTAAAGGACGTATGTTTATACGAATATGATACTCACCTCGTATTCCGCTATCGAGACACGAAAATGTTGTTACAGAATAGCGCTACTGTACCCCTATTCTGTAACAACATTTTCGAGTCTCGACAGCGGAATCCGAGGTGAATATAAAGATAAGACCTGTGTGTAATAAAGTTCACTTTGTGAGCTATCTATCTCGCTCAAGTGATGCTCGATATCGAAATGGTTACTTAGAGAATAGACTAGCAGGCCCGGGTGAGATATCATTATAGGAGAGACTAGAGGAGGGGCCCGCTAGGGCCAGTGCCTGCCAGGGTTTCGAAATTTGTTCGAAAGAGTCACCGCGGCCCTGGAACGCAAAGGGCATTAGGAGGAACACGGATGGGTTTTAGTCAGTAAGAGTCTAACACTCCCTTCGGCTTCGCCCAGAGCGGGAGGAGTAATTTGATGATTTCCCATCCATAAAAAAATATAGAGGTAGTTGGGAAAGGCTAGGCAGATTGATGATTTTCTTAACATCAAAAACAAATATAGACGAAGCTGTCCTGAATTGTCTTCTATCGTGGTCCTTTACGTTCTCTAGTAATGAAAAACGGTTCATAATTTTCTGTTGAATATCTACGACGTTATATTAGGAAAAGGTCAATGTTCTTTGGCTTGTGTTTAAACACCGCCCAAAAAAGTACCTATTTTACTACCAAAAAAGTTCTAAACGGTTACCAAAACAGATAAATGGTCACCAAATAATATTCGAGAAGTAGCGCTCGCCGGCCGCTGCCGCGGCACCGCTCGCTTCGCTCGCTCGGCTCGCGCGCGGTTGGTCACAATTCTAACCTAACCTAACCTATTTTATCCAGTTTGTAACCCCAAGCCTACATTTTATGGCAATCACAGTTGAGTTGGATAGAATTTGGTGACCGTTGATCCATTTTGGTGCCTAGGCTTAGTCTTAAAAATATTATTTTTGGTGACCGTCTAAATTATACCCATGTTCTTTTTTACAAGTTTATCTGCCGTCTACCGTAGTAAGTAGAAAAACAAAAACACAGACTAGAAACGTGTAATCCTTATTGCTGTACATAACAGCAACGGATTATAGAGCTTTTTCTCTGAACTATATTTATTAAAACGGTTTTAAAACGAATTGTTAAAAATGGCAACTTTATACAGGCTTCGTTTTTATTGCTATGTGAATATTGAAGTATTTTTCTTTGTAAATATATAGAACGGATATTTTTTTAGATGGGAAATATTTATAAGCTTAACTGAAACTATGAAAAGTGGATTAAAGTTTCTGGATTTCAGAGTTATGCCTCAATGTTTTACAGCATTTTTCAACAGACGCCCGGTAAATCACTTTGTGCAAAATAAATTTCAAGTGCCAAAAAAAGGAAATTCTCATAAAAATGCTGTTTTGAAACTCATGATTATTTATTTTTTCATTGATTCGAATATCCCCTAATATTCAATATATTCTTCAGAGAACCATCCTGCATAGAAAGGGTTTATTCCAAAATGGAGTACAACTGGGAATTTTAAAATTTCATATACATTTTTATATCCAACCGAGCATCAAATACTAAATGGCTGGATGATTTCGGGAACCACTGGATTTTTATTACACTTCGGGTTTTATCGTTTATCCTCGGATGGGTCCGGACTCCGGGCCGTCCGAGTATTCATTCAATATGTTGGAACCGCAAGGGAATTTCGTTTGTATGATTCATCTTTAGGACCTATTGGGACGTTCGATGTTAGATTTCTTGATATTCATTCTTTTATTGGTTTATTTATTTAAACTTTATGTACAATTGTGGTACATAAGCGGACCTAATAAAACAAGGCCAACCTTTGGGTTAAAAAGACTACACTGTGGTAGGTGTAAAACTAATAAATAAAATTAAAGTAGAATTTTGTTTCGGGAAGAATGTAGAAAAAAAAAACAAATTATAATCCTGCAAAATAAAGTATCAATCCATTGATAGGCATACCTACTGCCCTACCTTCTTACCCATGACCGTTGGGGTAGATAACTTCGTGAGTAGAGACCGCGAATCGGTAAACATTTATTTTTTTCTAGTGGTAGGCATACGTTTGACTACTATGCCACCTGATGGTAATCGATGATGTGGTCGAAGATGGAGCACGCTTGCCTAGAAGTAACCTATTCACTCATGACTTAAAGATAAGGTGGAGCGACGATCTTCGCAGGGTGGCTGGTAGCAGCTGGATGCGAGTTGCCGGAAATCGAGCAGAATGGCGTGCACTAGATGCCTATGTCCAGCAGTGGACTGTTATAGGCTGATAATGATGATGATCCTGCCGAGATTGTCGTTCTACCAAGCCTGAGTGCATCTCATGTTTCATTTGCAAGTCTTGACTTAAGAACACATCTACCACAACGCTAATATACGGTACATGGTGGACATCCCGCACTAACGTACAATCCGTTTTGGGAATACTTACATTGGGCAAACAGCACAAGAGTGGAGTTTCCTGCCGGAGTCTATGTTTCCTGATAGCTACAGCCTGGGTCTTTAATTCAAGGGTGAATTGGTAATTTCTAGACAACCTTGTTTAATCGTAGATCATGTCATAGCTTTCCATCAGGTAGGGTAGTGGTCTAAATAATAGGTGGCCCTTGCCACTTCAGCTTACTGATTCTGTAAGCTGTTATTACTACCGGAATACCAGACGTACTGCAAGGTACCATCCGCAGTTGGTCGATATCCTGACTAGTCATACTCGGCGCTTCTTCTCTACATTTATTATGCGCACAACCAAAGTGTGGAACTCTCTGCCAGCGTGTGTGTTCCACATAATATCCACATCCCGTCTGTCTTCAAAGCAAGACTGAACAGGCATCTTCTGGGCACGCTTGCTCCATCATAGACCCCATCCATCGCTTACCATCAGGTGTAATCGAGGTCAAGAACCAAGCCCATTCCCAAATAAAATTAAATAAAGCAATATCGTCCATTCTGATCATCTCATTCTAAGTCGATTCCTCGAAGAGACCCCTAAACTAATCGGACTTGCATAATTTTCTAATTTACATAAAACATTCGCTTTTATTTTGGAATCAAGGAGTTATAATGAAGGATTAAGGGTGAAAAGTTATCTGTAACTTCAGAACTTGGCTTCAACGCCCTTCGAGATTTAAGAGCTGTCGTTAACAGCACTTGGCATTGAGACAGACCTCTAAAGGGTCCGGATTTCGATTTGATATTGTTTCGGAACCAAACCTTAACGTTGTTTAAACGGTTTTAGATCTTAGGGCGTTGAATGAAATCTGATTCTTGAATGATGGAGTCAGTTGTGGCAGGAAGTGTGCAAAACAGAACCTTTTTAAAGTGGTTTTATATCTTAGGTCGTGAAATTAGGACTGATCTTTGAATGACGGAGTTTGGTATGGTTGTTAGTGAGAGATTTTTGTCAGTGGAGCTCGTGCCTAAATAATAACAGCCGCACGGGTCGATCTTTAAGGTTAAGCAACGCTTGCCAAGGTTGGTCTGTGGATGGGTGACCATCTTAATATACCGAGTTTCCTCCGTGCCTCGGAAAGCACGTTAAGCCGTTGGTCCCGGCTGTCAGTAGATCTTTGGCAGTCGTTACGGATTGTCAGAAACCAGTAAATCTGACTCCAGTCTTGCCAAGAAGTACCATGTTACCCAGTTAATGGGTTGTGGAGGTCTGGTACGCAGCCGTTCCACGTAAAACACTGGTATTCAGCTGAATCCGGTTTGACTGGAAGCCGACCCCATAGTTGGGAAAAGGCTAGGCAGATGATAATGGTTAGTGAGAGATTTTAGTCTTAAGGCTCTTAAGTTCAGTTTGATAATGTCTGAGGGACTATGTCAAAAAGTCTAGAGTGTAATAGTCGCTTTAGATAATTCGCTTTTAAATAGTGCTGGTTAGTTTATACCTTTGTTTGTCCTTACCTCGTAACCAATATTATAAATGCGAAAGTGATTTTGTTTGTGTGACTGAAGCCGTGGACAAAAGCTAATTAGGGATATGAACCAAAAAATTATATCTAGCAAAATAAACAGTTTGGAATGATGCCCGCTTAATGGTATCACAAGAGGAAGATACTAAGGATCTCTCTTCAATATTTCAACCTAATGAACACAGCTGAAGTGCAACACAACACAAAATAAACTAGAAAGACAACTACAGCTGAGAAAGTGTTTTCTAAGCAATTCAGTGTGAAGTATGTAATTCATTTTAGTGTTAAAGACTGGCGTTAGTCCAATTATGAACTCTTAATTGGAGGAATATAGCATACACCGTTTATAAAATATCGCTTGGAATTGTAAACTAATTTTTCTCAATAAGGGATTTATTGTATTCAAAATTATATGATCACAATAAATCGAGAAAATATAATTAAAAAAAGATTTGTGACAATATTTACCGAGTTTGCAATTATCCGGTGACATATCATGTAAACTATTCTTATTGTTATTCTTATATCCTTTCCGTACTAATATTATAAATGCAACAATGTGTTTGTTTGTTTGTAACTCCTAAAACGCCAAACTGCTTTTGATGGATTTTGATAAAGAGATAGATGGGACCGTGGACACGGTTAATATGCTACTTTAAGTATAAGAATAGCCTACGATCTATTCTCAAACCTTCCAAATTTACGTTTAAAATATAAGTTCGACCTTGTAAGCACGACCTTCGAAATATAAGTTTAGCTGTAAGTCTTCGTAAACTGTAAAAAAATTAATAAAAATGACATAAAAATCGGTCAAGCCGTTTTGGAGGAGTTCGATTATAAACGCTGTGACACTAGTTCTTGTATATTTAAATGTTTGAGAAAAGGTTGATTGATTGTTTGAAACAATTATCACTTCTTATTTAACGATCAGTAAATAAAGTAATTTTTTGAAAAAATTGCGTAAAAAACATGAAGTGGATTTTCAAATTAGATTATTAACTTACACATTGTTTAAAATGGTTGAATTAATTTTCTAAAACTTCCTCCCATCCGATCAATTTTTGTGCCCAATATGTTTTTATTCCTGAACCCTACAAAAAATCACACCCCATTTTGTAACAAATTCGAAATAGTTTACCGAAATTAAAACCACACCCGCTCGTCTTAATCACTACAAATGAGGACACAGACATACAGACAGACACGGCACGCGACAAAAACACATGTAATATAATGTCACACAGATCCACGCAACACTTGCTTCGTAAACGCGTTTAATAATTATCCCGTCAACAGATGGTGCAACTACCAACTTAAATATACCACTTTAAAAACCTAAAACTGTTCGAAAATAAGTCTTAAAAACATTGCAATTAGGTGTGAAGGGTGGTTGAGTAAGTGTGCAGTTAAAATTGTAACATTTCGAGGAATCTTTTGATTTACACATCTGTGACCTATGTTTTGACGTTTGCGAAGCTAGCTATGCGTCAGACGATTGTGATTTACGATAACAAATGCATTTACTGCCATGCCAAACGATTTTCAGCTATATTCTGTAGAGAAGAAGAATTTTAGATGCGAAAAATAATTTTGTAATTTTTGTAACATTTTTTTTTTTGTTAAACTGTTGAAGGATTTTTTGTAATAAGAAAGATAAATGGGTCCTTTCGTAAATGTTAAGCAGTCATAAGTCCTAATAGACGTGATAAGCCTGAATTCCTTAATCTCCGCCTTCCTTGTGAAATACGGGTTAACAAGATTTTTTTGAAGTGGCATACCAACTGTTACAATGAGAATTTGTTTTATTAAAATTTTAGAACCTTTTTTTTGTAAAAACGTTGCAATTTTGTACTTGGAGTTTTGTCGTTACTCAACATAAAAGCAAATTGTCACGTTTGTGGTTTGTTAAAATTGAGGCAGTTTACTCAAAAGATTTTTAGGCAAGAAAGAGCTTAAAATAATTGTATTAACGCAATCGCACAATGTTGTTGGCACGACACGAATGTAATTAAAATCTGTTATTTTGTCATACGTTCACATTTTCAAAGATTTATCTATACTATGATATTATTTTTTTTACCTCATCTGGTTTGACCACTATCTCATCTGATGGTAAGCGAAAGAAATCACTTAGAATTATACTCCCCAGGGAACCTACTGCCGAGTTTCTGTTTTCTACGTCCAGAAGTTTCGGTTGTGCGTTGTCTGTCAGCCAGTCACCAGTAAGTTGGAATTCATTTTAGCGCTGTCTTTCTAAAATACTAGCTGACCCGCGCAACTTCGTCTGCGTCACAGTTTTCATTACTGCTCCGCTCCTTTTGGTCTAAGCGTGATAATAGATAGCCCATAGCCTTTCTCGATAAATCGGACCAGTAGTTCCTGAGATTAGCGCGTTCAAGCAAACTAACTCTCCAGTTTTAAATATCAGTATATAGAGTACTAGCGGACGGTAGCGGTTTCACCCGCGTAATTCCCGTTCCCGTGGGAGTTCTGGTTAAAATATAGCCTATGTTACTCCCTGAGAATGAAGCTATCCATTGTTGAAAAAAATTTTCAAATCGGTCCAGTAGTTTTTGAGTTTATTAATTACAAACATACACACAAAATTACAAATTTTTCCTCTTTATAATATTAGTGTAGATAGATAAAACGATGTTTTCTTCTTAACATAAAATGTTGTCAAAACAGATACTTACCACTTTCTTTGCCTACCGTACATAAGACAAACTTGACGCAAGCGTGCTCTATCTCCCTTTTCATGAACCATCAAGAAAACTGCTCTACATTTCGCAGCTACTTTCACCGTCTTACCCCTTTCCACACGACCTAAATTAGTTTCGACGGAGGTAGAGCAGTTTCAGCATCATATTGTATAGAGTAGACACAATTTACCGGTACATTAGACTTCGTTCAGAAATATGCAGAAATCCGCAGCTTTGCTACCGAACCAACTCTCGGGGGATCTCAGTGCACTTGGATGAAAAATGTGATTGTTTCTTTGTGAAGTAAGTTTTCTTTTTTTGAGTTAAATGCAATCATAGGTAAGAAACAATTTCAGTATTTTTAGAATACTACAAATAGCTTAAACTTGGCATACTTACATAACTTTGAAGACAATGCAATCATCACCATATCAGCCGAAAGACGTCCACAGCTGGACATAGGCCTACGGGGAGTGTTTGCATTAATCGCCATGCTTAGCAGGCGGGTTGGCGATCGCAGTGTAAGGTGTTGCGTTTTACAGAGAACGCTGCTGCCCATTCTCTGGTGAGAGGTCTGGTGAGGTGCCTCTTACGACACCCACGGGATGTGATGGGATGGTATTATTCTTTAACAATACGGCATATTAAATTATTGTTGAAGACATTGCAATATTATTGTATATTTTTGATTCGCTAGATGTGATAATTTACTGCAGAAATTACGTTATTTAATAGTTAGGTACTCTAGTCTCTCTAAAAAATATCTTTGAATAAGTAATAGGTATTAGTTATAGGTACAAACTACAAAAGTGCTTAATTCGGAAGGTTATGGAAAAATAATATTGCAGGCATTTCATAATAGCTGAAAACGTTTTCCTGATAGGATTGTGGGAATAAATAAAAAACTCCTCAACGCCTGAAAACCAACAACTTAAATCACATAAAAATAATCTCAAGATCCGAACAAAAGTACTAAAACCGTATCCAGTTGCCACTCCAATTCTCACGAAAAGTACAATCACCAACAAAATATTTAAACGCAGTATTTTATTTATTTATCACACTTTATCAGGCTCGGGGCGGGCGCGGTGCGTGAATTTTTTAATCGCGACGAAATGAAACAATGGTACAGTGAGAACGAAACTGGCCGGGCCCCCGAAAATGTGTGAAAAATTCATAAGCTACCACCGATGCTGGAATTGTTCTCTGATTGTGAAGGAACGGGATAATGTGTTGTGTTGTTGTGTTTTGTTTGTAAGTGTACTTTTGTTCTACAGGGTTACTTCAGGAGGCATTGCAGAAAAAATAGACACGTATCTTTAGTTTTACCATCATCATCATCATCAAATCAGCCGAACGACGTCCACTGCTGGGCATTGGTCTTCCCCAAGTATTGCCACAAAAACCGGTCCTGTGTGTCTCGCATCCAGCGGCTATCCGCGACGTTCTCTAGGTCATCGTTCCACCTTGCGTCCACGTCCACCATCGGAAGGCCTTCCATCGCTGCGTCTTCCGGTACGCGGTCGCCACTCCAGAACTTTTCGGCCCCATCGACCATCTGTTCTGCGAGCAATGTGCACTGCCCACTGCCACTTCAGTTAGGCGATCCTTCGGGCTAGGTCGGTAACCGGCATAGCGTTTCGATAAAAAATAAAATAAAAGAAAAGTACCTAATCATAGTCAATCATTTCGATACTAAATTAACAAAAAGATGGCAATCCTTCAAAAATAAATTTTTGTTTTCTTCATTAAAACTATTTTTCTAACGATACTGATTTCATGGAAAAAACGTTTAGTAGGTAATAAGTGGGATTGTAAGAATTTTCGGAACCGAACTATTATTATTATATATACGATATTAGCAAAATTCAGTCTGAGATGTTTACCTATTAGTTACGTAATTTTTTAAATAATTTGAAAATCTTTTACTTCATAAAAGCCTAGTATATTTCTTGATTCCAAGCATTGATAAATGGAAGGTTAAAAGATGACATAAAACATGAAACCCACTTCAAAGGTAGAAAATGACGTCATTATCCTGAGTAACATCGCAGATTACCAGAGATATATCTTAGTTAATTTAACAGAAGAAATCTTAAAGATTCCTTAGGTAACGTTACCTTCCCTTAACTGAGATAAATATGGTATTTGTGATGTGAGAAAAGATATTTTTAGCAGTTTTTTGCTCACAGTACATAGATAGAATAGGTTGGTGCTTCAAGGTTAAGCATCGCTTGCCAAGGTTGGTCTATGGATGGGTGACCATATTAACATAACGAGTTTCCTCCGTACCTCGGAAAGCACGTTAAGCCGTTGGTCCCGGCTGTCATTTATAGATCGTCAGAAGCCAGTAAATCTGACTCCAGTCTTGCCAAGAAGTACCGTGTTACCCAGTTAATGGGTTGTGGAGGTCTGGTAGGCAGCCGCTCCATGTAAAACACTGGTATTCAGCTGAATCTGGTTTGACTGGAAGTCGACCCTAATGTAGTTGGGAAAAGGCTAGGCAGGTGATGATGATGACATAGATAGAATATACTTGACTAACTTTTGCCCGCGACTTCGTGCGCTCATAGGGCTTAGCAAGAATATTTTGATACATTGACGTTAACGTAAGTGAATTTTGAATGTGAGAAGTACAAACTCCTGGTATTTTGGTTCAATTTTATAGAATATACAAAATTTATATCATTCAAAAATATGAATATAGCATCTAATTCAAATAAATTTTATGTGCGAAACGAGTTTTGTAGGTATGGTAAACTTTTACGTTCCGCTACTATACGTCAACAATATTCGTGCCTGGCCCTCTAATCCCGTATTTTTCTCGTCCCGTAGAAAATCCACTTTTAGTGCTCTCCAACACTCCTCAAGGAACCTACATGCCAAATTTCAGGTTCCTACGACCAGTAGTTTCGGCTGTGCGTTGTCTGTTAGTCACTCAGTAATGGAAAGTTTTATATCATTAGGATCGTTGACCAAAACTAGTCAAATAACTCTTTAATACAAATCTAATGAAATGGGTACAGAAACGGTCTTATGGCTGACAGTGAGAACAAACAACCTTTGAATGGACTGTAAGAACTCAAAATAAAAAAGGTATTCCTACAAAGAAATGGAGATTGTATGATGTTAAGAGCGCTTTCACAATTTTTCTTGAATTTGAGCGTTTGATTCGAGTTTTGATGTCTGATTATGCTTTAGATATAGCACAAAAAAAAAAACAAAAATACGCCTAAGAAACTTTGATAGCTGATCTTGGGAGTGTTCTAAATAAATATATCAATTTGTTCACGTACATCAGTAAATTTCTTGTCTCCGCAAAGGGTGTTTCATAAAATTACGCTTTTGGGAATCTTTTGATGCTTTGGTACACCGAAGATATAATAATTTAATCAATTTTAAAAAGGTCCATGATACAACTGTACCTTCTACTTTGGAATGATCAAATCAATTTGTTACGATTCATGCACTAATAAACCAAAAATAATTTTGTAAAACTGAGAATTATTGACATTTTCCGTACGAAACTATATTTTTTATCTATGAAAGTGTAATCCAAATTCAAATAAAAATTATTTAATAATTAAGGAGGTATTGTTATAATGCATGAAAAAAAAAATTGTTCTATTTAAAAGTAAACTCATATTTTTAAGCAATTTTTGTAAACAGCCCCACAATCACTATAAATCTCGGGAAACGCGGTTTGTAGCTTTAGTCCGGGGCAAGCGCTCGATTTTGTAATAGCGCCCTTAAATGTAGAGATAGCATAATAAGATCTTGATTTAAACATTATATTTTTCATAAAAACCATCAATTTTTATAGAAGTTCTGAACGAAGTGTATTGTGAATTTAGTAGAAAAACAAAATGTTCGTAGAGACTACTAGCGTATAGGGGTGGAATATGATATGTCGATTAACTTTGGAAAAAAAACTTCTTAGAGACGAATCGTGTCTCAATCAATAAAACATGTAGAGGCTAAAACGTAAAAATAACACGTTATCTTTATTAAATTAACTAACTTAGTACGTACAACCCTAGAAAAGGGCAAAGAAAAATTCTCATATATTCTACACGTCGACGAAAATACGAACAAAACAGAGCATGTTAATAATTTATTAAAACATAAATTAGGACTGAGCTTTAATGCCAAGCGATGTCCCCACAGAGCTAAGAATGACCCCACTGCGCTGCGTCGGCAACCATAGTAATGGTTAAGTAAATACTTGTTGTAATAAAATACTTCGCGTACCCTTGCAATTTCACAAGTTTCCGCTGTCATTGCGTCACAGGATTTTCTAAAAAAAAAAAAAAAATTCAATTTGTGGTTATTGTTGTTAAATTATCAAAAAATATTGGACACAACTTTTGCTTTGTTTTTTTTTTATTTCATTTAGGAATTAGGGGCTTGTGTCACTTCTAGATAAAGCGTACCAAGTCACGCGAGATTACAACGCACATGCGTTGAATTCTCGGACGCCTGTTTCTTTTTACGTGATGAAAAACTAATAAAATTGTCCAATATTTTTTTGTATTCTGTCTAACGTACCGGAAGACGCAACGTTGGAAGGCCTCCCACAAGGTGGACCGATGACTTGGTGAAGGTCGCGGGTAGCCCATGGATGCGAGACGCGCAGGACCGGTCGTTGTGGCGACGCTTGGGGGAGGCCTATGTCCAGCAGTGGGCGTCTTTCGGCTGATATGATGATGATGATGATGATGATGACTACCGGACCAAATAGGTAGCTTTTTCAGAAGTCTATCCCATTTCTATGAGTAAACAGAGACAATCACTGACACGATTTGTATGGGAAGTTTGGACAATGCCGTCTCTAGCAGAGGCCGTGGCCGCTGAGTCCCTTCCCTACCCTGTGGCTGACCCTTACATTAGAGGTGGTGGTAATTCGCGGTACCTAATCAGGTTTTGTGTTACTACCGCGAATTTAAAACTGGGTGAAGTTACAAAATGGATGTAATTTGAGGCCTATTTGTTATTTATTTCACCGAAACCAAAATTACAAGGGAACAAAAACCATTTTCAACCAAAATGTTGTCGTTTTGTATGCCAGGAACATCATGCCATTCTTATTAAATTAAACGTAAGGTTGGCATCTTTTCAGTTGATGTGCCTAATAACAAAAAAACATTTAGCGTATAGTAATTTTTACAGCGTTTCTTCCTCAAGGTCTTTAAGCAAGCCTACCTGCCTAGCAAGTCTTAATCTTGGAGTTTTAATCTTGGAATTTAATAAACCGATTTTGATGAAACTTAACCTGTGACCATCTGGACGCAATAGCCGTTGCGACGCCACAACAATTGAATAGTTTTATTGTAAAAAAAATTGGCGGCCGCCATGTTCTTTGGTCGATCGGGGGCCATAGGATATTGAACACTGCGTTTTTTTAAAAAAAGAAGTTTAAACTGCTTGATTTGGTATGGCATGAGGGATGCCATTAAGCGTCCATTTCCGTTGACTCCCAATGGCACACACGTGTGCCGACGACGAGTAACAGGAGACGCAAACTACAATCTAAGTGTTTAAAGAAACAGAAAGCAATTCTATGAGATTGTGAAACATCACTATCTTGTTCTCTCTAAAATATTAACCAGGCAGAGTAACCCGTCAGACTTCGCAAATTTAGAATACAATAGACTGCGTCCCACATGTGGGACAGCCAGGCCTGACGGGCCTGCGAACATACGTAAGAAACGGAACCCTTATAGGATCACTCGGGTGTCTGGCTGTCCGTCTGTCACAGCCAGTTTTCTCTGGATCTGCTGGACCGATTCTGTTGAAATTTGGTACACATCTGGATTTTTGTGACCCAAACACGGATGCGTTACGTAACTTTTGTGTGTGAGCGTCACTTTTGGGGGTCAAACTAGACAATTTTCAAACTGTGTCGTGTGGCATAAAATGAATGTGAGGATTTTAATTAATTAATTTTTTCATAATTTTAAAATAAATAAGTATCATTAAAATCAAAATCAATCAAAATAATTTATTGTTTGTCACAGGTTTAAAAGTAGTTCTTATCCAAATGATATTATGTAGCCCGCTGTAACATACCCATAGGGCGTACAATATCTATAATCTATATTTTTTTAAATTAATTAATATAATTCAAATCAATTTTATCATTCAAAAATACATTATTATTATAATTACTAAACACAAAATAAAATATGTCAGTCTTGTACTGACATATTTTATTTAGTTTCACATATTAATATTATTATAATTATTTCATTACTGTGACTGCATAGTACTGAAATAATTATAATAATATTAATATGTCAAACTAATTTAAAATAAAAAGTCAATAACAAATTAAATTACAAATTTATAAAAATTAAATAACAAACAAATATAAATTAATTATAAAATAATACATTATAGTCAAATTCAAACCCAATAACAAATTTAATTCAAAATCATTCATAAAACTAGCACTGTATAACAATATAATAAATCGGATGTAGTAGGCTTTTAGCATCTTTGATTTAAATAATCATTAATATGATAGTAGCATTTCGCAACTAACAGCTCGTGTAGGTTTTTTTAAATTGATCCACATTTTTAATTTCAATTATGTGTTCAGGTAGCTTATTATAGATTTTAGGTGCCATACCAAGAAATTTTTATTAAAAATAGCTTTTTTATGTGGGATTGTGCATATTTTATTTTTGTGGCGTAAACTCTTTGGGTGATTGTATAGATGTATATATTTGTCTTAACATAGCTTGCTACTTCGTATATGTAAAGACAGGGAAGTGTGAGCTTAAGCTGTTGGAAATGTTGCTTACAACTGTCTGTGCTTGGAATGCCACATATTGCCCTTATGCATTTCTTCTGTGCTTTGAACACTATTTCTCTATCGGGCGAGTTCCCCCAAAATATAAGTCCGTATCGCAATGTAGATGATACATATCCGTGGTACGCCATTAATAATGTTGACTGATTTGCAATTTTCCTTAGGTTATAAAGGGCATATGAACACTGGCTAAGTTTTTTGCATTCATGATCAATATGTATTTTCCAATTCATCTTTTTATCGATCCAGATACCTAAGAATGTAGTATTATCAGTCTCCTGAATATATTTGTCACCATATCGAACATCTAGTTTTTTATTTTTTGTTCTTTGTTCAAACGAAATGTAAGTTGTTTTTCCTAGATTAAGTTCCTCTTATAAGCTCCTAATTTCCGAAACTACTGAGACTCATCATCTGCCTATCCTTTTCCCAACTATATTGGGGTCGGCTTCCAAACCAGATTTAGCTGAATACCAGTATTTTACGCGGAGCGGCTGCCTACCAGACCTCCACAACCCAGTAACTGGGTAACACGGTACTTCGTGGCAAGACTGGAGTCAGATTTACTGGCTTCTGACTATCCGTAATGTCTGCCAAAGATCTACAAATGACAGCCGGGACCAACGGCTTAACGTGCTTTCCGAGGCAAGGAGACAACTCGCTATGTTAAGATGGTCATCCATCCACAGACCAACCTTGGAAACTACTGGGACTAATATTTTATTTTATTTATTCGGGAAAACAAACAATTACACATTAAGATTACAAAAAATATGATACAGAAATGATACAAATGTGAAATCAACTACGTTTTCCACAAATACACAATGAGACGATTTGGTAAATTTTTAGGACTAGCGTAGTATTGAGAACAAGGAAAAAAGAGGAGTATTAATAGAAACGTATCAACAAAACATAAAGCCGTCAATAGTGCCGGATAAGTGGAGAAAGTGTCACATTATTTTTCCAATAAGCTAAGCAGCATGAGTCTAAACTTTCTATGTGGTAAAGCAAACAGATCCAAACTGCAGAAATTCTTATTAAAATTACTCGTAAGGCGACGATGAGGTGCACGCAAGCCCGCATTTGTACAACTGGAAGTAGTGGCGAATACAGGTCGTGCGCGCACCTTGTGTCCCTGGCATGTTCTGGGAACTATATAACACAACTTGTTACTGATATCTAAACAATCATATGAGTTATTGCATATGTCATACAAAAATTTAGTTTCAAGAAAAGTACGTCTTGAATTCAAAGATAGTGGATTATATTTTTTAAGTAGCTCACTAAAAGAGAGATAACAACTTTTTAAGCAGCGATAATGCATAGACTTCAGAAATTTACGTTGTATGCTTTCTATACTCTCAATGTATTTATTGTAGTAGGGTAAAAATCCAGATAATAGTTACCTACAGATTACAGGAAAACCTAAAAGAAGTCTATAGTGTTCAAATAACATGTTACAAAAGTGAAATTGATTCGGAGCCCTTTGCACGCGAGTCCGACTCGCACTCAGTTTTTTTTTTCGGATGATCTCTATGTCCCTTGCCTAGTTAATTACAAATTACGACGAAATACAATTGAAATAAATGTTCAAACAAGGGGAAAAAAATACAAATGACCCTCATATATCATCCGTGACCCTAATACCTATTACGAGCTGAAAAAAGACAAAGACATGGGAATTATTAGCACATCAATAACGTATTTTACCCCATTGTGACAGCCCTTCTGGATGTATCTCAGGGTTGTCAAAACATCTCATTTTTATAAAGGGGTTCTTAAAATAGCTGTGGCAATACCTAATTTACTAACAGCTCATCAGGGCGTGTGTTTGTCAATGATTCTTCATTTCAAGGTGATACTGGGTCGTACTAACGATGCATTTAGACAGAAAAACCGGCCAACTGCGAGTCGGGGACACGAAGGGTTCCGTACCATAAACCTTTACTTTTATTATTTGTCGTAATAGCGGCAATAGAAATACACAATCAGTGAATATTTCAACTCTCTACCTATTACGGTTCCTGAGATACAGCCCGCTGACGGACAGACGGACGGACGGACTGACAGCGGAGGCTTAGTAATAGGGTTCCGTTGGTTACCCTTTGTGTACGAAACCCTAAAAATGGTTTGACTGGAGTGGGAACCGCGTCCCGGAAGACGCACGACGACAACGTGTACTGATGACCTGGTGAAGGTCGCAGGAATCCACAGGATCGGTCTATGTGGAGATGTGGGTAGGCCTATGTCCAGTAGTGGATGTTTTCGGTTGAAATGGTGAAGCTACACGTCAGTGGAAAGGCAGGTAGCTGTGTTTCCTATCACACTAGATGCAGCTCAATACCAGTATCGTAAATGGAGAGTCTGCAGATGTGACTTCCATAAGTCAGTTAATGGGTAAAACTAAGGCTGTGGAAGCACCAGTAGTCAAACTTTCGGGATTCTGCCTACCTGTAATTACTTTCAAAGATCTACAAGTGACAGCCGGGACAGCTTAAAGTGGAGGAGAGGAGTTTTGATACGTATTATTACTATTATTTTTTGCACTGTAGTGGTACAGTCAACAAAGCTATTCGGTATGCAGGCAAAAATATTTCTTTTTCCACTAGACCTGCCAATATTTATTTCGAATGTATGCTTCATAACTTTTTAAGCTTATGACATACTTACGACTGTGTTGTACAATAATAGTAGTAGACAACTCAGCACACTCACAACATAGTTTAAAAGTAGTTGGAAGTTAGCTGCCTGCATACCCAATAGCTTTGTTGACGGGACGGGCGGACTTAATCCAACAAGGCATACTCTACCATCATCATCTGCCTAGCCTTTTCCCAACTATATTGGGGTCGGCTTCCAGTCGAACCGGATTTAGCTGAATACCAGTATTTTACGAGGAGCGGCTGCCTATCAGACACGGTACTTCATGGCAAGACTGGAGTCAGATTTACTGGTTTCTGACTATCCGTAACGACTGCCAAAGATCTACAAATGATAGCCGGGACCAACGGCTTAACGTGCTTTCCGAGGCACGGAAGAAACTCGGTATATTAAGATGGTCACCACAGACCAACCTAAGCAAGCGTTGCTTAACCTTGAAGATCGACCCGTGCGGCTGTTATTATTGAGCCACGAGCTCATCAACAAGGCATTCTCTACTATTCGTTTATAAATACTAGGTACTCGTATATGCCTTTGCACAAAACATGAAAACCCCCTCAAAGAACTGTGCCGTTTGTTGCGACTTTGTACCAACTCGTGTATTTGATTATTTGAAGCTACGCCAGTAACCGGGGTAACAACACATCAATTAGTAACTCCCCCGCGCCGGCCCTGTCGGCTTAGGGCTGTTCGTAAGCGTAATGGACTTTTTAAAATTTAATTAATCGATACGGGAATGGGTTCTGTATGTAATTGGAATGTTTTTCTGTTAAAACGTGACGTGGATACGTTTTTGTACTGAGTCCATGTCGGATGCAGGTGATGTTTCAATAATGTTTTTTTTTTTGTTGTGATTTTGATTTATAAAGCTGTATAAATACCATTATTTACTTATACTTAATTAGTTCGAAAGAGTCACTGCGGCCCTAGAACACAAAGGGCATTAGGAGGAACACGGATGGGTTTTCGTCAGTAAGAGTCTGACAAGAGACACTCCTTTCTGCTCCGCTCAGAGCGGGAGGAGTTATTTGATGATTTCTCATCCTAAAAAAAAGGCTGTTCACCCCTTTGCTTGGCAAATGCTTAATGACACTGCAACTGTTTCGATTTTTTTTTTTTTTTTTTTACTATTCTTAAGCACGCGTTTGACCACTATCTCACCTGATGGTAAGTGATGATGTGGTCGAAGATGGAGCACGCTTGCCTAGAAATAACCTATTCACTCTTGACTTAAAGACTCCCAGGTTCAGGATTCGTGCTATTTTGAACCACTGACCGTTAATTTTGTCTAGCCCGTCCATCTTCGGTGGAGTCTGCTGCGACGCATTCTATCAAAGTTCTACATAGTAGCGAAGAGCTAATAATTCATAAAAAATATCGGCGTTTTGTTATCCAATGTAACAGATTTTGATTCTAAGCAGGGAAAAATACTTTAAACATATTTTGATAAAAAGCAATGAAAGGCTTCCTTTTAAGGGTACCGTACCTACAGGGTAACCAACGGAACACTATTACTAAGCCACTGTCTGTCCGTCCGTCCATCCGTCTGTCTGTCAGTGGGCTGTATCTCAAGAACCGTAGGAAATAGGTAGACAGTTGAAATTTTAACAGAGTGTGTTTTTATTGCCGCAATAGCAAAAACAAATAGAT
Source organism: Lacanobia oleracea (assembly GCA_950371165.1). Classification (NCBI taxonomy): domain Eukaryota; kingdom Metazoa; phylum Arthropoda; class Insecta; order Lepidoptera; family Noctuidae; genus Lacanobia; species Lacanobia oleracea. The sequence continues at coordinate 14,926,298 of OX493412.1, forward strand.
ATTAAAGGGGGTCCCATATTAACTTACGGCAACCTTCGTGTGAGAGTTCGACTCGCTCTTGGCTTGAAAAATATTATCCTTTGTCCACGATAAATGAGGCAAAAAACATAACAAACCATATAACAAAGTACAATTAAGAAACTCCAATAAAATAAAAATACTCCCCGGAATCATATTGCGGTGCCATACAAAAAATAAGCAAAAAAAAAAACTTAGTTTCATACAAGTGAATCAATTTGGCACAGTCACAGCTAACCTGTGGAGCCTGTGTAGCGACAGCAAATTAACTTAAGTCTATACCAACTGAATTTTATTTGCTGATTGTACTAATAATACTTGCGCTTGAAAAACCACTCTTACGGCACCGACATAAAGTAGTCTTATGTCAATTTGTTGTCAACAAGCGGTTTGTCAGACGAAATATACATACTATATTGTGAAAAAGTAGAAACAGTACGCAAAAACGTGTGGCTATTCTGTTTTTGTGAAAAAAGTGGTCAGTGAATATCAGATTTTTGTCTTTTTTGTTTTCCTTTGAATGTGTATAACGGGTTTCAGTAGTTTTTTTTTTTTAACAAGATTACTCTTTTAAATTTTGAAGCTGAAAGGATTGTGCTGAATTTGGTAACTAGATGTTGTATGTACCGTGTTTTTGTTTTTGTTTTAACAACGTGTTTCTGTTAGGATTTTTTATTTTAAGTGTACTTATATATTTTGTTTATTTATAAAAATATATCCGGTTTGACTGGAAGCCGACCCCAATATAGTTGGGTAAAGGCTAGGCAGATGATGATTAAAATAAAAATAAAATACATGAGATATAATTACGAGTTAAGGATTTTTTTTTTTGTAGTATGGGTAATCATCAAATGACTCCTCCCGCTCTGGTTACAGCAGGAGGGAGTGTCAGACTCTTACTGACTAAAATCCATCCGTGTTCCTCCTAGTGCCCTTTGCGTTCCAGGGTACGGTGCCTCTTTCGAACGAATTCCGCAGCCCCAGCAGGCACTGGCCCTAGCCCCCGTCTTCCGTGCTGACATCTACTTGAGGCGCGTTGGGATCGCAGCGCGCCGCCGACCCGGGCCTGGTTCTAATCAGACGGCGAGCCACCCAAACGAGTAATAGAATTAAGTTTAGGTTTTTACGCTCCGAATATTAACACTGTTTTAAAAAAGCAGATTACACAAAACTAGCTTTTGCCCGCAACTTCGCCCCTACACTGCCTAAGAAGAGGTTTCTTGGGCAGCGGCATGCCAAATTTTAGCTTCCTACGACCAGTAGTTACAGCTATGCGTTGTATGTCAGTTGCGGAAGAATTGTATATATTAGGGTATTGATTGATTAACAACGTTGCTTAATCTGTCCGCCTTAAGAAATACGTAAAACAAAACTTTTCTAGTTAAATTTTATTTTACGACCATACTACTTTCAGTGTAAGAAAAGTAAAGCAAAACTTCAAAGACTTTCCTGAAACCTCTACAGTCTACGGTCGTGTTTTATAAAAAGCTCTAATTGTAAGAATTATTTTTCCCGCTCTAGGTTTTTTCTGCTATCGGTACTACAAGTCTTACGCAAGCCTCACTGGATTTCCTTTGATCTCAATATTTGGTATTTTCAAATTTTTGCCAAGTGCTCTTGTTATTTTATTTTCTTTCACTAAAAATCACTTTAAAAGCGTACAAATTTGGGAACATTTGTACGCTTTCAAAGTGATTTTGAAGAACATGATTATGTTTTAAAAACAATTCTTTAGTGTCGTTAGACTTTCAAGATAAGAAGATTTTCAGAAATAGGACAGCTGTTTTTTTTTTTTTCTACTATTGATAGGCACGCGATTGACCACTATCTCACCTGATGGTAAGCGAGGATGTGGTCGAAGATGGAGCACGCTTGCCTAGAAATAACCTATTCACTTTTCAAATGAGGCTAATTTAAAGGATAACATATTCTCTTCCGCGTCTGTCTGTGTTTTCACGATAAACTCAAAAACTACCGCACTGATTTTCATGCTGTTTTCGTCAAGTGGTTCTCGAGGAAGGATTTAGTATATAATTTGTCTAGAAAAAAATTAGGGATCCTTATGAAAATTGCAGCGCGGTTGAAGTCGCAGGCGATGTGCTGATAAATAAAAATTTGTTTATTTATGGAATATACTCTTCTGGAGCTCTAAGCAAATTGATATTCTATCAGCGGCAATGATCATTAAAAGTCCAAAATATATGGGATAGACGTGAAATTTCAGTAGCGGATGTCCATTACATAACTACTATAATGACTTTTTGGACCTTGTGGTATCTCTTATTGAATAGGGAATTTGAATGCTGTGAAAATACATATGAATGAATACTTTTTGATAAATGTTATTAAAACAGTAAGATTTGTGAAAAAATAAATAAAATTGGTGTAAAAACAAGGAAGTTACACGCTTTTGAAGTTATTCTTCTATCCTTTTTCACGCAGTTTTGTTCGTACTAAATGGTGCGAATTTTCTATGGCGATGCTCGTGAGTGACGTCACACGCAATTAGTGCTGTCTTTGTTTATCATATATTTTAAACACTACTAAGTATTTATTTAATATTCAATGAAAAAATTCCAGTCAAATACCCTGTTCCATAATGTCCAGCCAGACTATCTCGCCACTCAAAACCGCCTCAAACCAATCAGGCTGGTTATAAAAAACATACCTAAACTTTTATAACGATAAAAAATCTTGCTTTAAAAAGCGAACGCCACTAGTCGCAAAGACTAACAGCGCCATCTATGCGATAGTGCCAACTCTGCAGTTTCATCCCCCTTAGTGAATTGGTATCATCTCCCCTCCTTACACTACGTCAATATTACGAGAGATTGGTAGGGTGACCGTGAGACGTGAGAAATGTAGAACACATTTTGTCATATGTACTTGGTAAATCTTTCAAGAGGGCGAATCTGAAACTATAAGGAATTTCGAAAAATACTCAGAAGAGTCTCGAGCCCGAATTTGATTACAATGAATTAAATTTGATTAAAATTAGGTAAGAAAATTAACTTTTTTAGCTTTAGTTTGCCACTTCCCAGAATTTCATCCTTATTAGAGACATTTTCGAATCATGTAATAATACATAGTACATCAAAGTCAAAGTCAAAGTCAAAACGTTTATTCCAATTAGGCCATTCAACGGCACTTTTGAACGTCATTCACATTTCAAATATAAAAAAGTTCTGAAGTGACTCTACTGTCCATTCGGAAAGGTAGATTCTTATGGAGAAGAATGGAAAAACTCCATAGTTACTCTTTTCAATTAATCTTTTACAACATTTGGTAAGTATACAATTTTTTTTTTTTATATGTGAGGACCATGCACCTAGGGTATGCAGAGGTAGACTTATAAATTTTCTAAATAAGTAGGTACATGATACTCACACATTTACAAATATTGGAATGACTAATTAACAGTGTGTGAGTTAACAGAAAAATACAGACACAAAAAGAGACAGAACATCTATAAAGTTAATACATAAAGCAACCAGTTTGATTTTGTCCACAACATTGACCGTCCTATGGAGCAGGACCAGCATGCTTCCAGGCATTCTTATCCTGAATGTAATCTTCTAATTTGTAATAAGCTTGTTTACAAAGTGTGCTTTTGATATATGCTTTAAATTTTCTTTCATTTAGTTCTAATATGTCACAAGGTATTTTATTGTAACATTTATCACAGTACCCTATGAAAGATGTGTGTACAGCGTGTGTGTTCTTTTTTTCCAAAATCATTGAATTCGATTCATAGCTAATATTAAATATCCCAGTTTGAGTTATATGAAAACGCCGAGTAAAAAGGTTGTTGTTCGTTTATTTTCTAGGCTGACAAACGCTTAGTAGATTGATTATGCCAAAAATTAAACTAAATGACGGACATTTAGGTTGCTTTTCTTTTTCATTCCAAAACTACTATGTATGCTTATTTGTAAATGAGTCTATCCACCGATTTTTAATTAAGAATTTGAAGTAGAGTAGGTATTTATCAAACTATATCTGTCAAACATTTACAATTTTTTTATTCAAAATTCTTCATTGAGCAACCCTATATCAACTTCATTGCCAGAATTATTAGTTGTACAACAAATTTCCAACATCATGGTCTCCCTAGCAGCCAGCAAGCCACCTGTAAAAAAGTATGGCGGCACGTCTCTCCGACGTCTCCTCGTTTTTCATGCACCTACTTGAACGCGAAAGCAAATATGCATTAAATATATTGATTTTGTAAACCAACGTGTCTGTAATCTGGAATGGAAATACACTTCGATATACGTTTTTGAAGCGGCAAAAATGTGAGTGGATCAGCAATATAGGTAATAAGACTAATTTCCCAACGTAGCATCAAGCACAGAAATTCGCCCTTATTCCTACGAAATTAAGATGCTGTCAATGTTAAATTGTTACCACTGGCATTGATGTGCAATTGAGTCTAGGTACTTACATTTAAGTAGTGCCATTCGGGCATTTTAAGGTATCAAGGTTTTTTTTATATTTACTTTCATAAATTTTAGGTGTGGAGCTCGTGGCTAAAGAATAACAGCCGCACAGGTCGATCTCCAAGGTTAAGCAAAGCTTGCCAAAGTTGGTCTGCGGATGAGTGACCATCTTAACATACCGAAACTACTCAGTGTCTCGGAAAGCACGTTAAGCTGTTGGAACCAGCTGTTATTGTAGATCTTTGGCAGTCGGTATGGATTATCAGAAGCCAGAAAATCTGACTCCAGTTTTGCCAAGAAGTACCGTGTTACCCAGTTGATAGAATGTGGAGGTCTGGTAGGCAGCCACTCCACGTAAAATACTGGTATTCAGCTAAATCCGGTTTGACTGGAAGCCGATCTCAATATAGTTGGGAAAAGGCTAGGCAGATGATGAAACTTTTGATCTAAATGTGAAAGTGACGGCAAACAAATGCCTTTATTCTGATAGAACTTGTCCCTCTTACCGTTTCTTATTAATGCACCAAAGCTGTAGCAGCACTGTAGGTTTTATTTGTCAGTGTTTATTTCGCTTTCACGTCTAAATCGCTGAAACGATTTTGATAAATTTCGGTACAAGGATAGATCCTGGACACTAAGAAAGTACTGACAAAAACAAGTATAAAATCTAAAAAAATATTTATACTATCCACTAGATAGAGTTAAAATAATCTTTTATACATATGTTTTTCTTTTTGGTTTCTGTGTCTAGCTATCTTAAGATCCTCAGGCTTAATTTAATTAGTTACTTTGCAATTAATATAATATAATAATAATAATATTCCACACAACTATCACACAACGCCATCTAGTCCCAAGCTAAGCAGAGCTTGTGTTATGGGTACTAGACAACTGATAAACATACTTATATATTTCTAAATACATACATATTATAGATAAACTACACCCAGACACAGAACAAATGATCATAAAATGAAATTAACTAACATACTCGTAACATCGGATTAGACAAGATCACCTACCCTTATATAGGGGAAAAATACGCCGTGTGCGTTAAAAATAGGCTCTTAAGCCGATTTTTAACGCACACGGCGTATTTTTAACGCACCGACGACCCACGTTTTATGAACGCGCGATCGCGGCGCGGCGCCGTAGATGACCAAAAAGCAGTACTGTCTGCGTCTGAATTGCCTTTAAAGCGCTTTAACGCGCGTCATCTGTCTGCGTTTGCTAAGGCCCTAAACTCTTCAGTTCGACTCCCAAGCGGCTGCCAGTTAGTCACACAATTACCAACAGTCACCGAGTTCAAACTCACGGTTACCCTCAAAGGTTCATTCCGATGCATTGTGTAATTGACGGCGAGTTAGCTAACGTGCAGTTAACGTGTTGTTAATTTAAAGTGACTTGTGGGTCGTTTGCATTGGGTAGTTATTGCAACATGGAGAAGTTCTTGATCGTTCAAGAAAGAAGGGGAGGGGTATTGTCATACTTCAACCTGCATTCACAGATAATGGGAAACCGTTACTGAGGTTAGAGTACTAGGAAATCCACAAATTGCAAAAATCGTGTGACCGTATGTCAAGTAAGTCCAGTGTTCGTAAGATAAGAAGTACGGATGCTTTTTTTTTTTACTTAAAATAGAACGTTGCCCCCACTCTAAAAATTTCTCCTGTATCGTGGGTGGTTTACAAACATAAGTTTTGACAGTTTAGACAGAAACACGATCTGACAGTTACTGTCAAATCGTGTTGTCATTAATCCTTCATTCGTGTTCGTGAAAATGGTACTAAGACACATTAAATTTTATTGAACTTAATAAAATTACGCCACAAAAACACCTCAGAAAGAAATGTTACCTAGTGGAATAAATTCTTCTCAACTGTCTAATTAAATTTAAATTTTACCACCTACTCAGGAAAACGTGGAAAAATCCGAATTCCCGAAAACCATTTCATTCTTCGGAATTCCCATAAATATTTCCGTGTGTAAGATAGGGAATTAAAAATTAATACCTGCTAGCTAAAAAATTCGTTCAGGACCATCCCGTTGGGGGTTTTAATTATTACAACCCCCGAGCCGAGGGGCGAGAATTAATTATTACAATAAGCTTTGTTATATGTTATTTTTCGAGGGTATTTAGATGTTTATGTTGTGTTTTGGAGGATAGTTTTTAGTGAGGGCAATGAAGAACTTAACTGTTAATGCCGCGACGTAATACCCAAGCCTGTAACTTGCGCAAAAGTTTGCATGTTGCTTATGTGACATAATTACATATTATACCAATCGAAACTTATAAAAAAATTGCAAAATACTTGCATACGTATGTGCAAGTTACTCTCTTCTGGGAGTATTTAAGTCAAGAGCGAATAGGTTACTTCTAGGCGCGTGCTCCATCTGACGTATGCCTATCAATAGTAAAAAAAAAGTTATAGGCATGTGTATTACTAGGTTAAGAAGAGTCAAATTTACTGAAGTGTCTCGTTGGTTTCGCAAAGGGTTTTTTTCTCACCTACTCTTAAGTCTAACTATACTTTTATGTTAATTAATCAGTGGTCAGTATCATGTTTTCTTCCAGACAACTCGATCAGCCGCCAGCTTAAAATTTCACCCACCTTGCTCTACTTTATGCCGCGTTTCTACTTGTGAGCAACTCGCATGCAAGTTTTATACATGGCTGGTCAAGATTGAGCGATTGATCACAGAGCACCTCAGTGGTCCATTTTTGAACAGTCAGTTGCCTCATTCAACTTTGAGGAGCTCGTTGCTAAATAATAAAAGCCACACGGGTCGATCTTTAAGGTTAAGCAACGCTTGCCAAGGTTGGTCTGTGGATGGGTGACCATCTTAATATACCGAGTTTCCTCCGTGCCTCGGAAAGCACGTTAAGCCGTTGGTCCCGGCTGTCATTTGTAGATCTTTGGCAGTCGTTACGGATTGTCAGAAGCCAGTAAATCTGACTCCAGTCTTGCCAAGAAGTACCATGTTACCCAGTTAATGGGTTGTGGAGGTCTGGTAGGCAGCCGTTCCACGTAAAACACTGGTATTCAGCTGAATCCGGTTTGACTGGAAGCCGACCCCAATATAGTTGATAATGATGATAGCAGATGATGACGATGAGTTGCCTCACTCAACTAACTTTTAAATTACACGTTGATAATGTATTACCAGAAAACTGGGGCAATAGCGTCAGAACAAAGGTATGAATACGTCTAGCTCTCATGAACATGTGTTTACTTATATTCAGACAATTTTGTGAGTACGAGCAATCTTGCTCTGTTGCTCTGCATTCATACGAAGTTGTTTCCGACGTTTGATATCCTAAAACTTCTTGACTCTTCAGAAGTGGATTTGTGAAATGTTTTTGATAAAGTAAATGTTTTTGTTATTGCATGATTTAAGGAACCTTGTCTGAAATACTAACTACAAATAATAGACTACTTTAACTATACTTACTTACACTACTACACTACACTACACTACTACTACTTTACTTTTTTACTTTTATATAGAGCTAAGTAGCCTGGAAAAGAGGAGTACTGGGTCAATATCTGTGTGTATTTTTTTAAGAGACTTCTTTCAAGTAATGTCATCGAAAAATAAAAATAATATTGACAATAAATCACTGTTTGAAAATGTTAACACACTTAAATATTTCAAATCGATTCCATCGTCTTTCCTGAATACCCAATCGAAACCTAATTTATTTTGTATCAGCAAATATTTGTAAAGCCCTTAATTTTTTTTCCGAATAAACGAAGACTGATTGATTTTTGGCAAGTCAATAGTTTAAAAGGTTACGAATGTACGTTCGGCCAAAATTATGGGCACACCATAAACTTTGATTTAAAGCCGTTTGAAATGTTTGTCGTGTGCTAATACTGCCAATGTATTTACTATTATTTATCACAATGATTTTATTGTCTAGTAAGTGTAACACACGTTGCGGAATTTGTTCACGAGAAAGAGTCACTGCGACTCTGGAACGCAAAGGGGAAATACGGATGGGTTTTCGTCAGTTAGAGTCCGACACTCCTTCGCACATCTTTGGTAGCAGCCTTAGGCCGTCGATTAAAGGTCCATGGCACACTGTACCGGCACCGCAAAGGCACCTCTCCAACCCAGCGATTTACTTGTCCATCAAATTAGTGCATTAAAACGTGTGCTGTAACATACTGCTGCTACTATGCCGTTGCAGTGCCGTTATAATGTGCCATGACCTTTACTAAATAAAGTAACTTTAATAATTATATTATGTAGGTTCTTATCAGCTCATTTATTAATATTATATTACGTGCATACGTTTGAGGAGCTCGTGGCTACGTTAGAGGTTAAGTAACGCTTGCCAAAGTTGGTCTGAGGATGGGTGACATCTTAACATACCGAGTTTCCTCCGTGCCTCGAAAAGCACGTTAAGCCGTTGGCCCCAGCTGTCATTTGTAGATCTTTGGCAGTCTTTACGGATAGTCAGAAGCCAGTTAATCTGACTCCAGTCTTGCCAAGAAGTACCGTGTTACCCAGTTAATGGTTTGTGGAGATCTGGTAGGCAGCCACTCCTCGTAAAATACTGGTATTCAGCTAAATCCGGCTTGACTGGAAGCTGGAACCAATATAGTTGGGAAAAGGCTAGGCAGATGATGATGATATTACGTACATACGTGCAAAGCTGACTTACACCTCACCTCTGACATATAATAATAGAATTCTTGGACTTTATGTAAACCTCAAGTTACCTTATTTTTATGTGTAATAAAAGACCTTTGCTCTGCATTTTGCAAGAACATTCTCGGTGCAAAACAGCAATCTCCTTTCTCTCAATCAGGTTTTACGGTTTGCACTGGAATAAAAGCAGTCCATACATTGCCTTTCATTTTATATTATTACTGCTGTTACTAGATACTTACTTATTTATTTTAACACACTCAAAAAACTGGGTGTGGCTTTACCATGTAGTTTATTTTACACTCGTCGGTTTTAATTCCTATTTTGCCTTATAATAATAGACTGGAAAGCGAGTTGAATCGAAAAAGACGTACTAAAAAAATACGCCAGCCATAAAAGTCCAAAAATGTTTATTATTAATCTATTTCTATCTATACTAATATATAAAGCTGAAGGGTTTGTTTGTTTGTTTACTTGAACGCGCTAATCTCAGGAACTTCGGGTCCGATTTAAAAAATTCTTTCAGTTTTATATAGCCCATTTTTCGAGGAAGGCTATAAGGCTATATATCATCACGCTCAGACCAATAGGAGTGGAGCAGTAATGAAAACTGTGACGCAGACGAAGTTGTGCGGGTCAACTAGTATTTAAATATACCTACTTTATTGTAAACGAAGATATAAAAAACAAGGAAATCTAAAACGAAAAAAATAGGGTTCAGTACATCCGAAACAAAAAACGAGCTCTTAAGGGTTCTTTTTCCAGTCTAATTAAAATAACATGTTAAAGAGTTATGATTCTCTCGGAACCAATTGCGCCTAGTTTCTATGAAAAACTTTGACTTCTTGTATCAAACTGTATCTCTACCGTATTTACTCTGTTTACCACACAAGGATAAAAGAAAACCCTAGTAATATCAACGAGAACACACCCAGTACCCGAACGAATATTTTTTTATTAAAACTACCGCCGTCTAATGTCAAATGCAAAATGTTATTACGGCCGCCAGTGTACGACGATTTCAATTCCAACAAGTGGGTAGCGTTATTGCGCCCCCACTGTATGTACACTGCCGTGCATTGTAAAGTGGTGATAGCTTTTATATTGGTTCCGCTGGATAGTTTATCTTTTTATTTTTTCTTGATGTCGTTTTTGAAAATAAATTGATTTGCTTCCTTTAGTGTGTTTGTTTGCTCGTCTCTTAATAGACTGTCTTGTACTTGATGAGACTTGAAGTAAACTAAGCACAAGTAGTGCTATAATGCTATTACTTTATGAGTAACAAAGAGAGTTACCTATCAAGCCGAACATTTTCTAAATTCGATTTGCCATATTAATGATTGCATACTGTTGGTACATCGCATACGTTGAGGAGCTCGTGGCTAGATAATAACAGCCGCACGGGTCGATCTTCAAGGTTAAGCAACGCTTGCCAAGGTTGATCTGTGGATGGGTGACCATTTTAACTTACTGAGTTTCCTCCGTGCCTCGGAAAGCACGTTAAGCCGTTGGTCCCGGCTTTCATTTGTAGATCTTTGGCAGTCGTTACGGATAGTCAGAAGCCAGTAAATCTGATTCCAAGCTTGCCATGAAGTACCGTGTTTCCCAGTCAATGGGTTGTGGAGGTCTGGTAGGCAGCCGCTCCACGTAAAACACTGGTATTCAGCTAAATTCGGCTTGACTGGAAGCCGACCCCAATATAGTTGGGAAAAGGCTAGGCAGATGATGATGGTACATCGCATACGTGGCCATTTCAGACCAAACCTCGTCGACGGGGCTCCTTTTTCTGTTTGGGAGGGCTTACATTCACTCGCTCTTTCTAGCTCCCGGCATCCTGATCGAACCTAACCTTTTCGAATCGAGGTACCCTAAGTTTTCTCAAAGCTTACGTAACGTAGCCACATCATCAAATATGCGTTTTATTTTCATTATTTTCTATATAATAACTAAAATTGACAAATCACTAAACTAAAATATAGCATCAAACAATTCGTCCTCAACGCTGTGTCACCAGGGCCTCAAGTCTGCTATTACAATAGTGTCAGAATGGTCTGTCATTGATCTCATGATTGTTGATTTTTTCTAGTTTGGTAATCTACTAATATAAAAGCGTAATTTTGACTTTCCCATGGTCAACCACTAACACTCCATTGAAAGAAATGGCATAGAATGGTTCTCTTGTACATAATGACAAATAAATAAATAATATTTTAATAAATATAAAAGATCTTATATTGTCTACCAACGGGTTTTATAATAATGGCAATACGAAAATATCTTTCTACCACGATTCTATTACGAGCCTAGACCATTGACCGACCAGTGATCGACCATTATGAATTAGCAGATTACGAACTTTTAGCAAAATGAGAATGGGATCGTGTTGGAATGACGAATTTATAAAAAATAGCAGACTTGGGGCCCTGGTAATGTGCCCAAGAGACTGGCGGCATTGCCACGTTGAATGGCAATGTAAACATCGAATGGCCAATTCTACGATATCTCTGGTACATCTACATAAAATTCTTGTCCTATAGTGATACTCGTATACAACCTGTAACAGAATTAACGCAATACATCATCATCTGCCTAGCCTTTTCCCAACCATATTGGGGTCGGCTTCCAGTCAAACCGGATTCAGCTGAATACCAGTGTTTTACGTGGAGCGGCTGCCTACCAGACCTCCACAACACATTAACTGTGTAACACGGTACATAATGGCAAGACAGGAGTCAGATTTACTGGCTTCTGACTATCCTTAACGACTGCCAAAGGTCTACAAATGACAGCCGAGACCAATGGCTTAACGTGCTTTCCGAGGCACGGAGGAAATCGGTATGTTAAAACGGTCACCCATCCACAGACCAACCTTGGCAAGCGTTGCTTAACCTTCAAGATCGACCCGTGCGGCTGTTATTGGAGCCACGAGCTCCTCGCAAGAATAAACGCAATACCTCTTAAGGGTTAATTGAACTCTTCATTATGATCAACTTTCACTATGGGACCAAACCAGAAATCGCGAAAAAAAAAAACAGCTGTTCAGTACATTTTATCGAGTTATGCGCACAGAAATGTATGGGGGAGTCGATATATTTTTTTCGCGATTTCAGTTTTGGTCCCTTAGTGAAAGATGATCAAAATGATGAGTACAATGACCCCTTAAGAGCTATTATTAGCTAGCGTTTATTCTGTTACACGTTGTATATATCCCTCATGATGCAACACAACTCACGGTATTGTTGGCATAATAATCTAATATTCACGCCTGACATATAGACGGAGATAATAAATAATTGTCACGCTCAATATCATCTCCAAACGAAAGTCAAAATAGATTGACATTTCATTTTATTGCTTTCATTAGAAGCTGCAATCGAGAACTAAATTATATTCATTACTCACACTTGTCTAAACATTAAATCAATATCACGAATTTAATTGCTCTCCACCAATGACGCGAATTTACGACTGAATTGCTGTTCTAATGTTTATTGGTAACCTCGGTTTGAATTTATTGGTGAATAATTTGTGGTCTTAATTAAATCAATACTAATATATAAAGCTGAAGAGTTTGTTTGTTTGCTTGCTTGAACGCGCTAATCTCAAGAAATACTGGTCCGGTTTGAAAAATTCTTTCATTGTTAGATAGCCCATTTATCGAGAAAGGCTATAAGCTTATATCATCACGCTAAGAAAAATGGGAGCGGAGTAGTTATGAAAATTGTGACGCAAACGAAGTTGCGCGGGTCAACTAGTTTTATATAATTATGTAACGAATAAACTCATAAACTACTGTTTCGGTTCTAAAAAATCTGTCACCATTAGATTGCTACATTTATCCCTGAGTAACATAAATTATAATATATTTTTGAAAAAATAGAGATCCCTACGAAAATTGCAATACTAAACTCGCGCGAACGAATTCGCAGGCGAAGTGCTAGTGTACCTATTATATTTCCCGGTCGTTTAGTTACACAGTAAAAAGAGTCGAAAAGAAAAAAGAAGCTGTAGGGGCTGTAGGGCTTCGTCGTAACCGCTTTACCAATGACAAACTAGGATTATTTAAGTAAAATAGTTTAGTAAACACTGATAAAAACAAAACAACACAACAAATAATGGTGGATCACTGCTGCGACAATCCATGCGTGATTCCACAACAGCGACCCACTTACCTACAGTCCAGGCGACTGGCTATTGACCGTCTGTTTCTGGCAATATACGATCAAGGAACGAAAATGTTAAACAATTCTCAAAGAAATTGTTTCGACCATTCTGTATGGTGAACATGCCATGTTCACCATATAGAAAAATATTATTCTTAGGAGCTTTCCTTCAGTAGCGCTATTCACAGCGACCGACCCTGGAACGCAAAGGGCATTAGGAGAAACAAGAATATGTTTTAGTCAGTAAGATTCTGGCACTCCCTTCCGCTCAGCCCAGAGCTCGGAGTCATTTGATAATTTCCGATAGACGATTTTTTTTTTAACAGTCTGTGCCTGTTTTTCGGCCAGCCATTGTACCTCTAAATTATCTATCAAGTTTGTTTTGTGATTTATTAACGTGTTATCTGTTTGTTTGTTACAGGACGTCATACACACAATCAGCACACCACACGGGCAAGTACAAAGGATCGTCGTGTTTAAGAAAAATGGAGTACAAGCCATGGTTGAATATCCTTTACAATAGTACTAAGTTATAGTTGTAAGTTAATTTAGAACCGTATATGGACATAAACGGTGATTTTTACGGGAAAGACAAGGAATAACAAATAGTTTTCTTGATGTTTTTTTTTTCATTAAATAGTTTTTCTCAAAACGGAATAGGGTATATGCATGCGAATTTTTATTTGCAAAATGAAATACTTATTAGCTCTAGTAAATAATCGTGAAATTATTTTTAAATACTTTCATCAACGATGAAGTTATAAAGCTTCAAAGATTACAATCAGAAAGAGAAGTCCGATGAAAACTTTGAAGTACAGCTACAGCTGCCATTGAAAACAGCGTTTTCGCGAGAGGGACAGATATTTGTTTAAAATAATTATATCTCCTTCGTTTTAGAGTAATTTTGATTATATTTTCACTGTTAGTATTGTAAACTGTATAGATGAAAAATATGTTTTTCATGCACATACCCTATTACTTAGTCATAAATCTCTCTGGTTTTCTCTTTGGAATAGGTTTTATAATTGGGAAACAACAAACCTTAAAATTGAAACTATTGCAAATTAATATTTTCTTGAATTATTACTTCTTCAATTCTACTTAAACTAATTTTATGACATTAAAAATCACATTCAATCATTAAAATTCAGTTTTACTCTCACAACATATTCAGAATAGAATAGAATACTCTTTATTATGTACACCAAATAAGTTACAACAACAACAAGTAAGATGACTTGGTTAAGAATCGGAGACAAGTATAAATAAAAAACTTCGGTGTTTGCACCAATTACATACAATATAGAATAATGTGTTTATTCTCATCTCTCCGGTTAAACGTAACGAATACCTACAAACAAATAACGATTCGAATATTTTACTTTACCTTGCACGAGGTCTCATTGCAAGCGGATCGTGAAATCTGTAGCATTAAAGATGTTTTAAGATTTATTTATAGCTTACGTGATGTAGGTACTTAAGTCGTACCTATCACATTTGAGACATGTATCAAACTTTGGTGAAGTCTACAAAAATATAATATGACGGCTATGTGCACGTGCATAATTTTTATCATAGTTGTCTGTATGTTTTAGTGGAAATGTAAGCATACTAGCTTTTTCCCGCGGCTTCGTGTGAAAGTAGCCTACATCCTTCTCCAAGGTCTCTGTCTCTGTACCAAAGTTCTTTAAAATCGCTTCGGGCATTTGGCATTAAAAAAGAAGAAAGAAAGAAAATACGTTTATTTCCTCAAAAGCGACGCACAAAACACAAAATCATTAGGGAATAAATAAAAACTTAAAAACTAAAACTAAATAACCTATTAGTAATAGCATTAGGTACAATTAGTCAAATTCACTTTCGGTTATATAATAAAGTTCGCAGAACTGTTATCCCAAAATTGATTTGTCGTTATCGTCTGTTCCGCTCCCCGCTCGCAATGGCACCTGCTACCAATCTCGAGATGCGCTACACCACAGCGCTCCCATTCTGAAACCCGTAAAACTTCACATAAATAAACACATAGTTGGGATATGTTCCACCTCGGCACTCGTTTACTGCGAACCTTACTTCAGGATTTTATGACTATCCAAATGAAAGTATGGAGTGAAACGATTTGTCGTTTCTCCGTTAGTTTGTATGTTTTACTTGTCTGATTTTTATACAAAACTTACTTTTGAGTTGTTGTCTTTCGTCCCGCAAACCTCCATTGAAATGGGAGGATCCTCCGACCGGACGGTTGTGAGTGCGATGTGGGCAACTGCCCAATATTCGGACTGATGTATATTGTATATGTTCAAATCGCACGGTAAACTCTGATCGCGCGATGCAGGATTTCGACATAGTAGTTCGCCACTAGTTGGATAGATGGCGTTACGGTGTTTTATGTTGCGATGTTGATTTGCTCTGTTGGTTTTTATTTTCTTATGGCGGCCTTGATGCCGTTACAGTCATTGTTCATTTAAAGATATTTTAACGCCAAAAAGACTTACTCCGGTAGCAGACCAAGAGCTGAGCTAGTTTGATATAGCTTAGCTCGTTAAGATTTTCACACTGACGCAGCTTAGATGACATAGTTTGTGATCTGCACACAGGGGAGCTAAGCTGTTGGGGTCAGAAACCAATACCTTTCGCGCGATATGCGCTCACGATCGTCACAGCAGCCGGTTTGATCATACCGCATGCAAAGTGTTAGGTTCGGTTCTCAAAAGAGCTAAACTAATTTAACTTTGTTATTAGTCTACTCACTTTAAGAAAGTCTTATGACTACCATACATGGATTGATTTATCAAAACGAATAAACCTGCCCCAGTGACATCTAAATTCTTCTTCTTTTCGAGTCGATGGTGACCCTTATACAGGGTTATTTGTAAAACACCAGCAACCTCTTAGGTAGTGAAAGTAAATATTGCATTTTGTATGAAACAGCTTATATTTTTCTCGAGATTTCGGGGTTTTCCAAAGTAAAAATGCTTATAATCATGTGTACTTTCACTGCCTAAGAGGTTCCTGGTGTTTTATAAATAACCCTGTATATTGTGCCCTGGGTACCTATTATGACATCTTAAAAGCATCATGATAACGATGTGGGAGGGAGACGGATATGGCATAACACTATCTCTTTTCACAGCTTAATCATGATGGCATTACCACGTCATAACCCAGTAGGTGGCAACGTTCAGTGGCATTCATCAGGTCCTCAGTAGTGCAGATGTAAGGGCACTTGGTCTTAATTGATTCGTGGACATCCCTCCACGAAACAATAGGCTTGTTTATTATTAACACCGATTTCATTCAAGCAATAATCGCTCCGGCCATCGAAGACGATCGAACTTGAGGCTGTAAAAGCGACATAGTCTGATAAGACGAATCTGAAAGTAGAACTGTACATATATGGTAGCCATTAGGCCTTAAATGCACATTGAATACTTTGCTCATCACCCGTAGGAATCTTAGATTATTCAACGTTCCTAGGCTTTCTCACGACTGTATCTGTTATCATAAATAGGTACGCAAATTAATTTTTAGTAAAAATAATCATTTCTTCATAACAGGCAATAATTAGTGTTGTAATCACTGTCATGCTAAATTTTAGTTATTTAAAACGTAGTCAGAAAATCGAAAGGTACATTACTAGAGCCTTATATTAGCGGCAGTGCGTTCACAGTTACTTTATCGCTGACAGCAACCTTATGACAACAAGAATAAAGGTCACTGTGATGTAAAATCAGAATTAGTTTAACAACTGACAGTACTCTTAAGACCTCTTTGAAGTTGGTACTCGCATGCTTTATTTGATAACTCAATCACTCTCACAGAACATCATTAAAAACAGCTCAGCAGTTTCCAACATTACAACTGAAAGCAAAATAAACATTCAAAAATGTTTAAGTAATAAAAATCTTTATGTATGTTTGGTTCAGGAAGTTTTACGACTGAAAGAAGAAGTGTTACGTGTGCTATATTATTATTTGTGTATGGTTTTTTTCATGTGGTTCACTGCACTATAAACTTCTTAAATCTTTCCATTGGTTTTATTTAAGGTGAAACAATACATTAGGCCAGTAGGTATTCCCGAAGGAGATAGGCAGAGATTAGGGCTGCCAATAGATTTTAGAAGAATTTGAATATATCTTCCATCGATTTTAGAAAGGGTGAATAAAGAGTAGTCTTAGCAAAAGTCTGACTCGCACTTGGCCGGTTTTTTTCTTTCATCATAATCGAGTATTTAAATACCTACATCGATGCCCATTATCTTTGTAGGCCTCTGCTTCTGCAAGGAGGTGCGCTGGTAGGTGATTCCGGTCGCCTGTCGCGATGGCCCACGCACGCACGCACAAAGGTCCACACAAGGATTTCATGCGGAAACCTAATGCTGATTGAAAGACCTTTGGGGAGGATTATAATTATTATTGAATCAAACCAATCAATCAAATTATTTATTTGCTATAATGCAGGTATACAAATAAGGTCGTGAAATATAAAAGTTGAGCCATACATCAATCATCACAACAACAACAACAAAAACAACTTCAAATGACAGCCGGTACCAACGGCTTAACGTGCTTTCCGAGACACGGAGGAAACTCGGTATGTTAAGATGGTCACCCATCCACAGACCAACCTTGGCAAGCGTTGCTTAACCTTGAAGATCGACCCGTGCGGCTGTTATAATCTAGCCACGAGCTCCTCAAGCTTACAAAATTATTGTTTATTAATAATTATAATAAAATAAAATAAAATAACTAATATAATAATAATCGCCATTTACTAATCCAATTATAATTAAATCGTAATCATAATTCATTAATCGTTATAACATCTTACTAATATTATAACATGTAACGTTTACGAAATAGTATTTTATGAACGGACATGGCATTTTATGGCACATTACGCGGTAAAAATATGGTGTTTTAATTAGTTATTAACTTCCTTGCCTCTAATGAGGGTTCCTAGTTTACTAGCTTTGTTATAAATTAATATCACTAATTTGCAGTGAGATAAGTTAATTAATTTCTAATACAATTAAATTAGTATTAATAAAATATCTCTAGTTGTAACGCCTGAATTTACTGTAGCTAGGTGACTTCTTCATCGATCGAATAAGAAGTCGATTATAGGTTTCGAGTAATAGGTGCTATATTTTTCCGGCGGTTTCGCTCACTATAATATAGATTTACGCAAAAAAAAACATAATAACCGTCTCTAGGGTTCCATCCATATCTGATCAGAACCAGGCCCGGGTCGGCGGAGCGCTGCGATCCTCGCGGGCTTCAAAGATATGTCAGCACAGAAGACGGGGACCGCTAGTGCTGGTGCCTGCTGGGGCTGCGGAATCTGTTCGAAAGAGGTACCGTAGCCCTGGAACGCAAAGTGCACTAGGAGGAACACGGATGGGTTTTAGTCAGTAAGAGTCTGACATTCCCTCCTGCTTCACCCAGAGCGGGAGGAGTCATTTGATGATTTCCCATCCTTAGAAAAAGGGTTACTTCCATCTCTGCATCTAAATTCGTCAACAATGGTTCAGCAATTGAACGTATGTATAATATGGATAATATGTAGTTAGTATTTACCTAAATTTTCCACAGGACTGCCATAAAACGTACTTCAACAAAGTCTTCTTCTTATCGTGTGGGCAGTAAGGTCTAACGACCCCATACACCCTAGTGTCAGAGTTACTAAACCGCCTCAAGGTCCTCTGACATGGTATATCTGATGACCGCCATTAGGCGGCCGGGACCACCGTCTTATACGTGCCTTCCGAAGCACGGAATCAACTTTTTATCGGACAATCAGGTGATTCAAGCCTGCAATGTCATAGCCCAACTGGAAACAACTTTACAAAGTATGCTTCCCGTGGGAATCGAACCCACGACCACCGGGTCACAAGGCTAACGCCTAAACCACTCGACCACGGAGAAACGAATGAAAATGGCGGTCGAAAACATAAAAATATCATCGCGTCATAATATTCATTACAACTATGACTAATGTCGGTTTTTCAGAACAATTTAATGTAAGAATTTTTTCCGTGATGCGCCTGAGCACTTTTCTTGCGCATCTGTGATTACGGATCGAGTTTCAAAGACTGTTATTCGGTTTGGCTGATTTTAATATTTGACAGTGGGTTGCGTCATTTAACACAGCATGTTTTTCAATCATTCTTTGAGCTAGTGGAATGAGTACCTAGTACTCTTTTTTGCTTGCAATAATATGAGACGAGGCCTTTGGTCTGTAATCTGTATTGAGACCGGCTAAATCTAGAACTCAAATTTTTAGGGTTCCGTACCCATACCCAAAGGGGTAACGGAACACTATTACTAAGCCCCCGCTGTCCTTCCGTCCATCCATCCGTCCGTCCGTTCGTCTGTCTGTCTGTCTGTCTGTCTGTATCTCAAGAACCGTAATAGGTAGACAGTTCATTTTTTCGTTGAGTGTGTATTTCTATTGCCGCTATGACAACAAATTTAAAAAAATGAACTAAATTAAAAAATAAAGGGGCTCCCATACAACAAACGTATTTTTTTTTTCAGGTTATGGTACGGAAACCTTCGTGTGAGAGTCCGACTCGCACTTGGACGGTTTTTTACCTTTATTAGGTCATTGCCTCTAGTGTAGTGTACGTACTTAAGAGAAGGTTCTAATGGCATGGCAACTGTTTTTAATTCACCTGCTAGTCTTTTCTGTAAATAACTATTTCGATATCGAGCTTCACCTGAGTGACAATGCTCACAAAGTAAGCTTTATTACACACAACATAAAAGTCTTATGTTTTTTAAAATTTGATACTCATCTCGGATTCCGCTGTCGAGACACGAAACTGTTGTTACAATAGCACTACTAGAAGCCATAGAAAATAACCGAGTAGATATGTTAAAATACACATTAGGATAATTCCCTATGAACACTTATCTATACTTCTATACTAATATATAAAGCTGAAGAGTTTGTTTGTTTGTTTGTTTACTTGAACGCGTTAATCTCAGGAACTACTGGTCCGATTTGAAAAATTCTTTCAGTGTTAGATAGTCCATTTATCGAGGAAGGCTATAGGCTATATATCATCACGCTAAGAAAATTGTGACGCAGACGAAGTTGCGCGCGTCATCTATTTTATAATAAAATCTTCTCCTGGCTAGGCACGGTGATCATAGCTGGAAATGTGGTGGTAGTGGTGGAGAGAAATTGTTGCCAGCGCGAGAAGAACCTGGGTGAGGCTGACTCAGGAACGTGGGGATTGTATTGTGCTATTATATTGCGGAAAATGCGAATGAATCGACGCACCCCTGCCAAAAGTGAAGAGCAGGAACGTGTGGTATGTAAGAGAGGCCTATGCTCATCTATAGACGAAGTCGGGAAATACATGATTATGGTTTATTTACCATAAAAGCAATTAATTAAAATAGCAAAGGTTAGCAGCACACAAATAGTTGACTCCAAAATATCATTTCACACAAAAGTGTATCTTCATTCTATTTCAAAATAGCATGTGAATGTATGAAAACTATTCATATACTATTAATAAACAGGCGAATGAAATCTATTTGAATGATCTACGGCTTAAATTGTTCAGTTCCTGGAAAAATATTTGTTTGAGTTATTGAAAACACGTGGGCTTTTGACAGGGCGCGTATCACACCGTACCGTAACTAGCAAAAAAAGATGTCATGACGTTTACTATGGGACTTAGGGCGAATTTCACCGACGAAACTGATCGCGATCACAAGCCACGTTTACAAGCTGTCAGTGTTTTTATTTTCTGTGGAATATTGACTCTGACAGATCTTGAACGCAGTTCAGATGTACTGTTTGCGATCAGTTTAATAACACTTACACTTTTATTGAGTTCGTCAATTCAAATTAGATGAGGTCAGTGTTTCTTAGTTGACTATTCTGGTAAGAAAAACCGAAACAAACCCAGAGATAAATGCAATACAACTGTCAAAGAATGTGTATTTACGAACAACGCGAACGATAGCTGTTAATTTGCCAAACAATTATTATTTGTGACTTGCTTTAACAAAAAATACACTCATGTTAAATAGTAATCAGCTTGTATTTTTCTAGTACAAGTGCCACTAAAGTTGTAAACCACGTTTTGATTTATGAAACACTACTCTGAACGTTTGATTAATGACACATGTAAACATTAATAATGCGTTGTTGTTACGTATGTAAAGCTATGTTACGCATTAGTGTAATACAAGGAATATTATTAGTTGACATAAGGCGGATGGAGCGGCGGCCCACGCTTTAGTTCGCTTACAATAAAGTTATATTTTTAATAGCTTCATTAATTTTATGTGGTGTGATTTTTTGCAGTGTTTCTTGATAGCTTTTTGGACAATTTTTATTTAATAGTTTTTAAGTCTTTTTCTTTCTTTCTGACTAAAAAGAATGGTTTTTTATACGTCGAGGACCCGCAGTTTTGTTAAAACTGAAGCAGCGCCAAAATACACACATTTTTTTTACTATTGATAGGCACGCGTTCGACCACTATCTCACCTGTTGGTAAGCGATGATGTGATCGAAGATGTAGCACGCCTGCCTAGAAGTAACCTATTCGCTTAAAGAGTTAGCAGTTCCTTTTTTTAACGCTGTAATGAAAATAATAATACCATCTAGAGATTAAATTGAAAACCGGCCAAGTGTGAGTTGGTCTCAGACGAAGGTTTTCGTTCGTAAATTTTATTATTTGTTGTTATAGCGGCAATAGAAATACATACTCTGTGAAAATTTTAACTGTCTACCTATTACGTTTCTTACCCACTGACAGACAGACGGACGGACAGCGGAGGCTTAATAACAGCCAACAGGGTTCCGTTGAATACCCTTCGGGTACGGAACCCTAAAAATGATTGAAGCTCATGTTGCGTTTATAATAATCATAAAAGCTTTTTTTTATTGGAATATTAATTCCAATAAAAAAATCTTTACAAATATAATTCCTCGTAATCTTGAATTCGAACAACGAATCCTCGAAGTAGTATAATTAATAAAATCTTTGTTTAATTACACTTTCTCCATATTTTTTCCAAAGGGACTTTTATTCAAATGAGTTCGAAGTTTTCACCCAAATCGGAATATAAGTAGCGACGTCTGTGATTCCAGGGAGCGGACATAGTGATAAGCGTAAGCTATTTAAAAAAAAATGGGCAAACGTTTTGGTTGATTAGTTGTAAGAGACTATGTAAGGTTTTTCTGTAGTGAATTCAACTACCTAGTCAATTCTACTATTAACTTAACGTCGATTCCTAAGTACAGTGGTTTTATAAGACATTTCGATAGTTACAAATCTCCCGAGCATGGCGAAAATGGCAATTATAGCATGCCTTATTTTCAGCGAACAATGGTATCTAACTAGATGATCAAAAATCCATAATTAAAATTTAGTACCTCATAATGTAAGAGAAACCGAAAGCTTTTGAAAAAAAATAAAACACTTTGTTCCTTGAAAAGTCAAAATGACCCACATCTAAAAGCTCTGTGCCTACTGGTACAATGTTACCATCCCTTCACATATTTAGATTTAACTCGATTCCAGTAATTAAGTTTCCTGCTCAAACAAGGTTAATTAGGCAACGCTGTGGCTATCCAATTAATTGATTTATTAGTTTAGTTAGCCCTGGTTAGGGTTTTAGTGGTAATGGCCAATGTTTAAAGGGGTTTGTAGCTTATTCATATGATGTGTTCATTTGTATTTGAATTAGAACTGTTTTAGGTGTTTGAATTGTACAAATACTGAACTATTCTGTTTCATTTAAAATTTTAAGAGGGTGTTATTGGTAGATCGCACAGGGGAACTTGGGTCTAATTAAGTTGGCCACCCCTGATCTAGTTGATATAAATATTTTTTTAGTTTTGAGTTATGTTTTTATCGATATTTTTTTTTAATAAACCCCACCACTAGAACCTAATGTACCTCTGATGCTCTAAAGGGAATAAAATTTAATTTTTATTGTAATCCGAATAGAGCACTAAGCAAAAATATTGATTGTTGCTCTCATGTGAATACTTTTGTTCTTTGGTGCTCTATACATTGGTGATTTTTGCGCACATTTTGTCATTGAAAAATGCTCCACCTTTTAGTTCCATCAAGTGTACATGCAATGACGTCACGGCATTTCATATCCAGTCACTATCCAACACTTAGGGCTACTGAGACATTTTCATCTAATTACCCAGTTTCTGGGCTCTGTAAGACAAAAACTCGCTCCATGTAAAATACTGGTATTTAGTGGCATTGTCCGGTTGACTGGAAGTCAACAGATCGATTGTACTGACCGCAAACTATGTAAAAAAAAAACAATCAATTCAACTCATGCTCTTGCTCTGTTCCCAACGATGAACGAGTTAGACTCAAAAAATGCTGAAGAAAACTTTCAAACCGCTTCCTCCTATCACAATGCTCTCGCCCTTATCTTTATTACATGAAATGGCTTTCGTTCAGAAGATATTTGAATAATACCGATGTCTCCCCGACTTAATCGTTCAATAACATTATGAGAAACGTAATCTGATTTTAGTGCCTTCAGACTTTTGTCTTTGTAGGGGCACTCAGAAGTCAAATGCCGAAATGCCCCTTTCAGCAATCTTAACACTTGGGAGTTTATTCTTGCTTAGAATTAAAAGCGCGGGTCGATCTTCTTTTTTTTAAGCAACGCTTGCAGAGGTCGGTCTAAGGACGGGTGACCATCTATTACAGATCGATCTATTACTCCTCTGTGCCTTGAAAGCACGTTAGGGCTACCGTACTACCCAGTTACTAGTAAGTCGGATGTGATAGCTGAGTAGAGAGGGATAAAAGATCGCTTTACAAGGAAGCGCGAAAGTGATTTATTTTCATGTCTCTTTCATACTTACTCGTGAAGCAATTTTGTGTCCTGCTGTCAAATCGGACTTCGTAGATTGTGACGTAGTTAATTACTGTGGGAGTTAGATAGCCAGTCGCTCCATAACAAATACTTGTATTGTAGTCGGTACGAGTCTTCTTTTTATCGTGTGGGCAGTAAGGTCTCTAGCGACCCCGCACACCCTAGTGTCGGAGTTTCTAAACCACCTTAAGGGCCTTAGACGGTTTATTTGACGACCGCCATTCGGTGGCTGGGACCACCGGCTTACACGTGCGTTTCGAAGCACGGAATCATCTTTTTATCAGGTGATTCAACCCTGCAATGTCCTAGCCAAACTGGAAATCAACTTTACAAAGTATGCTTTCCGAGGGAATCGAACCTACGACCACCGGGTCACAAGGCAAACGCCTAAACCACTCGACCAAGGAGGCAGTTAAACACGCACGAGTCATGAACTCAGATCATTGGCGTATCTGGGGTTTTTCTCCAAACAATTACTGATTTTTCTTATTGGATGTCGTATCTTAGGTTGGGGGCAGGCCTCCCCGGAGAAAAGAACCAAATACTCCAATGATCTGTGCTCATGACTCGTGCTGGCTACTATACTCCGGTTGGACGATCAAATAATGAATAACTCAACCATGCTAAACTAGAATCAAAGAGAGAAATTATTGAAATAAAAAATGTTTTGTAATGATTGATGCTGATTTAAATGAGAAAATATCATAAAAATTGTTTATGTAGCCATACAATGTACCAAATAGAAAACATATTTTTTTTGTCTATTCATTTAGGAACTAACTTGATAGGGTGAGCTCTCCAATAACTGTCCTACATTTAAATTTAATTGGGTATGCTCCTAACATGTTACATTAATGAAAACACCTTTAAACCTTTTATTTTATTATATCATGTACCACTGTGTGTATCAATTTTACTGTTCACTTCCATATGTTGTGTTTTTGTAATATTTTCCACATGTCATGCAAACTATTTCCTTAACTCCTGGCTACAAGTTTGAAAGCGTAGAATCGGCCACAAGAGCTAAAGAAGCGCTACACGGCTGCGACATATACTCCGGATGCTGCACACTCAAAATAGAGTTCGCAAAGGTACGTTCATATCTTATTTACTTATTTTTATAGGTTAAGAAAAACTCTCATTAAGTTCTAGACAAAATGCCAAGGTTTTAGTGATTGTAAGTATCGAAATGCCAAATGTAAAGTATTGATCACGAGAAATTTCGAGTTTTTGTCAATTGGATAGGTAGTTTTTGACCTTCGCCACGTGACCACCTACAGAATGACACTTGTGTAGAGCCTCAGGTTCAATCATTTTATTAAAAAAAAAACGTTGCGGGTGTGTTTACAAACATACAAATTCACATACACAAACAGCCAGACCCGGAACCCAGACCGAATCTGTGGGCCATAAAAACATTTGTTCCGAGCGGGAATCGAACCCACGACACGCATCGCGGCAGCCAATCGATCAACCAGTACGCCAACCGTGTCGACAGGTTAGAAACAGAGACAAATCAAAAAAATTGGTCGCCAAATTCGTCGGTTAGAAAACTAATTGGTCCGCCAGCTTTAATAGTCTGCCATATTAGGTTTAGAATATCACTTAGCTAATGGTGCATTGTTTTTCAAACCAAACATGTAAGCAAAGTTTAAGCTCAAACGATTGGGGATCTTTGTTTTAAGAATAAATTTAATTGCTTAATGTGACCCATACACCACAGCCAACAAACAGGGAAAATTAAATAAAACCTTGTAATAAAATGGCAAGTCAAAGGTCATGAGTAAAAATCCAGTACAAACACAAGCAATTAGCTCAGTTTTAAGGACTAACAACGTTTATGAGAAAAATATAATACGATGAGCTTTCAACAAAAAAGATCTCATCAAATTCTTGTCACCTTTAGAAGCACGCACGTCTAGACATAATAGAGGTACCCACACAATTCTCGTCCATCGGTCAGTAACTCTATCCGCCAGGGCGCGTTAAGTGAGCTCTCAACAACGAAACGTTTGCACTAGTGTAAAGTTACCGCCACTTATAGGTATGACGAGTTTTTGGTGCTCTCACCCCACTGAACACGGAGCGGCAAAGACTAGAAGCGCCAATACCAAAAAAAAATCACGTTTGAGGAACTTGTAGCCCAGTAATAACAACTGCACTTGTCAATAATTTAGGTTAAGCAACGCTAAATTAGGTCGGTCCGTGGATGGGTCTATGACATACCGAGACCCTTCTATGCCTCAGAAAGTTTGTTAATAAAATAAATAAAACAATCTTTAATTCGGATAAACAACATCCATATGGGTTAGTAAATAAAAAGATAACTTATTCCTATGTTACTAAACTTATAAACTATTTAGATAATAGGACATCCTCAAACAAAGGAGAGTCAAACCTCCCCGCTATGGTCATCAGGATGGAGTTGGAGCTGACCCGCAGTCTGCCGAGCAAAGAGGCAGATTTCTGTCTGACGATGGCGTGGAAGCCATAGATGTGTGCTTGTGCAAACATACATGATGCACTGCAGAAACGGGGCAACCCCATCAACATCCTGAACACGTTATTATATGTGAATCTGTTGATCCAAGCTTTTTTTTGTAGCTTTGACACACGTTACGGGTTGTCGGAAATCAGAAATTCTGACACCAGACTTGGCAAGGAACATTGTGTTGCCAATTTACTGGGTTGTGGGGCTCAAATAGGTCTGCGTCACACCCCAAAGACGTTTTTTAAGTGACAATGATTTGGTTTACTTTTGCTTTTAAAAGGGGGGTGAATTTTAGGGGTTGTAATTTCACCCCAGGGGTAATTTAATGTAATAATAATATTTGCATAATGAATTCTGTTTGAAACGTAAATTAACTTTTAATTGTATTATGTAATAATTGTATCAGCCAATATTTCTTGCTTACTCACCGACTGCGTGTATGTCCAGTAGTGATATTCTATAAAAAACTGACAATCGAATGTTAAGTGAAATGAGCTGATTGACGTAAACTGTCATGCCACTTGAAGCTATGGATTGACAGCTCTTTTCAAACCCAATGCTCGGAAGAATTCACGGTGACATTTGACAGAAAATGCAAATATATAAACGTAACCAAAGCAATAGATGTAAGGATAGTACCAGGTGGAGTTTTGTAGATTCTGCTTTATCCTTAAATCCTTTCAATGTGATAACTAAACGATTCCCAAAAATATACTTTTTAAAAAAAAAAACCTTACTTAATTTAACTAGATTCCCATTACAATCAGAACCAATCGAAACGGACTGTCCAAAGCAGACACGACACACAAAAGTAACGGTGGTCCAGCAAATTTTGCCTACTCGCCCCTTTTCTCGGCCAGCGGGGATTTTGCGCGCGAACAAAAAAACATGGCCGCCGCTACGCCCCGTGTCCATGTAGCGGTGGAACGGTATGATAGGGTTGTTGAGGTGGCCAGGTGTTTAGTGGGACTGCCCTTTTCTGTTGTAGGGGTGCAAATACAGTAAAGAAAAGTAAAGAATTAAGGCAGATTTTGCCACTTTGAAAAAGTTTCTCACATTCACATTAATTTTTTATTTCTCATTTTACTGATCTATATTAAATGGCATTCTGCTTCAGTTATTCCACTTGTTGCAGTGGCTGGTACCGCTGTTTATTCACTAAGTGCTATCCTACTTCCTACTGATATTATAAACTTGTTGACCCGCGCAACTTCGTCTGCGTCACAATTTTCATTACTGCCTTCCTCGATAAATGGGCTATGATAATGGGCTTTTCAAATCGGACCAGTCGTTGCTGAGATTAGCGCGTTCAAACAAACAAACAAACTCTTCAGCTTTATATATTAGTATAGATGAGAAAGTTTGTGAGGATGGATGGATGTTTGTAATGGCACATTTACATTAGGTCGGTCACCGAAGGCGGCGGCCGCATTCGGTTTAACTGAAACGCTTACCTAAATTGAGTTGTTTACATTGGTCGGTTAACCGAATTCGGCGACTTGATTGATGCGGCGATTGTATATTGAACAGTCACACGCACGCACGGCGCACTCGACACCGACAACGGGCTCGACCGAATACGGCCAAACCGAATACGGCCAAACGAATACCTGTTTATATTAATCGGTGACCGAATACGGCCTGCAGCCGAATACGGTCTAACCGACTTAATGTAAAAGCGCCATAAATTGAACACTCGACACCGACAACGGGCTCAACCGAATACGGCCAAACGAATACCTGTTTATATTAGTCGGTGACCGAATACGGCCTGCAGCCGAATACGGTCTAACCGACTAATATAAATGCGCCATTACTGTTTCACGTCAGAACGCCTGAAAGTATCTTCATGAAATTAGGCACAGAGGCAGATATAATATCACGCAGGCGAAGCCGCTGGCAGATGCTAGGGTTGTTTTAGCAACCTACATCAGTAACCAGTAGGTTTTTACTATTCAGCAGATGATGTGTCGTTACATCAGGCTATCTCTTTAAATCGGGACTATCTCTGTAATCATACTCTCGTAGATCCCCTACCTAACAGTTAGGCAGGGGGCTTCATTTGACAGCATTGTTCGAAATAACCCATCTTTTTATTGGATTTACATTCTCCATAGGAAAGGAAGGATGCAATGAAGTTTTTACATTCAATGTGATCACATTGCTTTTCGGTTTTGACAATCGTAGAACCGGTAATTGTGCTAGGTTGATTTTGAGAGTTTAGTGAAGATAAAGGATAAAATCAGGGGGCCAATTTGCCTGATTTCCGAGGCCAAAACATCAACATCTATTTGGTAACAAATAAATTGTTTCAGCTTGGAAATAGGTGTTGATGTTTTGTTCTTTTTTAATTTTGATAGGTTTGCGTTAGACCACAATTTCACCTGATGAATGGCGATGTGGTGATCGACAATGAGCATGCTTACCTAGAAGTATCCTTTTTTAAACTGGACATTTACACCCTCACCAAATTCCATGTAAAAACTAGGATTAGCAAGTGGTTGCAGCAGTTAGCATATGAAGCGACTGAAGATCTTCTTACTGTTATCAATTAACTTCATCGCTTTTTTGTAGTACATTTAGTAATAAAATAAGAAAAAACACTAGTTATATGATCCAACTTGTTACAGTATACCCTAATTTTTGTGAATTAGCGTAAGTAAGACATGGCCATTTTGGGAGGAATCAATAGTCCCCCAAAATACAGGCATTCCTTGCCTAGTTTGGGGGTCTATGGTCTCAATTCTTACCATATCCATAGACTAAAATACTCAACCAATTTGTACACAAGACTTATGTATCCATTAAATTCTAGATTATTTAGCTCTTGTATGTAATTTTAAAGTTATTTGATCAATAAATTATTATTATTTTACTTTTGACTCACAACAACTCCAAGATTGTAGCTATCAGAAAACATAGTTTCTTGGAAAATGTACCTACTGGTTGTTTGGTTCTTCAATTCTGTTCGTCTTGATTTGAAGCTCAACATACGCCACTGTAAGTAAATCTTATGTTTAAGGCTTTTAAGTCTTTCTTACATAAATGTTTTATTTTATTTTGTTAGAACAGTAATATTTACACATGTTTCACAGCTTTTCTCTTAATAGGGACTCCATATTCCATTAGTCTTTGCAATGTTCCTACCTTATAAAAGCATCTAGTTTTCTGGCATTAATTAACGTTTTGTGCAATGTTTGAACGTCAAACGTGAACATTTCCACTAGCCTTTTCTCAATCTATGGAGTCGGCTTACAGTCAAACCTGATTCCGCTGAATCCATCCATCTGGCTACGGAACCCTAAAAGCTCCTGTATAAAACGGATTTCATACGAAAGCGTATCGGGGCGGACCACACAACAGTGCTATTTAGCAATTCAGAAAAATGAAGATCTCGGCAGTTTACCGACACGCGCCACGGCGGTCCAATAAAAAAAAGTCGTTCCAATTCGAATTTCGAATGCGAGCTATTTGGTTGACAACCGTCGCACTGTTTGGACGTGTGTCGCGATCGCAAGAATCGAATTTTTCCGTAAAATTTTGTATTTTCATTTAAAATTGGATTTGTATTCGTTATTGTAAAGAGTTGAATTCGATTGGTTACGGCTTTTAAGCTGGTTCCGTGTCACAGTTTAAGTCTGATAAATATTGGTTCTTCTGACTAGCTTGGACAAATGAAAAATTATATTTTTATTCTGAATAAATGGCTAGTTATGAAATTAGTCATTTAAAGCTCAGGGTTTCGAATACCTTCGTCCTCTGAGAAGAAACACCAAAACAAACTCACTTATCACAGTCTCTTTTAAAGTCAAAAGCTTACAACCCTAATCTCTTCAAAGTTAGAGTGAACCGGCTCCTTCTGGGTAGGCTCGCTCCATCGTAGACTTTGTCTCTGTCATCTCTGACATAGACTAGAGTCAAGAGCAAACCCATTACAAATAAAAAAAAATAAAAAAAGTCCTGACATTCTGTTCATCCAAGACCAATCGTACCTACTAATATTATAAAGCTGAAAAGTTTGTTTGTTTCTTTATTTGGTTGAACGCACTAATCCTAGAAAAACTCGTTCGAATTGAAAAAAATATTATGGTGGGCGCCAGATAAACTTGTGACCCTTTCTCCTAATATCCTTTTGTAGATAGCCGAACAATACATTTTGAAACGACTTTCATTACTAGAGAACGTAAAGGATCACGCTGGAAGTCGATTCACAACAGTTTTATGTCTTTATTTCTGTTTTTCATATTAAGAAAGTCATTAAATATATGTTGGTCAATGGCCTTTATTACATATTTATCTGGCGCCTACTATAGTTTTGTATTGCCCATTTATCGAGAAAGGCTATTGGGGATATAATATCACGCTACCACCAGTAGGAATGGAGCATTAATAAAAAATGTGCCGCAAACAAAGTGGCGCGGGTCAGCTAGTCACCACTTGATCAGATAAGGATTTCCGCGAATTTCATGTTATGTTTTCTCTAACACCAGTTAATTAGGTATATTGCTTTGCAACTAAGGCCCTATTCAACAACTTATCTAAGCACTGCAACTCTATAATTTAAATCAGTGGTTCCTAACCTTTTCAATGTTGTTACACCTGTGACGTATTAAGAAAACTTATTTTACCCCGACCTTAAAATGTTACAACAAATACATCTTTATTAATCACAAATCCATTAATCAAATTGTGTGATCACAAATTGCACATCAGTCTCGTAAGATTTTGAATTTTTGCGGCTATTTTCACAGTCAATTATACCAATCGATGTATCAATTTTTTTAACGAATCATCGATAGTTCGATGGTTAAAAATTATAACCATCGATGTAAAGATGTTGACCATAATGGCTAGGTGACCACGACAACCTGACGGTGGCTATAAACGTATTTCATTAGATTAGGTTTTAATTAATTAGGTTCATTGTTACCCCCACAGAATAGCTGATTTACCACGCGGGGCTAATTACCCCCAGGTTCGGAACCACTGATTTAAATCATATTCGCGGCCCAAGTTACAAGCTTTCCCGACTAACCTGTTGTAACGAGTCGCTAAAAGCTCTCGTGTTTCAAGAGGTCGGTGTAGGAAGCACGTTCCTGTGCGTTAGTAGGGTTGCTACAGCTATGAAGCATACAACGAAAATCTATTGGAGAATACACAAAAACATCTTATACTCTTATACTAATCTATACTCTATACTAATATATAAAGCTGAAGAGTTTGTTTGTTTGTTTATTTGTTTGTTTACTTGAACGCGCTAATCTCAGGAACTCCTGGTCCGATTTGAAATGAAATTCTTTCAGTGTTAGATAGGCCATTTATCGAGGAAGGCTATAGGCTATATATCATCACGCTAAGACGGATAGGACACAATAGGAGCGGAGCAGGAGCAGACGAAGTGGCGCGGGTCAACTAGTATACATAGTATAAAATCGCCACCTAGTCATCTTGAGTGATAACCTAAGCCTTTTGTAATAGGGTATTTTGTTGAAAAAGTAAAATTCAAAACTATGAAAAACCCACGCGACGGTTAAACCGCAATTGAAAAATGATGAAATAATTTAAAAGCCCCAAAAAAAAGAAAAAAAAAATCAAATGAATAAAAATTAAATCACAAGATTTTTTTTACTATTGGTTGGCACGCGTTTAACCACTATCTCACCTGCGATAATGTGATCGAAGATTCGACTTTTATTGAACGTGGACAAACGGGGCGTTCCTGAAATACCTTTACAAAATCTTTCAAAGGCAACACAACCGTGACTGTACTATTTCCATAAAAAAAAATACAATAACCTTAAAAATAGAACATAATGTAACTTTTTGGCACGCGTCAGCCCTGACAATTGGACCCTTATACAATCGATCTGGGTTCCGTACACAACATAATAGGGTGCACAATAGACCGCTAAACGTTCCATTATTGTCACACCCCTCGTCTATGGGACATTAATGGGATATTTTTGGGGTGTACAGTATCCTATACAGATTTATAATGTTAGTCAGGTGGGGATCAAAAATGTTCAATGTTGTACACAGGTTCTTATAAAAATAACCTGTCATTGTAATAAATCGGGTTTGTATTTTGGCTGACGCCTCTGGACTTGGGCTTAAAGATATGATGTGTAGTTTTGGCTATTGATCATAAAATTATACTAATGTCTCTCCTCCGATCCCCTTTTATAGGGTTCCGTACCCAAAGGGTAACCAACGGAACCCTATTACTAAGCCTCCGCTGTCCGGCCGTCCGTCTGTCTGTCAGCGGGCTGTATCTTAAGAATCGTAATAGGCAGACAGTTGAAGTTTTCACAGTTTGTATATTTCTATTGACGCCATAACAACAAATAATAAAAATTAAGGTTTATGGTACGGAACCCTTCGTGTGCGAGTTCGACTCGCACTTGGCCGGTTTTTTTAATTATATTGTTGCGGGATCCAAGACAGTTGACTCATCTCTCCGGGACTAGTCGAGCTTCATTTACTCGGCGTTTTACTGGTGGTCGCCACTGTTGATGAGCTTCCAGAAGTTGCAGTGGATGGGGAATAAAAAATAATTTAACTTTCTTGATATTGTATCTAAAGCTATATTTCATTAAAAATATTAAAAATACTCAGTGTTGCAATTTTTATCATTGCAAGGGTTAAATTTTCAGTTGAGCTACAGTGCCAATATTGACCCAGGAGATAAGAAAAAACACAAATTACCGCAAATAAAGCCTAAATAAAATAATAGTGCACTTATGTTAAATATAGTTTAAAATGCAGTTCGCGTATAAAGTTAAAACGATAAACGCATGACATTTAAAACGTGAAAAGCGGGTGGAACGAAAAACTCGACTATTTAACATCCGATTAAGTCGAAATAAAAAAAGAGTCAGTTCGCCTCGGTCCGCGGGCACGTAAGCTTGTCGGGCTTTGTTTTTAGGGTTCTGTAGTGAAATTGGGTTTGTTTGACTTGAAGGGATACTCAAAATAATTAGAGCCTCTTTTAGTACAGAGAACGCATAGAGATATTAATTCTGCATGCCTATATTGCCTATATTTGTAGAACTCAGTGGACTGCGCATTCACGTAACACCTGGAAAATAATTGGATGTACGGTATTCAGCAATCAAATTTGATGAATTGATTCATCAAACCCAGTAATATATATATGAAAGTGTATGTTGTCTTTAAAAACTGAAAATATCAGTGATCGATCGATTTAATCACGAAAATAAAATAACAATAGAGTGTATTTTTATTTTAAAAATGTATAAAATCTGGGCTTTCAACTCGGAGTAAACGGTGCTGTAGCTAAAAACTGTTTTTTTTTTTTAATTTATTGTTCATGTTTAACGAATATACAAACATTTTAGATTTTCTCAGCATCTCTTCATAAGAAGTGAATTCAAACCGTCCTCACCTGAACGTTATTACGAATTCATAAAAGTAATTAACAATGTCATAATTTACTTTTGACTTTAATAATGAGGTGGTGAGGTGGTTAACTTTTGACTTTAATTATGACTGTATTTCAGGAAATATTTTCTTTAGTTTCATAAAAAACAGGCTGAAAATATAAGCTTAAAGTATGATTTCTAGGTAACAGTCGTTAGCATCCTAAAAATTATACCTGCTTTTTCTCCCGGCCTTACCCCGTGTCTTGTCTCACAAAAACAGTTTATTTACGTAGGTATTAATTTATTGTACACCTAATAACATGCACAGGAAAATCTATACTAATTAAAAATAAAGTTTGGATGTTTGTTACTCAATCACGCCAGAATGGCTGAACAGATCTGGATTATAGTCTGGAATAACACTTAGGTTTTTCATCCCGGGATTATATTCCCTAGGTATAACTTTAGACTGTCACGCGGGCGAAGCCGCTAGCAGGAGCTAGTCATTTATAAAAACAATTGCTAACCGCTGGCATCAAAAAAGTAGCCCATAGAATTCAGTGGTAAAGTTTGCGACGATTTTGAAAATGATCTCTCTGTTAGCAGCTAACAGAGAAATCATTTTCATCGTTCCAGTACCTACTTCAAGATTTTATAAAGAAATCATTAGTATTATTATAACGGTTTGTAATATTAGTTTCGATTGAAATTAAACAAAAGAGGGAGTTTTGAAAAGTAAAACAAAAACAATTTCAATACGGAACCTTCAAAAATATTTTGTCACGTTTCTTCCGCCACACAAATGGGGCATGCAAGAGTTACACGTTAAAATTCTAAATGAAGTCGAAATGTTACCGAGCCCTGCATACGAATAACTTAGTTTTTGCATTCCGTCGTTTTTCAGAGGACTGAGTAGCTAAGTGACTTAAAAAAGTTAGGTGAAAGGTTTGTTTGTAGGTACAGTTTATACTTTTTTTGATTAACATAAATAGGAAACCATTTTGACTACCTAAAAAAACCGGCCAAGTGCGAGTTGGACTCGCATAAGAAGGGTTCCGTACCATAAACCTTAATTTTTATTATTTGTTGTTATAGCGGCAATAGAAATACACAATCTGTGAATTTCAACTGTCAACCTATTACGGTTCTTGAGATACAGCCCGCTAACAGACAGGCAGACGGACAGCGGAGGCTTAGTAATAGGGTTCCGGGTGAGGAACCCTAAAAACAAAGCTCAGATCCGATTTTTTAAACTATTTTTGTAAAATAAACAACTTACCTAGGCGTGTAAAATAACTCAAAGCTTTGGTTTTTTTTTTAATATTTTGAATACCTACGAGTATTCTCTCTAAACATCGCTCACCTTGTTTTATTTTTAAATACCGGCCAAGTGCGAGTCGGACTCGCACATGAAGGGTTCCGTACCATAAACCTTAATTTTTATTATTTGTTGTTATAGCGGCAATAGAAATACACAATCTATGAAAATTTCAACTCTCTACCTATTACGTTTCTTGAGATACAGCCCGCTGACAGACAGACGGACGGACGGACAGCGGAGGCTTAGTAATAAGGTTCCGTTGGTTACCCTTAGGGTACGGAACCCTAAAAATCAAGCCTGACTTTAATAGCGAAGGACTTAAAAGGAAATAATTAAACTTGAAAAAGTCTGGTTCTAATGTAATTAACAATAAATGTAGCCTAGTATCATATCAGGTTAAGCTTGGTTAAACTATTACAACTTTATAAGGCTTCATTTTTACGGTAATAGAACCCATAAATAGAATTACTCGAGTGTCTGTATCTCCGTCCGTCACAGCCTGTTCTCCGGATCTACTGGACTGGTTCTGCTGAAATATGGTACACATATATCGACTTGAAATAAATAAATTTTGAGTTTGTCGGTCACTTGGGGGTCAAACCAGATAATTAAAAAAAAAACTGTATCTTATACCAGTTGCTAGCTAAAACTGGGGGTTTTTAAGTCAGGAGCGAACAGGCTGTTTCTAAACAAGCGTGCTCCATCGTGGACCACATCATCGCTTTCCATCAGGTGAGATTGTGATGAAACGCGAGCCTAAAAAAATACCTTCATATTATTCAAAGCATCACGACATAACCAACTATACCATAAAGCGACAACATCACAGCCAACAGTATACAAAGATCTGAGTAAAGCGATACATATAGGTACTACAGAGAGCGAGCCATTTCCCCTCAAAGCGCTGGAGCGCTGGAGTGCAAAGTACCCCTCGCGGTAAGCGCTGGATTGTCTCAGCCTTTGTCAGGCAATCGGATGCACGCGAATGAGGCAGACGTGAAACTATACGCGTTGTTGTTTTGTTTTTAACTTGGAATAGGAAGGATACAGCTAAATGCGCCAGTCCATTACAGAGCAGTGAGGCAGCGGACCGGAGAAACGGAGATATATTAACCAATGGATCACTCATCCATTACTTTCCATTATGTCTTGCCACCTAGAGAATCCTTTAGATATAGGAATGATGGCTGATTAACAAGAGAAGAGGCGTACGTTTGCTTGTCCTGATTATATTATTTTATGAATGATGAATGACAAACTTACAACAACAATAACCGCGTACCAGGAGACGTATATTTAGAAGACCTTCCACGAAGTGTACCGGCGACCTGGTTAAGGCTGCGGAGAGCTACTAAAAGCGAGACTCATGGAACCAATCGAGGTGGCGACACTTGGGGACGCTATGTCCAGCAGTGGACGTCTTGAAATGATGATGATGATCAGAAACGGCTTGGAAAGACTAGGCTACTCCCCGAGCAGGGTTGTAGTCCTGCCAGGGTTTCGGTAGTAGTAGTCACCGCGGCCCTGCAATGCAAAGGGCATTAGGAGGAACACAGATAGGTTTTAGTCTGTAATAGTCTGACACTCACTCCCTAGGAGCTCGTACTCGGCTAAATAATAACAGCCGCACGGGTCGATCTTGAAGGTTAAGCAACGCTTGCCAAGGTTGGTCTGTGGATGGGTGACCGTCTTAACATAACGAGTTTCCTCCGTGCCTCGGAAAGCACGTTAAGCCGTTGGTCCCGGCTGTCATTTGTAGATCTTTGGCAGTCGTTACGTATTTTCAGAAGCCAGTAAATCTGACTCCAGTCTTGCCATGAAGTACCGTGTTACCCAGTTAATGGGTTGTGGAGGTCTGGTAGGCAGCCGCTCCACGTAATACACTGGTATTCAGCTGAATCCGGTTTGACTGGAAGCCGACCCCAATGTAGTTGGGAAAAGGCTAGGCAGATGATGAGTCTGACACTCCCTTCTGCTCCGTTCAGAGCGGAAAGAGTCATTTGATGATTTCCCATCCTTATGAAATGCAGGGTAGTAGTAATGAAGATACTGGAAGTAAAAAACTAACGCGAATTGCGACCAACTTTAAGTTTATTTCGTAAATTGTAGGTAGTTAAAGGTTACCACAGATTCGCATTGCGTTACCGGTCACGCTACGTTGAACATGAAACAATAAAAGCTGGTTCGAATCCCGTGCGTAGCGTTTCTGGCAAGTTATCATTGTTAGGCCATAAAGCCAGCGTTATGTTCAGGAAAGTTTTTTTATTTGTTTCGTTTCTGTGAAAGGTGAACAAGAGTAATGAGGTTTTGAAGAAATCTTATTTTTTTATTTAAACTTCATGTACAGTACTGTAGTGGTATGTAGGTACATTGCAACAAAGCTATGCGTGCTCATTGCTGCCAAATTCATAAAAATACTTCACACATGATAGTGGTAGTTTACATCCAATACCTATTTTAAACTGAGTCATTGAGTCTACCCTGGGCTAATGTATCTACGCTTACTTCGTAGCTACATTACTGACGTCAGTAAGCTCAGCTGGTCAGCTCTTCTCTATGTCATACCGAAATTAAAGAAGATGAAAAATTATCACGAACGCGTTCTCCTCGCTCCCGCCTCCGCTTGTGTAAAACCGCTGACTCTGCAGCCCCAAACAAAAAGGGTTGTTGCCAGCAAACGCCACAAGACGCGATATATTGAAATAGCTTGCATCGCGATACAAAACTACCCGCGTTTGTATGAATGCCATGGGTTTAGGGTTCCGTTTCGCAAGGACAAAAACTTTTTCTCAAGTTTTTTTTACTGGTAGATGTTTAAAAGTCAAAAAGTATTGAGGAATGTTTGGAAGTATGAATGTATGGATGGCTGTAAAATAAGGACGAATAAAACAATAAGGGATGGACTGTGTGAAAGATATTTTTAGGAAGGAGTGACTAGTGAATGATGATAGTGGATAAGCATGGAAGAAAAAGACATGTTGCGCGTTGATCACAAACAATTTGAGTTGATCAAGAACAATTTGAGTTGATCACAAACAATTTGAGTTGATCACAAACAATTTGAGTTGATCACAAACAAGGAATGATGAATAACGATACGACACGGTTGGCGAGCTTGAGCGATTGGCTGCTGCGCTGCGTGTCGGGGGTTCGATTCTCGCACGGAACAAATATTTGTATGGCCTACAAATAGTTGTTCCGGGTCTGGCTGTTTGTGTGTGAGTTTGTATGTTTGTGAACGCACCTACGATACATGAGAAATTCCTAGTGCGAGGCAACGTTTTGTTTTTTTAAATATATATATAAATAATAATGACGAATGATAAATGAAACTGAAAAGGATCTCGTGGCTAGATAATAACAGCCGCACGGGTCGATCTTCAAAGTTAAGCGACGCTTGCCCAGGTTGGTCTGTGGATGGGTGACTATCTTAACATACCGAGTTTCCTCCGTGCCTCGGAAAGCACGTTAAGCCGTTAGTCTCGGCTGTCATTTGTAGATCTTTGGCAGTCGTTACGGATAGTCAGAAGTCAGTTAATCTTACTTCAGTCTTGCCATGAAGTACCGTGTTACCCAGTTAATGGGTTGTGGAGGTCTGGTAGGCAGCCGCTCCGCGTAAAATATTGGTATCAGCTAAATCCGGTTTGACTGAAAGCCGACCCCAATATAGTTGGGAAAAGGCTAGGCAGATGATGATAAATGATACTGAAAAATTACATTTATTTTGTAAGTAGGTTAAACATAACACTTTTACACGTCAGTCTTTTATGGTCATTTTAAGAGAAGAAACATCGAAACAAATTCAGAGGTCCAAGTCTCTGAAGTCAATATAATCCGTACTGGTTAAATAAATGATGATTAAAAAGAGAGAATGTTGTCAAAATGGAGTCGCCTTAGAAAGAAACCAGTTTCTTTCCGAAGGATTCCTTCAGTTAATTTTTCTATGTAACAAAACGGAAAAAACTCAAATTTTCTTTCGTGAAAAATAAAAATTGTTGTTTTCGGCATTTTCAACGCTATTCTATCCCCATACCACCATTTTGGCATTTCAATAATCGCCGTCGCTGTAAGGCCGTGGACACGAACTCAGCGGCGCCGTGGCGGCGCCGCTCTCTTCGTGAACGCTCCATATAAATCCATGCATTTGAACGCGCTGCTGCTAGTTTATTCTGTAAATAACCATTTCGATATCGAGCTTCACTTGAGTGACAAACTGAGCCATAAAACACACAACATAAAGGTCTTACGTTTCACGTATTTTGATACTCACCTCAGATTCCGCTTTCGAGATATGAAAATGATGTTACAGAATAAGGGTAGGTACTGGTCGCGCCGCCGCTGAGTTCGTGTCCGCGGCCTTACAGTGTCACACAGTGTTGTCGTATCGAATTCGATACCAAGGGCTCTTCACGATTACAGAATATGCATTACGCAGTTTTTAACTTTTAATTAAACTGTTATCTTTTCTGTTTCAGCCTGAAAGATTGAACGTGTTCAAAAATGACCAGGATAGCTGGGATTACACACGTAAGTTGATATTTAATTATAGTTTTTTGGTGTCAGTTCATACTATGATTCCGATATCGCTTCTTGCAAACAATCAATTAATTTTGACATTTGACGAACACGTAGTCCCGTTTGCACCAACTAGATGTCATTATATCTTTGAGTTAGTTACTAATCGGGGGTCATTATGTAGAACCCCGGGACCTATGGGGAGTTTATTGCGCCACTTCTCCCCAGCTAAAACACTAGGAAGTGGTGACGGGCGGTCGTTTTGGGGGATTATCTTTCAAGAAATGCTGGCACTGAGCCTCGAAACAAACCGAATCCATGCTTCTCAATGTTAAAAAAATTGAAAAGCGATATCCGCACCATAGCGTGAATATTATACCTTTTTTTGCGTGACATATTTTTAACCTAAAATTCTAGCAGAAAAAATATCAACTGCCAATCACAGCAACATACAGCACAATAATAAGTTATTATAATATTTACGGAAGACATGCCTATTGTGCTAATTGGCTCATAAACAGCAAGTTTTGTGGTATACTGTCAGAAGCGCAAAATGTCAAACTGCCGTACAATATCGAAATCGCAACAAAAGCTTAAATCGAGAGCGCAAAATGTCCAAAGTTCCAATTCCAATTTCATTTATGACCCGCGCAACTTCGTCTGCGTCACATTTTTCATGAATGCTTCTCTCCTATTGGTAATAGCGTGATATTTTATAGCCTATAGCCTTCCTCCATAAATGGGCTATACAATACTAAAAGTTTTTTTTCTATTCGAACCAGTAGTTCAAGAGATTAGCGCGTTCAAAGAAGCAAAGAAACTTTTCAGCTATACAATATTAAATATAAACATGGCATGACAACGAATTGTGAAAATTGCATAAGATGTACATCGACCTACATGAGCAATTTTTTGCCAAAAGCCTTTTGCACATTTTGCGAGAATTTGTCATTTTGCACTTTTGACTATGCGACTAAACGAACGTAAGGAAAGACACTTCTTAATCACATTTAAAAAAATTATACTTTCGCTTCTCATCATGCAGTTGCTTATTCTTTAACGCAAGGGCACGATAGGCGTGTCAGCCACTAACGACACCATATCCGAGCCAAAAATAAGACAATGAACACACGTTATCACATCCTGACCATCCCATTACAGCCAAATCTCAGTTGTTATACTACGTCCTTTGCCAAAAGCTCTGCACTTAAGTCTGGACTCTAAAGATGAGCTATGGAGTCGTATGGTGACGCATTGCAGGTCCCCAAAGATATGGGCTACGCGACCTTTTTAACAAAATTGAACGAAGTCTTTGCAAAATCGTCATCAAGTCGTCGCGTAGCGCATGTCTTTGGGAGCTTTACCACTTCGTCCTATATCGCGCGTTGATTTGCTCGGCAAGTCCGAACGCGTTGACGTGACGACAGAGGGCGCCTTCCAGAATTTCCGAACAAATGATCATCACGCCGATCGCGCATTCACGCGATGATCGCTTTGTATGGGAAGACGCAGACACCTAACGAATTCTGCCGTCCGTGCGTCGTTTTGCCGCTTATGTTTTCAAAATTTTGTATAATTAGAAAAAAAAAACAACTAAATAATATTTAAATAAATAGGTTGCTAATTAGTGCACATTTTTACATTGAATGTGAGC
This sequence comes from Lacanobia oleracea, assembly GCA_950371165.1. Taxonomy (NCBI): domain Eukaryota; kingdom Metazoa; phylum Arthropoda; class Insecta; order Lepidoptera; family Noctuidae; genus Lacanobia; species Lacanobia oleracea. The sequence continues at coordinate 14,967,817 of OX493412.1, forward strand.
TTGTTTATGGCATGTGAGCTTTGTGTTGCATGAAAATCGATGTCAATGTTTTTATTATAAAACTATACTAGCAGAAAAAAAACGCGTACCTACTCAAACTATTCATTATCAGTCTATCCAGTTTATCAATCACTTAATACGATACTATGTATCTAGAAATCTGTGCTTTAAATATTTTCTACTAAAAAAAAAACACTTTTAATTTTAACCGTCAGAGTTTGGCCCTCTCCAGAACCAAGACCCATTCATTTTTAATTCACGATAAAAAATAATTACCCAACCATGAAAATCTATTTCCCTATTAAAATGGGAGTCTGTTTCATTTAAATATTAAAGGAAACCAACTTAAAATTCTCACAAAGAGCGGTTAGCACGTCTAAAAGGCGCCTTTTCATATGCAAAAGAACCGGATTTATCCGGTTACCGCCAGTTCTGAGTAACAACAAGTAACCGTCTCGAATAGCAAGACGCCATTTTAGAATTGTGAAGTTTGAATTTAAAGTTTTTTTTTTATTACAAAAGGCGGCTTGATTCGTTGTTTCGCTCTTAATTTAAATTTGACGTTTCAACAAAGTTTTTTTTTTAATTTCTAATGGTGATTTAACAATTTGAAATGGAGGGAAAGGGTTGGCGGACAGATGGTATAGGTAAAATTGAGAGGAATGAACTTTATGAGTTTTTGAGATAAAGAAACCAAACCTTTCTTGGAATTTGGTTAGGTAGTTAAAAGCAAGGCTATTTGCCGAATGTTAATATTTAGGTAATGCTAGAATTAATTTCTTAAATATGAGTATGAATTTAACCAGGCCCACATTTTGAACACGCTTGGTAGTTTTAGTTAGGTAGGTACTGACAAAATTAAATTAAACGTCAATAATATACCTTTTAATCTAATGTAAATAGGTTCAAAGCTGATTAAAACACCCCTTAAACACCGCTTTAAGATTAATAATAGATCTCATCATAGACAATCAGATGCAAGTATGAGATCTAATCACGTTGTCACACATTCTATGAATTATGACCTCTGCATCTCGTTAGCGCCCCCCTCCCTCCCCCACCATACACGAACTATTGGAAATCAAGCGCGGTTAGAATCTACGTTAGTTGTGATTAATATTATTGGTAATAACTCATTTATATACTGTCGAAACAACAAATGGATTTGGAATATAGAGTGACTTAAAAACGATAATAAGGAGTTTCGGAATGCTGTTGATTCAATGTCAGTTGCCTTTGCTACTTGCTTCGCCCGGGTGCAAGTCGAAAATTGCCCTAAAGGAACATAGGTAGTTCCAGGATGAAGTAAAAAGTATCATAATTATGCGGAATTTGTTCGAAAGTCACTGCAGCCCTGGAACGAATGAACACGGATGGGTTTTAGTCAGTAAGAGTCTGACACTCCTTTCTGCTCCGCCCAGAGTGAAAGGACTCATTTGATTAATTCCCCTTAGGAGAAAAGTATCGTATGTCCTATTCATAGACATGGGTCGACCCGACCGTATTGGTGTGCCAAGTTGCATAAAAATCCATTCAGCAATATATAAGCTGTAAGACGTGAAGAAGTGATAAACAGACAGAAAGTTACTTTCGCATTTATTATAGATTAATCGTGCTATGTTAAGATGGTCACCTATCCACGGACTAACCTCGGCAAGCGTTACTTAACTTTGAAGATGGACAGAGATCTGTTATTTTGTACCATGACCATAAATAAATGAGCAATAACGTTCCCACAATGAATTTCCTTTCTTAACGAGAGGAGCATGCCTAAGGAAATAGCGATAGCCGCGTCGTTTGTGAAAGTGGCTCGCAGCGACCTCTGTGGCACGACACTGGTGACAATAGGTAAATATTTGTGCAGAAGGACCGCTGTTTATGGACCGCTAGATTTTTCCTGCGGCTTCTCCTGTAGTTACACGGGAATGCATGCACATTTATCCGGAGATATAAAACAGCCTATACGAAAATATCATACACGGAAAACAACTGCTCGTACGAAGTCGCAGGCAAAAGCTAGTATTATTTATTTAGTTATATATAGGATTGCCAACAGAGGCTACACAATCACATACACTTTAATACTGACAAGGACAAATACAGGAGTGCGCCTCCAAGTACAGGCGACCACAGCATGCACTTATTATCTAAGTAGGTACATAAGGTTGGACAACGAAGAAAGTAGTAATAATATATCGATACTAGCTTTTGCGTTACCGTAGGAATTTCAGGAAATCCAGCTTGAATTGTCTGTCAGTTACTCACTTGCTCAGTTAGTCACTAGTAACGAAAGAGTTAAGAGTAACGGAACCCAGAGCTAAGAGGCTCATCGGCGACGTAAACTGGTGGCACCAGTATCGCCGTAAAGTTGCCTGCTTGTCGGTCTTCTACAGATTGTACTTCGGTGAGTGTGCCCAAGAACTCCGCGACCTCATCCCACCGGCCCCCTTCAACTTCGAACATCCAGACGCACTGCAAGTTACCATCCCTACCTTGTTGCTATTCCACCAATTCGCACTAAGCGTTTTCAAACGTCTTTTATACCTAATGCGCACAGCAAAGGAAACTCTCTGCCTGTGTCTGTGTTTCCGAACGCTTACAACCATAATCTTTTCAAAGTTACAGTAAACAGACTCCTTCTGGGTAAGCTCGCTCCATCGTAGACTTTGTCTCTGTCATATCTGACCTAGACTAGAGTCAAGAGCAAAACCATTACTAATAAAAAAAAGAGTTTCACGTATATTGATAATTGGCGTATATCGGTGTACTAATATTCTCTTCAGCCATTCAATTATTTTCCAGATCTGAAAGTAGGTCTTCTGCACTATCTTACTATGCGCGTGTATTATCTTAAGAAACGTGAGGACTGGCTGCTTAGCGTCGGATGCTAAGTAGAGAAAGGCTGGCGGCGGTGAACAGATTATTCAGATTAGAGGTGTGGGTAAATATTTTAGTTCAGCTCTTTCTGTTTAAAACTGGGTGTTTAAAAATTGCGTGTTCAAATTTAAAGTAATTTTCTCCAATGTTTCTCTAATTTTCTCTAATGTTTCTCTAATTTTCTCTATTGTTTCTTTAATGTATAACAGCATTGAAGTAACAATAGCATGTCTAAAAATTTAACTAAAATATATGCCACCACCAATTGCATCAGGTTGCTTGAAATGTGATTTATTTAGCGCTCCTACGCACTAGCGGTCAGCCGCGGGGGCGGCTAACCGCTCCTTTCCGGTTTAATATGCAACTACTTTTTTATGGCGGTTAAGTGCATACAATCACTTAGTACGGTGCCTAGGAGCGCTTAGACCTCCTTTGGGAAAAAGATCTTTCTTTATATCTTTACTGTATATCAAACAAACAGAACATCACCCTTAAATTTGATCAAACACCCTGTATTGGCTGTATTACGAAGAAGTAAATTGTGTTTTTGGCTTTTAGTCCTTATCACTGGATTATAAAAATTGACTTTTTTTTTCACTTAAACAAAGGCTACACGTCGCTCGCTGAGTGTTCTTTTATACAGGGAAGTTCATGGTTTTTTTGTTACCATTGATAGACACGCGTTTGACCACTATCTCACCTGATGGTAAGCGATGATGTGGTCGAAGATGAAGCACGCTTGCCTAGAAGTAACCTAATCACTCTTGACTTAAAGACTCCCAAGTTGTAGCTATCAGGAAACACAGACTCCGGCAGGGAATTCCACTCCTTAGCTGTACGCATTATGAATGTGTTCCCAAATCGATTTGTGCGTGTGGGTGGGAATGTAATCCTCAAACATGGACGTGTGTGAGTTCATGACCGATATTTTTTTGAGTTTCTGACGGTCCTTCCACTGCGAAACATCGCTGATATGTCTGGATAAACCTTTATTTGTCTTTCTTATACTGGAGCAATATTTACTACACCTCATTACCAGAATCCTCTTCGAAACCCAATTAAAATCACCAACAATAACTATCTTACAAAAGCAAGAATTCTTTCGCAAACTTGGAAAACAAGATAATTAATCACGGTCCTTTGTAATGCAGAAAACCGTTCGCAAATACTTCGCTTGTGCTATTAATCATCGGGATGAACTCAAAACTTAATAGCTGAAGCCATTCGTAATGAGTAAAATGCTTTGAGTGCAAAAAGGAATTAAGATGAGACTGTTATTAAGGAATGAGTTCGGTTGTAAAAATTGTGGGTTTAAAAGAAGTGGGGTGTTGATTGACCGGTCGGTGGTTATTGGTGTTTTGATGTGTTTGTGGTATTTAAGAACTTAGTGCTGCTCGAGCAGTTAAGCAGTGATCCAAATACACGTACCGCATGCGCAGTCATAGTCGACAGTTTGAAGCTGCCATTGATAACTGCTGCAACAGTCGGTTTCAACTGCTGGATCAGTGAGGTAGGTGGGTGGAAGGCGCGCGCGACGGATGTGTGATGAGAGCAGTCGACAGCTCGAGAAGTCAGTCATTCCTGGCAACTGCCTGACCGCACGATGAAATTTCGCCGTGGTGCTGACCGCCAGGAGCAGTCTCAACTGCTCGAGCGGTCCATGTATGTATGCAAATAGAAGACTTGCGCACTAGCCATCACAAAAAGTTTTCCTCAACTTCATAAGTATTCCAGAAAATTGGGCTTTGAAGTGGTAACCAACTTTAAACAGAAACTTATTCAAATATATGTGCTCTAGATCTGAAAATCCCGAAAGGTTTTTCTTCAGCTTGAAAATGGAATCTAAAATCACAATTTCTACCACCTAATCAGAATGCCAACTTTTTCAATCAAACCATTGAAAACTTTCATCCTAATACATAAAACAGAAGGCTTTTAACTTTTCGCTAGTATGCGGAACCCTAAAAATCTGAGTGGGGGAGGTGCCAAATGTTGATGCATTTTGCATAAATTCTCTCTCGACGTGAATTTTAAATCACTTATCGGACTGCTGGTTCCCTTCGGACTATGGTAATCGTATTTTTTGCCATTGATTAATGGAATTTTTGAACGGATGAATTTGGAGCGGATTGGGCGTGTTTTTTTGTTAGTAATTGGACTTGGAGTAGGATTTATTTAGTGCAGGTTGAGCTTTGACTGTAGATAGATAGATAGTATATAGGAACTTTTTTTGGGTGGGCTTCTACCGCTCTGAACGGAATCGGAGAGAGTGTCAGCGTCTTACTGACTAAAAGCCACCCGATCTCCTTTGGCCAATTTTTTAGAGCAGTTCAGCAACCCAATCGAACAGGGGTGGCCAACTTGATTAGACCCAAGATCGACTTTTTACCGACGAAACCCTGTGTGATCTACTGATTTCATAGGTACTTCTTAAAATTACTAATGTAACAGTAGGTAAAGTTCAGTATACTAGTATGAAGTATTTTTTTTTATTTAATAAGAATTATACAGAGGTGTCACTTAATTGCTGGTAGCTACAACCTGGAGTCTTTAAGTCAAGAGTGAGTAGGTAACTTCTAGGCAGACGTGCTCCATCTTCGACCGCATCATTCGCTTACCATCAGATGAGATAGTGGTCAAGCATATGCCTATCAATAGGGAAAAAATATCAGCTGCATCTGATTAAATTAGAAGCCTCCCCCCCCCCCCATCATGTTTGGGCGAAGTCTAGGTAGAATGATTATGCATTTCCCACTCCACAATAACTTAACTTTCAAACTACAAATTAAATATACTTGTTGACCCGCGCAACTTGACCGCGTCTGCGTCTCAATTTTCATTTCTGCTCCGCTCCTATTGGTTTTAACGTGATGATATATTCTTTAGCCTTCCTCGATAAATGGGCTATCTAAAACTGAAAGAATTTTTCAAATCGGCCCAGTAGTTCCAGAGATTAGCGCGTTCAAGTAAACAAACAAACTCTTCAGCTTTATATATTAGTATAGATTACTTATAACTTTAATTATTTTTGTTTTCATGTCACGTATTAATTAATTTGCATACTATTATATAGATTCATTTTTTTTAAACGTAACAGACAGTTGTGTTGCTGGTGAGTTTGTTGGCCACTTCTCCACAGCTAAAACACTAGGAAGTGGTGACGGGTGGGCGTTTTGGGGGACTGTTTTGTAAAACTTGACGTTCAAAAAGTGCTGGATCTCAGCCTAATTTGAATAAACAATTTTGATTTTGAATCTTACTCACTTGCATCCTTTAAACGAAATAAAACTACAACAGAATCCCAAGAAGCCTCCTTCGGATCCACACACAGAGATGCTACATCTAATTCCCACATGAGTTCGCTTCTCCGTACAAAAGGAATCGTGTTAGTGCGGAATTGCGTTAGGAACGTTGTGTGCAATGATTTGATTATCTACAAATAACCTAGAAACTATCGATAGCGCTGTTTGTATGGAGATTCATAATTTTGTTAAGTCTTTCTGCAGCTTAAAGGGGATATATAATAATAATCGACAAGCTACAACCGGGTCTTCAAGTCAAGAGCGGATGGGTTACTTCTAGGCAAGCGTGGTACATCGACGACCACATCATCGCTTTCCATCAGTAGGGATTGAGGTCAAACACAAGCTTACCAATTATTAAAAAAAATATTGTTATTAAACGGGAGTAATGTAAGGGTTCGGCACGATGATAAATGATAAGTCCATTGGGAATCGTCCTGCGAGATTATGTTTCTAAACTGTGTTTTTTTTTTAAACTAAACCTATTTACGTAAACACACTCTGTCTTATTGAGCAGCCGTGAAAAATACGCCGTGTGGGCTCTTAATAGCTTCACACTATTAAGAGCCCATGCACACGGCGTATTTTAAGCGCGCCGACGACGCACTTTTTAAGAATGCGCGCTCACGGCGCTGTAAATGACCAACAAAAAGCAGTACTCTCTGCGTCTCAATTTCATTTAAAGTTCGTCAGCGCGCGTCATCTGCGCTTAAAAAACCATATGTGCAAAGGCCCTAAGACTAGTAATATATATCTAAAATCCAAGTACAGATAAAAACCTGAAAATCGCCAATGCTCCGAAAAATCAATACTATCTCAATAAAATTAAGACCAGAAAATTCATCAATGGAGATTTTAAAAAATTCCAAGTTTTAATGCACTCCTATTAAAACGACAACTTTAGCAATTTCGGCATCAAACGAAAAGTTCTTCAAAAGAATTTCGACTTCACTGAAGAAGATTTTATATTATGGGAATAAAAATTTATTTTCGATGCAATAAAACCCACTTGAACGCAATATACCTGACTTCGTTGTAAAGGCAAAGAGAATTTGTAGAAACTATTTTGGGTAGGGCGGTTCTACGTACCTTATGTACGAATGGCCAATGCGAGTATTTAGTAAAAAATGTCATTTGACATATCAGGGGGTCTAAAAAGGCCATTTTAGCAGAATCATAGTAGAACATAATATTAATCACGCATCAATCTGTCAATTTTCTATCTTTATCGCTAACGCATTAGGTTCAAGGTTGATTGTGAAAATTTGACAGTGACGGGTAGCGTGATGTGCTTTCTGAATCAGCTATAGTGGCCTTTTTAGACCCCCTGAAGGTCCGTCTATCATCCGTAAGCCGTACGACAATACGTCACCGGTTCATGGTGGATATCCCACACATACGCATGAATTGTTTTTGGATTACTTTCATGGTGCGCACAACTAAAGAGTGGGATTCCTTGCTGGAATCTGTGTTTCCCAATAGCTACAACTTTAAGAGTATTTAGGTCAAGGGCGAACAGCTCCATCGTCAACCACATTATCACTTTCCATCAGGTGATATTGTGGTCAAACGTTAGGCCTATCAATAAATAATGATAGAAAAGGTGGAAAAAAAGTGAAATAATGAGCAAAGAGTTAGCTATATTTGGCTGGTATTTTTGATTTGAGATGGGTTTGCTCTTGACTCTAGGTCAGAGATGACAGAGACAAAGTCTACAATGAAGCGAGCTTACCCAGAAGTAGCCTGTTCACTCCAACATGAAAAGATTAGGGTTGAAAGCGTTCGAAAACACAGACGCAGGCAGAGAGTTCCACTTCTTTACTGTGCGCGTTCTAAAAGACGCTTGGATAGCGCTCATTAACAGAGTTCTAATGTTCATCTTAGCTTTTATTATTGTAAGAGTTGCGTTTGTCGACGCTGACGCACACTTGCCTGTACTTAACCTTGCCTAAAACTTCACCCTTGTCTAAAAAAGTCCCGGGATGTACCTATTCGGAAACCTTCTGCGTAAAGATATCGATGTCCTACTTTTAATTGCTCAAGACTTATCCTACAGTGACTTTTAAAATCCCAATTCCCTAATGCACCTTTAGATTAGACACAACAGATAAGTAAAATAAAACCGGTACATCCTAATCTCAGTGTGCACAAGCACATCCCCAAAGGGCTTGGCTAGAGTGAACGCGCAGTGACTAGAGCGGGTAAGGGCGCGGTAGCGGATAGAGGTGGCCACAGAACTTCGTGGGTGATTGAGGCTATTGCTCGCCGCTTTGTGACGTCGCGCTAAGCGTCCTCCGTAGCATAGGTACCTATTTGAATCAAATATTGCTTTCAATTTGATTAGTTGTAGTTTTTAATTTGTGATGCTTGGCATCTGGGCTTACCCCAGTAGTAAATGCCCCTTGGTGCCTATTGGTTCTATTCTATGTCCTGTTTGATCAGAAGAAATGTAAAAATAACGTTTTTTTAACTCCTCTTATCTTTTCTGATTAATTTTGTTCTTTTCAATCAAGACAGTTGAATCGTTTCTCCAGGACTCGTCGTGTTTTTCGTTAAAAAAAAAAGAAAAAAAAAAGGACTCGTCGAGCTTCATGTAGTAAGCGTATTTCTAGTGATCGCAATTTTTGATTCTGGTCCCAGGAGTTGTAGTGGTTGAGAATTGAGTGGTGTGCTTATTCCACAGCAAAATGTCGGCGGTTTTATGTTTTATACTTCGTGCCCTCCTTAGAACCCGCGTAAGCTCATCACTTTGGTCGAGATCTAAGTCGGGCTTGGCTCGACGCATGGCGGACGGAGGAAGCCCTCTCGGGTCGTTAGACCAGTCATTTCAGTAATACATTGTTATATGTATCGCTAGTTTGCAGGAACTGACTTCGCTACAGCAAATCTAATGCATGAGGTTTTTTCTTGAATCTTGGCGCCCCCCTTGTTTTTTTTTTTGTTTATTTCTGATTACATTGCTGTTTTAGGTTTGTTTTCGTCGTGTTCAATATATGAATATATCATCATCATCTGCCTAGCCTTTTACCAACTACGTTGGGGTCGGCTTCCAGTCAAACCGGATTCAGCTGAATACCAGTGTTTTACGTGGAGCGGCTGCCTACCAGACCTCCACAACCCCTTAACTGGGTAACACGGTACATCTTGGCAAGACTGGAGTCAGGTTTACTGGCTTCTGACAATCCGTAACGACTGCCAAATATCTACGAATGACATCCGGGACCAACGGCTTAACGTGCTATCCGAGGCACGGAAGAAACTTGTTATGTTAAGACGGTTACCCATCCACAGACCAACCTTGGCAAGCATTGCTTAACCTTCAAGATCGACCCGTGCGGCTGTTATTATTTAGCCACGAGCTTCTCTGTTTAATATATGAATATAGATTTCTAGTTAATAATGATTTGGCATGTTCTTCCTTTGGTGCTTAAAAGTGGGCTTTGATTTGTCATTTCCCTCAATGGTCGTTTCAGTTTTCAACTCATTAGGTGTCATAAGCAGATATTAATAAATCATATTGGAAGGTTTTATATATTCATAGGCTCACGTATGAACAGTCCCCCCTGATGGAAAGTGTGAGGTAAACGATGAAGCACGCTTGTCTAGAAGTAGCCCATTCACTCTTTATCTTAAAGACACCCAGGTTGTAGCTATCAGAAAAAAAAGATTCCGGCAGTGAATTCCACTCCATAGCCGTACTTACAATGAAATTACGAAGAAGTACGATCAAGTTCAAGTGCGTTTACGGATATTATTCTTATGGCCCCAATACGTATTAACAATATTACGAGTATACTCCAGTTATCGCTCATCACAATAACTAACAATGACAATTACATGTAATTATCATTAATTGTTTCATATATCCTGATTCTAACGAATGCTATTAACTAACGGATTCATAAGATAAAGCAGAATACAGGGGAAGGCTGTAATATTCGTAATTACCTATGGAGCAAGGTTCTTATGACGCTCTCACGCTAATTTGCAAGAACGACCCGTATAAAAATGTAGAAATTATTGTCTATTATCGGAAATTCGAAACAGATCCGAACACGTTCTGTTTCTCAAGCTCAATATCTGGAACGAAAATAATCGCATAATTGAATGAGTTTTCAGCAGTCAATTCTCTTCTGTTAGGAGTTTTAATTTCCGCACTTAGAAATTTGTCATTGGCTGCTGAAAAACGCAATGGTTGAACAAAAGCACTAAGACCAAAAATAGACCTCATATTTTTATGCTGCAATCTCCATAAATACCTACCAAACCAATGCGACTTTAATAGCTCTAGGTTAGTCCTGAAACAAAGATAAAATAACCAGAATTCTTAAACGTTTAAAAAGCTGCATTGTTAATTTGAATTCTACTTGAATTATAACTTCCAGCTTTCTTTCCTTTAGCTTGAAGGCATTTATAATTAGAAAAGATTATTCTTTATGCTAAGTTGAAACAGGTTTGTGCAAAATAGAAGAAATATATAAGGGGTTTTAAGACTTATTTAAAGCTACATTGGAGCAGATAATGTTAGGAGCATCTTGAAGAATTTTGTACGCGCACAATGGTTCAACATCAGGACTAAGTGCGGAAACCGAACCACGATAGATATATAGAACGGGCAGTCCTTTGTGCAGAGCTTGCATGGAGGAGGAGGAAACGGTATCACACGTGCTCCTTGAGTGCACAGGGTGGCGTCAAAATACGGGGGCAAACAATAGGGACACCGAATTCGCTGACAGATATCTTGAAAACACTGGGAAAACTGATCTGTTTCTGGGAAAGTTGGCTGGTTGGAGTGACAGCCGTCATGGCTCACGCACAATGATCTAACATCAAGACTGCGGAAACCAATCCTAGATAGATGAAAAAATTTCTGGCATTTTTCGTGGAAAACCAGCCCGAAATTCCGCGACCAGTCTTAACAATGGTTATCTGATTACGTCCGATTAGTCGGCTTCTGGTCTAATCGGATGCAGCTGAGCAGCAGTATTTGACTTGGACCAACAGCCTACCTTACCTCCACAACCCAGTAACTGGGTTACACGACACCTCTTTACTAGTCAGATTTCTTGGCTTCTGAATGCCAGTAACGGCTGTCACTCGACAAATGGCAACCGGGACCAACAGGACGGTCCTCGGCAAAAGTTGCTTAACCTTGAAGATTGATCCTTGCGGATGTTATTATTTAGCCTCAAGCTCCTCCGAACAGATCTCCATCCGATCCATACCTCTTCTTAACGTGTTAATGGCAAAAAAACAAGTATTTTTGGCCCAGGTCACCATTCGTTGACGCAGCCATAAGGTCTTCACGTGTACAGGTGACAGGGTGTGCAGCGCAGGACGAAAGATAGATCATGGACTGCGGAGAGACGCCACACAAACACTGAAGATCGGAGCCATATATACTAAAGCCTTGATTAATACCTTTACACAATCCAGCCCCAAATTCTCTCTATTTACGAAACAAATATATAATAGCACAATAAATCCGAACAGTAGCGAGTGCTGAGCAAATATTTTGATCGTGCATCCACGTTGCGATGTTCGGTAAACAAGAGCGCTTGCCAAATGTACTAGTTATGATTCTTCCTAGGTTTCTGGTTCTAGGAAATATGTTTGGGCTGAAGATGTAGTAGAGAGCTTATGTTCCGTCTTGTTTGAGTGGTGTCGTCATCATGGTTGGGATTTGAGCTGTCTTGTTTGTGGTTAATCAAGTGTGTTGCTTGTTATTCCTCCTGCTAGTGCTAGAGGAGCTCGTGGCTGAGTCATAACAGCCGCATGGTTAGAACTTCGAGGTTAGGCTACGCTAGCCGAGGTCCTTCCGTGCATGGGTGACCATCTATTATATATCAAGGTTCCTTTACCCCTCAGAAAGCACGATAAGCCGTTGGTCCCGGCTGTCATTTGAACATTTTTGACAGCCGTAACTGGTAGTCAGAAAACAGAAAACCTGACACCAGTCTTGCCAAGGGCAATTGTATCACCCAGTTACTGAGTTGTGGGTCAGACTGGCAGTTGCTTCATGTAAAATTCTGGTCTGCAGCTAACCGATTGGACTGGAAGCCAACACCAATATAGTGGGGAAAATGCTATTCAGATTGATTGGTAAAATCAGGAGACGAATAATGATCTTTTTCTTAAGGCGACGATATCCGCCAGCGACCTGAAGAAACAAAACGTGCACTCTTTTCACAACCGCGCGACACAAAATTCAATAGTTTTTTGTCCTTATTATTCAATGACTTTAAAAAAAATAACCGTATATCAAGATAATGCAAATTCCATTAAAATACGCTCGGCCGTACCTATTGGTCCGATTCGATGGTCGTTTTTATGTCCGTGTTAGACATAAATTTACAAATTAATAACACTGTTGAACGATAAAACTCAAAATTTTTGTATATTAAATTAAAAAAAAAAAGGTATGATACATTATACCTTTTTTTTTTTCAAAAATTATGACTAGCCGTTTAGACGTGATGCTCATTTTTTCTCGCCTTAACCAGAATCGAGTTAGATCGATATTCGACTTCAAAAATGCAGCTACTGGTATAAAAATGACCCTTCAAAGAAAACCAAAATATTCAGGTAACATCATCCAGTGACCCTGTTCACTCACGTTCATTCAGAATTGTTTTGTGTGTCAAGAGGACACTCCAGTACTCTTCGCAAAAAAGTAATTCTAAAGATAAGGACCATGCGCTCATTAATTAAACTTAATGAAAATTCTCTCTCTCTCTCTTCTTCAAGACGGAATTAATACTGTACTCTGAAATGATTAATTACGAGTGGGTAGTTAGCAGAATTTATGCTCTGCGTTGAATATTTAAATTGTTCTAACCACTTCGTGTAGGTCTTTTTAAGACTTGATAGCCAAAACAACGTCACCACTTTTTAGGGTTCCGAACATCCGTATTAAAATACGAAACCCTTACCGGATCACTGGTGTCTCGTTGTGTCTGTATGTCTGCGTTGTCTGGGCCGGTATTTAGTCGTAAAATATTATCATCAAACTAAATCCGTAATTCCCGAAATAAACCTGGACCCCATGAGTCTACACATACAGTCCAAGGTACCGTAACAGACAAAAATAAATGCACAGACAGCTGAATGGGAGGCTAATGCGAGTCGAGTCCATGAGAGTCATCATATGCCTAGCCTTTTCCCAACTATATTAGCGTCGGCTTCCTGTCAAGCCGGATTTAGCTGAATACCAGTATTTTACGAGGAGCGGCTGCCTACCAGACCTCCACAACCCATACACTTGGTAACACGGTACTTCATGGCAAGACTGGAGTCAGATTTACTAGCTTCTGCCTATCCGTAACGACTGCCAAAGATCTACAAATGACAGCCGGGACCAACGGCTTAACGTGCTTTCCGAGGCACGGAGGAAACTCGGTATGTTAAGATGGTCACCCATCCACAGACCAACCTTGACAAGCGTTGCTTAACCTTGAAGATCGACCCGTGCGGCTGTTATTATCTAGCCACTAGCTCCTCCAGAGTCCATGAGAGTGAATCATCAAAATGTAGGCTTTCCGTGCAATAATCTAACAAAATGCTTAGGTGTGTTATAAGACTAGCTTCTGCCAGCGGCTTCGCCCGCGTGCTCCCTAGGAAACATACATACTCCCGGTATAAAAAGTTTATATCCTTTCTCAGACTCTAGACTATCTGTGTACCGAATTTCATTTAAATCGGTTCAGTAGTTTTGGCGTGAAAGCGCGACAGACAGACAGGCAGAGTTACTTTCGCATTCATTATATCAGTAAGGATATGGGTAACAGTTTATTTTATAAAGAAGGGCCTCTAAGGGATCCACGAGACTAAATAGTTTGGGACATCTTATCTATACCTTACAAAACACAATTTAAAAAGTGTATATTGTAAAAACAAAAAGTTTATACAATCACATAAAAAGATATACATAAGTACTCCCCTTGGATTATTTGGAAGTAGCTTAAATCTCGGCTTTAAACTTCAACATATTAGTCCCGCCTCTATAGCACAACTTTTCGCTGGAAATTCAAAACGAATTTACAGCTTATCTGCTCGAAATTTCCTCTTTTCCAACAACCAAAGCTTATAAGCAGTAATTCACATATCTAGACTAGATAAACCTTTAAACATGATCGAGATAACTGCGTGTATTACCGACGCCATCTTGGAATTATTCCAAAGACTTTACAATTGGTTTTGAGCTAGCTTCGCTTTGTTTCTTGGTGAGTAGTTTTTACCTGTTTTCGGTTATTTGGATGTTCAACGTAGGAATTTTATTTGCGAACGAGAACAGGAACACAATTTAAATCTTTGTCTTTCAAGTCATCGTAATTTTAACCGAAAGACGTCAACTGCTGGACCCTATATCGTCCGGCGTTGTGCTTCTTGCATCCAGCGGACTTACGCGGTTCTTACTCTCGTTTTTTTCTTCAACATATTATGTCGCCATCAAAGGTCTCCCCCATACCCTCCCATTCTTTCCGGTATGTTGGCTTCTCCAACAAATCCGTCATGAACGTCTTCTTTGTTGTCACGCTAGCGTTGCCTGGTTGTCTCATCATATAACTTTACAAAGTACTACATTTCAGCAAGATATCTAAATATATCATTGTATAAATGGCGCGTCGTGCCAACTTTGACCGCACACAAACGCTTCGTTCCCGCCAAAACACCCAATTCAAACGCCAATGAATGAACAACTATTCAAAAACTTCAAATACCGAACGTACTATTCACTACCGCTACCTACCAAGCGCAGAAACTTAATGAATAGGTTGCAATTCAAAGAGATCTTATATGCTTCGTTACTATAGACGTCGTAGTAGGAAGGTGAGTCGGGGTGACCAAGGAAATTGCACGGCCATCCTGACCCTATTTAATTGTGGGTTTCCCGCCAAACGGTTTAATGGCGGCCATGACGTCACGAGGGACCGAGACTCGGAACTGCCATTTTATTTTTTATATAATGGCTGGCTATTGTTTTGTGTGCGTAGTGCTTAAGGTGGATGCTCCAGGGTAGCCCGCGAAATTCAAATATTTTTATGTTTTTTGCAGAAACAATATTTCAGAAATAATCATTCTTTCGAACTACATGAACTTAGAGGGCTATATTGATGATTAAAATGGTTATAATTCTTTAGATAAATACGCGTTACGGTCGCGGAACGCATTTGGTCCACATACAGCTTCACACTGACCGGCAAATTGCAAAAAACATAAAAATATTTGAATTTCGCGGGCTACCCTGGAGCATCCACCTTAAGTGGGTAACTGGGTCATGTGCAGTATTATGGTGCCAGATTTTTTAAAGCTGTAAGGATATGTTTTTGGGAGACAAGCTGCCCTGGTTAGGTTATATTGTAGACTTATCGTTGATTTCTAAGTCAAATATGTTTAGCATAATCTATCGTCAATTTACGAAGTGAAGCAGAAACAACAGAACGCCATATGGAACGGTTCTTACATACTCCTACAAATAAATAACTTGTTCCATGTTGAGGAAAAATATTAACAAAACCAAATAAGCAGATATTGGTGTAATACCCTAAATCTTTTTCTATGTAATCTTGTAAGTTTCTTACACAAAACAAGTCATTCGTAGTCAGTACACACTAGTTAAGGAAAAATACTGGTATTCAGGAGCATCTGGTTATACTGGGGAGCGATCTTAACTTACCTTAAAGAGCTGAGGGTGACTATTGGCATTTAATTTAAGGATGTTACCATGTGAAACTGCTTGTTAGGGTTTTAGGCTATCGTAAGTAAAGGAATGTAAGGCAATGTTGCGGAAATGTTCGAAAGAGTGCCGTGGCCATGAAACGCAAAGGGCAATTCTAGGAACACGGATGGGTTTTAAATCAGTAAGACTATAACTCCCGTCATTCTGTACAGGCTTGGATGGCGGTGAGTTTTGGCATTTAATTTATGAATAGTATTTGGAACCGTCCGGAACTATTTGTCCTTCCACAAGGTGATCTGGTGAGGGTTGCGGGTAGCCGATGAATGCGCACAGGACCGATTGTTGTGGCGACACTTGGGGGAGACCTATGTCCAGCAATGGACGTCTTTTCGCTGGTATAACTGCTTGTGCAAATTTTAGGTTAACTTTGGAAGTTAAGCCTGAACAAAAACCAAAAGGAGTAAATAGGCACCTTCGAGGCTCGCTCGCTTCTCCGTAGGTATCATCCATCGCTTAACATCAAGCGAGATCGAGGTCACCAGGGATTAAAAGTGACTTTATGGTTTAAGAAACCAAACAAATGATGGGAAGGAAATATACTGATGATGATGTAGCTAATAATTTGATATATAAAACGACATCAGCTAATGAAAAGTTCCCATAGTAAGAGGCTTTTTATTTTTAAGGATGAGAAATCATCAAATGACTCCTTTTGCTCTGAGCGGAGCGGACGAGAGTGTCAGACTCTTACTGACTAAAACCCATCCGTGTTCCTTCTAATGCCCTTTGCGTTCCAGGGCCGCGATGACTCTTTCGAACAGATTCCGCAACCCTGGTAGGATAGTAGGCTTGGACCGGCGTTCAGTCTTCAGAAGTATTACTAACATCATAATTTCTAGTAACAAACTTTCGTAGTGAACCAATAACGTATCTTTCCTCTGAAAACGCATGTAGTAAGGGCTAAATGGACGTATATAAAACATTTTCCCATATACGCGATACAGACGCTAATATTCCGATACACACTGCCGTGTAGGTTTATCGTTTCTCCTACCCTTTTCTTCGGTCAGTTGATGAGGGTGCAACGCGTCTTCTTGTTTACTTCTTGCAAAACGCTTCCTTTAATACTCAAATTCTTCTTCTTATCGTTTGGGCAGTAAGGTTCTAACGACCCCACATACCCTAGTGTCAGAGTTTCTAAACCGCCTTAAGGGCTTCTGACATGGTTTATTTGACGACCGCCATTTGGCGGCCGGGACCACCGGCTTATACGTGTAAAATTCAAATGTTAGAGTATTTTATTTCACATAGGTGAGAATCTAATGCACGGCACGGTCTGACTTGGTATGGAAGAGAACTAGCGAGGTACTTCCCAGTTACTCTTTAATACGAGTAATAAAATGATTTCTGCCATGTATCGTATAGTTGTTACAACAATTATAGAAGGTATTTGTTTCTTCTGGAGCATAAGGAGTTTCAATTAAACCAATTTTAATGTTCCTGTCTTGAATCGAACTGGATAAAAGCCAGAGTAACTTACAACTTTCAAAACTATCGATAAATCATTTTATGTTTGTGCCAAGTTTTCTTCGATGCATCTTTAACTGTTAATGGAGAAAAATCAATTTCTTAAATCAAATGCCAAAGTAACAAAAGCAAAAATTACGAAAATATCTTTTCTGGCATGACTAAAACATATTTGAACGTTTATACCTAAAATATTTTTGGCAAGTCTGGTTTATAATAGATTACGACCAATTTTGTGCGGGTCACTCAGTGGAACATGTCGAGACTCTATTAACAATAACTCTCATTGGTTCGTCATTCTCCAGGCTTTAACTATAAATAGGGCCGGCGAAGCATGTCTTCCTCTTTCATTCATCATTGTCAATTTGTCAATCCGTTATTCGCTCCACCAAACCTTCATCAACAATTATATCCATTACTAGTTGACCCGCGCAACTTCGTCTGCGTCACAATTTTCATTACTGCTCCGCTCCTATATACATTATGATATAGCCTTCCTCGATAAATGAGCTATCTAACGCTGAAATATTTTTTCAAACCGGACCGGTACTTCCTGAGATTAGCGCGTTCAAGTAAACAAACAAACAAACTCTTCAGCTTTTATATATTAGTATAGATACAAAAAAAAAAACAGTTAAGGATGCGTGTAATGATCTTTCGGAAAAGGTTTATAGGACACAAATGGAGTTCTAGAACATTTTCTGTTGAAATGCTGTTTGAAACTGTAACGTCACTAAAGCAGACACTAACATTATTATCATCGTTATTGTTATCTAAGGGATTACAGCCGCGTTTGGGTTTCTCCGTACGGTTAAGTATGTTTTATCGTAGTGACCTATTTCCCACTTTTTAGGGTTCCGAACAAAAAACGGAACCCTTATAGGATCACTCGAGTGTCTATCTGTCTGTCCGTTTGTCACAGCCAGTTTTCTCCGGATCCACTGGACCAATTCTGTTGAAATTTGGTACACATATGGACTTTTGTGACCCAAACACGGACGTGTTACGTAAACTATTAAATTTTTCGTATGGAGGTCACTTTTATTTTATTTTATTTTTTTTTTATTACTGTTAATAGGCACGCACTTGACCACCATCTCACCTAATGGTAAGCGATGATGTGGTCGAAGATGTAGCACGCCTGCCCAGAAGCAACCTATTCACTCTTGACTTAAAGACTCCCAGGTTAAAGCTATCGGGAAACACTAATATATAATATAATAAAATTATATATAATAATAAGCATTTATTTCTAGTACTTACCGTGGTTTTGGGGGTCAAACTAGAAAAAAAAAAAGTTTTTTGAACATTATCGTGTGACATATCAAATGAAAGAACTTACTGTGAGGATTTTGGTCAATTTTAAATATTTTTTTTTTTTATTACTATTAATAGGCACGCACTTGACCACCATCTCACCTAATGGTAAGCGATGATGTGGTCGAAGATGTAGCACGCCTGCCCAGAAGCAACCTATTCACTCTTGACTTAAAGACTCCCAGGTTATAGCTATCGGGAAACACTAATATATAATATAATAAAATTATATATAATAATAAGCATTTATTTCTAGTACCAGTAGTTCTAGTACCGTAGTTTTGGGGGTCAAACTAGAAAAAAAAAGTTTTTTGAACAATATCGTGTGACATATCAAATGAAAGGGCATACTGTGAGGATTTTAATTATATTTTTCTTATAATTTTAAAATAAATGGATTTGAGTTATTCAAGAAATTAGGCAAAAAATGTATTATCTCCGAAAATACTGAGCCTAAAAGTTTTGAAATGGAGATAATAGATCTTGACCTAAAGATTACAGGAAAATCTATAAGAAGTCTATAGTGTAAAAATAATATGTTAAAAATAATTTGTTCGGAACCCTTTGCACGTGAGTCCGACACGCACTTGGCCAGTTCTTTTTTTCTCTCTCGTTCCTTACTCCAATAATTCCTTAATCTAGTCTTCGGCTTCCGCGACCATCGGGTTTGCTGTCATGTGAACTTCAGTAAACTCGATGGGTAAGATATTTACAGGTCAATCTGCTAACCATCCTTCTAGTTCGTATGTCGAATTTTTTAGTATTCATGGCGCAACGGCCCGAGGTCGATATTGACTCCCACTATCCTCAATATTTTATTCAATTATATGGCGAAACCCTTCTCTGTTGTTTTGTACCAACACTCGAGATTTGTTCTGTAAATAGACTTTAATTAATTAATAGCCGTGCTGGAGGAAACTGGGATGGAAGGTGTAATGTAAAAGTGGGTAGTTGGAGAATATTGAATGTTGGAGGGTAGTTTATTATTTAATGGAATTTCCTAGCCAGAGAACGCTTTGTTATATTTGCTTTAGATAATGCAATTTGCGTGAGACTCTGTTTGCATTGTAATAAGGTATGAATTGGAATGATTTAAATAAACTGTAAGCCTTAATGTACGAAAAATTCGGAAAAAAAAGTTCTATCAATTAAAATAGCCTTTACGTTGTAATCATTAACAGTTTTACCGAAAAAACAAGCCCAATGTCTCCATAGCATTATACATTTAAATATCCAACTACCGCCATATTAAAATCGAAACAAAAATCACAGACCAAAGTACCCGACCGAAATGGAATTCCTCAGAAGCGTGGTAATTAACACATACGTGTGAAGAATAACAAACAGGGGTGGTGTAGCGTTCGCTTTTAATTAAAATTAGATATTTCTGCAAACAAAACGATGGAAGGAAATCGGGGAAAACGTTGTTGGCGCCCAGCGTGGGACCTCTCGTTTGTGAAATTGTAAGTCTGACTGAATGCTGGTAATTTGAAGGATCTGTTGAAACTAAATGGGCTCACACATTATTATTTTTATTTGGGTACACATAAATTAAAAATATTATTCCCTTAGGTACGTCTCGTCTGCGATGATAGCTACAGTAGATACCTATTCTAATAGATAGACCTCAAATCGCGCTACCTTTATTTTATAATGTGTGAAAATGTGTCTGTCTGCTTGTTAGGTTTCCAAGTAGAAATTGCTGAATGGGTTTTGATGAAACTGGTACACGGTTAGACAGACTAGAACTGATACCTTAATCTCGGTGGTACTGGTTTCTTTGGAATAGTAAAACACTTCTGTTAACTCTTTATTCGCAGAACTGGGTCATAGATCTTAAATCCTCCAAAATATAAATCCGACCTTCTAAAATATCTTTACTTCCTGTTGCCTCATTAGAAAAAAGGGTTAAATGGCGTTTGAAGTTTCATACAAACAGCTGCTCTTCCATAATTTATATAAAAGCCCATCAGCGTCCATCCTTAAAAGAAAAAAAAATACTTCAATAATGAACCAAGCAAGGCAGCCTTATTAAAACTTATAATGAAACAACGTCTCGAATCTACGCGTTTTTTGCGAGAAAACTTTGAATGAAAAGTTAAAAATAAATCAACACGGTTTTCCTGCTTGTGAGTTAAAGAGATAAGAAGTTAAGGATTTGCTCTGAAGGCCTACGTAGAATGTTTTATACACGAGTAGAAGGCAGAGCTACCTATTTGATGAAGTTTTAACCTCCCTTAAAGATTTCTTCCCTAAGAATTGGAAGGAATGGAAGAATGCCTTTGCCTAGCAGTGAGATAGTACGGGCTACTAATAACAATATTAAATTAAGTTCCGCCTGTTTCTGCAATCGAAACGTTTATAATGTACGAGTAGTTAAAACTAGCATGCTACATAAAAAAACCCTACGATTAAAATATTATCTACACTAATATTATACAGCTGCCATGCTTGCAAGCGCAAGCATGGCGAACAGTTCCTCAGGTATAAAGATGTCACTTTACCAAGTGATCTAGAGCCGTCCCGGTGGGAGCAGCAAGCCGCCCAAAGACTTGAGTGGAAGACTTTGGTTAAAACCAAAGTTCATGATTATGAATTACGGCGGCGTCTTGAGCTTGGTATAGGCGTGACCAGTTGAAAGCCCGACCACCTGCGGCAATTAACTATAATTTTATAGATGGTATATGCTAACGTGCCCGCAATATGCGGCTTCACAAAGAAGGTTGGTTACATAAGCCACATGCGAGCTCACGAGCGACAACTACAGCGGAGTTGAAACTATCGCCTTGGCCGAAATCGGTCGGATCACATCATCAACATCATCATACAGCTGAAGAGTTTATTTGTTTGTTTGAACGCGCTAACCTCAGGGACTACTAGTTCGTATTGAACAATATTTTAGTTTTGAATCCTTAATTTTTTTAAATCCAGTGGCAAAATGAGAGCCATACATATACATAATTAACTATCAAGACAAGCTAAATAAAACTTAAAAAAAAACAGTTCGTCTTTTTTCCCGGAGCAGTGGGGCGGATTGGAGAAAAATATTCCAGAAACATTCAGTTAGCAAATGATTTCGTCCAATAAATTTCCCTAGTAATTTTCAGGAGGTCACTAGAAATATTCAAATGAAAACAGGACATTGATTTCCCTACGGATAAGAATCGAATCCTGGCCAATCGTACTGCCTGCTATCCTAGTGTAAGCATATTGAGCAGCGAACGAAGGGGTCATAAGAAACATAAGTAAATATTCCCAAACAAACAATAAGATCACGCCTGAATTTATAAAGGGTCGACAAAGATTTTTTCTTGTTATTGACTAGCAACTCAACCCGGATTCGCACGGGTAGCAGATAATATAATATAAGCTTCTAGTCGGTATGATTTTCTTACATCAATATCTTCCTGTCCTTATCCTTTGGCCTCCCTCTCCTTCTCCATCCACCCACATTTCTATACATAACTCTTTTAGTAACATGCGTTTCATTCCAGCTCTTCACCTGACCAAGACAAGGACAAGCGGTTCCGTTTCAACTTTTCTGTCACTGGCACCACTTTTAAACTACCTCTCTAGGTTAATTTTATTTCATCTTCAACAATTATAGTACCAGTATGAAGTGCGGGCCGCTTTATCCTCACTATTTAAGTCAGCGAATGCAAGTCAATTTGTCATTAACAGGACACAACATCCAGACTGTCCTGCTTCTGTAAAATACACACATATAATTTAGCACTGTGTCATGCAGACCAACATAATATTCTATTCCTCACTCTGCCATCCCATCTTGCAAACTCAATAAACTACATAGTTTTCAAATGTTTAACATTCAACATCGTAGTAAAAGTATCCCACTTCTGCTTTTAAAAAACGCAATGCCCGTCCCTCTTCATAGTAAGTCCGCACCGATAAGACACTCAATTTATATTCATTACGATCCATCCCTGAGGGTGCCTTACCTCATTTCCTAATGGTATTATTTATTTGAGGTCGACCCCATGCGACGATGTAGTAACTCGACCCCTCGTCACTTTTTAAGGGTTAAATGTAGAGAAGTATTGTTTTCTTAGGACCTTTGTGTCTTTGACCTGTGTTTTGGGGGTCGAGAATTGCTTGGGGTTTATTGAGCGAAGGTTTTGTCAGTTATGTATTTTTTACTTAAATAGAAGAAAAAAGAAAGAAAAATAGTTTATTCCGCCCAAACAAACGCACATTAAAATTACATTATTTTATAGTATAGAAATAAAAACAAATTAAGAGGCAAAAATAATGTTGTCCGTAAAACTCCTGCCTGTGTCAGGGATGGGCATTACAAAAAAATAATTTCTGTCGCGGCCACATCATAGACAATCCATGAACAACAAAAAATAAATAGACACTGACAAGCGTCTTTTTTATACATAACAGCTATTTTTTTTAAAGAGATAGGGCAAAAAACAAACTTATTACACCTCTTTTTTTGGTCGGGGGTAATAAATCCTAAAATAAAAGATGAAGTACCACTTTCTTAACAAATTCACGACAACCTAGTAGCTTAACTTAGTCACGTAACAGCTTGTGCCATTCCTCAAGGGAGTAGCAACAAGCTGCATACACGACGCTGCTTCAATTTCGTCTCCTGAGTCAATCTAGTGAACTCTTCCTCGTCACGTATAATATAACGCTAGCTAGTGAAAATACTCGCTCCGGTGTGACGAGTGTGATGAAATATAGGGTTGTCAGTTTTTAAAGAGCTGATTTTTGTTTTGAAAAGAGGGGGCGAGTCGAAACTTTTTGATTGAACGTTTTGATTGTTGAATTTTTTTCATAACTACTGTTTTTATTTTTTTATTTGTTATGGGTTTCTTGACTCTAGTCTATGTCAGAGATGACAGAGACAAAGTCTACGATGGAGCGAGCCTACCCAGAAGGAGCCTATTCACTCTAACTTTGAAGAGATTAGTTGAAAACAGTGAAGAAAAATATCGTGATTAACCGTGAGGAAACGGGTATGTCTAAGAACAAAAAAGTCTAAGACATGGGACATCATCAAATCCATTACTGGGCCTGCGTAGTGGATTTTAAGCTTACTCCGATTCACACAGTGAAGGCATGTGTCCCAGCAGTGTCGCGATGTGGTTTAGACTATGGAGCACGCTTGATAAGTCTCTTATTCACTCTTGACGTAAATAACCCAGATCGTAACTTTCTAACCATCAGCAAATTCCCTATCTATAGTTTAATATAAAAAAGCTGAACCGTTTGTGTGTTCGGTTGAACGCGCTAATCTCAAGAACTCCTGGTTCGTATCGAAAAATTGTTTTAGTATTGGATAGCCCATGTATCGAGGAAGGCTATAATTATAACATCACGCTACAACCAATAGAACCAATAGATCTTCAAGGTTAAGCAACGCTTGCCAAGGTTGGTCTGTGGATGGGTGACCATCTTTACATACCGAGTTTCCTCCGTGCCTCGGAAAGCACGTTAAGCCGTTGGTACTGGCTGTCATTTGTAGATCTTTGGCATTCGTTACGTACAGTCAGAAGCCAGTAAATCTGACTCCAGTCTTGCCAAGAAGTACCGTGTTACCCAGTTAATGGGTTGTGGAGGTCTGGTAGGCAGCCGCTCCACGTAAAACACTGGTATTCAGCTGAATCCGGTTTGACTGGAAGCCGACCCCAATCTAGTTGGGAAAAGGCTGATGATGATGACGCTACAACCAATAGAAGCGGAGCATCACTAAAAAATGTGACGCAGACGAAGTTGCACGGGTCAGCTAGTATTTAATATAGTCAACCCTACCTTCCTTGAGCAAGCGTTTTAATAATGCTCGTGCCTTCTTTACCTGGTATCTCTTGAACCCAAAAAATATCATTCAAATATTCATTTGGTCCTGGATGCAAAGTCCAGACACCATAATTTACCTATCTAGATTTCGAACGATAAATCCATTTAAAGCTCCTGTGATTTAATCCAGCATTGACCCCACTGTTCACTGATTAAATTCAGTCGTTTAACAACCCTAACTCTTAGGGATGTGTGAAGTAATTCCATCACCTGAATCCTTATCATGTTACAAACTAAAATGTGACGATCGATATCTGCCGAGTGCCGTACCGTTGACACTTACGGGTGCACAGGTACGGTGGCCAAAAAAAAAACAAATATACCTACAGATAAGCTGGTACCCGTGTATTTTTCCGGGATGAAAAGTAGCCCTTGAGTAATTCCTTAGTTAAAAACCAAAATATCCGTAGCAACTTTACATAGAAAGAATCCTTACATCATTCAGTACCTATATTAAATGTTCGTTTATTTATTTGACTGAAAAAAAGAGTCTGATTAATGTTTACTTATTTTAGGGATCTGTACCCGAAGGGTAACCAACGGAACTCTATATACTAAGCCTCCGTTGTCCGTCCGTCTGTCTCTCAGCGGGGTGTATCTCAAGAACCGTAACTGATAGACAGTTGAAATTTTCACAGAGTGTGTATTTCTGTTGCCAGTCTATAGCAGCAAATAATAAAAATAAATATTATATACAAGATCCGTATTTTTACAGAGAGTCCTTTTCGCACTTGGCTGTTTTTTTCTAACATCAAATCTCTTACCCTTACGTATCCAATAGCAACTTAGCCTCATTTGCTACCACTACTTTCTTCACCGTTATGTATCTTTTTTTCACTGCTCATATTCATCATACATCTCTCTACTAAGAATTGAGTTACACTTACGGTATTGACAATAAAAATGGGGTCAGTAGCGCCAGCAAAAAAATGGGGTGTCGTATTCATACACCGATATTTTATGATTCCTTTTATTTTAGATATCCAATCATTCTGATATTCGATATTCCTTCGTAACGGATTTGTTTGTTTTGTTGTAGTTGGTTGAGGTAATATTATAATTAGTTTATTTGTCAGCTGTCACACACTTAGACTTTTGCTATAGAAATGATTCGTTAATAGAATGTTTTCAACCCTATTTCATATAATATTCGTACTGTTTAAATATATTGCCGGTAAAATACAGACGCATAAAATAATACACTAATTTTTGTCTTTTAGAATGTGTGCAATCAATTGAGGTTATCAAAATAATTAAAAAAAAAATAGATGATGATGATGATGGATCCTGTCCTTCATTTTGATCTCTCTCTCTCTCTCTCTCTCTCTCTCTATCAGTCAAATGTGTGCTGGGAGAAAACTCAACTTTGAGTTAAGCCAACCTTTGTACACATTTTTCATCACTAAGTTGTTATCAAAAATCGAATCAATCGAATCAAATCACTAAGTTTCCAAAAAAAAAAAAACAAGAATAGGATGAAAATACACCAAGACTTACTAGAATATTTCATCGAAAATTCTCAACTACCCTCTACCGAACACAGCGCTTGAATATAAATTAACTGGCATCTAACAGACCTCACTACAATGTTATCTCAACCGAGACCGATTGATAGAACATGAAGGGTTAGGCAACAAATAGCTCGGCGTTAACTCGAGTGGGGTAGGAAATAGCCCAGCGTCTGACGGGTTGAGGGCTCTTGTTAAATCTTAGGGTTAAAACGACTTCGTGTAGGTAAATAGATGGACATGTGTAGAGGATTTTTGCGTGTTGATATTATTGGAATTTTTATAAGGTGTATTTTCAACTAGTTGACCCGCGCAACTTCGTCTGCGTCACAATTTTCGTTACTGCTCCGCTCCTATTGGTCTTAGCGTGATGATATATAGCCTATATCCTTCCTCAATAAATGGGCTATCAAACACTGAAAGAATTTTTCCAATCGGACCAGTAGTTTCTGAGATTAGCGCGTTCAAGTAAACAAACAAACAAACTCTTCAACTTTATAATATTGTATAGATAGATATAGATATAAATAATATAGATGTTTACTGTTCTGTTAGTTAATTGAAACAAACTCTTCAGCTTTATATATTAGGATAGATAGTGCGACGACTAGTCTTTTATAGGAACGGTACTTTAAAACGTTTAAAAAAATATTAAATGAAAACGGTTTGTTCTTTGTTGTCACACATGTCTACGGCTGACTTAACGGATAAGGTAAATATTCTGTCGGCGACAACGATTGTCGGAAAGTCCAAAATGTATCGTATGCGCCATCGAAATGACACGTGTGGTTTTTTTAAAAGACAATTAATTAAGACTTATTTTTTTACTTTGCACTTGATCAATCAATGATCTGATCAGTGTTTAATAGTATGTTGCTTTGTCTTAGACAAGACAAGACATTTATTTGTAGAAACATGAGTATACATAAAAGGAATGCAGGTTGTTCATAAACAAAAAGATCAGTCATGTTCGGCCGTTGTGGCATACAAAATATAGTTAAAAAGACATTCAATTAAAATTATTATTAAATAGTCACACACACTATGAATTAAAATTTAAATAATAAATAAATAAACTTGTATTAAATGGTCCTAATTATAAATAATCAAATTAAAACTTATCAAAATTATAAAATGTCGCAAAATAATAAGTCACACAAAAAATAAGCTTTTGAACTTGTCTATTGTTATCCGTCTTGATATGGATTTTTATAAAAACGTTTGATTATTTATAGAGCGTCATCTGCCGAGGTGTAGAACTTAAATCTTATTTTAACTTTTTAGGGCGAAAGTAGCTGTGATTTTTTTAATAAACCATCGATATTAATCATTTAGTTTCATTAACTCAGGTTCATTTAAGTTCATTTGGGTTTTTAATATGATGTCAACATATTAATTTTGATAGAATAGAAAACAATACTCTTTACTAAGTACCATATTATATAAGTAACAGAAATGACGGTAGATGAAGAAATTGCACAGGCTGTCACTTCTTCTTCTTCTCCTTCGTCTTTTCACTCTTGACAGAGTGGTCGTGGTCGTCTTTAAGATTGTGTAGCATGCTTGACAAACCGCCGCCACTCCTCACGCACCTTAGCCTTTCTGGTGCACTCGTACAAGAGACCATTGTTCCTATCGCATTATATACCTACTTAAACCTGATTTAATTTTGCTTCCGTATTTGTAAATAGAGAACGCTTTAATAAAACAAAGTCTTTATATTATGTGTGCTTTGCATGTATTTCTTGTTTTAATTAATAGGAACACAACAAGACATCACTACTGACTAAAAACTATATGTTTCGAGGAATTTTATCAGAGAAAAAAAAAAACAATAAATCGATAGTTTTTCTGCTTTTTCTAAAAAAAGCTTTTTCTGATAAGGTTCTTACGATATTACGCGGAACACATAATATAATATTCAACAGGTCATGAAACACAGAAACATGGGCTTCAGCAAATCTGGTACGTACAGCTTACATTAACATTATTAGTGTCACACTTTCTCTAGATTTTAAAAACGTTGCAGCAAGTACGCCATCTTTTTAATAGTGCGAAAAAGAATGCGAAAATTGAACCAAATATGATAATGTCATTGAATTCAAATTATTATCAGATGCGTCCCGTTCATCAACATGTCATGTTGCGACAAATAATGAAAATATTTTCATATTTCATTTCAATTTCTCAATTGTATAAGATTAAATGAAACTTTGATATTAAATGCTTTCGCAAAAATGAATTTAAGGCTGTGTACAGACCAAGCAATCGTAAGAGTAAAGACAGCTGATTGTAATGTTCGATCACATAATTGCTTATTTGTGGATCTGGTCTATAAAACGCATATTAAATTACTGTAATTAATGTCAAGTCCTAAAGGCAATTCAATTCATCGTCTTTGCTTCTAATATTTTACTATTCAAATGTGAATGTTATACATATGAAAATTTAGAGTTTTAAGTATGATAAGTTAACTTTACAGTACGCTAAATTATACAAAATATTTCTTATGCATCCATCCACTATACCGTTTTATATACTGCTAACATACATAAGTACACTCTCTGAAAATTCTAAGTTGACCGCTATTTTATCGCGAAGAAAGAAAAACAAAAATCAGCATGATGTTTTTTTAACCGCGATTTTTCTAATCATTTCAAAGTTTAATTGCAGATTAGATCTCATCACACCTTCTAATTTTTTTCAGCTACTTCTTTCAGCTTAATCATTTAGATACATTTTAAGTACAAATCTGCTATTAAACTTTGTTTAATCTAACTAACATGAACTATTGAAATGACCTGTTTGACAGAGGCGCGCGTCGCAGACTAGCGATCGCGACCACGTCGGACGATTAAAAGTGGCGCCATTAAAAGTCGCCGACGATTAGCGGTCAGCTTCCAACTTCGACTGTACTACCTCAGCTTATGATATTAATGTTATTATATTAATAATATCTTTCATGCACATATAAGACTAATGACAAACACACTCTGAAAAAAAATATGATTTATTTAAATTTTACATTTTGTATATCGTTTTGATCACCGAACAAACAGACAGAGAAATCAAAAAACACAGACACAATTGTCTCAATCACGATATACAAAGCGATGTTTCAAACTTTCGAAAAAAGTCTTTTATTTTATGTTTATTTTTTGTAGCTTTTTTTCTGTAATAAAATTGGCATGCACCGTTAACGCTACGCGTGGTGACCATAGATAACTTTTGTTGAGTTTTTTGAAAAAGAAATAAAGAGTGTGTTCGTCTTTTATATGTGCAGGGAAGGCACTGGTGTGGGTTGTCGATGGGCGACTGCGGACACATCCCACTACCACGGTGAGTTTTAGCTTTAGTTTTATTTTTAACGGCTTAATTTTCAGGCCTGAAGTTTTATTTGAAACAACATTTCAGTTGATATTTGAATGAATACCTTTTGGTTTTAAAATTCATGATTAAGGAGATATTGTTCTACAATAGTTTCCAGATATAAAAACGAGAATTTCACTTGCTTAAAAGTATCCCAGATTTAAATCTGCGGCCGCACTGGTAAAACTGGTCGTTCCAAACACATTGACAGTGACGCATGACATGTATAAGCGACTTCGATACTTTCTTTCATGCATCGTCGCATGACACCTCTTACCCGTGCGACCACAGCCTTATAGACCGGCTGCGAGCAATCAACTAAATTGCAAAGTAAATAATTGAACAAATTGTCGTTTCAAGTTAAACTGACAGTTTTAAGAATCGATGCACCGATTTAAGTGGTTCGTCTGCAAACCCATGCATTTTAATCATGTAAGTAAAGTGGTTTTTTTTTATCATATGTAAAATTTATTACTTCTTTGTTCCTCCATGAAAAACACAATATCACGCCTGTATCCTCTGGGGGGGTTAGGCAGAGGATTGTACTCCTGGATGTTTTGCTGGCTGCTTCTGTGAAATAACGATTCTTCAAATAATAAAAATCGTTGCATATTAGCTCTTGAACTTCGCATTAGAATGAACGCACTCAATTAGCAAACATTCTGTGTAAATAGACACTGAGCATTTCAACTGGGTAGCCAGTTGAAATGCTATTACTGTTTATGAGATGCAGCCCGCCGACAGAAAGACGGGCAACTAGTAACCTTTTCACAAAAAAAAATGTGCTTTCACATGACATTTAACAAAATTGAACAACATTTCGGATGGACGTGTTACAAATTGCATTAAAAATCAATGCAGTAATTTCCGTCTATAGTCTGACATAAGGATAGACACATGACAGTTAACTTACACTATAATATGCATGGACTCAATGCATAGAACACTAGTGTTAAATGCCACAGCTCAGGAAACTGCAGTAATATAACCGTTTTAAAAGTTTTGGGGAAAGTTCTTTTTTAGGGTTCCGTACCCGTAGGATAACCAACGGAACCCTACTACTAAGCCTCCGCTGTCCATCCGTCCGTCTGTCCGTCAGCGGGCTATATCTCAAAAACCGTAATAGGTAGATAGAGAGGTCTAATGCAAAAATAATCTGCAATTTTGAAGCCGTTTTCGACAAAAACTTATTTGGCAGACAGACAAGCATAAGAACGTTTCTTTAGCAGTCTCTTTTAGCCCTTAAAACACAGAAAAAAGGAGATGGTCAATTCCTTTTCTGAAAATTGCTCAAAGTTCTTTCAACAACTTTCTGTAAGACATTTTCACCTTCTGCCACCCTTCCCTTTGCTCACGCCACAGAAGGCCACGTCCAAACATAGACAGTATTGATTACCAGTCGATTGAATTAGTTATTACGACCACTGTACAAGCAACTCGCTCGATGGAGCGTCGGCCGCTCGTCTGGGCTGTTTCTACCCAATCATTGTTCTACAACGGGAATCACAGAAGATCTTACATACCGATTGTGAAGTGTTCGCATTCCTTTTGGATGTCACCCTGTGGAGTTAGAGTGGATATTGAAGTGGGGCATGAGATCTTAAGTGAGTTTCAATTATTTAAAATGCCTGATTGTAACTATCCCAAAGACCACTCTTGCTCCTGGCGAGTTGGTAATTCCAGCCTTGTACTAACAGATGTTCCTCATCGTCGATTATGTCTTTGCTTTCCATCAGGTGAGGTTGTGGTCAATTGCGAGCCTATCGATTATACTGTAAAAAAACAGACTAGACCAGGTTTCTTCACGACATTTTCTTTCAACAATGTCAGTTGCTGACAATAGCAGAAGTCTCAACGATTTTTTTTAAATAACCGGCTTTGTAAAGTTTTATTTTGCTTTGTGTGATTCTCTTTTAACCTATGTTTATTTTTCATGTTTTATACTTACTAATTCCTTACCCCAAATCTCTTCTAGAATGCTCTGCAAAAATGCTTGCATGTTTGCATGCGCTATTCACATGCGTTAACCCAGCAAACAAACTATCAATATCATACATCATTTCGTCCAGATTCATTGAAACATTCTGATATATTTAATGTGATTTTCAGAGGTATTAAAAAACTAAAAGGATTTAAATGTGTAGCTCAAAATGAAAATGTTGTTAAAACTGCATTTTAACTCGTTCATTTCCTAAAACTTTCCGAGTGTTCGAATTAATTTTCGCAATATTGAAATCCTTTTATAGAAACATCGATTTGCTTTTAAATAGAAGATTGGAACAGTTTTCACGCAGTTTTAGTTTGTTTTAATAAAATGCTCCCATTTGAAAGCCTGTCTATCTCAAGATTCTGTTCTGATTTACAAACGTTGTATACTTGTTGTCACCGGACGATTTCAAGTTAGTAGTTTACGATATATTTGTTTCTTATTGAGTAGAGAGTTTACAATCTCACTAGATTTATTTAAAGAAACGGTGTTTGCGTGCAAAAACCCGGTGAAATTGTCATATGAATGAATGATATTGAGATGTCGTTTTCAATTTGACAGCTACTCCAACGTCTAGACATACATTCAGGCGTAATTTAGCAGTCAGGCCTTTCTGTTTTTGTCCTGCCCATATATTCTAGCCGTCAGATAATTTTTTGTGTATTCTATACACGAATCTTACCGGGAATCCAAGTGTAGATAGGTAGGTACCATGCCAAATTAAGTGCCCTTACATACAACAGGATATAGAAATTCTAATAGAAGCTAGATACTGGAAATACAAATCGAAGCAATAGTCTGGGCTGTGATAGACTTGTTTTTTTTTTTTTTTGAGAATAGTTTGCTCTTGACTCCAGTCTAGGTCAGAGATGACAGAGACAAAGTCGACGATTGAGCGAGCTTACCCAGAAGAAGCCTGTAACTTTAAAGAGATTAGGGTTGAATGCTTTCGGAAACACAGACGCAGGCAGAGAGTTCCACTACTTTAGTTTGTCATCGTTAAGAAGAAGGTCTAAGTAAATTCTCTATGTCAAAAACCTGCAATCAGAAACTGCCTAGCCTTTTCAAAAGTATGCAGATTCCAGTGTATCAAGATACGCCTAAAACCAGTATGTCAATTATTATTTTATTTTTTCGTTGTTGTCAGACTGAAAGCTGTGTTGTTTCAAGAGATTTTGTAGACTGTGGTCTGGCTCCTGTTTTTATTATATGACAGGATTTTATAAGGAATTCTGTATTAATTGGGCAGGCTCTAGACGGCGTGGAAGAAGACTATCTAGAAGGATTCTGGGGAAGCCTTTGCCCAGCAGTGGGACAGCAATGGCAAATAAAAATAGGAATGCAGGGTAGTAAACCCTTGGCAATGACGTTATAAGGATGGGAGGGCAATTCAAAAAGGAATAACAACCTTAGAAAACATAATATCACAAATACTAATCTACATTTAGACAGGAGAGCCTAATATAATAAAAAAAACATTGAGACTCCTTTCTGTTGCCTAACAGGTTAAGCAGATTATCGATCTGGCAAGGCAGCCTCACAGTACTATCAGCATGACACCCTTGAAACTTCACAAAAAGGCCAGTTAAATAAATATTTCCCTTTTTATGGAGTGGAGTTCAAGGAGTGTGCACTCTTATGTCCTCCCTGAAGTACAAGAAGCTTTCAGTCTTGTCCACCTGACCAAAAATGTCCTCTCTGAAGTACAAAGAACGTATCTTGTTCTTATCTGGAGTACAGCTTTCACTCTGGCAACAAATCACCCTCTGCGCTGACCGATCCTGTGCTCGCATCCCGCCCGCTACAGTACTCTAATGGTAACAAAATCATATTTATCTTTATGTCTCCGTTGTTCTCAGTGTCGGATGATGTGCCGCCAGTACAGCGAAGCGCACCACTCCTACAATCTCCACAGTACACCGGTGGAAGGCCACAGCCTTACAGTAAGTACATACTTTTACCAGAGTGCCAGTTCTGCTTTGTTTTACGCAAAGTTCGAATTAGCATGTCAGTCGCAATATGTCAGAAACTAGTTGACCCGCGCAACTTCGTCTGCGTCACAATTTTCATTACTGCTCCGCTCCTATTGGCCTTAGCGTGATGATATATAGCCTATAGCCTTCCTCAATAAATGGGCTATCAAACACTGAAAGATTTTTTCAAATCGGACCAGTAGTTCCTGAGATTAGCGCGTTCAAGTAAACAAACAAACAAACAAACAAACTCTTCAGCTTTATATATTAGTATAGATGTGAGGCTTTTTGCCAGATTGCAACTGAGATGCGAACTTTGCTTAAAAAATTGTAGAATGGTCCTCAGTATGCTCATTGAAGAAAGGAGTGTACCTACCCAATGAAATACAGGGTTAATTTGGGGATAGTGCGCGAATTCCACGTAGGTATAGCAAGATCATTAAAAATTTATAGACAAACAAACAAGCAAAACATTCGAAGTCACTCTTTTCGATGCTTAAAAGCGATAAAGTGTTGCCATTTAAAAAAAAAATTTTTTTTTTTTTCATGAATTATGGTCCTATTACCGATTAAGGATACTGGTTGCATTGTAGAAAAATGCGCTATGCCTCTGAAATAACCCTGTATAGATATGATAACGTGATAACCGTACTCAGAAATGGCGACATAAAAAACGATAACTACCGCGATCCTATACCCCGCGCGTACTACGTAGCATCTGACTAGTACCGAAAGAATTTGCACTGATTTAAGAGCCGTGGTGTCCGCGTATGAGGACGGGTACCCATGCACTATGATCGCGAACTTCTTACGCTCCGCGCTCCTGCAACTGTTCCACATAGTTGATACGTTTACGAACATGGTTCGCAATCGCAAGAGGTTCGCGAACATAGTGGATACTACCACCATAATACGGCATTGCCCCTATATCCCGACATTAGTTGTACTCCGTGCAATAGTAGTTCGCGACTACCGTAAATATTTTTTTAACTCTGTGATAAACTTTTGTGTTCAGTCAGTCTATGTTCCGTAGAAAGGTAAGTATCTGCCGCAAAAAACTTCAAGCAACATCCATATAGATCAGTAAATATACACTTACTAACTATTTTGAAACAAGGTTTTTGTTCAATAATATGGCCACGATTGTGACTTCTACATTTCTCAGAATTGTAATTACACAATTTTTTTGTTTTTGCTTTACCGAAGAGTAACTCTTTAAGGGTATGTTAGTAAAGGAAAGAAAATAACCTAATCACCAATTATTTTGAAGCGATACTAAAAAAAAAAGTTTTTATAGCGGACCACGAGAAAATCCTTTTTGTAACACGCCTTCACATTGGTCGCAAAGTGCCGCGCTGCTTGTTAATCCCTACAAATAAACAATTTTGAAGGCGCCATTAATCATGATTTGCTTCTGGCAAAACTCTTTTCAAAACATTACAAACTCAAGGAGACATACATATGTTCTTCTGTCTCAAATCATACCTCCAAGCACAAGTATAAGTGTACAAATACACTGACGTAAAACTTTCGGGGATGCCCAACTAGTTACGAACTCAACTGTAGCCTTAATCAAGAGCTTTTCACGCGACCGAACAGGCGAAATTATCTCCGATAGTTTCCGATAGCCACAGCATTCACATACATCTACCTATGAGTTCCTAACGTATCAATTTTATCAAAGAGTCTTTCTAAATTTTTTTTATTTTTATTAATGATGGGTTTGCTCTTAACTCTAGTCTATGTCAGAGATGACAGAGACAAAGTCTACGATGGAGCGAGCTTACCCAGAAAGAGCCTGTTCACTCTTAACTTTGAAGAGATTAGGGTTGTAAACGTTTGGAAACACAGACGCAGGCAGAGAGTTCCACTCCTTTGCTATGCGCATTATAAAAGACGCTAGACGTTTGGAAACGCTTAGTGCGAATTGGTGGAATATCTAAGCTACAAGGTAGGGATGGTAAGATGCAGTGCGTCTGGATGTCCGATGGTAGAAGGGGGCCGGTGGGATGAGGTCGTGGAGTTCTTAGGCACACTCACCGAAGTACAATCTGTAGAAGACCAACAAGCAGGCAACCTTACGGCGATAAGCCAAGCTATGTAGCTTGGCATCCACCAGTTTTACGTCACCGATGCGATGAGCCTCTTAGCTCTGCGTTCAACCGAGTCAAGCGCGGCAAGCTGATACTTAGCTGAGCCATCCCAAAGGTGGCTACAATACTCCATACAGGCCTGAAGTATCGCTTCACCCTATTCAGAATGCCCAGCTTTTTGGCCGCAGTTTGGGTTTTGTACTCGACGGTGGCGCCGAAGTTGAGACTGGATGTCAACTCCATGCCTAGGAGCTCGAGCCTATCAGTCACAGGAACAGATGCACCCCGAAAAGTAGGAGTTTGGTCAAAACGACTCCTTTTTGCGGTATAAAGACACGCCTGTATTTGGTGGCGTTAAAAGTGACCAGATTGTCATCACCCAAAAGTATATAAGTTTAACCAGTCAAGGACCGTAAGGACCGATTGGGGTCTTTCAATTGTCTTGCGTGCTCGGTGCCTGATGGGAACTAGCTAACGCCAGGGGCTTCGCCTGCGTGAATATCGGACATCATTGTATTTAAACAGTCATGTTTATCCTAATACTAGTTGACCCGCGCAACTTCGTCTGCGTTACAATTTTAATTACTGCTCCGCTCCTATTGGTCTTAGCGTGATGATATATAGCCTATAGTCTTCCTCGATAATGGGCTCGATACATGTCTAACACTGAAAGAATTTTTCAAATCGGACCAGTAGTTCCTGAGATTAGCGCGTTCAAGCAAACAAACTCTTCAGCTTTAAATATTAGTATAGATCCTTCCGTTACTGATAATTGATTTACTGACTGAGTGCACTTTTAGGGCACTGCAAATTACAAAGACAAGTGCCTTAAGCCTACACGGTAAAAAGTTTACAGAATCGCACTGCTGAGGATTTCTGACGGCATCTAGACACCATTCTAAAACTAGCATGCATTCGATACGACCCTCCTGTTCATTTCGCCGAACATTCTGCAAACTGTGACAATCTAGTCAGATGTTAGACGGTTTGTGAAACTTTTCAGTACTTTTCACTGCTCAGTTGAACTCCGTGCTGGTAAATAGTTGGAAAACTTGTGCTTCATACGGTTTTTGGGAATGTTAATATCAAAAATTCACGTGAAGTATTGGGTATTTGTTTTTTTGAGATGGGTTTGCTCTTGGCTCTAGTCTTGGTAAGAGATAACAGAATTTTCTTAAGGTGATTAAAGAATGACCAAGGTCGCGGGTAACCGATGAATGCGAGACGCACAGAACCGGTCGTTGTGGCGACGCTTGGGGGAGGTCTATGTTCAGCAGTGGACGTCTTTCGGCTTATATGATGATGATGATGATGATGATTAATAAAATATATATGTTTGTCTAGTGAGAGATTACGCTCTATTAGATACCCTGAAGGGTAAACGATCAAAGTAAATGAACATCAACCCAATAAATAACTGATAGAGCTGTAATACAGCTACTTATACAAAAAGTTAATGAGATTTCGATTTTTTTTAATTTTCCTCTCGAAATGTAATATTGACCCAAACTTAACAAGCTAAATGAACTTCAAAAAATCTTTAAGCTTCATGTTCATTCTTATAACAACTACAAATTACGACTCAAATATGTTTCAAACAGTCTTTAGTCCACTTAAAAGAACTTCAGAAACCACGTGACGGAAGCAAATAAATAAATAAATAAATCAGTGCTTATAAATTCGATATTGACTCATTGAAGGTCGCTTAGCGCGTGTAGCCAGTCGAGCATGGAGTTTCTTTAAAGGATATAATCTAAAATGAAACTATTCGGAAAATAACACAAATAAGCAAGGATTAAGCAAGGAGGAAGCGAGGGGTAGCTCGTACTATACCCAGAAGCTGGGTTCTGGACTTCAGATGATGCTCCGCCTAGCCTTTTCCTAGCTTGTTGGTGATCATATAACATAGGCATTATAGGCATTATGTGCGACGGAATAGCATAATTTAATTTCGCCTAGCTCGTTCCATCATCGGACCACAAGACGAACGGCGATGCGCCACCGGTACATAGTGAACATCCCACCTACACGCACAAAACGTTTTGGGAACACATTCATAGTGCGTACAGCTAAGGAGTGGAATTCCCTGCCGGAGTATGTGTTTCCTGATAGGTACAACCTGGGAGCCTTTAAGTCAAGAGTGAATAGGTTACTTCTAGGCAAGCGTGCTCCATCTTCGACCACATCATCGCTTACCATCAGGTGCGATAGTGGTCAAACGCGTGCCTCAATCAATAGTAAAAAAAAAACTTTCAGTCTCACCGGCCTCTGCTGAATACCAGCATTAGGTACTTATATTTATTACTTAGTATAGTCAAAAGTAATAAATATCACCCTAAGGTTCTGTTAATGTCATTTAATGGCGTTGCTAATAACCTTGACCGCGGGGATCGATCTCTTGCATGCGCCATTTTGTCGTCAAACATCCAACAATGAATCCTGAACATTGAGCAATCAAACTTCGTTCTATTTCAGCGAGCTAAGACACGTCACACTGAAAGCGATTTTCGAAAAACGAAAGAAATTGTTCATGTTCGACACATTGTTCAGCATACGGCTGAGGCACTTTTTACGCTGTCTCACTGCTGGCCAAAAGTTATCCCAATATTCTTCCAGCTATCTTTACGTCCTGTCTTCTCTGGCCAACCAACGATTTGTAGAATGGTACGCTCCATCGCTCGTTGGCAAGCCTACAGTAAGCATAGGATAGGCAGAATAGAATAGAATACTCTTTATTATGTACACCATATAAAATACCAAAAAGATAGATAAAGAAAAAATTACATAGGGTGACACAATAGGCGGCCTTATCGCTAATATCGATATTTTAAAGACAACCATTGTATATATTTTAAAGAGAGAAGAAATAACAGTACTGTGGGTAAGTATTTGGTGTATTATTTATATATTCAATAAATACATAATGGATAAATATATATAAAAATAATAATAAATATGAAACAACAGCAGATACTCCAAGTAAAGACGATTAAGGAAAGACAGTGATTTTTAATCATAGTTTTAAAAGTAGACAAAGATTGAGCACGCCATATCGACACGGGCAAGGCATTCCATAACCGCACCGCTTGAACCGTAAAAGATTTGTCGTAGAGGCTGGTGGAAAACATCGACAACTCTAGTCTCAAGTACACATATCGACGAGCTTGCGCTTTAATGACAGGGGAAGGTCACACTTCATGCGCAAATAATAACGGAATTCCATTATGCGTTATTTAACTTATCTTGACTAGATTTTGTACTCAACAAACTCTCATACCTAGCCTAAAACTTCATTCAGTCCTGTTTGGCAGCTCGGCTATTTGCTATGGCGTATGAAACCTACTGGTAAATCGCTTCATATCGCTATCGCTTGTTTTGCAACCGGTCCTCTCTTCCAAATACTCGTTCAGTACCTAATCCAACTGCTCAGAAAGTGTCCGAACCCGTCGATGCTCCCGGCTTTCTCCGAGTTTAAGGCTTCTAATTCCCGCGGCTTCATTCCTATGCCAAACTTTGAACGGGTTGATTTTGAATCGCATAGTTTCTAGACTATCAAATGAGTACAGATGTTGATGAAAGTGACAGGAAGGCCAAAGTAAGGATGGATTGTGTAAGGAATGACATGGAAGAACAGGCAGTGATAGTAACCTGGGACAAGGGCAGGACGACGATCATGATAAAATACGTTTTATATTGGAAGCATTTTCTGCAATAGTAAAAGCGCATAGAGACAAGTTAAAATTCCGTATTTCGCATACTCATAAAAGAAATCGCTTAGTCATAAAGTGACATTGACAATACTTAGATTTCTCAATTCAGAAACCTAAATTACTTAAAATTCTGTACATTTCCAATATGTAATTTATCTATTTGGATCTCCAACAAAAGATACGCAGATATAACATTATAAGACAGTTATACAAGTAATAATAATAATAATAAGTAGTAATTATAATCTTGGTATTCGTTGAAAATCTATCTACTCGTACCTTGGCTGTATCAAATACTATCTGATCGTCAACTCGGGTTAGGCTAGCATGGGGACAGACGCGCTCCTACTGGGGGACCTTGCTCCTCCCGCGGGCCTGAGGTGGCCCGCATACGCGGGCACTAGCCGGGGATTATGGAAGGTGTACTAGCTCTCACAATCCTCGGTCAAGTGCGAGATGTAACACCGGGGTGGTTTTTAGTCAGTAAGAGTCTGACAGACCCCTTCGCCCGCCCCAGGCGAGGGACATCCATGAGGATTTTCCACCCTGACAACAAAAAAAGGCTAGCATGGGGACCAATATCCGCTAACCCTTTTGTCCTCTTAAGAACCCCCTTTTAACATGCAGGAAATATTAAAGATCTGAAATCACCTAAACACCAAGATTTTTTTTTTAATTCACGGTATTCGTATCTTTGTTTCCACAATTCCGACTTCAGAACATAATGTATTGTGTACCTACAAAAGCAAACGAAATGCCACAAAAAATGCATGAAAATATGTACACAAAATATCAGTGAACGTTCTCATGCTACGAAAGTGCTAAAATTGTAAAATTCACGAGTTTTGCAAACATTTATCTTAATGTATTCATCTTTCTGGTTGCGAATTTCGCGTTTAAAACATTTGTTTTTGGGTTTTTGCTGTGTTTTAAACATTCGGGTAAAGTTTTTAGTGTTCTTAATATAGCTTAGATACTTGTTTTTGAAATGTAAGATCAATTTGACTAAAAAAACAACTAGTTACTTTTGATTTAGCAAAAAATAGTACATTGTTTTTTTGGGAATACTGTCAAAATACCTACTGCTAAGGAGTGAAATTCCCTGCCGGAATGCGTGTTTCCTGATAGCTACAAACCTCGGGGTCTTTAAGTCAAGAGTGAATAGGGCTAAGTAAATATTTTTAATTTCATTATTTCTTTCTCAAAGCACATAATCGCTTTACATTAGGTGAGCTTGTGGTCAAACGCGACACCTTATTAGTAACATAATAAAACAATGAACTACTACTTAACGAACACGAAAGTTAAAAGACATAAAACACTGAAAAACCCTCTCAAACTTGAATACCTAATATACTTAAACAAGGAAGAATTCAGAAAAATTCGCCAAAAATCACAAAATAAAGTAATCTCGTTACACTATAAAAATATCGTAAAAGCTTACCGTGAAACATGAAAATTTCCTCAGCATTGAAAAATTTCATGCATTAAAGATGGGAGATCACATATTACCAAATGAAGCGTTCTGAATAAAAGTGAAATTTGTTTTAAACGATTCACAAAATGGTGCTCAATCCGACCTCGGGTAGGAAATTGAATTCAAAACCGTACTTTTTGAGATTAAAAACGTATTGAATCGTTCTATCGATGTTACGAGTTTCTGACATGGAAAGGTTTTAAAAAGTGAATTTATGAGTAGTACCAAATATAAAAATATATTCATGTTTTTTTTTTAAGGATGGGAAATCATCAAATGACTCACTTCTTCCGCTCTGGGCGGTTCAGAAAGGAGTGTCAGACTCTTACTGACTAAAACCCATCCGTGTTCCTCCTAGTGCCCTTTGCGTTCCAGGGTACGGTGACTCTGTCGAACAAATTCCGCATAAGCTTAATTTTTTCTCAAAGCAGATATTTTCATGAATAAGTGCTAATATTCATATATCAGACAGTAAATTGTAGTTATAATATATAATTATGTTTAAACATGGGATAACAAAGATTTTTCAACACAGGTAGAATTTTATTTACTGAACAAATTGACTAGACTAGAGTCAAGAGCAAAGCCATAACAAATGAAAAAAAAACATCACCCAATTTTGACCTTTGCTTTGCATAGAAGAAACCTGTAAAAAAACACTTGACAAGAAGACCTCGAAACGAGCTCAGATAAAAATAAACATCGTCATTTAAAAGCGAGAGAGTGAAAGGCGTCCGTCCCCGTTGAAATCCGGCGGCGGAATGGTAGATACGCTTCGTACCGTCGGGAATTGCAATAACGCCCAGGGTTGCAAGACGATAAAATTTAAATGCTGCAGTGTAGCTGGCAATACCGCTGACTGTTACTGTTAAACATGAAATTGCGACGTGTATTTTGGTGGAAATTAGATTCTATGCTAACTGGGCTGTGGTGGGTTTTCTAATAATATAGTTTATTCTATAAACAAGATAGAGCGAAGGTACGAAAGCTTTCATTAAAAAAAAATAGTATTATTTGGGGACTTAGTATTCTTTTTTTACTTTTTTGGTTAGTCAAAGCCATTTTAGTTCTTTTTCGGCGAAGTTTTATAATAACTGAGTTTGCAGAAACTGTGAAACGAAGTGCTATTAAATAGCACCATCGAATACGTAAACCTCAGTTAAGAATACCTCAATAACCATATACAATTTATTGATGTACTAGCGACTCGCCCCGGCTTCGCGCGGGTGCAAATTACTAAAACCTTCCTCAAGAATCACTCTATCTATTAAAAACAACCCGCATCAAAATCCGTTGCGTAGTTTTAAAGATCTAAGCATACATAGGGACAGACAGACAGCGGATACGACTTTGTTTTATACCATGTAGAGGGGTTCCTTCTATTTGGCAGAATCTTGATACTCCGATTTTTATTTGGCTTAACTCACATGGCATAATCTTATTTAATCGAATATTTTTAAGGCATAAAAATTATTTAGCATAACTTTTGTTTGGCAGAATATTTACGTGTCCGAATTTACAATGGCATACTTTTATCTTGGCAGAATTTTGTTTCGCATAATTACCTTTGCCATAATTAATATTATGCATAATTTTGTTTAGCATAACATTTATTTAGAGATACGATTATTTGGTATGGGTGCATATTTGAACATCAAAAATTAAAATAGATGTATCTTCTTGTAAAAATTAGTGTTCAAAACATCCAAAACTTATAATATATGGAATAAAACTGATAATTTAAATAAAGTAAATTTATGCTGTCGAATGGTTAGATAACCTACGTGCAATGTATTTAAAATCGAATGGTCTGCAAAAGTGACATAGAATGTTCTAAATATAGCATGTATTGGTAGCATTTTCAATATTAAATTAAATTTGTGTCATAAAAAGTCAATACTTTGTGCTGCAAAATTTTGTGACAGAAACGAATCGCTGCGAAACCGACTGTACGCAGTCTTGTCTGCCCTACCCCTAGAGTGTAATTTAAACCCGCGTAGGCGCGGAGGGGTAGGGCGGCCCGCGAGCTGAGGAGCAGGTGGTTTGAAGGCCCGCCACCGCGGCTGAGGCTGGCCGGCTTCGCCGGCCAGCCTCAGCCGCGGTGGCCGAAGCTGCGGTGGTGAGCGTTAAAACCATCTGTGACGATAAGCTCGCGTGGCGCCGCCCAAACCCCGCAGCGCCGGAGCCGTGACAGAAACAATGCTTGCTGCATGTTGCATGCCTGCTGCATGTTGCATGCCTGCTTGCATGCTGCATGTTGCATGCCTGCTTGCATGCTACATGCATGCTGCATGCATGCTGCATGTTGCATGCCAGCTTGCATGTTGTATGCCTGTTTGCATGCTACATGCATCCAAGCCGACAATATTTTTGTAATTAGCATTTAGGTTAGCGTTTTGATATTAGTAGTAATATCATGGTGTATTCTTGTTTGCATGTTTGAATGCTTCTTACAAGGAACTAAAAACAACTTATTTTCATAATCAACTGTTTTATTTAGTAAATACATGCAAAATCAACTGTTTTATTGAATAATGATAATTAAATAATAAATAAAACAAAATATATAGACAATTTAGGTCAAACTAATCTTAAATTAGCTC
Source organism: Lacanobia oleracea (assembly GCA_950371165.1). Taxonomy (NCBI): domain Eukaryota; kingdom Metazoa; phylum Arthropoda; class Insecta; order Lepidoptera; family Noctuidae; genus Lacanobia; species Lacanobia oleracea. Next base: position 15,011,068 of record OX493412.1, read on the forward strand.
CAATTGCCTTCAAAAATCCAGTTTCAGTGTAATCCGACTGATTATTTAATATAATTTCTATGCGTTAACGTTATCGTCGCATGTGTGTGGCGAAAAAAAACAGTTCTGCCTTTTAATGACTATCGATATAAAATGTATGCCAAAAGACGATTCTGACTGTGAATTTTCTGCGATATGATGATGATGGTTCTGCTTTTTAATTATTATGGATATAAACATTATGCCTAAAGATGATTCTGACTAACAAAATTATGAGTTTTGAATGTATGACAACTGAGTGTATGCGAAATGATTTTCTGCGAAATGAAGTTTATGCTATCCGTTGTTATGCAAAACAATATTATGACGTAAAAAGTTCTGCTATAAAAGGTAGACCCCATGTAGAGATTAAGCGTCAATTTAGGAATAGAATACCCAGGCCCATTTAGGGGCACTAAAACCCACCATACGACTACAAAAAGCACACGAAATCGATCCGTGGCAACCCTGGCATGGACTGACGTACCTACGCCGGTGTTGCTAGCTCTAAATAATTCATAAACTGCCAGCCCCGCTCGTAGCGTGCCCTCAATGATTTTCTTGCGTATGTACTTTATACTGAGGCACTGTTATAGTTAGAAAATGTGAAGGGAAGAAGGTATAATGGTGTTTCGGAGGAGTAACATTGAATCTTGCTTTCGTGTTTTATTGATAACTGAATGTGCCTTTGCTACAAAGTACCTATCTCAAAACTCCAATCGTTTATTGCAATCAAAAATGTACACATCATCTTCCTGCCCTTATCCCATGTTACTTGGGGTCGGCGCAACACGTTTTATTCTTCCAATCTGTTCTATCAGTCGTCACTCTATCACTAACTCCCTTTTCTTTCATATCGCTCCTCACACAATCCATCCATCTTTTCTTTGGCATTCCTCTCCCTCTCCATCCATCCACATTTATGTTCATAAGTCTTCTAGTTATATGCGTTTCATCCCTCCTCTTCACATGACCATACTAAGAATGCAATAAAAAATTTACACATTCGGGTGGTAAATATTAATGAATAGAAACAATCATGCATCCTGTCGGGCACAGCAAAACTTTAAATAATTAGGAGAGAGGAAGGGGCTTAAATAATATAAAAAAAAAATGTTAATTAAAAAAAGATAATTATTTTCTGTCCAAATTATACCTATTATTAAATAAATAATATTACTATTAATCTATCACTTAATATATCATAAACATGACTAACATTCGTGTGTTCAATTGCAGAAGAACTATTAAACTTGAAATAAAAACTCCAAACCCAGAAAACTTTAAAATATGGCGTCAGTAATTTCCTACGCTTCGCTGTTAACTGGATTTGTGCTCAAAAGACTAGCGGCATTATCACGTTGTATGGCAATGCCTATCCTCTGTTTAAGATAAAAGCCAGGTCGTAGATCAGAAGAACTTCTGATAACAACCCTCAAACTGACATTTTGTTCTTATTCTAATTTATTTGAGGGCGGCACAAAATGTCTTCCTCTTTTATACTTGTCTGTTAGTTCTCCACTCGGTATTAAATCACCCCTTATGCACTTTTCATAATTTTCCATCATGATCCTCAAAACTTTACTCACGACATTCAGCAACCCTAAAACCAGCAGTACATTTTGTAAATTGTTTGTTTAGAGAAAAGTATACATATTTCCAGTTCTTTTTATTCTCAACCTCTGAAAACTGCATACTAGATTCAATCCCCTGAGATTATCTTACCGCACTGATAAACAAAACAAAAAGGCTAGAAAAAACTTCCACATTATTTCGATATACGACTCCAACATTCGAGGATGAGGATTCAAAAACAAACAAAACAAAATGAAATCTCAGTTGTAATGAAAAATTCAATTCTGTATCTCGTCTTATTCTTTCACCGACAGAGGGACAGACAGATACCTGTGTTCATTTAGGGGTCGGCGTAGACAAAAGAGAGGATAGCAAAATGCTCGAGCATTTTTTCATTAATAAAAACCACCAATTCAAATTGCCACCTGCTAGCTTTTTCGCTAATATCCTCCCTCGACCTCGGTCTCCAATCAAATGCTGCTGAATACTAGTATTTTACATGAAACAATGCTTATCACTAGACCCATTACTGGGTTACACGATACCCCTTGTTAAAGTCAGTTATCAGAGTTTCAGACATGTGCCTAACTACCTGTTACGATTTTTACCACGTGAGAGTTTAGAGTAATTGGTACAAATTCATAAATATCATTATAAAAATTTAAAATAATCTGAATACCTAGGTAGTAATATTTTGATCCAAGCATCGCTAGGGTTTTTTCCTCTTACAAAAGTACGATGAAACTACGATGCCACATACAGACACATAGACGGGACGATTGGGTTGTGTGCATGCGTTGCCAGCCTGGTAGGCAAGACCATGCCCCTTTTTTATTATTTTATTAAGTATTTTTTGTTCAAAATAACGTAGTAATAATAAATATAAAGTAGTCAATAAGTACCTACTTAGGTTACAAAAATGTACCTATCCACGAGAACACTGCCGACAAACTGTACAGCAGTTTGGCAGAAGATATGTGTAATTTTTTTCTATGTTACTTTTCTGGAAAAAATAAATAAATAATAGAATATAAAATAGAGAATAGAAGATACGCACGACAAACTTATAACACCACAAAAGACTGCAGATGATAAATCCCTGATATATCTTCACTTATAACTTAATATCAGACAACTTACGCATTTTTCTGCTTTGTCTATGCTGATCCTTACGCGATCCTCGTTGAACGCAACCCTACTAAAATAGAGGATGGATGCAACGTTTTTAGTTCACACCTGCTTGTGTACTGTTTAAAAATGAATGGGTACAACCCTCTCTCCCCTTTTTTCATCCACCTGTGATGGTAAACATTTATATGTAGGCTCAGCTGGGGATATCATTTGTCGCCCGATTTAAATGTTGCGATGTAAATGTTTAATAGATACCAGCTTCCGCTTTTTGTCAGCCTTGACAGCCTCTGATGAATACAAAAATCTTAAATCCTTCAAGCATAGGTAGATTTAATGGTTATTTAATTTAGTTAAGGCATTTAAGGAGCAATTCATGTCAGATCTGACCACATCCCGATAGTAGTCTTACTAAATTTGTAAATTTCAAATGTGGCTAGAATATTGTAAAAGACCTGAAACCTTATATTTTTCCGTGTACTCATAATTTTTCGTTGTACAGTTTCATCTGAATATAAATAAAACAAAAACTGACAAATAAATGCCTCACCATACGCAGTTAAAACTGTAAAAAATATGCCTGGGAAAATCATTCGGTTCCATGGCATTTTATTATTCTCTCTGGAATATGTTGGTTTCGTTTTATATTGTCCATAAGAAATATTTTATGATGAAATTTTAAAATATATAGTAGAAAACATTTTAGTAGCTACTGCAGCCAGAATTTATGCTAATAAGCGTATGTCACATCACGATATTGTATTTAAAAAATACATATCTGCTCGTGCCAGTTAACACAATGTTGAATAATAACAAGCTAATGTTCCCAGAACCATTACACTTGTTTTGGCAGAATCATTATATTTTCATTAGAGCTCAGTCAGATAGGTATTGTTGCCTTCTTGCCTCTACTTCCTTTCTTTAACGATAGAATAACGACCTACGGCCCCTACGGGAATCCAGGGAAGGAATATAGAGGTACTAATAAAGCCTAGTCTTTGTTAGTTTCCATTGGCAAAATGAGTCCATGGCATAATTTAAATGAGAAAATAGGAAACAAATCATCGTAAAAAAGAATTATATAATGAACTATTTTTGCTTACTAAACTAACACACTATTTTTTGACGTGATAACGTCTTATAAATCGATTACCGCCGGCTGCACGCACGAAAAAGTGTCATGTTCTGCCTGAACCGAGCGTCCAATCGAGAGCGCAGAACAAGATACAGAGAACCACGATCGGGCTAAGCGTTCGACTTGCTTGTTAAGAATTCAATTGTTTTCTTATGACTTTATCACGTAAAATTATCGTCCGTAAACCGACTTTATAGACAACCAATTTTAAATGGTATGTTTAGTTTCGACTTACCTACTTACTGCAAAAAGCATACTATATGTTCTTTCTTTAATCTAAAACACAATCTCATTCACAACAACACCATAAGCAGTGAACACCAAATTGACATTCGCGAAAACATCAAAATACATATTATTATATTACACTTCGGTTATGTGCGTCGACCACGCGTAAAATGAATGCTTTTAAACAATTACGCTCGTAATAGCGCCCCTTAAAATGTTTATTGATATCCGTTAATGGGGTTAATGCGGAATATAAAATGCATTAATGTGGAATTTAAACATTTTCAGTGCTTCGAATATTGGTGGTGAAATTTTTAAAACTTCACCGTTCGTTTTTGTGACAACTCAACTAGAACTCGATAAAAACAACATTGGTTTGGCTAACACAGTTTAAATTTATTTGGGACGTGATCATTTTGGTATCTTTTTTAACACATTTTACAACCTTAACCCGAAGACAAAATGAGACCCAAATTACGTGATACCTCTTACTTCACACACTTTTGACTGCAAAAATACTATACAAACAAATGTTTCAAGAACAACACTAAACAAAAACACACTCGAAACAAAGCACCAAAGACTTGGATTGATTCTCCGGCTCATCGACAGATGCCTCGACCACAGCTCCGCCTTCAACCAGATCGTGCAGCGAGGACTCGTGCAGCCAACACAGCCAGCATTCCTGCGAACACTCGCAGAACGGTGTGTATAGACCCTGATTGGACCTAAAACCCGTTTGGATGTATAAAAACAGCTAACTTTCCTGTTGAACTTACACGAATGTGACTTAGACGTTTTGTTGTCTATCTATATGGACGACCGCATGATGTTTACCGAGAACTTTCTGCGCGGAGGTTTCGTTACAGCATGTAGAATGAACGCAACGAACCTTTATGTGCAGAAGTTTAAATGACTATCAGACTTATTTGAAGATTATCGCAAAAATATTTCTTAATCCTTTTTCTATAAACTTCTTAACAAACTTGCATCTTTTATAGGGTAAAAAGTTGTTGTTTAAAAGATATCTCCAAATAAGTGTGATTGATTGTTAGCTACTAAAATGTTGTGTTATCCCAATAATATATATCTGTGTGTCCACGTAATTGTAACAGAAACACTGTACTTGAGAATGATCTGTAATCACCACATTATTGATTTTAAGAATTAATTTTCAACTTATAAAAGTTGACATTACTAAATTTTAATTCATTTATCGTATCATTAATATTAAGTATTTTATTCGACATATGTTATAGATAATACATAGTTTTACATTCATACTAGTACATGATAAGATTATCTACACATAATTTTACTCGTGATAAGACATTATTTATTTCTATTTTACTATATCTTAATCATTTTACGTGGCTAAGATTTCTTTATTGATAACTAGTTAACTTATTCGACTTATAAGAATACTAGTTTTCAAAAAACTTTTGCGCACAATATATTCATTTTGGATTTGAAAACAGCAAAAATATTGTTAAGAATACATTAACTAAAGCTTTTTAGTCTCTCAAAATACCTTCATCATTTTTCTTCTAACTCAGTATATTCTTAGCTACGTAACAATAAACATTAGTACCTACATACAGAGCTTACACAATACATTAAAATTATTGTCAAACATCTATACAATAAATACATTGATTCCCACACGACTTTTATTTGATACCTACCCTGCATGTCGATGGCACCTGTGTGTTTCATAGAAGAATGGCACAGCATCTTGAAAGCACTCTTGTGAAGAAGATTCGTGTTCCTTCTTAGTTTTAAGACCGTGTTCTCCTCACAGTGTTTCATACGAAATTCAAGACTTTTTTCTTGAAACTGAATTAAATGATTTTTATAAAACTTAGTATGCATACGCTAGATTACGAGTTAGAAGAGTTAAAAAGAGTTTAGAAGGTGAGAGAGCTATTTAAGTTTTCTATAGAAAGTGTAAATTCACACTATCTTCCCCCTTAAAATCATTCATTTCTAAGAGTAAGGACTTGAAAGTTTGTAGAAAAACACCGTGAGGAGTAAACGCTCTTAAGACTAGTTATGGTGTAATTCTGTGGTATTGCCATTTTCAACAGGTTGTGGTTAACATTTCTTCAAGCCATGAAATTTGGTTGCTTTGGTGCACCAGACGTAGTGTTTTCAAGGGTTAGCAAGACATATGTTGATATCTGATAAAGGATGTTACAATTCAAATAGATTTTCAAAAAATCGAAAGTGCTAACGAAATTTCTTTTAGACGGTCTAAAATATCTTAGAGTGGCTTTGAGCATTGGTGTTTATTGGAGCCTACTTCATCTGCTGACTGAGAGGCTCAAGATAACTGATATTCTGTCAGCAGTAGCGTGGTGAAGACAATTGTCAAAACGTCAATGTATGGAATTAACAATCGCTGTCAAATTGTCACGTGATCAAACAATATATGTACAATAGGGAACATGCAATATTTAAATTTTTGCTTCAATTTTAAAGAAATCCATCTAGAATAGACCACCACATAAATAAGAAATGAAAACGCTTTAATTTATTAAAAACTGCGTTTTGAAACCGACAGTTTAAAGGTTCGCGCGAAAACGGACGATGACGTCACTCGTGTCTATCACTGGTCAAGAACTGTCCTAACTCAAAGACATAAGGTTGCCTTTTCGTTGGCATAACAGCAGATACGTCACTAAACGCTGATTGTTGTTTTTAAATACGTTCCGTTTTACGTTACTTTAATTCATTATTTTTGTTAAAAATCGATATTAACCCAAATAAAAACATTGCAATGGCCTTTATTTTATACTTTTTTATCATTTTACTGACAAAATTCTCATAAATTCTGTATTTGCATCTTCCCTATTGTTCCGTTACTGACTGATTGAGTGACTGACAACGTTCAGCCTAAACGACTGGTCGTAGAAACTGAAATTTGGCATGTCGGTTCCTTCATTCCGGCAATCTTCTGAGTAAGCTCGCTCCATCGTAGACTTTGTCTCTGTCTCTGTCTGTCATATCTGACCAAGACTAGAGTTAAGAGCAAACCCATCACAAATAATAAGAAAAAAATCGTATTCGCTATTAAAATGACATTTTATCTAGAGCCTCATGAATTATGAGCCTCTTGTATTCGCCATGATTTCTGTTCTGATTCATCTGTTTGTGAAACCTGGTTGTTTCTCTAATTTCGAAGGTTTCTATTTTAACGAATGTTTGTTTGTTTTCCACAGATATGGACTACGGGAGCGGCGGGCCCCCGCCACCGGGCATGATGAAAGATCGACATGGGCCCCCACCTCCTCATCATCCGGTAATTATTATTCTCTTGAGTATTATCAACTTATCATAAGTAAACTCACATCCTCCTCTTACAAATTCGCAACTCGGTAAACTTTCATTTGACCACAATCTCACCCGATGGAAAGCGATGTGGGCGACGAAGGAACATGTTTCCCTAGAAACTCCCTAGGTACTTCACGCCGGAACAGTTGCTTAAACTCTATCAAGCGCAAGTCCGATCGTGTATGGAATACTGCTCTCATCTTTGGGATGGATCTGCCAGATACCAACTTGATGCCCTTGAGTCAATTGAGAAACGAGCCAAGAGGATCATTGGCAATGAGAGGCTCGTCGCGACGAAGCTCCAAAGTCTTGAACATCGACGACCAGTTGCTAGCCTGTCGGTTTTTACCGCTTGCATTTTGGGGAATGTGCGACGGAATTGCATAATTTAATTCCGCCGAGCCCGTTCCATCATGGACCACAAGACGAACGGCGATGCGCCACCGGTACATGGTGGACTTCCACCATATGCACAAAACGTTTTGGGAACACATTCATAATACGTACAGCTAAAGAATGGAATTCCCTGCCGGAGTCTGTGTTTCCTGATAGCTACAACCTGGGAGTCTTTAAATCAAGAGTGAGTAGGTTATTTCTAGGCAAGCGTGCTCCATCTTCGACCACATCATTGCTTACCATCAGGTGAGATAGTGGTCAAACGCGTGCCTATCAATAGTAAAAAAAAAGTAACCTGGGGGTCAAAAGTAAATGAAGTTTTGACTCAAAGACCCCCAAGTTATAGCAATCGGACTCTAGCGGTGAATTCTTATTCTTAGATACTAATGAGGCGATTTAAATGAAACTTTATACGCATACGCAAGATAAAAAGTAACCTGGGGGTCAAAAGTAAATGAAGTTTTGACTCGAAAGACCCCCAAGTTATAGCAATCGGACTCTAGCGGTGAATTCTTATTCTTAGATACTAATGAGGCGATTTAAATGAAACTTTATACGCATACGCAAGATAAAAAGTAACCTGGGGGTCAAAAGTAAATGAAGTTTTGACTCAAAGACCCCCAAGTTATAGCAATCGGACTCTAGCGGTGAATTCTTATTCTTAGATACTAATGAGGCGATTTAAATGGAACTTTATACGCATACGCAAGATAAAAAGTAACCTGGGGGTCAAAAGTAAATGAAGTTTTGACTCAAAGACCCCCAAGTTATAGCAATCGGACTCTAGCGTGAATTCTTATTCTTAGATACTAATGAGGCGATTTAAATGGAACTTTATACGCATACGCAAGATAAAAAGTAACCTGGGGGTCAAAAGTAAATGAAGTTTTGACTCAAAGACCCCCAAGTTATAGCAATCGGACTCTAGCGTGAATTCTTATTCTTAGATACTAATGAGGCGATTTAAATGAAACTTTATACGCATACGCAAGATACCTAGTTTTCAAAATTTACTTTAGCTTTTCGAAAAAAAAAAAAAAAATCATGGGAAAGAGAGAGTGCTTTTTCACATTCCATAAAAACCTTGTAAATGAAATCACGTTATCCCTGATTTCTAAAATACTTATTTTTTCTTAATTTATGGAATGGTGAACAATTTACATTTTTATTTGTTATTTGTAATGGGTTTGCTCTTGACTCTAGTCTATGTCAGAGATGACAGAGACAAAGTCTACGATGGAGCGAGCCTACCCAGAAGGAGCCTGTTCACTCTAACTTTGAAGATATTAGGGATTTTTAGATTACATTAAATAAGATTTAGAGAAAACGTCTGTTTGTCTTCAGAATTAGTTGTCATCAATATATCTACTAAGGAATCGATCAGCGTTTCTCTTTCACACTCCGTTTTCATTATAAACGATGAAATTGAATAATTTGCTTATCATTATACCTTTGAAGCCAAATCGATAGTAATTAATGTTGAAATGTTATTGCTTTACTAATTGATATCGTTATTGAACGCGAATCATTTTACTGGCGTCAACAGGCCCATTTCCATTTCCTTAATTGATGTTTCAGCAAAAAAAAGTCTTGGTGGTACGCAAATTATGTTGATTTTATGGTAGATATGGTTTTTGTTGTGTAAAATGAAACGGGAAACCAAATCATTCGAATAAAGAGATTCCGAACTTTGACCAACTCCATCATTTACTGTTCGAAAGCGCTACCAAGCATGTTCTGGATTTGATACCCAGGTCGGGCTAGTGCTAAGCCGTTGTTTTCGGCTGTCATTACTGGTGGTAATTGCATCTGGTTGGACTAGAACATCGTTAGGAAAAGACATCAGGAAAAAAGCATCCGCCTAAGATGTTTTTTTTTTTATTTTATTACCCTGATAAAAACAATAAAAAAATTGTCTCATTAAATTTACAAACGTAGTTGAAGCCCTGAACAATTCTTTCTTTACTGACTAAGTGAGTTACTGACAGACAATGCACAGCCGAAACTACTGGTCGTAGAAAGCTGAAATTTGGCATGGAGGTTCCTTGGGGAGTGTAGGGGAGCACTACGAGAGGATTTCTGTGTTTCCAAAAGCTTACAACCCTAATCTCTTCAAAGTTAGAGTGAACAGGCTCCTTCTGGGTAGGCTCCCTCCATCCTAGACTTTGTCTCTGTCATCTCTGACATAGACTAGAGTCAAGAGCAAACCCATTACAAATAAAAAAAAAACCCGAAATTCTCACGAGAACGGGAAAAACGGGATATGCGGGTACGAAGTCGCGGGCAAAAGCTAGTATGCTATAATAAATAATAATATTTATAAAATAAATAATAACATTCATAAAATATGATATAAAATAAATACACATACATTTATTTTATATCATAGTTTTTGAGTTTATTCATTACAAACATACACACAAAAATACAAATTTTCCTCTTTATAACATTAGTATAGACTAGTTTTAGCCCTAATTATGTTAGGTTTGTAGAAGTCAGATAGGAAAACGCTCCACGTAAAATACTGGTATTCAGCTGAATCCTGTTTGACTGGGAGCCGACCCCAATATAGTTGGGAAAGGTTAGGCAGATAGGCTGGCGTTTGACCACAATCTCACCTGATAAAAAACGATGATGTTCTGATTCTGATGGCAACTCTCTTCTTTGCAGCGCGACGGTCGCGGCTACGGACCAGAGGGCTACGGCGGCGAGGGGTTCGTCCCGCCCCCGCCTATGCACCACCCCAACATGCCGCCACAGAACCAGGTAATTAAAACCCTATTGGGGGCGAACGCATTGACAGGCGGGGGCGTCTGCTATGCGTTAAAAATTAAGTTATTAACTTTCTGATTGATTCTGCAAACCTACAATATTATTTAAAGACAGAGGCAAATTAAATTCCCCGACAAAAACATGATTTTATTAACCACTATTTAATTGACTTCTTTATTTCCCAATCACACTCGATCTAAGCAATGATATAGTCTACGATGGATTTTGCTTATTTTGGCAGTCTCCCTTGACTTACCTACTCACAAATCTTCTCAACACTTAATATAACTCCCACTTACTAAGTTTGATCCAAACACATCCGCGCTTTGATCCATCACAACGTGGTCACGGATCACGGCGCGGATGCCGCCGTGTCGCCCCGGATACGGACGTATGAGGGCGGGATAGACGTATAATGTAACTTACCGCGCCGCCCGCCGCGCCGGGTTCGTGTCCGCGGCCTGAAGTGTAAAGTAGTCGGCACGAGACGTGAGCACAGATGAATGCAGGGTGATCTCGCCAATGTACGGTGGGTGAACGAAACTTGCAAGCGCAATAGGGTACTTTACTAAAAAAATCTAATTAGTCCGTCTGATAGATTTTCAAAAAAATATTGACACGTATTTTTTTCTTTTTTCACGTAAACAAAAAATGAAGACGATACAGTGTATCAAAGACACGCGTGACGCGTAAATTTGGTACTTTTTTACCAAGCCAGATGACGTCACGCGTGTCTATCAGATGTATCTATCAGACGGACTAATTAGATTTTTTTAGTAAAATACCACATTTGATGATTGACTGACGAACTAATAACGTGAAGCGTCAGAGCTGCCGTCTTCAAACCGACCAATGCAGAGTTTGATCACGACTCGTGCCGGCTATTATACGCACCGATATCTTTTCGAGCCCCTGACAGAGTACGGTCCGTGTACAGTCAACAAAGCTATTCGGTATGCAGGCAGCTAACTTGCAACTACTTTTAAAAAAAGGTTGTGAGTGTGCTGAGTAGACAATTATTGTACAACACACTCGTGTATATGTCATAAGCTTAAAAAGTTATAATGCACTTATTGGAAATAAATATTGGCAGGTCCAGTGGAAAAAGAAATATTTTTGCCTGAATACCGAATAGCTTTGTTGACTGTACGTCCCGGGCACGTTCAGATATGTGTGGATTAACATTTCAAGTGTTCGTTTGTGTTGTCTGATGCCACTAAAGTGTCCCCTGCTGGTGCAGGGAGGTCCCCCGCAGCAAGGCGCCGTCATGATGGTGTACGGACTGGATCCGCAGACGGTGAACGCTGACCGACTCTTCAACTTGTGCTGCCTCTACGGAAACGTTGTTAGAGTGAGTATGAAACTAACTTAAGTTGAGTAAAACTAAGAATGTATGTAGTTACCTCAACCAATATCTAGTAAAAAAGTGTTAGTTAAAATGCGTATAAATTGTAAATAGTTACATATTTATTTTAACAATATCGCACGTTACCAAAATTTAGAGGCCCGTAGTTTTTAACCATTGGTAAGCAAAAAACCACTTAGTTTAACACTCGCCCTTAGTAAAAAGCTACGATAAACGTCGGATACCCGTGCAATAACGGTCATTGACCCTCATTGGGGCCAAATTGTTTTCAATACGTTTCAGGCATCGGAAGTGCTCGATGCCTGAAATGTTTATCAAAACAGAAATAATAACATAAAGCTGTCCTGAATCGAGTTCTAGCGTGATCCTTGAACGTTCTCTAGTAATAAAAAACGGTTCATAATTTATTGTTCTAGTATCTACTAAGGGATATTAGGGAAATGTTTATCTGGCGCCCACCATAGTCACGTCTTAACCTAAGTGGCTTTTTTACCAGTCCTACTAATAATGATTAAATCGATTCTATATATCGAGTGTTACAATTCCAGATAAAATTCCTGAAGACTAAAGAAGGCACGGCGATGGTACAGATGGGCGACGGGGTGTCGGTGGAGCGATGTGTGCAGAACCTTAACAATGTCACCGTTGGAGACTACACATTGACGCTGGCGTGAGTATACTACTCCATCATCATATCAGCCGAAAGACGTCCACTGTTGGACATAGGCCTCCCCATAATGGGGGGGTTTGCCATAATCCCCACACTTGTGCGGCGGGTTGGCGATCGCAGTGTATGGTCTTGAGTTTTACAGAGAACGCTGCTGCCCATTCTCTGGCGAGTCCCTTAGTTGCCTCTTACGACACCCACGGGAAGTGATGTCATGGTATTATTCTTTTACGGCACCCTACGGCACCGGCCGACATACGGCATACATTTCTCTAGTACCTAAGCAAAAATATGGCCCATTATCATCCCAGGGATCGTTGAAATAGTCCCTCCAAAGGCTCAGGAGTGAGATATTACTAGCGGTCCAAATAGACGTTGTCCTGCAGCATGTTGGTGTTTCTTAAGATTAAAAACATCTATAACCCGATTACAGCGCCAGCTAAAGGGTCCAATTGTAAATTTCTAACCATCCAAAGACCCACTCAAAAACATATACTTCGGGTTAATCTGCCACACCCGATTTTGGTCACAGTAGCCAATCTCAACGGAGAATACCCAAGTGCTCAGGAGATACAGTGCATCTTTACACGACCGGGCAGAGATCAGGGGGCTACTTTCTAAGCCCGAAAGTAGCCCCCTGATCGGGGTTAGTTGCGGGCGTATTCTACTTCGTATCGCTTAAAGAACTTATGAATAACTTTCGTACCTACATCTTAACATCATCCTAACTTCCAGGTTCTCAAAACAAGCGTACCTATCAGAGGTGATGAACCCGTACCCGCTGCCGGACAAGAGCCCCTCGTTCAAAGACTACGTCGGCAACAAGAACAACAGGTTTTTGACCCCTGCCTCCATACACAAGAACAGAATACAGCCGCCCTCTAAGGTAAGTCTTTTTATCTGGTGTTGTGTAGTTACATACAAGTACTTCCAGTCATAAAATACTCCTAAGCTCAAGGGGCAGATATATAAATGCATCATACGGCCTGTCCTACTGTACGGCGGTGAATGTTGGCCAGCACTAAGCAGACACACCCAGGAGCTTCGCGTCACGGAGATGAAGATGCTGAGGTGGATGAGTGGCGTAACGCGATCCGATCGCATACGCAACTCTTTCATCAGAGGTAGTCTTGGTGTCCGTGACGTGGGGGAAAAACTGCAAGAGTGTCGTCTGCGATGGTATGGCCACATCATGCGCCGCCCTATGGAGTACGTTGGTCGGGGATGCATGAATATGGCTGTTCTTGGGGCTAGGTCCCGTGGTCGCCCTCGCAAGCGCTGGTTGGACGTCGTTAAGTCCGACATGAGAGCCAATTGCCTAACTGAGAAGGATGTTCAAGATCGGGCAAAGTGGAGGAAGCTAAGTAGGAAGGCGGACCCTGGCAATAGCCGGGATTAACGCCAGGTAGAAGAAGAAGACTTCCAGTCATAAAATAGTATATTATACACCGAGGGCATAAAAATTAGTGTCTTATGTCACTGGTGCCATATTGAATCCCGACCAGAACGAAGATTCCAGAGTTAACTGGACATAGGACCTTGGTCAGATGACATACATTTGTCTCTTCGGCATTTTAAAATGTACTAGCTTAACTTCTCATCTAACACCATTTTAATTCGAAAGCAAATACATAGTCGAATCGATAATCGAAATATTACGTTCATGTAATCACTACGTGCATCCATCGAAAGTTAATTACCCTGATGGGCAAGGTAAAGTGGCCATGGAGCGAATCTTGAACCTTGAATACACTTCTTTCCCTTCAAACTTTTTGTAATATTCGCTGGACGTCTAGTACCGAATCCAAACACGAAGATTGGTGCTGCCACGTCAAGTAACTGTATCACATTAAACCAATAACTCCACTATTCCAGGTGCTGCACTTTTTCAACACCCCCCCCGACGTGTCAGACGAGCAGCTGCTGCAAGTGTTCAAGGACTACGGAGTGACCCCCCCGCATACCATCTCCAAGTTCCCGCTCAAGAGCGAGAGGTGAGAGCTTGCGTCCTTGTCTAGTGTCACGATAGTAGCTGATGGCAGCTGCTGCAAGTGTTCAAGGACTACGGAGTGACCCCCCCGCATACCATCTCCAAGTTCCCGCTCAAGAGCGAGAGGTGAGAGCTTGCGTCCTTGTCTAGTGTCACGATAGTAGCTGATGGCAGCTGCTGCAAGTGTTCAAGGACTACGGAGTGACCCCCCCGCATACCATCTCCAAGTTCCCGCTCAAGAGCGAGAGGTGAGAGCTTGCGTCCTTGTCTAGTGTCACGATAGTAGCTGATGGCAGCTGCTGCAAGTGTTCAAGGACTACGGAGTGACCCCCCCGCATACCATCTCCAAGTTCCCGCTCAAGAGCGAGAGGTGAGAGCTTGCGTCCTTGTCTAGTGTCACGATAGTAGCTGATGGCAGCTGCTGCAAGTGTTCAAGGACTACGGAGTGACCCCCCCGCATACCATCTCCAAGTTCCCGCTCAAGAGCGAGAGGTGAGAGCTTGCGTCCTTGTCTAGTGTCACGATAGTAGCTGATGGCAGCTGCTGCAAGTGTTCAAGGACTACGGAGTGACCCCCCCGCATACCATCTCCAAGTTCCCGCTCAAGAGCGAGAGGTGAGAGCTTGCGTCCTTGTCTAGTGTCACGATAGTAGCTGATGGCAGCTGCTGCAAGTGTTCAAGGACTACGGAGTGACCCCCCTGCATACCATCTCCAAGTTCCCGCTCAAGAGCGAGAGGTGAGAGCTTGCGTCCTTGTCTAGTGTCACGATAGTAGCTGATGGCAGCTGCTGCAAGTGTTCAAGGACTACGGAGTGACCCCCCCGCATACCATCTCCAAGTTCCCGCTCAAGAGCGAGAGGTGAGAGCTTGCGTCCTTGTCTAGTGTCACGATAGTAGCTGATGGCAGCTGCTGCAAGTGTTCAAGGACTACGGAGTGACCCCCCCGCATACCATCTCCAAGTTCCCGCTCAAGAGCGAGAGGTGAGAGCTTGCGTCCTTGTCTAGTGTCACGATAGTAGCTGATGGCAGCTGCTTCAAGTGTTCAAGGACTACGGAGTGACCCCCCCGCATACCATCTCCAAGTTCCCGCTCAAGAGCGAGAGGTGAGAGCTTGCGTCCTTGTCTAGTGTCACGATAGTAGCTGATGGCAGCTGCTGCAAGTGTTCAAGGACTACGGAGTGACCCCCCCGCATACCATCTCCAAGTTCCCGCTCAAGAGCGAGAGGTGAGAGTATAGAGGGTAATGTGGTACAGAGAGTAAAGTCCCGCACACCTCCATTGTAGAGGGAGGATCCTCCGACCAGGCGATTATTGTGCCTGGCGGGCTACTGCCCGATAGTTGATATTCGGGCTAATGTATTCAAATCGCACGGTAAACTCTGATTGTGCGATGCATGATTTCGACGAAGTAGTTCGCTGCTAGTTGGATAAATGGCGTCGCGGTCCTTTTTGTTGCGATGTAGATTTTGTCCGTTGGTTTTTCTTGTGGCAGCATTGATGCCGCTACATGAGCATGCGTCCTTGTCTTGTGACACGATAGTAGCCGATAGCAAGGATTTGTTCGAGGTTGCTCGGATAAAAATACATGAAAGGTATTGCGTAGGCCTTTCCCCAGCTGTAGAAGAGTATAGGCTAAATCATTATTTTATTCCATAATTATTGTGTATGGTCATCTGTTAACATATAAATCATGAATGTTTCAGATCTTCGTCAGGCCTTATGGAGTTCCAGAACATTTCGCAGTCCGTGATGGCGATTATGGCGTGCAACCACGCGACCATACAGCATCCAGGTGAATATACTCGTACAACCATTGTAACCTATCATAACGCATACAGAATACCTGCACTGTGCGTACAGCTCATCTGTCTCATCATAACAGCCGAAAGACGTCCACTGCTGGACATAGGCCTCCCCCAAAGGGGGGTTTGCCATAATCGCCACGTTTGGCAGGCGGGTTGGCGATCACAGTGCTTATCTGCCTAGCCTTTCCCCAACTATATTGGGGTCGTCTTCCAGTCAAACCGGATTGAGCTGAATGACCAGTCTTGCCAGGTGTACAGTTACAGGGTAGTGGAGATCAGATAGGCAGAAAACAATATTGGTACTCAGCTGTATCTGGGGGGCTACTCTCAATGCGCGAAGTCCGTAGATTCGGCTTTAATTGCGGGCGTATTCTACTCTGTATTACCTAACCACTAAGAATGAATGAACAACGATTTGACAGTTACTGTCAAATCGTGTTGTCATTCATTCTTAGTTTGGGTTCGGGATTAATCTAAGTCCGTAGGTGATACGGACTAACGGACACGGACGGAAACTAAGGACTTCGGGCTTAGAGAGTAGCCCCCCAGGTTTGTGTGGCAGCCGATCGCAATATAGCAGGAAATAGACTTGACCCATAGAATCTGCGTTCGACGCAACAGGTTTTCGTTCCCCATTCAACCAAATACAATTGATTGAATACTTTACTTAACATTTTCAGGTGCAAAATTCCCGTTCGTAATGAAGCTGTGCTTCTCATCGTCGCGGCAAATCGGCCAGGGGAAGGGTCAGAACCCCAACAAGAGTCAAAACCAAAACCAAGATCAGAACAACCAGAGACAAGGCCAGAACAATGGCATGGCAGAACACGAATACTAGTAAGAGATAAAATTCACTAAAGTAAAGAATACTATCAAAGTGTTTAAAAAGACATGTACATTTGTTTTAAAGGTGACGGACCAATGTTGTATCGGAATGATATTTTAAAATGGCAGCCCCGGGTTGCCATATTGTGCATTAGTTTTCGTTGTTGGCAAGCCAAAGATTAAGTGTTACCAGCGTGGAAAAATTTATGTTAAGTTTTTCGGTTATTCGTAGTTTATGTCGAGTATTTGTCTGCACAAAGTAGTTAGGTGCAAATATTATAGTTATTGTTAATTCTCAATCTCAAAATATCCTGCCATTTTTGTTTTTTTTTTTTTTCGAAATTTTTCTATTTATTGTTTGTAGAGTATTGGCCTAGTTAAAATGGCCGTCTTCTAAACATTGAACAATATGCAGTTTTTTTTTTTTTGTTTTCTAGTCAAAATTTCTATTGCATAATGTTACATACATAATGCAGACTGACCCGGTTTTGAGAGGCTTTTTAAAATAATTTCCTATCGGAATGTGTTTCTCATTCTTCGATAGTAGGGACCATAGATTTTAATATTGATCATCTCTATATTTGCTTGGGTTCTAAACTAATGCTCGGACAGGTGAATTGTTATGAAAATATCATTTATGGGAGGAAAAAACTGTTCATTTTTTCTCTTTGTAGACAAACAATAAGTTATCTTATAAAGATTCCTATTTTCTTTTTAAAGGTCGAAAATTTTATAAACGTGTTCACAGTTTTTTAAAGAAATAATAATGGTATAATTTTATGGAGATATTGTGAGAATAAAGTTAAAAAAAAATTGATAATTTATAATTTTAATACTCTTAACTCCCAAGACAATCTGTTTTTTTTTTTTTATTTCATGACACTGTCGATAAATTCAATTTAACCTGTCTGGACACACAAAAATTTTTAAATTAATATTTTACTGAAATTCGTAAAAAGATGTAATATATAAATTTAAAAGCAAAAATATAGAGATATCAGCTTTTATACAGTCCTCACGGGTCAAAATATAGCAACAAATTCGACCAGGTATTAGATCAATCACTAAACAATATTTTATAATACTGCTACTGACAAAATATTCATATGTAAATTTAGTTTAAACCGTTCTAAATAGACCCTATTAATATAGGTATTTTTTTATATTAAAATTTCAATCATCAATTAAATTTTTATTTCACTTTAAAAAAATAACCTCTTCTAAGGCTGCTTTTCTAGTTCTAAAACATTGCTATATTTCGACCTAGAAATTATTTTGATGAAAAAAATATTCTATATTCTTATAGTAAAATATTGTACACATAATTTCCTAAAAAGATAATTTTAAAGATTTTCTAAAGAAACCGTACTTTCTACTCCGTAAAAATCATGACAAAAATTTGACATTTTTCTAAAAAAAAATGTTTTTTTTTCTTTCAAAATAACATCTGCTTTTCGTTCCTTTACTTATCTAAGCCAAAAATTAAGCCAAAGTCTATTGAGAAAGTTAGAACTTAAATATATAAAACATATGTATAGAAAATACTGTTGTGTGTACATATGAGTGCTGTTATACATATTTTGCATCGGTCCACTGCTGGACATAATATTGGGGGAAAATTGTCTTTTGTCCACTAGATGGCACTAATATTCTAAATAATTTTAAAGAAGTATTTAAGTAATCATTGTTAGTTATTTTTAAAATATATACTTCGTGTTTTTCACAAAAAAAAGTCTCCATAATTAGTCCAGCAGTTTAGTTGTTATAAAAGTACAATCAGGTACTCAAGTGTCATGTTCAATAAAAAAAAAATATAATACTTAAATGCGTGGATATAAAATGGCGGTGTTAAATGTTTAAGAAATTTAATTAGTTTATTTCCATTTAA
This sequence comes from Lacanobia oleracea, assembly GCA_950371165.1. NCBI lineage: Eukaryota > Metazoa > Arthropoda > Insecta > Lepidoptera > Noctuidae > Lacanobia > Lacanobia oleracea. Next base: position 15,030,193 of record OX493412.1, read on the forward strand.
AATTGTTTGCGCGAGATTTAATTTTGACTGTTATTTTAATTGTTTATTATGATGACGTCAATTACGAAATTTTTTTTGTACTGGTTATTCTAAATGCTCTGCTTATCTTGGACTTCGTATAAAACACGATCTTTCTTTTTTATTTCGACCGCCAGATATTAAAGTTGTTTTAAATCAGTAATGAGCGTGAAACAAATATGTGAAATTCCTGAAATTCAGACCATAACTACATCAAGCTGAAAAAAAAAAATCTATACCTAAGTATATGTAGAGTAGGAGCAACCATTTGTATAAAATTTAAGTTCACACCATTTTGTTACCTTTTTTGAGGCCTGTAATTGAATCTCGCGCCAGCAAGTAGTAAAGATAGTTTATAAATGTATGTATTGAGAGGAATGACATATCTTATGTGGATAATAAAAGCGTTATGTACTACGTCAATTTATAAACAGCTATATATATATGTACACATGTAGATATGTATAAGTGTATATCCCATGTACACTCGTGCACAACATCTTATATTTTTTGTGTGACAACACAATGCTTTTAAGCTTAATAATAATAGATTTGTACTTAAATATACGCTGATTTAGATTTGTAGAATAAAATAAAATATTATTGTAAGATTAAGCCTGTTGTGCCCGATTGTACAGTCGCTTGTCCGATCGGAAATGTCAATTTCTTTTTAAGTTACGTCTAGCGTACGTCCGTATGTGTATTATATGCTTCGAAACTACATATCACAGTGACAAATAATAAAATTAGAGAAATGTATAAAAACAAACACTATACTACATGTCTTTTTCACTTAGTCACAGTTTTTGCTCAATTTTCGGTTTTTTGTTTATTCTTCTAATTATTATTTTTTCATTTTTATATCCTTTTTCTACTCATTGGTTGACAAAACATTCGGTTAGGCACTTAACATCTCACAGTTTGGCCATTAAAGATATTTAAAAAAAACCATCATCTTCCTTTGTATCTTTTCAATATTTTAGTACTGAACATATTTCATACAGTACCCGGTCGTTTAAATGACACGTTGAGTTTTAGAAAGAGGCTGTCATACAGTAAATAAGAGTGTCGGAGAAGATGCTTTACTGAGCCAAACTTTCTTGTTTACTCGAGGTGGCCTATAAGTCCAGGTGTTATACCTTCTCTAACTCCCCTAAAGTAAAAAAAAACTTTCCAAGTCTTTTGCGGTCAGAACTAGAACTTCAAAACATTCATTACTCACTAAAAACTATTTGCTTCTAGCTAACGGCGATGAGGTGGCGCACATACACACACATATCAAGACGGATGGCACACACACACACAGGCACACCACTACGAGTGCGATGGGGGGACAATGGGGGATTGCCGTTGTAAAAAAATAATACGAAAAATTCACCCGCTTTCAGCTCAAAACCCATATTCGATAAAGTTACCACACAAATCGGGAAGCGGGCGAATTTCTCGTGACGGCAATTTTTTGAATAATTCCTTATTTTTACAATTTGTGATCTAGATCACTCTTATAAAGACATTAACAGTTAGTTTTCTTAATATAATTTTAGACACAGTAACATGTTTTTTTTTCATATTATTACACATTATTACATTTCCATTTTTTTTTCTTTGTTTTCTTTCTTTGTTTAGGAGCGATGCTACGTTGAATGCGTCTGCATTTCGTTTGTGAACTTAGCGGTTTAGGTATCGATAAGTAATATTCCCATTTAATTTGATTAATTAGCTTTTAGTTACTTATTATTTTACCAGTGCTGTTTTCATCCTCATAAAATGGACATAGATGTAATTGTGACGAGCTATGAAGACAGCACCGTTTCCCGTTTTAGTGAGGATTTTTTAGTAAAAAAAAAATGATATTAGTTTGTGAGTCATGTTAAAAAAGTACTTAGTTTTCTTTCTTGTTCCCTTTTCTTATGCGTGCGTAAACGGACAAGGAAATAACGTCCGCGCGCATTTGTAATTTATCTAAAAACTTGGTTGTTTTGTAAAACGTGACAGTTGTGAAATGTACAAGAAATAAAGAAACAGGTATATTATAGAAAACATTGTTTTATTTTTGGTTTTTATTAGACCACGCTTATGTGCTTGTTTCTTAAGTTTGCACCAGTTTTGTTCGTAGTGGCGATCTATTGACCATTTTTTAAATGTTTTAAGAACCAAAATTATCTATATGTAAGAAATAGTTTAGCACTCTTTAGGTTAGTAGTAAGTGTCATTGCAATGTCAATTATATTCGATTAGTGGGAAAAAATAAAAACAGTAAAGTTTTCTAAAAATTTTTCTTAAAAATATAGCGATGATTCGACTTAAAATTTGAGTAATAAGCCTTACACAAGGATTTAGAATAATAAGGTCAGATGATATTGGAGACACCATAATCGCGCTGTTTAAAAAAAAAACTTTTTGTTTTTGTGTCTAGGAATAGATGTTTGTATGGTGTGACCTTGTGGTAGCTTGTCTATATTACTGTTTATGAATAGAAAAACTTAGTCTCCTTTCCTTTAAATTACTTTGCAAACCTTCGTAGTAAACTACTAATGTCAAATTACATAAACAGTGTTATAGCCAGCATTCGACTAGTCCTAAATATAGCTGAAGTAAATAAATGTTATCAGGTAAATAGGTGCATATCTTTTTCTCTAGGAATATTTTCGAATGGAAAAAAACTAAATGTTCTAGTATTAGGACCTTGATGTCGTGATAGCTTACCTCTTTTGTGTTGAATGTACAGAGAAAATATATAAAAAGAAATGTTTTTTTTTTAACATTGTCAATGATAAATTATTCTTTTTGATGTTGTATTACTGACGAAATGACACTATTCTACTCAGATGAACGCAATAATCAAGTTACACACGTAGTAGACACGAAAATTGACCAAGAATAACTGAATTAAATTATTTAAAAGATAAAATTTCTCTCTGGTCAGTTTTATTGTCTATTCGCGTAATTTCGCTAAACGATGCTTAACAGAACACGAGAAACAGCACGGTGGCACATAGTGATTATATTGTATTTTATTTTCATTTTTAGCCTACATTTTATTGGAATTAGGTCTTGTAGTTACATGATAAACATTAAAATACATGTCAACACAACAAATTCTTTCATTTCAAACACTACCACTGCAGAAAACATGGCAACACAGCTTTTCAAACCAACTTAATATTTTTACATTCAATAAAAAATCACTATCGTATCAATCTACCAAGCCTTTCCTGAACTAACAATGTTGGGGTGGACTTTTTAATATGTCATAATAATTTAATTTATCTTTATTAAATATAATAAGAATATATTTATATTCGTTTGTAAAACTTGTGTTGACGACTGTACATCCCACTTACCTACATGCCTATCAAAACCAAAATGCTCTTTATTTTCTTAAAAAGCCATTTATTTACCACTTTACTATTAATCGAGCTATTTATTCTACGACCTCTTGTCAATTAAAATCTAAATTAAATCTTGAAAATATAAAGTGACGAAAAAAATCCTACAGATTTCTATTTTCTTCTTAAAATTGGGGAGTTTCTTTTTTGAACTGTCAATTCTATTTCTACTCATGACTTTTAATGCACAAGATTATAATTGAAATATAATATCAAATTGTCTAGGTACTAATATTTTCTATCAAAAACATGAAATTGCTCAATTTCACTAGAACTTCAGGTGAAAATGCTAAACTTTGACACAATTATATTGACGCATTCTACATTTTATACTTAGCTTACGCGACACGTAGGTTGTTGCAATCTAGTACTGCATCAGTTTTTAGTAATCTATGGAAACAGAAAACTACGAATGCATTGCTTATCTGCTTAGAAAACGGTTAAAACTAACCAATTATTCAAAATAAAAATTATCAACGATACTTAATCTTACAGTTAGAAAAAATTGCCCACAGCTTGTGTTATTTATTGATGAAATGACACGATTGCGTTGGAGAAATGCTTTCATAAAAAAAAAAAACGGAATACTTCAAAACTTTGCTACATACATACATATTAAGTATATTATAAAGAATACAAGTTTTGCTGTCGAATTTGGATACCTAAGTAGACCTACCTAATTAGCAAAATTATTGGTATGTATATTTGGGAGCCTTAATAAAAATCAAATACAATTTATTTAAACTGATGCAGTATCCCACATTGTAACATAACCGACAATGTCACAAATAAATGCATTTCAAACTTTTGCACAACACCAAAAACTAAAATTAAAAGAAATTAATGTATAAATAATTTAAAGTATGGCGAGAAAATATGTTGATATGTAAATAGTAATTATATTATTTTAAATCTCAAAAAAACATTAGGTTTTATTGTAAATTTTTAGAATATTACCAGAAGATTAATTATTATTATAGAGAGCTGCACTCGAGACGCAAGAAATTGTAAAATTGTATAGAAAAAAATAAATAATGTTTTTGATTAAAACGTTGTCTTATTACTATTAGCCAGACTAAGATAGCACAACGAGTTTGACACCTAATGAAAATAATAGCCCGAACTAACAAAGGACAGAAAGACGCGCGGCATTTTGAATATCCCGCGCTCACAAATGCTCCCGAGGATCGCCGACCGCGTGCAGAAACTATAGGTAGCAGCACAGAAACGTCACTGTCAAGCGTGTTTCAAATATAAAATTCGAAATAGCTACGTTAGATGGCACAGTCTTCTTCGCGCACGTTCCTCTAAACTGAGCGTGCAGGAACCACAGGTGGCAGCACAGAAGTGTCAATATCAGGTATTCTGACCCTTAAAGCTTCGAATATGCGACACTAGACGGCATAGTCAACGCCGTCCACGGTCCCTATTGAGTAATCGAGTTTGTTGCGATGCGATGTCTACTAGACGCGGTGATTTGTTATTCTTCTTACTGGGATATCATAAGTATTATGACTACGAAGGACTACATAAGAATATTAGGTAGCTAATATATACTAAACATGTAACAGAATAAACGCAAAGCCTACCTGCGCATTACTATGAACAACTTCTATGGTGCCAACACTTCAATCGCAAAAAAGTCTTCTGCCCTGTAGGGACCGTGCACGGCGTTGACTATGTCATCTAGTGTCGCATATTCGAAGTTTTAAGGGTCAGAATACTTGACATTGACGCTTCTGTGCTGCCACCTGTGGTTCCTGCACGCTCAGTTTAGGGGAACGTGCGCGAAGAAGACTGTGCCATCTAGCGTAGCTATTTCGAATTGTTTACTTGAAACATGCTTGACAGTGACATTTCTGTGCTGCCACCTATAGTTTCTGCACGCTCCCTATACGTTTGTTTGTGTGAGCATAACTCGACAAAATGTAATTAACTACAGATTTTTTATGACAATTTCATGGTAAAAGCCATAGGTAGATATCTAGTATTTCAATATTTGTAAATGTGTGAGTATCATGTACCTACTTATTTAGAAAATTTATAATTCTACCTCTGCATACCCTAGGTGCATGGACCTCACATATAAAAAAAAAAATTGTATACTTACCAAATATTGTAAAAGATTAATTGAAAAGAGTAACTATGGAGTTTCTTGTCCATTCTTCTCCATAAGAATCTACCTTTCCGAATGGACAGTAGAGTCACTTCAGAACTTTTAAATATTTGAAATGTGAATGACGTTCAAAAGTGCCGTTTAATGGCCTAATTGGAATAAACGTTTTGACTTTGACTTTGACTTTGAGTAAAAGTTATTCATAATGAAGAGTATAATCAGAGGCGGCTTTAGCTTTTGTAGCGCCCGAGTGCAATCAATACCCTGGCGCCCTCTAGTAGGCGCGCGGTCAAAACGGAATACTTTTTTTAAGAATGGGAAATTATCAAATGACTCCTTGCCCACTGTTGATGGAGCTGAAGGGAGGCTCTTTCAAACCAATTTTGCAACCCTGGCAGGTCTGCCCTAGCGGGCCCTGTCTATTATGCTGCCATCTCTTTGAGGCGCACGTGGAACGCAAAGTTCCGTCGACCCGGGCCTGGCTGGTGACCGGTTATACCGAAACGTCAACACCGGGACCCTATCAAGGGCCATGGACCGCATGACACCCCGAGTAGAGCCTCCAGTAGGAGGCGTTTGATCCCCCTAGATTGGGCAGGAGCCTCTTGAAGGTAGCCCCGGCCTACCTCAGTTTGGCGCACAGCACCCAGTCGTAGGCAATGTCCCAGAAGAGCGGCTCCAGAACCGAGCCCTGAGGAACACCGTACGATATCTCTCCCCAGTGACCAGGGTAGACGACGGCCCTGTCCGTCACATAAGCGTCAACCACGAGACGGAGGTAGGTCGGCATCTAGTGATACTGGCGTGCCTCCCTGATGCAACTCTACAGCAGGGTATTAAAAGCATTGGTGATGTCAGGTGACACTGCTAAGACGACCCTGCCTCGGGACACCGCATCTTGGCGCGCATGATGGAGTCCATAGTCAAGCGCCTCTTGCGGAAACCGAACTGATACTCTGCTAGATCCGGCCCTACCCCCACTAGGTGCACGACAGGGTGGTTTGTAATTATTTTCTCAAAGAGTGTCGAGTAGCACGAGTCCGTTCAAAATTATTGAACATTATGTTCAAGAACCCGTATATGAGAAACCTGACGTGGTTGACAGAACACGGGATCAAGAACAAAGTGTATGAGTCGGTGCTGGTTGCGTGCGACGATGTTCTTTGAAACTTTTCGCGAGATGCGCTCGGCGCCCTCTACACTCCTGCACTATAGTTAAAGCCGCCCCCGAGTACACTAATAACATAAAAACCATAGATATAATAAATATGATAAAAACCAAAGAATTATTTCGGCAGCCCTATTATTCACTGGATATAATAAAATTATCAAACTATGAAAAATCCTCTTTTTAACCGTTTCCGAATAGAAAAAAAAACTTGTAAAATAACATTGAATAAAAAGTGAGAGGATTCCTAAATGACAAAACATGCCAACTTTCTGTAATCGCTGTGTGACGGAAAAAGAGATTAAGGCCTGATTTTATTTAATACTTTAATAGACGGATAAGTTTGAAAGAAGGATAAGGATTGAAAAATCAGCACTAGGTAGGTGGTGGAGGTATCTAGGTGGGTGTCAAAAGATCCAAACCCTGCGTGAATCACATAAAAAAACACCATGCTTCGTCACCGCCTAAAAGTGACCACAGCCGGTGCAACCGTGCAAGGCGTCTGAAACATGAAACATCATATGTTTCTTTGGTTTGTATTAATAATATTAAGCAAGTAGTAAACTTCGTTGTTAGACTTGGCAGCCTGAAACTGCTGCACCAAAGTTATTTGCATCAGCTGCTAATAAAGCGCCAATGTGGACAAAAATGGAACTAATATCGGTCGCCATCTCGTGTGTTGCCATTTGTAATTTTAAAATTCATAAATGTCAGTATCAAACAGCATTCCTGCCTATTTCTAATTTTATTTTAAAAAAAATCTATCGTACTCGTATTTTGCTAATAATTAACAGTACCAATCATATAATTCTATACATACCTAACTTCAAATTACCTACCGGATTTGGGGGCACGGAGCACAGAGACAGTTTGACAGATTGATTTGGTTTGGCGGCGTGGGCCGTTTCCTGACTTTTTGATAATAAACATTAATTATTGTAACACAACAACATTTATATTTTTTTATTTTTTTAGTTATAAGTGCTTCGGTAATTACATAGGTACTTTAACAGTGGCAATAACAGTTTTCATAAAAAACACAACCTGCGTTACAAATTTGCAAAAAACGTAAGAAAATTCGAAATTCGCGGGCTACCGTGAATACAAATAATTGATTGTTGGCCCTTTTCTTTCATTATATATACTGTACTCTTTGCCCTTTTCTAACGTATCGAGTCCATGTCTGAGTCTATCTATTGACACGGACGGATGGGTAGATGACTAAAAAAATCTAAATAGTTTGTCAATGATATAGATAGATTATCAAAAAATATTGGACACGTATTTTTTTTTTTCTTTTTTTGCGTAAACAAAAAATGGGGTCGATCATATGGGGAAGCTTGCCCTTGAACTGCCAACGACGAAGCGCACGCGTGGAAGACCACCCTCCACTTTGCTGATGACCAGTCCAAAGAGACCCTAAAGAAGCTCATCTCAACACCGACAGGGCACAAAACCGTGCACAATGGAAAACAAAGACAAGGAAGGCCGACCCCAAATAAATGGGATAAGGTCTAGCCAGAAGAAAAGGGGAGGCACACTAAAAGGTAGAAGCAGGTGGGGCTTTAAGCGACTGTACCTTGTTTACGTTTTATATAAAGTATGTTGCGATTTTCTGTGTTTATTTTGTTTTCACTGTTATGTTTACGTGAACTTCGATCTGAGCTTCAACGAAGAAATGCGTTGACTGCTGGGAAAAAAGGTAAAAAGGCAAAGGCTTAAAATACATTCCTACCTCTCAATTTGATTGAGAGGTAGGCATGTATTTGAGGTTTTCTTTCATTTTTCTTCTTTTTTATTTATATGTTTTTTTATCTCTAAGTTGGTAGAATACGATCGAAATCAAATTCTGGAGTCCATTTTGAACTTGAAGACGACAGTTCACATGTATGTCCGTAAAGCCATCAGGGCCACAAGTAGGTCTGGAGAGGAAAATGTTAAAAGAGAGGGGAAATTAATTGGGAGAGGGATCTTAAATTTAGGGAGACGACTATATAAATCAAGAGGGAGACTTGAGGGAGAGATGTTTGAGCATTCAAAAAAAAATGTTAACTTAAGTACCCTCTTCCAGTCCACACTCACAGAGGGAGGAGTCGCGTATGCGGATTTTTTGAAGACAAACAGGGGTGCAGCAAAAACCTAAACGGATTCTGCAGATGCAACGGTTTTGGAGACCTTCCTGAAACCAAAGAACCAAGTTTCGGATTTATAGTAGGTTGGACAGCATAGAAAAACCTGCCTCTCTTCTTGCTAGACTCGTTCCACTGCTCCTGCCAGGAACACCGGAGATTCAGTTTTGGGAGGGACAGCAGGTCATAACTTTGATGTGTATTTTGTGATAGGACAGCCGTAGCAGATGTGCACGCATCTTTAGCCAGGGCATCTACACATTCGTTACCCTTAATACCACAATGGCTAGGTATCCAAACTAGCTGAACATCCTTTCGACAGTTGGCACAGCCCGAGGACAACAAAGATTTTTTAATTTTAAAATATGGGGAGAGTGTAACTTGCTTTTAAATTGGATTTTGAGCTAACGTCTGCAAACAACTAAGAGAATCTGTGAAAATAACAGCCTTCTCAATGTTAGAGTGTGACTCTATAAAACGACAAGCTTCTAGTATAGCCACACACTCACCAGTAAATACGGAAGACTCCTAGAGCTTTGATAATAAACCGCGGCTCCAGTGTTAGTAGCATCATTTAATTTTGAAGCATCTGTGAAAAATAGTTGGTAACCTTTCCATCGCTCGCCAACCACCGCATTGACCTTGAAAACTTGTGCCTCGTCACTTGTAAGTACATTTTTTACAAACAAGTGACGTCACCAGCCCCCACTCGTCATCTTTGACGTGTTTTATCTACGTCAATTTTTATTGATTTGATAAAGCAAAAAAAAACGTATCCAATATTTTTCGATAGTCTAACTTACAAACTAAATAGAATAATATTTTTGTTGCTCAGGAATCATTCCTATTGCGGCGTCCATCAGTCAGTGTGGTTTTGGTTTCATGTCCTCTCTAATAAAATGCAGATGTGAAGGAGACACTTTGAAGACTTGAAGACTATTAGCGAGTAGGTAGTCCATGGTTTAATAGGGAGCACCGTATTGACTCTCACTGTCTGAAAGATCTCTCTTTATCTCCACCTCGTATAAGTATACAAGATGTTGATTTGCATCCTAGTCAAATTCAAGGAATAATTACGTCCTTGAATTTGACTAGGATGCAAATCAACATCTAACTAATCTAAGCTAATGATTCTCGACCCAAATCAAAATGGGTAGGTATTATTTTTTATTTTTTTTCTTATTTACGGAAATCCGTAAGTGTGAACCAACCGTATTTAAACGCGGCCCGTCTGTTACTAGCCCTACAACCGCGCTTTCACACACAAACAAACGCAAACAATACATACACAACCCATACGCAAACGATCATTCGATAAATTCGTAGGTAATCAATTCCACCTCAATCACGGTGCGGGTACTCTCCCGCGCAAGCTCCTAGCCCCCCCCCCCCCTCGGCCCCGGAACTAACAGTGTGTTTGATGTCGCCGAAGCGCACGTGCACTTTACGAATTCCGCTCTCGGTTCACCGTTGAGACGTAGGTACAAAGTGCAAGATGACGGACAATTATTCAAATGTCGAGTTTGTAGAGATGGTCCGCTTGTATGCCGTCAGTGGAGACGGCTTGCGTGGAGCCATCAGGATGTTCACGGAAATGTTTCCCGAACGGGAACCCCCATCACAGAGCGTCATGCTGGCTGCTACGAAGAGACTGCGGGATCATTGGCAGTTTGACGTTCCCCGGTATGCTCAAGCTCGCGCAGCGTAGGCCTGCCTGACATCCTGGAATACTTCCAGCGAGACCCACGGGCAAGCACGCGGGAAGCTGGTCAACACTTTGGAGTGCACCACACCACAGTGTTTCGCCTATTGAAAACCATAAGTTTTGGTGACCACTGGATCGGTCACGGAGGACCTGTGGCCTGGCCTCCGCGTTCTCCGGACCTGACGCCTCGAGACTTTTATTTGTGGAGACGTTAAAAGGTTAGTTTACACGGAGGAAGTGACAAGTGAAACAGAATTAAAGTGCAAAGATTCGACACTTTAAAACGAATGTGTTAGTGTTACGTAAGCTGAAGGAAAACCAGCTACGTCATGCTCGATTGTGCGAAGAGTGTGATAGTGGCCACTTTGAACAATAACTCCAGGTAACTAAGTAGGTAATTTATTTATTTGTACATTTTCTAAATACGTTGTTAGCTTTATCTATTTTATTAGTGTAAATAAGTTGATTTCAATTTTTTTACTACGTCAAAAATACCTAAGAGTCGAAAGTATCACCACGTACTTACACTTAAATAACACGTCTTCCCATTCCAGTCAAACGTAGAAAAAAAAATTATACTAGATCGGTACACCAACTAAGATAGGTACTATTCCTCGGTCTGAAGCCCGTTAAGTAGGAAAGAAAATTTCAAATCAACCAATTTATTCCACAAATAAAACAAAACATTACGAAAACTTTAGGTTGAAGGATAAAGCAAAACTAACATTTTATATTCATCTGATTGCAGGTCAGTGAACTTTCCTTTGGCGAACTAGTATTACTGTCTTTAGAAGGATTTCCGTATTCCAATGTTGCTCAAAAATGAGTTAACTATCAAGCGCAATTTATGACAATAATGTAGGTAATTTTCGAAATAAAATTTGTTAAAATTATGTACCGGTCATTGCACTGTCACGCGCGCGCTAACATTTCGTAGGTAAGACGTCGACACTCACGCACTCAGCTGCATTGTCGCTGTTTGCGTAGTCGGGTGATTCTGTTTTCTTTGTATTAAATTAAGGGTTTAATTCTGAAATACTGTTAAATTTCAACAACTGCAAAAAAAAAGCAGCACTTATTAGTTATTGCCCGCTACTGTACTTTCAATTGATTATTTATGTAACTACCTCTTGAAATTTGACGAGGATGCAAAACAACACTTTGTTTAAATAAGAAATTTTATGATAATGCCGGTTTAGTCTAATTGATAGGTGTTCGACAAAATGGGATTGAGGTATGTCGATGCAATTCTTGCCCTTTATTGCCTCACCATACATTTCATCTTAGGTGCTTTGGCATGGATGGCTTCTATGTAGCGAAGGAAACTCTTTCGACTAAGTCTACCTGGAAGTCCCAGGCTGCTTTTGCTTTTGCTTTTTGAGTGTAGCCGGATTTAAGCCACCCCATATTATTCGTTCGAGATATCTCGTTCAGGGCGGTAGCAAAATCAACTCGAGTAAAGTTCATGATATTTTGTTTGCACAATGTTCGAATTAAAAATGTCATAGAGAACAAACTTACCGGAAACATTCGCCAAGCGCCACCTGACGGCAAGAAAGGGAACCAAAATTATTAAAAACGTAATGGTGGCTGCTTGCTTGCGATCCATTGCTGACAACATTATTTATAAAACCGTGTGAAAACCTTCAAAAACTAATAAAATACCCGAAGATTATTGGGAAAATTGGCCAGGTATGTGGATTTCAATGGATTTGGTCGTGTTTTTTCGCCATAAAAATGAATCTTTGTCATGTGAAATAGCAAAATGGCTGCCATTTCAAGCGAAATACCATATGAGACGATTTTTCAGTGATAAAACTTGAATGTTTTTCGTGTATGGTGGTAGTAAATTTGAATTTATCGGCAACTGATAACGATGTAAACATTGATATATCTGTGTGATATCAGACGAATTTGCATTTTTAGGTCATTGGAATTACATAAGATGAATTAAGCAATAGGTGTTCCATTTATCGAAATAAGATACCTATTGTTTATACATATTTGAATTTAGTTAAAGTAGAAAAATAAACTTATTTGAGATTTGTAAAACTTTGATAACATCTGTCAAACAATAAATGTTGATGTTATTAAGTACCTATAATAATAAATACCTAGTTAAAAGTTGTTCGCCTGACAGACAGAAAACGATCTAAATTTATGTTATTTCAGGAACTTGAAAACGTAATCTTATTTTGTAAGTACTTAACTAATTAGAAACACTTAGAAAATCTCGCCGCAGGGCATTGCACACACATGTTGTGTTGTGTTTCCTGACTCTCGCTGAAATAGTGGCCAAATACCTATGTTTTGTATTTGACCACTATCTTACAAGATGGTAATTAATGATGTGGTCAATGTTTGCAACCTATTTACTCTGGACATAAGACCACCAGGTTATAACTATTAGAAAAAATAGATTTTGCAGGGCATTGCATGCATATTCACACCAATTACCACCCCTATGTATATGTATTCATTATATTTATACTCATTAAATTCCCATTTATATTCATGGAGTCTTCCATGTTAAGCAGATCTGATGTAGTTGGTGGCGTTAATTTTAGTTCAATCGCAGATTTGGTGCCACCAACTGCATCAGACTGCTTGAAAGTTACGAACTTTACTCCACAACATTATTTGTCTTCGTCCTCAACATTGACTTTAGCACAGGATAGCTGTACCTCAAGCTATTATGAAGATGATCGTACTTCATATGTTGATTTTCTGTGTATTGATGTCATTCAAATTTGTAACTGTTTCAGCCATGAACCTGTGTTGTTTTATCTGCAATAACAAAGCTGGCCTCTCACTCCGAAATGCTTCAAGCTTGTTTGGGGAACATGTAAGTGTATCATACCATCTTAAACCAGCTTAAGTATTAACAAATATACTATCAAACCTGCTGATTAAGATCTTTATACCCTGCATTATGGGAATGCAGCTTCAAAACCCGTCATAAAATATACAGTACAGTATGACAGTTCAAATAAAATAAATAGTTGAAAAAAGAGCATAAGCTAAAGCATGATCAGCCTATAATAATCCCAGTGCTAGTATTTTGTGTACAGGTGGGACAAATAAGTCATTCAATCCACCCCAGCCCCTAATGGATGTCCAGGAATGCCTTTGTGTTACTATCTCACAGAGAGTACCTGGGTTGCCACATAGTTTGCCCTGTGTCTAGAAAGCACTGGGCATTCTATAAAATAAAGGTGTTTACTAAAGGACCTGTGACTTGTAACGGCTGTGACTGTACGCTACTGTGGTTTAGTCAGTTGTAGATTCAGGACCTCAAGCTTGCAACTACTATACCAATGAAGCAGTGAATTTTTCCAATTGTTGATTTAAATTTTGACTTTTATACATTTCAGTGCTGATTTAATAAAATTTTGTTATTCAATATTTTCAGAATACATTACAATCCGGCAGGAAAGTATCGGATGTTGTGAGTGAGATTGTTTGCAAGCCGGTGGCCGAGAATAAAGTGCATACAAATATATTGTGTAAGAAGTGCTTTAAGACTTGCTCGGAGTATGACAGCATTCAAGTCAGGTATGTCAGCTACATAATATTATAAATTACTATTTTCTCCTGGGGGCTTTGTCTGCATAAACTCAGGAGAACATATTCCTGGGATAATAAACATCCTGATCCAAGTCATGTCTAACCATCTGCCAAGTTTTATCTGTATCCATTCAGTTGTTATTTACTGAAAGGGTACACACACACTGAGAGAGACAGAGTTACTTTTGCATCTATCTACGTTGAAATGGATGCGGAAGTAGCACTTGTTGCGATTTCAAGCCTAAACTGCTGAAGCAGTTTTGATGCATTTTGGTATAGAGATAGATTGTCTCTTGGAAAAGGACATAGGATACTTTTTATCTTGGGAGCATATTCTTTTAGTATGATATCAACTTTCATACGGACGAGTCGCTTTCAGAAGCTAGTAAATAACAAAGTGACAAAGATAGGGTTCATTTTATTTATTTACTTGGGTCTCGTTCATTATAATCATCATCATCTGCCTAGCCTTTTCCCAAATATATTGGGGTCGGCTTCCAGTCAAACCGGATTTAGCTGAATACCAGTATTTTACGCGGAGCGGCTGCCTACCAGACCTCCACAACCCAGTAACTGGGTAACACGGTACTTCATGGCAAGACTGGAGTCAGATTAACTGGCTTCTGACTATTCGTAACAACTGCCAAAGATCTACAAATGACAGCCGGGACCAACGGCTTAACGTGCTTTCCGAGGCACGGAGGAAACTCGCTATGTTAAGATGGTCACCCATCCACAGACCAACCTCGGCAAGCGTTGCTTAACCTTGAAGATCGATCCGTGCGGCTGTTATTATCTAGCCACGAGCCCCCTCTCGTTCATCATAATGTACTGTTCTTAATATGTTTGTTTTAGCTGTTACATTTATATGTATTTGTAAAATAACTTTTTTTTTATCAATTTTCAGATTACAAACAATAAAGACAGATTTACTAGAACAATTCAAACAATCGTTACCTAGTCATGACCTAGACTATGATAACTATGAGAAGAATGTGAGTTCGCCGCCGAAGCCTAAACCACTCCTGGGAAAGAAGCTGGTGTTGCCAGCGTCAAAATTACAACCTATACCACCGGATTTGTTGCTGAAAGTGGGGAAATTAGCTTCGTTTTCTAAACCTAATATAATTATACCACAAATTAAGGTGGGTAGTTGATGCTTTGAAAAGCCAAGGAGCTTGCGGCTAAATGGATGGGTCCATCTTAGCATGTGCCTCTGAAAGCACGTTAGGCCGTCAGTCCTGGCTGTGATTTGAGATCTTTGACTGTCCTTACGGATAATCAGAAGCCAGAAAATCTGACATTTAGTTTCAGTTTAGCCAAGGGGTATCGTATTACCCAGTAAATAGATTGTGGAGTTAAGATTTTCCCCAACAAATAAAAAATAAAATAAGATAGGTAGTCGCTCCATGTAAATACTAATTATGAAAGAAAGTAAAACAGTTTATTCCGCCTAAACAGACGCACGTTAACATGACATTATTTTTAAAATACACATATAAAAATAGCTATAAAACAAAATGAGAATAAAAAAAATGTATATCTCTATCCCGTAAGACTAGATAAAAAAAATAACAGGAGACGTCCCTGTGTTTCGTACAAAAATTATTTATTTATAAGTGCATTCTCCGTTTCCGGCTGTCAAACTGTAAACAACGACGTAACTTAGCTCCGTGTAAATAGTGAAAATAAATTGTAAAAACCGTGAATTTCACCGTGGAGTGCATCTCAGTGTAAACTAAACATTTGAACATTGTTGCCTTTAAGTTTTCACCGTCATACCAACAAGATTACATTAAATCGTAGTGCAAAAAGTGGTGACAAGCATTGAGGTTATAATTTCAAGAAACGTCAAACGACCGACCGACCATAGACACTCGATCAGATCGCTCGTAATTTTCGTAAATCGACAAGTGCAAGGCTGATCCACACATTCGTAAGCTGCGTTCAGAAGTATCAAATATCAATACACAAGAGCTGTCAATTGAGTGGAGTGTTGCCATTATCGAAAAAAAAAAAACACCCAATTTGAGGAAAATAAATAATAATTGCAACTAGTGGCTAAAATGGATGAGGAGGTTCCATTAAGCGAACAGATGCAATTGCTGTGGAAAAAAATGCAGAAAGAACTCCAAAGTCAAACCAAAACTATAGCCGAAACTGTTCATAAAACAATAACAACAACATTAGATGAAAAGCTGAAACCAATTAGGGAGGAGAACGAGGCGCTGAAAAGCGAGGTCCAGGAGTTGCGAACCAAGATTCAAAACCTAGAATTGGACTGTAGAAAAAACAATATTATCATTTACGGCGTACAAGAGAATGAAAACAACAACTTAGACTTATTAAACAAAGTTGTGGAGACTTTAAATGAAGCGAATAAGAAGATAAAATCCAATGAATGGGACAGGTGGGAGATTAGCAAAGCGCGTAGAATCGGGAAAATAACTGAAAATAAAACAAGACCGATCAAAGTTTCATTCACTCTATTATGGAGGAAAGAAGAACTGATGAGAAACAAAAGAGCTTTTCCTGATAACATAAGTATATCTGAAGACCTTCCAAAAGACGTTTTTGAAGCAAATAAGTCTCTGTTTCCGAAACTCAAAGAAGCAAGAGAAGCGGGCAAATACGCAATAATTAGAAATGGTACTCTTATAATAAAAGAAAAGACAGATTCAGGAAAGAACGAAAAAAGGAAGAGAGCTCCCTCCACGCCGCCTTCCACACCACCAAATAAATATTTTAGCAGTGCACTACTGGAGAATGCTCAGACGCTGCGCCCCAGCTCCCCAATACAGCCCAACAAAATATATAAAGTTGACGCTTTTGAAGCCATGAGGAATAAGAAAAGACCACAAAAAGAAGCACAATCAAAAAACTAACAGAACACAACAAGCAAACCTCTATTACATTAAAACCAACAGGAAGTTCCTTGGCATCCAGGAACAACAAATATATGGCAAGGCACAACCGGAAAACAAAACCTAAACAAATTACAACACAAACAGCTACAACAAAGGAAAAACATTCTCCAAGCCGGCCGGTCACCGAGGAGAATTATGACCAATACCCTCTAACAGGAAAAAAGAACAGACAAAAGTCCCAAAATACTGTAAACAAAACCAATGACATATCAATCGCAACATTCAATGTACTGACCTTGAGAAGGGATGAAAGCCTAGACGAACTTTTATTAGCCCTAGAAAATATTAAATGGAATATAATCGGCCTGGCTGAAGTGCGTCGTCTCGGAGAAAACATAGAAGACTATGGACAGTTCGTTTTTTACTATAAGGGAGAAACAGCTGGACACTATGGCGTTGGCTTCTTGGTATCAAAGGAACTTAAAAACAACATCGACGAGTTTATAGGTATCTCTGACCGCATAGCCGTAATGAACTTATCAATTCCACCAGTCAACGAAAAATGGTCAATCATACAAATATACTCACCGACCGAAAACTCCAGCAAGAGTGAAATAGACTCCTTTTACAATAAATTAAATACAACGTTAATAAACCTACCCAATAGAAACATTATTGTGATGGGGGATTTCAATGCACAGATAGGCAGCAGGAGAAATGGAGAAGAATTAATTCTGGGCCAACACAGTTACGGTGTAAGAACGAGGAACGGAGAAAAACTCATCGATCTCGCCCATGAACATCATCTAACCATCCTTAACACCAAGTTCAAAAAACGTAAAAGCAAAAGGTGGACTTGGACATCACCAGGGGATAGATATAGGAACGAGATAGATTACATCCTCTCTAACAGAAGCGAACGATTTTCGAACTGCGGGGTAATACAAAACCTAAATTTCAACAGCAACCACAGGATGCTCAGAGCGACACTCCAGAAAAAGAATTCCAGACATTCTAGACCTTTCAAAGTTAAACCGAATCTAACTAAACTGGTAACGTCAAATGAGGAACTGAAAGGAAAACTACATAACTTCAGAGAAACCACAAAAGAGTTAACTACACAACAAAAATTCAATAAACTAGAAGAGCTACTTCAGTCAGAGAAACTGAATGAATCGACCAAGAAACAAACGAGCGAAAGGTTTTCCGAAAAAACAATTAAACTACTACAAGACAGAAAGGACTTAATTAGTTGTCACGCCACTTCAGAAACTATAAGAAAAGAAATTGCCAAGCTCAGCAAGGAGATTAAATTAAATATGAGGAAGGACCGCCAAACGTTAAGAATGAAAACCTTCGAAAAACACATCGCTAGAACAGGTGGAGTTAAAAAAGCGATCAAAGAACTTACAGACAAAAAGGACTGGATACCGACTTTGAAAAATAAGGCAGGAATGATCAAAACAGAAAGGCCAGACATCATGTCTGTAGCTACAAAATTCTACAAGGAGCTGTACTCGAAACAGTATACAGAACAACCTACTGTAATGTTCAATACAGAAGCGGTACCTGAAATACTCCAAAGCGAAGTAAAGAGAGCTCTATCATCACAAAATAAAGATAAGGCTCCAGGGTCAGACAATATCACTAATGAATTTCTTATTCAAGCCAAAGATACCATGATACCAATCCTCACTTACCTCTTTAATAATGTAATAGACACCGAGTACATACCAGAACAATGGACCACCTCGACAATAATTCTATTGCATAAAAAGGGAGATAAAAATGATATAGGGAACTATAGACCGATAAGTCTCATGTCCAACATTTACAAGATCTTTGCAAAAATTATATTAAACCGCATAACTCGAGTCCTGGACGAGAACCAGCCAAGGGAACAAGCAGGGTTTAGAAGTGGATTCTCAACAATTGACCACATACATGTTGTTAGACAGGTTTTTGAGAAATACACAGAATATCAGCTTACATTCTACTGCTGCTTTGTAGACTACTGCAAGGCATTTGACTCCCTGGATCATGGAAAAATTTGGGAAGCTCTAAACAACCAGGGAGTAGATAAAAAATACACAAGATTAATCCAAAATGTTTACAAAAACAGCACTGCTCGGGTGAAATTAGAGAAGGAGGGTGATGTGATTCAGATCCAAAGAGGGGTTCGGCAGGGTGACCCGCTTTCACCAAAACTCTTTTCGGCAGTCCTAGAGGACATCTTCAGAGAAATGGCGTGGGAGAAATTGGGCTTAAATATCAATGGCGAAAACCTAACCCATCTTCGATTCGCAGACGACCTAATCATATTCGCGACAAATCCAGAAGATCTACAAACTATGCTCAATGATCTCGATAAGGCAAGCCGAAAGGTAGGACTATCAATGAGTACACAAAAGACGAAAATCATGTCCAACGGAGAGCAGGTACCCATTGTGGTCAACAGCAACCCTATTGAGTATGTGACTGAGTATATCTATCTTGGCCAACTGATATCCACCGACGAACTCATGACAAAAGAAATTGCAACTCGAATAGGCAAAGCTTGGAAACGATACTGGTCCCTTAAAGACATTATGAAAAATAAAGAAATGGCTATGCCTATAAAAACCAGATTATTTAATACTTGCATACTGCCTGTCCTTACATACGGCTGCCAAACATGGGCGCTGACACAAACCAACTTGAAAAAACTGGAAGTCTGCCAAGTCGCCATGGAAAGGAGTATGCTAAACAAACGGAAAAGTGACAGAATCCGAAACAGAACAATTAGACAGAAAACGAAAATTGAAGATATAACAGTAAAAGTAAAAAAACTAAAATGGAGATGGGCAGGTCATACGATTAGAGGAAAGGACAAATGGAGTAGAGCAATATCAGAGTGGTACCCAAGGGATGGCAATCGCAAAAGAGGGAGACCATTTAGAAGATGGGCAGATGAAATTAAGAAGGCGGTAGGCAATACAAATACATGGACAAGGACAGCGAAAGACCGGAAAAGTTGGAAAGAGTTAGAGGAGGCCTTTGCCAAAAGGCAAACAGACGGGGAAACTGATGAAGAATAGAATAAATAGATTAAGAGTTAAAATTAAACGAAAAAACAAGAATTAAGTTTGTATTATGTTAAGAATTGTCTGAATAAAGGCTGTTTTATTTTTATTTTATTTATTTATTAAGTGCATTCTACTTCAATGGTCCAGTCAGCCAGTACTAATGAATTTATACGATTCTTTCAGCCGACCACAGCATCAACACTAAACCTAAAAGTAACCGTTGGATCATCAGTCCTCACACAAACAATAAAAACTACAACTAGCAAACCAGTAGAAAAACCCACATTAGACTCAAATTCCATCCTCAATTCAATCACAAATGCCTTGAAAGTTGAGCTAGATGATATGGAGGCAACGCAAGAGAATATGGACTCTATGAACCAAAAGAATTCGATTTTGAGTTTCAATGTGAACTCTTTGCCCAAAGATTTCCTTTCTGGGGCTATTTTGACGAAAATTAGTGCAAAGGAGGATGATGGTGATGAAAAGGGGGATGAAGCGAATGATGATCATCCTATGGAGATTGATGAAGGTATGTATACTTACATTAGTATAATACAAAGCTTAAGAGTTTGTTTGAACGTGCTTTCACTGGCTAAGAGGTTGCTGGTGTTTTACAAATGACCCTGTATATGTGTTATCATTGTATTGTAAATGCTGATATTTTGTCAATAAATCATGTAAAAACATTTTTTAAATTAATGTGAATGCTCCAGGGTAGCCCGCGAAATTCAAATATTTTTATGTTTTTTGCAATTTGCCGGTCAGTGTGAAGCTGTATGTGGACCAAATGCGATCCGAAAGAATGATTATTTCTGAAAAATTCATTCTTTCGAACTACATGAACTTAGAGGGCTATATTGATGATTAAAATGGTTATAATTCTTTAGATAAATACGCGTTACGATCGCGGATCGCATTTGGTCCACATACAGCTTCACACTGACCGGCAAATTGCAAAAAACATAAAAATATTTGAATTTCGCGGGCTACCCTGGAGCATCCACCTTAACTTGTTTTAAACAGCAGGAGTTATATAGCATGTCAATTGTAAAGACTCTTTCTAAACATATTAATCATACTTTCGCATGCCCACTTCAATTGTTTGTTGGAGACGAATTCGAACTTATCACATGCATGTAAGGTTGAATTTGTTT
Organism: Lacanobia oleracea; assembly: GCA_950371165.1. Lineage (NCBI taxonomy): Eukaryota > Metazoa > Arthropoda > Insecta > Lepidoptera > Noctuidae > Lacanobia > Lacanobia oleracea. Next base: position 15,051,374 of record OX493412.1, read on the forward strand.
TGATATAAGTTGATCAGTGGGTATCGGTTGTAAAAATTATTGCTTTTTTTGTACAAAGGTTTGTGAAATAAACTTTAAGCATTGCGTTTAAGGTTGGATTTACATTAATGTACGTTTATTTCAACTAGCACAATTTGGTGACAGTTTAAGAGAACTTTTACTTGGGACTGTGTACCTAGTTCTTTATTAGTGATCAATGGTATTATGTTCTTTCAGATTGTCTATCTGTGGTTCCTGTAACAAGCACTTCAGGTGGAAACTTAGTACTAGAAGTTGAGGGATTACAGGTAAGCTAGAGATCATTCATTATTTTAATATAGCAAACTTTAATGTACTGTCCGCTTACTCTCATTTTTGTGAATCTCAACAAATATGAAAATTGATTTTGTGTATTGATTATGCTTTTAAATAGCTGAACCGATTTTGATGAATTTTGACACAGATATAGACAGGAACCTGAAATCAGCAAAAAAATAACTAGTTACAAATAATTTATTTGCCAAAAATTTTGGTGGATTTTGAGTCCTGGAAAAATGTACCTTATGACAAATATTTTTTTATTAGTTTTTGTTTGTGATGGGTTTGCGACTCTAGTCTAGGTCAGAGATGACAGAGACAAAGTCTGCGATGGAGCGAGCTTACCTAGAAGGAGCCGGTTCACTCTAGCTTTGAAGAAATTAGGGTTGTAAGCGTTTGGAAACACAGATGCAGGCAGAGTTCCAGTCCTCATGCAAACAAAAGCATGCTTTTCAAATAAAGAATGACTAGAATTTATAATAAAAAATTACATTCCTTCGCCAATGATACAACTATCTACTATAGTAGGATGTGTTTTGAGTTTTTTAAGTGACAATTTCACTGTCCATCGTAAAATGGATTGAAAAAAGCTTTGGATTTTGTCTTGTATAGCATTGGGTTGTTTATTCCAAAACTTAGAATAGAATAGAAAAACATTTATTCAGTACAGACATAAACTCACAGCGACAAAGTAAACAGAAGTAATAACTTGACGGTCTTCGATTCTGAACATATAAGAAAAAGCGTGCTCCATCTCCGACCACATCATTGCTTACCATTAGGTGAGATAGTGGTCAAACGTGTGCCTTTTTGAAGCGAAAATTTATTTAGCGGCGTTGTGCACTTTTTTGTGATGGGTAAAAAATGTTAAACTCGCGTCAGGACACGTGACCTGATTGAAAATTCGTAAGACGGAGGTACGTATAACCCGTTGTTTTTTTTTTTACTTTTCTGAATACGGCTTGACTGGAAGTCGACCCCAGATATAGTTGGGAAAAGGCTAGGCATATGATAATGATAATTTTCTTTTCATTTCCAGTCCAAATCCGAGCCGGCTCCGGAAGTGAGCGAGTACCTCAACTTACCGTCGCTAGATGGCGCTGACGGCGAACTGACTGACGCGCAGAAGTACATCCTCGGCAAACTTGAGATACTCAACGAAGCTGACGAGGATGATGATGATGATGAAGGACGTAAGTTATCAGCTGCTCATCATCAGCCTGCCTCTTTTTAGGGCTCCGTACTCAAGTTTCTTTCTATCGAGGAATCTACAAAAACTAATGTAGTTTCCGATTGCATCGTCACTCTTATTATGTACGATTTAGTAAGAGTGACGATGAGTGAATCCTTGAATGTCTTACAAGTTAATTTGACGACACGGTTGGCGCAGTGGTTGAACAATTGACCGCTGCGCGTCGCGGGTTCGATTCCCGCGCGGAACAAATATTTGTATGGCCTACAGATAGTTGTTCCGGGTCTGGCTGTTTGTGTATGTGTGATTATATGTCTGTAAACGCACCCACGATACAGGAGAAATTCCTAGTGTGGGACAACGTTTTTTTTTAAAAAAAAAAAATATATAAAATTTCTTATCGTGTAGGCAGTAGGGCCTAACGAGCCACACACCCTAGTGTCAGAGTTTCTAAACCGCCTCAAGGGCCTCAAGACATGGTATATTTATTTCCGCCAATTGGCGGCCGAGACCACCGGCTTATACGTGCCTTCCGAAGCACGGAATCATCTTTTTAACCGACTTCTTCAAACAGGAGGAGGTTCTTTGTTCGACTGTATGTATCTGCCAATTCTGGACCGATTTTAATTTTTTTTTTTTTTTTTTTAAAGCCTATACTCTTGAAGTAGAATGCATTTATACATTGTCACCAAGTCAGAATCTGATGATGGGATCCCATGAAAAAGGGAGTATGAGCAGTGTATGAGCTTATAAAATTTAAGGGTTTGCCCTCAAATTTTATAAGCTCATACACAGTTTTTCATAAACTTTCTAACGCAATTCATATGTTTGTGCCTGGTAATCATCATCTCATGTTGCTGAGCTGATGATGGAAGGTATAAGTCAGGATCCGATGATGGGATCCCGTGAAAAATGTTTGTTTAGCGATATATATTTGCCAATTGTTAACCGATGTGGATGATTCTTTTTTTGTTTGGAAGAGTATTTTCTCGAACTGGTCCCATTTAAATTTGGTGAAGATCTGATGAATAACTTCGGAGGTAGGTAACGGAACTCTTCAATAAATGATAGCAAATGGATCGGGATTTCTGTAATCGCATGTCTGTTGATTGTTTACACCAGTTCATAAAATAATATCACGCCGGTACGCTGTGCTTGTGGTTTCACTTCTTAGTGGTACCTGCGTACCACTAAAAAGGGAAAAATAAAAAAAAACTTGTTAACAAAAAAATAAGTCGGTGTTTAAAAACGAAATAACCAAAAACACCGACTTCTGAAATTAAAGTTATTTTTTACTTTGTAGTGTTTTGTTTTTGGAAGTCTGTTTTATTTTTAGGTTAAAAAGTTTTTTTTTATCAGACAAAATATAACTAAAGTTTATGGAATAACGATGCAGCACGGTATCAAACGGACGTCAAATACGTAATAATTCTTCGGTGCCTTAATAGGGATATGCATGAAAAACATATTTATCATCTATACAGTTTATCCTCTCGCGCGTTTCTCGTACACATGGGTGTACAGTTCGCGTTAGCGTGGCTTGCCCCTCGGAAGTTAGGTTTGAGTGAAGTCCGCGCAGGTGCAATCACGAAAAAAAGTGTTACGTTCCTAAAATATTTTTTTGTTTATACGTATTATACTATAAACAAGTAACAAATACTACCAGTATCAATAAAATATCAAAAAGTAACACAACAAACACATACACCACAAGAACACAAATCAAACTGTAAGAAATAACCAAAATAAATCATTAAAAACAATGACAACCTGTAACACTTTTCGCATCCACAGTCGTATTGCATCGAGCAAGCGGGACACGCTTATGCATCGAACTTATACGAGCGAGTGAGATGCCACTACACCCGCGCGTTTGTGCTAATCCACGCATGCGCGAGCTACCCGCGCATGCGCGGTTGTATGTTTGTTGTCAAATTGACGTCCTGCGCAGCCGATTGCGGCGTACGACGCGGAGACAAGCTTGCGTGACGGGAACTGTACGAGAAACGCGCGAGAGGTTATATAAAAATATAATACTAACAGTCACAATAGAATCAATATTACTCGAAAAACGAAGGAGATAGAATTATTTTAAACAAATATATCTGTCCCTATCGCGAAAACGCCGTTTTCTATGGCAGCTGTATAGGCGTCATAGACGATGACGTCAATGTTTACATCGGACTTCTCTTTCTAATTGTAATCTTTGAAACTTTATAACTTCATCGCTGACGGAGGTATATAAAAAATAATTTTATTTTTTACTAATAAGTATTTCATTTTGCAAATAAAAATATCGCGTGCATATTCCCTATTGTATCTGTATTTCTGTCTTACAGATACAATCGTGGTGGACAGTGAGAACGGCTCTATCCTCCGCATGGTGGCCGGACAGAAGTTCATCTACGAGGGCGGACAGATATCGCTGGTCATGCCGGACGATGACGAGCAGCAGGACAATGATGCTGATCAGCTCGAGAACGGGGATAGTCAAGGTTGGTGATCCTCATCTGCCTAGCCATTTCCGAACTATCTTGGGTTCGGTTCCACCGTGTTCCGCATGCAGAGCTTCTGCAGAGCCTACACGATGAGTCGTGTGGGCAAGTTAGATCTAGCATCCCCACACACCCAGTGACAGAGTTTCTAAACCCCCTCAAGGGCCTCTGACATGGTTGAATAGGGTATTTTACTAAAAAATCTAATTAGTCCGTCTGATAAATAAATAAAGAGGATACAGCAAGTTGAAGACACGCGTGACGTCATCTGGCTTGGTAAATTTAGTACATTTTTACCAAGCCAGATGACGTCACGCGTGTCTTCAACTCGCTGTATCCTCTTTATTTTTGTTTACGTGAAAAAAGAAAAAATACGTGTCGAATATTTTTTGAAAATCTATCAGACCGATTAATTAGTATTTTTAGTAAAATACCCCATTAACCTCCATTCGGCGGCCGAGACCACCGGCTTATACGTGCCTTCCGAAGCACGTAGTCATCTTTTTATCAGATGATTCAAGCCTGCAATGTCCTAGCCAAAACTGGAAAACAAGTTTACAAAGTAGATATGCTCTTCCCGTGGGAATAGAACCCACGACCGCCTGAGGGCTTAGTGTAAGTTTTTTAACGCACTCGAACGCGTTAACGTAAACGTTCGCTTATGTCAAATTGTATAGAAAACAAAAGGTTTTCCGTTACTGTCACCAGACAGCGCTTATACAGTTTCAATACAAATTGACGTTTACGCTAACGCGATCGAGAACGTTAAAAAACTCGCACTAAGGACACTGGTCACAACGCAAACGTCTAAATCACTCGGCCACAGGCACGGACGCATGCAGATGAACACCAGTATGCTACATGCGAGTGACTGACTGTCAAATCTTTAGGCTGCGTTCTAAATAAAAAATCGTCGTGCGAATACGTGATCGCTGCGTTCATTTCACCATAAAATGTTGTTCTTATCTTCTAGATTTTCACATGTGTGTCTAAATAAGCGAAAGACATCACTCTACATTAGTTATTAAGTCACAAGTTGCAAAAGCAATTCTGTATAATCATAATTCCAACTAATTTAAAATAATATATGTATATTTTTTATTTATTTAATCTTCATGTATGTACAATTGTGGTACATAGGCGGACAACACATTCTCTACCAGTCAACCTTTGGGTTAAAAAGAAACACACTGTGGTAGGTGTACAGCAAATAAATAACATTTAAAATATAATATTGTTAATATAAAGTATTATGTTATGTTATTTTTACGGCATAGCCTAGCGCGTCGACGCGCAGACAGTTTTTACTGAAGACATTTAATGCGATGATCGCGTATTCGCGCGATGATCGCTTTCCACAAGGACAATGCTCCATTTGCTAGCTGTAGTCATATCAACTACTATTAGTTCTTTAAAATATGATAGAATAAAATAAAATTGGTTTGTTTATATGATGTTATGTTATGTAATTTCAGATTCTAACGACGAGTCTCAGATAGAGTTACAAGTTTCGGGCGACGAAGAAACGGCGAACGCTATTATTGCAGCAGCCCAAGAACAAGGTAATATTTGATCATTAAGAACATTTAGCTAATGTATAATAATCAACCAAGTTACTCCGTTGCTGCATGGGATATAAAAGGATCATTGTCATATTTTTAGGGTTCCGTACCCTAAGGATAACCAACGGAGCCTTATTAGCAAGCTTCCGCTGTTCATCCGTTCGTCCATCCGCCCGTTTGTCTGTCTGTCTGTCTGTCTGTCAATGGGTTGGAACTCAAGAATCGTAATAGGCAGCCAGTTGAAATTTTCACAGAGTGTGTATTTATTTTGCTGCTATAAGAAAAAAATAAGAATAATTAGATAAAATTTAACATGAAGGGGGAAGCTGCCCGGTAGTCGCGGATTACAGGGCAAAGTACTTCGGAAACCCAGGTACCCTCTGCGAGATAGTTGGTAACACCAAGGCGTTGCTGGCCTTCCTTGGGGAGCTGGGGTGGATCGAATGACGCATTTGTCCCACCTGCACGCAAAATACGCGCTTAGTCGTGGAGTTGCGGAAACCAGCCCGATTTACATACAACATGAAGGGGGCTCCCATACAAAAAAGGTTGCTTTTTCGGTTTCATGGTACGGAACCCTTTGTGTGAGAGGCCGACTCGCACTTGGCTGGCTTTTTATTTTCATTTTTTTTAACACTGTCCCACAATTACATACTTCGGAACGGGAAGTCATCATCTTCCTGCCCTTATCCCATGTTACTTGGAATCGGCGCAACACGTTTTTTTCTTCCATTCTGTCCTATCAGCCGTCACGCTATCACTAACTCCCATATCTTTCATATCGCTCCTCACACAATCCATCCATCTTTTCTTCGACCTCCCATCCATCCACATTAATGTTCATAACTCTTCTAGATACATGCGTTTCATCCCTCCTCTTCACATGACCATACCAAGACAAGCGATTCCCTTTTAACTTTTAAACTACCTCTAATGAACTCATTCCTCACTTTATCCACTCTCGTTACTCCACACATCCATCTCAACATTCTCATCTCCGCAACATGCAATCTATTTTCATCCGTTTTTTTCACAGCCCAACATTCTGATCTATACAATACGACACGTCAAATTAGGAAGTAATCATAATAGGCTTGTCCACTGAAGAAATGTGATTAGTCTATCAAAAAATATTTGACTCGATTTTTTTCTTTTGTTACGTAAACCAAAATTGACGAAGATACGATGCTTTTAAAATTCTCAATAAGTCACGCCGTGACATAATTTTAGTCCGTTTTGACGTCCCGAGTTTAAATGCGTTTTATATTTGCAATTATTCATTGATTTACAAAAACAAAAAATTTCGGAAGGCGGTGTTTTTGGTTATTTAGTTTTTGCACAACGACTTTCGAAATTAAAGTAATTTTTTACTTTGTAGTGTTTTGTTTTTGGAAGTCGGTTATATTTTTTTGTAAAAAAAATTTTGAAACCACAAACACAGCGTGCCGGCGTGACGTTATGTTATGATCTGGTGTAAACAATCAACAGACATGCGATTTCAGAAATCCCGATCCATTTGCTATCATTTATTGAATAATTCCGGTGCCTACCTAAGTTTTTCATCAGATCTTCACCAAATTTAATTGGGACCAGTCCGAGAAAATACTCTTCCAAACAAAAAAATAATCATCCAAATCGGTTAACAATTGGCGAAAATATCGTAGAACAAAAATTTTTCATGGGATCCCATCATCAGATCCTGACTTATACCTTCCATCATCAGCTCAGCAACATGAGATGATGATTACCAGGCACAAATATCTGAATTGCGTTAGAAAGTTTATGAAAATGGGACATGGCTAATATGGGTAAACGATATACAAAAAATTATGACCACGCACTTCCCAAAAACAATGTTCAATATAACAATATGTTTCCAGGCGGTGCCTTTATAAAAGTGGAGTCAGGCGAGATGTTCCGCGTGAAGTCGGTGTCGAGCGCCGAGCCGCTGCAGATAGTCGCGCACGACGGCGACGTCTTCAAGTGCTTGCTGTGCGAGAAGAACGGTAAGCTATATGTTCCGCGTGAAGTCGGTGTCGAGCGCCGAGCCGCTGCAGATAGTCGCGCACGACGGCGACGTCTTCAAGTGCTTGCTGTGCGAGAAGAACGGTAAGCTATATGTCATCATCACCATCTTCATCATCATAATCATCACGGTATTTTTCGGGCTATGACACTCACAAATAACATTTTCACGAGACCGAATGGCAAGTATGCCCCATCGAACTAAAGAAAAATCACAGAAATCGGATCAGAAACCTCGTAGTAATCGGTGAAAACCCGCCGAATTGAGAACGTTCTCCTTTTTTGGAAGTCGCTTAAAAATAACTTGACAATGACATTTCTGTGCTGCCACCTATTTCTGCACCTTCCCTATAGTTTGTAAATACTGTTCCTTACATCTGACTTTTTATGTTATAGATGAAGCCCCACCAAGTGTAGAAGACGCAGACACAATGATGCGGCACTTGAAATCAGTCCACGACGCAAGAATATACCTGTGTCGCTTCTGCGGCGCTGTCATGAGAAGACGCACGGAATATGCAACGCATATAGGTATTTATATCACCAGCAATAAGGTCTATTTTACATTAGATCAGTTTGCGATGCAAGAATATACCTGTGTCGCTTCTGCGGCGCCGTCATGAGAAGACGCACGGAATATGCAACGCATATAGGTATTTATATCAACAGCAATAAGGTCTATTTTACATTAGATCAGTTTGCGATGCAAGAATATACCTGTGTCGCTTCTGCGGCGCTGTCATGAGAAGACGCACGGAATATGCAACGCATATAGGTATTTATATCAACAGCAATAAGGTCTATTTTACATTAGATCAGTTTGCGGTGCAAGAATATACCTGTGTCGCTTCTGCGACGCTGTCATGAGAAGACGCACGGAATATGCAACGCATATAGGTATTTATATCATCAGCAATAAAGTCTATTTTACATTAGATCAGTTAGCGATGCAAGAATATACCTGTGTCGCTTCTGCGGCGCTGTCATGAGAAGACGCACGGAATATGCAACGCATATAGGTATTTATATCATCAGCAATAAGGTCTATTTTACATTAGATCAGTTAGCGATGCAAGAATATACCTGTGTCGCTTCTGCGGCGCTGTCATGAGAAGACGCACGGAATATGCAACGCATATAGGTATTTATATCAACAGCAATAAGGTCTATTTTACATTAGATCAGTTTGCGGTGCAAGAATATACCTGTGTCGCTTCTGCGGCGCTGTCATGAGAAGACGCACGGAATATGCAACGCATATAGGTATTTATATCACCAGCAATACGGTCTATTTTACATTAGATCAGTTTGCGATGCAAGAATATACCTGTGTCGCTTCTGCGGCGCCGTCATGAGAAGACGCACGGAATATGCAACGCATATAGGTATTTATATCAACAGCAATAAGGTCTATTTTACATTAGATCAGTTCCCAACGCAAGAAAATACCTGTGTCGCTTCTGCGGCGCGGTAATGAGAGGCCGCATGGGATATGCAACGCATATAGGTATTTATTCCAGCAGAAATAAGGTCTATTTTACATTAGATCAGTGCGACACAGGTATACAACGTTGATACGACAGAGGGGCTTTCCTATAAACTGCCTATACTAGGTACCATTTTCAAGCTCTGTACCGAAAATAAATTAATTAGAAGCAGTAGTTTAGTCGCAAATGATTTTTAAAGGTTTTGCACGGTTTGAACACGATGTATCTTTTCTAACAGCTGATTATCGTCTAAGCATAGGTCATGCACCTTACAACGATGAATCTACGATGCGTTGTTGCCGCTCTGACGCATGTCGAAGGACACTCACTAAAAATTGGCAATGCAAACAAGGAAGCAATCAGTACACACACACTTGCACTTTCACTACGAAAGCGACAAACGTAGCGCATTTGAATGAAACAGAAATAGGTCAGTTTGTTGCATCCTTGTTTTTTTTGCGATCGGTAAGTGGGGCCTCTATTCAGTGCGCCAACGCTCTCTTTTCGGAACGTACGTTTTGTGGAATTCGCGCGCAAACAATTGTGATTTTATTTTGTTATTGTGAGAGGACACGTAACTTGGGATTATTATTATTTAGTATTAGTGTTTTTTTTTTTGTGATTGACTGTTTTTTATGGTGATAGGACATGTAACTTGGGATTATTATTATTTAGTATTAGTATCTCCGGACCTCACTCCCATGGATTTCTTTTTGTGGGGGTACATTAAGGGTGAAGTGTATGCCTCAGAGGTAAATACAATTGATGAGTTAAAAAATAGGATTATTTTAGCATTTCACAAATTAAAGTGCTTAGCGACGGACAGTGATCTAATTAGAAAAATAAATAACAATATTCTCCGTCGGTATAGTTTGTGCATCAATGTGAATGGAGGACACATCGAAAATTTAAAAATTTAGTGTGTTTGTTTTTTGTGCGCGTACTTCGAAACGTTACCTAACATAAAAGCCAGTGCGAGCGGAGGCCTAAGTCGCCGGCCGCCCCCCCGCCCCGGCCCCCGCCGAGCACACGAGATACCGCACACCGCGCTCCGGCGCGCGCGCGACTTTGCCGCTTTGTTACCTAGCGGCCTAGGTAACTAAGGTCAGTGTCATTTTTTTTACAAAGGGTGGTTGCGTTTCATTCGGATTTGCAAGCTATTTAGTTTGTTTGAAAAAAATATTTTCTCATTTTTGGCGCTTTTTGTTTTTGTACCGTATCGAATTAATACTGAACACGTATAGTATACGTAGTTTAATTTAATGCCCCTCTGTCGTATTAACTCTGTATACCTGTGTCGCTTCTGCGGCGCTGTTGTGAGGAGACGCACGGAATACATTATGCAACGCGTATAGGTATTTATATCAATAGCAATAGAAAGTTTTTATTTCAGACCGGAGTCCATAGGGTTAGACCAGTGGTCCGCGGACCACCGAAGTTCCCAGGGACCATCAGTGGTTCCCGGACCACAGAAGTCTCAATGGACCACCAGTGGTGAGGACCACTGGTGCTTCCAGGGACCGCCAGTGGTCCGCGGGCCAACGGTGCTTCCAGGGATCACTAGTGGTCCGTGAAACGCTGGTGCGGCCAGGGACCAAAAGTGCTCCGCGAACCCTCGGTGCTTCCAGGGACCACCGTTTAAGAACCACTGTAATGTGTCCCCCAGCGTCCCACGCCGCCGACAGCACGGGCGGGGCGCGCGCGGCGCACCGCTGCGCCGACTGCGGCAAGAGCTACAGCTCGCGCACGCTGTACTAAAGTAATGTGTCCCCCAGCGTCCCACGCCGCCGACAGCACGGGCGGGGCGCCGACTGCGGCAAGAGCTACAGCTCGCGCACGCTGTACTAAAGTAATGTGTCCCCCAGCGTCCCACGCCGCCGACAGCACGGGCGGGGCGCGCGCGGCGCACCGCTGCGCCGACTGCGGCAAGAGCTACAGCTCGCGCACGCTGTACTAAAGTAATGTGTCCCCCAGCGTCCCACGCCGCCGACAGCACGGGCGGGGCGCCGACTGCGGCAAGAGCTACAGCTCGCGCACGCTGTACTAAAGTAATGTGTCCCCCAGCGTCCCACGCCGCCGACAGCACGGGCGGGGCGCGCGCGGCGCACCGCTGCGCCGACTGCGGCAAGAGCTACAGCTCGCGCACGCTGTACTAAAGTAATGTGTCCCCCAGCGTCCCACGCCGCCGACAGCACGGGCGGGGCGCGCGCGGCGCACCGCTGCGCCGACTGCGGCAAGAGCTACAGCTCGCGCACGCTGTACTAAAGTAATGTGTCCCCCAGCGTCCCACGCCGCCGACAGCACGGGCGGGGCGCGCGCGGCGCACCGCTGCGCCGACTGCGGCAAGAGCTACAGCTCGCGCACGCTGTACTAAAGTAATGTGTCCCCCAGCGTCCCACGCCGCCGACAGCACGGGCGGGGCGCGCGCGGCGCACCGCTGCGCCGACTGCGGCAAGAGCTACAGCTCGCGCACGCTGTACTAAAGTAATGTGTCCCCCAGCGTCCCACGCCGCCGACAGCACGGGCGGGGCGCGCGCGGCGCACCGCTGCGCCGACTGCGGCAAGAGCTACAGCTCGCGCACGCTGTACTAAAGTAATGTGTCCCCCAGCGTCCCACGCCGCCGACAGCACGGGCGGGGCGCCGACTGCGGCAAGAGCTACAGCTCGCGCACGCTGTACTAAAGTAATGTGTCCCCCAGCGTCCCACGCCGCCGACAGCACGGGCGGGGCGCGCGCGGCGCACCGCTGCGCCGACTGCGGCAAGAGCTACAGCTCGCGCACGCTGTACTAAAGTAATGTGTCCCCCAGCGTCCCACGCCGCCGACAGCACGGGCGGGGCGCGCGCGGCGCACCGCTGCGCCGACTGCGGCAAGAGCTACAGCTCGCGCACGCTGTACTAAAGTAATGTGTCCCCCAGCGTCCCACGCCGCCGACAGCACGGGCGGGGCGCCGACTGCGGCAAGAGCTACAGCTCGCGCACGCTGTACTAAAGTAATGTGTCCCCCAGCGTCCCACGCCGCCGACAGCACGGGCGGGGCGCGCGCGGCGCACCGCTGCGCCGACTGCGGCAAGAGCTACAGCTCGCGCACGCTGTACTAAAGTAATGTGTCCCCCAGCGTCCCACGCCGCCGACAGCACGGGCGGGGCGCGCGCGGCGCACCGCTGCGCCGACTGCGGCAAGAGCTACAGCTCGCGCACGCTGTACTAAAGTAATGTGTCCCCCAGCGTCCCACGCCGCCGACAGCACGGGCGGGGCGCCGACTGCGGCAAGAGCTACAGCTCGCGCACGCTGTACTAAAGTAATGTGTCCCCCAGCGTCCCACGCCGCCGACAGCACGGGCGGGGCGCCGACTGCGGCAAGAGCTACAGCTCGCGCACGCTGTACTAAAGTAATGTGTCCCCCAGCGTCCCACGCCGCCGACAGCACGGGCGGGGCGCGCGCGGCGCACCGCTGCGCCGACTGCGGCAAGAGCTACAGCTCGCGCACGCTGTACTAAAGTAATGTGTCCCCCAGCGTCCCACGCCGCCGACAGCACGGGCGGGGCGCCGACTGCGGCAAGAGCTACAGCTCGCGCACGCTGTACTAAAGTAATGTGTCCCCCAGCGTCCCACGCCGCCGACAGCACGGGCGGGGCGCGCGCGGCGCACCGCTGCGCCGACTGCGGCAAGAGCTACAGCTCGCGCACGCTGTACTAAAGTAATGTGTCCCCCAGCGTCCCACGCCGCCGACAGCACGGGCGGGGCGCCGACTGCGGCAAGAGCTACAGCTCGCGCACGCTGTACTAAAGTAATGTGTCCCCCAGCGTCCCACGCCGCCGACAGCACGGGCGGGGCGCCGACTGCGGCAAGAGCTACAGCTCGCGCACGCTGTACTAAAGTAATGTGTCCCCCAGCGTCCCACGCCGCCGACAGCACGGGCGGGGCGCCGACTGCGGCAAGAGCTACAGCTCGCGCACGCTGTACTAAAGTAATGTGTCCCCCAGCGTCCCACGCCGCCGACAGCACGGGCGGGGCGCGCGCGGCGCACCGCTGCGCCGACTGCGGCAAGAGCTACAGCTCGCGCACGCTGTACTAAAGTAATGTGTCCCCCAGCGTCCCACGCCGCCGACAGCACGGGCGGGGCGCCGACTGCGGCAAGAGCTACAGCTCGCGCACGCTGTACTAAAGTAATGTGTCCCCCAGCGTCCCACGCCGCCGACAGCACGGGCGGGGCGCGCGCGGCGCACCGCTGCGCCGACTGCGGCAAGAGCTACAGCTCGCGCACGCTGTACTAAAGTAATGTGTCCCCCAGCGTCCCACGCCGCCGACAGCACGGGCGGGGCGCGCGCGGCGCACCGCTGCGCCGACTGCGGCAAGAGCTACAGCTCGCGCACGCTGTACTAAAGTAATGTGTCCCCCAGCGTCCCACGCCGCCGACAGCACGGGCGGGGCGCCGACTGCGGCAAGAGCTACAGCTCGCGCACGCTGTACTAAAGTAATGTGTCCCCCAGCGTCCCACGCCGCCGACAGCACGGGCGGGGCGCCGACTGCGGCAAGAGCTACAGCTCGCGCACGCTGTACTAAAGTAATGTGTCCCCCAGCGTCCCACGCCGCCGACAGCACGGGCGGGGCGCCGACTGCGGCAAGAGCTACAGCTCGCGCACGCTGTACTAAAGTAATGTGTCCCCCAGCGTCCCACGCCGCCGACAGCACGGGCGGGGCGCGCGCGGCGCACCGCTGCGCCGACTGCGGCAAGAGCTACAGCTCGCGCACGCTGTACTAAAGTAATGTGTCCCCCAGCGTCCCACGCCGCCGACAGCACGGGCGGGGCGCGCGCGGCGCACCGCTGCGCCGACTGCGGCAAGAGCTACAGCTCGCGCACGCTGTACTAAAGTAATGTGTCCCCCAGCGTCCCACGCCGCCGACAGCACGGGCGGGGCGCGCGCGGCGCACCGCTGCGCCGACTGCGGCAAGAGCTACAGCTCGCGCACGCTGTACTAAAGTAATGTGTCCCCCAGCGTCCCACGCCGCCGACAGCACGGGCGGGGCGCCGACTGCGGCAAGAGCTACAGCTCGCGCACGCTGTACTAAAGTAATGTGTCCCCCAGCGTCCCACGCCGCCGACAGCACGGGCGGGGCGCGCGCGGCGCACCGCTGCGCCGACTGCGGCAAGAGCTACAGCTCGCGCACGCTGTACTAAAGTAATGTGTCCCCCAGCGTCCCACGCCGCCGACAGCACGGGCGGGGCGCCGACTGCGGCAAGAGCTACAGCTCGCGCACGCTGTACTAAAGTAATGTGTCCCCCAGCGTCCCACGCCGCCGACAGCACGGGCGGGGCGCGCGCGGCGCACCGCTGCGCCGACTGCGGCAAGAGCTACAGCTCGCGCACGCTGTACTAAAGTAATGTGTCCCCCAGCGTCCCACGCCGCCGACAGCACGGGCGGGGCGCCGACTGCGGCAAGAGCTACAGCTCGCGCACGCTGTACTAAAGTAATGTGTCCCCCAGCGTCCCACGCCGCCGACAGCACGGGCGGGGCGCGCGCGGCGCACCGCTGCGCCGACTGCGGCAAGAGCTACAGCTCGCGCACGCTGTACTAAAGTAATGTGTCCCCCAGCGTCCCACGCCGCCGACAGCACGGGCGGGGCGCCGACTGCGGCAAGAGCTACAGCTCGCGCACGCTGTACTAAAGTAATGTGTCCCCCAGCGTCCCACGCCGCCGACAGCACGGGCGGGGCGCGCGCGGCGCACCGCTGCGCCGACTGCGGCAAGAGCTACAGCTCGCGCACGCTGTACTAAAGTAATGTGTCCCCCAGCGTCCCACGCCGCCGACAGCACGGGCGGGGCGCCGACTGCGGCAAGAGCTACAGCTCGCGCACGCTGTACTAAAGTAATGTGTCCCCCAGCGTCCCACGCCGCCGACAGCACGGGCGGGGCGCCGACTGCGGCAAGAGCTACAGCTCGCGCACGCTGTACTAAAGTAATGTGTCCCCCAGCGTCCCACGCCGCCGACAGCACGGGCGGGGCGCCGACTGCGGCAAGAGCTACAGCTCGCGCACGCTGTACTAAAGTAATGTGTCCCCCAGCGTCCCACGCCGCCGACAGCACGGGCGGGGCGCGCGCGGCGCACCGCTGCGCCGACTGCGGCAAGAGCTACAGCTCGCGCACGCTGTACTAAAGTAATGTGTCCCCCAGCGTCCCACGCCGCCGACAGCACGGGCGGGGCGCGCGCGGCGCACCGCTGCGCCGACTGCGGCAAGAGCTACAGCTCGCGCACGCTGTACTAAAGTAATGTGTCCCCCAGCGTCCCACGCCGCCGACAGCACGGGCGGGGCGCGCGCGGCGCACCGCTGCGCCGACTGCGGCAAGAGCTACAGCTCGCGCACGCTGTACTAAAGTAATGTGTCCCCCAGCGTCCCACGCCGCCGACAGCACGGGCGGGGCGCGCGCGGCGCACCGCTGCGCCGACTGCGGCAAGAGCTACAGCTCGCGCACGCTGTACTAAAGTAATGTGTCCCCCAGCGTCCCACGCCGCCGACAGCACGGGCGGGGCGCCGACTGCGGCAAGAGCTACAGCTCGCGCACGCTGTACTAAAGTAATGTGTCCCCCAGCGTCCCACGCCGCCGACAGCACGGGCGGGGCGCCGACTGCGGCAAGAGCTACAGCTCGCGCACGCTGTACTAAAGTAATGTGTCCCCCAGCGTCCCACGCCGCCGACAGCACGGGCGGGGCGCCGACTGCGGCAAGAGCTACAGCTCGCGCACGCTGTACTAAAGTAATGTGTCCCCCAGCGTCCCACGCCGCCGACAGCACGGGCGGGGCGCGCGCGGCGCACCGCTGCGCCGACTGCGGCAAGAGCTACAGCTCGCGCACGCTGTACTAAAGTAATGTGTCCCCCAGCGTCCCACGCCGCCGACAGCACGGGCGGGGCGCGCGCGGCGCACCGCTGCGCCGACTGCGGCAAGAGCTACAGCTCGCGCACGCTGTACTAAAGTAATGTGTCCCCCAGCGTCCCACGCCGCCGACAGCACGGGCGGGGCGCGCGCGGCGCACCGCTGCGCCGACTGCGGCAAGAGCTACAGCTCGCGCACGCTGTACTAAAGTAATGTGTCCCCCAGCGTCCCACGCCGCCGACAGCACGGGCGGGGCGCGCGCGGCGCACCGCTGCGCCGACTGCGGCAAGAGCTACAGCTCGCGCACGCTGTACTAAAGTAATGTGTCCCCCAGCGTCCCACGCCGCCGACAGCACGGGCGGGGCGCCGACTGCGGCAAGAGCTACAGCTCGCGCACGCTGTACTAAAGTAATGTGTCCCCCAGCGTCCCACGCCGCCGACAGCACGGGCGGGGCGCGCGCGGCGCACCGCTGCGCCGACTGCGGCAAGAGCTACAGCTCGCGCACGCTGTACTAAAGTAATGTGTCCCCCAGCGTCCCACGCCGCCGACAGCACGGGCGGGGCGCCGACTGCGGCAAGAGCTACAGCTCGCGCACGCTGTACTAAAGTAATGTGTCCCCCAGCGTCCCACGCCGCCGACAGCACGGGCGGGGCGCGCACGGCGCACCGCTGCGCCGACTGCGGCAAGAGCTACAGCTCGCGCACGCTGTACTAAAGTAATGTGTCCCCCAGCGTCCCACGCCGCCGACAGCACGGGCGGGGCGCGCGCGGCGCACCGCTGCGCCGACTGCGGCAAGAGCTACAGCTCGCGCACGCTGTACTAAAGTAATGTGTCCCCCAGCGTCCCACGCCGCCGACAGCACGGGCGGGGCGCCGACTGCGGCAAGAGCTACAGCTCGCGCACGCTGTACTAAAGTAATGTGTCCCCCAGCGTCCCACGCCGCCGACAGCACGGGCGGGGCGCGCGCGGCGCACCGCTGCGCCGACTGCGGCAAGAGCTACAGCTCGCGCACGCTGTACTAAAGTAATGTGTCCCCCAGCGTCCCACGCCGCCGACAGCACGGGCGGGGCGCCGACTGCGGCAAGAGCTACAGCTCGCGCACGCTGTACTAAAGTAATGTGTCCCCCAGCGTCCCACGCCGCCGACAGCACGGGCGGGGCGCGCGCGGCGCACCGCTGCGCCGACTGCGGCAAGAGCTACAGCTCGCGCACGCTGTACTAAAGTAATGTGTCCCCCAGCGTCCCACGCCGCCGACAGCACGGGCGGGGCGCGCGCGGCGCACCGCTGCGCCGACTGCGGCAAGAGCTACAGCTCGCGCACGCTGTACTAAAGTAATGTGTCCCCCAGCGTTCCACGCCGCCGACAGCACGGGCGGGGCGCCGACTGTGGCAAGAGCTACAGCTCGCGCACGCTGTACTAAAGTAATGTGTCCCCCAGCGTCCCACGCCGCCGACAGCACGGGCGGGGCGCGCGCGGCGCACCGCTGCGCCGACTGCGGCAAGAGCTACAGCTCGCGCACGCTGTACTAAAGTAATGTGTCCCCCAGCGTCCCACGCCGCCGACAGCACGGGCGGGGCGCCGACTGCGGCAAGAGCTACAGCTCGCGCACGCTGTACTAAAGTAATGTGTCCCCCAGCGTCCCACGCCGCCGACAGCACGGGCGGGGCGCGCGCGGCGCACCGCTGCGCCGACTGCGGCAAGAGCTACAGCTCGCGCACGCTGTACTAAAGTAATGTGTCCCCCAGCGTCCCACGCCGCCGACAGCACGGGCGGGGCGCGCGCGGCGCACCGCTGCGCCGACTGCGGCAAGAGCTACAGCTCGCGCACGCTGTACTAAAGTAATGTGTCCCCCAGCGTCCCACGCCGCCGACAGCACGGGCGGGGCGCCGACTGCGGCAAGAGCTACAGCTCGCGCACGCTGTACTAAAGTAATGTGTCCCCCAGCGTCCCACGCCGCCGACAGCACGGGCGGGGCGCGCGCGGCGCACCGCTGCGCCGACTGCGGCAAGAGCTACAGCTCGCGCACGCTGTACTAAAGTAATGTGTCCCCCAGCGTCCCACGCCGCCGACAGCACGGGCGGGGCGCGCGCGGCGCACCGCTGCGCCGACTGCGGCAAGAGCTACAGCTCGCGCACGCTGTACTAAAGTAATGTGTCCCCCAGCGTCCCACGCCGCCGACAGCACGGGCGGGGCGCCGACTGCGGCAAGAGCTACAGCTCGCGCACGCTGTACTAAAGTAATGTGTCCCCCAGCGTCCCACGCCGCCGACAGCACGGGCGGGGCGCGCGCGGCGCACCGCTGCGCCGACTGCGGCAAGAGCTACAGCTCGCGCACGCTGTACTAAAGTAATGTGTCCCCCAGCGTCCCACGCCGCCGACAGCACGGGCGGGGCGCGCGCGGCGCACCGCTGCGCCGACTGCGGCAAGAGCTACAGCTCGCGCACGCTGTACTAAAGTAATGTGTCCCCCAGCGTCCCACGCCGCCGACAGCACGGGCGGGGCGCGCGCGGCGCACCGCTGCGCCGACTGCGGCAAGAGCTACAGCTCGCGCACGCTGTACTAAAGTAATGTGTCCCCCAGCGTCCCACGCCGCCGACAGCACGGGCGGGGCGCGCGCGGCGCACCGCTGCGCCGACTGCGGCAAGAGCTACAGCTCGCGCACGCTGTACTAAAGTAATGTGTCCCCCAGCGTCCCACGCCGCCGACAGCACGGGCGGGGCGCCGACTGCGGCAAGAGCTACAGCTCGCGCACGCTGTACTAAAGTAATGTGTCCCCCAGCGTCCCACGCCGCCGACAGCACGGGCGGGGCGCGCGCGGCGCACCGCTGCGCCGACTGCGGCAAGAGCTACAGCTCGCGCACGCTGTACTAAAGTAATGTGTCCCCCAGCGTCCCACGCCGCCGACAGCACGGGCGGGGCGCCGACTGCGGCAAGAGCTACAGCTCGCGCACGCTGTACTAAAGTAATGTGTCCCCCAGCGTCCCACGCCGCCGACAGCACGGGCGGGGCGCCGACTGCGGCAAGAGCTACAGCTCGCGCACGCTGTACTAAAGTAATGTGTCCCCCAGCGTCCCACGCCGCCGACAGCACGGGCGGGGCGCGCGCGGCGCACCGCTGCGCCGACTGCGGCAAGAGCTACAGCTCGCGCACGCTGTACTAAAGTAATGTGTCCCCCAGCGTCCCACGCCGCCGACAGCACGGGCGGGGCGCGCGCGGCGCACCGCTGCGCCGACTGCGGCAAGAGCTACAGCTCGCGCACGCTGTACTAAAGTAATGTGTCCCCCAGCGTCCCACGCCGCCGACAGCACGGGCGGGGCGCGCGCGGCGCACCGCTGCGCCGACTGCGGCAAGAGCTACAGCTCGCGCACGCTGTACTAAAGTAATGTGTCCCCCAGCGTCCCACGCCGCCGACAGCACGGGCGGGGCGCCGACTGCGGCAAGAGCTACAGCTCGCGCACGCTGTACTAAAGTAATGTGTCCCCCAGCGTCCCACGCCGCCGACAGCACGGGCGGGGCGCGCGCGGCGCACCGCTGCGCCGACTGCGGCAAGAGCTACAGCTCGCGCACGCTGTACTAAAGTAATGTGTCCCCCAGCGTCCCACGCCGCCGACAGCACGGGCGGGGCGCGCGCGGCGCACCGCTGCGCCGACTGCGGCAAGAGCTACAGCTCGCGCACGCTGTACTAAAGTAATGTGTCCCCCAGCGTCCCACGCCGCCGACAGCACGGGCGGGGCGCGCGCGGCGCACCGCTGCGCCGACTGCGGCAAGAGCTACAGCTCGCGCACGCTGTACTAAAGTAATGTGTCCCCCAGCGTCCCACGCCGCCGACAGCACGGGCGGGGCGCGCGCGGCGCACCGCTGCGCCGACTGCGGCAAGAGCTACAGCTCGCGCACGCTGTACTAAAGTAATGTGTCCCCCAGCGTCCCACGCCGCCGACAGCACGGGCGGGGCGCCGACTGCGGCAAGAGCTACAGCTCGCGCACGCTGTACTAAAGTAATGTGTCCCCCAGCGTCCCACGCCGCCGACAGCACGGGCGGGGCGCGCGCGGCGCACCGCTGCGCCGACTGCGGCAAGAGCTACAGCTCGCGCACGCTGTACTAAAGTAATGTGTCCCCCAGCGTCCCACGCCGCCGACAGCACGGGCGGGGCGCCGACTGCGGCAAGAGCTACAGCTCGCGCACGCTGTACTAAAGTAATGTGTCCCCCAGCGTCCCACGCCGCCGACAGCACGGGCGGGGCGCGCGCGGCGCACCGCTGCGCCGACTGCGGCAAGAGCTACAGCTCGCGCACGCTGTACTAAAGTAATGTGTCCCCCAGCGTCCCACGCCGCCGACAGCACGGGCGGGGCGCGCGCGGCGCACCGCTGCGCCGACTGCGGCAAGAGCTACAGCTCGCGCACGCTGTACTAAAGTAATGTGTCCCCCAGCGTCCCACGCCGCCGACAGCACGGGCGGGGCGCGCGCGGCGCACCGCTGCGCCGACTGCGGCAAGAGCTACAGCTCGCGCACGCTGTACTAAAGTAATGTGTCCCCCAGCGTCCCACGCCGCCGACAGCACGGGCGGGGCGCGCGCGGCGCACCGCTGCGCCGACTGCGGCAAGAGCTACAGCTCGCGCACGCTGTACTAAAGTAATGTGTCCCCCAGCGTCCCACGCCGCCGACAGCACGGGCGGGGCGCGCGCGGCGCACCGCTGCGCCGACTGCGGCAAGAGCTACAGCTCGCGCACGCTGTACTAAAGTAATGTGTCCCCCAGCGTCCCACGCCGCCGACAGCACGGGCGGGGCGCGCGCGGCGCACCGCTGCGCCGACTGCGGCAAGAGCTACAGCTCGCGCACGCTGTACTAAAGTAATGTGTCCCCCAGCGTCCCACGCCGCCGACAGCACGGGCGGGGCGCGCGCGGCGCACCGCTGCGCCGACTGCGGCAAGAGCTACAGCTCGCGCACGCTGCTGGCCGAGCACGCCAACGTGCACTCGGGCGCCCGGCCGCACCAGTGCGGGGTCTGCGGGAAGGCCTTCGCCTCCAAGTACACGCATCAGGCGCACCTCAAGACGCATGCGGTAAGTCTATTTTTGTTGAATGAAAAAAATAAAATGCGGGAATGCTTAACAGAGAGTAAAGTCCCGCAAACTCCATTGTAAAGGAAGGATTCTCCTACCAGACGGTTGTTGTGTCTAGCAAGCAACAGCCCGTTAGTTGATATTCGGGTTGATGTTCAAATCGCACGGTAAACTTATTGCATGTTGCAGGATTTCGACGTAGTAGTTCGCTGCTAGTTGGATAGATGGCGTCGCGGTTATTTTTGTTGCGATGTACATTTGCTCCGTTGATTATTTCTTGTATCTACAATTCATTCACAAAATCCAAAGCTATTTAACAATTTTACTTAAAATGAACAAACTGATCTTACAGCCAATTACGGATTTACAATTTATGAACTACTAGCTGACCCGCGCGGCTTCGCTCCCGTCCATCAACCTACCCTACCTACCCTACCTACCCTACCTACCCTACCTACCCTACCTACCCTACCTACCCTACCTACCCTACCTACCCTACCTACCCTACCTACCCTACCTACCCTACCTACCCTACCTACCCTACCTACCCTACCTACCCTACCTACCCTACCTACCCTACCTACCCTACCTACCCTACCTACCCTACCTACCCTACCTACCCTACCTACCCTACCTACCCTACCTACCCTACCTACCCTACCTACCCTACCTACCCTACCTACCCTACCTACCCTACCTACCCTACCTACCCTACCTACCCTACCTACCCTACCTACCCTACCTACCCTACCTACCCTACCTACCCTACCTACCCTACCTACCCTACCTACCCTACCTACCCTACCTACCCTACCTACCCTACCTACCCTATCTCTCAAGTTGGATCGAACTGCACATGGTGTGCGAATTTTATTATAATCGGTTAAGTGGTTTAGGAGTCCATTGAGGACAAACATTGTGACACGAGATTTATATATATTAAGAAAGATTACCATCAGAAACAAACAGAATGTCACACTAGTACCTTCTAAGCATATGAGAGTGTAGTGTAGGAGTATATGTGCGATATTTAAAAATTTAATAACATGGCGCTGGTTTTATGATAGATGCAGTACACATTATAGAACAGAAGCATTAGCGCCGAACTGGGCATAAAGTCCCTCAAACCTCCTTTGAAAAGGAAGGATCTTCCCACGCGTTTTGTGTCCGGCAACAAAACCCGTGCAACTGCCTGATGGTTGATATTTTGGCTGTTGTATACGTTCAAATCGCACGGGAAACTCTGATACCGCGATTCTAGTTCTTTGTTGGCGAAATAAATTCCGCTTCAAATAGTCTTCCTGACCGACTTCGGCAATGGCGGCCAATCTTAAGGAAGACTATCCACTGGTGCGTAGCGGAATTGATCGAGAGAGTTATCGCGGCCCTGGAATAATGCGAAGGGAATTTGAAGAAACACGGATAGTTGGAGTCAGTAAGCGTATGATATTCGCTCTCGCTCCAGTCAACGGGAGAAGTCATTTGATGCTTTTCCTTCCAATAACAAAAGTGGTATCGCCGCGGGAAGTGTGTTGAAGTGTGTGCCCAAACATAGATGCACTCAACCACCAATAAAAAAATAAAGTATGACTATAAAAATAAATATATTTGATGAATGATGGTGGAAGACCATCATTCTCATAGTCCGATGGAACGACAATCCGACACGACCGGTAAGAGATCTGGCGAAGGATCGACGGCTTAGGGACTACTCACATTTATTCAGCTCCATTCGCGTATCGAAAGAAAGAAAGAAAGAAAAAGCGTTTATTTGCGCCCAGCATGACGCATACCAAAAAAAATAAAAAATAGCTGAACGATTTTGGTCACACTTATACAGTTATGCTTCTATTAGCCGCGTACAGCGTCGTAAGAATGAAAAGGCGGCAGCTGCAGAACAGCGCTGAACTTAATCTATAAAACTTGCATGATAATTACACATTTGTCCTCATTTTATACTTGTTTGCCGCGAAAGCTGACTAAACGCAGAAAGCTGAACGGATAAGTACGCGTCTCCATACAAAATCGTTGTTCTGTATGGGCATAAGCTGAATAGAGCTGAGTGTGAGTAGTCCCTTAGGCTGCATTTCCACCAGAGATGTACGAGGATGCGTAGTACGCTCCAGTCAAGCGGTGACCGCGTCTGCATTGCAGTGGTGTGCAATTTATTTTCATCTTTTGCCCACAATAACCATTCACCACTTCATCGTTTGGTTGAGATATATAACAATGTGTTTAATTCAATTGACATTCTTTTTCTAAGTAAAAATGCATTTAAGAAGCAAATCCAAGCATCCCTACAGGGTCAGCAAAATAATGTTTAGGAACAAGATGTGTTAAATAAATATTTGTTAATAATGTAAGCACACATATTTACTTTTCATAAAAATCAAGATATGAGTTCTGGGACAATCACCGTTGTAGTATTTAATTGTATCTGTGTCTCGGGCCAGTTTTAGATGTTTCAAATTGTAATCTGTGAAGAACGTAGTGGGTAGCATAATTGTTTAAATTGTAATTTTTAAGAGATAGTGACTGTTTTTTACTGTGCTACTGTTTGTTTTTCCTTAAATAAATAAATAAATAATAAATCGAGCGTTCGGAATAAACTTCAATAAAAAAAAAATGTTGTCGCCGTTGTTCAGACATTTCTTTCGCGAATAAAAACAAATATCTCGACGACACAACCACGAACACAACACTACGCCGCTATAGTGCCGCGCGATCTGCCCGCTGGTTTCGAGAACGTGTCTACGTTTCCCGCCCCGCTGCCCGCAAAACTCGAAGCAGAGGCCTAACGAAAGAATTTTAGTTATTAGGATTATGGCCATAATTGAAACAAGATCAACTGAAACAACACCAATTATGGCCTTAATTATTGTCATATTACGGTAGTGTGACCGTAGCATTAGCCTTAACCAATTTTCTGAGGCACGGGGGTGTCACACCACCTACTTCCGGACTCCGGGCTGTCACAGATTAATTCCTAATGGATAAACCAAATACAAAGGTTAAAGGTTGTTTCCGGTTTGGCTAGGACATTGCAGGCTTGAATCACCTGATAAAAAGATGATTCCGTGCTTCGGAAGGCATGTATAAGCCGGCGGTCCCGGCCGACATTGGCGGTCGACCAATAAACCGTGTCAGAGGCCCTTGAGGCGGTTTAGAAACTCTGACACTAGGGTGTGTGCGGTCGTTAGACCTTACTACTGACAAGAAGAAGAACCCAATTATATTTTACCCGACGTAGGAATCGAACCCAGAACTGTTCCCCGTTGTTCACTATTAGTAGTGACCTCTTTTCAGGTTTTGCGTCATTTCTGTAACACCCTGTATCTTGCCAAATTTCAGCCTTAGTGCATTTCGTAGCTTTTACGTAAAAGAGTAATAAACATCCAGCCGTCCCTCCATCCAAAAAAAATAGCCACATAATTAGAATGTGTGTTATCTTTTAAAAATGAAAAATAATGACTCGTTTTCAGGTCCGTCCGCGTCCCTACAAATGCAGCCAGTGCGGCAAATCATTCCTCACGCAACAGAATCTGAACCAGCATGAGAAAACGCACTCGGGCGTCAAGGATTTCGTCTGTAATATATGTAGTAAGTAGTTGTTTAATAACATACACGCTAGGGTTTGCCTTTTGGTCAAGCTTGTAAGGTTATAACCATTATGCAAACTGGCGTGTATGACCGCCCTTATTTTAAACAGGTTGCAAGAATTGCCCATTGCATACATTTGTTTGAGTTTAGTTCAATCAATGATTTGATGCCACCAACTGCATCAGACTTATTGAAAAGTGGAAACTGCTATGTCGTTTTCTGATGTTTTTTGTTTTTTTTGACGTGACAATGTCTAATAAATCGATGTACGCCGACTGCACGCACGAAAAATTGTAACGTTACGCTTATTGTAACGTTACTCTCATTGTAACGTTACGCTTTTTGTACCGTTACGCTTATTATGACGTTACGCTCATTGTAACGGTACGCTTATTGTAACGTTACGCTCATTGTAACGTTACGCATATTGTAACGTTACGCTCATTGTAACGTTACGCTTATTGTAACGTTACGCTCATTGTAACGTTACGCTTATTGTAACGTTACGCTCATTGTAACGTTACGCTTATTGTAACGTTACGCTCATTGTAACGTTACGCCTATTGTAACGTTACGCTTATTGTAACGTTACGCTGTTTGTAACGTTACGCTCATTGTAACGTTACGCACATTGTAACGTTACGCTCATTGTAACGTTACGCTTATTGTAACGTTACGCTCATTGTAACGTTACGCTCTTTGTATCGTCACGCTTATTGTAACGTTACGCTCATTGTAACGTAACGTTCATTGTAACGTTACGATCGGAGAAAAAGTATACAATCATTTCATCAATGTTTTGTTGTGACGTTGTCACGTTAAACCATCGTCAGTAAACCGACTGTACAGACATTCAATTTTTGAAACAAGATATTTTTTTGCAACGTTGGGGCAAGCCTAGAAGTAACCTATTCACTCTTGACTTGAAGACCCCTTACAACATGTTGTTGATTTTGCAGACAAAGCCTTCAGCACACAGCACAACTTAGAAGTCCACGGTGTGGTTCATTCCGGGAACAAAGCGTTTGTGTGCAGCGTGTGCGGCAAGGCGTTCGCGAGGAGAGCGGAACTGAGGGATCACATGCGGATACACACAGGTCTGTTTATTTATTTACCCTACCTACCTACCAACCCTACATACCTACCCTACCCTACCTACCTACCTATCTTCCTACCCTACCCATCCTATCTACTTACCCTACCTACCTACCAACCCTACATACCTACCCTACCCTACATACATACCTACCCTACCCTACCTACCTACCTACCTACCCTACATACCTACCCTACCCTATCTACCTACCCTACCCATCCTATCTACTTACCCTACCTACCTACCCTACCCATCCTATCTACTTACCCTACCTACCTACCCTACCCATCCTATCTACTTACCCTACCTACCTACCAACCCTACATACCTACCCTACCCTACCTACTTACCTACCTACCCTACCCATCCTATTTACTTACCCTACCTACCTACCAACCCTACATACCTACCCTACCCTACCTACCCTACCCATCCTATCTACTTACCCTACCTACCTACCCTACCCATCCTATCTACTTACCCTACCTACCTACCAACCCTACATACCTACCCTACCCTATCTACTTACCCTACCTACCTACCAACCCTACATACCTACCCTACCCTACATACATACCTACCCTACCCTATCTACCTACCTACCTACCCTACCCATCCTATCTACTTACCCTACCTACCTACCAACCCTACATACCTACCCTACCCTACATACCTACCTACCTACCCTACCCATCCTATTTACTTACCCTACCTACCTACCAACCCT
Organism: Lacanobia oleracea; assembly: GCA_950371165.1. Taxonomy (NCBI): domain Eukaryota; kingdom Metazoa; phylum Arthropoda; class Insecta; order Lepidoptera; family Noctuidae; genus Lacanobia; species Lacanobia oleracea. The sequence goes on from OX493412.1 coordinate 15,077,787, forward strand.
ACATACCTACCCTACCTACCTACCTACCTACCTACCCTACCCATCCTATCTACTTACCCTACCTACCTACCAACCCTACATACCTACCCTACCCTACATACATACCTACCCTACCCTATCTACCTACCTACCTACCCTACCCATCCTATCTACTTACCCTACCTACCTACCAACCCTACATACCTACCCTACCCTACATACATACCTACCCTACTCTATCTACCTACCTACCTACCCTACCCATCCTATCTACTTACCCTACCTACCTACCAACCCTACATACCTACCCTACCCTACATACATAACTACCCTACCCTACCTACCTACCTACCCTACCCATCCTATCTACTTACCCTACCTACCTACCAACCCTACATACCTACCAACCCTACATACCTACCCTACCCTATATACATACCTACCCTACCCTATCTACCTACCTACCTACCCTACCCATCCTATCTACTTACCCTACCTACCTACCAACCCTACATACCTACCCTACCCTACATACATACCTACCCTACCCTATCTACCTACCTACCTACCCTACCCATCCTATCTACTTACCCTACCTACCTACCTACCCTACCCATCCTATCTACTTACCCTACCTACCTACCAACTCTACATACCTACCCTTCCCTACCTCATAATTTTCCTTCTTTCATAAGAAACTTTTTCTGGCAATAACAAACACAACAAAAAATAATGAGTGAAATCGGCCCAGCTGTTCACGCGTGATGCCGTGACCAAGGGAAATAGGGATTCATTTTTACATACATAGAAGATAAATTAAAACTTTTATACAGACTATCACAAACTTCAAAAAAAAATTGTCCCTGATACAAAGAACCATCTGTCTAGCCTTTTCCTTTTTTAAACCATATAATTTATTATCTAAATAAGAAATTCACTATCTACTTTTGTGTTTGTTACGTATTTTAAACCAATTTTGATTAATTTTGGTATAGACAATGCATGAATATTGGAAGAGGAACTCGTTGCTAGATAATAACAGCCGCACGGGTCGATCTTCAAGGTTAAGCAACGCTTGCCAAGGTTGGTCTGTCGATGGGTGACCATCTTAATATACCGAGTTTAGCCTCGGAAAGCACGTTAGGCTGTTGGTCCCGGCTGTCATTTGTGGATCTTTGGCAGTCGTTACGGATAGTCAGAAGCCAGTAAATCTGACTCCAGTCTTGCCATGAAGTACCGTGTTACCCAGTTAATTGGATTTGGTGTTCTGGTAGGCAGCCGCTCCGCGTAAAATACTGGTATTCAGATGAATCCGGTTTGACTGGAAGCCGACCCCAATATAGTTGGGAAAAGGCTAGGCAGATGATGAATGCATGAATATTGAAAGGGAAAGTATTTTACTTCCAGTAAATTCCGATCCCACAGGATAATTTTCTAGTCACGCTAGAAAAGTCCTTGAAAGAAGCTATATTTAACCCTTAGCGCACAGTCTGCGCTATACCGCGGTTTTTAAATGTTCATAAGGTTCATTATTGAATATATATCGACTGTCTAGTTTACTAAGCCACTTTGTATGACTCGTGCTATACTGGATTTGTAGTAGCATCTACTCCGCCACATACTAACTAAAAGGACCTGACGTCACTCAAATTCTACATCGCGGTATCAACGTTCTCCGCGTGATTCGAAACTATCGGAACTATCGAGCGGTTGCCCACCGGCATAACAACCGTCCGTTCGGAGGATACTCCTTTTTCAACGGAGGTTTGTGACACTTTAGGGAACGTGTACGGCGTTGACAATGCCATCTAGTGTTGCATATTCAAAACTTTAAGGTTAATATTACATGACATTGACACTTCTGTGCTGCCACCTATAGTTCCTTGACGCTCCGTTTAGGGGAACGTGCATGAAGTAGACTGACCATCTAGCGTTGCGATATTTTCATTTTTGCTTTAATTTTAAAGAACTCCACCACATAAATAAGAAATGAAACCACTTTAATTTACTGCCCAAATTGCGTTTTTGAACCGACAGTTTAAATGTTCGCGCGAAAACGGACGATGACGTCACTCGTGTCTATAACTGGTCAAGAACTGTCCTAACTCAAAGACATAAGGTTGCCTTTTCGTTGGCATAACTGCAGATACGTTACTAAACGCTGATTGTTGTTTTTAAATACGTTCCGTTTCACGTTACTTTAATTCATTATTTTTGTTAAAAATCGATATTAACCAAAATAAAAACATTGCAATGGCCTTAATTTTATACTTTTTTTATCATTTTACTGACAAAAGTCTCAAAAATTCTGTATTTGCATCTTCCCTATTCCGAAACTTAGGGTTAGGCCGTACTGCGGGTAAATTGCCGCATTTTTAATCGTGTGATTTTGTGAGACGCACTTTTTTCCCCGCGACTCATTCCCTTACTTTTCGAGCGGTTTCGCGGTATTGCGTTTAACCACGGCGTAAAAAAACCGTAATGCGGTTAGTCAAGTTAGCCCTACAGGTAAAATATACTCGACATAGATACTTCTTCTCACAATGAGCCTCATCAGAAGGCTCAAAATCACTCCAAAGGGCAATGGAGAGGGCAATGCTTGGAGTTTCCTTGCGTGATCGAATCAGGAATGATAATATCCGCAAGAGAACCAAGCTTAACGACATAGCTCGAAGGATCGCCAACTAAAGTGGTAGTAGGGAGTCAATGGGCCCGAAAAGTTGTGGAGTGGCAACCGCGTACCGGATGGCGCGACGTTGGCGCGGCCTTCCACGAGGTGGAGCGTGCTCCTGGTGGACGTCGCGGGCGGCCCACGGGTGCCACGCGCGCAGGTCCGGGCGACGTGGCGACGCGCAAGGGAGGCCGCCGTCCTGCAGTGGACGTCTGCAGGCTGATAGGAGACACTTCTGTGCTGCCATCTATTGTTTCTGCACGTTCCCTTTACCAATGTTCCGCGAATATCTATAAGTTAAATAAAACATACATACAATCAGCCTATATTGTTCCCTCTGCTGGGACACAGGCCTCCTCTCTTTCGAGTGGAAGTGGGCCATAATCCACAACGCGGGCCCAGTGCGGGTTGGTAGATGTCACATGTCTTTGAATTTTCCGTTCTAGGATATGCCGGTTTCCTCACAATGTTTTCCTTCACTGCTTTGAGAGCAGTGGTGATGAAATAATTTACACAAAGTAAAGCGCCCGCCTAGGTTCGAACCTACGACCTACAACTCGTAAGTCGCAGCCATTACCGCCGAAGTTAAATAAAACCGTGTTTCTAATTCCAGGAGAGCGTCCATTCTCGTGCGACATCTGCGGCGCCCGCTTCACGCAGCGCTCCAACCTGCACTCGCACCGCAGAGCCACGCACTTCGACGACAAGCGCTACCACTGCGAGCAGTGCCCCAAGAGGTTTAAGAGACGGAGGTAAGCTAATGTACATACATTACATTCTCGTGCGACATCTGCGGCGCCCGCTTCACGCAGCGCTCCAACTGCACTCGCACATGCCCCGAGAGGACCTGCGTCCCACGAACGACAAGGAGCCGTGCCTTTTCCTTCACCACAGGTGCTCGCACTCGCACTGGCCGGATGGCCTCTACAGTGCCGAGGTCGGCGGAAGGGCGTGAGAGCCTGGCCGCCACTCCGCCACTCCGCCACTCCGCCACTCCGCCACTCCGCCACTCCGCCACTCTGCCACCAGGAGCTCGCGCAGCTGCCACCGACGCGGTGAGATGTGCTGCTGCATCAGTCGGTCGCCGTCCTCCCGCCACTGGTGCAGTGACGCGAGGGCTTACCTCCAGGTCCCAGGGCGGAGATCCGGCCAGTACTCAAGCCGCCTCGTAGAAGATCGTGTGATAACCCCTAATGACTCTGACGGCCATCACCCTCTGCGGCTTCCGCAGAACAGTGATCATGCCGGCCGTCAGGTCAGCCGCCCAGATCGAGATACCCCATAGGGGCCATCGAATGCACGACCCAGCCGCCTGCAAGCGGAACTCGGGTCCCACAGATGAGGAAGCAGCGTTGACAGCGCCCCAGCCATCATCAGTCTAGCCTTGTCCCAACTATACTGTAGTTGGCTTCCAGTCAAACCGGATTCAACTGAATACCAGTATTTTACTTGAAGCGGCTGCTTTCCGGACCTCCACAACCCATTGTGTAGTAAATAATAAATAACTGAAATGAATAATTTTGCCACCAGATTACTAGAATACCACATAAAGGCTTCGCACACGGGCGAGCGGCCACTGAAATGCGGAATCTGTGAGCTGTCGTTCGTGTACCCCGAGCACTACAAGAAACATGTGCGCATACACAGCGGGGAGAGGCCGTATGTTTGTGAGGTCAGTACATGTCAGCTTGTCGTTCGTGTACCCCGAGCAATAATGACTCCCTTTTGGTTAAGTTTGCATGACATAACTTCACCCCTTTTCTGGTAGTTTGAAAAACATGTCAATCTTTTCAGATCTGCGGCAAATCGTTCAACTCCCGCGACAATCGCAACACACACCGCTTCGTGCACTCCGACAAGAAGCCTTACGAGTGCGTCGCGTGCGGCGCCGGCTACATGCGCAAACAGCTGCTCTACGCGCACATGAACACCAGCGTACGTATCACAACACAACACAACACACAAGAAGCCTTACGAGTGCGTCGCGTGCGGCGCCGGCTACATGCGCAAACAGCTGCTCTACGCGCACATGAACACCAGCGTACGTATCACAACACAACACAACACACAAGAAGCCTTACGAGTGCGTCGCGTGCGGCGCCGGCTACATGCGCAAACAGCTGCTCTACGCGCACATGAACACCAGCGTACGTATCACAACACAACACAACACACAAGAAGCCTTACGAGTGCGTCGCGTGCGGCGCCGGCTACATGCGCAAACAGCTGCTCTACGCGCACATGAACACCAGCGTACGTATCACAACACAACACAACACACAAGAAGCCTTACGAGTGCGTCGCGTGCGGCGCCGGCTACATGCGCAAACAGCTGCTCTACGCGCACATGAACACCAGCGTACGTATCACAACACAACACAACACACAAGAAGCCTTACGAGTGCGTCGCGTGCGGCGCCGGCTACATGCGCAAACAGCTGCTCTACGCGCACATGAACACCAGCGTACGTATCACAACACAACACAACACACAAGAAGCCTTACGAGTGCGTCGCGTGCGGCGCCGGCTACATGCGCAAACAGCTGCTCTACGCGCACATGAACACCAGCGTACGTATCACAACACAACACAACACACAAGAAGCCTTACGAGTGCGTCGCGTGCGGCGCCGGCTACATGCGCAAACAGCTGCTCTACGCGCACATGAACACCAGCGTACGTATCACAACACAACACAACACACAAGAAGCCTTACGAGTGCGTCGCGTGCGGCGCCGGCTACATGCGCAAACAGCTGCTCTACGCGCACATGAACACCAGCGTACGTATCACAACACAACACAACACACAAGAAGCCTTACGAGTGCGTCGCGTGCGGCGCCGGCTACATGCGCAAACAGCTGCTCTACGCGCACATGAACACCAGCGTACGTATCACAACACAACACAACACAACACACAAGAAGCCTTACGAGTGCGTCGCGTGCGGCGCCGGCTACATGCGCAAACAGCTGCTCTACGCGCACATGAACACCAGCGTACGTATCACAACACAACACAACACACAAGAAGCCTTACGAGTGCGTCGCGTGCGGCGCCGGCTACATGCGCAAACAGCTGCTCTACGCGCACATGAACACCAGCGTACGTATCACAACACAACACAACACACAAGAAGCCTTACGAGTGCGTCGCGTGCGGCGCCGGCTACATGCGCAAACAGCTGCTCTACGCGCACATGAACACCAGCGTACGTATCACAACACAACACAACACACAAGAAGCCTTACGAGTGCGTCGCGTGCGGCGCCGGCTACATGCGCAAACAGCTGCTCTACGCGCACATGAACACCAGCGTACGTATCACAACACAACACAACACACAAGAAGCCTTACGAGTGCGTCGCGTGCGGCGCCGGCTACATGCGCAAACAGCTGCTCTACGCGCACATGAACACCAGCGTACGTATCACAACACAACACAACACACAAGAAGCCTTACGAGTGCGTCGCGTGCGGCGCCGGCTACATGCGCAAACAGCTGCTCTACGCGCACATGAACACCAGCGTACGTATCACAACACAACACAACACACAAGAAGCCTTACGAGTGCGTCGCGTGCGGCGCCGGCTACATGCGCAAACAGCTGCTCTACGCGCACATGAACACCAGCGTACGTATCACAACACAACACACAAGAAGCCTTACGAGTGCGTCGCGTGCGGCGCCGGCTACATGCGCAAACAGCTGCTCTACGCGCACATGAACACCAGCGTACGTATCACAACACAACACACAAGAAGCCTTACGAGTGCGTCGCGTGCGGCGCCGGCTACATGCGCAAACAGCTGCTCTACGCGCACATGAACACCAGCGTACGTATCACAACACAACACAACACACAAGAAGCCTTACGAGTGCGTCGCGTGCGGCGCCGGCTACATGCGCAAACAGCTGCTCTACGCGCACATGAACACCAGCGTACGTATCACAACACAACACACAAGAAGCCTTACGAGTGCGTCGCGTGCGGCGCCGGCTACATGCGCAAACAGCTGCTCTACGCGCACATGAACACCAGCGTACGTATCACAACACAACACACAAGAAGCCTTACGAGTGCGTCGCGTGCGGCGCCGGCTACATGCGCAAACAGCTGCTCTACGCGCACATGAACACCAGCGTACGTATCACAACACAACACACAAGAAGCCTTACGAGTGCGTCGCGTGCGGCGCCGGCTACATGCGCAAACAGCTGCTCTACGCGCACATGAACACCAGCGTACGTATCACAACACAACACAACACACAAGAAGCCTTACGAGTGCGTCGCGTGCGGCGCCGGCTACATGCGCAAACAGCTGCTCTACGCGCACATGAACACCAGCGTACGTATCACAACACACAAGAAGCCTTACGAGTGCGTCGCGTGCGGCGCCGGCTACATGCGCAAACAGCTGCTCTACGCGCACATGAACACCAGCGTACGTATCACAACACAACACACAAGAAGCCTTACGAGTGCGTCGCGTGCGGCGCCGGCTACATGCGCAAACAGCTGCTCTACGCGCACATGAACACCAGCGTACGTATCACAACACAACACACAAGAAGCCTTACGAGTGCGTCGCGTGCGGCGCCGGCTACATGCGCAAACAGCTGCTCTACGCGCACATGAACACCAGCGTACGTATCACAACACAACACACAAGAAGCCTTACGAGTGCGTCGCGTGCGGCGCCGGCTACATGCGCAAACAGCTGCTCTACGCGCACATGAACACCAGCGTACGTATCACAACACAACACACAAGAAGCCTTACGAGTGCGTCGCGTGCGGCGCCGGCTACATGCGCAAACAGCTGCTCTACGCGCACATGAACACCAGCGTACGTATCACAACACAACACACAAGAAGCCTTACGAGTGCGTCGCGTGCGGCGCCGGCTACATGCGCAAACAGCTGCTCTACGCGCACATGAACACCAGCGTACGTATCACAACACAACACAACACACAAGAAGCCTTACGAGTGCGTCGCGTGCGGCGCCGGCTACATGCGCAAACAGCTGCTCTACGCGCACATGAACACCAGCGTACGTATCACAACACAACACAACACACAAGAAGCCTTACGAGTGCGTCGCGTGCGGCGCCGGCTACATGCGCAAACAGCTGCTCTACGCGCACATGAACACCAGCGTACGTATCACAACACAACACAACACAACACACAAGAAGCCTTACGAGTGCGTCGCGTGCGGCGCCGGCTACATGCGCAAACAGCTGCTCTACGCGCACATGAACACCAGCGTACGTATCACAACACAACACAACACAACACACAAGAAGCCTTACGAGTGCGTCGCGCCGGCTACATGCGCAAACAGCTGCTCTACGCGCACATGAACACCAGCGTACGTATCACAACACAACACAACACACAAGAAGCCTTACGAGTGCGTCGCGTGCGGCGCCGGCTACATGCGCAAACAGCTGCTCTACGCGCACATGAACACCAGCGTACGTATCACAACACAACACAACACACAAGAAGCCTTACGAGTGCGTCGCGCCGGCTACATGCGCAAACAGCGCATGGCAATAGACTTTCGTCTTGAGACACTGTGATAAGGGTCGAGAATATACCATGCAACTTCTCGAGCTGCCCAGCCGAGTCGGATTCGACGGTTGACCTCTGTCTCGAAGTTGGCCCTCTTCAGTACACAACAGAACAGAACAGACATGATTTAGGAGCGTAAGAGAGTGGTGGTCAAGCTGGGCGCTCGACTCGGTTACACATCTCCAGTCGTCTGGAAACGTAACCTATGAGCTACACCCTCATCTTGCATCCATTCCTAGTTGTAGATCCGAATTCTATTTTAATTGAAAATGTTTTATACTCATATGGATGGAATTTGGATCTATACTATGAGTTTTAATTCGATTCCAGATTTGACATTAGCTACTGTCATTTTGTGAAATAATGATACCACATATAATAGTGTAGTGATGAACACAAAAATCGATAAACAATCAGTGTGTGTGCCATCAGTGTGCCAATTAAAGACTAAATTATTGATTTTTATTTAAATAAATACATAATTATTCATAATAATTATTTATTAATTAGTAATCGCTGCTCTATTTTATAAAAAGTTACTATTTTTGTTTTTATATTAAAAACAAAACTTATAATAAAAGAGCCTAGATAGTTTTCAGTATTGGCAACCCGTGCGCGCTCGGGCAGCTATCGCCATTTTGTTTATCGTGTCATTCGGCTTTATTATCCCAGTCTGACTGCACGAATATCTTATTTCATTGCGAATCGATATTTTGTTGGGTTTTTGTTAAAGTGTTGTTACGTTGTTTTATTGTTTATTTGTCATGTTCCTTCATGATCACATTTTTTTATTTATTTCACACACGATTATAAAAGAAAAGTCTCAGATCGTTAATTAATCGTCAAAACTAAATTATCGGTTCAGAAATATTTAATTTCCTGATATACTTAGCTTACGAGAGTAAAATTATAAACGAGAAGAATCGATCCGGAAATATTCCATTTCCATATCGAATAATTTCGCAACGTCACTATTTAGTACTTGTCATAACGTTGCAACACTGAAATTGTCAAATCTGGAATCGAATTAAAATTCCGAGTATAGCGGTTCGATTGCACGGCTGTACCATAACCAAGGGGTTACTCTCTAAGTCCGAAGTCCGTAGTTTCTGGCTTAGTTGATATTTACGATTAGTCCTGAACCCGAATTGAGAATCAATTAATCTTTAAATGAATGAATTCTTAGTGGTTAGATAATACTGAGTAAAATACGTTCGCAACTAATCCCGAAACTACGGACTTCGGGCTTAGAGAGTAGTCCCCTGGATTATGAAGAAAACCATTTATCCTGTGACAGTCGTATAAAATTAACAATTAATATTATAATTATTTCTTTTACAGGGGCATTTAGCGGAGTCGATAGTAGTCAATCAACCTAGGGTTATCAAAGTTACTGAAAATGTAAGTATTTTAATTAATAACACATTTTTTTTTATGATTAGGCTAATTTAGTTGGAAGTTTTTTTTTGGAGTTTTTTTAGAAGTTTTGGAGCCTTCTAATACAGGCATTGTTTGCTTAAGGTGGATGCTCCAGGGTAGCCCGCGAAATTCAAATATTTTTATGTTTTTTGCAATTTGCCGGTCAGTGTGAAGCTGTATGTGGACCAAATGCGATCTGCGACCGTAACGCGTATTTATCTAAAGAATTATAACCATTTTAATCATCAATATAGCCCTCTAAGTTCATGTAGTTCGACAGAATGAATATTTCATAATCATTCTTTCGAACTACATGAACTTAGAGAGCTATATTGATGATTAAAATGGTTATAATTCTTATTTAACTGGAGGCTCCGAACACGTTCAAATGTGATGTAATTTCTATTTGTCACAATAAACTATTTTGTATTTTTTTGTATTTGTAGTTTTGTAGTACAACTTTGTTTTGGTTGTAAAAGGGCGCAATTGGTCAAAGCTAGCTTTTTGTCTATATATAAAAATCACATATGTCCGTGTTTGTTATCGAACTCCTCCGAAACGGCTTGACCTATTTTTATGAAACTGTTTGTGTATGTTGTTAATCTGGTTTGACTGGAAGCCGACCCCAATATACTTGGGAAAAGGCTAGGCAGATGATGACAGGTTTTCTCTTGACTCTAGTCTATGTCAGAGATGACAGAGACAAAGTCTACGATGGAGCGAGCTTACCCAGAAGGAGCCTGTTCACTCTGAAGAGATTAGGGTTGTAAGCTTTTGGAAACGCTGAACTATAAAAATTCTATATAGTTTTAAAATAAAAATTGTCTATTAAACGCTATTGGGACCGCGTGATATTCCCATTCACCCAGTCTCTGTGTTGCGGTAGATAGAGAGTGTAAAATAATGCTATTAAGCTGCATCTGCTTATACAGAAAGCCGACTCAAGCTGTAATTATCAGCTTGGTCTAAAAGGGGAGTGGATCAAACAACTTATCATCCAGATCTTCCTCAAATATATTTTTTGCTATCAACCAAAACAAGTAACTAACCAAACCAACATAACCAAAATAATTAACTAAGATGTAATGTACCTAGATAAAAAAATAAATAATGGTTATTTTTGTATAGGTCGCACACAACTTTGCACAGGGTCATTTAAAAACAGTAAATAATAGCCATTTGCAACTACATATACATAAACTTGTATTTTATCTTGTTTTCAGAACCAACCAGCTGAAATCACCCACATAGAAGCGAAAAATAGTAAATTTGAATCGGTAAGTAACAGTCATCTCCTACCGAAATGGTTACCTAACTATTGGTCTTAGCGTGATGATATATAGCCTATAGCAATCCTCGATAAATGGGCTATCTAACACTGAAATAATTTTTCAAATCGGACCATTAGTTTCTTCGTTAAGGCTTCGTTTCCAGGATGTGTTTGTTAAGAACCAATAGAATCGTTTGCGCGGAGCGACTTATATTGGTTCCTATTAAACACATCGCACATCTCTGGTGGAAACGTAGCCTAGTACTGTCAAATTGATTCGCGACAGAGATCTAGCCAATGAGATTCTTCTTCTCGTGTGGGCAGTAAGGTCTAACGACCCCACACACCCTAGTGTCAGAGTTTCTAAACCGCCTCAAGGACTTCTGACATGGTATATTTGGCGGCCGGGACCACCGGATTTTACGTGCCTTCCGAAGCACGGAATCATCTTTTTATCAGAAAAGCAGGTGATTCAAGCCTGCAATGTCCTAGCTAAACTGGAAACAACTTAACAAAGTTTGTTTCCCGTGGGAATCGTACTCACGACCACCGGGTCACAAGGCAAACGCCTAAACCATGACCACGGAGGCAGTTGAATGACATTAAAAAGTAGAAATTTATTCGCAAAAATCGACTTGAGCGGTGAAGTTAGCTAAGCCACGATATGTAAGCATTTCTTGGCTAACATTTTATCTATTATTTCCAGATATTTGACTCCAGTGAATTAGAGGCGAGCGTGAAATCTGTCGGTACGTATTTTTTAATTAATCTGTTTTTATAAACACTAACAGGTTTATTCATATTTTTTTTACACTTCTACTTACTTAGTTAAAATACTGATTAACAGATCTTTACTAATATTATAAAGAGGAAAGATTTTTTGTTTATAAACAAACAAAGAATCTTTATATCGGTACCAACTAGTACCGAATAGACTCCGAAAGTACTGGGCCGATTTTAACCACTTTTTAAAGTTAAATAATCAAGAAATAGCATATCTCCGAAAATTACAATACTAAACCATCGCGAACGAAGTCGCGGGCGAAGTGCTAGTTCTTTATAATAATTAATTCGCTAATCAGTATTTAAATTATTGATATTATGCTGAGATTTTTACTGAATAAGCCTGCATGCCAGTGTATTCCCCGAAGAAAATTAACTATTATTCTTGAACCCGTTTTCTTAATTGGTTGTACTTTTATGTCAAAATTCGACTGGATTTGTTCAGAGGGCCAATTCTAATTTTTTTTTAAGCAAAATTCGCAATCTATCAACGGATTGCGAGTGAGATGTGAATGTGAACGTCTGCCTAGCCTTTTCCCAACTATATTGAGGTCGGCTTCAAGTCAAACCGGATTCAGCTGAATACCAGTGTTTTACGTGGAGCGGCTGCCTACCAGACCTCCGCAACCCATTAAATGGGTAACATCGGTATTTCTTGGCAAGACTGGAGTCAGATTTACTGTCTTCTGAGAATCCGTAACGACTGCCAAAGATCTACAAATGACTGCCGTGACCAACGGCTTAACGTGCTTTCCGAGGCACGGAGGAAACTCGGTATACTAAGATGGTCACCCATCCACAGACCAACCTTGGCAAGTGTTGCTTAACCTTTAAGATCGAGATGTGAATGTGAACGTTGCTTAAAATTAGTAGGCCCTCAGAAAAACATTTAAATAACGTTAGAAACTTTATAATTTATAATTATGCTTTCAGTAAAATCGGAAACGGAAGTGAACCTAGCAGATGCCAAGTTCTACATCACAGAAGATAAGAAGTTAATATTACAAGACAGTGGTTAGTAATTTTACTATTTTGTTATATAGAGGGATGCGGTGCAGAGTGTTAAGTCCCACAAATCGCCCTAGAAGAGGGAGGATCCTCCGACCGCACGGTTGTCATGTCCGGTGGGCAACTGCCTGATAGCTGATATTCGGACTGTTGTATTTCTTCAAATCGCACGGAAACTCTGATACCACCATGCAGGATTTCGTTAGCAGTTCGGTGCGATAGATGGCGTTGCGTTTCTTTTTGTTGCGGTAAAAAATTTGTTTCTTTAGTTTTTCTTGTGAAGGCATTGACATATGAAGACCATAGTGGGAACGACTTTCCTTTGTTAGGTGATGTCGTTCGAAGATGCATCTCAAACAACATTCTAGTTTTAAAATAGATAGGGTAGTGGACTTAAAAGGTAGTCCGTCAGATAGATTTCCGAAAAATATCCGACATGTATTTTTTCTTTTTTTCACGTATAAAAGAAAAATAAAGTCATTTAGATTTCTCGTGTGACGTCACTTGTTGATAATTGTATTGAAATCAAATGATATATGACGTCACGCGAGTTTTCAACGCACTGTATCGTCAATTTTTTGTTTATGTACTTGAAAAAGAACCGGCTAAATGCGAGTCAGACTCGCACACGAAGGTTTCCGTACAATAAACCTTAATTTTTATTATTTGCTGTTATAGCTGCAATAGAAATACACAATCTGTGAAAATTTCTACTGTCTACCTACTGCGGTTGTTGAAATACAACCCGCTGACAGACAGACGGACGGACGGGTGGACGGACAGACAGCGGAGGCTTAGTAATAGGGTTCCGTTAGTTGCCCTTCGGGTACGGGAACCCTAAAATTTTATGGCTATCTGACGGAGTAATTAAACTTTTTTAATCCACTAGGTACCTAATAAAAGTTTACTATAAGTTATCTTTTTGTTTTCTATCCCATATGGATTTTCTTTATCCGAAATAAAGATCTATTTTATTAATGCCGCAACGAGTTTAACATTTTAACGCCATTGTCAGTTTACATGGTTCATTTTAGGTGAACGTGGAATTCACCCTGTTCGCGCCAACCTTACAATAACAAAAAAAATCCTTACTAATATTTTAAATGCGAAAGTAACTCTGTCTGTCTGTCGCGCTTTCACGCCAAAACTACTAAACCGATTTAAATGAAACTTGGTACACAGATAGTCTAGGGCCTGAGAAAGGACACAGGCTACTTTTTATCCCTTTTATCCTAGGGACCACGCGGGCGAAGCCGGTGGCAGAAACTACTACTTAATAAACTTTTTCATAATTCTGTAATAATACAAAAATAAGAATGAATTGACGTGTTTTGATTTTAATTTATTTTTAATGTTTTGTTTTTCAGATAAAGCAACGTTGAACCTTATACAAGAAGGCGACGAGTCAACATTGTTAACTATACGTAAGTTCAAACATTGATAAATTAGAGGGCTTAGTGTAAGTTTTTTTAACGCACTCGATCGCGTTAACGTAAACGTTCGCTTATGTCAAATTGTATAGAAAAAAAAAGGTTCTCTGTTACTGTCACCAGACGGCGCTTATCCAGTTTCAATTAGTGATAGGTCGTTGAAGGTTTTTCCGTCAACGAAACGTTAACGTTGAATTGCGTTTGTCAACTAGTATATCAACTAGTTAATTTCGTCAACGAGTTAACGTGTTACGAACGTCAACTTGCATGAACGATAAACGGCTTTAACGCTTTTATTAACGTATGCTGTTGTAATGTTAATTTACGAACAATTTGATGATTTGATTTTTTTTGAATGAAAGATGATAGATACAATTTACGTACGTTGAAAATAACAAAACGTTGGGTTCATTTTCTCGTTTCGTCAAACGAGTTGAATTCATAAACGTCGTTGTCTCGTAACTCGTTGACGAATTCAACGAGTTGATTTGTACACGGTCAACGTTAATCCCGTTGAAGAGACATCAACGTTGATTCAACTAGTTCGTTGATTCAACGCCCATCACTAGTTTCAATACAAATTGACGTTTACGCTAACGCGATCGAGAAAGTTAAAAAACTCACACTAAGGCCACTGAATAGGTTACTTCTAGGCAAGCGTGCTCCATCTTTGACCACATCATCGCTTACCATCAGGTGAGATGGTGGACAAACGCGTGCCTATCAATAGTAAAAATAAAATCTGATATTAAAACTCACTTGCGCCACAAATAACTATATTATAATGATAGGGAATAAGCATGCCATTTTTTATTTGCAAAATGAAATTATCACAATCATTAAATTATTTTTTAAATACCTTTATCAGCAATGAAGTTACAAAGCTTCAAAGATTAGGGAAATTATATGTGCGGCAACAAAAGTTTTCTTTAGCACCTGCAACCTAGCGTCTTTTTTTATATGTGAGCGACGAGCTAATAGAACAGCTTCAATTATATTAATTCATCATCTTTACTATTCCAACAAAATATCAAGAAACCAGCGTCAATTTACGAGCGTAAATTAATATGACTCCGAGCTACCGATAAATATATTTACTTCTGATTTGATAACTCAGCGACTAATGTTGTAAGTGAGCTACTTTATATATTTTAGAGATTCAACATCTGTCTTTTGCACCAATGAGCGAGCTCTATTCGGTGCGTGCAGCAACGAGTTCACGTGTATTAGGTTAGGTTAGGTTAGGTTTTTTTTTTTTTTTAGGTTAGGTTAGGTTAGGTTTTTTTTTTTTTTTTAGGTTAGGTTAGGTTAGGTTAGGTTATATAAAAATAACGGTGACTCTATGAAATTAGAGTACGTTGATATTATTTTATAGATGAAGTTGATACACTTATTAGAAGCTGGCAATGAGTAGACATATCACAAATTTAGTTGCTTAAGAATTATCACCATGTTGCGTCATATTAACAGTAGCTTGTTTTACAATATATGGTCGCTTATAAACCATTTATTAGACGCTAAAAGTTTGTCGCTGACCTATTAATTCATTAGACAACTAAATATATTTGCAGACGAGAATGACATTTTAAAGAAGCTGCCTTAATTAGCACCCCTAAGATTACAATTAGAAAGATGAAGTCCGATATGAACTTCACATAAAAGTCCATGATGCATAAACAGCTGCCATAGAAAACAGCGTTTTCGCGAGAGGGACAGATATATTTGTTTTAGAATAATTACATCTCATTTGTTTTTCGAGTAATTTTGATTCTATTAGTTATTATAATAGTTTTGTTTAGTGAGGTACCACTAGTTATTAAAAATTACAGTTTTTTTTGTTAATTATTATATCTAGCTTTTGAGGAGCTCGTGGCTAGATAATAACAGCCGCACGGGTCGATCTTCAAGGTTAAGCAACGCTTGCCAAGGTTGGTCTGTGGATGGGTGACCATCTTAACATACCGAGTTTCCTCCGTGCCTCGGATAGCACGTTAAGCCGTTGGTCCCGGCTGTCATTTGTAGATCTTTGGCAGTCGTTACGGATAGTCAAAAGCCAGTTAATCTGACTCCAGTCTTACCATGAAGTACAGTGTTACCTAGTTAATGGGTTGTGGAGGTCTGGTAGGCAGCCGCTCCGCGTAAAATACTGGTATTCAGCTAAATCCGGTTTGACTGGAAGCCGACCCCAATATAGTTGGGAAAAGGCTAGGCGGATGATGATGAGTTATTATAATAGTTTTAATATAAACTGTATAGAATAATAAATATTTTTTTATGTATAATCCTTATTGAAGGATTTTAAATCTATTTGCCACACCTTATAATGTTCAAAACGTCCAAAGGACTATTTTACAATTTGAAAGGCACGGTCAACATAGGCAAGCTAATTGGCTAACCATCGTAACAGTTAATGATGCGATTTCGTTTTACGACTATTAATAGGCACGCGCTTGACCACCATCTCACCTGATGGTAAGCGATGATGTGGTCGAAGATGGAGCACGCCTGCCTAGTAGTAACCTATTCACTCTTGACTTAAAGACTCCCAGGTTGTAGCTATCGGGAAACACAGACTCCGGCAGGGAATTCCACTCCTTAGCTGTACGTATTATGAATGTGTTCCCAAAACGTTTTGTGCGCGTGGGTGGGATGTCCACCATGTACCGGTGGCGCATCGCCGTTCGTCTTGTGGTCCGATGATGGAACGGGCTTGGCAGAATTAAATTATGCAATTCCGTCGCACATTCCCCAAAATGCACCGACATCGCTCCTTTAACCACCGTTAACCGACATAGCACCTTTTTAGGGTTCCGTACTCAAAGGGTAAACAATAAAACCTTTTTACTAAGCCCTCGCTGTCGTGCGTCCGACTGTCCGTCTGCCAGAGGGCTATATATCATAAGCCGAAATAGGCAGACAGTTAAAATTTTGACATAGTACACACTATGTCAAAATTTTAACTGTCTCTGCAAAATTTTAATTTCTGTTGCCGCTATAACTAATGAATAATAAAAATATTATTTTGTTGTATCTGGAAATATCAAAATTTACTGGCACTTAGACCCTTTGCACTTACAACCCTTCAATAGGGAACATGCAATATTTCCAATTTTGCTTTAATTTAGATAGAATAGAAATAGACCACCACATAAATAAAAACGCTTTAATTTATTGCCAAAATTGCGTTTTTAAACCGACTGTTTAAAGGTTCGCGCGAAAACGGACGATGACGTCACTCGTGTCTATCATTGGTCAAGAACTGTCCTAACTCAAAGACATAAGGTTGCCTTTTCGTTGGCATAACAGCAGATACGTCAGCAAACGCTGATTGTTGTTTTTAAATACGTTTCGTTTCACGTTACTTTAATTCATTATTTTTGTTAAAAATCGATATTGACCAAAATAAAAACGGCCTTTATTTTATACTTTTTTTGTCATTTTACTGACAAAATTCTCAATTCTGTATTTGCATCTTCAAATAAATAAATATTAACGAAATTAAAATTAAACTTCGTACAATTCGGATGTCTTGTTACCCAGTTTCTGGGTCAGGTCAGATAGGCAGCCGCTCCACGTAAAATACTGGTATTCAGCTCCATCAGCTTTCATAAGCACATTGATACTAACTTTTTGAGTTCCGTACCCGAAGGGGTACCCAACGGAACCCTAATTACTAAACCTCCGCTATCCGTCCGTCCGTTTGTCTGTCAGCGGGCTGTATTTCAAGAACCAGAATAGGTAGAAATTTGAAATTTTCACACAGTGTGTATTTCTAATGCCGCTATAATAACAAGTAATCAAAATTCAAGGGGGCTGCTATGCACGAAACGTGTTTGTTTTCGATTTATTGTAAAGAAACCCTTCGTGAGGGGGTCTGACTCGCACTTAGCGGTTTTTTTAACTTATCTTTTTTTTTTTCCCGCAGACAACATTGGTGAAAGAGCTGAAGGTACTATTCTAGAAGCGGTTGATGTGGGTCAACTTGGGGATCAGGCTGAGGTTAGTAACTTTATTCTATCGACAACGTATAACACAGAAAACCGTTTGACATTTCTCGGTCACTTTGCTCCGCTGCCTCCCTCCGCGTCAGTGGACAGACAGCCTCAGACTACTGATTTAATTTCCACCGTGTTCCTTCAAAGTGGCCTTTGCGTTTCAGTTGGACTAAAAAGCCATTTTAGTGAATCATATTAGGATCATAATAATAATACCTGCGTGAAATTCATATCACACAATTCATTTCTTTGACAGTTTTGTATCACGAATGTCTATGGGAGCTTACAGAAACTATAGCTGGCAGCACAGAAATGTCACTGTCAAGTGTGTTTCAAGTATAAAATTCGAAATAGCTACGCTAGATGGCCCAGTTTGCTTCGCGCACGTTCCCTAAACGGAGCGTGCAGGAACCACAGGTGGCAGCACAGAAGCGTCAATGTCAAGTATTCTGACCCTTAAAGCTTCGAATATGCGACACTAGATGGCATAGTCAACGCCGTGCACGGTTCCTATACAAATCTGTCAGTCATGAATTGCGTGATAAGAATTGTACGCAGGTAATTTTATGATCCGTATATTCAACAGCCGCACGGGTCGATCAATGCTTGTCAAGGTTGGTTTGTGGATGGGTGACCGTCTTAACATACCTGAGTTTCCTCCGTGCCTCGGAAAGCACGTTAAGCCGTTGGTCCCGGCTGTCATTTCTAGATCTTTGGCAGTCGTTACGGATTGTCAGAAGCCAGCAAATCTGACTCCAGTATTGCCATGAAGTATCGTGTTTAGTCCAGTCATGTAAGCTTAAATTAGGTAAGAATCTCGGCGTTCGAGATACCCTGCTGTAAGTCTGTAAATACTTGTATATTGACACCCTAAAAGTTGTCTCAAAACCTACATATGGTAGGGTGGGTGTACGCAACTATTAAATTTTAAGGTCAAAGGTCACAAAAATCTTTTTTTTGCGCTTTTTTTGTGAAAATCTCATTTCCTATGAGTTTTTTGCTATTTATATTTATTATCAATATAGTAGAATACAAATTCTCTCCAAATTTTGTTTAAAAAATTTTTCATACGGTGAACCGTTTTCGAGATAGAGGGCGGAGAGCGCGCGGTCACAGGATCACTTCAGGTCAACCGGTGCCTCCGGTCGAAAACGCGCGAGTTGATGAACTATCGATAAATCGATGATTATAATATTATTTTGTCAATTTTTCAAAAGGGAAAAAAATATATTTTAAAGTTTTTGAGAAACTGAAAAATTTGGATGAACTAGCTGCAGCATTTGAGGAAGAAAATTGTTCGGCCCAGAGATTATTAGAGAGTGAAACTCAAACCTTGTTGGCAGTCTATAATGCTCCGAAATCTGTGAAAAGTCTCGATCATCTTCGTTATATGCATTACGTCAAGTCTACAAAACTTAATAAACCTGTGCAGCTTTCAAATATTCCACCAACATGTGCAGCTGCTCATCAACATTTCAAACGTGTATATTATAAAGTTCAAACTTGGTTAGGGCATGAACCCCAGGTATGGGGTTGGGCAATGCGAAACGATTTTCTGGAGCCTAACATGACAATTTTACCACCTGCTCCAGAAGATTTGCTAAATACAATTTTCTGCAACTGCAAGAGTGGTTGTGGTTCGCGATGCGGATGCAGGAAAGTGGACTTGCAATGCTCTTTAGCTTGTGGCCAATGTAATGGGCAAGCTTGTCTCAATGCTCTACCATATCAGAGCGACATTAACGAAGCTGGAACCTTTGACCCCGAAATCATGGAAGAACTTGAGACAAATGTCGTTGAAGACGATAATGAAGACCAGTTTGAAATTTACCAGCAGCCGGAAGACGACGATGAAAAGGAAGAAGATGATTAAAATTATAAATTGTAGTTTTTGTACCCTTTATTCCATTTTTTTACTTTTAATAAAAATAAATGTATTGAATGATATTTTTTAATAAAAAGATTAATTCATAATTTATTTGTTTTTTTTTTTCATCGTGTAAGAAGTTATTAATATTAATTAAGTTAAAATTCAAATATTTTTTCCTATATTTTCATTAACAATTCTGCAATTACATGGGCAGGTAAGTGTTGTTAAATAAATTAATACTGAATAAAAAGTGGATAGGTTAGGAAAAAAATGATAAAGTATAATATAATAGTTAATAAAAATTGTCAAATATTTATAATCATAGATTTATCGATAGTTCGTCAACTATATATGGCGCTTTTTCGACCGGAGGCACCGGTTGACCTGAAGTGATCCTGTGACCGCGCGCTCTCCGCCCTCTATCTCGAAAACGGTTCACCGTATAAAAAAAAAATTTTAAACAAAATTTGTAGAGAATTTTGCATTCTACAATATTGATAATTAATAGAAATAGCAAAAAACCCATAGGAAATGAGATATTTACAAAAAAAGCGCAAAAAAACGATTTTTGTGACCTTTGACCTTAAAATTTAATAGTTGCGTACACCCTACCATATGTAGGTTTTGAGACAAATTTTAGGGTGTCAATATACAAGTATTTACAGACTTACAGCTGGGTATCTCGAATTCCGAGGTGAACTTACTATAATGACTGGACTATGTTACCCAGTTAATGGGTTGTGGAGGTCTGGTAGGCAGCCGCTCCACGTAAAACACTGGTATTCAGCTAAATCCGGTTTGACTGGAAGTCGGCCCCAATATAGTTGGGAAAAGGCTAGGCAGATGATATAAGCAAAACATGTTAGCTCTATGTCTGTAAAACAACTTTGTACATCATGTTTTATGCAAATAAAATGATTGATAGATGAAACGATAAATATTAACATTACGATATTTTTACATTTCAGATCGTGGCAAACGACGAAAATGGCGGTATGGTGCGCCTCATACAGATCAAGCTACCCGACGGAAACAACGGCTGGGTCGCCATCAACCGCTGAGGGTGCAGCCGCCTGCTGCCTGCAGCGCTGGCAGAACTTGCTGCCTGCTGCCTGCAGCGCTGGCAGAACTTGCTGCCTGCTGCCTGCAGCGCGGGCAGAACTTGCTGCCTGCTGCCTGCAGCGCCGGCAGAACTTGCTGCCTGCTGCCTGCAGCGCGGGCAGAACTTGCTGCCTGCTGCCTGCAGCGCTGGCAGAACTTGCTGCCTGCTGCCTGCAGCGCTGGCAGAACTTGCTGCCTGCTGCCTGCAGCGCGGGCAGAACTTGCTGCCTGCTGCCTGCAGCGCTGGCAGAACTTGCTGCCTGCTGCCTGCAGCGCTGGCAGAACTTGCTGCCTGCTGCCTGCAGCGCGGGCAGAACTTGCTGCCTGCTGCCTGCAGCGCGGGCAGAACTTGCTGCCTGCTGCCTGCAGCGCTGGCAGAACTTGCTGCCTGCTGCCTGCAGCGCTGGCAGAACTTGCTGCCTGCTGCCTGCAGCGCGGGCAGAACTTGCTGCCTGCTGCCTGCAGCGCGGGCAGAACTTGCTGCCTGCTGCCTGCAGCGCTGGCAGAACTTGCTGCCTGCAGCGCTGGCAGAACTTGCTGCCTGCTGCCTGCAGCGCGGGCAGAACTTGCTGCCTGCTGCCTGCAGCGCTGGCAGAACTTGCTGCCTGCTGCGTGCAGCGCTGGCAGAACTTGCTGCCTGCTGCCTGCAGCGCGGGCAGAACTTGCTGCCTGCTGCCTGCAGCGCTGGCAGAACTTGCCGCTATCGAGCCAGCCAGTGTCTCAGCAGGGGCGTAGCTATAGCTTTCACAAGGGGGGGTTCAAAAATGTACACCCTAAACGCCCCACTTATATACGGCCATGCTACTTAACTAATGTCACTGTTTACTCATAAAATTTTATGGCCCGTGACAATAGGGATTTTTTTTTTTCTCAAAACCAAAAAGAGGAATGTGCAAGCTTATTTGAAAGTTGATACTAATTTATTATGTTTGTGTAATAATGAAAAGATGAAATGAATACAGAAATTAATCGGACACAGCTCAATATTAGTTTTATAATGAACTACTCTCTTAACGTCCGCAGACTGCTTATTGGAAAACATATGGAGAAGAGCAGAAATTCTTGTTTTATTTTTATACAGGGTTATTTGTAAAACACCAACAACCTCTTAGGCAGTGAAAGTACACATGAAACCCGAAAATTTTCCAAATAACCCTGTATATTTTCTAATAACTTGATTAAAAAAAAACACTTTCTTTTTTGTTTTTAATCAAGTTATTGGAAAATAACTTTATATAATCTATAAAACGGGGTAAATAAAAACGCAGGGGTGAATAGAAACAAAACTGAATGGTATCGTCACTTGAATGCCACATTATTGGTTTGTAAAAAAGAAATATCTGTTTAAAGTAATATTGATTTAAAAATTAACATAACATAAACATAATCAGCTTATAATATTCCCACAGCTGGGACACAGGCCTCCTCTCGGTGAGAGGCAGTAGGCCCCGTGCGGGATGGTAGATGTCACATGTCTTCGAATTTTTGCTTCTAGGATATGCCGGTTTCCTCACGATGTTTTCTTTCACCGTTTTGAGAGCAGTGGTGATGAAATAATTTACAAAAGTAAAGCGCCTGCATTGGTTCGAACCTACGACCTACACCTCGTAAGTCGCAGCCATTACCACCGCCACCGCTGCTCCCTCTTTAAAAATAAGTGTCCTTAAATGCTGCAAGCATAAAAATACAGTGAAAATCTCCTTCAGTTTTGTTTGTATGCACCCCCCTGCGTTTCTATTCACCGTGTATGGCATTTATTTAATTGTATGATCGCATTACCTATTGTAATTCATGGAATAGTCTGATTAGGGTTGATTCCTAAAAAACTATTTGGTTCGTCAGTTAAGTTTTCCAGATTATTCTACCTATAGTCTGTTTTTTTAATCTCGGAGACTAAATTGACAAGTGCAAATGGCAAACTGACATAGGTTCCAATAGCATTTAAGTCAGTTTTGACATTAGCGGTTGTCAATTTAGTCTCCGAGATTAAAAAACAGACAGTACTTGATTTTGAGGAATTTTGGTACAGATAAAGACCACTGGACCACTGGATACTTTAGTGCCAAGCGAAGCCATGGGAAAGCTAGCATTAGTTAGCCAATTAATTGTTTTTGTTCTTGTTTATTAGTGGTCCAATATTTTGATAAATCTTACTGACGCATGACGGCCCAAATAGTAAATTTTAAATTCAGGATTTCAGGAAATATTATTGAAAAATATAATTCATTTGAATTTTCATAAGACTGAAAAAACTATAAGGGTTCCGTATCAGGACTACGGAAACCTAAAATGTATATTATGGAACTGAATTACAATACACCGGGAAACGTAACTCGTTACTAAGGATGAGATCACACTAGGATTTCTCCCTATAATAATTATCTTCAAATTTCTTTGAAATGCTTACTTAGCAAGACTAATACCGTGTGTCATACAAACTTTGACCTTATTCTTGATATTGACGAACAGATTAAATAGATTTTTTTCAAAAACAGTTCAGAGGGAGTGATTTTTATCTTCCTATGGAAAACTGAAAATAAATTGCTATCTCTTTCCCCTCTAAACTGTTTTTTTTTATCTATTTTCTCGCTCTCTCTATTTTGCTTAAGCGAAGCGTACGAAAACTTCGTACGCTTCGCTTAAACAAAATAGAGAACATTAGAATCGGTTCGTTAATTTCCAAGAATAAGGGATTTTTGTATGGAACATCGTTAATAACGCTCATACATAGTTTTTATATAAGCTTCAAGACTAATTCGGAGAAGTCAAACTATTGATAAGTATTAGAAAAAGACTGTAAGCCCATGTAAATATTATTATAATTATGTATTTTATAAAAAAATACCGCAAAGCGGACTGGCCTTTTAAACAATGAATGATATTGTAGCATAATAAAAATTAATTGTATATATGTAAATACAATGTGTTCGAAGAATAAAAATATTTTTTTTTTAAATAGAAATCGTATTTTTTATCTTTTTTCCTGTGTTTTCCGAGGCATGGGAGAAGTCCTCGGTGAGCACTGAATTGTGGACTCATCTGAGGACTAATCCTGGCAAGTTTTGCTTTAATAATAGTCATTTATGTCACATGACGACTATCTCCAAATATCAGGGAAACGTGACACTTAAGGTCACGCCAACAATATTGATTAATAAACAATCACATATCTTCTTTAAAATATGAAATGAACTCATAAAGTTAAATTATGACGAGTTAGGACTTTGAACTACCAGGAAACCAGAATCATGGGGTTTGGAAGTATGAGCGGTAGAGGCTCACAAACTGCCAGTATAGTTAATCTATACTTATAGCTATACTTATTACTCTTACTAGCTGACCCGTGCCCACTTCGTTGGGCGATATTTTTCGGGTCAATATATAGCTTACGACACTCACAAATAACGTGGCTTTCTATTGGTAAAATAATTTTCAAAATCGGTTCATTAGGTCCAGAGATTATCCTTACAACCTCACAAACTTTACCTCTTTACTTATTTATATATTTTTAAACATTTTTATACAATATTATATACATTCAGTCAAAAAAGTATCGGGAATGGATGATTTGTTTATGGTTCCAAATACAAATTTTTGTTTTTTTGTAGTTGTTAGATTGGCACAACTGTTTTCCATTTTGGCGCGGAGTTTGAGTTGCATCTGTTATTTATATTAAATACAGTGCTGGTTTTAGTAATATCATATATAGTGTGTATTGCGAATTTCATAATGGACAAAAATTTCGAACAAATTTTGCATCGCCAATGGAATTTCGTGTTCGGAGTCACTGAAAATGTTACAGAAGGCTTACGGTGAATCGACTTTATCAAAAACTCGTGCTTATGAGTGGTTCAAAGCGTTCAAAAGCGGTCGAGATGTGATGGAAGATTTGCCTCGCTCTGGTAGGCCGTCAACGTCTGCAACTGAAGTTAACATCGCAAAAGTGAAGGAAATAGTGACTGAAAATCCCCATTCAACTCTGAGAGAGATAGCCGCCGAACTTTCTGTATCTCACGAGTCGATCCGTACCATTTTAACTAATCATTTGGGTATGAAACATGTTGCTGCTCGGCTAGTCCCAAAAGATCTGAATTTTCTCCAAAAACTCAATCGCATGAAAGTCGCTGAGGACATGCTAGAACGAGTCAGTTCGGACCCAACATTCATGAAACGCATTGTTACTGGTGACGAGACGTGGGTTTACGAGTTTGACATGCAAACTAGTCAACAAGCTTCGGAGTGGCGCCTTCCAACTGAGCCGAAACCGAAAAAACCACGCCAAAGTCGATCAAAAGTCAAAGTCATGTTGACTGTTTTCTTTGACTATCGCGGTGTTGTGCACTCTGAATTCTTACCGGAAGGTCTAACGGTAAATAAAGAATATTATTTGAGCGTTATGCGGCGTTTAAGAGAGCAAATTCGACGAAAAAGGCCAGATTTGTGGAAAGAAAATTCTTGGATTTTGCACCACGACAATGCGCCTTCGCACAAGGCTATCATTGTGAACGAATTTTTAACCAAACACTCAACAAATACCATCCAGCAACCACCATATATTCACCAGATATGGCTCCTGCTGACTTTTTTCTTTTTCCTAAACTCAAATTACCACTTCGTGGCACCCGTTTTCAATCGATAGAAGACATAAAGGAGAATTCGCGGCGAGAACTGAACTCAATTCCGGAAGCAGCGTTTAAAAAATGTTTTGATGAATGGATTATTCGTTGGCGCAAGTGTATCGTTTCTAAAGGAGCATACTTTGAAGGTGATAAAATAAATTTGGATGAATAACAGACATTTTGTGTATTATTGATCTTTTCCCGGTACTTTCTTGACAGAGTAGTGTATAAAAAAAAAACATTTAAAAATAGTAGCCCACCGATATCAGGAACAGGGTCCAAGCTACCGGTGGTCAGGGCTCCAGAGAAAGGAACCTCCTGACAATGCGAGCCGTGTCCAGAAGTACCGCTTTCTGAATCAAGCCCTTGATCCAGCTGCCCAACGAGAGCCTTCTAAGGTGTTGGTCGTGGCTATTAAGCCATTGGCCGACACGACTATCACGATTACGATGATGTGAAAGTTTGTATGTTTGTCTATCAATCATACAAAAACGGCTGAAGGGATTTGGATGAAATTTTGGCACACATGTGGTTCACATCCTGGAAAAACACATATGCTACTTTTTATCCCGGTAACTTGCATGGCTTAATGGAGACAAAGGAGGAAGTGGAAATCCAGAGCCTCTGCTGTCTTAGTGCTTCAGATTCAAAAGTACCAGGAGAACAGAAACATGTCGAAGTTCTTTCCTAGCTGGAATTATGAGCACTAAAGATACACATGTACCAGGAGATGAGAAACGTCGAAGTATTTCCGGGGCTGGAATTTTGAGCGGTTAGGATTCATAAGTACCGGGAGAAGAGAAACATGTGAAAGTATTGCCAGGGCTGGAATTATGAATGCTACAGATTCACAAGTACAAACCGAGACCAGAAACATGTCAAAGTATTTTTTCGGCAGGAATCATGAACGCTAAAGATTCACAAGTACCAAAAACATGTCAAAATACTTACGGGGCTGAAATTGAGAGCGGTAAAGTTCTACAAGTACCAGGGAGAGCAGAAACATGTCAAAGTCTTTTTGGCCTACAATTTTGTTTCACAGTAGAACATAAATATGTCGAAGTTTTTTCCGGGCTGGAATTGAGAATACTATAGATTCACAACAGGAGTCCAGAAACATGTTAGTATTTCTTAAGGGGAATGCTCCAGGGTAGCCCGCGAAATTCAAATATTTTTATGTTTTTTGCAATTTGCCGGTCAGTGTGAAGCTGTATGTGGACCAAATACGATCTGCGACCGTAACGCGTATTTATCTAAAGAATAATAACCATTTTAATCATCAATATAGCCCTCTAAGTTCATGTAGTTCGAAAGAATGAATATTTCAGAAATAATCATTCTTTCGTGCTACATGAAAGATGTCGAAGTTTTTTGGGCTAAAATTGTAACCGCTATAGATTCGTAAGTACCAGGAGGGGAGAAATATGACGAAGTAAAATAAAATCAGTAGAAATAGAGACAAGTAGAAAGAAATAAAATCGTTTATATGCAGTTAAGATTGAAAAGTATCAGGCAACAGAAACATGTGCAAGTATTTCCGGCGCTGGAATTCAAAAGTACCAGGAGTGGAGAAATATGACGAAGTTTTTTTCCGGGTTGGAATTATGAGAGCTAAAGATTCACAAATACTAGGAGGCCAGAAAAATGTCGAAGTTTTGCGTTATTACGCAAAACTTCGACATTGCGCACCCAGCTCTAAAGTCTAGGCCCGTGACTTCGTCTGGGCAGGAGCTAGTAGATAATAAATATAGCTGAAGTTTGTTTGTTTGGTTGAACGTGCTAATCTCAGGAACTACTTACTGGTTCGAATTGTTTTTTTTTTTTGTTTTCGATAGTCATTATCGAGGAAGGTTAAGCTGCGGAGAGGGAGCGGGAGGCCGTGGCCACTCTCCCGTGCCGCAGCAGGCGAACCGGGCGTCGGCGGAGGGCGGACAACGCCCTCTTCCAGCCCCCGTAGAAAGGTCCGGAGGGACGGTGGACTCGGGGTCGTCCGCCGCCCCCCATCCAGCAGGACCCGAGTCGGTGGCGCGTATTGTTCCAGACGCGCCCCTACTGTTCGTTGCGGGGGTATGACACCTCACTCCTCCCGCGGGCTCTAGCCGGAGATTATGGAAGGCGCACTAGCTCTCACAATTCTCGGTCAAGTGTAAGAAGGAACACCGGGATGGTTTTTAGTCAGTAAGAGTATGACAGATCGCTTCGCTCGCCCCAGGCGAGGGTCATCCATGAGGATTTTCCACACCGGCAACAAAAAAAAAAAGAGATTGTGTTTTTTATTTGACTTTTTTTAAATAATTTTTCTTTCAGATGTGATTGGCCTATATCATTCATGCATGTGGTTTTGTTTGCATATACTTAATTAATAAGAACATCAAGGCAATGACTGTATATGTGTTAAAATTATCAATTTGGACCGCGGGCCAAATTTTGTGAACTTTTTACAAGTTTGCCCATTTTGCAGAAACCTTCGAAACTTCGGTATTGTCTACCTTAAGAACAGTAGGTTTCGGGATCATTTTAGAAAAAATATCAATTTATCATAAGACTTTATTGCTAAGCGTTTAAACCTTCATATTACCTGTCAAATTTGAGTGGAGAAAGTCACAACATTTTTTTTTGTAATTTTTCTTTGAAATACAACGTAGGTACGCAGATACGTTATGATCACATTCCTCGTTCTTAAACATAAATCTATACATATAATAAAATCGTTTAAATATTTCTAATTTAATTTTATCCGTCGAGGGATTCCGAACTCTTTTCTGCCTCCCGACTTGACATTCTGTTATTTTTTGCCATGTCAACAGCTAATTCATAAAAAAAAACATAATTCAGCAATAAATGAGAACTTGATGACCTCAACAAAATATGCATAGCTAATGGAGGTTGAGCTTCTAAGATATTTTTAAGAAAAAAAAAAACATATTTTCTTAGAAGAAAGTATCTTCTTAGGATGTTTTTATATTACTAGCATGAAACTTTGATTTCGAGGATATTTGTACAAACAGACAAAAATCTAAATAAATTAACTTTGTAGCTCAATCGTAGTCACCCTAAATAATTTGCAAAAACATTAAATTAACCTTTTTTATCACATGTTGGCTAATGATTAATTAGGTACTGTAATCGTTTGTATACTCTCTCATTAGATCTGCATTACTTAGATTGCAAAATTGATTAAAACAAAGTGTGTACCTACTTATCTCAGATCTAATTTAACATTTAGGTGACAACCCTAACGGTAATATTATGGTGAGCAAAGTTGTAACTTTTGCTTCGGAAAAACTAATTTGACATTGCTCACCACCATATTTTCGAATTTAAGCGAGACTTCGCGTCGGATATTCGATTTTTTTTTGTGTAGGTATTTGTAACTTACTGACAGTGTTAAAAAACTGACTTACTTGCTGTAATTACAAATAGAGTTTCCAAAAAGCTATTCACACGACTTTTGGCCCGCAAAATACATCACCAACTTAGACACAACTTGACAACAGACTGAAGGTACATTAGGAAAAATCAGTAACGTAGTAGGTATTGTCAGAGATATGTATGTTCAAATTTCTTCGAAAATTAAAATAATAAACGAAACGCAAATTGTTGCCGGTTATTGAAATATTTGTGATAAGTGACGGTCTGGGCAAACTCGGATTAGTTGGGCAATCTTGTAAGATTTTACGGTAGTCTACATATCATCAGGCTACGACCAATAGGAGCGGAACATTAATAAAAAAATGTGACGCAGACGAAGCTGCGCGGGTCAGTTAATATTTAATATCACACTATGACCCATAGGATTCGAGCAAATAGCAAAAAGTTCAGAAAGAATGCTAAGAGAGAACTAAGTAGTCGTAATGCAAGTGAAATCGCGGGGCAAAGCTAAGAAATATTTAAGTTTATGTTTCACATTTTATTATAAAAGGTTAATCATTAGGGATACTTAAATTTGAGTTTATATAGGCCATCTTGGAAAAGCGATAGCTGTCTAGCGGGAATACATTTTTATTCGTGACATTTCACCATTGGAACGTTTCAACAACGCGTTGAAATTGATAAAAGGCTACATCATCATCATCTGCCTAGCCTTTTCCCAACTATAGGTATTGGGGTCGGCTTCCAGTCAAGTCGGATTTAGCTGAATACCAGTATTTTACGCGGAGTGGCTGCCTACCAGACTTCCACAAACCAGTAACTGGGTAACACGGTACTTCATGGCAAGACTGGAGTCAGATTAACTGGCTTCTGACAATCCGTAACGACTGCCAAAGATCTACAAATGACAGCCGGGACCAACGGCTTAACGTGCTTTCCGAGGCACGGAACCCATCCACAGACCAACTTTGACAAGCGTTGCTTAACTTTGAAGATTGAACCGTGCGGCTGTTATTATCTAGCCACGATCTCTGTCATAAGGCTACAATATTTTTTAATTTCAAACAGAATTGCGATCGATCATTTAAAATGGAAGGATACCAATGTTTTGGTAGGTTCACGAATTAAAAACCGCTCTAGAAAACTTGCCTACGGAAGCTGCAAAGCGATCATCAACACAAGCACGCAAGCAAAGCTGCGTGTAGGAGAAAGTTTTTAATAAATAAAACACAATTTTGCTTCCAAACTTTTCTTATAATTAAAAAGTTAATAAATTATTTACACAATATTTTTTAGTCATGCCGTATACACTAATAATATTCAATTTATTGCTTCTTAGCTAATACATGACACATTGGAAACTATAACCGGTCGAAAATATGGCACAAAGTAAATGGAACAATTCTGGCTTCATAGTGACGGCCTTCTCCTAGCTGGAAGAGACACTCAATCTTTTAAGGTGGATGCTCCAGGGTAGCCCGCGAAATTCAAATATTTTTATGTTTTTTGCAATTTGCCGGTCAGTGTGAAGCTGTATGTGGACCAAATGCGATCTGCGACCGTAACGCGTATTTATCTAAAGAATTATAACCATTTTAATCATCAATATAGCCCTCTAAGTTCATGTAGTTCGAAAGATTGATTATTTCTGAAATATTCATTCTTTCGAACTACATGAACTTAGAGGGCTATATTGATGACTAAAATGGTTATAATTCTTTAGATAAATACGCGTTACGGTCGCGGAACGCATTTGGTCCACATACAGCTTCACACTGACCGGCAAATTGCAAAAAACATAAAAATATTTGAATTTCGCGGGTTACCCTGGAGCATCCACCTTAAAGGAGCAATACAAATTAGAACTTTATTTACTACTACAAAAGGTATAAATTTCAGAGAAAGAATTCTGCGGGTTTATTTAAATATTCCCACTGAAATGAGAACCTTAATTAGCTGGTCATAAAGTTTGTTATTGTATTGCATGAAAGTTGACTCTTAATAGTGTAGCGATCCACCAGAGATGTGCGAGGATGCGTAGCGAGGAATGTGTTTGTTAAATACCAATAAAATCGTTTGCGTTGAGTAATGCTAGGTTAATGAAACGATTCTATTAGTTCTCTGGGTCCGGGCATTTCCATTTTGACACCCCATAGAATCCACCCTGAAACAGGGTATTACAAGAAAAATGATCACGATACTTGCTCGTAAATTGGGTATTATTGTAGTCAGTTGATGTGTGCTCCACTGTACCTAGGGTGGAAAAACAGAACATCGATTCGACACAGATTCCATCTATCCTAATCTCTTCAAAGTTAACAGGTTCCTTCTAGGTAAGCTCGCTCCATCGTAGACTTTGTCTCTGTCATCTCTGACATAGACTAGAGCCGAGAGCAAACCCTTTACCAAAAAAAAAAACCCCTGGCTCAGGGTGGATTCTCGGACATACTTTTCCGAGTATCCACCCTAGGGTGGATTCTATGGTGTGTCAAAATGGAAATGCCGTCTGGGTCTCAGGGATAGCTCTTGTGTCATATCTACGCCCGGTTACTTCTACCTACTTTTTATTTATATTGTAATACAAAGACGAGTCCGTTTTTAAGATCTAGAAAACTTCAAGGACTTATAAATCGTTGCTGAATGTGAACTGAAAGTATAATTAACATTTAAATAGCACTAATCCGAGAAAATAATAACAAATTTTCGACATTAGTAAAAATAGGAATAGCATTCAAGCAGACCCAGATAATTGGACAAAATGGTGGATTTAGTAAATGCTTAGAGACAGAGTAGCATAAACCATTTTGAATTTTCATTGTTCTCACATGGCGACTTTACCTTCAAATATCTCGGCAACTTGACACTTTAGGGCACCATATTGCCTACATTTTGTTTTTTTTTTAAGTGTCCTCTACCCATATAAAGTATGGATACGACAGATATGCAATAATCTTAAGGGGTCATTGTACTCATTATTATGAACAATTTTTACTTTTTTTTTTTACTTATTTTTATGACGGTTTGTTTTACTTTATTTTAGTGTCTTGTGCGAGTCCCAAATAAACATGTTTCTTTCTTTTTTTCTTTTACTATGAGAACAACACTTAAAACGCGAAAAAAATATCAACTACTCCATACATTTCTGTGAGCATAACTCGACAAAATGTACTGAACAGCTGATAATTATTTCGCGATTTCGTTGTTAAAGTAAAATATGTTCACAATGATGAGTACAATGACCCCTTAAGATCACCGCATATATGTCATATCCATACTGTATGCATGTTTGATAGTGCGCAACAAATTTGAAAAAAAAAAAAAACAAAATGGCTGCGGGGCCTATGACAGTTCCCATAGAAAAAAAAATCGCAGCCTTTTATCATACGGGTAAACCATAACCTGGATAACGCCTCTTTAGCTCGTTCTTTAGGCCCCTCGCCCACGGCGACTTTTTGTAGCGATGCAGTCGCGCGTTTAGCAAACGCGCGACTGCATCACTTCTAACGCGTGTTAGTCGCATTTGCAACGCGCTACTGCATCGCGATTGTATCGATACAAACGCGCGACCGCGTTGCGCTACTGCATCGCGATTGTATTGATACAAACGCGCGACCGCGTCGGACACATGGGTATTAAATGGATGCATCCAATATTGACGCTGCTTCCGTTGCCTACGCTTCGGCTGATTACGTAAAAGCAGCACCAAAGAAAACGTGACTAATGTTGCCTCAACGGAGTCCATCTTGCAACTGTACTGATCCAAGGTATTTTTGTATCGTAACTGCATCGCGACCGAATCGCGTTTGCATCGCGACCGAATCGCGTTTGCATCGCGACCGAATCGCGTTTGCATCGCGACTGAATCTGGTCCCGTGGGCGCGGGCACACAGCTAGCGACTGCTTCGCGTCTGTATCGATGCTACCCGCGAGAGCATCGCGACTGCATCGCTACAAAAAGTCGCCCGTGCGCGAGGGCCCTTAGAATTAAAAAAATTACGCTAGAGGGACCGTAAATCGTAGCTAGTAAACACTAATTTAGTTGTGAATATACCTATAATTTATCTATAAGTACTAATATTACAAAGAGGAAATATTTGTATTTTTGTATGTAACGAATAAACTTAAAAACTACTGGACCGATATGAAAAATTCTTTCAGCAATGGATAGCTACATTATCAGGGAGTAACATAGGCTATATAGGGGAAATATTTGTATTTTTGTATGTAACGAATAAACTTAAAAACTTCTGGACCGATATGAAAAATTCTTTCAGCAATGGATAGCTACATTATCAGGGAGTAACATAGGCTATATTTTATTCCTGTAATCCCACGGGAACGGGAACTACGCGGGTGAACCGCGTGACGTCCGTTAGTTATCAATAAAAGACTTCTCGAGCTCAGGATCTGCTGATACCTTTCGCTCGCCTTTTTGTGTTTCTGTTCTTTAACCTAAGTTCAACTATGCCCCTGAGGATTCCAACGATTTGTCTAATTGACTAGGTCGGCTGAAAGGTGGGTTAGTTTGTGCTCAAAAAATCACCAACGTCAATAAATCAATAAATTATTTTACACACATTCTCAGACAAACTAGGAAAGAAATAATGCTTCAAAAGTAATCTAAAGTATGAGAAAGACAAGTAAATAGTAAACAAAAGTGAGATTTAAAACTTATAATTATTTGTAGATCACAAGCTTAAAAACTAAGAAAGATAAAATATAAAAATATAGTGAGAATATCAGATAAGCCTGGTACGGTCTTTTCAAATTCAATACAATATGGAGTACGACACCATGGTAGGCGCCAAATAAACTTGCAATAAAGTACATTGACCTTTCCTTAATATGCCTTCGTAAATACCCGAACAATAAATTATGAACCGTTTTTAATTACTAGAGAACGTAAAGGACCACGATAGAACTCGATACAGGACAGCTTTGTCTTTACTAGCTGACTCGCGCAACTTCGTCTGCGTCACAATTTTCGTTACTGCTCCGCTCCTATTGGTCTTAGCGTGATGATATATGGCCTAAAGCCTTCCTCGATAAATGGGCTATCTAACACTGAAAGAATTTTTCAAATCGGACCAGTAGTTCCTGAGATTAGCACGTTCAAGCAAACAAACAAACAAACTCTTCAGCTTTATATATTAGTATAGATTTTGTATTTGTATTTCGATGTAGTTACGGCAAACATCCAAGATAAGCCCCCATGGCTAATGATGTATGCCGATGACATCGCCCTCGTTAATCAGAACAAAGCCCATCTTGAGCGCAAAGTCAACATTTGGAAGGACACGCTTGAAAACGGTGGTCTGAGACTAAATGTGGCGAAGACTGAGTACATGTCCTGTGGCGGCACGGATTCAAATAGGTTCATCCGAATAGGTTCGGACCTGATCAGAAAGTCCGATACGTTCAGGTACCTTGGATCCGTGCTGCACGAGTCTGGCAACGTGGACGACGATGTCCAAGCACGTATAGGCGCGGCTTGGGCGAAGTGGCGCGAGGTAACGGGCGTTGTATGCGACCGCAAAATGCCTCCAAAGCTCAAGGGGCAGATATATAAATGCATCATACGGCCTGTCCTACTGTACGGCGGTGAATGTCGGCCAGCACTAAGCAGACACACCCAGGAGCTTCGCGTCACGGAGATGAAGATGCTGAGGTGGATGAGTGGCGTAACGCGATCCGATCGCATACTCTTTCATCAGAGGTAGTCTTGGTGTCCGTGACGTGGGGGAAAAACTGCAAGAGTGTCGTCTGCGATGGTATGGCCACATCATGCGCCGCCCTATGGAGTACGTTGGTCGGGGATGCATGAATATGGCTGTTCTTGGGGCTAGATCCCGTGGTCGCCCTCGCAAGCGCTGGTTGGACGTCGTTAAGTCCGACATGAGAGTCAATGGCCTAACTGAGAAGGATGTTCAAGATCGGGCAAAGTGGAGGAAGCTAAGTAGGAAGGCGGACCCTGGCAATAGCCGGGATTAACGCCAGGTAGAAGAAGATAGATATTGTATTTGACATAATTTTCATTTATTGTCGTTTAGTCGTCTCCATATTGTTTACAGATTCAAATTAAATTATTTTGCGCAACTTCACAGTCGTGATGATATGGAATTAGTATTTCGAGAAAAGTGCGAGTATTTTTATAAATAAGTTTCGAGTGTTAGTTTCTGAGAAAAATTAACTAAAGCTTATATTTAAGTGGTAGTAAAATGATTATTATTACTTTGTGAACGAAATGCATTTGAGGAATTAAAAATATACGTATGAATGAGTACCTACGTATAATACAAAATTTCATAAGAAAATAAAGTGAATATTAATAAAGATTACAAAATATGACTTAAAATATTAATCTTATTTTGATACAATAAAGAATGAAGAAAAATAAAGATATTCATGAAACAACCATGCATTTTTATTATTTAAAAAAATATTAATAAGTAATACTAATTAATTATTAATATCACGACTACCGTTACAATTTTATTGACTTTATCTATAAGACTAGATTTTAATTAATATTTATTAATATACAGGATGGTAATTTTCGGTTTGACTGGAAGCCGACCCCAATGTAGTTGGGAAAAGGCTAGGCAGACGATGATACAGGATGGTAATTTGAAATGGACTTGTAAGGGCAAAATCTGTGATGAATACGGGAATAAGATTAAAAAAATATCCAGTGACTTATAAAACAACCCGGGCAAGTGCGAGTCGGACTCGCCCACCGAAGGTTCCGTACAAATTTGTAGGTACATATTACTTTAAATAACGCCTATATTTCTTTTTATGATTTAATTAAAAATGTATTGTTTTCAGACTTTTTTCTATACTTGTAGTTTGAGACGGTATTACTTGCCAAATTACATAGTTCTAGGTCCACGGGAAATACCCTTTACATTTTGATTCCCTTGAGAGTGTCGAAATATACGTTTTGTGCGGCATAAACGGCCGTATCTTTTTTAACGTTATATTAGAAGTTTTCTTTTTTCACAGCTTCCGCAGGGACTAAATGGGACCGCAGACCTGAGTAATTAATTATGGTTTTAATTTCAACTCGATACCTCCACGTGTTCCCGAGATAAAAGGTCTTAAAAGACGGACGGACAGCAAAGTGAGATAAGGGCTCCCTTTTTTCCTTTTGAGGTGAGGAACCCTAAAAACAACATTATAGAAGTTCGAGTAGTGGTGGTCCAGTATTAAAGGTATTATATTGAGAACTAACGTATCTTAGATTCGAAATTGGGTAGGAACTTAAGGTGGATGCGCCAAGGTAGCCCGCGAAATTCAAATATTTTTATGTTTTTTTTTGCAATTTGCCGGTCAGTGTGAAGCTGTATGTTGAACAAAATACGATTCGCGGCCGTAACGCGTATTTATCTAAAGAGTTATAACCATCAACAATATAGTCCTCTAAGTTCATGAAACCCTATAGAATGACTTTTTCATTAAATAACCACAGAAAGCTGAAACTTGGCATATAGTAGTGAGGGAGAGCAACAAGAGAGGACTTCCTGAAATGGGCTTGTTTCCACCATCAATAAATTGCAAATCTATTTAGTTCGTCAGTTAGAGTATTCAAAAATAATAAACACGTATTTTTTGTTTTTGTAAATCAATGAATATTGACAAAGATAAAACGCATCAAACCTCGTGACGTCAGAACGGACTAAAAATTACACCACGGCGTGACTTATTGGGAATTTGCAAGTTTGGTTAACGTAACAGAAGAAAAAAAAAACGGGTCATATACTTTTTGATAATCAACTGACGGACTCATCTGCCTAGCCTTTTTCCCAACCATATTGGGGTCGGCTTCCAGTCAAACCGGATTCAGCTGAATACCAGTATTTTACGCGGAGCGGCTGCATACCAGATCTCCACAACCCTTTAACTGGGTAATACGGTACTTCTTGGCAGGACTGGAGTCAGATTTACTGGCTTCTGACAATCCGTAACGACTGCCAAAGATCTACAAATGACAGCCGGGACCAACGGCTTAACGTGCTTTCCGAGGCACGGAGGAAACTCGTTATGTTAAGATGATCACCCATCCACAGATCAACCTTAGCAAGCGTTGCTTAACCTTGAAGATCGACCCGTGCGGCTGTTATTATTTAGCCACGAGCTCCTCTCAACTGACGGACTAATTCGACTTTTTCAGGCTCCTTCTGGGTAGGCTCGCGCCATCGTAGACTTTGTCTCTGTCATCTCTAGAGACCTAGAAATAGACTAGAGTCAAGAGCAAACCCATTAAAAAAAAAAAGAACAAGAAAAAACGGCATATGCGCGTACGAAGTCGCGAGCAAAAGATAGCTGTAATCCTAAATTGTGAAGGTGGTCGAATTTAGTTGACCGTCTCATCCACCCATACTTTCTCTTATTTCATCACCACTGCTCTCAAAACACTGAAGGAGAACATCGTGAGGAAACCGACATGTCCAAGAACATAAATCGCAGACGATGTGACATGATGATGTGACATCCAGCAACCCGCTGAGCCCGCGTGGTGGATACAGCCCACTGCCTCTCTCAGACAGGAGGCCTGTATCCCAGCAATGGAACGTTGCAGGCTGATAATGAATATTATTATTAGGGTTCCGAACAAAAATCGGAACCCTTATAGGATCACTCGGGTGTCTGTCTGTCCGTCTGTCACAGCCAGTTTTCTCCGGATCCACTGGATAGATTCTGTTGAAATTTGGAACATTATGGACTTTTGTGACCCAAACACGGACGTGTTACTTAAGTAAATTATTAAATTTTTAGTACGGGGGTCACTTTTGGTGGTAAAACTATTATATTAAAAAAAAAGCTTTTTTGAACAATATGGTGTGGCTACAAATGAAAGGGCTTACTGTGGGGATTGTAATTATATTTTTTTCATAATTTTAAAATAAATGGTTTTGAAGTTATTCAAGTAAGAAATTACACAAAAAATGACCAAAGATGGCCCATCTCTCCAAAACTACGTTTTTTTCCAAAATTTTAGACAGCTTACATTTAAAAAGAATTATGGTGCTTATAGATCTTTACCCGTAGATTACAGGAAAACTATAAGAAGTCTATAGTGTCAAAAAAACATGTTAAAAAATGCAATTCGTTCGGAACCCTTTGCGCGCGAGTCCGACTCGCACCTGGCCAGTTTTTTTTAATGGGAAATCGTCAAATGACTTCTCCCGCTTCGGGCGGTGCGGGAGTTCAGCCCATTCTAAAATTGCCATCCTGAATATTTTATTAACATTTCATAGCGATTATTACAGTATTCTCTATATAACGGAATGGCCACCGTTTCAATGGCGTATTTCACAGAAAAAATCGTATTAGTCACAAAGATTTCTAAAAAAAAAAATTGTTCACGTATTTTTTTCTCTTTCACGTAAACAAAAAAATTGCGACTTCACAGTGAGTTGAAAACTGATGCGCTATCTCTTTACAGTTTTTTATCGATTTGAAATGGAAAAACATACGTGTCCAATATTTTATGAAAATCTTATGGACATACTAAATAGAAGTTTATTGATTTTTATAATCTTAATTCTAAGTTGGTGGACTTTTTTTTAATCTTAAGGTATAAGACAAAACATCTCGTTCTGGGGTATTCGGGTTAAAACAGAATTATGACCAACTTGTTATGAATTTATATGAAAGGATTGTGTTTTCACAAAAGGTGATCATCATGAGCTATAGTGATTGACTTAAGAGGAAATGCTGGCGGCGAGACTTTGTATACAGGGTTATTTGTAAAACACCAGCAGCCTCTTAGGCAGTGAAAGTACATATGATTATAAGCAACTTTTAATTTGGGAAACCCCCGAAATCTCGAAAAAAATATCAGCTGTTTCATACAAAATGCAATATTTAGCCAATGAAAATGTATGAAACAGCTGATATTTTTCTCGAGATTTCGGGGTTTTCTCGAAGTAAAAGTTGCTTATAATCATGTGTACTTTCACTGCCTAAGAGGTTGCTGGTGTTTTACAAATAACCCTGTATACAAAGTCATGATTCGAAGGATGTATACTGTGTCCCTATGTTTTCTTTTTTTGTTTAAAAGTTGCAAAATTTGTACGCTAGGGTTCTGTTGACAGCGATTTATCGGACAATATTGAGCATTTTGTGAGAGTTCTAGTGCTTATACGGTTAATAAATCATTAAAAAAGGGAAACAGGTACCTACACAGTATACTTTTTATTCAGTTTGTGAAATATCTCTTAAATCGGTCCAATATTAGAGAACTAAAACAGTCGAGAGCCAAACCTCGAATTATGACTTTTTACGTACAAAGTCTCGCCGCCAGCATTTAGTCAATCTTAAGCAGGATATTAGCTACGAGATTTTTTTGGTACAATATTTTGGTATATTTTTACAATAATGAAATTCTAAGTTTAGTTAGAACAAAGTTTTTATCGCGCTAAACCAAAATGTGCGCTGATTAATTCTAAATATTTAGGAGCACCTACAGTAATTTCGTATATGTTTTACGAAATATCTATACCACAAGAATCTTTGGCCAAATTGGATATCTGGCTTTTTTCTAGCTAAACGAACAGCACTGGAAAAATAATATTTCAAACAAAACATTTTTATCATCAAAATAAGTAAAAAAAATTGGCGAAATATCGCCAAAAATTATTAGTTATAAAAAAACAAAACATTTAACCTAATTGAGAACTTCCTCCTTTTTGAAGTCGGTTGAAAAATTCTATTCCTACGAGAAGGATACAAATAGCATAAGGAACTATGAGATATTACTTTCTTAAACACGGAACTCCAATTTATATAAAAGTACTTTGACATAAACAAAAGCCTTTTATAAAAAAAAAAAAACTGATAATCGTAAAAAAAATGCATAGAATGTAAGTTTTTAAATATTGAGAGATTATATGTCGAGTAGTTTGCTGCCCATTCCCATGGGAAAAAGGCGTGTATTACTTTATATCATATTAATTTAAGTTTGAACAACCATACGGTTGTCGATTCTATTCGAGTATAACATTGAATTGTAATATCAAATTGCTGAAAAATTAAAAACTTTAGCAAGAATTTTTTCAGAAATATTATGTTGAAAAAATGTGTTCAGAGTCAGACTAAACTTAGCTAGCGATACTTCGTAGACGTAGAAAATATACAGGGTGCATTTTTCATGGCTGGCCAATCAAATTTTACCATATGTCATTACTTCCCAGAATTAAATTCTTAGTAAGGACACATTCGGATAATAATGGGTGTATTTATTTTTCCAAATCCACCGGTTCTATTCCTGGCCAGGAATACCGACTTCTATAAAATCCAATGATGCAGTTTTTCATCAGAATCGGGCTCGAGACTATTTCAGTGTATTTCGATATTTGTCAAAGTTTTGGAATTGGCCATCCATACATGCTTTAAAAATGTATCCTGTATATTCTGAATGTAACAGATTTAACGTCCTGAAAAGAGGCCACTGTATCAATTAAATAAGGAACATTTTTTTACTATGGGAACAACCACGAAATCGCGATAAAAACAGGCAACTGCCCCTCATACATTTATGTTTTCATAACTTGGAAAAACTGCACTGAACCGTTAATATTTTAAAGCGATTTGAGGATTGAAAAACTCAAAGAAAAATGGCTGATATACCGATTTTAAAACGGTTACAGCTATATGAAATATATATAGCAGCCATTTGTAAATTTTAAACATTTTATTATCCTCAATATGTTGAGAAAAATCATTTTAAGTAGTCCAGTCACCTACCATTTCATTAGGTATGTTTTTTTCTATTAATATGAACCTCGCTACTAAGTTTAATTTGACCCGACACCGAAGTTATTTAGGCTCGTTTGCGCAAAAAGAGTTATTTTTAACTCAGAATGAAGTAATTGCTAACACGAGGTTTAACAAACAAATACTACCTACATACATCAGAGGTTCCCAATCTTTTTTGTAGTGTGACTCCCTTTAAATGTTTTTCTTTTTTTGCGACGTTTTTGTAAAAGAAGTTACTTGAGGTAGGTCCATTTGGGGAAACTAGTAGGTACGTACAATCGAATCAAAACGATTGAATTTGCTTTTCTGATTAATTACTGAGAAATATTGATTACTTACTGAGAAATAAATAAAATTGTGTCCTTAAGGTCGATAACTGTTCGGCTAATATCAATATATTGCAAACTTATTGACAACAGATTAAATTTTCAACAAATTTTGCATGCAGAAAGGCTATCAAAATAGGACGCTTCCATTTGTTTGCCAATAAGGGTTTTCTGAAATGCCGAGCAGGTGGCAGCACTGAGGCGTCAGTCCCAAACACCTATCGCAACGATTGTTATCTGACATTTGTTAAGTTGACGTCAAAGTCATGTTTACGAAGTCACTTTTTCAAGGAAGAGGACTTCACGTGTGAATGGCGCTAACTGCGGGTCTAAAAAGGCCACTTTAGCAGAATCATAAAGCAAATCACGCTACCCGTCACTGTAAAATTTTCCCAAAGAAACCTTGAAGCTAATTCGTTAGCGATAAACATGAAATTGAAATTGGACAGATTTTTGCATGATTAATATTATGATTTTAATATGTTTCCCCTTGAGTGGCCTTTTAGCCCCCTGGTGGCGTAAATTTTCCTGAAACCCTCATTGCAGCATTTGCGTTTAATTTCCGTGGCGGTTTGCGTCGCCTCTGGGAAAGCACTACTCCCCGGGGCGGCCCCGGGGAGTCGCGATGCACAGTTTGGGAACCCCTTATCATCAAATGACTTCTTCTGCTCTGGGTGAAGCAGAAGGGAGTGTCAGACTCTTACTGACTAAAACCCATCCGTGTTCCTCCTATTACCCTTTGCGTTTCACGGCCGCGGTGACTCTTTCGAACAAATTTCACAACCTTGGCAGAGTTTGGGAACCCCTACCATCATGGACCGCGGGTTAAAACTACCTCGGAGTTAAAATTA
The DNA here is from genome assembly GCA_950371165.1 of Lacanobia oleracea. Classification (NCBI taxonomy): domain Eukaryota; kingdom Metazoa; phylum Arthropoda; class Insecta; order Lepidoptera; family Noctuidae; genus Lacanobia; species Lacanobia oleracea. Next base: position 15,119,831 of record OX493412.1, read on the forward strand.
ACTCTGGTTTGTGCAAATGGGCCATAATCAGTTACATTCTTGAAACGGGAAGAGTTCAATCTTACAATTATTTTGGTATCTATTAAGGCTACTCTAACTACATTGTATTCGTTTCCCAATGGCCTTGTTCTCTGCTTAACCGCTGCTTGGTTCTACTCTCACTGAGGGACATAATCTTTGCAGTAGCAGTACTTGTTCATATGAGGATGGGTGGCACTTATACAGCTTGGCTCGTCTCCGTACCTAGGACAAAAAAAAAGATGTTATAAATTAAGGTATAATTTGTTTCTTGTTCAGTCGAAGTCAAAACGTTTATTGCGAACTAAGTGTAGAATGGTGTTATAGTTTGTTAGTAGGTAGGTCTTGAAACTGGAATGGAGAATTAGAACGAAAATCAAACCTAATATTTAAAATTCTTCCGTTATTTGTGACTGACAGACAACGTACAGCCGAAACTAGTTCGTAGAAAGCTGAAATTCGGCATGTAGGTTCCTTGGGGAGTGTAGGGGAGTACAAAAAGAGAGGGTTTATCGAAATTCCTACGAGAACGGGAAAAAATGGAACATACGCGTACGAAGTTGCAGGCAAAAGCTAGATATCATCATCTGCCAGCCTTTTCCCAACTATATTGGGGTCGGCTTCAAGTCAAACCGAATTTAGCTGAATACCAGTATTTTACGCGGAGCGGCTGCCTACCAGACCACCACAACCCAGTAACTGGGTAACACGGTACTTCATGGCAAGACTGGATTCAGATTAACTGGCTTCTGACAATCCGTAACGACTGCCAAAGATCTACAAATGACAGCCGGGATCAACGGCTTAACGTGCTTTCCGAGGCACGAAGGAAACTCGGTATGTAAAGATGGTCACCCATCCACAGACCAACCTTGGCAAGCGTTGCTTAACCTTGAAGATCGACCCGTGCGGCTGTTATAATCTAGCCACGAGCCCCTCAAAAGCTAGATATAATAAACAACAAAAAAAAAAACTGTAATTTTTAATAGCTAGTGATACCCCACTACCTATTTTAACGTAAAGAAATAAAGAAGACGATACAGTACGTCGAAAACTCGCATGACGTCACGCTTTGGTACAGTGTCACCAAAATGTGACGTCACCAGCCCCCGCTCCTGAACTTTGATGCGCCTTATCTTTTTCATTTTGAAAGGCAAAAAATACGTGTCCAATCTATACTAATATATAAAGCTGAAGAGTTTGTTTGTTTGTTTACTTGAACGCGCTAATCTCAGGAACTACTGGACCGATTTTAAAAATTCTTTCAGTGTTAGATAGCCCATTTATCGAGGAAGGCTATAGGCTATATATCATCACGCTAAGACCAATAGGAGCGGAGCAGTAAGGAAAAATGCGACGCAGACGAAGTTGCCCGGGCTAACTAGTAATAAATAAAACATCTAGGTAATATTAGAAATGCAGCATATTTGAAATACTGCAGGTAATGTGAAATAATTGCTTATCTAAATTAATGAAAATGCCATCTGTGTTTTTCTTTCTTAAACGTAATGCTAGATGATTTACAAAGTTAATAAGCACAAACAACTGGACGCCATTTTGATATTTTTACGGGAATGGAATGTGTATTTCGAAAACTGTTGTTGTGAAAGAAAGATTTACCTGATTTGCCTGTAAATTTAAGCAAAGATATATTAGTTCCTAAGATAAAATACTAGCATTAGTTGAAAAATTAGTTAAAAATATAATTTTGAATACTATATTCCAAATTACCTGCATCCTAAGTCAAATCACGTTTTTGGAGGTTTTTGATATCAATTTTGAGAAGATTCCTAATTTTTGTTTTGTATTATTAAAGTTTAATATTTTTTCAATAACAAACCGCATTTGTTATTGAGTTAACCCGTTCCCACATCTACTTATAGGTACTTACTCAAAAAAAAAACAAACTGATATCCGAAATATGCTGCACTTCCTCTACGTCCATCAAATAAATTTCGAAAAAACATTAGACACGTTTTTTTACTTTTTTCACGTAAACTAAAAATTAAGACTATATAGAGCGATGAAACATTATTCGCAGAACAGATGGTCGGTGGGGCCGAAAAGTTCTGGTGTGGCGACCGCGTTCGGGAAGACGCAACGTTGACGCGGCCTCCCACAAGGTGGACCGTGCACCTGGTGAAGGTCGCGGGTAGCCGACGGATGCGAGACGCGCAGGACCGGTCGTTGTGGCGACTCTTGAGGGAGGCCTATGTCCAGCAGTGGATGTCTTTCGGCTCATATGGTGAGAGCGTTGATAATTCGCGTGACGCAGTACGATAGTACAATTTTTCCCAGCGACGTGACGTCACTACGTCTTGAACTTCGATGCACTTTGTCGATTTAAGGACACAGCACACATATCAACTCGGAAAGGGATCGTAACCGTATCGAATTTCGCCTCGCCGTCAAACAGGCCTTACGTAACCAAAGCGGATCACCAGCTCCGGTGCGGCGACTCGGCTACGGATAGCCTCGCTTACGGATAGACGTCGCCTCGCTTACGGATAGGCGTCGCCTCGCTTACGGATAGGCGTCGCCTCGCTTACGGATAGGCGTCGCCTCGCTTACGGATAGGCGTCGCCTCGCTTACGGATAGGCGTCGCCTCGCTTACGGATAGGCGTCGCATCGCTTACGGATAGGCGTCGCCTCGCTTATGGATAGGCGTCGCCGCGCTTGTCCCGAGGCGAGGCGATTACGTTACGTTACCGATTAGTGTGCATTGCAGTATGGAGTTTCAAATAAAAAACGGTAAGTACGGCTCGAGGTGATACGGTTACGATCCCTTTCCGAGTTGATAACACTGCTGTTTCCTTTGAAATGGAAATAATACGTGTCCAATATTTTTATTTTACTTTAAAGGGCGGATTAAATAGAATAATAACGTTTCTATCTAAGATATGACCCAATTGGAAGCCAAATCCAATACAATTCTTTTTTATATGTTACAAAATATACGCAGAACCTATAAAAGGGTACTGTAAAGGTTGTTCATAATAAGTCATCATGAACGTAAATAGGGAATATGCATGCGTTTTTCTTAATTGTAAAACTAGTCGACCCGCGCAACTTCGTCTGCGTCACAATTTTCATTACTGCCCCGCTCCTATTGGTCTTAGCGTGGTGATATATAGCCTATAGCCTTTCTCGATAAATGGACTATCGAACACTGATAGAATTTTTAAAATCGGACCCGTAGCTCCTGAGATTAGCGCGTTCATGCAAACAAACAAACAAACTCTTCAGCTTTATATATTAGTATAGTTAAATACTTATAAGCTTTTGTAAACAATCATGAAATTATTTCTTAACAACCTTCATCAGCGATCAAGTTATAAAGCTTCAAAGATTACAATAGGGAAGATGCAAATACAGAATTTATGAGAATTTTTTCAGTAAAATGATAAAAAAGTATAAAATAAAGACCGTTGCAACGTTTTTATTTTGGTTAGTATCGATTTTTAACAAAAATTATGAATTAAAGTAACGTGAAACGGAACGTATTTAAAAACAACAATCAGCGTTTGGTGACGTATCTGCTGTTATGCCAACGAAAAGGCAACCTTATGTCTTTGTGTTAGGACAGTTCTTGACCAGTGATAGACACGAGTGACGTCATCGTCCGTTTTCGAGCGAACCTTTAAACTGTCGGTTTCAAAACGCAATTTTGGCAATAAATTAAAGCGTTTTCATTTCTTATTTATGTGGTGGTCTATTCTAGATGGAGTTCTTTAAAATTAAAGCAAAAATGGAAATATTGCATGTTCCCTATTAGAAAGAGAAGTCCGATATGAACTTTGACGTCAAAGTCCATGACGCATAAACAGCTGCTATAGAAAAGTTTTCGCGAGAAGGATAGATAGATATATTAGTTAAAATAATTATACCTTGTTTGTTTTTAGATAAACTGTATAGATAATAAATATTTCTTTCATGCATATTCCATATCTATTATTTAGTTTAATATTTGTTTTTAGAATTGTTGCTTTTTACTCCCGAATGAGTGACATAATTATTGAACATTTGTCCCAAATAAACATCGATCTTTCTTTCTTTCTCATTTATTAGAGTGTCCGTGGACTTTCTTGCACGTTCTTCTCCGTGGAGATGTACGCTTTGGAACGTGTCTTCATCTCTTTGATTGACTGATCTTGATAATTCAACAGTGCCTAGAAATGTTTTGATAAGAATAAATGGTTTGAATTTGAGTTAGATTGAATACTTACGCGTTAATTCTAGATATGTCTTCTGAGTGGATTTGGAATTTGTCTTCGTTTTTTAGGTACGTCATTGAGGCTTCGTAGACACCGCGGCCAGGGCCGACTACCACCTTAGAACAAGAAAAAAAAATCAGAAACACGGAGGACAACTTTTGCTGTTAGGTGTCGGCCGATGCCGAATGGTGCCGTAAAAGAATACCTAATACCATCTCATCACTTCCCGTGGGTGTCGTAAGAGGCGGCTAAGGGACTCACCAGAGAATGGGCTTCAGCGTTCTCTGTAAAATGCAACACCATACACTGCGATCGCCAACCCACCTGCCAAACGTGGCGATTATGGCAAACTCCCCCCTTTGGGGGAGGCCTATGTCCAGCAGTGGACGTCTTTCAGCTGTTATGATTATGATTAAGATGGAACAATAGTTTCCAGAATCGTGCTTACCGAGTTTCCTTCGTGCCTCGGAAAGCACGTTAAGCCGTTGGTCCCGGCTGTCATTTGTAGATCTTTGGCAGTCGTTACGGATAGTCATAAGCCAGTTAATCTTTCCAAAAGCTTACAACCCTAATCTCTTCAAAGTTAGAGTGAACAGGCTCCTTCTGGGTAGGCTCGCTCCATCGTAGACTTTGTCTCTTTCATCTCTGACATAGACTAGAGTCAAGAGCAAACCCATTACAAAAAAAAAAAAAATCTGACTCCAGTCTTGCCATGAAGTACCGTGTTACCCTTTTAATGGGTTGTGGAGGTCTGGTAGGCAGCCGCTCCGTGTAAAATACTGGTATTCAGCTAAATCCGGTTTGACTGGAAGCCGACCCCAATATAGTTGGGAAAAGGCTAGGCAGATGATGATGACTAAGTAGGCGTGGTCACCAGATATGTTTGTTATGAACCAATAGAATCGTTCGCGCTGAGCGAGGGTAGGTAAACGAAGCGATACTATAGGTTTTTAACAAACACAGCCCTCGCTACCAATACTCGCACATCTCTGGAAACGCAGCATAAAGGAACAGAGAGTGTGTAGCGGCATCAATGCCGCCACAGGAAAAACCAACGGAGCAAATAAACTTCCCAACAAAAATAACCGTAACGCCATCTAGCCAACAAGCAGCGAACTACTACAAACTTTAGAGGGTATGCGGTACAGAGAGTAAAATCCCTCAAACCTCCATTAAAAAGGAGGATCCTCCGACCAGGCCGTTGTGTCGGAGCTCGTGGCTAAAGACAACTAGCCGCACGGATCGATCTTTAAGGTTAAGCAACGCTTGCCAAGGTTGGTCTGTGGATGGGTGACCATCTTAACATACCGAGTTTCCTCCGTGTCTCGGAAAGCACGTTAAGCCGTTGGTCCCGGCTGACATTTGTATACCTTTGGCAGTATTTACGGAATGTCAGAAGCCAGTAAATCTGACACCAGTCTTGCCAAGAACAGCCGTATTACCCAGTTAATGAGTTGTGGAGGTCTGGTAGCAGCCGCTCCACGTAAAATACTGGTATTCAGCTGAATCCGGTTTGACTGGGAGCCGACCCCAATATAGTTGGGAAAAGGCCAGGCAGATGATGACTCTCTGTTCTGCATACCTCTAAAAGTGCACTTGTGTCTCCGTTGAGACTGGCCGCCAATCCGCCATTACCTAAATCGGTTTATAGTGGTGATTCTCTACAAAAAAATTGACATCCACATGTGCGTACCCCTTCACAGCATATCGGCGTGATTTTATGTTATGAAATGGTGTAAACAATAGACAGACATGCGATTTCAACAATCCCGATCCATTTACTATTATTTTTACAGTCAGTTTACTGGCTTCTGAAAATCTGTAGCGTCTGCCAAAGGGCGCTGATGTATTGTGGTTCCGTTGGGTACCCTCTGGATACGGAACCCTACAAAATCGATATTTTTCCAAGGGTCCAAAAAGCCATTTCTAACGGACATCAATATAATATATTACCCGCGCGAATAGTATAATATAGTAAATAATTGAATACCTTCAACTGGTAGTTTTCCTTGGCTATTTTGACGTGGGCCCCGAACTTGCCAAGGTAGCCATCGCTGTCCTTGTTCGAGACGAAAGACAGCATCATACTGTTGGGCTTTTGACTCATCACCCACTGGACCTCTGTGAGTGTGCGAGGGATGCACTTTGACCTGAAAGATAATAAATCTTTATCTATTATACTAATATATAAAGCTGAAGAGTTTGTTCGTTTGCTTGAACGCGCTAATCTCAGGAACTTCTGGTCCGATTTGAACAATTATTTCAGTGATAGATAGCCCATTTATCGAGGCAGGCTATAGGCTATATATCATCACGCTAAGGCCAATAGGAGCGGAGCAGTAATGAAAATTGTGACGCAGACGAAGTTGCGCGGGTCAACTAGTACTAATACGAGTATATAAAGCTGAAGAGTTTGTTTGTTTGCTTGAACGCGCTAATCTTAGGAAATACTGGTCCGATTTGAACAATTCTTTCAGTGTTAGATAGCCCATTTATCGAGGAAGGCTATAGGCTATATAACATCACGCTAAGACTAATAGGAGCGCAGCATTAATACAAATTGTGACGCAGACGAAATTGCGCGGGTCAACTAGTCTACTATACTAATATTGCCGTATAGTGTCGGTCGGTGTTGTATGGTGTCGTAAAAGAATAATACAATCCCATCACTTCCCGTAGGTGTCGTAAGAGGCGAGGCTAAGGGACTCACCAGAGAATGGGCAGCAGCGTTCTCTGTAAAACACAACATCATACACTGCGATCGCCAACCCGCCAACCCAGTGATCCTAGGAAAAGCGGTGGCACAGTGATCACGTGCTGCCGTGCACAGCGAGCCTACGGGGAGACCCCTTTACAGTCTCCTCAGGGATGTGTCCTAACAGGCGTTGCACATAGGGGATTCCGGAGTGGCCTTTTAAGAGGTAACGGGGTATGTGCTGATGGTGATCAGCGGGGTGGTTTTAGTGAGGTAAAAATCCCACACTCCCTGTTCTTTATCCCAAAAGTCAAGGCACCTTTTCCCCCGAAAACAAAAAAGGGCCTTAATTTGTTAAAAAAACAATACCCCTAAAACGGGCCCTCCAACACTGTTTGATACAGGGTCTCTTTGAGACTAGCTACGCCACTGATTATAAAGCTGAAGAGTTTCTTTGTTTGTCTGAACGCGCTTATCTCAATAACTGCTGGTTCGACTTGAAACATTCTTTTGTGCCCGGTTTCTGAGGCACTTCCAACCAATGGCGTTATGACAAATATCGTTAACGGGCAGAATAACGACCGATAAAAACCTCAGGAACCGGGCATTAGTTTGGAATAGCCAATTTATTGAGGAAGGCTATATAATATCAGGCTACGACCAATAGGAGCGGAGCATCCTTGTAAACCGGCCAAGAGAATGCCGCCTACCGAGAGTTTCGTACAAATTACTTGAAAATAAAGACTACCTATGTTTTATATCACACTTTTCCTTGTACTTGTAGTATAAGAAGACATTACTTGCAAAATTTAAGTTCTAGGAGAACGGGAAATACCCTAATTTTAATTCCCTTGAGACTGTCAAAATATACATATTTTTGCGACATAAACGGCCATATCTTTTTTTACGTTAACATAGAAGCTTGATTTCGCAGCTTAAAGGGACTGTAGATCTCAGTGTATGGCTTTAATTTCAACCCGATACCTCCACGCGTTCTCGAGATAAAGGTTCTTGATAGACATACGTTTTTCATCAAGTCTTTTTTTTTACTATTGATAGGCACGCGCTTGACCACCATCTCACCTGATGGTAAGCGATGATGTGGTAGAAGATGCACGCTTGCCTAGAACTAACCTATTCACTCTTGACTTAAAGACTCCCAGGTTGTAGCTATCAGGAAACACACGACTCCGGCAGGGAATTCCACTCCTTAGCTGTACGTATTATGAATGTGTTCCCAAAACGTTTTGTGCGCGTGGGTGGGATGTCCACCATGTACCGGTGGCGCATCGCTGTTCGGCGGAATTAAATTATGCATTTCCGTCGCACACAAAATGCAAACGGTAGAAAACCGACAAGCTAGCTCGTCGTCGATGTTCAAGACTTTGGAGCTTCGTCGCGACGAGTCAAGTCAATCAAGTTGACAAGGGAGACAATTATCAATTTTTAATGACTTCGTCTGCTCCGCTCCTATTGGTCTTAGGGTGATGATATATAGCTTAAAGCCTTCCACGATAAATGGGATAACACTAGAACAATTTTTCAAATCGTACCAGTAGTTCCTGAGAATAGCGCGTTCAAGCAAAGAAACTCTTCAGCTTTATTTAATTGACTAATTCATAATTTCAAAATGCCGTATAAACGGAGATACAAGTGAAAATGATAAGATGTACTGTTAATGTACTTGATTTTTAAGGATATTTAGTAACTAGAAAATATCATAGAAATGCACATATCAGATTTGGCAAGCGCACCGACGATACAGAAACAGTCACATTGTTCATGGCAACATTGTTAGCTTCCTGTCGATTCAACTGTTTAATTCATATAACGAGTTCTTCGAACGCCGTGGTGTGAGTTGACCCTTTGTTTTCCCGAAATAAAGGAGACGCCACAAAATTTCTAGGAATCATTATTGACTCTAAATTGAACTGGAAGCCACACATCGAATACCTTAGTAAACTGCTGAGTGGTTAAAAACCGGCCAAGTGCGAGTTGGACTCGCACACGAAGGGTTCCGTTCCATAAGCAAAATTCTGTTACTAACAACATTGCCTATATATGAACTTTTAGGTCTGAAATATATTTTTTTTTATAAACCTTCATTTATTATATTTTTTGTTATAGCGGCAATAGAAATACACAATCTGTGAAAATTTCAACTCTCTGCCTATTACGGTTCTTGAGATACAGCCCGCTGACAGACAGACGGACGGACGGTCGGACAGACAACGGAGGCTTAGTAATAGGGTTCCGTTGGTTACCCTTCGGATACGAAAACCTAAAAAGGTCACTTTAGCAGAATCATAATAATATTAACCACACAACAATCTGTGAAATTTTATTTTCATTTTTATCGCTGATGCATTAGGTTCAAGGTTGATTGGGAAAATTTGACAGTGGCAGGTAACGTGATGTGCTTTCTGTTTCTGCTAAAGTGGCCTTTTTAGATGCCCTGAGGCCCTACCATGACGTGTTAAAGCGTCAATCTTCCGGGCGAGAAAGAGGGATGGAGCTATACACCTTTTATAGCTCCATCTCTCTTTCTCGCCCGGAAGATTCACACTTTAGCACGTCATGGTAGGCCCTCTGAGCTCCTATGCCGCCTTATACAAACCGGCCAGAGCTAAAGACAGATGTCTCAGTAACAACTTATTATGGTTAGTAGCATCGTTATTGCGCTAAGGCATTATATTTTGGAGGGATTTCACACATAAAGCAATTAGCGTTTAGAGCCCAAAATCGTCTGATGCCCGTCGGATGTTTGGGGTATTTGATGATTTCTCATGCTTTAAAAAAAGCCTCAATGATTCACAAATGCCAGCCGGGACCCGCGTCTTAACGTGCATTCCGAGGCACGAAGGAGGATGGTCACCCATCCACAGACCGACCTTGGCAAGCGTTGTTTAACCTTGAAGATCGACACGTGCTGCTGATATTATTGAGCCACGAGCTCTTCAAAGTAACTTTTAGATACAAGTAATAAAAAAAAAAAATTGAGTCATTACCTTTGTTCTTCTGTCAGTGCATTGAGATAGTTGATAAACGCGTTAGCAGTCTTTTGAACCATTTCGCTGTCGGTGACATTCTTCCAGTTGACGCATGCGCACCAGTGAGGCTCTATACCCGCTTCGCTGCAAGACCTGTTCTTAGGAATCTGAAAACGGCAGAAAAGTTTCGGTATTTCCATAACTATGGAAAGAAAAGAAAGAAAAATTGTTTATTTCTCCCAAACAACACACTTTCTATTATAGAAAACACAAGATATGTGCGTACGAAGTCGCGGGCAAAACCGCGACTTCGTACGCGCATATCCCGGTTTTTTCCCATTCGAAAAAAAAAAATGATTCTTGTATGGGAGCCCCCTTTAATTTTTATTATTTGTTGTTATAGCGGCAACAGAAATAGAGTGAACAGGCTCCTTCTGGGTAAGCTCGCTCCATCGTATACTTTGTCTCTGTCATCTCTGACATAGACTAGAGTCAAAAGCAAACCCATCACAAATAACAAAAAAACAAACACACTGAAAATTGTCTACCTATTAAGGTTCTTGAGATACAGCCCGCTGATAGACGGACGGAAGAAGAGCAGAGGCTTGGTAATAGGGTCCCGTTAGTTACCCTTTGGGTACGGAATCCTAAAAAGAAAAAAAAAAAATACTTACAGGTTCCAGCAAAGACATTGCTCTCGGGAAATCAGCACCTTTTACTTTGAATGGGTTCATGTGTTCTGACCAATCCAGCACATCTAGTATAGTGGCATGAATATCGTGGGGTGTGGTCAGTAGGTTCGCATTGGCCTCCAACACTGCCTGCACATGTGGTCGCATACGTTTCAACTTTTCTGGTAAACGTATGCTCATTAAAGGCAACCGTTCTTCTAATTTTCCTTGCAATGTGTCCCGGACTTTAGCGAACCTGTTGAAAAATAATGCCTGTGATAATCTGCTTTTACAACATTTTTAAGATGAAACGCGGGCGAAGAGACTGCATGTAAAGTCATTGAGGTTTGACTCTCGCCAGTTTCCTACTCCAACATTGGACCGATTGCCCCTTTTTTTCTTTTTTTTAGGGATGTGAAATCATCAAATGACTCCTCCCGCTCTGGGTGAAGCAGGAGGGAGTGTCAGACTCTTACTGACTAAAACCCATCCGTGTTCCTCCTGGTGCCCTTTGCGTTCCAAGGCTACGGTACCTCTCTCGAACAGATTCCGCAGCCCCAGCAGGCACCTGCCCTAGTGGGCCCCGTCTTCCACGCTGACATCTCTTTGAGGCGCGCTGGGATCGCAGCGCGCCGCCGACCTGGGCCTAGTTCTGATCAGACGGCGAGCCACCCACTGCTCGCCGTCTGGACCGATTGCCCTATATTTTCCTTTTAGATGATATATTAACCGTATAAGCACTACCCAACCCCACAGCGATCCCGTATAAGCGCACCCAAGATCGATCTTGACTTGGCGCAGAAAAGTGAGGAGACCCGACCCCAAATAATGGGATAAGGAGATGAAGAAGAAGGAGGAGATTAACCGTATAAACACTAGAACCCTCGAAAAGTGCTCAAAATTGTCCAATTAATCGCTGTCAACAGAGCCCTAAAGTCCAAAGGCATAATGAAAATGAAAGGGAACTTTCCGTTACGGTGTGCGTAGGAACTAAACGGTTTAATTAGAGGAAATAATCAATTCTTGAGTGTTTTGAATAATTATCTGAATAGATAATTTTGCAAGATATAGGTAGTAATGAAACATTCACGCATATTGGTGATCCATGGATCGATCGAGAACTTATTTAATTCAGACGTTATAACGATTGCACCGTAATTGTGTAACACATTGTGAAATATATAAAAATGTAGTGTTGCATATTTGAAACTTTAAGGTTAGGAATACTTGACATTATAATATTCTTATAAATTATAAAGAATTATTTTTATTTAATTTTTTTGTTTTTTATTTTCTTGGGTCCCTGGAGACCCGGTCCTTTCATAGGCGGTACGAGGGGCCGAAACCAACTCGCCGAGGCCCCGTTAGACATTTCAAATGGAATGGGACACCAACCGACGATTATCCCTGTATGCACTGTGAAAGCAAACCTAAGGACCTAAGTGTGTATACCCAAGGACAATCCCCGGTTGGATCAGGACTATATATTGCAGAATATGGAAACAAAAGATGAGATGCTATGGGTTTGGGCGGTTTAGTGGACTAATAACCGTTTACTATGGAAGAACCATTGGCCCCTGCCTGACCACTGACAATTAAAACGGCTTTAAAATGGCAGGAGGTGACTTGCACACTCAATAAATGGCCCCCCCGAAAACAGTCGCTAGCACAAAATGACGTAGTACCAAGGGGGCAACATATTCTGAGGTGCTAAAGGAGTGGAGAGCTAGAGAGTCCCGGAACAACCCGGAACAATCCCGGAAGAACGGTCAAGATCCCTACTAGCATCTTACTGGATTATACATCCTTCTCCCGAGCACGTTTGCTCTTGCGAATCTCCACTCAGACCGGCCGATTAAGGCAAGAAAGACGTGGGAGCTCTGTTCCTCGTCAGTGTTCACTCCGGCCAGCCAATAAAGGCAAGCCGGAAATGAGGAACAAGAATTCTCCCTGGAGATCAGGTCCGTGGGGTCGCTAGTGCCCAACAGTTCGCCACAAAACTGACTTGCGGATTTATTATTATTGACACTTCTGTGCTGCCATCTACAGTACCTGCACGCCCTGTTTAGGGGAACATACACGAAGTAGACTGTGCCATCTAGCGTTGCAATTTTGAAACTTGTAGGTAAAATATACTTGAAAATGACACTTCTATGCTGCCCTGCACGTTCCCTATATACTACGACAATATACACTGAACACTGCAGGGAACCAAGCAATGGGTACCTAACTTATCCGTGTCCGGGTGTGCCCTAAGTCCCGAAATGACTTGCCTGGGCAAGTCATTAAACGATATTGAACCAAGTGATTTACTTAGCTGTTTAATTGAATGCCGGGTTGTCACTTAGACCCCGATTTAACACCGCCATTCTATCCTACATGGTTCTCATATGATTTGACCAGGGGCGTTACTATCTAAGCCCAAATTCCGTTGTTTTGGAAGGCCGAAATTAGGACTTCGTGCTTAGAGAGTGCAGTATCGAATGTATGGACGTTAAAAGAGAATTAGATCTCTTTTTGTTTCTTCTCAGGATATTCCGATAGGTATCGCCGTCCTCATTTAGTTAAAATAAAGAACGACGGCTAAACACGTTAGTTTTAACTCACATATAAAATTAATATTACGCCGGATCTAGTGTTGCATATTCGAAACTAAGGTTAAGAATACTTGACATTATAATATTGTTTACTAACACGCTGGATAATTGTTGTCCGAAAACAAAGAATTATTATTATTATTATTATTGTAAGAAATCGTCAAACCCTTATTTGAAGTAAAAGTTTGACATGTCTTAATGCCAGGACGTATTCTTACCTCTTTGGCCAGGACCAACAGTTTGACAACTTCAATTTCTTAATTTAAATATCGAGGCTGAGTCAGCAAAAAATAGCTAATCTGAAAGGACTTGGTGTCAAGTCAGTTTAACAATACAATGTACTTAATTATTAAGTAGATATGAAAGTATTGACTAGGGAATGCGGGGCGGACCCTATTTGTTTATTTACAAATGTAACGGAAGACGTAATCAGCTATGTCGCAGGCAAGTTGTGAATTAGTGCGGACTTCTAATATCTAGGATTTTAAATTGGGCGTTTTACTACTTACTAGTAGACGCCCGCGACTTTGTCCGCGTAGATATCGATTATTGCGGTTCAAATCACCCCCTCTTATTTCTGCCCCTATTTTAAGGATGGGAAATCATCAAATGCCTCCTCCCGTTCTGAGCGGAGCGGAAGGGAGTGTCAGGCTTACTGACTAAAACACACCCGTGTTCTTTCAATTGCCTTTTACGTTACAGGGCCGCGGCCACGGTATTTCTTTCGAAACATCAATTTAAAAAAAATCGTTTCTTAGGCTGCGGACACGAACTCAGCGGCGCGGTGGGCGGCGAGGCAAGTTACATTATACATCTCTGCATTTGACGCGACCAGCGCTGCATAATGTAACTTTCCGCGCCGCTGAGTTCGTGGCCACGGCCTTAGGGGATCCTAAGGCCGTAGCCACGAAGTCAGAGGATACGTGCACGAAGTAGACTGCCATCTAGCGTTGCAATTTCGATACTTAAAGTAAAACAAATTTTTGTCTTGTAATTTTGTCTGAATTTGAGATGTATGCTGATTTGATGGGCTTAAGTTAAATAAATATATAAAAAATTGACAATGACACTTCTGTGCTGCCACCTATTGTTTCTGCAAATTCCTTATCTTTTTTTTACTATTAATAAGCACGCGCTTGACTACCATCTCACCTGATGGTAAGCGATGATGTGGTCGAAGATGGGGCACGCTTGCCTAGAAGTAACCTATTCACTCTTGACTTAAAGACTCCCAGGTTGTAGCTATCGGGAAACATAGACTCCGGCAGGGAATTCCACTCCTTAGCTGTACGCATTATGAATGTGTTCCCAAAACGTTTTGTGCGTGTGGGTGGGATGTCCACCATGTACCGGTGGCGCATCGCCGTTCGTCTTGTGGTCCGATCTATACTTTATCTATAGTAATATATATAAAGCTGAAGAGTTTGTTTGTTTGTTTACTGGAACGCGCTAATCTCAGGAACTACTGGTTCGATTTGAAACAATATTTCAGTGTTAGATAGCCCATTTATCGAGGAAGGTTATAGGCTATATATCATCACGCTAAGACCAACAGGAGCGGAGCATTCAAAAAGTGACGCAGACGGAGTTGCGTGGGTCAGCTAGTAACAGATATAGAGAAACACCCTTAAATATGGCTGCACGTTTGTGGAACATCCTGTAGACAAATAAATAAAACTGAAGTGTTTGTTTGTAATATCAAAATAAGAGCTTTTTAACTAAATGCATATATAACGTGTATTCGATACTAGTAAAAAAAATAATAATCAAATGTTGTCTGTTTGTTCCGGTAAATTTCCGAAACGGCTGCACCGGTTTTGATGCGACCTTCACTGGTAGATAGTTCACACCGGCAAAATTAGGACAACACAAAAAAAACACAGTTTATTTTTTATTTTTAGCTTCTTTATGTAGGTTTTTCGCTTCATTAGGGCTTGGTTATTATATATAAATATGAAACAACAGAAACTAGGGTTGAACATTATTTATTTACAGATAATTACAGAAAAATAAGAAATTGGAGAAATTTTGAATTTATTATACAATTTTTAAAAATTAAATTATTTTTGTAAAAGTCTTGAATACGTCTGCCCATGCTTCTAATGACACTTTCTATCATTTCCTGGGGCAAATTGACCCACTCTTCAGTCAGCGCCAATTTTAAATCCTCAACATTCCTAGCAGGTGGAATCCTCTCTCGCACTTTCCGTCCAATCATGTCCCAGACATGCTCTATCGGATTCATGTCTGTTCATGTTTCATGCTGGCCAGTCCATTTGTGTAATAATTCCGACTTCGCTAAGGTAATCGCGAACCACGCGAGCAGTGTGGGGCCGTGCGTTATCGTGCATAACACAAAATCTGGGCCTATAAATGGGGCAAAAGGCATTACATGGGGTTCCAAGATCTCTGTTATGTATCTGTGTGCAGTCAGAGAACCTCCATCGATGATGACCAAAGCTGTACGAGCTGTTAAACTTATGCCACCCCACACCATAACGGACCCTCCACCATACCACACCGTTTCGGTAAAATTGGCTTGATGGTACCGTTCTCCTCGATACCTCCACATCCTTTCCCTCCCGTCGATGAAATTCACACAAAATCGGCTTTCGTCAGAGAATAAAACTCGACCCCATTCATCGGACCAATCTTGGTGCTGACGAGCGAACGCTAATCTTGCAACTCGATGACTTACCTCAAGTTTAGGCGCCTTAGCTGGTACATACGACTTTAAACCAGCTTCGTTTAACCTTCTTCTTACTGTTCGTTCACTTACACGCACGTTACGCACTTCTTCCAAGAGATTTCGGGTCTGGACAGCTGTTTGACGACGGTTTCTCAACGTTTGCACCCTTATAAAACGTTCGTCTACGGCACTGGTTGCACGATTTCTGCCTTGTCCCCGTATCCGCACGTAGGATCCTGTCTGTCTGTATCGTTTAACATTACGGTGGATCACAGATACTGATACACCCAACGCTCGACTCACTGAACGGTATGTGTGACCTTCCTCGATCATTGTCACAGCTCTGGCGACTTCGGTTGCTGGCAAATCACTCATTTTGTATGCAATACAATGTTAACTCTTCAAACAACAACAACAAAATAAGCTAGGGCCACTATTGACTGCACAAACAAAATTCTTATCAAAAACACTTAAAAGCACTGACTGTCAACAAAAACTTAAGAGGGTATCATTTCTGTTAGATCATTGAAAAATGTCAAAATGTTTCAAAATGTTATGTTATACGAGGGTAACATTTTAAATAAATGAACCACTTGACGAATTACTCACGAGTAACAAAAAAAACAACCTTTTTTTTTTCTGTTCCCCTAATTGTGCCGGTGTGTGTAGTAGTAGGCTATATATTAACCCAAAAAATACTACCCGATGAAGTGGGCACGAGTCAGCTAGTTTTAAATAAAGAATTAGGGTTCCGTGCAAAAAATTAAAACTAAAATAAAAAAATACTTTTCACTAAGCTTGTTATAAGTTATTAGACAAAAGTTGAAGCGTCTATTTTGGTATTTGACTGCAGCAATATTTTGATATAAATATAAGACAAGGTACTGCGGCAAATTACTTATCGTCTCTATTCACATTGGATAAATCAACTGCAAGTACGGTCGTCTTTTAATTGTGTTTAAAGTGAGGCAGAGAAGAATAAATTGTGAGTAATTGAATTTAATATTATAGAATACTCTTTATTATGTACAAGTAACAGAAAAGATAGATGAAGAAAACATTACATAGGGTGACACAATGGGCGGCCTTATCGCTAAAAGCGATCTTTTCTACGCGATTTTTTATTTGTTTTTCTCGGTAGTTTTGTTTTCTTTTTTAAACGGATCTCTTTTGTTGGAACCCTCGTGTGTCAATCTGTCACAGACAATTTTTTTCGAAACTACTGGACTCAATTTGTGACACAGACGCATTACGTAAATAAATATATTTTGAATTTGGGGAACAAGGAAACAAACAAGAAAATTACTTTCAAACCAGACATCTAATGAAAGGGCTTTATGTGAGTGTTTTAAATATATTTTTGGCAAAATTTAAACATTGAAATGAAAAACGATCTCATCTCCGAAACTAAAATAAAAAAAAAATAATACAAAATTTTAAAAAAAGAAAAAAAAACTGCATATTCTTCTTCTTTGCGATTAGATTACAAAAAAAATATATAAGATGTCTATGGTTTTATAGTACTAGTAGCTGACCCGCGCAACTTCGTCTGCGTCACAGTTTTTCATTAAGGGGCCGTTCAAATATTACGTAAGCAGATTTATTACAATTATTTACCCCCCCATCCCCTTTGTCAGCAAAAGTAAGCAAAGCTTACCCCCTCTCCCCATGCTTACGTAATTTTTTTTTAAATTTTAGATTTTTTTTTATATTATAATGTTATAATTATAATTTTAAAATAAGAAAATAGATTTAGGATAGAGATTAGATTTTACTCATTACGGTAACACAAATGTTAACTTGCTTTGCTAAGCTTACAATACGTCTACTAGCTATAGGTAGTATCCAAACGAAAAAATACACTGACAGAGGAAATTTAGAAAAGTGAATAGCGCGCGGTAATTCCCCTAATCGGTTCTAAAGCGAATGCTTAAACGTATGCATTAGGTAAGTACTAGCGGGAATCCCGTAAATGCGTTTCGTTTTCAAGCATAGAAAATGTGAGGGTTGCCATTCGTGTAAAAAAGTACCGATTACGTAATCATCATCTAGACTTAGGGGAGTCTAGATGATGATTACGTAATCGGTACTACCCCCCATGTCATCCAAAATAAGCAAAACAAAGACCCCCTCACCCCCCATAGTACTTACGTAATACTTGAACGGCCCCTAATGCCCCGCTCCTATTGGTCGTAGCGTGATGTTATATAGCCTTCCTCGATAAATAAAATAATTTTCCAATTCGAACAAGTAGTTTCTGAGATAAGCGCGTTCAACCAAACAAATTCTTCAGCTTTATAATGTTAATAAAGACATTAGAAAGATGAGATTCGTTCCTATGTACGCGAGCCCAACTCGCAATAGCCATGTCATACAGTCATCTGCCTAGCCTTTTCCCAACTATATTGGGGTCGGCTTCCAGTCAAGCCAGATTTAGCTGAATACCAGTATTTTACGAGGAGCGGCTGCCTACCAGACCTCCACAAACCATTAACTGGGTAACACGGTACTTCATGGCAAGACTGGAATCAGATTTACTGGCTTCTGACTATCCGTAACGACTGCCAAAGATCTACAAATGATAGCCGGGACCAACGGCTTATCGTGCTTTCCGAGGCACGGAGGAAACTCGGTATGTTAAGATGGTCACCCATCCACAGACCAACCTTGGCAAACGTTGCTTAACCTTGAAGATCGACCCGTGCGGCTGTTATTATCTAGCCACGAGCTCCTTAGCCATGTCATACAGTATGGTATCCTAATAACCATGCCAAAAATACACGACCAACACGACTGTGACCCAAACACGGCTAAATAAATTTTTAGTATGGGTGTCCCTTTGGGGGGTCAAATTAGAAAATAAAAAACACATAATTTTTGAAACTGTATCGTGTGACATATCAAATGAAAGGGCTTACGATACAGGTTTCAAATATCTTTTTTTTTTTTCATAATTATCAAATAAATAGTTTTGAAGAAATTAGATAAAAAATGTTTAAATCTGTTTATAATTGACATTGGTTACTTAATTAACCGTTAATAAATTATATGAACATAAATATAATAGCTACCAGTTAAACATAATTATTTTTTTTTTTAAATTAATTGATATTTTCTTGTAATTTAATGACGAGGATGATTAAATAGTGAGATCTTATGATTCATTGGCCATTATCTATCGTAATGAGATTGAAAGTACTATTACTGAGATAATTTGATTTCATGTACTAACTACCCCCTTTCCTACATAGTTTTTTCGAACCTTTGAGCATAGTTCCCCATATCACAGTTGCCCATTTCTGTCAAAAAGATTTACAAAGTTGATCCCCAAGTCTATGAAGATTTTCAGCCCACTGTGGGCCGTGGGGACTCTTTTACGAAATTCGAAAATTCGTTTATTCAGGTCATTTACACCCATTTCAATACAATTAAAAATCACACACAAAAAAAAAAAGAAAAATTAAATTAAAATTCATAAATTAAATTAATTAATTAGTACTGAGAAATTAAATTCCACAACCCTGGCTGGAAACCTGAATACCTACAATCTTCCAAGCCAACTTCTAAGCCACCATGGCCCCAAGTCTGCTATTTTTTATAAATTCTTCATTCCAACACGATAAGCAACGCTTGCCAAGGTTGGTCTGTGGATGGGTGACCATCTTAACATACCGAGTTTCCTTCGTGCCTCGGAAAGCACGTTAAGCCGTTGGTCCGGCTGTAATTTTTAGATCTTTGGCAGTCGTTACGGATCGCCAGAAGCTAGTAAATCTGACTCCAGTCTTGCCAAGAAGTGCCGTGTTACCCAGTTAATGGGTTGTGGAGGTCTGGTAGGCAGCCGCTCCAAGTAAAACACTGGTATTCAGCTGAATCCGGTTTGACTGGAAGCCGACCCCAATATAGTTGGGAAAAGACTAGGTAGATGATGATGATGATACCGTCATCCACAGCCAAACAAACTTCATTCCAACACGATCCTATTGTCATTTTGCTAAATGTAAACTTCTAATTCATAATGGTCAATCATTGGTCGGTCAATGGTCTCGTAATAGAATCGTTGTAGAAAGACATTTTCGTATTGCCATTATTATAAAACCCGTTAGTAGAATGATTTTCGAAAAACTACTACTAAATTTGAACATTAAGTTATTATGCCAGATTTCTTTTATATATTTTTTTACATATTATTTATTAATTTGTCATTATGTACGAGATTACCATTTTTTGCCATTTCTTTCAATGGAGTGTCAGTGGTTTACCATTGGAAAGTCATAATGACGCTTTTATATTAGTAGATTACCAAACTTGTCAAAATCAAAAATGGGGTATTTTACTAAAAAAATGTAATAAGTCCGTCTGATAGATTTTCAAAAAATATTCGACACGTATTTTTTCTTTTTTCACGTAAACTAAAAATAAAAGAGATACAGCGAGTTGAAGACACGCGTGACGTCGTTTCGTTTCTAATTAGATTTTTTTAGTAAAATACCGTATTATGAAATCAATGATAGACCATTCTGACACTATTGTATTACTTGAGGCCTAGGTGGTAATGGTTTGACTACTAAACCTATTGCGCCGGAGCTATGTAGCTTTATTAAACGACGAATCGTCTTTTCAAGTCGTTAGCACTATTAGGCATTCTTAAGAGCCCTATAACACAATTTCGTTTTCACTCACAATACTGCTGAGTCATCGCATTATGTAGAAATTAGGCAGTTGCAATTATGTTTATTTTAGGGAATAAACCCTAAAATTAACGTAATTGCAACGTTAATTTATTTAATTAATATTGATTAAATTTTCATTTCTTATGAACTACGGTTTATTTTTGTATATTCAACAATTGGTATACTTATTTCAAATATCTGAGGCCGCTACGAACTAATTTATTACGCAAGGAATATAATAATATATTTTTCATTTCATTTGGTTAGTACAGTAGTTCAAATCCACGAGCTTGAAAAAGTGCCGTCGCGCTTTTCATGAGAAACTTACTTCAAAATTTTGGATTTAAACAAATATATAAGAGAAAAATAAAATAGTGAGGCTTCTATGTTCAATACTAATAACTAATCTCACGTTTCAATGGCGTTTATTTTATACTTTTTTTATCATTATATTAACAAAGTTCTCATAAATTCTGTATTTGCATCCTTCCTATTGTGATAGGCCTCTTAAAACAATATCTGTTTGTTTCAGAAATCAAGATGGCGGCCTACAGTTTCTCTAAGTTGATAAATATCGAGGAGTTGCAGGTACATTCCCTTCGAGACTGTTCCGTTGTCATCGACGGACAGAACTATTTACACAACTTGTATGAGTGGAGCAAGATCCCGTTCGTCTTCGGTTCTGAAACCGACAAGTACGCTGAACACTTGAAAAAGCACTTCGAAATGTTCAAACAGGCTAACGTTAAATGCTACATCGTATTCAAAGGCGGTGACTCGGATATAGAGAAAAAAAATAAAAAGTTTCAACATTTAGTCTTTGACGTTGATACAAACATCGAATTTATTCCTCCTGTGTTATTAAAAGATACCAATGTACAAGTCGTAACTGAAATGGGTATTGACTACACTTTCTGCGTCACGGAAGCTAAAGATGAGTGCGTGGCGTTAGCTGCAAAACTGGAATGCCCTGTCATCAGTCGGGATAAAGAATTCTGCTTCAAAAGAGCCCCTTACATACCTAGCAACACCATGAACTACGACGACAGAACGAAGTCAATACAATGCCGCCAGTTCAAACTTCAGGATTTCCTTCAAAAAAACTCTCTGACTGAAGGGAAGTATGCTATTTTTGCTGTGTTAACCGACACAGCAGTATTTCCAGTTCACTTTTTCGATTCATTATTCTATGCTTGGCAAGTGTCATATAGAAAAAGATTAATCCTCCGCAATCTCATCGTGTGGCTCTCGAAGCACAGTGAAGAAGAAGCAACAAGTGCGATTATAAAAAAATTAACAAACGAAAATAACCGAAAGAAATTTTGGAGTCACTATTTTAAAATCGTAAAAAACATGGAACCAGGCCACGCGACTGAATATCTACTTAATTCGAATCTCCCGATAGTGACACAAGACCCAGAATGGTTCGAAAAAGGAGTGGTTTGTAAACACGTGCCGCCAGTATACATCAACCTGTACAAATGGAAGATCATTGAAGGATCTTGGGTCATTTTAGACAAACATAGCCAAGACAGTCTACTCGTATCGATTGATATAGTCAAATATGCATACAACTTACTGACAAATTACAGAGAAGACAAATTCAAAGTTTACCAGGATGCCAACAAATACATAGAGATAATAGCTGATGACCAGAATGTGAGTAGACCAAGTTACAACTGCGAGGCGTCGGTGTTCGAGAATGGTTGGGATGAAGTCAAGGATTTGAAGCTGTTCGAGCATTTTCTAACTGAAAACAGTATAAATACTGAATTTTTAGCCGAATTAGAACCAGATTGCGTAGTATTGTTTGCCGCTCTGGTGTACTTTGCTCGCAAAAAGAAGTTGGAAGGTGAGGATGTGACCAGAGAGGTGTATGCAGTTGTACTGTCGCTCATCGTGCTTAACTTAGAGTTTAATACGCGTGCGATGAATGGGCAGGATGACTTTAATACTCAACGTGTGACAGCCAAGTATTTCCAGTACAACGAAGATGAAGCTAGAATAATTTTCAACGGAAAGGTGTTACAGAGGTTAGTCGAACTCCAGTCATGTATCCAGCATATGAATTATTTGAACACGTTATGCGGCTCACCGTATGAATCTACTCAGTACAGAAAACTGTACAACGGCACGTTTGTATACAAGATGTTCCATGAAATGCGGGACAGAGATGCCAGAGAGTTTGTAAATGAGTTATTTGAGACGAATCCAAAAGTTTTAGAAAAAGTAAAGAGGCTGACATCAATTTACCATGAACTTTTCAACAATAAGTAAATTTATTTTATAAAAGATTTTCTGTTATAGTGGCCTACTTTTGCTAACAATTTTCAGAAAATGATAACTTTTTTTAGGTTGGCACTATTCGTCCAAGGTCATAAAGTACATTTACATTTATTATTTTCTGAGTAAAAAAAAAAATATTTTTTTTTTTTTTTTTATGAGTGAATATAATTATGTGAATTTTTGAAGTGCGCGTGGATGGCCAAATCCGAAACTATGAGGATTAGCAAATAACACTGAAAGGAGTCTCGAGCCCGATTTTGATGAAAACTAAAACTACATCATTGGATTTTGGAAAAAAGAAAAAACCCTGTATTAATACACCATCCGAAAATGTCGCTCGCTACTAAGGATCAAATTTTAAGAAGTAATAACATAAAATGGCAAACTAAAGGAAACCTCTAATTTTTAACAAATTAGTTTTAAAATTTTTGACTGAACTTACCGACCTAAACCATAACTGATTTGATGAAAACTTAAACTTCATCACAGATTGTTGAAAAAGTTAGATATTAATATATTTGAAAATGCAAAAAATATTGTTAAAAATGAGCTCTTTTCTTTAGTTTGCTATGAACCACTTCCCAGAATTAGATCCTTATAGCGACACTTTCGGATGGTGTATTAATACAGGGTGTGTTCTTTTTTCAAAAATCAAACGATTCGATTCCTGGTTAGGAATACCGATTTTTCAAAAATCCAATGATGGAGTTTTAGTTTAAAAAAAAATCGGACTCGAGACTGCCTTCAGTGCTTTTTGATATTCGATATTCCTCATAGTACCAGATTTAAACATCCACGAACACTTTAAAAATTCACCTTGTACAGTATTGTTAGTATAATTAATTTTATTGCAATCTTATCTTCGCCGCATTTATTTACGTTACAATTTAATTATCACGTGATTGAAACGTCACTTGTCAAAAATAAAGACTATTTTAACCTATGTCATTCTTTAATGCAAATAAAGTTTTATTTTTGTGTTCAATGGTAGTGTTTTATTTTTGTGTTCAATGGTAGTGTTTTATTTTTGTGTTCAATGGTAGTGTTTTATTTTTGTGTTCAATGGTAGTGTTTTATTTTTGTGTTCAATGGTAGTGTTTTATTTTTGTGTTCAATGGTAGTGTTTTATTTTTGTGTTCAATGGTAGTGTTTTATTTTTGTGTTCAATGGTAGTGTTTTATTTTTGTGTTCAATGGTAGTGTTTTATTTTTAAAAGCATTCCCCTTCACCGTGATTGATTTTCCTGTAAGCAACAATAATAAAATTAAATATTTAATATTTAATTTATGTGTGGACCAAGGAGTCTTTCCGGATATAATGAAATATAGTAAGGTTATACCACTATTTAAGTCGGGCGACAGCAAAGACACCAATAATTATAGACCTGTATCTGTTTTACCGGTTTTTAGCAAAGTGTTTGAAAAAGTAATGCTCAATCAGATGCTCAATCATTTTAACATCAATAAAATTTTACACGATCAACAGTATGGTTTTACCAGGGGTCGTTGTACGACTGACGCTGGTGCCACGTTGTTAAAACACATATACTCAGCGTGGGAAGAGGCACAAGATGCCATAGGAATCTTTTGTGACCTCTCCAAGGCATTTGATTGTGTAAATTACGAAACCTTGCTCCTAAAGCTAGGACATTACGGACTAGGTAAACTTGCACTCAGTCTAATAAAATCTTACTTAAATGATAGACAGCAGCAAGTTCAAATAAATGGTGTCAATTCACGGGGTTTAAAAGTCAAAATGGGGGTACCACAAGGCTCTATTTTGGGTCCTTTCCTCTTTCTAGTATATATTAATGATCTACCCCATCTTTTAAAAAATCAACCTCATATGGTATTATTTGCTGACGATACGTCCTTAATTTTTAAGATAGATAGACGTTCCATAAATCTTGACGACGTAAATAACGCCCTACAGCAGGTCCAAAATTGGTTTACTGCTAATAATTTAGTATTAAATGGGAAAAAAACTAAATGTATCAGATTTGCCTTACCGAACGTAAAAAGAAATGATTGCGACATAGTATTGAACAAGGAGAAACTTGAATTCGTCGAAAACACGGTTTTCCTGGGGATTACGCTTGACTCAAGGCTACAATGGGGTCCTCATTTAACATCTCTTGCGGGACGGCTAAGTTCAGCAGCATACGCTGTCAGAAAAATCCGTCAATTTACCGATATAGATACCGCGAGGCTGGTCTATTTTAGTTACTTTCATAGTATCATGTCTTACGGTATCTTATTATGGGGACGTGCTGCAGACATCGAGTCTATATTTATCCTGCAGAAAAGAGCCATCAGAGCCATTTACAATCTCCGTCGGCGTGATTCCCTAAGAGAACTGTTTAAGGATATCAACATCATGACGGTACCTTGTCAATACATTTACGAAAATATTATGTATGTTCGGAAAAATCTTCATCTCTTTAGCAAGATTAGTGACAGGCATAATTTTAATACTAGAAATAGGAACAAATTAGATCAACCCCGATTCAGATTGGCCAAAGTACACACTTCTTTTATGGGGTACTGTATTAAATTTTATAATAAAATACCAGTTGATATTCTCGAACTGAATGAGAGAAAATTTAAAGCATGCATGCATGTAGACAAGCGTATTATAAACTGGAAGATTATATCCTCGATAAAAACGCTTGGCTAAATGCTGGTCCTGCTCCACAGTCACAGCTGCTTAGGTCCACTTTTTAGGTTTTTATGTTTTTATATTTGGAAGAGATGCTCGCTCCTTTTAGAGGTTCTTACATTATTTCGTTTATTTATTCTTATATACATACAAATTATATTATTATATTAAATACTTATTTATTATTTTTGATGTAAGAACTTAATCGTTCTCTTTATTAATTTATTTTTCATTATTTGGTCATTGACAACCATAGTTTTGTGTAAAGTAGAAGCATATTTTTCAAATTTTGTAAATGTGAGTACCATGAAACCATTTACATTTTATGTGAGTAGTTATAGTTTTACTTGTTGGACATGAACGAGCATGGTGGTTGAGAGCATGTCATGCTCACTCAAATGTCTCGCTGATGGCGGCGCGTGGGTTTGATCATTCGGTTCCCTTCGAAATGGTTGAGCTGAAAGGTGCCGATTCACGCGTCATGTTCGTGAACAGGCGCCGTCGGTTGAGACTGGTCATCTCTTAACTGCCATTGGCTTATTTTAATCTTTATATTTATAATTCTTATAATAAGCCCTTTTTTTTTTTTCTTTGCATTGTCCTCACATGCAGAAGCAACAAGTATATGTAACTTAGAATTTTGCAATACAGAACATAATTTAAAAGAGTGTCCATGGAGTTTCTTGCACGTTCTTCTCCATAGAGATCTACGCTTTGGAACGTGCAAATAGCTTCCATGTTTTTGACTGACCGACCTTGACGTTTCAAAAGTGCCTGTGATTGGTTTATTTGAAATAAAAAATGCTTTGAATTTGAATCAGAAAGATTTTTATAAAACAACATATTTATTAATTTATTATTTTTGCATTATATATGTATTATGTATTTATATATATCTATGTATATTTTTTTTCTGTAACTAAATTGTATTTTAAATCTTATTTATTTGCTGTACACCTACCACAGTGTATTTCTTTTTAACCCAAATATTGACTGGTAGAGAATGCCTTGTTGCATTAAGTCCGCCTATGTGGTACTATTGTACATGAAGTTTAAATAAATAAATAAATAAAAGGAGAATCCTTCAACCAGGCGGCTATTGTGCCTGGCGGGCTACTGCCCGATAGTTGATATTCGGGCTGATGTATATGTTCAAATCGCACGGTAAACTCTGCTTGCGCGATGCAGGGTTTCGACGAAGTAGTTCGCTGCTAGTTGGATAGATGGCGTCGCGGTTCTTTCTGTTGCGATGTAGATTTGCTCCGTTGGTTTTTCTTGTGGCGGCATTGATGCCACTACACTGTAATTGATTTTTCTGTGACCAACAATATCTAATCACTTGACCATTATTCGCTAATATTCAAGTAGGTTAGATAATGTTGGTCACAGACCCTACTCTACGGCCCCGAAGTACCCTAAGCCCCTTTTTTTTGTTTTGTTAAGGATGGGAAATCATCCATCATAAGGAATTCCTAGTTAGATAATAACAGCCGCACGGGTCGGTCTTCAAGGTTAAGCAACGCTTGCCAAAGATGGTTTGTGGATGGGTGAACATCTTAACATACTGAGTTTCCTCCGTGCCTCGGAAAGCACGTTAAGCCGTTAGTCCCGGCTGTCATTTGTAGATCTTTGACAGTCGTTACGGATATTCAGAAGCTAGCAAATCTGACTCTAATCTTGCCATGAAGTACCGTGTTACCCAGTGAATGGGTTGTGGAGTTCTGGTAGGCAGCCGCTCATCGTAAAATACTGGTATTCAGCTAAATCCGGCTTAACTGGAAGCCGACCCCAATATAGTTGGGAAAAGGCTAGGCAGAAGAAGGATGGGAAATCATCAAATGACTCCTCCCGCTCTGGGTGAAGCAGAAGGGAGTGTCAGACTCTTACTGACTAGAACCCATCCGTGTTACTCCTAATGCCCTTTGCGTTCCAGGGTACGGTGACTCTTTCGAACAAATTCCGCAGCCCCGGCAGGCACGGGCCCTAGCGGGCCCCGTCTTCCATGGTGAAAGCTCCTTGAGGCGCGCGTGGAACACAATACGCTGTCGACCCGGGCCTGGTTCTGATCAGAAGGCGAGCCACCCAATGCTCGCCGTCCGCAGGCCCGCGCCTACGGTGGCCGAGAATCGCCCTGCGACCGAGGGTCTCCAGTATAGAGGTATGTGGAACAGAGGGTAAAGTCGCAAACCACCATTGAACAGGGAGGATCCTCGGTCTTCTGTTGAGGCGGCTTGGGCGTGAGGTGTCTCTCTCTCTTACGCACCATAAGACCCTAAGTACGATACACGATACATGTTTTCCAGGAAAATAGCAATTATAACAAAAACTTTCTGATTTATTATTTTATACTTCGAGTGTTAGTAATATCTGTCGCAGCCAAGCCATTCATTACCGGCCTAGCCTTTCATTGAATGGCACCATTTTATTAGCGGCCTAGTGACATCCCGGCATTTAATTGTTAACTATTTATAATGTCGTTCCCTGACACAGGCAGTAGTTTATAGCTTTTAATATATATTTTTTTCTACAATTTATTTTTCATTTTTGTTTTGTATTTGTACCTAATCCAATTTTCTAATAAATAATAATCTTGTGTCACGGTGTTTGTTATCGAACTCCTCCGCAACGGCTTGACCGATTTTTATGATTATGTAAATTAAGAACCCTTTGGGTACGGAACCCTATAAACGATGGGTTCATTCATTCTTGTATGAAGGTCTCCTCCATCTGACCAAGTGACCCCTTATATATTAAAGATGTACGAAACCCTAAGAAGCATGTCTTACAAAGGAATCTGAGCTTTGTCGTGTATGACATAGAGTTTATTACTCCAAAACATAAAACGGAATAGGCATGAAAAAAAAAATTATAATCTAAACACTATATATATATCAAATATATATAGTATAGTATAATATATATATCATATATATCTATACAGTTTATCAAAATTTCTCGAAAAACATACGAGATATAATTATTTTAATTAAATAAGTTTATCTGTCCCTCTCGCGAAAACGCTGTTTTCTATGGCAACTGTATAGGCGTCATGGACTTTGACGTCAAAGTTCATTTCAGACTTCTTTTTCTATTATTGTAATCTTTGAAGCTTTATAACTTCATAGCTGATGAAGGTATTTAAAAAATATTTCATGATTGTTTACTAGAGCTAATAAATATTTCATTTTGCAAATTAAAAAATCGCATGCATATTCCCCACTATCTCTAAAAATCGCGATTGATTTTTTCCTTACCTCGGTCCATGGTCCCCCATGACGATGAGCAGTGTGTCTTCGAAGACGTTCCTCTGCTCCAGGGTCTGCAGTAAGTTGACCATGGCATCGTCTGCCACGGATATCATGCTATTGTCGTGTGTTATGTCAGCGATGAAAGTGAAGGCAAACCGCTTGCCGTCCAGACGTAGGAACTGTTAAAGCAATAAACAGTTCTTTAATCCTTCCTAATATATAAAATTCTACCGTTACTGACTGGTTGAGAGACTGACAGACAACGTACAGCCGAAACTAGTTCGTAGAAAGATGAAATTTGGCATGTAGGTTCCTTGGGGAGTGAAGGGGAGCACTAAGAGAGGATTTCCCCAAATACCTACAGGAATAGCTATATATGTATATAAAATTACTGATTCTGAACAAACTATTTTCTTGTTGCAGGGAAATTATACAATTAGGGATTTGAATATTTCCCTCAGAAGACTTAAGTAATCGTCATATTTAAGCCAATTTCCACAAAACATTAAGATGAATTATCCACCTAAATCTTCCTCATGAATCACTGCGTTCATTGGTGAAAACCCTATGAAAATCCGTTCGGTAGTTTTCGAGTTTATCGCGAACAGACAGACTCGGCGTGGAGAACTTCGTTTTATAATTTTTAGTGATGATAGTGAGATGATAATATAGTGATGATCGTATAAGTACCTGATCAGTGATATTCATCATCAGTTTAAACTGTGGCGTATCTCCGATACAATACGATGATTTTTTGAACGTTTTAGAGTGCTGGAGGTAGAAAGAGCGTAGATAGTGGTCGGCCGGTTGGCGGCGGAACCCGTTAAAGCGGTACTGGAAGGTACCTATCCAGGGCATGTCTTCGAAGTACGCTGTGCGATATCTGAAACAGGACAGATTTATGATGATGATAAATTACAAAAGCTTTCACTGAACAGGGGGTCTAAAAAGGCCATTTTAGCAGAATCAGAAAGCACATGCTAACCGTCACTGTCGAATTCTTCCCAGTCAACCTTGAAACCCAATGCGTTAGCGATAAAGATGAAAATAATAATAAATAATATAATATGTATAACCTTGAAACCCAATGCGTTAGCGATAAAGATGAAAATAATAATAAATAATATAATATGTATAACCTTGAAACCCAATGCGTTAGCGACAAAGATGAAAATAATAATAAATAATATAATATGTATAACCTTGAAACCCAATGCGTTAGCGATAAAGATGAAAATAATAATAAATAATATAATATGTATATTGTAAAACAGTAGCAGTTAGGAACACTAGTAACTATGTTTATCTAACTATTTAATAACTGTACAAGATTTAATGGACGAGGCACGAGGAGCTCGTGGCTGAAGAATAACAGCCGCACAGGTTGATCTTCAAGGTTAAGTAACGCTTGCCAAGGTTGGTCTGTGGATGGGTGACAATCTTTACATAGCGAGTTTCCTCCGTGCCTCGGAAAGCACGTTAAGCTGTTGGTCCCGGCTGTCATTTTACGATCTTTGGCAGTCGTTACGGATAGTCAGAAGCCAGTAAATCTGACTCCAGTCTTGCCATGAAGTACCGTGTTACGCAGTTAATGGGTTGTGGAGGTCTGGTAGGCAGCCACTCCTCGTAAAATACTGGTATTCAGCTAAATCCGGCATGACTGGAAGCCGACCCCAATATAGTTGGGAAAAGGCTAAGCAGATGATGATGTATATTGTATAACAGTAGCAGTTAGGAACACTAGTAACAATGTTTATCTAACTATTTAATAACTGTACAAGATTGAATGGACGAGGCACGAGGAGCTCGTGGCTGAAGAATAACAGCCGCACAGGTCGATCTTCAAGGTTAAGCAACGCTTGACAAGGTTGGTCTGTGAATGGGTGACCATCTTAACATAATGAGTTTCCTCCGTGCCTCGGAAAACACGTTAAGCTGTTGGTCCCGGCTGTCATTTGTAGAACTTTTGCAGTCGTTACGGATTGTCAGAAGTCAGTAAATCTGACTCCAGTCTTGCCATGAAGTACCGTGTTAACCATTTAATGGGTTGTGGAGGTGTGGTAGGCAGCCGCTTAACGTAAAATACTGGTGTTCAGCTGAATCCGGTTTGACTGGAGGCCGACCCCAATATAGTTGGGAAAAGGCTAGGCAGACGACAAGATTGAATGGACGAACGTACTCCGTGTCGCATGGCGGTTGACTGGGGATCAAGCGATGCTAAGAATACCGCCTCGAAATAGTCTCTTGTGTTGCCACTTAACAAGGGTGCGTTCTTCCCTTAAATATATTACTACTGTATATTTTTGTTGAAGGCGGTTCGAAATGAGATAAATTGTTCTGATATTTTGTCAAGTTTCTACTTCAATGTTCCAAGCAAGTCCAAACGGATCAATCCACCATTACGGGTGCCATTTGCAAATACTAAATACAGTCATATATTTAGTATTTTCAAATGGCACCCGTATAGTCGTAAGTACATATTTTAACAGGGTGTGCAAACAGTTCGACTTTGATGTTTTTGAAACAAGTATGTCCTCGGACATTATTTGTATTTATTTTTTAAATTAAAATTTAACATTTTGGTTCTCATTAGGTCGCAATTAATTTTTACATAAGGTGACATAAGATGGAGGTAAGGTGGTGAGGTGGTGAAATATTTTTTGGCATTATTTGGCAGTGTGTATAACTTGTTCCGCAGTACATTTATACCAGTCAAGCTCTAGACGTGAAGACATGTAATTGGCTGTCAGATTATCATTCTGTCATTTATCACCATTGTATTTTGCTATAAGTCTTCCAAAGTATTTAAATAAATAATTAATAAAACATGCAATCCTATATAATATATATACACATATTGTCACGAGCGACCTAAGGGATGATTTGGATATAGAGAGGGAGCGCAGGGCGTTGTCGATGAGGAGTAATACATTCAGTCAAAAAAGTATCGGGAATGGATGATTTGTTTATGGTTCCAAATTCAAATTTTTGTTTTTTTGTAGTTGTTAGATTGGCACAACTGTTTTCCATTTTGGCGCGGAGTTTGAGTTGCATCTGTTATTTATATTAAATACAGTGCTGGTTTTAGTAATATCATATATAGTGTGTATTGCGAATTTCATAATGGACAAAAATATCGAACAAAGAGTTTGTCTTAAATTTTGCATCGCCAATGGAATTTCGTGTTCGGAGTCACTGAAAATGTTACAGAAGGCTTACGGTGAATCGACTTTATCAAAAAACTCGTGCTTATGAGTGGTTCAAAGCGTTCAAAAGCGGTCGAGATGTGATGGAAGATTTGCCTCGCTCTGGTAGGCCGTCAACGTCTGCAACTGAAGTTAACATCGCAAAAGTGAAGGAAATAGTGACTGAAAATCCCCATTCAACTCTGAGAGAGATAGCCGCCGAACTTTCTGTATCTTACGAGTCGATCCGTACCATTTTAACTAATCATTTGGGTATGAAACATGTTGCTGCTCGGCTAGTCCCAAAAGATCTGAATTTTCTCCAAAAACTCAATCGCATGAAAGTCGCTGAGGACATGCTAGAACGAGTCAGTTCGGACCCAACATTCATGAAACGCATTGTTACTGGTGACGAGACGTGGGTTTACGAGTTTGACATGCAAACTAGTCAACAAGCTTCGGAGTGGCGCCTTCCAACTGAACCGAAACCGAAAAAACCACGCCAAAGTCGATCAAAAGTCAAAGTCATGTTGACTGTTTTCTTTGACTATCGCGGTGTTGTGCACTCTGAATTCTTACCGGAAGGTCTAACGGTAAATAAAGAATATTATTTGAGCGTTATGCGGCGTTTAAGAGAGCAAATTCGACGAAAAAGGCCAGATTTGTGGAAAGAAAATTCTTGGATTTTGCACCACGACAATGCGCCTTCGCACAAGGCTATCATTGTGAACGAATTTTTAACCAAACACTCAACAAATACCATCCAGCAACCACCATATTCACCAGATATGGCTCCTGCTGACTTTTTTCTTTTTCCTAAACTCAAATTACCACTTCGTGGCACCCGTTTTCAATCGATAGAAGACATAAAGGAGAATTCGCGGCGAGAACTGAACTCAATTCCGGAAGCAGCGTTTAAAAAATGTTTTGATGAATGGATTATTCGTTGGCGCAAGTGTATCGTTTCTAAAGGAGCATACTTTGAAGGTGATAAAATAAATTTGGATGAATAACAGACATTTTGTGTATTATTGATCTTTTCCCGGTACTTTCTTGACAGAGTAGTATGCTTGCCCCCAGGTTCGCTCGTTGTACCACAGACGTCAAAGTAACTCTTTTAAGGCGTTCTGTCAATCGTTTTACACGGGTGGCCTGTGGGTATCATACACGCGCCGAGCCTACAACGTCCTGCGTGTTCAATTTAATAATGCTTTTAGGATGCTGTTGGGATTGTCATGGCGTTGTAGTGCTTCAGGAATGTTCGCGGAGGCTCGCACAGATGGTTTTCATGCCATCATGCGAAAGAAAGCGGCCTCCTTACTACAACGCTTGCATGGTAGTGACAACAGCATCCTGAAAATGATAGCTGCCAGACCGGACTGTCCCTTTCAGGGTCACTGGGTAAGGACAGTCATAGGTTTACTTAAATAAATAAATGTTATAAACTAACAATACTAACCTACTTAAGTAAGCCCCATTGTAACTAACACCAATACTAACTAAATGTATGGACTGTATAGTCTGAAATAAAGTTTTATTTAATTTAATTTTATATCTAAGGTGCGTTCACATATGCACAATATGTGACGCCACAAGCCATCATCGCTTCCCACCAGGTGAGATGATGGCCTAACGCGAGCTTCGTTAAGAATGAAATAAAAATGAATGAACTCACCCATCGTCCGTTAGCTTGTAGAATATAAAAGGCATGATGTCGAGAGTGCTATTGTTCTTCACTGTTTTCCTGACATCGGGTAATTCAAGTTCAGTCTTCCCCGTGAGTATTGGGAACAAGGCCGCTGGCGTACCATCGCCAACAATGTTGTAACTGTAATCAATATATATAAAATTCTTCCGTTACCTACTGGTGACTGAATGAGTGACTGACAAGGCAACGCGCAGCCAAAACTACTGGTCGTAGAAAACTTAAAGAGAGGATCAAGTGGTTTATGAACTAATAGCGAGATGTTGTGGTATTTCTGTGGAGATACCGTAACTATACCCTGGTGCAAAGGGGCATTAAAATATAATTCTATAGAATTTGCTATGGTCAAACAGTGGGACTATTTAAGTTTTAAGTGTACTACAATATCGCATTAGGTCTAGCCTGTAAGGATATTTGTATGGTGTAAATAACTAAATAAATAAATTCATTTACACTGTAATAAAAGGCGAAGTAGAGCCACTATTGGAGGAAATCCAAATATTGTCCTTTAAATTTTCGTCTCTGTAGGAGTCTAGTTATGCATTGTATATCGGAGGATATACTGACTGAATGCTGACTAGTTCAATCAGCTTTTCACAGTCTTCGTTAGACGGACGGACGGACGGACAGCGGAGGCTTAGTTATAGGGTTCCGTTGGTTACCCATCGGGTACGGAACCCTAAAAACAGCCATTTTTTACAATAGACAGCCCGAAGTCCGTAGTTTCGATTTTAGTTACGGGCTTTTTCTACTCCGTATCATCTACGGACTTAGAATTAGTGCTATACTATTGTAGTCTTTCATTAGTGCCGAACCCAAACTAAGATTGAATGGCAACACGATATGACAGTAATAGTAATATATATCATCACGCTAAGATCATTAGGAGCGGAGCAGACGAAGTTGCGCGGGTCAACTAGTTATTAAAAAAATAATAAATACCCATTCAGTATCGTTGCTTTCACGTGGTTCTTGAGATGTTTATAACTCTTCGGCATGTTTCTTATAAAGCCGTTTTTCGCAGTGGAATCGAACCCGAAGATTAGGACATTGAGAGTGTCTTCTCGGTTTGGTGGAGGGTCAAACCGTTTCACTGACTTACGGAACCCTAAGGAATAGCCTACCCAAGTTGAGCTAAGGAAACTGTAACAAAAAAAAGCTGAATTAGAATCTTATCTATACTTATAAAAATATTTCAACTTAAACTAGAAATTCTTACCTAATATAGTAAACAAACAATAAACAAACAATATTTATTTAGTAAGCATTTTACTAGAGGAGCTCGGGTTGAAATAAAAACCAGCCAAGTGCGAGTCGGTCTCTCACACGAAGGATTCCGTACAAAACAGAAAAAAAACCTTTCTTGTAATGGACGGCCCCATTAATTTTAAATTAAATTAAATTTTTCCTATTTAATTCAATTTTAATAGTAGATTATGCAACGAGGGAATAAAGCAGTGTCTTATGTCACGGGCGTCATGTTGAATCCCGAACTTAATGAAAGCATTGGAAAGTGAGTTAGTACAAGAATTCTGAATGCAGCGAGGAATTCAAGCTAGTCCCAGACAAATACACCTTTATCACCGACGAGGCGACGAGCAAACGTTAGGTACTTTTCATAACTACAGCGAGAAAATTGTTTGCAAAACATGAATGGAGGTTCTAAATACAAATCACATTCTTAACCTCCGGGCAATAATATTGTACTGAATTTCATTATAACCCGCCGGGTAACAATGACTTACTTTATTTTGAGTTTGCATGACATATAATCTGAAATCGTGCAGGTGGTTTGAAAAAATAATAATAATGTTGCTTACCTTTTTGGATGAGTGCCCGTACATGTGATTTTGACATGATCACTGGCATCGAGTATATACGGCTTATTTCCCTTTACCGTTGTGTATTCCCCTAAGTAGTACTTTTTGTCGCTAACATGTATAATATCTTGGTAGGTACACACTATATTTCTGATCGTAGCTAATATTTCATCAACTACCCTACACTCGGAGAGCTGAAAAAAGAAAGATTATAAAAACAGCTTTTTCACTCTTTTAATGTGTACGAGCGTGATAGGTAGGATGTATAATTGAAAGTGCTTAGTAAACGACATAAAATTCGGTGAAGTGCGTGTCGGAACACACCTCCCGATGACACTGTCGCAGTCGACTAGCTTAATCAGCCGTTTAATTGGCGGCCTAGCCTTTTCATCAGCGGCCTCAATGACATCCGTGTGACTTGGTTCAAAATCGTTTAATGACTTGTCTTTTCAAGTAGCAGAACATAGGGCACAGGGAGCTCAGGATGCGGATTGATTATGTTCGAATAGTCCATCTGCCTAGCCTTTTCCCAACTATATTGGGGTCGGCTTCCAGTCAAACCGGATTCAGCTTTGACTGGAAGCCGACTTTTACTTTTGAGCTTTTACTCGTTCCAGACAGAAGATGGCATACCAAGTTAGTTGTAAAATAGGGAGGAGGCCTTTGCCCAGATGTGCGACAATGCAGGCTAACAAAAAATACATACATTTCAAACAACTATTTATTTCATGATAATATTTGTATATACCTACCTACATATAGATGTAATAAAAAAAAATTATGCATATAGAAATGCATCATCTGCCTAACTTTTTTTCACACCGTATTCAGCAGAATACCAGTATTTTACGTAGAGCGGCTGCCTATTAGACCTCCGCAACCCATTAACTGGGTAACACGGTATTTCTTGGCAAGACTGGAGTCAGATTTAGTGGCTTCTGAAGATCCGTAACGACTGTCAAAGATCTACAAATGACAGCCGGGACCAACGGCTTAACGTGCTTTCCGAGGCACGGAGGAAACTCGGTATGTTAAGATGGTCACCCATCCACAGACCAACCTTGGCAAGCATTGCTTAACCTTGAAGATCGACCCGTGCGGCTGTTATTATCTAGCCACGAGCTGCTCTGAATGCGATATTGAGATCTAAAGGTGCGCTTACACGGACAACTGATATTGTTCAATTTCAATACGAAACTGATACAGCATGTGTTGGCGAAAAATAATAATAATCTGGAATTGGGTACTTAATTGCCTGGGTAAGCGTATTAATATGTATGTCTGTGTTATCATCCTGACTACGGAATCATTATGGTCGAACTTCACCAACGAAACTGATCGCGATCAGCATGCAAACTACGTTTACGAGCTTTCAGTGTCTTTATTTTCTGTGGAATATTGACACTGACAGCTCTTGAACGCAGTTCATATGTACTGATAACGATCTGTTTGAATTGGTGAATATGTCCCTAAGAGTGTTTACTCTGATGTTTCATACAAAATTTCTAGTCCTTATCCTTGAAAATTAATTAAATGATTTTTATTAAACTTGGTACGCATACCTAGATTTTTTAGATTTTAAATGAACTTTTTGGAAAAAGAGGTCCGAGGAAACGAGAGAGCATTTTTAATTTTAATATAGAGAGTGCAACATCACTAGAGCCAAGTTCGCTCTCTACACGCGCTCTCTTTAACTGCCATACCATTCGAACATAATCGATCTTAAAGGTTAAGCAACGCTTGCCAAGGTTGGTCTGTGGATGGGTGACCATCTTAACATACCGAGTTTCCTCCGTGCCTCGGAAAGCACGTTAAGCCATTGGTCCCGGCTGCCATTTGTAGATCTTTGGCAGTCGTTACGGATAGTCAGAAGCCAGTAAATCTGACTCCAGTCTTGCCATGAAGTACCGTGTTACCCAGTTAATAGGTTGTGGAGGTCTGGTAGGCAGCCGCTCCTCGTAAAATACTGGTATTCAGCTAAATCCGGCTTGACTGGAAGCCGACCCCAATATAGTTGGGAAAAGGCTGGGCAGATGAGATGATGACTTAATATAGCATTCGTACTTACATAACACTTCACCCAGTCCTTCCCACCGCATTTGACTGGGGAATATTTCTTGTCGAATTGCATCACCTCTTTGGCAAAGGGATCCAGCTGAGGGATCTCGCATCCACTTCCTTTGTCCTCTTTCAAAGCTTCCTCAAGCCTACGTTCTATATATCTGACAGAGAGAGACTTAAATACAGTGATTGGTCAGGCGATTTTAATCCTTCAAGGAACACAGCAGATAGGAGTTATTTGGCTGTAAGGATAGTTGGTAACCGTAAGCCGCCAATTATTGTTACTGACTTAAAAATAGACACGCACGCATTTTTTTTATACAAGTTTGAATACGAGCATAGATTCCAAATACAAGCCCGTTTCAGGGCGAACCGAGTTATTCGCACCGAATATCCATACAGGTGACTTCTAATCCATTACTGGTAATATTTCAAGGGGTGAAAGTAAAGGGCTGGAAGAACTTGCGACCCACGGATGCCCCTCAAGTTGAAGGAGAAAATCTATAAGTCCGTGATAAGGCCTGTCCTACGGTATGGATCTGAATGTGAAAAAGACAGATGAAAATAGATTGTATGTAGCGGACGTGAGAATGTTGAGATGTTTGGAGTAACGAGAATCGATAAAGTGATAAATGAAGACATTATTGATGGAACCGCTTGTCTTGGTATGGTCATCAGAAGAGGGATGAAAGGCAAAAAAGCGTTATGAATACGAACGTGGATGGGTGGAGAGGGCGAGGAAGGCCAAGAAAAAGATGCGATGGATTGTATGAGGAGCAGGATATGAAAGAAAAGGGAGTCAGTGATAGCGTGACGGCTGATAGGACCAAATGGAAGAAAAAAACGGGTTGCTATCATCATCATTTCAGCCGAAACACGTCCACGACTGGCAAAGGCCTCCCCCAAGATGGGGGGGTTTGCCATAATCGCCACGCTGGGCAGGCGGGTTGGCGATCGCAGTGTATGGTGTTGAGTTTTGCACAGAACGCTGCTGCCCATTCTCTGGCGAGTCCCTTAGTTGCCTCTTACGACACCCACGAGAAGTGATGGGATGGTATTATTCTTTTACGTAACACTACGGCACCGGCCGACACCATACGGCGATACGGATGAGATAAGAGTACAGGGGGAATATAAACCACTTCTTCTATGGAAAATGACTATTGAGGGGGCATAGAGACTAAATCGTCCCATTTAATACATGTACTTACATGATAACAAACTTTCATCCCCAGAAATATTGCCAATGAGTTCAAAGTAATCGTGTCGACCCAAGTATATCGAAAATAGCGGTATCAGTTACAATAGTACAAATCTAAACGGCGGTTTGATACCGTTTAGCAGTAAGTTCCCACCTAAAGGGCCGTTCAAGTATTAGGT
This sequence comes from Lacanobia oleracea, assembly GCA_950371165.1. Taxonomy (NCBI): domain Eukaryota; kingdom Metazoa; phylum Arthropoda; class Insecta; order Lepidoptera; family Noctuidae; genus Lacanobia; species Lacanobia oleracea. The sequence goes on from OX493412.1 coordinate 15,158,719, forward strand.
AAGCACCAATGGGGAGGGATCTTTACTATTCTTATTTTTGATGAAATAGGGGATGGGGGGCTGTCAGAATGGGAGAAGGGGCCCGCTAGGGCCAGTGCCTGCTGGGGCTGCGGACTTCGTTCGAAAGAGGCACCGTACCCTGGAACGCAAAGGGAAAAGGAGGAACGAGGATGGGTTTTAGTCAGTAACAGTCTGACACTCCCTTCTGCTTCACCCAAAGCGGAAGGAGTCATTTGATGATTTCCCATACTTAGAAAAAAAAAGAAATTGGTATGGGGGGTTTGAATGGTGATTACGTCAGCAATATATTTACTTACCAATATTAGACTTTGATAAGACATAATTATGGCTAAAACTATACCAATGCTGACGTAGGTATAGGAGGGAGAAGTAAGAGCCTTGTTTATATCGCTCACAAGGGGGGGGGGGTGGGAGGGCAAAATGACTAAAATTCTGCTTACGTAACACTTAATTAAATATTAACAAGATTTTTTTTTTGTATTTACATGAATCAACTGATTTGACCATCGATATTTTGTCCCAAGGGGTTTAATACATAGGCCAGGCAAATTACGAGTAGCTTTTAACTTTGCAAAAAATTCTAACTTTGTTTTTTCTCGAATCGTGTATTTGATGTTAGCTCTTCTAATAATATTGCAAAAATAAATATTTTCCATAACCGTGCCATGGTAAAAAAGAAAACGCGTTTATGTCAATAAAAGCTACGAAAGAATAGTAGTATTTATTTTCACATAATTAAACATTGTCACCATGAGAAAAATCGTAAAAATTAAAACGATATTCTAAAAATTGGTTAGATTTTTTTTATACTTAAGTCAGACATGGCCTATAAATTAAAATTTAATTCAGTTACATTTTTGGCTGTTTCTCTTTAGAAAAAAAACAACATTAATACCTGCGCTAATTATAAAAAACTATATCTGTACTCTATACTAATATATAAAGCTGAAGAGTTTGTTTGAACGCGCTAATCTCAGGAAGTACTGGTCCGATTTGAAAAGTTCTTTCAGTGTTAGATAGACCATTTATCGAGGAACATTTATCGGGGAGGAGGGGACTATGTAATGAAAATTGTGACGCAGACGAAGTTGCGCGAGTCAACTAGTATTGTATAATTTTATTGGTTAGGTTAGCGTATTAAGATATTTAATTAAGTAAGTAGTTAGTTTTTAACCCGAAGGACGAAAACAAAAAATAAAAATTATTTAAAAAAAAATATTTGCGCGGATCGAAAATGATTAATTCACTGCCCTGCTTCTAAAACTTTATCACTACTACAAATACTCCTAACAAATATGCCAGTTAATATTTTTACCATGGAGTTATATAAATTAGATATTTCATTTAAAAAAAACCTTCACTTGGTGGATAATTTTTGCAGGGTACCTACACGTTAAATGCAAAAAACAGAGTTATGAATTATTGCAAAGTTATTTTAATTGTTGGCGTAATTTGCATGGACTAATATGTGAGTACAGCCGGTTGATTCTGTAAAAAAATCTCGCGTGAAAAACCAAGGAGAAGTGATCTGTCATATTACTACGAAAGCATCGCAACAAGAAGAACCGCGACGCCATCTATCCAACTAGCAGCGAACTATTACATTGAAATCCTGCATCGCGCAAGCAGAGTTTACCGTGCGATTTGAACATATACATCAGCCCGAAGATTAACTATCGGGCGGGCTACCGCAAGGCACAACGACCGTCTGGCCGGAGGATCCTCCCTATTTGATGGAGGTATGCGGACTTTACTCTCTGTACTGCATACCTCCAAACTGGTGACTCTCTACAAAGAACGTCAGCGCAGCCTTCGTGCAACTACTTCAGCGTGACGTCATCACTTCCTCACTAGTTCACTTCAACTTTTGTTCACTAAAGCTTTCACGATGAGATGTTTACAGAACCCACAGTAGCACATTCACAGTTCACTACAGTTTATGGCCAGTTCACAATCAGGTGCAAGTAATATGACGAGAGTGTAACACATAGGACTTGATGAACTACACCAAGATACAAAATTCGTGAGTAGGCCAAAAGGCCAAGAGACCAAGAGGCCAAAAGACCAAGAAGCCAAGAGGCCAAGAGGTACTCATTTAAGTAACGTAGGTCTTCAAGAGCTGGAGAATTGTGAAGTGGAATTAATTATTATGAAGCGCTATAAGACAATTTTATAGATGTTTGCATGATCTACAAGTTTTGTCTGACCAATTTTTATGATAAAACTGATAATATAGTAACACATTAACAATAATAAAAACTAAAATTAACAAATATACTAAAGAAAAAGTAAAGTTAGTTTTAGTAAAGTTTAGTCAATATTTATCCTCAACGCTGTCAGCTGGTAATGTGCCCAAGAGACAGGCGGCATTGCCACGTTGAATGGCAATGCTTAGATCTGCCCAAAGTAAAAAAGGCAGCTCAAGGGTCACGGGAAGTTGCCAGGACTGCGGAATTTGTACGAAAGAGTTACCGCGGTCCTGGAACGCGGCGGGCATTAGGAGGAACACGGATTGGTTTTAGTCAGTAAGAGTCTCGACACTCCCTTCTGCTTCACCCAGAGCGGGAAGAGTCATTTCATGAAGGAGTATTTTTTTTTTTTACTTTTGATAGGCACGCGTTTGACCACTATCTCACCTGATGGTAAGCGAGGATGTGGTCGAAGATGGAGCACGCTTGCCTAGAAATAACCTATTCACTCTTGATTTAAAGACTTCCAGGTTGTAGCTATCAGGAAACACAGACTCCGGCAGGGAATTCCACTCCTTAGCTGTACGCATTATGAATGTGTTGCCAAAACGTTTTGTGCGTATGGGTGGGATGTCCACCATGTACCGGTGGCGCATCGCCGTTCGTCTTGTGGTCCGATGATGGAACGGGCTTGGCGGAATTAAATTAAGCAAATCCGTCGCACATTCCCCAAAATGCAACCGGTAAAAAACCGACAGGCTAGCAACTCGTCGTCGATGTTCAAGACTTTGGAGCTTCGACGCGACGAGCCTCTCATTGCCGATGATCCTCTTGGCTCGTTTCTCAATTGACTCAAGGGCATCAAGCTGGTATCTGGCAGATCCATCCCAAAGATGAGAGCAGTATTCCATACACGATCGAACTTGCGCTTGATAGAGTTTGAGCAGCTGTTCCGGCTGAAGTTCCGTCTCACCTTAGCCAGAATCCCCAACTTCTTTGCAGCCACTATGTAAGGGCCAAAATTGAGAGTAGATGTTAATGTAACCCCAAGAAGCTCAAGATGGTCGGTTATCGGCACGGTTTCACCGCGGAAAGATGGAGCTTGGGTCTTAGCAGCATTGAACTTGACCAGATTGGGATCGCCCCATTCAGAGACAGCCTGTAAGGACACGTTCAAGCGCTCAACCATTGGCCTCCCGGAGAGACCGGATCTGCGACCCACCAGCTCGTGCGTCGGACACGTATCTCTCAGCAACAGTGCTGTCGTCTGCATACCCAAAGGTACCGGGTTTAAGCAGATCATTAATATGCAGCAAGAACAGTGTTGCCGAAAGCACCGACCCCTGAGGAACCCCGGCATTAATATCTAGCAGTCTAGACGAGCAGCCATCTATGACCACTCGGATAGACCGATCCCTCAGGAAATCTGCGATCCAATCACACAAACCGGCGGGCAGACCGAAGGAAGAAAGCTTACTAATAAGGCTATCGTGCCTGTCGAAGGCCTTCGAGATGTCAAGGGAGACCGCCAGTGCCTCCCCGTGCTTCTCTATGGCCTCACTCCAGATGTGAATGGCATACGCTAGAAGATCCCCAGTTGACCGATTTCGGCGAAACCCGTATTTTCGGTCACTAAGGATATCATTCGCTTCTAGGTACGCCAGGAGCTTATGATTCAGCACGCGTTCCATAGTCTTACAGAGTATGGACGTTACCGAGATGGGTCTATAATTCGACGGGTCAGCTCGACTACCGTTCTTGGGCACGGGCTGCACGTTAGCTTGTTTCCAAGCCTTCGGCACTTTTCCAGTCTCGAACGAAAGGCGAAATAGGCGTGTCAAGATCGGAGACAACTCAGGCGCACAAGTCTTCAGAACAATTGCCGGTATCCTGTCGGGACCACTAGCCTTGTTCACGTCTAGGTTACGAAGTACCCTACGGACGTCCTTCTAATGAATGCGAATGTTCGACATACTCGACTCGCATTCACCAGGAGAGGTGGAGGGCGTCGCCCCACCAGGATCCAGACGTGAAGATTCCGCAAACAAAGAAGCAAACAAGTTCGCTTTCTCCTCAGCGGAGTGGGCCAGCGTCCCGTCGGGTCTCAGCAGTGGTGGTAGTGAGGGGCGGCAGAAGTTTCGACCGACTTAGCCAGGGACCAAAAAGCCTTACTACCTGCTGGGTATGAAGCAAGTTTGTTCCCTATTCGGCTAATGTGGTCAAACCGTGCCCTCCGCAACACCTTCTTGCAGGACTTAACAGCCCTGTTGAAGGATCTCTTCTTCTGACTCACGTCATTTGCTTTGCGCGTACGAGCGTCGACCTATGCTAGGTACGCCGCGTGCTTATGCGCATCAGCGCGATTGCACTCGGCACCAAACCAAGGACGAGCTTCGCCAGATATTGCTATGCTAGAGTACGGAATGTAGTACTCCATTCCCCTCCGCAACACATCTGTCACGGCGTCCGCGCACGACGTAGCATCAGTGGAAGAAAAGCAAGTAGGCTGCCAAGGGTAACATGCAAAGAAAGATCGCATGCCATCCCAATCTGCTGACTTGTATCGCCATACCCGCCGGGTGCCTCTTGGGCTAGGATCGGGCGGAGTGTAGACAGACACAGACTTCACCAGACAGTGGTCGGAACTACCCAGTGGTGATGAAATCGACACCGAATAGCGGTCTGGATCTGTTTTCAGCAAAAGGTACAAGCAATTGGCAGTGTGCGAATCAACATCCGGCACCCTCGTTGCCCCCTGGACCAGCTGGGTAAGATTTAACGCAAGCGCTAGCTTTCGCGTCTCTCGTCCAGCATGGTCTGTGCACTGGTATGGGAAGAGCCACTCCTGATGGTGGGCATTGAAGTCCCCCAGTAACACCAATTGGACAGAAGGGTACCGCTGCTGAGCCGCATCCGCCGCCTCACTCAGGTGCTGTGTAAGCCCAGTTGTCTCCAAATCACCGCTGTGCGAACGGTAGACGCATGCGTAGACAATTTTGTCTAAACCTGTGTCCACTATAGCCCACAGCGTTGAGAACCTGGAGTCTTCAAGGTAGCGGAGACGCCGATAGCAGATGTCGTCCCGGGCGTACATGCATACGCCCGCGCGGGGTCTGAAGTGGTACTCCAGGGTAAACCCTGGGTACTATGACACGTCCGACGGACATCCGATCTGCGCCTCCGACAGGAACAAGAGCGCTGGTTTCTCGGTCTCAAGGTGGTGTTGGACTGCGGCGAGATTTGAGTGCAGACCTCGTATATTAGAGAGGTGCACTTTATGCGAAAGAACGTGCTGCCGCTGTACAGCTTTTCTCTTTTTATTGTTGAGGTTGAGGGTTGAGGAGAAGGGAAGTGAAATGAGGTTCCAAGCTGCTAACCTTCAGGCACGCCCTGACAGGACGACATCTTTGGGGAACTAGTCTGGAGACTGCGGGGACGCCCGAGTCCCCCCGGGAATGTCCATCGGGCCCTTTCATCTGGTCGCCAACCAGCACGATGGTGCATTCCGGGATTTTTCGTCAGTTGGCGGGGCAGCCTTTCATGTGTGGCTAGCACACTACTTGGGCCCCCAACTATCTGCGGTCGGCCAGCGGCGCACCGTGCCTCGGATCCCGCTACCCTCCAAGACTAGTCTCCCGATACGCCTATGCCAGGGCTAGCCTGGCTGGTCTGCCTGCATTGGAACAACTATTTCGACCCAACTCCTCTGAATTGGCTACACTGAGCATCGTACCGGAACACAGCTAAGCCGCTTGGCGGTACGTCTTTGCCCAGTGGGTGGTCACAAGCCATCGGCCGAAGCCTACCACCAGTTAGTGTCACCTGATTAGCACCACCCGGGGACCACGTGTAGGGTCTAACATTGGGTATTCTCCTACGGACGCGGGTGACTCGGCCCCCAAAAAGTCATTTCAAAAAAACACGGGAAGTGTCAACCACTTATATGTGTTATTTGTTATTAACTCATACATTTACTGGGATGCCTCGCACGTAAGCTGTACCCCACAAAATGATATATAATATACATACATTAAATTACACAATTTAGTTTAAAAATCACAATTTATTGGCTGACAACCCAAGTGGGAGGCATCTATTTGTTTAACTTTTACGAAACACCAAAACCAAGAACCATGCAAAAACAAAACATGCAAGTTTTACTTACTACACTATCTACTTACTCAATCACAGAGTTTCTGAAAAGATAAAAACAAAAGTGAGGAAAACATAAACCAACAGAGGGAAAATAACATGAGATACCTTGCTTCGAGCGGCCATGCTTGTTATACAACTGACGCAAATGTAACATAGGGCTTACACATTTCACATGCTGCATTTTACGCCGTTCATATGACGTTCAAGGCTTGGTTACACGTTGCGAGCTAGCGTGCCAGTTGGCTTTTCTGCTTTCGAAATTTATTTTCTTAACATGTTAAATGAGTTACAATTGAGTAATACCACAAGAGGGTGTCACTTGTACTTGTATGACAGCTACTCTAATCGTGTGACCGTTCAAGGCGAGCACAGCTACTCTCAGAAGAGTACAATGAAGCAGAATTTGCTCAAGTCAAGCAAACTTGCACTGTGTAAACAGCCGTCAGTATTTTTTTTAAGCTTTTTACACTTAAATATAATAAGTTCTTATCTAGCATGCGCACTTCAGCAATATAAATGTAGTTTCAATCACAAAAACGAGCTTTTCATATACAGAAATGAATACGGGTCAAAAAGTGCAAGAAATAGCGATGCAATAGTAATTGTCTAATTCTGGAATAGGGTAGATTTTAAAAAAGAAGACTTAGTTCGTCAGAAAATATTGGACACCCAGGTTTTTATTTCCGTAATATTTTATTGATTTAAAGCAAAAAAATAAGCGTGCAATATTTTTTGATGATCTAACTGGCGCATGGCGGTCTGAATCCAATTATAATATCTGATCCACGAAACATCCCTATTCTGAGTTTCTTCCCACGTCACAGAATTGCAGTGTCACCTTCGCGACTACGGCCTAGAAGAGACAGAATATTGGCTGAAATCGCTTTGTCTCTTTCTACGGAGTAATACAATTTTGTGAGGGATTGCCCAGTCCTTTCGATATCGGTAGGTATGGTTTCAATGGCCTATCCATTGAAACCGTTGCTTAATCTCTAGTATTGGAAACATTTTCAAGACGCTAATTCAATTAAGTAATCCTATATTCAAATGATTTTTTTCTAATTTTTAATGTGTGTTTTTGTTGTGTGTGTGTGTGTGATTAAAAAAAACACACACACACGTATGTGTTTTTTTAATGTTAAGTACATGCTGCGTTCTATGTATGAAAGAGCACACTTAAATAAACCACAATTTTTTTTTATTACTGTGTCTCTTGTTGGAGATACAAATGAATTAACGGACACTTAATGCTTGGTGAAAAAATGGATGTTGATAAAGTGGATGAAAGAGAAAATCAGCCTGTATACGCGTTGATTTTTACGATGCGAATACGTCGCGCGATGAAAATAATTCGTGTGCTCGCACGATGATTTACATATTCAATTAGGGGCCATAAATTTATTACGTAAGACGATTTGGGGGGGGGGGGGGGGGGAGGCGGTCAGCCTATTCTTATTTTTTCTTAAAAGGAGGAAAGAGGGAGTCTCGATAGTTCTTAAGTAAGAACACAAAAATGCTCAGTTAAAATTATACTTTGAAAAAGCTCGGGCAACCGCGCGAGTGCTGAGGTTTGCTGGGATTCGTATAGGTAGGTATTTTAAGTACAAATGAACATTTCTAGAGGTACTTTGAAAAATAAACATTAAAACAAACCAAACGAGTATTTATTTATCCTTTAGATTCTTACGTAATAAATATTAAAAAGGGGGGAGACGGTCGGTCTATTCTTATTTTTTCTTATAATGGGGGGGAGGGGGTCAAAAACAAGCAAAATAGTGTTACGTAATAAATGAATGGCGCCTTAGGGCCAAAAATGTGTGTATTTAATCCCGTTGAAAGCGGATCGTTAACTTGTACGATCGTTAGCCAAAAGGGAAGATACAAATACAGAATTTATGAAAATGTTGTTGATAAAACGATAAAATAAACGCCATTGCAACGTTTATATTTTAGTTAGCATCGATTATTAACAAAAATAATGAATTTAAGTAACATGAAACGAAATGTATTTAAAAACAACAATCAGCGTTTTGTGACGTCACTGCTGTTATGACAACGAAAAGGCAACCTTATGTCTTTGAGTTAGGACAATTCAAGCAAGTGTCGGACAGGAGTGACTCGACATCTTTTTTCGGGCGAAATGTCAAACTGTCAGTTTAAAACTGCAAATTTAAGAAATTAAAGCGAAACAAATTATTTTATTAAATTTATGTATGGTCTATTTTACATAGAATTATTTTAAATGGAAGCAAGATGGAAATATTACGTTAGAATAACTTCTAATTTTTAGTTGGCATACAGAGTCATGTTTTAAAGAAACGGTAATCGGAAGAAGGAACTTAGAGACTTGTATTGTTTATGGGCCAATTTTTCAATAGTCGGATAACTTTTACTTGAGGAATAAAAATGGCGGACGAAAGCCTTTGCTTAAAAACATGTCAATCAGCCACATTTATTCTTCAGTAAAGATTGATCAGTTTATTATTAACCAACCCTATATGTTGCTTATAATTAGCTATATTTAGTTCATTACTAAGCATTAGTTTAAATATTTATTAGCAGATTCCTAGGGTTCCGTACCAAAATGGCACCCGTGCCCTTATGGTGAGATTAAGTCTGTCTGTCTGTCACAGCTGGATATCTGAAGAATTACTAATGCTATGAACTTGAAATCTATATTATATACTAATATATAAAGCTGAAGAGTTTGTTTGTTTGTTTACTTGAACGCGCTAATCTCAGGAACTACCGGTCCGATTTGAAAGATTATTTCATTGTTAGATAGCCCATTTATAGAGGCTATATATCATCACGCTAAGATCAATAGGAGCGGAGCAGTAATGAAAATTGTGACGCAGACGAAGTTGCACGGGTCAACTAGTTTGGAATAGTTTTGGATGACGGTTGTTCAACTATTTTACAAATAAGAATGAAATAAAAATATATATAATTTTCTTGCAATAGCGACTGAAAGAGATTATTAAAAATTCAAAGTGGGCCCACTAAGGCATGTAGTGTATCATATGAAAGAGCGCTGTTTTCTTATATAAGATAACTAGCTTTTCCCGTTTCTTCCCATTCCCGTAGGAATATCGGGTAATCTTCTCTTAGCTGGTACAGTCTCCAAGGAACCTACATGCCAAATGTCAGCTTCCTACGACCAGTAGTTTCGGCTGTGCGTTGTCTGTCAGTCACTGAAGAATTTTATATATTAGGATATGAGTTTAGTAATTAGCTAGCTCGTGGCTAAATAATAACAGCCGCACGGATCGATCTTTAAGGTTAAGCAACGCTTGCCAAGGTTGGTCTGTGGATGGGTGACCATCTTAACATAGCGAGTTTCCTCCGTGCCTCGGAAAGCACGTTAAGCCGTTAGTCCCGGCTGTCATTTGTAGATCTTTGGCAGTCGTTACGGGTTGTCAGAAGCCAGTAAATCTGACTCCAGTCTTGCCAAGAAGTACCGTGTTACCCAGTTAATGAGTTGTGGAGGTCTGGTAGGCAGCCGCTCCACGTAAAACACTGGAATTCAGCTGAATCCGGCTAGGCAGATGATGTCATCATCATAACATCATGGATATGATTTTAGTCTGCTAATCAATATTTGAGCTAAGAAATGATATGATTTGTTTAATGAAAAAGCCTAATTTTGAGTAGGGGAAGGGTGGAAATATTGTTACAAGTTCAGTGTCAATTTTCTTTTTGATTTAATAACATTTGAGGAATGCGAATAATTACAATAGGGGCCAGTTTTTTGTTCCGTACTATATCAAAACAGTAAACCCACAATTTGTGGCTATTAGTTGAGTTAACTAGGGATAAATAAGGGTTCCGTCTTTTCCTTTTGAGGTAAGGAACCCTAAACAACTGATCCTTACATTCGTGACAATCTAAAAAGTCGGATTTAACAGCTGACTACAGAGGAATAGAAGATCGCTTTATCACTAAGCGCGAAATAGATTTATTTTCATGTCTCTTTCATACTCAGGTACTATTCAAGCAATATTGTATCCCGTTGTCAAATCAGGAGGACTAATCTCTAAGCCCGAAGTCCGTAGTTTCTGTGTCAGTTGCGGGCATTTTCTACTCCGTATTACCTGACTACCAAAAATGAATGACAATACGGTTTGGCAGTTACTGTCAAATTATGTTGATTATCATGCTTAGAGAATAGCCCCCCCCAGATGTCTTATATTGTCACCTTTGCCTTGGGCTCAAACAAGACAGACCTCAATAAGATATAAAAAAACACAAATTTAAAGTTAAATTCAACCTGAACACACTTAGGGCGAATTCCACCAACGAAACTCTCAAATCAAACACATCACGTTTACGTGCCGTCAGTGTCGTTATTTTTTTTTCTTCCTTAATGGCAACTGAGCCGGTTCCGACTATTCTGCCAGTTTCAGTGTCGTTATATTCTGTGGAATATTGACACTGACAGCTCTTGAGCGCAGATCACTTGTACTGATCGCGATCAGTTTGAATTGGTGAAAATGGCCCTCAGGAGGAATATTTTTTTATAGAATTATGTTTTTTATATTTTGATATAATGGTGTTCCCAACATCCTAGTTATCAAGTACGAACAGAAAAAAGCTTAAAAAGCAACACATAAGCGAAAAAAATTAAAGCATGCGTTAATTTTTCTTAGCTGTTGATACCAATTAAAGATTTATTATAAATTGCAAATAGAAATCAACTTGTTTAGATATATAAAGAAAATTAGGGACAAAGTTCTTATAAGAAACTTAGAGACTAAGTTCTTGGAAGAAACTTTGGGACAAAGTTCTTACATTTTCAACCGATTCAGACTCAATTTTTTTTCTATACTAGATGAATTTTACAATACAATAACAACAAAATTGACAATATTTTTGGGGTTGGTAGCTAATTGAAGTTACAAAAACGACAAGTGCATACCTTGTCATTTTGACTTCAAATAAAACAAAATAAAACTTCAAAAATATAAAACGTTTGACATTAACTAACATTTTAATTATTATCCATTTTTTTATTTTTTTTATTTTAATTTGACATTTTTAGACATGTTACTTTATTAATAAGTTGAATAAATTTATTATTTAACAACTGTAATCTATTTTTGTCTATTTTATCTGTATTTATCTTTATTTCTAATAAACGCTTGATTTTGTCATATTTCGGGGTCAATACTGTGATAAATGTGTTTGGGGTTCATAATTACTATCAGCCCCAAGAACATTGCCAATGCGTTGAGATTCAAGAGACCAAGCTAAAATCTCTTGTGCATATGTTTTTCTTACACTTTTAGCCGAAACATATTAATAGTTATTCTGACATCGCGTTCTAAAAACAAACGGGACGGGTTTGCCGTACAAATGAAAGCGACGATCGTATATTTGTGCGATAATCACTTTGTACTAAGGCCACGTCTAAGGTTGAGTCTCATCGGATTTTTTCTATTTCTTTAATTTATTAAAATCTTAATTATAAAAATAACTTTATTTTTCTCTCAATTGGCATCAAAGACTAATTTCAAAGAAAAACACACAAAAAACCCTTACCTGTTATTTAATTTAACATCTTTTATTGTAACCTTTTTTACCACAACCGAGCTGCTTACATTATTAGGGACAGTCAAGCGTGCATCTCTAGACAAAGACAGAAAATAAAAGATGTACAGAAAAAAAAAAAGAAAAACATGCTTCTAGGTAGGGATGTTAAGGAGCTCCGTAACTGTAACCGAAACTATCGGATATCCGAAACAAAGATCTATCCGTAGCCGAATATAAAAGTTTCGGATAGGAGTGGACTCTAAATGAGGCACTTTATGACAGGATTATCTTTCCGGCCGTGCCGAACTGCCGACACACTACCCGCGTGCGTCACTTGCATGTTTGTTTAATATTTCCATTGCTTAGAAACACAAATTAACAGAATGACTGGTTACTGTCAAGTTGTGTTATACTATTACAATTTCTTAAAAGTAACCGTAACTATCCGAAACTAACGGATAATTCGATATAAATTAATTTTCGTAATCGTTTCGAAACTGGTATAACATTATTTCTATATCCGGAATAATCCGGATCCGAAATTGCATATCCATAACATCCCTGCTACTAGGCTTTAAGCGGGGAATTGACTTGACGAACTAAAAAGGTCACTTTGGTATAATCATATTAGGATCCTAATATTAATCAAACAAGAACATGTCAAATTTCATTTTCATCATGAGGTTCAAGGTTGGTTGGGAAAATTTGACAGTTTGAGGTAACTTGATGTGCTGGCTGATTCTACTAAAGTGGCCTTTTTAAACCCGCCCGAGAGCCAGTGGCCAACCACTAGACGTTGCTACTATTCTGGTCTGTCCTATCTCTGTTCGAAATAGATGTGACTGCTGAGTGTCTTTCGGTTTTCTACCGGTTGTGTTTTGGGGAATGTGCGACGGAATTGCATAATTTAATTCCGCCAAGCCCGTTCTATCATCGGACCACAAGACGAACGGCGATGCGCCACCGGTACATGGTGGACATCCTACCCACACGCATAAAATGTTTTGGGAACACATTTATAGTGCGTACAGATAAGGAGGGGAATCCCCTGCCGGAGTCTGTGCTACAACCTGGGAGTCTTTAAGTCAAGAGTGACTAGGTTACTTTTAGGCAAGCGTGCTCAATCTTCGACCAAATCATCGCTTACCAGATATAGAGGTGAGATAGAGGTCAAACACAATAAGAAAAAAAGTGGTAGTCCGAAATTTCAATGTTGGCGGTGTGACAGCATCGGGCCTTGCCGTTAGACCAGCACCTGTGGGGCTATTCTGTAAAAGTTTCACCGTAAAACATAGGTTAAAAGAACCTGAAGTATGCTGTCAAGCCTCTCAATCATGGTGGGATGACAGTTCACTTCAAGCTCACTCTATCAAGATTTAACGGTGAGATTTTAGCAGAATACTGGCAGATCTCTCTCTGATCGTGTCGAAGTGCCTTTCCATCGGAGAATGAAAATGAAGGAATAGAAAGCGCGCCTGTGTACACACACACTATAATCACTTCAGCGTCAATCTTTGGTCTCTGCAGAGATTTACTGTCGTGACCAATTCGTCATTACAGCCGAATGATGTCCACTGCCTCCCCCAAAGCGGGGGTTTGCCATAATCGCCACGCTTGGCAAGGGGGTTGGCGATTGCAGTGTATGGTGTTGCGTTTTACAGAGAACGCTGCTGCCCATTCTCTGGTGAGTCCCTTAGTAGCCTTTTATGACACCCACGGGAAGTTGATAGGATGGCATTATTCTTTTACGGCACCATACGTGACCAATTCGGTGTACTATTATTAGGGCAGTATTAATGTGTGAGCAGACAGACAAACAGTACCGTAGCGACGTCTGGTGGACATAGACCTTGAGCCCTTCTAGTGAATTCCCCGCTATGGGACCAGCGTAAAACTGGCATTTACAACTTTAGTTCAACACGTGCAAGGTTGATTGTGCTACGCCAAGTCTTTGCGAGCCCTTAGAAGGGAGAGTGCAGAGGGCAAGCTGAATGTCTGGCTATTTTTAGAAATAAACTCGAAGATAATGAATATTTAGTTGGTCACAGTTTTCGAAGGAGCAGACCATGGTTAAAGGCTACCGCAGTTATCTGCGGATAAAAACGCATTACCACGTTATAATAACAATAACGAGGTAATGAGTTTTTTACAAATAGTTCTAGCTAAGTAGAAACATTTCTATGAAAACTTGTTGTCGCGTTTTCATGTCGGTCGTATCTGTCTGCGGGGACCTTTACGCTTCTTCCCGAAACGAAGAGTTAAATTAAAATCTATCTTAAATTATTCATGTCCGTAGTTTTAAACTATTGTACGAGTATCATATTAATTTATATAAGAGAGACAAGATTAGATATTTTTGTGAAAACATGAATCCTAAATAAACGGGATAACTAGGGATGTTTCCTGAGTACAAAAATATGATTTTATTTACTCCTTCAGGCAGATTATCAAAAAACATTGGACACGTAACTTTTGCTTTATAAAATTTATAAAAAACACGAAGATAAAACGCATCAAAGGTCAGGACGTCACTGTCCGCTCGGCCTTGTGACGTCACTGTCCGATAAAAAGTGTATCGGAATGTACGTCACACGAGTTTTTAACACACAGAGGGCTTAATGCAAGTTTTTTAACGTGCTCGGTCGCGTTACCGTAAACGTTCGCTTATGTAAAATTGTATAGAAAAAAAAAAGGTTTTCCGTTATTGCTACCAGACGGCGTTCATTTATTTTCAATACAAATAGGCGTTTACGCTAACGCGATCGAGAACGTTAAAAAACTCGTACTAAGTGCACTGTATCGTCTCAATTTTATTGTTTACGTGAAGAAAGGAAAAATACGTGTACAATTTTTTTTGGAAATCTATCTTACGGACTAATATTTTAGATTTTTTAATGCAACATCCCCATTAAGGGTTTTGAACCAAATCGGCCAAGCGTATACAAAAGGAAAACAAATTACGCGGCCGGGTTGGAAGTAGGTACCTATTATCGTGTTTTTGGTGCGTATCGGTATCACAGTCGAAGCTATGGCCGATAAAAATAATAATTTGAACCATTGCACTTGTGTAAATTTCCAAACCATTCCTATCTTTTTTTTTTAATAAATAGGTAACATGGTTCGAGCTATCAGAACGATTTTTTTTAAACACGTTCGATTAACAATTCAAGGCTAATTTATTACAAGTTTTGATTCTTGAAATAAATTTAACTTAAGAGTAACGGATTTTAGAAAGGGACGCTCACGAAATGATGGAAGGACGTGAAGAATGATTCAAAACAAAATAGAGTCAATACAAGAATAATATAAAGTCTCAACGTTAGGTATTTTTAACCAACTTCCAAAAAAAGAGGTTTTCAATTCAGTGGATATATTTTTATTTTTCTTTTTATGTAGTTATCAACAAAGCTATTCGGTATGCAGGCAGCTAACTTGCAACTACTTTTGTGAATGTGCTGAGTAGACAATTACTTTACAAATACACCACACTCGTGAGTTTGTCATAAGCTCAAAAAGGTACATATAAATATTGACAGGTCCAGTGGAAAAAGAAATATTTTTGCCTGTATACCAAATATCTTTGTTGAATGTACACCGATTACTCCCGAGGTTTCTGATCAGATTTCTGTAATTATTTTTCCCTCTACCGTTCCGTCCCGTTGTGCTCAGGCCTTAACATTCAAGGTCAGCCGGTCTATCCTGTCAACATGTCACCGTGTAGACTTAAGCTAGAGACAAACTGGTCCCACGTACGCAACGTATGCAACGCACTATGATATCTGGACTATTGATTTTGTATGAAAAACTATGCAACAGAGGCACAAATCGTATAATATGGCACCAAAAATCGGCCATATTGTTTATTTTTTGATATACCCACTGTCACTGTCACTCTTACAGTAAATACGAATCTAACGCCACCTCTCAAGCTAAAATCCATCGAGCCGTTTACATACACTTGAAAAACATAACCCTCCTTCTTTCGCAGTCGGGTAAAAATCGTCGCATACGTTGCGTACCTACGTAGGACCCGTGTGTCTCTCGCTTTAGGTGGAGTGAGCATGTCATTCCATCTTGTTTCCATGGACTGGCAGCTCACTTCACCTCAGTTCGGCTGATGTTTACAGAATAGCAGTGCTGATAACGTAAATATCGATAATGAAGTGGTTTGGCTTCTAACTATTACTACTACAGTAAGTCTAAGGCTGCCCGATCACGTCCGATAATCGGCGACCGATATTTTGTAGGAGAATAATGGAACGTACTGATTGCAAGTCGCACACGTCCTACAAAAAAATCGCTAGTTTTTACCTAGCTAGGAAAAATCGGCCCGATTATATTATCGGTGCTACAAAGTCTGACGTGGGCGGGCAGGCTAAACGCTCACGAAAAGATGGAGGGATGTGACGAAAAGATGGAGGGACGTAAGGACGTATACAAAGTGTAACAGCATAAACGCAATACATCTCAAGGGGACTTCGTACTCATCGTTATGAACCACTTTTATTATGGAACGAAAACAGAAATAGGTTGATAAAATATAGGACTTACCTCCTTGTAATATCCAAATCGGGTTCTTGTTGCAAATTGTCGTTTGAAAAAACATAGTATATTATACAGACTATACTTATTGTTATTATAATAAACTGATTTCTCCGTGAACGGTACCATCGTTTTACCATCACTGACATCTGAAATTAAAGAAAAAATAACATTAAGTTACTGATGGTTTGGACCGGGGACATTATTGATATAATATTTATGATCTGGATGCGGATATGGATATAGGAATAAAATTATATCAGTTCCGGATATGGCTACGAATATGTAATTATTTCGGATTATTTGTTAGTTTCGGTTACGGATATTAGACTGAAATAAAGTATAACACAAAACGGGAGCAGTGGTGGCCCGGTGATAATGGCTGCGACTTACGAGGTGTAGGTCGTAGGTTCGAAACCAGGCAGGCGCTTTACTTTGTGTAAATTATTTCATCACCACAGCTCTCAAAGCGGTGAAGGAAAACATCGTGAGGAAACTGGAATGTCCTAGAACCACAATTTCGAAGACATGTGACTACCAATCCGCACTGGGCCCGCGTGGTGGATTACGGCCCACTTCCTCTCACCGATAGGAGGCCTGTGTTCCAGCAGTGGGAACATTGTAGGCTGATTATACTTATGCTATAAACACAAATAGTATGTAATAATTTGATTTTATTTTAAGGTGTCATCAACTCTAAAGAAAAAGCTAACTAGTTATGAAAGTGGTTATGTTATGAATAGAAATAACAAACAAACTGCAAGATTCACGAGGCGCGCGAGCAGTGAAACAAAAACATGTCGTTTTATTAAGACTCCGCCCTTTACGGAACTATCCGAAACTTGTGAAATGGATACGGTTACGGATATATTTTTATTTCGGATATCCGATAGTTTCGGTTATAGTTACAGAGCTCGATAACATCCTTGGTTTGGACGTCACCATCCAGGTCGACAACGGAGGAGGTAGTGTCTCGTCATGATCGGTAGCGCTCATCTTAGTTCACGGCTGCTTGGAGAACACCGGGCAAGCAGTGGAAGCTCGGAGCTACGCGAGCTGCCTGCTTTTCAAGCGATACTAGTCTTTTAACTATGTAGATAAAGTTTAAAGTTATTTCACACTGAAAGTGCTCGCCGTGAAATGAGCCTTAGTTGACCAGCTCCTTTTTGATTAATTTTGTTACGAAGATAGATGGGAACCCTGGGGACCCTGGAGACGGTTATAGGAAAATTTTCCGAAAATCTATAAAACGCGAGGGAAGCCGCGGGCAAAAGCTAACTATAAATAAAGAGTTCAGGATCAAATTACCCGCAAACGTAAAACTCTGTAACACACCATTCTATAAAACTTACTAGTACAATACAAAAACACATAACTTGTCAACTTACAGTACAAGTATTCCGTGAAATATAACATGATGTACAGGTTGTTTTAAATATTTTTGTAAAAAACTGGTTACGCAAAAAAGTTCCCAACACTGCCATGGCCCACTCAGTAATATCTTAATCGACTTAGAATCCAAGTGTAGCTACAACCTAGTGACATTGGGGTATTCCGATGAACTGTAGAACTACCTTCATAATTTTAAGATCTTAAAACTTAACAGACATATGTCCACCTTTATAATTTTAAGATATTAAAACTTAACAGACAGATGTCTACCTTTATAATTTTAAGATCTTAAAACTTAACAGACATGTGTCTAACTTTGATATTTAAAGATCTTAAAACTTAACAGACAGGTTTCTTACTTTATAATTTTAAGATCTTTTAACTTAACAGACATGTCCACCTATATAATTTTAAGATCTTAAAACTTAACAGACAGATGTCTACCTTTATAATTTTAAGATCTTAGAACTTAACAGACATATGTCCGCCTTTATAATTTTAAGATATTAAAACTTAAAAGACATATGTCCACCTTTATAATTTTAAGATATTAAAACTTAACAGGCATATTTCCACCTTTATATCATCTGCCTAGCCTTTTCCCAACTATATTGGGGTCGGCTTCCAGTCAAGCCAGGTTTAGCTGAATACCAGTATTTTACGAGGAGCGGCTGCCTACCAGACCTCCACAACCCATTAACTGGGTAACACGGTAGGTACTTCATGGCAAGACTGGAGTCAGATTTACTGGCTTCTGACTATCTATAACGACTGCCAATGATCTACAAATGACAGCCGGGACCAACGCCTTAACGTGCTTTCCGAGGCACGGAGGAAACTCAGTATGTTAAGATGGTCACCCATCCACAGACCAACCTTGGCAAGCGTTGCTTAACCTTGAAGATCGACCCGTGCGGCTGTTATTATCTAGCCACGAGCTCCTCAAAGAACTACCTTCATAATTTTAAGATCTTAAAACTTAACAGACATATGTCCAATTTATAATTTTAAGATATTAAAAAATAACAGACATATGTCCACCTTTATAATTTTAAGATATTAAAACTTAACAGACATATGTCCACCTTTATAATTTTAAGATATTAAAACTTAACAGACATATGTCCACCTTTATAATTTTAAGATATTAAAAAATAACAGACATATGTCCACCTTTATAATTTTAAGATATTAAAACTTAACAGGCATATTTCCACCTTTATATCATCTGCCTAGCCTTTTCCCAACTATATTGGGGTCGGCTTCCAGTCAAGCCAGGTTTAGCTGAATACCAGTATTTTACGAGGAGCGGCTGCCTACCAGACCTCCACAACCCATTAACTGGGTAACACGGTAGGTACTTCATGGCAAGACTGGAGTCAGATTTACTGGCTTCTGACTATCTATAACGACTGCCAATGATCTACAAATGACAGCCGGGACCAACGGCTTAACGTGCTTTCCGAGGCACGGAGGAAACTCGGTATGTTAAGATGGTCACCCATCCACAGACCAACCTTGGCAAGCGTTGCTTAACCTTGAAGATCGACCCGTGCGGCTGTTATTATCTAGCCACGAGCTCCTCAAAGAACTACCTTCATAATTTTAAGATCTTAAAACTTAACAGACATATGTCCAATTTATAATTTTAAGATATTAAAAAATAACAGACATGTCCACCTTTATAATTTTAAGATATTAAAACTTAACAGACATATGTCCACCTTTATAATTTTAAGATATTAAAACTTAACAGACAGATGTCTACCATTTTTTTTTTTACTATTGGTAGCCTTATAAGACAGATGTGATGCTGGTTTTTTTTTTCTGGATTTTAACTGTCAAAAATGACGAAACAATTCACACACACAACAATCACATTCAATTCACATTTTGTCGAGGTGTAAAGCGAACTGAAATGTACACAAAACATTAGGAATACAAATCAACAAAGGATTTTTTTCGCATAAATCGCGTCATTAATGAGGGTTTTCTGTTCGTGCAACATCGTCTGCAACATACCTTTCATGAATTCTCCACTCCTATGATAGATAGCCTTCCACGATAAACGGGCTATCCAACACTAAATGATTATTTCAATTCGAAACAGTAGTTCCTGAGACTAGCGCCTTCAACCGAACAAGCAAACAGACTCTTGAGCTTTGTAAATAGGTATAGATGTAAAATTACCCCCACTCCCACGTTTGGAACCTAAAGGTGAAATATTTCTGTGTCAACCTAGAATCGTCCTGTACAAACCAATAAATAATAAATACATTTACGATATCGGTAAGGTGAGTGGCAGTGTCAGCATATGCTCGTAACTCTTGTTTTATTATTACTTTTATTTAATACTTGCACTCCGCCTGCGACTTCGTTCGCGCGGGTTTAGTTAGTACTTCACGAACTTCATCTCCCCGTGTAAATTATTTATTAATAGACTAAACGACGGCAGTTCGCGCAAACTGCAACATTTTTCTATAGTATTTTTATACCCATCATAACATTTAAATGAAAGGTCCGATTTGAATAATTTAATGTGTTATTTACTTGTACATAACTAGCCTTAATTATTAAACAATTTAAATAGATAAGGATTAATATTATGATACTAAAATCACCACTATTCCATTTCACCCGGGTTTTGATTGTATAATTTGACCAAAAAGCGGTCATTGTGACTTAACCATAATAGTTAGATAAATATACACTCGCGGATTTTTTTTGTAGATATTGATGATCTCTATAAAACTGTAGCATAGCAAGTGCATAACTTTGCTCTATTGTGAATAGTTTCCGCAGCGTACGATATAAGGATCTTTGTTCGTATTTTTTTCACACCTTGGGTTACATTATCTTTGAAAATATTCTATAGCCTATGTTCATCAGGGATAATGTAGGATTCTAATGGTGAAAGAATTTTTCAAATCGGTACAGTAGTTTCGGAGCCTATTCAATTCAAACATAAAAACAAATCTTTTCTCTTTATAATGTTACTGCAGATGATATATGTATTCTTATTGTAACCATTAAAGAATTATCACCATTTCAATCATCACTATAACCATTAAGTTCATTTAAACCCTATTGAATGAATTTTTCATGAAATAACCATTCAGTAGTTAAATGAACTTAAATTAACTTTTGTCAGGGTTTAAATGAACTTAGAGGGTTATATTGATGATGATTGAAATGGTTATTGTGGAATGTGGAATAGGGTATTTTATATTGTGGAACCATTTTAATCATCAATATAGCCCTCTAAGTTCATGTTTCTATCAAGAATGAATTTTTCATGAAATAATCATTCTGTCGAGCTTCATGAACTTAGAGGGCTATATTGATGATTAAAATGGTTATAATTCTTTAGATAAATAGGTACGCGTTACGGTCGCGAATCGTATTTGGCCCACATACAGCTTCACACTGACCGGCAAATTGCAAAAAACATAAAAATATTTGAATTTCGCGGGCTACCCTGGCGCATTCACCTTAAGACTAGGTTTTGCACGCGACTTCGTACGCGCATAACCCGTTTTTTCCCGTTCCCGGAGTAATTGCGGGAAGTCCTCTACGACCAGTAGTTTCGGCTGTGCGTTGACTGTCAGTAACGAAAGAATTGTATATAATAGGAATGATTTTTCCTCCAATATGTGGATTTAAAACCGAATTTACGAAATGTGGGCGTTTTGTACACTTCTGCCCACCCTCTTGCGAAAGACAGGCGTTATGTTCAGAGTACTGTGTCAATGGGCGTAATTGTTGAATGATACATAACAGTCAGATTACAGCTGACATGATAAAATCATAGTATTGCAATAATGCCCAGAAAACCCAAACTGTTCAAACAATAAAAAGGTAAAATTTTCGTTATATACGCATTTTAGAATATAGTTTGGTAATACCATTTGCAATGATAGTTTGACATTGAACATCTCCAGGACCAGTAGTTTGCCCCAGGTATGGTCTAGAAGAAGAATAAATGATTCCAATCCAATGTTGGGTAGAATATGTGGTTTTGGTACTCGTTAAGGTTCTTTTAACATCTGATACACAAGCGGAGCCGCAGGGAAAAACTTCAGACGAATAAAATTTCGAAAAAAAAAAATAGAATAGCTTTGGGCCGCAACTTCGTACACGCATATCCCATTTTTAGGGTTCCGTAGCCAAATGGCAAAAAACGGAACCCCTATGGATTCGTCATTTCTGTATGTCTGTCTGTCCGTCCGTATGTCACAGCAACTTTTTTCCGAAACTATAAGAACAGCAGTATACTGTTGCAACTTGGTAAGTAGATGTATTCTGTGAACCGCATTAAAATTTTATATATTGATTGATTGATACTCGTAAGTAAACTGAACTCGTGTACTGGAACTTCTGTCTCATACACTCTACTTTGGGGCGTCGTGTAGTCACGTTATCGTACCGTAGTATTATATTATCTGTGGTTCCGTCAATGCCTAGGTTTGTTTAAACGTTATTTTCATAATAAAAACACTGTAACTAGGGCTGCTAACATTTCTTCTACGAAATATAGTATTTTTCAAAATAAGCTATAAAAACCTTTATAACAAAAAAATATAACCGACTTTATTTTACACTTTGTAGTGTTTTTTGTTTTGGAAGTCGGTTATATTTTTTGTACAGTTTTATTTTTATTTTTAACCGACTTCTTCAAAAAGGAGGAGGTTCTATGTTCGGCTGCATGTATTTTTTTTTATGTAAGTTTGTTCACCGATTTCTCCGCCATTTGTGGATCGATTTTAAAAATTATTTTCTTGTTCGAAAGCCTATACTCCTGAGGTGGTTCCATTGTCACCAAGTCAGAATCTGAAGATGGGATCCCATGAAAATCGAGGGAAACCCTCAAATTTTATAGGCACATACAATGTTTTTCATGAAATTTCTAACGCAATTCAGATATTTGTGCCTGATAATCATCATCTCATGTTGCTGAGCTGATGATGGAAGGTATAAGTCACGATCTGATGATGGGATCCCATCAAAAATGTTTGTTCAGCGATATTTACGCCAATTTTTAACCGATTTGAATAATGTTTTTTTGTTTGGGAGAGTATTTTCCCGGACTGTTCCCATTTTATTTTGGTGAAGAACTTCGGAGGTAGGCAACGGAACTCTTCAATCAACGATAGCAAATGAATCGGGATTTTTGAAATCGTATGTCTGTTGATTGTTTACACCAGTTCATAACATAACATCACGCCGTTATGCTGTGTTTGTGGTTTCACTTTTAAGTATACTTGGATGACGTCTTCATCTAAGCAGAAATTAAAATAAGCATAAAAGCTCATAAAATAAAAAGTACTGAACCAAATTGAATCAATTTTTTACGGGACCAAATGGCAAGTATGCCGCATTGAACTAAAAAAGAATCACACAAATCGGATGAGAAACCTCGGAGTAATCGGTGTACATACATACAAAAAAAAACCCGCCGAATTGAGAACTTCCTCCTTTTTGGAAATCTGTTTAAAATCCAGTCCAGGCTGCTCGTTTGTTGAATGCTTTGCCGGTCCCTATAAGACGCGCTCAATCGTTACCGGTGTTCAAAAGACTCGTGAAGGAGCATTACCTGTCGCTGTGATATGTTTGCCATTTATTTATTGTTAAGATATGTTGTTAAATTTATATATTTATCTATGTAAGTATATATATTTTGATTGAGTAGTGTCGCACCGATGACAACCCCATTTTATGTCCAGGCAATTACTCTCCATTCCGGGTTGCCTGGAAGAGATCGCGGAATGCGATAAGGCCGCCAATTGTACTTATTTGTTTTAGTTTGTAGTTTTATTTTTATACTAATATCGGTGTACAATAAAGTATATAATAAATAAATAAAATATACAGGGTTTTTTGTAAAACACCAGCAACCTCTTAGGCAGTGAAAGTACACATGATTATAAGCGACTTTTACTTTGGGAAAACACCGAAATCTCGAATACAAAATGCAATATTTAGCCATTGAAAATGTATGGAACAGCTGATACTTTTCTCGAGCTTTCGGAGTTATCCCAAAGTAAAAGTCGCTTATAATCATGTGTACTTTCACTGCCTAAGAGGTTGCTGGTGTTTTACAAATAACCCTGTATAACACTTCAAAAAAATATACTAAAAACAGAGAGAGAAAGCAAAAAACAGACAAAGATATTAATTTGTTACTTATTTATTTTTATGAAAACTACCAAAAATTAATTTCATCATTGACAAGTTGGAACGCAGTAAGAGAGATAGTGTATCCGGACCTATACAACCGATAGTAGTCGAAAATAGGTTGTTATGGAAAATCTACGTCGTGGGACGATGTCTCTTTCTCCGGTTCGACTATACACGCTACCGCATCAGTCAAAGTTTAATGTAAAGGCACGTTCATATTTTTTTAGGGTTTCGTACCCAAAGGGTAACCAACGGAACCCTATTACTAAGCCTTCGCTGTTCGTCCGTCCGTCTGTCTGTCAGCGGGCTGTATCTCATAAACCGTTATAGGTAGAGAGTTGAAATTTTCACAGATTGTGTATTTCTATTGCCATTATACCAACAAATAATAAAAATAAAGGTTTATGGTACGGAACCCTCCGTGTGAGAGTCCGACTCGCACTTGGTCGGTTTTTTAAATGAATGATTTGTTTGTAAGATTTCGTTTTGAAATAATAGTATTCTTGAGTACCTACTAAATATGTATTCAACAGTATATAGTATGCAGATCCGAAATACAGTACTCTCAATAGACCACCGTCAACGACATCTGCTCTCAGGTGTCTACCAGTTCGGGAAATCTCTACCTCCGTTATAATTATTAGGTTGCGCGACTTACTTTAAGTTTGAGATATCTCCTAAGATATTCATCGAAATTAAATGGTGTGAACGGCAATTTTGCTCTGAATTAAACACTCAAGATGACTAACATATTTATTAAGATAAGGATTTGTACTATATTGGTGGAAACACCTCTGCAAATGAAGCAGTATTTTATATCAAATTTGAATATTATGAAAATGATTATTGTGAGTCAACCATAAAAGATAAAACTATGCTATAGCGGACTTTTTCGTAGGTTTTGATGTGTTATCTAAAACTGTAGTACATTGTTTTGTTCTATCATCAATAGTTTTCGCAGCGCACGCGATGTTAAGAATTTTTTTAGATTATTTTTTCCTACCTCTTCAGTAATAATCTTCATATACCAGTCAATTTACACAAAACCTTGATAAATTACATACTAAAACCTTCCTCGAGAACAATCTATCTATTAAAAAAACCCGCTTCAAAATCCGTTGCGTAGTTTTAAAGATCTAAGCATACATAGGGACAGACAGGCGCGGGAAGCGACTTTATTTTATACTATGTATTAATTTATACTAATAAATAAAGCTGAAGAGTTTGTTTGTTTGTTTGCTTGAACGCGCTAATCTCAGGAAGTACTGGTCCGATTCTTAAAATTATTTCAGTGTTAGATAGCCCTTTTATCGAGAAAGGCTAAAGGCTATACATTCAGTCAAAAAAGTGTCGGGAATGGATGATTTGTTTATGGTTCCAAATTCTAATTTTTGTTTTTTTGTAGTTGTTAGATTGGCACAACTGTTTTCCATTTTGGCGCGGAGTTTGAGTTGCATCTGTTATTTATATTAAATACAGTGCTGGTTTTAGTAATATCATATATAGTGTGTATTGCGAATTTCATAATGGACAAAAATATCGAACAAAGAGTTTGTCTTAAATTTTGCATCGCCAATGGAATTTCGTGTTCAAAGCGTTCTAAAGCGGTCGAGATGTGATGGAAGATTTGCCTCGCTCTGGTAGGCCGTCAACGTCTGCAACTGAAGTTAACATTGCAAAAGTGAAGGAAATAGTGACTGAAAATCCCCATTCAACTCTGAGAGAGATAGCCGCCGAACTTTCTGTATCTCACGAGTCGATCCGTACCATTTTAACTAATCATTTGGGTATGAAACATGTTGCTGCTCGGCTAGTCCCAAAAGATCTGAATTTTCTCCAAAAACTCAATCGCATGAAAGTAGCTGAGGACATGCTAGAACGAGTCAGTTCGGACCCAACATTCATGAAACGCATTGTTACTGGTGACGAGACGTGGGTTTACGAGTTTGACATGCAAACTAGTCAACAAGCTTCGGAGTGGCGCCTTCCAACTGAACCGAAACCGAAAAAACCACGCCAAAGTCGATCAAAAGTCAAAGTCATGTTGACTGTTTTCTTTGACTATCGCGGTGTTGTGCACTCTGAATTCTTACCGGAAGGTCTAACGGTAAATAAAGAATATTATTTGAGCGTTATGCGGCGTTTAAGAGAGCAAATTCGACGAAAAAGGCCAGATTTGTGGAAAGAAAATTCTTGGATTTTGCACCACGACAATGCGCCTTCGCACAAGGCTATCATTGTGAACGAATTTTTAACCAAACACTCAACAAATACCATCCAGCAACCACCATATTCACCAGATATGGCTCCTGCTGACTTTTTTCTTTTTCCTAAACTCAAATTACCAGTTCGTGGCACCCGTTTTCAATCGATAGAAGACATAAAGGAGAATTCGCGGCGAGAACTGAACTCAATTCCGGAAGCAGCGTTTAAAAAATGTTTTGATGAATGGATTATTCGTTGGCGCAAGTGTATCGTTTCTAAAGGAGCATACTTTGAAGGTGATAAAATAAATTTGGATGAATAACAGACATTTTGTGTATTATTGATCTTTTCCCGGTACTTTCTTGACAGAGTAGTATATCATCACGCTAAGACCAATTGGAGCGGAGCAGTAATGAAAATTGTGACGCAGAGGAAGTTGCGCGAGTCAACTAGTAATAAATATAAAGCTGAAGAGTTTTTTTGTTTGCTCGAACGCCAGAAACTACTGGTCCGATTTGAAAAAATATTTCAGTGTTAGACAGCCCATTTGTCGAGGATGGCTATATATCATCACGCTAAGACTAATAGGAGCGGAGCAGACAAAGTTGCGCGGGTCAACTCTCTTCTAACTGACGTTAATCCCGGCCATTGCAACAACTAGTACCTAGTAGTGCCGGTCAACTAGTACTATATAATATATATTATAGTACGGTTGGTAACCCTAACTGTAACACGTCAGGCATATGATATGACGGACTATTTGTACCTACTTCATACTATGAAAACTGCGTGTTGCCAGTGATGACTTATGGTTTTGAAACGTGATCCCTCACAATGGGCATCATCATAACAATTAAAGTAACTGTAAATGTGTTGTGAAAACTATTCTTGGCTATCCAAAACAAATAAATAAAAACAGGCCAAGTGCGAGTCGGACTCGCACACGAAGGGTTCCGTACCATAAACCTTAATTTTTATTATTTGTTGTTATAGCGGCATTACAAATACAGAATCTGTGAAAATTTCAGCTGTCTACCTATTACGGTTTACAGACGGACGGACGGACAGCGGAGGCTTAGTAATAGGGTTCCGTTGGTTACTCTTCAGGTACGGAACCCTAATAATATAACTAGTTGACCCGCGCAACTTTGTCTGCGTCGCAATTTTCATTACTGCTCCGCTTCTATTGATCTTAGCGTGATGATATATAGCCTTCCTCGATAAATGGGCTATCTAACTTTAAAAAAAAAATTCAAATCGGATCGGCAGTTCCTGAGATTAGCACGTTCAAGCAAGCTAACAAACAAACAAACAAACAAACAAGAAGGCTATAGGCTATAATATCATCACGTTGAGACGAATAGGAGCGGAGCAGTAATGAAATTTGTGACACAGACGAAGTTGCGCGGGTCAACTAGTATTGAATACAAAAATATTACCAATATTCTGCGCAAACAGCAATTGCCCTGATGCCTCCCCGTGCAGTCTGATACGAGGCGTACGCAAACCAGTTTTGAAGAAGACCGCTAAGGTCTAGCAGAAAGCTGAAAATGTAAAGAAACAAGTTAGAAAAAATGAAATATACACAAGAATAAGGATTGATTTTTTGTTTGTTTGTTACGAATTAAGTCAAAAACTGCTCGACGAATTTTAATTTTGCCTTTAAAATTCATTTTTGGCGTGCGCTGAGAAAATTATTTATCTATCTGTACTAAATATATTAAGCTGAAGAGTTTGTTTGTTTACTTGAACGCGTTAATCTCAGGAACTAGTGGTTCGATTTGAAAAACTCTTTCAGTGTTACATAGCCCACTTATCGAGGAAGGCTATAGGCTATATATCATCACGTTAAGACTAATAGGAGCGGAGCAGTAATGAAAATTGTGACGCAGACGAAGTTGCGCGTGTCAACTAGTACTAATTTATAAAGCTGAGAGTTTGTTTATTTGCTTGAACGCGCTTATCTTAGGAACTACTGGTTCGATTTGTAAAATTCTTTCAGTGTTAGATAGCCCATTTATCGAGGAAGGCTATAGGCTATATATATCATCACGCTAAGACTAATAGGAGCGGACCAGTAATGAAAATTGTGACGCAGACGAAGTTGTGCGGATGTACTAGTGATACATAATAATAATAATGTAGGTAATACATTATTGAAGTAAGTAGGTACTCATTATTAGCTATAAAAAGTTCGCTTCCATAATTGCCACCTATAAAAACCATAATAGTTAGACATATACCCAATTACCCATGTCTAATTTTATGGTTAAGTTGCATATATCAAATAATTCAATGAAAGCCCGGAAGAATAACAGCCGCACAGGTCAATCTTCAAGGTTAAGCAACGCTTGCCAAGATTGGTCTGTGGATGGGTGACCATCTTAACATAACGAGTTTCCTCCGTGCCTCGGAAAGCACGTTAAGCTCTTGTTCCCGGCTGTCATTTGTAGAACTTTGGCAGTCGTTAGAGATTGTCAGAAGCCAGTAAATCTGACTCGTCTTGCCAATAAATATCGTGTAATAAATATACCCACTTAATGGGTTGTGGAGGTCTGGTAGGCAGCCGCTTTACGTAAAATACTGGTATTCAGCTGAATCCGGTTTGACTGGAAAGCTAGGCTAGGCAGATGATGGATTCAATGAATACCCGGGTGGAATGAACTGTGGTGATTTTAGTATCATGATATTAATCCTTATCCATTTTAATGGCTTGATAATTAAGATAATTTTTCAAATCTGACCTTTCATTTTTAAAGTTACAACGGATATAAAATGCTCTAAGTAAGAAAAATGTTGCGGTTAGAGCGAACTGCTCTACGTTGAGTCTATTAATAAGTAATTTACACATTACCTTATAAAGAGGGAGATATAGGAGATGAAGTTCGTGTAGTACTTACCTACTAAACCCGGGCGAACGAAGTCGCGGTCTATGTGGTAGTGTTTTATAAGATAGGTTGTGAATACATTACGATTACATTAAAATAGAAGTACAAACTTTTAGAAATCATTCAGACCACCAAAATAACGACAATGGTAATAAATCGGGAGGCTATGGTTGAGCGCTTGAATGTGTCCTTACAGGCTGTCTCTGAATGGGGCGATGCCAATCTGGGCAAGTTCAATGCTGCTAAGACCCAGGCGTGTCTATTTTCCGCCAAAAGGAGCCAATTTCACCCAGCTCCATCTTTCCGAGGTGCAACCGTGCCGATAACCGACCAACTTGAGCTTCTTGGGGTTACATTAACATCTACTCTCAATTTTGGCCCTTACATAGAGGCAAAAGCTCAAGTGGCTGCAAAGAAGTTGGGGATCCTATCAAAGGTGAGACGGTACTTCACGCCGGAACAGCTGCTCCAACTCTATCAAGCGCAAGTTCGATCGTGTATGGAATACTGCTCTCATCTTTGGGACGGATCTGCGAGATACCAGCTTGATGCCCTTGAGTCAATTGAGAAACGAGCCAAGAGGATCATTGGCAATGAGAGGCTCGTCGCGACGAAGCTCCAAAGTCTTGAGCATCGACGACGAGTTGCTAGCCTGTCGGTTTTCTACCGGTTGCATTTTGGGGAATGTGCGACGGAATTGCATAATTTAATTCCGCCAAGCCCGTTCCATCATCGGACCACAAGACGAACGGCGATGCGCCACCGGTACATGGTGGACATCCCACCCACACGCACAAAACGTTTTGGGAACACATTCATAATGCGTACAGCTAAGGAGTGGAATTCCCTGCCGGAGTCTGTGTTTCCCGATAGCTACAACCTGGGAGTCTTTAAGTCAAGAGTGAATAGGTTGCTTCTAGGCAGGCGTGCTCCATCTTCGACCACATCATCGCTTACCATCAGGTGAGATGGTGGTCAAGCGCGTGCCTATTATTAGTTAAAAAAAAAAAAAAAAAAAGAATCGGCCAAGTGCGAGTCGGACTCAAGCTAGAGACAAACTGGTCCCACGTACAGTCTGTGACCAACATTATCTAACCCACCTGATTATTATTGGCTTATAGGCAAGTGGGTCAGATAATGGTGGTCACAGACCCTACGCAACGTATGCAACGCATTATGATATCTGGACTCTTGGAAAAACTATGCAGTAGAAACACACTTATCGTATGCAACGCAACACACGATACCATACAAAAGCGTTGCACACTGGTTTTTCTCGCATCAAAGTGGCTTAGTATGGTACCTAATGTTGAATAGTAGTAAACGGTTGGCATACAACACAAACACAGTGAAAGGCTGTGCAAATAATTGAAACAAAAAAAAAACGGGTTGCACTCCGGGAGTGCCGGCAGAAGCACTTATTGCTTCTCTACTTCCGATTCTCGACTAATTTTCGATCAGGTCACGTGTCCTGACGTCTTACGAATTTTCGATCAGGTCACGTGTCCTGACGTCTTACGAATTTTCGATCAGGTCACGTGTCCTGACGTCTTACGAATTTTCGATCAGGTCACGAGTCCTGACGTCTTACGAATTTTCGATCAGGTCACCTGTCCTGACGTCTTACGAATTTTCGATCAGGTCACGTGTCCTGACGTCTTCGAATTTTCGATCAGGTCAACTGTCCTGACGTCTTACGAATTTTCGATCAGGTCACGTGTCCTGACGTCTTACGAATTTTCGATCAGGTCACCTGTCCTGACGTCTTACGAATTTTCGATCAGGTCACGTGTTTTGAGGCGAGTTTAACATTTTTTACCCATCATAAAAAATGCACAACGCCGCTAATGAAGTTTACACTTCAAAAAAACAATGGCCGGCGAAGTAAGTACTTAACTACGAACTATTTTAATAGCTTTCGATGCTATTAAAAATATTATGACTTTTACTCATAATCCAATGTAGTCGTAGCTTAGATATGATTTAAGCAGGTAAAGGTAAGAAATCACTATGTAAATAAATAATCTCGATAGATTTTAGTAAATAAATAAGTTAGATATAAGTACTACCAATCACTTCTCTCACGATCCTAACCAGAATCCCGAAGTTCTCGATGTGGCGTTGCTGAAGAATGTAAACCTATAAGCAATAGAAACGCTACACGAGCTCAATTCCGACCACCGTCCAGGGTGCTTACTCTGGAATATAATTCCGATAGATCGACATTGGTGAAACGTCACTTGGTTGAGATAAACGTCAGGGATTGGCTAGACTCAGTGAGTCCAGCCAATTCCTGACGTTTGACTGACAATTCCAATGTCGATCTATCGGAATTATATTCGAGAGTAAGCACCCAGCGCCCCAAGTCTGCTATTTTTTATAAATTCACCACGTCGCCTTACCTAGACGCCATCCCCGATCAAATCGTCTCAGTTGCTGACACGACGGCGGCGATCGATTCGCTCTACAATCCGTCCTAAAACGAATGTTCAAGAGAAGTTCCAGTAGCGGAAAATCACCGCTGGAAACTCCCAGACGATGTACGAAGAAAAACCGAGAAGAACGCAGCCATACGTGCGTAGGTACAGCTCTTTTCCCTGCGACGCGAACAAAGCGCACATGCGCAACTTGCAGCGTGCTGTGAGGAAACGCTTCAATGGAACAAGACGCTTAGCGATCTCGAGCCCACCCACCTCGCCTTTTGGCACCTTCAGAGGAAGTTACGATCCAAAGACGCCACAATGCCCCCTCTCATCCGTCCCGACAAGAGTTTCGCTTATATAGCGATAAAGTGGAATGTCTAGCCGGCAGTCTAGAGTCCCAATGCTCTCCCAAGTCTCAACCAGTAGACAAAGCTTACCTCGATTTGGTGGATTTTATAGGCAAGATACAAAGTTTTTAATTTTTTTGACATGTTATTTTAACACTACAAACGTCTTATAGGTTTTCCTGTAGTAGGTATAGAACTATTATCTACATTTTTATCGGGGAATGGTCATTTTTCGTCTAATTTCTTGAATAACTTCAAAACTATTTATTTTATAATTATAAAAAGTATAATTAAAACCTTCACAGTAAGGGCATACAGTTTCAAAAACTTTTTTTTTAATTTTCTAGTTTGACCCCCATACTAAAAATTTATTTATTTACATAAAGCATCCGTGTTTGGGTCTCAGAAATCTATATGTGTACCAAATTTCAACAGAATCCGTCCTGTAGATCCGGAGAAAACTGGCTGTGACAGACAGACAGACACCCGTGTGATCCTGTAAGGGTACCGTTTCTTACGGATGTTGAGAACCTTAAAAAAGACAAAGCTGTCCTGAATCGACTTCTATCGTGATCCTTTACATTCTCTCGTACTGAAAAAAGGATCATAGTTTATTGTTTGGGTATCTACGAAGAGATATTAGGGAAAATTCGATGAACTTTATCTAAAGAACACTGTAAAGAATATGTGTCTGTACTCTAAAGAACACTGAACCTAATAACCTGCCCTGAAATCAACAATAACAATTACAATTTAACTTGTTATTTTTCCTTTTAATATGTAATTATATTTTTCTTATCAGTGTTCGTATGATTATATTTGTGATGTGCATTGTGTTATCTGGAATATACTACTTTTCTCTCTCTCTCTTCTCACCAAGCTCAAGTAATAAACTAAGTGCCACAGTTAACCACTACACCACAATAAATGACCACCATACAAAAGAGCTGCTACTACTAACTAAATTTTTATACCAACAAGCATAAAAAATCACACAGGAGGCCAAATAACACTGGTTACCGTATCATCATCAACATCACAGTAATAAGCCTCCCCCAAACCTCCCTGCCATAATCAACACGCTTGGCAGGCGGGTTGACGATCACAGTGTATGGTGATGCCAGCCTAGCTTCGTCCAGAAGTTTCCTGGGAGCTGCACAGGCTTCCCGAAGCAACCTCACCGTAAAAAGGTGTTGTTTTACAGAGAACACTGCTGCCCTTTCTCTGGTTACCGTATATTCTATAGTAATACACAGTTGGCCTCATCAGCCAATATACCAGCTAAGTAAAATTGCAGTTCAATGGGTTACAAGTTAAAAAAGAGAATTAGAGTTATCAGATAAAGAATTAGCACATTCTATCATCATCATCTGCCTAGCCTTTTCTCAACTATACTGAAGTCAACTTCCAGTCAAACCGGATCCAGCTCAATACCAGTATTTTACGTCCTACGTACCTAGCATCTCAGTTATCAACTCCTTGCTAGCTGTATCATCTGCCACTAGTCTGTCTTTTTTTTCTATTGTCTTTGCCTATTCATATAGCCATACATTTTCACACTCAGTATGCCACCCTTCGTCTTCCTCCGAACAATTTGCATATTGCTTATAATTGTTACCTCAGAATTTTAATCTCACTTAAAGTATGTTAAGAAAACCTTTTAACTTATTAAAAACATACACAATTTAACAACTTACCAACTTTAAATAATTGGAAATATTAAAACTCACTTGAACCAAACACTCGCAACTTTACTTTATTTTGAAATGAGGAAAAAAGTACTTTTATTTATTTTAATCTTTTTTTAAGGAAATTTCCCTAAAAATATGAGAAAGATAAAGCCATGCTGTTGCCGAGGACAATTTCCCGAAACACAAAATAACTACATACCTAATTTAAGTAATAATTTGGTCAGTGGGTATTCATTTTAATTTTTGCTCACCTGAATTGGAAAATATTAAACACTGGCTACCAATGCGTTGATTGCACAATGAGATTCGCTATTTATTCACGATGCATGTAAACTCAATTGGTGGATGTTTTAAAGGTAAATAAAATAAAAATAATCAAATTAAGGCCGTTTTCGAGACACATTAATATTACTAGAATTTACCGATCACAGAATGAGTGTGGAAAACACAAGAAAACAAATCAATCTTCCTTTTTTTTCGATTGACAATTTGACATTGACAATACTTTGACATAACTCAGAGTGTTTACGAAGTTAGCTGTGAAGTAACTGGAACATAGTTAAAAATCCTTTCTCGCGTTATTCCCTCCTTTACTTAATTGCCAAGTTTTTAAATCAAACATGTTATTTTGATTTGTATTTCAATTTACTTTAACTGATACTTTGTCCAGAGCAGATTGATCATTTACTAACAATGCTACTTCCCGATCTGACAAAAATAATTATCGACCGATTGCATTAACACCAATCCTATCAAAAGTTTTTGAAAGAGTTATGAAGAAAAGGCTATTAAATTTTCTTAACAAGTATGAGGTACTAGTCGAAGAACAACATGGATTTAGAAAATTTAGATCAACCACATAGCGACATTCAAGCTAATCAAATCAATATTAAATAAAGTGAATGATAAAATTCTTTCGACTGCTCTCTTTTTAGATTTAAGTAACGACTATGTCGACCATTCTATTCTCATCGGAAAATTAGAAAAAAGTGGTATAAGAGGAACGGCCCTAAAATGGTTCGAATCATATTTAAGTAACAGAAAACAAATTACAAGAATTACCAAATATAACGATAGCACAAATAGCATAGAAGACTTTGATTCTGAACCTAAAAATAATAATCTTGGTGTACCACAAGGCAGCATTTTGGGCCCTCTTCTATTCCTCATTTATATAAATGATCTCCCACAAGCAATATGCAAACATGACAGCGTTTTATTTGCAGATGATACAACAATAATTTTAGGCTGCAAAAATAAAAGTTTTCTTAATGCTGAAATAAATAGCACGATAAGAGACATTATGTCATGGTTAAATAAAAATAAGTTGGGAAAATCAAAAGTAATTCATTTCAAAACGCAAAAAAGTAAACACTTAAATTTAGAATTAACTTTTAATAATCAACCAGTAGAGCAGATTAACAATACAAAATTTTTAGGCATTATAATTGACGAACATCTCGCGTGGAAAGAACACATTCATAATATTTGTAAAAAAATTAATAAGTTTGTATTCGCGTTAAAGAAGGTCAAAGAAACCACTTCTCAACGTACCGCATTAATGGTATACCGCGCGTATGTATCTTCTATAATACGTTATGGTATAGTCGTATGGGGATACACAGCAGAGTTATCGAGAGTACTAATAGCCCAAAAGAAATGCTTACGTGCAATATTCAACATGCGGTGGACTGATTCAGCCGACCTGTTTTTAAATCTGCGAACCTTTTAACCGCTCCGGGCATATACATTTTTGAAATAGCTAAATTTGTTAAGTGCAATATGAAACTCTTTCAACATAAAAATAACTCAAACAAACGCAAAGTTAATCTTTCGTATTTAGAATTACCGGTACCCAGAACTGAATTGTTTAGACACAGCTGCTTATATATGGCACCATTAGTTTATAACTCGCTGCCTAAGGGAATAGTTGACCTACCCTTCCGCAAATTTTGTTTTTACTTAAAAAAATTATTGCTAATAAAAGAGAATTTTTACAGTGTCAATGAAATTCTAAAAAAGTACTCTTCTGATTCCTACCATTTTAGAAATGTATTATGAGCTGACACTTTTCTTTTTCTACAAATTCGATACATTTCGTTGTAATTTTGTTTATTTTATGTTTTTCCTTTAGAATTTTATTTCGTAAAAGGTTACTAGGTACTATTATTGATCTGCTTGGTTTGATAATGTATGTCAACGTCATATCGTAGTTTGTTTAATGATAAGATACTGTAGCTGTTTACAATGTTATGTACCTGCCTATAAATATTTCTTTTATTTTATGTTTTGCCTTTAAATTTTCATAAAATTAAGTGCTACTATTATTTGTTTTGTTTGATAATTATTGATAATGTATGTTAATATTATTTCGAAATTTGTTTAATGATAAGCATAATGCTACTTATAAATATTTGCATGCCATCATAGAATGGCGGAATGTGTCTTGCACCAGAACTAAACAGATAATGTACCTAACATCTCTTTACCACATTTTTTGCAAATAAAAAAACTTACTTACTTACTTACTAATGTTGCCGGACACAAAAAAATATGACTAGCTAGGTACCATAGAGGAGAGTAATCTAGGTACGATCGATCGTCGGCAGTGAGGAATGTGTAGATATGTAATAATAATAATAAATAAATTCACGTAATATTTTATAGTAAAAAGGATGTTGTGTGCTAAAACCAAGGTCATCCGTTATCTCATAGGCATATAACAGCACCATATTTACGACGCGATTAAAATAAATCACCGTTTAGATTACGTACGTTCCTATAATATAAAATAATCATTATGAATCAGAGTATCATCAAGCCTGTAAGCCGCGAAGATAAATAGGTAGAAGTGTCGGGCCGTCTTAAGCCTACTAGGTGCCGGAAAGCCAGAGCCATCCTGAGTCGGACTCGCACTCTAGAAGGGTTCCGTACCATATTAATTTTATCTTCTTACAGAAAAATAAGCAGGATTATTTTATTGTTCAACAATAAAATCTCCCCACGGCCGATCTACAATAATGTAAGTTCGTATAAAGACCTCTGAATAATAAAGAAAAAATATAAAAA
Source organism: Lacanobia oleracea (assembly GCA_950371165.1). Taxonomy (NCBI): domain Eukaryota; kingdom Metazoa; phylum Arthropoda; class Insecta; order Lepidoptera; family Noctuidae; genus Lacanobia; species Lacanobia oleracea. The sequence continues at coordinate 15,195,350 of OX493412.1, forward strand.
AAACAAAAACGGAATAAACATAACTTTTGGAATTCCGAAACTTCATATGGAAGAAGTATCCTTTAGGACCACTCGTGTACCTGTCTATCTATCTGTCATAGCCATTCCTATTGAAAGAAGATGTTTCAAAATGGGCCAGGTCTGTATACATTACCTCATAAAAAAGAGAAAAATCCGTAGAATTCGGGAAAAATACATTTAATTCATTTAAATGTTTACTGTTATGGTAGTTAATTGATGTTTATAAATTACTTTTATCGATTTTCAACATGGCGTCGCACCGATTTAGTTACAGATCATAGAGAAATAACTGTCAGCTGTCATAACAATGTCACTTTAGTCACTTTCTATTCTATTCTATATTTTAGTATGGCAAGTAAAGCCGATGTCGACTATTCTGCCAATGTCTCAGTCACTTTCATCTCGTTGCCGGAAAATAAATATGTCAGAAATAAATGTCAAACGTCATTAATCAATCAAAATGACAGCTTACCGCCATGACGGGTTTTTGTTGCGTGTTGCAGTTTCAAGTGTAATTTCTTTTGTTTAACCAGCAAACAAAGCCATTTTAAATAAATTGGACAATTGAGAACTGTTTTAAATATATTTCTCTATTTTTAAGTATAGTGTACAAGGACCTGGCCCAGGGTCCATACATTTTGGAACATCTCCTTTATCTACTTACCTATAGCCTAACTAGCTTTAGCCCACCGCTTCGCCCGCCTGAAAATTGGTGTAATCCTTTTCCAACATCGATTAGAATTAGACTATGTATGTATGTATGTATGTAAATCGGGCTGGTTTCCGCAACTCCACGACTAAGCGCGTATTTTGCGTGTAGGTGGGACAAATGCGTCATTCGATCCACCCCAGCTCCCCAAGGAAGGCCAGCAACGCCTTGGTGTTACTAACTATCTCGCAGAGGGTACCTGGGTTTCCGAAGTACTTTGCCCTGTAATCCGCAACCACCGGGCAGCTTAGAAGCAGGTGTGCTGCTGTCTCATTCTCCTCCATGCAGGCTCTGCATAGCGGGCTGTCAGTGACTCCTATAGCATAGAGGTGTTTATTAAAAGACCCATGGCCAGTTGTTACGGCTGTGACTGAACGCAACTGTTGTTTAGTCAGTCTTAGGGCTTGTTTTGTGAAACGGCCATTTATAGAGGGAAGTGCCTCCTTGGCCTGCCTACACTCACTATGGTCAGCCCATAGCTTGTGATGTTTATCTCCGGTGCGTTTCCTTACCAGATTGCGTAAGTACCCGAAAGGCAGCGGCACGATGGGCTCAGGTCCCATTGCTGACAAACTAGACCCCCTTCGGGCGAGTTCATCCGCAGCGTCGTTGCCTCGAGATTCACTGTGTCCCTTGATCCATTGAATGGTTACTTTGTTGTGTCTACCAACCTGGTTTAGACGTTGGTGACACTCGAGAATCAACCCAGAGCTCACTGTGTGGCTGTTCAGAGCTTGCAGGACAGCCATGCTGTCCGAGAGTATGCGTATTGAGTGGTCCTTAACTTCCCTGGTTAGGATGGCTGATGCCGCCAGAGAAATGCCCATGCATTCAGCCTGGAACACTGTGTTGTGGACCCCCAATGGTGTGGCTATGTGGATATTGAGATCCTCTGAGAAGATTCCCGCACCAGTACCTGTACCTGTTTTTGATCCATCTGTGAAGATCCGCAGCTCGGCGGGGCAGAGCCCCTCGCACCGATGATCCTCATGCAATTCGATTTTGTATTTTTTATCGAAGATAAATTGCTTGGGCACCCGGTCATTGATTGCCTTTGTTATGGGGAGTTCATTGTTGAGCTCCTCGAGCAGAGCGGTGTGTCGTGTGTCTCTCTTACTCCAGAGACCTAATGTTTTAAGGCGTACTGCTGCCATCGTCGCTTCCTGTTGTATAAACAAGTGTAGCGGAGGGAGCCCCAGCATGGCTTCCAGCGCCGCAGTTGGAGTAGTCCTCATGCAGCCCGTCGTTGCCATCCATGCAGGCCAGCCTTTGCATGTGTTGTAACTTGTTAACGGCTGTAGCTAGCTTTGAGCGTGGCCACCACACCACGGCCCCGTAGGTTACCATGGGCCGAATTACTGCGCTGTACAGCCATAGTATTATTTTGGGAGATAGGCCCCACTTCTTCCCTATCATTTTCCTGCATTGCCAGAAGGTAATGCAGGCCCTGTTTAGTTTGTAGTCTAGGTGATTACTCCAGCTTAACTTACTGTCTAGGATGACGCCTAGATACTTTACCTCGTTAGACAGCTGGAGCTCTGTATTGAAGAGCATAGGTCGGTAGTGGCCTAGTGCTCGCTTTTGAGTGAACATGACTAATTCAGTTTTCGTGGGGTTTACCGACAGATCATATTCGTCGCACCATCTTTCCACGATGCGTAGTGCTTGTTGAGTAAGGTTGCAGATCGTTCCAGTCACTTTCCCTGACACTAGGATTGCGAGGTCGTCAGCATAACCTATTGTGTAGTAACGATGTGCGTTGAGTTTGGTGATCAGGTCATCAATTACCAGATTCCACAGAAGAGGGGAGAGCACACCCCCCTGCGGGCAGCCTCTGGCTATCAGAGCCAACTGCTGCTCTTCCTCAAGGCGAACCACTCGTTTGCTTAACATATTAGTTATCCAGTCATTTAGTACCTGTTCCACGCCGTGTTTGGAGAGAGCGGCACTAATGCTGGAAAAGTTTGTCTTGTCGAAGGCTCCTTCGATGTCTATGAATGTGCCCAGGCAGGACCCTTTCTGGTGAATCGCTTCCTCAATCTGGTTCACCACCAGATGAAGAGCGGACTCTGTCGACTTACCCGAGCTGTATGCGTGTTGGTTACCATGCAGTGGTATTGTTTTTAAAACGCCATCACGTAGTTCCCTTTCACACAGTCTTTCCATTGTCTTTAGTAAAAACGAGGTCAGACTAATAGGTCGATAGGATTTAGCGTTTGTGTAGTCACTTTTACCTGGCTTCGGAATGAATATGACTTTCACTTCCCTCCATCCTTTAGGAACGTATCTAAAGGCCAGGCACGCTCGCATTAGGAGCACCAGTTTTGTTGCAACAGCGGTACCTCCCCACTGTAGTAAGGCAGGAAACACGCCGTCGGGACCTGGTGCCTTGAAAGGTTGGAAGCTTTTGATGGCCCACTGAAGTTTTTCCAGCGTAATCATCTTTTCTGCATAAAGCCAGTCATCATCTGATGGTGTTTGGATAACGTCAAGCCATTCATTTACCTGCGCGAATACGCTGCCTGGGAAGTGAGTTTCTACTAGGAGACGTTGCGCTTCTTCAGGTGTCGTGGTCAACGTGTTATCGGGTTTCCGGAGTGTGGCGATCTCAGGTTTGTTCTGTTGCGCCAGTATTTTCCTTACCCTGTTTGCTTGTTGGCATGATTCAATGTTACCACAGAATTTACGCCACCCTGTAGTTCTTCTGAATCTGATGCATCTCTTGTAGCTCGATTTGGCCGCGTAATAAGCGTCCCAGTCCTCATCACTACATGTGTTCATGGCTCTGTTAAGAGCCTTTCTTACCTTACTGCGTTTGCGCTCCAGGTCTGCACCCCACCAAGGTTGTTTACCCGGTGTGTCGCGCGGAATCGTTTCTGGGCAGGCGATTCGGTAGCTGTTTATCAGCGATTCGGTGAGTAGTGTTACTTGCGCATCGATCTGTGCCGTGTCCGCAAGCAACTCCGAATCGCATGATGGTACAAGCCTTGAGGTAAGGTTGCGTGTGTACACCGATATATCCGTGTTGCGAGGATTACGCGTAGGTTGTTTGGGTGGTAAACAGACCTGGATGTCGAAGCGGATCCACCTGTGGTCTGAGCAGGAAGCCTCATTCGAGACTTGCCACCCAGTGATTAGTTCCGCTGCTCCCTCCGTAGCCAGAGTCAGGTCTATGATAGTACGACTGCGTCTGGTCACGAAGGTTGGTTCCGAACCCGTGTTTAGTAGGGATAGGTTAGTAGTGAACAGATAATCAACTAACGTCTTACCCCTTGCGTTTTGCGTCTCCATCCCCCACAGTGGATGGTGTGCGTTTGCGTCGGTCCCAATGACAATCTCATCCCTGCTGTTTTCACAGTGCGTGATGAGGCGGACCAGGTCGTGTGGGGGCGGTTCCTCCGCCTCAGGCATATAAACCGAGGCGAAGACGATAGCCAACTTAGTGGCTCCCCGCTGTATGTTCAGCCTAGCAGCAGAGACATCTCTGCAACAGAAGTCGTTTAATAGCTGTGTTTTAAGGTTACCTGTGACATAGATGCACGATCTAGGGTGATCATGGTCCGCAGTAACAAGGAGCTTACCACCAAGACTATAGGCACTTTTGATTTATGGCAGCGGGAAAAGACGGAAAAAAATTGAAAGTTTAAACGCAGAGAAGAGATGGGAGTTATCCCAAAATTGTTCTTAAAAGTCATAGTCACCTAAACGGAACAACATACTGACAAAAACAATTTTAAATTTGTGTTTTTATTATTACCCTACATAATTTCATATAAAATTGAAAACTGGCCAAGTGCGAGTCGGCCTCTCACACGAAGGATTCCGCACCAGAAACCGATAAAACGTTTTGGCCCGTTTGGCTTTTTGTGTTGGCCCGTATGGTCGCTCGATGTACAGAAGCGGTCAAACACACTCTTGAGATAGGTACAGTCCACTGATAGACAGACGGATGGACTGACAGCGGAGGCTTAGTAATAGTGTTCCGTTGGTTACGGAATGCTAAAAAGTTGTTTTTTTGATATTACAAACAGACACTTCAATTTCATATTTTTTTATTTCTACAGGGCTTAAAGTAAGCTGTTAAACAAAAAGAAATTTAAGATAAAAATATTACAGTAACAAAACCTGCGAAAATAAATGTACAATGAAGGTATATACAAACCTGTTAAGGAAATGCATTAGTAATTTACAATCAGCATTAACATGTTGACTGTAAATTATTAATGCATTTTATTTATTTTTGTAATGTGCACTAAAGCTCATTGCATATTCGAAAAATAAATGTAAAGCAACATGGGAAGTTGTTAAACGTAACATGGGTAACCAAACAGCTCGTAAATACATCAACAAGATCAGCAACCTAACAACAACATCTGGAGCTGATATTGCTAACATATTTATCAATTTTTTCATAGACGTAGTAAAAAATTATTTTGTCACTAATCACGATAATGGTGAGTATAACAATAACCTCGATATTAAAAGTAACAGCCACAGTATTTTTAAGAGCCTACAAATGCAGCAGAAATTTTTAATGTTTTGAAATCTTTAAATAACACTAAATCATCTGGTTACGACAATATTACAACAGATCTTATAAAACTTATATCGCAATTTATAGCTTACTAATGAATTTGTCAATAGAACAAGGTTGTTTCCCAGAAAAACTTAAAGTATCTGTTATAAAACCGACCTATAGCATTAACACCAATCCTATAAAAACTTTTTGCGAGAATTATGAAGAAACGGCTTTTGAATTTTCTAAACAAGCATGAGGTACTGATCGAAGAACAGCATGGGTTTAGAAAAGCTAGATCAACGACATTAGCGACATTCAAGTTAGTTAAATCAATATTAAATACAATGAATGAAGAAAATTGCGTCTACTGCTCTCTTTTTAGATTTATGTAAAGCGTTCGACTATGTTGACCATTCAATTCTTATCAGTAAATAAAAAAAAGCGGTATAAGAAAAACGGCTTTAAAATGGTTCGAATCATATTTAAGCAACAGAAGACAAATAACGAGAATTACCAAATATAACGGCATTACAAATAGCATAGAAGATTTTGATTCCGAACCCAGAAATAATGATCTTGATGTACCCCAAGGCAGCATTTTGGGTCCTCTTCTATTTCTCATTTATATAAATGATCTCCCACAAGCAATATGCAAACTTGATATCGTTTTATTTGCAGATAATACTACAATAATCATAGACTAAGAATAAAAATCTTCTAAATTTAGAAATAAATAACACTCTGAAAAACTCATGGCTAAATAAAAATTCTTTAAAATAAATTTGGAAAAAACAAAAGTAATTAATTTCAATACGCAAAAAAGTACACACTTAGAATTAGATATAACTTTTAATAATCAACCAATAGAACAAATTCACAATATCAAATTTTTAGGCATTATAGTTGAAGAACATCTCACGTGGAAAGAACACGTTGATAATATTTGTAAAAAGTTAAATAAGTTCGTATTCGCATTAAAGAAAGTAAAAAAAAACAACTTCTAAACATAGCGCATTACTGGTATACCACGCGTATGTATGTTCTATCACACGATATGGTATAGTTGTTTGGGGATACACAGCAGAACTATCAAGAGTCCTTGTAGCACAAAAGAAATGCTTGCGTGCAATATTCAATATGCGGTGGACTGATTCTTGACGACCTGTCTATAAATCCGAGAACCTTTCAACCGCTCCGAGCATGTACATTTTTGAAATAGCCGAATTTGTTAAGTGCAATATGAAACTCTTTCAACATAAAAATAACTCAAACAAACGCAAAGTTTCATTCGTATTTAGAATTACCAGTACCCAGAACGGAATAGGGAACATGCAATATTTCCATTTTTACTTTAATTTTAAAGAACTCCATCTAGAATAGACCACCACATAAATAAGAAATGAAAACACTTTAATTTATTGCCAAAACTTGCGTTTTTAAACCGACAGTTTAAAGGTTTGCGTGAAAACGAACGATGACGTCACTCGTGTCTATCACTGGTCAAGAACTGTCCTAACTCAAAGACATAAGGTTGCCTTTTCGTTGGCATAACAGCAGATACGTCACTAAACGCTGATTGTTGTTTTTAAATAAGTTACTTTAATTCATTATTTTTGTTAAAAATCGATATTAACCAAAATAAAAAGGTTATATTGGCCTTTATTTTATACTTTTATATCATTTTACTGACAACATTCTCATAAATTCTGTATTTGCATCTTCACTATTGTTTAGACACAGCTGCCTATATAAGGCACCATTAATTTATAACTCACTACCTAAGGTAATAGTTGACCTACCCTTCCGCAAATTTTGTTTTTACTTAAAAAAATGGCAAATAAAAGAGAATTTTTACAGTGTCAACGAATTTCTAAAAAGCACTCTTCCGATTCCTACCATTTTAGAAATGTATTATGAGCTCTCACTTTTCTTGTTTTACAAATTCTGTATCGTTGTAATTCTGTTTTTATTTATTGGTTTAATTTTATTTCGTAAAAGGTTACTACTATTATTGTTTTTTTTTTGATAATATATGTCAATGTCATTTCGAAGTTTGTGTAATGATAAGCATATTGTATCTAAGTACTTACAATGTTATGTACCTGCCTATAAATATTTTATTTGATTTTATGTTTTTCTCTTTAAATTTTATTTCATAAAATTAAGTACCTACGACTATTATTGATTTGTTTTGGTTGATAATTGATAATGTATGGTAATATTATTTCAAAGTTGGTTAAATGATAAGCATAATTTTATGTGTAAATATTTGCATACCATCATAAAATGGCGGAATGTGTCCTGCACCAGAACTATATACCTAATGACTATCAACTAATCTTTTTATCTTTTACCACATTTTTGCAAATAAAAACTTACTTACTTACAGTAAACGAGGAGCTCGTGGCTAAAGAAAACTAGCCGTATGGATCGATATTTAAGTTTAAGCAACGCTTGCTAAGGGTGGTCTGTGGATGGGTGACCATCTTAACATACCGAGTTTCCTCCTTACTTCGGAAAGCACGTTAAGCATTTGGTCCCGGCTGTCATTTGTAGATCTTTGGCAGTCGTAACGGATTTTCAGAAGCCAGTAAATCTGACACCAGTCTTGCCAAGAACTGCCGTATTACCCAGTAAATGGGTTGTGGAGTTCTGGTAGGCAGCTGCTCCACGTAAAATACTGGTATGCTGCTGAATACGGTTTGACTGCGAGCCTACCCCAATATAGTTGGAAAAGGCTAGGCAGATGATGCATTTTTATAGAAAATATTTAGTAGGTATATAATCTATATGTACCTACATACAAATATTTAAATGAAATAAGTAGATACCTAATGTATGTATTTTTTAGCCTGCATTGTCCCACATCTGGGCAATGGCCTCCTCCATGTTTTTCAACTGACTTGGTATCCCATCTTCTGTCTGGAATGAGTCCAAATCATTCCGACATTATTGAAAAAAAAAAAATAATGGTCAAGAGCGAGTCGGGCTCGCGCACCGAGGCTAAAACGCGATTTCTTTTTAAATTTTCATCAGCGAGGCCTATATTCGTCAGAGAATTTTAACACAGCGGTGTATTATTGCAGTTTTTGATCACCGCCATCTCTTGACAGATAGTGACTCTAATGCAATTTTTGTTGATGATTTTTGAAAAAGTGTGTTATTTAGAAACATCGTTTTATTTTTCCTGTAATCTTTACATAAACTTTTGTAACATGGAATATTTTTAGATTTTTCTCTATGCAAACTTCGGAGATAAGAGGGGAGAACGGTAATTTTTTTTTACATTTTCCGGCAAAAGTCGAAATAAAAAAAAATATTTGAAAACCTACACCTAAACATATTCCTATATAATTATATATTCTCCATGCCCACATGCCCTAATAGGCCCACTTCGATTTTTAAAAAGGAAACCCCTATCGGTCGCTGTTGCAAAAAAAAAAACATTTTATTTCTTTATTTCTTGCAAAGTTGATTAAACGTCATCTAAATCTTACAAATTTGAAGTAGATATCCAGCTGTGAAAGACGGACAGACTCAGTAACTGGTGTGACTGAGTCTGTCCGTCTTCCTTTTTACCATTTTATTCTAGTTGATCCGCGCAACTTCGTCTGCGTCACAATTTTCATTACTGCTTCGCTCCTATTGGTCTTAGCGAGATGATATATAGCAAGTAGCCTTCCTCGATAAATGGGCTATCTAACACTGAAAGATTTTTTCAAATCGGATCAGTATTTCCTGAGATTAGCGCGTTCAAGCACACAAACAAACTCTTCAGCTTTATATATTAGTATAGATTTGGTACGGAACCCTAAAAACAGCATGCATGCTTACAAAACACTGTGACGTAACTCGTAATCGTAACACATTTAATGAATCAAGAAACAGCTTTCTCTGTCCCATCGCGTCAACTCATAGATACAATAAACAAGTACAACAACAAACTGTTTTTATATTTCTATGCGTCAACTGCATATCATTGATGCTGAAGCATTATCTGCAGTTAGACTGAATCCATAGACATTAGGATTTCTATCCGCTATCCGAAGTCGAGGCAACTAAAACAATACCTATGGTTGTCAAGCATAGATGTAATAAACCTAGTTGACCTGCGCAACTTCGTCTGCGTCACAAATTTCATTACTGCTCCGCTCCTATTGGTCTTAGCGTGATGATATATAGCCTATAGCCCTCCTCGATAAATGGGCTATCTAATACTGAAAGAATTTTTCAAATCGGACCTTATTCCTGAGATTAGCGCGTTCAAGTAAACATACAAACAGACAAACAAACTCTTCAACTTTATATATTATAAAAGATAAAAGATATTTCCATGTTGTCAAGCGTAGGTACCTTCGTTAGATTTGTTAATCTATAAAATTTCATTGTCGCTTCGTTAGCATTAGGGTTCCTGAAAAAATTAAAACAATGACAAGCCGCGTGCAGATGCTATTTAAGGTGAATGTTCCAGGGTAGCCCGCGAAATTCAAATATTTTAATGTTTTTTGCAATTTGCCGGTCAGTGTGAAGCTGTATGTGGACCAAATGCGATCCGCGACCGTAAGAAGTAAAGAATGATTATTTCTGAAATATTCATTCTTTCGAACTACATGAAATTAGAGGGCTATATTGATGATTAAAATGGTTATAATTCTTTAGATAAATACGCGTTACGGTCGCGGATCGCATTTGGTCCACATACAGCTTCACACTGACCGGCAAATTGCAAAAAACATAAAAATATTTGAATTTCGCGGGCTACCCTGGAGCATCCACCTTAATTATTTTTATTATGTCTGCCAGGTGTCGCCACAACTTCCCTCTATAGAGGGCCGATTCACAAAACAAGCCCTAAGACTGACTAAACAACAGTTGCGTTCAGTCACAGCCGTAACAACTGGCCACGGGTCTTTTAATAAACACCTCTATGCTATAGGAGTCACTGACAGCCCGCTATGCAGAGTCTGCATGGAGGAGAATGAGACAGCAGCACACTTGCTTCTAAGCTGCCCGGTAGTCGCGGATTACAGGGCAAAGTACTTCGGAAACCCAGGTACCCTCTGCGAGATATTTGGTAATACCAAGGCGTTGCTGGCCTTCCTTGGGGAGCTGGGCTGGATCGAATGACGCATTTGTCCCACCTGCACGCAAAATACGCGCTTAGTCGTGGAGTTGCGGAAACCAGCCCGATTTACATACATACTTACAGTGTCGCCACAATGTAGCGACCTTTGGGCAGGCCATATACCTAATTTTGATGATGTAAGAAAGGCTGCACGAGTCGATCTCAACTCGTTTTTGGGTTCCGTGAACCAAAGGGTAGCCAACAGAACCCTATTACTAAACCTCCGCTGTCCGTCCGTCAGTCCGTCCATCTGTTTGTCAGCGGGCTGTATCTCAAGAATCGTGTCGAGATAATACTTGCGTGACGTGGATTGTGTGTGCCTGTAGAGGAGTGTACTATTAAATGAAGCCGTATACCATAATTTTCTTTTTTGCTTCTTTTCTGCGACACAAAGTTTAACTAAAGAGTATTGTAGTTTTGTGCATTTCACTCCGGTTTGTATTAAGTATAATTATGGTGTCTTTGGTCTTCTAAAAGTCCTTACTCATGTCCTCATTATTTATGTTAAAAAAAGTCGCTATATATTTTTTTAAGCGTTGTTTAATTCTACTCTCTGAAGAGCTCCTGGCTAAATAATAACAGCCGCACGGGTCGATCTTCAAGGTTAAGCAACGTTTGCCAAGGTAGGACCGTGTATAGGTACTGACAATCTTAACATACCGAGTTTCCTCCGTGCCTCGGAAAACACGTTAAGCCGTTGATCCCGGCTGTCATTTGTACATCTTTTGCAGTCGTTACGGATAGTCAGAAGCCAGTAAATCTGTCTTCAGTCTTGCCAAGAAGTACCGTGTTACCCAGTTAATGGGTTGTAGAGGTCAGGTAGGCAGCCGCTCCACGTAAAATACTGGTATTCAGCTGAATCCGATGTGTATAATGGGGCAGCTTATGTACAAAGGCAAACTTAATATTTTATTATATGAGAAGCTGACAAACATTCTTTTGTCGTTTTTTTTTATTGAGACAAGTCCGCCACACATTTCCAGCCTCTGCAACTGCTGAAAGCTAGAACCAACAGTGGCGACCACCAGAAAAACGCCGAGCCAATGAAGCCCGACGACTCCCGCAAAAAAAAATTCAACTGTCTTGGATGCCACAACGAAATTAATCAGAAAGGTACAGCGGAGGAGTAGAAAAAAAAAAAATACCCGTTTAAGGTGAATGCTCCAGGGTAGCTCGACAGAATGATTGAAATAATCATTCTGTTGAGCTACATGAACTTAGAGGGCTATATTGATGATTAAAATGATTATGATTCTTTAGATAAATACGCGTTACTGTCGCGGATCGTATTTGGTCCACATACAGCTTCACACTGACCGGCAAATTGCAAAAAACATAAAAATATTTGAATTTCGCGGGCTACCCTGGAGCATCCACCTTAACCCGTTCTATCCCCTCCTCGTAGGTATTTCGGGAAATCCTCTCTTAGTGCTCCCCTACGAAGTATAGGGAAGCTACCTACTTTCATGCAAAATTTAAGCTTTCTACGTCCAGTAGTTTCGGCTGTGCGTTATCTGTCAGACACTCAATCTAGTCAACGGAAGAACTTTATACAAATTAGGATTTCCGCTGAGATGATATTGTAACTGAAATTGGAGCGCTATTACGATTATTGACCTTCCGTTATCGGTAGGAAACACGGATGTTTTTCCAACATAATTATATCCATAAAATACCAATTCAAAATACACAGATATATAATCAAACCATTATGTCACTATATTTTTTCCCTTGTGTAGGTATCTTCCGCATACAAAGCTGTACCCCTATTCTGTAACAACATTTTCGTGTCTCGACAGCGGAATTCGAGGTGAGTATCAAATTACGACAAACGTAAGACCTTTATGTTGTGTGCAATAAAGCTCATTTTGTGAGGTTTGTCACTCAGGTGAAGCGCGATATCGAAATGGTTATTTACAGAATAGACTAGCTGGTTTGATAATTTTCCACACAACATACCTACCATAGGTTATAAGGTCTGAATACAAACAATGTTATGCCCCAATGACCTTAGTAGCTCTGCGATAGTCAGTGTGTATTCAGCCTTCGTCATGACATAACGTGTGGGCATTGCCAGTTATTGCATAACAATGTTTTACGTAAGACAATTTATTCTTTTATATTTTAGTTTCGATTCCAAGGCCCGCTTGCACAGCACGAATATTTTGACGTATAGTACCGATATATCGTTAACGTAAGTGAATTTTGAATATAAAAACTATAGCATCATAGTGTTTTTGTTTAATTTTATGCGACAAAAACAATTTGTGTCATACAAAAATATGAATAAAATATCCAATCCGAATATTTTTTTATGTGCGAAACGAGTATTTATAGTTATTTCTAGTGTACGTTAGGTTACGGTAAACGTCAGAAATATTCGTGCAAGGCCCTCAACTATAGTTAACTTGTTGACTCCGAATTAGTTGCCCTTGCCACGGACTCATAATGACATATATTTGTTTTTTAATCTTGTGTTGTCAACTAACTCTGAGTCAACAGGACCTAAAGCCCAATTGCACAAACCAGAGTTGCTTTTTGCTAGCAAGAGGTTAAATAACAAAATATTTCATACATTAACTCACGTTAGAGACTAACTCGGAGTTAAAAGATAACCCTCGTTTGTGCAAGTGATTCTAAGTGGCGTGTTTTCGGTGGGGTCATGGGATTTGAGTATCTTTTGTTTCTGCATTATCGGTTTTCGTTGTGCGTTTGTAAGTTTTTGATGTTGTGTGTGTTACTCGTATTATTGTAAGTTATGGCAGCTTACTTGGGTCATTGTATACCTGTTTTAAACTATGCGACTTCGCTATGACGTATGGGTATGGTGCTTCTAAAAGTAATGTTTGGGAATTTTGGGGTTTTACCTTATTAACCATGAAGATAAATTAAGGCCTGATCTAGTAATATATTGATGTTTAAATAACATTCCGAGTTAAAAGATAACTCTCGTTTGTGCAAGTGGTCCTAAGTGGCGTGTTTTCGGTGGGGTCATGGGATTTGAGTGTCTTTTGTTTCTGCATTGTCGGTTATTGTAGTGCGTTTGTGATGTGTTTATGAGTTTTTATATAAGTTATCGTGGTCAGCCATCTCGGGACCTTGTACCTATACGTGTTATAAACTATGCGACTTTGGCGTGATGTATGGGTATGCTTTTAAAAGTAATGTTTGGGAATTTGGGGGTTTATAGTGTAGATTGACGTGTAAATAATATTCGGAGTTAAAAGATAACTTTCGTTTGTGCAAGTGGTCCTAAGTAGCGTATTTTCTGAGGGGTCATGGAATTTGAGTGTCTTTTGTGTTGTTATTGTAGTCCATTTTGTTGTGTTCAGGAGTGTTTATGTGTTATTATATACCTACGTTATCGTGGTCAGCTATTTCGGGGTCTTGGGTGTGGGCTATGGTGCTTCTAAAAGTGATGTTAGGAAATTTGGGGGTTTATGTATGTAACTAATTTCTTAGTACCTAACATAAGTACAAACAGTTTTAAGTAAAATGAAAGCAGTGCAGTTCACATTTGTGCTGTTTACCTGCTAAGTTCCTTGCCAGCCGTGATTTATTAGCGGTGGTAAATTTACCATGAAGATAAATTATGGCCTCAATTAGTTTACCGTTTAACGTGTAACATAATAAATGGAATACTTACTTCTTAACGGGTCGCTATACTCACAATCATGAACAATTTTTTTTTTTCATTTTTTTTTTTTGCAAATGAACGCATTTTCTTTCTTTTTTTTTTTCTTTACGGGACCAAAACTGAAATCGAGAAAAAAATCGACTGCCCCATACATTTATGTGCTCATAACTCGACTAAATGTACTGACAGTTGTATTTTCTGCCATTTCGGGGTTGGCCCCGTAGTAAAAGTTGTCTATAATAATGAGTACAATGACCCCTTAGGAGGTATTAACTTTATTCTGTTACACTTTGTATAATGGACATAAGAAAGTACTCATCATCATCATAGCCTAGCCTTTTCCCAACTATGTTGGGATCGGCTTCCAGTCAAACCGGATTTAGCTGAATACCAGTATTACACGAGGAGCGGCTGCCTACCAGACCTCTACAACCCATTAACTGGGTAACACGGTACTTCTTGGCAAGACTGGAGTCAGGTTTACTGGCTTCTGACAATCCGTAACGACTGCCAAAGATCTACTAATGACAGCCGGGACCAACGGCTTAACGTGCTTTCCGAGGCACGGAGGAAACTCGGTATGTTAAGATGGTCACCCATCCACAGACCAACCTTGGCAAGCGTTGCTTAACCTTAAAGATCGACCCGTGCGGCTGTTTATTTAGCGACGAGCTCCTCAAGAACATAAGAAAGTACTACTGTTTGGCAATAGTAGTCATCGCCAGAGTCGGCAGCAGCGTTCTCTGTAAAACGCAACACCATACACAGCGATCGCCAACCCGGCGATTATGGCAAACCCCTCCAAATTTTGGGGGGGAGGCCTAAGTATGTCTTTCGGCTGATATGATGATCATGATAATGACCTAGTCAAACCTTTTAAGGTGGATGCTCCAGGGTGGCCCGCGAAATTCAAATATTTTTATGATTTTTGCAATTTGCCGGTCAGTGTGAAGCTGTATGACACCACACACACTGACCGGCAAATTGCAAAAATCATAAAAATATTTGAATTTCGCGGGCTACCCTGGAGCATTCACCTTAAGTGCAAAATAGAAAGTAGATTATATAAGTGCCAGATGTGAAGTACAGAGTAGTAATTCTAATATCGATATATGGTGAACTATTAGCGTCAGCAGAAACTTTAACTGGGTTAAATACTGGTTTGAATTCAGCGATGGCCTTTTGAATGATGGCGAACGTACTATGTGGCTCTATTGTCCGATATTTGAGTCACATCACGCATCACTGAATCCTACGTTCATTGTGCTTTAGCATTCAATGTATAGCTCATCATCCTCCGAATCTTGCTTCAATACCTTTGGCTTTACTCTTGCTAAGACAATAAAGATGAGGAAAAAAAAAACAAAAATCGGTACACCCGTTTAAGAGCTACGTTGCCTTAGACAGACCAACAGACACATAGCGGTCAAACTTATAACAGCCCTCTTTTTTTGGTCGAGGGTTAAAATTATGAATCTATTTGGTTCGTCAGTTTGATTGGACACGTATGTTTGCTTTAAAACAAAAAATTTACTAAGATAAAACAAAGATCAGGAGTGGGGGCTGGTGACGTCACTTGTTTGTTACAAATGACGTCACGAGTTTTCAACCCACTGTTTCGTCTTAATTTTTAGTTTGTACGTGGAAAAAATACGAGTTTAATATTTTTTTGAAATCTATCTGACGGCTAATTAGATTTTTTTAGTCATCGACCCTATTGTTTACCTACCTGAAAACGGGCCGCGAAGCCTCGACGCTCGCCTACCGATCGAATTCGATCGATAAGTTCTAAGGCTGCCCGTACATAGTCAATCACGAACGCAATCCACGGATCAGCAGGTCTATTCTGTCGACATCTCACCGTGTACACCTAGGCGAAGTGAACTGCTATTTCATCTTGTTTGCACTCGTATAGCTTGACAGCTCACTTGTCGTTCACTTCGCAAAAGTTTTAACTTCAACGTGTTTACAGAATCGCACTGAGATCATTGATTTTGATTTGACATGCCCCGAAGATCGACACGAGCGGCTGTTATTTGTATTTCCATCCACTGCTCGACATAGTCCTCCCCCAAGCGTCGCCACAGCAACCGGTCCCTGTGCGTCTCGCATCTAGCTGCGATCATCGCAGGCTAGCTGCGACCCTCACCAGGTCATTTGTATTCAGTTATTATTTATTAGTTAGCCGCGAGCTCCACTAAAATAACTCTTCTACACTAAGTTAAATATTTTAGTCAATATAGTATTGTAGGGATTTGAACTACCAGACGATTCTGTAAACATATCAAAGTGAAGGCTTGAGTGAAGTCAACGAAGTGAGCTTTCATTCCATTTTAACGAAAATGGAATGGAACGGCTTATTTTTTTTTTTGGTTGGTGCTAGCATGTTTGATTCTGTTCTATTCCATTCTATTTGTTTCTGATGCATATAACTAATTAGTCCGTCTGATAGATTTTCAAAAAATATTGGACACGTATTTTTTCTTTTTTCACGTAAACAAATAATAAAGAGGATACAGCGAGTTGAAGACACGCGTGACGTCATCTGGCTTGGTAAAAATGTACCAAATTTACCAAGCGAAATGACGTCACGCGTTTTTGAAAATCTATCAGACGGACTGATTAGATTTTTTAAGTAAAATTCCCTATTGGCTGTAAGATCGGTTTATTTATTTTAAGTAAATTTGTTAAAGAGCTGTGGATTTGTGAATAAATAAATAAAATAAAAACTTTATATTTCTGGTAGTAGGTATACAGCATATGTTTTACAGTATTTCTTTATTTATATATATTCCAAAATAACTAATAAATAAAAAAATAAATACTTGGATTGCTGAACCGATTGAGATTTACTCGAACAGAATATGCCAAGAAATTAATCATATTAAACGAAAGTTTCTGTCTCTTTCCAGAAAACGTTCCTCCTATTTCTTACAACCCTGCTCACGGCGGCATCCACCGAGAAATGTTACGGAGTCCTCTTTAGCAACAGATGTTATGAGGTCGATATCCTGAAGGAAGGCGTGAACAACATCCACCAGCTGGCCTTGAACGACAATGACAACACTTTGTACTTCACGTTCGACCAGATCGCCACAATACCAATGAGAGGACTGGGATTCTTCAACTTAAACACGAAGGAGACTGGTATCATTGAAGGTATCCGAAATGCTACAGGAGTAGCCATTGATCAGCGAAGAAACAGAGTTTACGTTGGCGGTGCTGATGGTCTTTTCTTCTTAAATGAAAAGAAGGTTCCAGAAACACTGCCTGTTCAAGACAACATACAGTACCTTTTTTTTAAGGACATAATCTTCTTCATTAACAGAAGGAAAGAAGCATATAGATTCGACAACGGTTTTGTCAGTCCTCTCCAAGAAGTGAACGGAGTTATCGTCGACAAACTTATAGTTGACGATGAATACAATATGTTTTTTTTACAAAACAGAAAATTATCTAGAGTGAAGTTAGGAACCAGGGCTATTAATACACATGAGAGATTCACAGTCGATGCCATTACAACTGATTTTAATTTTAAACCGTACATAAGTACGACGAATGGAGTTTATGTCTACAATAAGTATAAATATGCTTTGGATAAAGTTTCTAATATCGTTAATTTGAGGGAATTAGTGTTTAATAGACAAGGTGATCCGATTTATGTCGTGTTTGATAATGTGGTGAAATTGAATAATCCTAGTCCGTACATAAGAGATTGACTTCGATCATTAATAGTACTATTATTGATCGAAGGAGATTGATTAAGAGAAGTAGTGACCTGTACAGTAAGTTTATAAACATTAACAGTAATTTATTTATTTATAAACGGAGTTGTTTTATTAAGTCATTTTCCTTGACCTTTGCTAGTCAGTCATGAGCATATTACATTGGTATCTATTTAGATAAAACTAACTATATACATATGTTTATACACCCAGGCGTCGAAGAATTCCTCCGCATCGCTGTAATCCGGAAACGTGCCCTGAAGACTGGCAGCATTGCCACGTTGAATGGCAATGGTAATTCTTTGAGCAAAGAACGAGCCAGCCCTCTGGTCACGCAAAGTGTCGACCAGTCGGCGGTCTCTTCCCATCATCACGTACCAAGCCACTAGATTCTAATACTGCAGGTACGCCGGCGGTGACAATGAGCTCGACGAATAATATCATTGATGCTAGCGTTTCGTGCTATGCGGACTGCGCTCTAGCAGCAGGAAAGGCCATGGTGTCCGAGACTGTCGACAGGTACTCCGCAGTGACAACGATGCGGAGCAACACAAGGTGCGCCTAAGCGGGGACAGACCGCGATCCGAAACGAGCAAGTATGTTAAATGCCTATATTAACCGGCACGAGTCGTGAGCACACTCTACTGGTCTGGGCTCCGGTCGAAGACGACAACTCTGTGGTTTTTAACCGACTTCCAAAAAAGGATTTTTATGTATTTACACCGAGGTTTCTGGGGTAGTATACGCCCGCAACTTAGCCCGAAACTACGGACTTCGGGCTTAGAGAGTAGCCCCCATCCGTCTGTAATTCTTTTTAGTTCGATGCGGTATAATTGACATTTGGTCCTGTAAAAAATTAAATTTTATGTGCATTTTTGCTTATTTCAATCTCTGCGTAGACGAAGACGTCGTTACAAAACGCTACAATGTACAAAATAACCTTAATTTTGGAAATCGGTGTTAAGGATTACTAACATAGGTGTTACTAACACTTATGGATTCTGTCCGAAATAAACAGATAATAATAATAATAATAGAGAAACAAAGAAACAAAACCAAAAACCTTGACTTCCGAAATTAAGGTTACTTTATACTTTGTAGTGTATTGTTTGTAAAATGTTTTTTATGAAACTATAACTACTCGCTAGCGACTGTAGTTACAAAAATGTATGAAAACTTGAGGCGAAATTCAAATATTTTTATGTTTTTTGAATTTGCCGGTCAGTGTGAAGCTGTATGTTGAGCAAAACACGATTCGCCGTAACGCGTATTCATCTAGAGAATTATAAGCATTTTAATCATCAATCTAACCCTCTAAGTTCATGAAGCCCTATAGAATAACTTTTTCATGAAATAACCATTCTATAGGGCTATCAACTAAGAACTATGTTTTTTGGAATTTTAAATATAGCCAATATTTAAAATTCCAAAAAACATAAAAATATTTGAATTTCGCGGGCTACCCTGGCGCAACCACCTTAAAAAAAAAACAAGTTTCTAATATAATTGTTTAAGTTGTTAACTAACAAGCAAGCAAGTTGCAAGTAAAACTTTAGTTAACAATGCTGATGCTTCACGTTATTGGTTCGTTAGTCAAGTTTCGTTCGCCCACCGTACTTTAGCGAGATCACCCTGCTGCGCTGCATTCATTTGTGCTCACGACTCGTGCTGGCTACTAGGTATTAGTCATGATGACAGTTTATGAAATAGAAACAGTGATCATGCATCACGGAGGAGCTCGTGGCGAAATAATAAAAGCCTCAAATCTCAAGAGCAGTGGTGGCCCGTTGGTAATGGTGGCTGCGACTTAGGCGCTTTACTTTGTGTAAATTATTTCATCACCACTGCTCTCAAAACGGTGAAGGAAAACATCGTGAGGAAAGCGGCATGTCCTAGAACCAAAAATTCGAATCTACCAACCCGCACTGGGCCCGCGTGGTGGATTACGGCCCATTCCCTCTCACCGAGAGGAGGTCTGTGTCCCAGCAGTGGGAACATTATAGGCTGATTATGGGGTGATCTCCAAGGTAACTTCAACGCTGACCGAGGTCGGTCTGTGGATAGGTGACCTTCCTAACATACCGAGAGTCTTCCGTGTTTCGGAAAGCGCGTAAAGCCGTTGGTCCCGGCTGTCATTTGTAGGTTTTTAGCAGTCGTTACGTATTGTCAGGAGCGAGAAAATCGAACACTAGTCTTGGCAAAAAGTACTGTGTTAAGTACCAGTTACTGGCCTGACTGTTTTGTGGAGATCATAAGGAGATCGCTTCACGTAAAATACTGGTATTCAGCTGAATCCGGTTTGACTGGAAGCCGACCCCAATCGTTGGGAAAAGGCAGGCAGATGATGCATCACGAATACACCGGCAGTTTTTTTTTTTTGTATAAAATACATCGCTTTTTATCAGGCGTATCTAATATGTCAAGATCTGACTCTTCGCCAAATAATAAAAATAAACAAAAGAATGAATCTATGAGCTAGCAACTTGATTGAAATTTAGAGCGAGATAGAGAAGGTTCGCAATTGAGCAAAAAAAAAAAATAAAAATACGCTGATCTTACAAAATACTTTTGCCATTTTTCGTTTCTTTACTTCATCCGCAAGCTTAGAAAGCAAAAAAAAAATAGACATGTTTACAAAATAGGTATTTCTTATTTATTTTTCAGAAAATTGGTGCCGTGTACAAAAAACTTAAAACTGGTACCTAAAAACTAATTATAAAATATTTTTGGAAAATTATACAAATTATGTGTACCTACAGGATGTCCCACCAAGACTTTGCCACATGGAGGGAAAGTACCTTAAATAATGTAGAAAGAAAAATTTACAGAAGACTTTATTTTTATTTTAATAACAATACGAACTGCACGTGCATACCAATAATTTTAAATATTCGCCTGTTTGAACCGGAAACCGAAACTTGCTAAATGTAAAAAAAATAATCAGAAATTTTACTGCCGATCGAAAGGCTTAGTCATCCATGTACATTACGGTATATATTATTTAAACGGTATTTTTCTGTCACTTTGCAACAGTGCACAGTTATTATTTAAATACTAGCTGATCCGGCAAATGTTGATTTGCCATATATATAAAAAAAATAGCCTACGACCAATTCTCAGACCATGCCCCAAAAATTTAATAAAAATCGCTCGAGACGTGTCGTGTACGAGATTTTAACCGACTACCAAAAAAGCAAGAGGTTATTCTGACAAAGGAACATACATACTTGCAAACACATTTACTGCTTTACATACTTGCAAATATATACCTACTAAATGACTCGTATAAAAAAAACTTATCAGAAGTATTTTAGAAGATAAAAGAAAACAAAAGTACAAATACTTATCGTCATTACAATTTGTTATTTACCAACGCTCGATTCAATTTATCGAAACATATTTTTTTGAGTATAAATCTGTTGGTGCTATTAATATTTTTTTTTCTTAAAACGCTACAAGAAACATTGTATCGGCGCGCGGCTGCGTTGGCCAAAAAGTAGATTGACTTCGCCATCTAGTGTTGCTGTGTTATTATAATATTTATTTGTTTAACAGTTTCTGTACACACATAACATAGAAAGATAAAAAGATGGAATCAAAAAATAGGTACAAAGGTGATGCTTATTCAAAAGAAATCTCTTCCAGCATACCTGCGAGAGGAGAGTTGTATAAAAGATATATATGTAGACACTGTGTAAAAGTTAGAGGTTTACAAATAAAACAATACACTTTAGATAAAAAGTAGACTAATAAAGTTATGAAATTATGTAAAAACGCGTATAAAAAATGCAATCATTGGGCATCAAACAATTCATCCGCATCGCGGTCAATCAGATAAGTGCCCAGAACACTTTTATTTTTTTTATTTTTTTAAGGATGGGAAATCATCAAATGACTCCTTCCGCTCTGGGCGAGGCGGAAGGGAGTGTCATACTCTTACTGACTAAAACCCATCCGTGCTCCTCCTAATGCCCTTTGCGTTCCAGGGCTGCGGCGTCTCTTTCGAACGGATTCCGCACCCCGGCAGGCACTGGCCCTAGTGGGCCCCGTCTCCCATGCTGACAGCTCCTTGAGGCGCGCATGGAACACAGCGCGCCGCCGACCCGGGCCAGGTTCTGATCGGACGGCGAGCCACCCAATGCTCGCCGTCCGCAAGCCCGAAGTGCCCAGAACACTGGCAGCATAACCACTCTTTGGTCGAGTAAAGTTCCCAACAACGTACCATTAAAAAATATCATTCAAGCGGCAGTTTTTGCCACTTGGATGATATATTTTAATGGTGCTTAAGGGGCTAAGCAAAAGCTAAAATTTAGCAAGTTTCTTTTGATCTCTCTTTATCGATGACAACAGTATTTTTCAACGTATTTATATATGTCTTTATACCTAACTAATACTTATGTATAGATTCCTCTTGAGTTGACCACATAAGCAAGCTAACATTCAAAATTGACTGCGTATATTTAATATATTCATAAATCAAAGTTCCCGATACACTTGTAACAGATCATTTACGACCGACGAAACTGATGGAGCCATTTGAAACAATTCATTTACAAAATCATCGACATCTCTCCCCTGCATTTCACACAGCATCTTGTATATAAGCGTGCCGTTGTAAGATTTTCTGTACTTAGTAGATTCATACGGTGAGCCGCACAAAGTGTTCAAATAATTCATATGCTGGATACAGAACTGGAGTTCGACTAACTTTTTGGATGCTTCTCCGTCGAAAATTCTTTTGGCTTCATCTTCGTTGTACTGAAAATATTTTGCTGTGATGCGTTTAACTTTTAAATTGTCCTTCCAATCCTTAGAATGCGTTTCGGTATTGAACACTAAGTTCAGCAGGACGAACGACAGCACAACTGCATACACTTCTCTGGCCACATCGTCACCTTCCAACTGCTTTTTGCGAGCAAAGTACACCAGAGCGGCAAACAATACTACGCAATCTGGTTGTAGTTTAGCTAAAACTTTAGTGTTTATTTCATTCTCAGTCAGAAAATGCTCAAAAAGCTTCAAATTCTTGACTTCATCCCAACCATTCTCAAACACCGACATCTCGCAGTGGTAGATTGGTTTACACACATTCGGGTCATGAGCCATAATCTCCATGTATTTGTTGGCATCCTGGTACACTTTGAAGGTACCTCCTCTGTAATTTGTCAGTAAATTGTATGCATATTTTATTATATCGATCGAAAGGAAAAGACTGTCTTGAGATTTTTCGTCAATGACCCAAGATCCGTCAATAACTTTCCATTTGTACAGGTTGATGTATACTGGCGCCACGTGTTTACAAACCACTCCTTTTTCGAACCATTCAGAGTCTTGTGCTTCAGTCGGGAGATTAGAATTGAGTAGATACTCAGTTACAAGTCCGGGTTCATCGTTACGCATATTTGTTAATATTTTAAAATAATTAAACCAAAACTTGCTTCGATCCTCATTGTTTGTCAATATTTTTGAAATTCCGTCTCTTGCTTCTTGTTCACTGTGCTTTGAAAGCCAATTGATTAAATGTTTGAGTTTGAGGTATTGAGGGATAGTTAATACACCCCAAGTTTCTAAGAGTGAATCGAAAAAGTTAATTGGAAACACTGCTGTGTCGGATAACGCAGCAAAAATAGCAGTCTTCTCTTCAGTCAAGGAATTTTTTTGCAGGAAATCCTGAAGTTTGTACTGGCGGCATTGGATGGAGTTTGTGTTTCTGTCGAATGTCATTGTTGGGGAAGGTATGTAAGAGGCTTTTCTGAAGCAGTATTCTATATCATAGGTGATGATAGGGCAATCAAGTTTTAGAGCTAATGCTACGCAATCATCTTTGGTTTCCGCAACGCAGAAAGCTTGGTCAATACCCATTTCCTCTATCACTTGTACAGTGGTGTCTTTTATAAATACAGGTGGTACAAATACGCAGTTTGTATCGAAATCAAAGAATTCTTGTCGAAACTTGTTAATTTTCTTCTCTATGTCCGTGTCACCGCCTTTGAATACGATGTAACATTTGACGTTTGCATGTTTGTACATTGTGAACTGTCTTTTCAAGTATTCAGCGTACTTGTCGCTTTCACAACCGAAGACGAAGGGGATCCTGCTCTTTTCATACATGTAGTGTAAGTGGTTCTGGCCATCGATAACAACGGGACAATTTTTGAGAGAAAATGCTTGAGTCTCCTCCTGGTTAATAAACTTCGGGTACTGGATGATCCGCATTTTGATATCTGTAACAGAATAGGGAATATGAATGAAAAACATATTTATCATCTATACAATTTAAGGTATAATACTAACAGTGAAAATAGAATCAAAATTACTCGAAAAAAGTAAGAGATCTAATTATTTTAAACAAATATATCTGTCCCTCTCGCGAAAACGCTGTTTTCTATGGCAGCTGTATAGGCGTCACTGACGATGACGTCAAAGTTTACATCAAACTTCTCTTTCTAACTGTAATCTTTGAAACTTTATAACTTCATCGCTGATGAAAGTATTTAAAAAATAATTTCGTCATTGTTTACTTTCATTTTGCAAATAAAAAAATTGCATGCATATTCCCTATTGATGACGGTTACTATACATATAAGGATAATCTAAATTAATGTTATGGCCTCAATGGAAAGATTCGATAATTTGTTATCAATCTTGACGTCGATCGGTGCAACAATACCAAGATAATATTATCTATAAAGACATCTGTCTATACTAATATTATAAAGAGAACAGAATTTTTATTTGTTTGTTTGTACCGAATGGGCTCCGAAATTACTGGACCGATTTTAACCATTTCTTCATATAAGAAAGCTAAATTAACAGGAAGTAAGGCTTAAAAAATAGAGTTCCCTACGAAAATTGCAATACTAAACCTGCGCGAACGAAGTCGCGGTCGCAATGCTAGTATGTTATAAACACACAAGGAATGAACGCAATACATGAAGAGGGAGCATTGTACTCATTATGGTAAATAACTTTTATGATTACTGATTACAACACTGATATCGCGAAAAAAAACGACTGCTCCATACATTTATGTGAACACCACTGACCCGCGCAACTTCGTCCGCGTCACATGCTCCGCTCCTATTGGTCGTGGCGTGGTTGTGTGTTGTTGTGCCTACAGCCTTCCACAATGAATGGGGCTATCGAACACTAAAATACTTTTTTAATTCGTATCAGTAGTTACTGAGATAAAAAAATTAAAATTAATTTATTTCAGGCCATGAAACCCATAGACAATTAATACAATAATTTTGATAAATCTATACTCTATATCTATACTAATATATAAAGCTGAAGAGTTTGTTTGTATGTTTACTTGAACGCGCTAATCTCCGAAACTACTGGTCCGATTTGAAAAATTCTTTCAGTGTTAGAAAGCCCATTTATCGAAGAAGGCTATATGCTATATATCGTCTATACTAATATATAAAGCTGAAGAGTTTGTTTGTTTGTTTACTTGAACGCGCTAATCTCAGGAACTAATGGTCCGATTTGAAAAAATATTTCAGTGTTAAATAGCCCATTTATCGAGGAAGGCTATATGCTATATATCATTACGCTGAGACCAATAGCAGCGGAGCAGTAATGACAATTGTGACGCAAACGAAGTTGCGCGGGTCAACTAGTAACAAGATAAGGGCGTTCAAATAAACAAACTCTTCAGCATATTAGTACAGGATAGATAACTCAACTCGATAGATAACAGTGTTGTTTTTTGCGATTTCGGATGGTGTAATAAATACAGTGTTTTTATTTTCCCCAAAATCAACGGGTTCGGTGACCCGGTGGTCGCATATTTTGTAAAGTTGTTTCCAGTTTGGCTAGGACTTTGCAGGCTTGAATCACCTGTTTGTCTGATAAAAAGATGATTCCGTGCTTCGGAAGGCACGTATTCTTCTTTTACTAAATTCTTCTTCTTGAGGAGCTCGTGGCTAAATAATAACAGCCGCACGGGTCGATCTTTAAGGTTAAGCAACGCTTGCCAAGGTCGGTCTGTGGATGGGTGAACTAGTAATAAAAATGAAGGTTTATTACCATAAACCTTCATTTTTATTATTTGTTGTTATACGGAACCCTTCGTGTACCGGTTCTTTTTTAAGGTTCAATACCCGAAGGGTAATTAATGAAACCCTATTACTAAGCCTCCACTGTCCGTCCGTCCGTTCTTGAGTCCGTGACAGTCCGTCTGTCTGTCAGCGAGCTGTATCTCAAAAACCGTAAAAGGTAGAAAGTTAAAATTTTCACAGATTGTGTATCTCTATTGTCACTACTACAAAAAATAAGAAAAAATAAATTAAAGGGCTCCCCCTTTAATTTAATTTCATATTCATTTAAGAATCGTTTTTATTTCGGTATTTTATAATAAAGCGGTTGGTTGGTTCGGTTTTTTTAATAAAGCGGTACAATATAGACTATATTTGCTACACCAAAAGGTACACATTTGAGTTAGAGATTTCGAATACATTTCTACAGTGCATTGTTATCGTAAACGCGTCATCGAACGAAGTGTGAAATCAATTTAATAATTCACTAGTTGACCCGCGCATCTTCGTCTGCTCCGCTCCTATTAGTCTTAGCTTGATGATATATAGCCTATAGCCTTCCTCGATAAATGGGCTATCTAACACTGAAATAATTTTTCAAATCGGACCAGAAGTTCCTTTGATTAGCGCGTTCAAGCAAACAAACAAAAAACAAACTCTTCAGCTTTATATATTAAGTACTAGTTGACCCGCGCAAGTTCGTTTGCGTCACAATTTTCATTACTGCTCCGCTGCTATTGGTCTTAGCGTATCTTAGCGATGATATAGCCTTCCTCGATAAATGGGCTATCTAACACTGAAAGATGTTTTCAAATCGGACCAGGAGTTCCTGAGATTAGCGCGTTCAAGCAAACAAACAAACAAAGAAACAAACTCTTCAGCTTTATATATTAGTATACATAGATAGCCAGAACGCCAGTGAAAATTCCAAGGTTTTTTGTTCTCGCACATCGGCTTTATTTGCTAAAATTGGCGTTAACTTAATTAGTGGATTTAATTTTGAATTAATTAAGCCATTATACCTATTTTAAGTAAGTAAATGAAGTTAGCTTCGCGCCCGTCAACTGGCTACTTTTTTTTTTTTTCTTCTTTCATAAGAACGTTCTCCTGACAATAAAAAAAACACTTGCCAAAAAAACAATTAGCGAAATCGGCCCAGCCGTTCACGTGTGATGCCGGGACAAAGGGATATAGGGATTAATTTTACTAAATACTTATTATAAAACAAAACTAACTCCTCCGCCGCTTCCGTCTGTGTGTTCGCGATAAACTCAAAAACTACTGCACCGATTTTCATGCTATTTTACCAAGAGTGGTTCTCGAGGAAGGTCTTAGTCTAAAAAAGTCTAGAAAAAATGTAGGGATCTTTAAGAAAATTGCAGCGCGGACGAAGTCGCGGGCGAAGTGCTTATAGTTTATGTAAAAAAGATTATACTTACAGATTAAGAAGAAGTACCGTGTTACCCAGTTACCGTGAGGGCGTCAGATGGCCAGTAACTCCACGTAAATGTGAATTGGGTTTAACTGGAAACACGCCCAAATTTTGTTGGGGAAAAGTTAGGTAGATAATGATTTCTTAGATGAAGAAAGTACTCTTTTGTTGAATAAATACGATACACAGACACACCACCACGCACTGTATAAATCCGGCTTTAAATGATTCAAATGCTGACGATAAGCTATTACTGCAAGTTTATAAATAGTCTGATATGAGGCTAGTATGACACATTGCGATGGTTACAGTCCAAATAAAAATAAGTCATTCCAGAAATTTCCTACTGTGATCTAAAATGAATCTTTAAAATATTATAAAGCGGTAATTTCTGGATCTACTGAACCCTTTTTGAAAATACTTTTACCAGTAGAAATCTTTAAAATACTTCCAAAGTTTTCCTACAACACCTGCAGTGCGATTCTGTAAATATGTCGAAGTGAAATTTAAGGCGAAGTGAACGACAAGTGAGCTGTCAAAATATTGAAACAAGATGGAATGACAGCTCACTTGTTCGTTCACTCCACCCAAGTGTACACGGTGAGATGTCGACAGAAAGCCGGTCACGGTCACCTAAGAAGACATTCTTAGGTGGCGTGGAGTCGGGAGTCGCAGGACGATTCCTGGCCACCGTAGGCGCGGGCCTGTGGACGGCGAGCATTAGGTGGCTCGCCGTCTGATCAGAACCAGGCCCGGGTTCTAGTCAGTAAGAGTCTGACACTCCCTCCTGCTGCACCCAGAGCGGGAGGAGTCATTTGATGATTTCCCATATTAAAAAAAAATAGGTGGTGTGGAGTGAGTTGTCATTCCATCTCGTTTCTATGGATTGACAGCTCACTTCTTGTTCACTTCTCCTAAGTTTACACGGTTAGATCGTGAAAACTCGGTGAAATGAACATGAAGTGAGCTGTCATTCCAATTGACAGTTTATTTTGAGCTCACTTCATCTATATATGGTACTGGCTGACAAGTGCAACTTCGTCGGGGTCAAATTTTTCATGAATTCCCGATTCCTATTAGTCATGGCGTCATGTTTTATAGTTTATAACCTTCCTCGATAAATGGGCTATCTAACACTGAAATAATTTTTCAAATGGGACTAGGAGTTTATGAGATTAGCGCGTTTAAGCAAACAAACAAACTCTTCAGCTTTATATATTAGTATAGATTAGGTATAGATCACAGTGAGCTTGTTACAGAATATCAGCAAAGAGGGCAGGCTCGTTTGTTGCTCAAAAAATGGGGCCGACAACTGTCAAAGGAGCGCTAGTAGCGCACAGACCAATAACAAAGCAGTTTTTGATGAAAAGAAGAGTAAATACTTAGGTAAATGATTACTTTCTGTTTGAGTAGATCGTCAATAACTGTTTCCAATTATTTGTACGATCCCAAACCTACCTGCATCACATAAGCTATAATGTAAAAAAATCAGAATTCGATTTTATAAACCTTCAAACAAATCAGACTGCCTATAATACACCAACAAACGATCAAATTAATCTTAAAAACTGTAATCACAGACTTATAGTGTTTATCTGACTTTGATAAGTGTTCGTGTAGTGGTGGCGCCATCTGAGATCAGCTTTTACTTGCCAACCCCATTACCATTGCTTGAATGGCAATGTTAATTCTTTGAGCAATGTGGCAATACTGCCAGTCTTCTAGACGCTTTGCCGTTTGAAAGAGATGTGATGGAGTACTTCGATATGTAAGTGTACCTAGTATGCTTTTGTTTTGTTTGCTGGTTGTTTTGTTGGTTGTTTTTTGTTTGTGTTTTTGTTTTATGTAAATATGTTTTAGGGCCATCTGGAAAAACGGAACACGAAACGGATCACTCGAGCGTCTTTATGTAACCGGCAATTTTCCCCGATTTTACTGGATCAATTCAGTCCGGTTTGATACTTTATATGTATATCATAGTTATGTAAGGAAATAGACACAACAATTCCATACCCCCCTCCCGTTATCTTTGAAACTATTAAAAAGAATACCTAGTATTTTGAAAGAAAAAATGCTTTGTACAAAAAGAAAAAGAATTCGTTCGGAATCCTTTGTGCGCGAGTCCGACTATCACTTTTATTTATTTATTTAACAATTTATGTACACACATTTAATAAGATAAGAAGAAAGAAACAGAAAAATAAGTACAAAGGTGATGCTTATTATTGTGGTTATACTTTTTTATATTTTGTGTCGTTTTTTTCCATAAAATTGTTTTTTTTTTTATATTCGGCTATGAGTGTACCTAAAAGAACTGAGAAATTGAATTTAATGACAAATCTTCACAATTTATTTAGTCATATTTAATAAAATCATGAGTTCACAACATGCCTGCAGCATTCATAAACTATTAGGGGAATTACCGCGTTCACTACGTTTCGTTCCATTGTCTTTGTCGTTCTTATCTTTTTAGTTGTTTGAACTGACTTGACACCAAGTCTTTTCAGACAACTGTTTCACACAAATATTATGATGTTTTTATTTAAAAAAATCTTTTAATCATAGCGTCTTTTTTATAAATAACTTTAACTTTGATATAAATGAAACAAAATAATGTTAGTTCGTTAACTATAAAATATGTTTTTACTAAAATATCAAAAACTTGTAAAATCTAATATACTACTCTGTCAAGAAAGTACCGGAAAAAGATGAATACACAAAATGTCTGTTATTCATCCAAATTTATTTTACCACCTTCAAAGTATGCTCCTTTAGAAACGATACACTTGCGCCAACGAATAATCCATTCATCAAAACATTTTTTAAACGCTGCTTCCGGAATTGAGTTCAGTTCTCGCCGCGAATTCTCCTTTATGTCTTCTATAGATTGAAAACGGGTGCCACGAAGTGGTAATTTGAGTTTAGGAAAAAGAAAAAAGTCAGCAGGAGCCATATCTGGTGAATATGGTGGTTGCTGGATGGTATTTGTTGAGTGTTTGGTTAAAAATTCGTTCACAATGATAGCCTTGTGCGAAGGCGCATTGTCGTGGTGCAAAATCCAAGAATTTTCTTTCCACAAATCTGCCTAGCCGAGCAGCAACATGTTTCATATCCAAATGATTAGTTAAAATGGTACGGATCGACTCGTGAGATACAGAAAGATCGGCGGCTATCTCTCTCAGAGTTGAATGGGGATTTTCAGTCACTATTTCCTTCACTTTTGCGATGTTAACTTCAGTTGCAGACGTTGACGGCCTACCAGAGCGAGGCAAATCTTCCATCACATCTCGACCGCTTTTGAACGCTTTAAACCACTCATAAGCACGAGTTTTTGATAAAGTCGATTCACCGTAAGCCTTCTGTAACATTTTCAGTGACTCCGAACACGAAATTCCATTGGCGATGCAAAATTTAAGATAAACTCTTTGTTCGATATTTTTGTCCATTATGAAATTCGCAATACACACTATATATGATATTACTAAAATCAGCACTGTATTTAATATAAATAACAGATGCAACTCAAACTCCGCGCCAAAATGGAAAACAGTTGTGCCAATCTAACAACTACCAAAAAACAAAAATTTGAATTTGGAACCATAAACAAATCATCCATTCCCGATACTTTTTTGACTGAATGTATACAGGTTTCACGATTTCATGCTATTTTTGGCACCATAGATAAAGCTATAATAGATAAAATAGATATGCAAATATTGGAATAAATCTAAATACTGTTCTTTAAAGAAATAAAAGGAGTGGTATAATATTCCGAAGGTTTTTAAACGTTAATGTGATGTACGATGTACCTTATTAGAAAGCTTATTTATTAACATATACTCGAATATAGTGAATTATTATTATTAGTATTTCTTGGCTTTTAATTGAAGCTCGGACGTTGCTTGGTGTAATATTTTGTTAACCGTGTAATTCACCTATATTAGAAGAAACATTGACTGTGTAAAGTGAATACTAACTGTGTGCAGCCTACCTACCATTGCTAGAAAACAAGCATAATTTGGACGTTGAGTTACTGGTGTTGGGCAAAGGGACCCATGCCTAGCATCTCTAGTGGCAAAACAGTGTTGCAGTGAAGTGATAATTCGTGTTTATTAATCCAACGATATTATTTTCAAAATTGCAAAGTCACTGACAATTCGTTACGTGCCCCTGAACTCAGCGCCATCTATTGGTTCACCAGGGAATCACGGAGTCAACTGGGCTTATTGCGACGCGTTTATTACTCGACCGATAACTAGCGATCGATAGGGAACTTTGTTGTTGGTGTATTAATATAGAGGGCGCTTGTTGCTCCTTAATAAACAATAACTGAACTTTTTATTCAACGGACTTAGTACTTGAAGCGATTTCAATCAAGATGGAATGCTGTAATGATGCCTCGGCTTTGTCTACTAATGTTCTTCAGTGCTCTGTATGTGCTGGGAAATACCACTGTGAGTGCTTGGGCCTGACTCCGAATCAGTTTGTAGCTCTAAAAGACGAATACAAGGCTGCTTGGAGGTGTCCCTCATGTTGTAACGTGACTAGGCGGGCCAGGTCGAACTTAAACACTCCCGTACGCAGCTACACTGAGCTTCCAGCTGATGATCTCACCATGGATATGTCCTGTGACAACTTGGACCACAGTCATCTCAGTTCGTCCACCAGTCTTGGCGGTAATAGGACACTGATCACAGAAAAGTCATCGCAGCCCTCAAACCCAACAGACTTTGAATCATTCACAATAAAGCTACAAGCAACTCTTGGCCAGTGGCGAAGTGAAATGAACAAGGATATGCTTCAAATTCGAGACGATATCAGGACCACCTTGACTGACATTCAGAAGGACATGCAGGTGCTACGTAAAGAGCAAACTCTCTTAAAGCAACAGGTGTCTACCCTTCGTGATGACATTACTGACCTGCAAACCAGTGCTCAGTACCAGATGGCGGAGCATGACACCCTCAAAAAGCGTGTGGATGATTTGAGCTGTAACACATCGTCAGCTGAGTTTGACTCAACAATTAGTAGTTTGGAAACTAAGATTGACGTTCTTGAACAGCAAGCTCGACAGTGTAATGTCGAGATATGTAACCTACCTGAGAGGCGAAATGAAAACTTACCTTCCATCATTGAAGCCATAGGGAGCGTCCTTAAATCTCCGATTTTACTCAATAACATTGTCGCAGTACATAGAGTGCCTCATGCAACAGAGCACTAGACCAAAGAATATTATTTTAAAGTTCACATCTCGCCTGCAGAGAGACAATTTGCTCAGCGCGTATCGTAGGGCTGCCTCGTTGAAGACTGATCAAATTGGTATGTCTGGTACTTCCATGTCTATTTACATAAATGAGCATTTAACCTTAAAGAGAAAGCGGTTGTTTCGTAGGACCCGAGAAGTTGCAAACAACCATAATTATAAATACGTATGGATCAGAAA
This sequence comes from Lacanobia oleracea, assembly GCA_950371165.1. NCBI lineage: Eukaryota > Metazoa > Arthropoda > Insecta > Lepidoptera > Noctuidae > Lacanobia > Lacanobia oleracea. The sequence continues at coordinate 15,228,003 of OX493412.1, forward strand.
TGGTACCATACTGGTACGCGAGCGTGATGGTGCAACCGCCTTTGCGATACGTGGGGATGGCGATCTTAATAAAATTAAAAAGAAGACCACCGACTAACTGCTTTCTCTTTATCGTCTTAGGCGCTATAGTCTTGAGGTATTGTCTGCATAAGTTCGTGTATTCATTGCTTGAGTTTTATTATTGTAGTTTTATTATGTTGCATGTTACTTTAATAGTCTTAATTTCATCCTTTTTCAACTATTTATTAACGAAATTAATTGCTATTTGGTGGCATCCCAAAATTTACTATTATTTACATTCCTTTAAATTGTATTTTTCTGAAATTATTTTGTTGATCTTCCTTTGTGAGTACGACATGGTATATCTACATATAAATATGTTCACAACCTCCCGTCATTTTATACTACGGCTCGACTCTTTGTGCACAACACTTGCTGCCTTACACATATTTATGTTAAGATTTTTATTTAATGGATAATAAGGATATAACTATTTACTACCAAAACTGCAGAGGGGTGAGAACCAAATTGCATGCCTTGTATTTGAGTATTCTTTCGTTCTCCTATGACTTAATTATATTGACTGAGACGTGGCTTATTCCCGATATTGCTAGCGGTGAGTTTGTAGATCCTCGATACGTAGTGTACCGCTGTGATCGGGATCGCGACACAACTTGTAAACGTGATGGTGGTGGGGTTCTGGTCGCGGTGTCGCGTGGACTCCGATCATGTTTGCTTGACATTCCTGGTCGACCGACGTGCATTGAGCATCTTGCGGTTGGCATTCCGAGTAGGGACAATAGCCCTAAAATGCATGTTGTTAGTGCTGTATACATTCCACCTTGGGCGGGCACCGAAGTTTATACATCTCACCTTGATACACTTCAGGACATGTTAAATGAACTTTTTGTCGAAAATATATTTATTATTGGTGATTATAATCTCCCTGAAGTTACATGGAAGGTTGGACCGTCTGTCGGGTCGCATCAGCTTACTGGCATGTCATGCTTTGGAGCGTCCCCTGTATGCTCACAATTGGCACAGCTCATGTCAGCCCTGAATGTAAATCAATTCAATAACATACCTAATGCTAATGGGAAAATCTTAGATCTGTTTATTTCTAACATCTACAGTACTATAAGCCCTCCTTTAGACTCACTACTACCTATAGACACACATCATCCCCCGTTTGTTGCTACAGCCCCCACCAGTACCTCCACACAACCTCTGAAAAGAAAACCGTTGAGTAAATATGACTTTCGCAAAGCTAACTATGATGTGATTAATGAACAGATCAGTGGGGTTGAATGGGTAAATCTGCTGGAGCACCTTCCGTCGCGGGAAGCCGTGCAGCGGTTTTATGATGTTCTCGGTGGCATTACTGAACGCAATGTACCGCGTGTTAAGTCTCGCACCCTTGATTTTCCGGTTTGGTTCTCAGCACAATTAATTAAAATTTACAAGAGAAAACAACGTCTTTGGGTAAAATGGAAAAAGTTTAAGAATATCAAGGATTACAATGAGTTTTCGGAATATAGAGTAACTTTTAAAGAGGCGTGTAAGACCTGCTACTCAGGCTATATTAAATCAGTTGAAGATAAACTTACCACAAACATTAAATACTTCTGGACATATGTATCAAATCGCAAAAATAAATCAGGTATTCCATCCACTATGCACTATCAAAACATTAAGTCAAGTGCTCCAGAAGAGATTTGTGGTATGTTTTCAGACTTTTTTCAGTCTGTGTTTGAGCCTAGTTCACCTTCATTGTCTAATTGGACCCCGCCTACACAATGTAATGCCAATGTTGACTTGATCGATAACTTGCATATTGAGGAAAACAAAATACTTCGAGAGCTAAAATTACTGGATCCATCTAAGGGGGCGGGTCCCGATGGGTACCCAGCTCTGTTCTTTAAGGCCGCCGCTGGCAGTATCTGTAAGCCACTCTTTATTATTTACAATAAATGTTTAAGTGAGGGTGTTTTCCCGGATGAATGGAAACGGGCTAACATCACGCCTGTACACAAGAATGGCTCAAAACATGAAGTAGAGCAATACCGACCTATCTCGATTCTGTCGACCTTGTCAAAACTTTTTGAGAGACTCGTACACAATGAAATTTATCCGGTCTTACACAGCGTCATTATCCCAGAGCAACATGGGTTTGTTCAGCGCCGTTCGACTGTTTCAAATTTATTAGTTTTTTCCAGTTATCTTTTTGAGAACATGGACAGGCGGTTGCAAGTCGACGCTGTTTATACAGATTTCAAAAAAGCTTTTGACAAGGTCGACCATGAAATCCTACTAAATAAGATTGCGTATAATGGTATACGAGGAAATTTGCTGCGCTGGTTCTCATCCTACATTAAAAATAGAACTCAGAAAGTTGTTGTGAATGGTCATCAGTCTGATGCAGTGCATATAACCTCGGGTGTTCCACAAGGTTCAATCTTGGGACCATTAATGTTTATTTTATATATTAATGATATTGACAAATGTTTTAAAAATACTAAGTTCCTTGTATACGCTGATGACCTAAAAGCTTATAGGTCTATACAGACTGTAGAGGATTGTCGACTGTTCCAACAGGATCTGGACCGTCTTGCCGACTATTGTCTAAGCAATAAACTACACCTTAGTCTCTGCAAGTGCAATTACATAAATTTCACAAAGAATAAAATAGTTGTTAATTTTAAATACTCATTGCACGACACAATACTCAGTAATGTTTCTACTGTGAGAGACCTTGGTGTGTTAATTGATGATAAATTGTCCCTAAACCAACATGTAGAAAATATTGTAAATAAAGCATTTAAAATGTATGGTTTCGTTATGAGGTCGGCCACTGAGTTCAAGCGGGTCTCCACATACCTTTACCTATATAAGACCCTTGTACGATCACAATTAGAATATGCCGTCCCTATTTGGAACCCGTTTTACCAGAAATACATAAACGAGATTGAAATGGTCCAGCGTAAGTTTTTAAGAGCCATGCATTATAGATGCTATAAAACGTATTTGTCGTACTCACAATTACTAATTAAGTATGGGCAGATCAAGCTAGAATCCAGACGAAAGTATCTAGAAGCTTCTGTACTGTATGGCATTGTTCGTGGGGATTTTGACTGTATCGATCTCACGAGCAAACTTTGTTATGTAGTTCCACGTACTGCTAATATACGTAGTATCCGTGCAGGTACCCTATTTGCCGTCAACACCTGTCGTACTAATTCTGGTTTGCGCTGCCCTATTCGTCGAATGGTCGAATCTTATAATTCTAATTTTGTTAATATTGATATTTTTATATGTTCAAAATCCAAATTTAAATTTAATGTTATGAAGATTATTATTAACCAGTAAATTAGGAATGTAAACTAGTCTAGATTATATTTTTTGTTTTTAATGTTAATTAATTATTTCTCTCTTGCCAAGTATTCAATAAGATTTTTTATTTTATCATGTATGATGTAATTATTTGTTATTAATTTGAATTTGATATAATTATTTATTACTTGCCTATCTAGTGGCACTCATTATCATTTTTTTTTTGTTAATATGCGGATAATGTAGTGGGCTACAAATTGTATATATTATTTTATATTACCTTTTCTCTGTTCCAACATAAATATTGTAGCTGTTTATTGTCCCTGAATAAATAAAATAAAATAAAATTATGATTTTTTAAAGGCGCGTGTTTTTGTAAAAAATTGAAAATGTTTCAGTAGGTACTACAAAACACACACAGTCTTTATTTATTAACCTCTTACGTTCGGCCCTTATGCTTACGTCAAACTATGCTATGTAATTGTTTTAAATGTGGACAAAGTTTTTATTAAATACCTACATACTTTGAGATTTTATTATAATTTTAGCTGCAGCTCCATGAAATGGAGACAAAAATATTGATTATCTTTGCAATATCAAAGAAAAGTCAAATATGCAGATGGCAGAATGACGTTGAAATAAAAAAAAAAACCCCAAATCAGCGTTGCCAACGTGTGGATAATTCCCCAAACTGCGGGGAAACTCAAGTTGTTTGGGATTTTATTGAGTGTTGGCATTAGCAGCTAGTCGAAACCTTAGTCCTTTCCAAACTAAATTACACTGATACGGTTTACGGCCCGCGCTTGCTGGCTCGTACCGATAGACTTATACAGAGAGTTCAAAATGCTTGTGCTCGTTTCTGTTATTCGGTTCCCCCTAGAAGTAACGTCACCCCATTTTTAAACAGACACTTTATTCTAAAAATGAAGTCGAGGCGCAAGTTGCATCTGGCCTGTCTTCTTTTTGGTGTCATCAAGTCTAAAAAGCCGAGGTATCTGTACGACAAACTAAGTTGGATGGCTAGTAGACGAGAGTGCGCGCCCAGGCTTTGCGCGCAGCAACTATCAACACAGTCTCATAGAACAGTAGCCTTCAGAGGCAGCTTCCGATATGCTGCATCTAAGGTGTGGAATAATATTCCACCACCTTTGCGGATATTGGGATCCGTATATACGTTCAGAACACGTTTACGGCAGTATCTGATGGACGCACAGCGAAAACAAGATATGGTCACCCTAAATGTTTCCATTAATTATAAATGGCATGGTATGTTTCTTTAACATAATTGGGGTTATAGGTGTGTGGGTAGTCTGTTTTTGCTCACGATACTCATATTTCTTCATGTTGTGCCACAATTTTGCCGTTTATTAAGTACTATGGTTATTTTGAAAATGTACATTGTACCTACTTAATGACGGTGGTATGTCTGCTGCGTTCAGCGGTCTGCGGCTGTAAGAGTGCATCGTGCCTGGAAATGAATATTACAATGTCGCATCGAAATATTAGAAACAGGTTTTTTGTGAAGTACATTTATTGTTGACTCTCGTATAATTCGTCTCAATCAGTGATTTTTATTTATGAACGCATTACACGCACAAACAATCATACCTACACTCATAAGTAAAATATTTTCATCACTTTTATTTTATTTATATATAAAATTTGTATTTACTTTTTTCGATAATAATAACCATGTGTATTTGTCACAAATGAAAATGAACCGTCACTCGTCCTTTGTAAGGTTCATTTGAAAATCATCGTCAGACAACATTAGTCAGTCTGACATATTGCTGAAATGGACCTTTTTAGTGCAGCCGTGAGACACACACTAGTTTTTTGGCTTACCTACCTTTTTTATTTTCTATGTTTGTTTTTGTACGCGTGTTTCATGAATGTGCTAAATAAATTTTATTCTATTCTATTCTTCTATTCTATTAATTATATGGGGAAAATGCGCGGATTCTGAATATAGTTTTCTTATGGATATTGAATACTAACTTTAGTTTTAATTATCTTCATTGCACAACATTTAATTTTCGGCTTAATTTCGGAAACATATTCATGTCACCAATAGTAATGATAATTTTGTTTATCGTTCGCTTTGCATTTTTTTTAATTTTCCGTTTATTTTCGCATTTGTTTTCGGACTTCGGTCGCAAACAACAAACTTGAAGTAAAAAATGTGATGTTCTTATTTTTGATACTGCCATCGGACGAGCAAAACTTTAGTGGCCTTAAATATTTAAATCAGAGCGCAATTAAATAAATACAGATTCTGTAGTAAGTTTTTATGGCAACAAAGGAAGGAATTTGAAACTGGATGGCAGTGTAAAATTTATTTCATCGAGCAAAAAACTTTTATATACTTGCTAATAAATAAATAAATTAGATTATTTTTTTAAAGTGATGAATTTGTGGAGAACCAGTATTTATTTGTCCCCAAATTGCAAAATTTAAATTGGAGTTTCGGGTAATTTGATACATTAATGTTGGCAATGCTGTGCGAGTCCTGCTGACTAAGACATTGTCATTGTCACGTCATTTGCCACAGGGCTGCCAACCCTAAAATATAAATAATGTTCGTAGTAAGTGATACAATCCTTTTTTTCAACACTTGTTTAAAAAAAATGGGCGCCTGTAAAAAAAAACACTTAAAGATATCAAAACAATTTCCCTCTTTCAGCGTACCTATATAGCACAGAAGGCTGTTTCAATTTTCAATTATTTCAGTACCAAGCTGAACACATAAATTGGACGTCTCCGGTCTCCTTTAACATCGCAATTAATGCCAAAACTTTAGGGCCTAGTTTAGATATTTTTGGCTTTTGGACAAAAGCTGCCATCTTTCCACCGATAACATCAGATATGTTTAATAAACGTAATAAGCACAGCATTCCGTTGTGAGAGAGAGACGGAGCTGTACAGGACGAAAAGTACTATTCCTATGTTGGATTTGGTACGGGTAAGATTGCCAGGCATCTGGATATATTTAGTTAGAACTTTTTTTAAATAAAATTTTTGTTTACTGGTCACACTGTCTTTTCAGTTAGGTATTTTTTTCGTGATATTTTTCTACATTATATGGTGATCATTTTAATTTATATATGTACAAACTACAAAGTAAAATGATGACATATCAAAGTCACAACACATATGTACTTCTGTGGTTTCCGTTGATATATAGGTAACTAAACTGTTATCAGCCTGACTTCCTGTTTCGCGTCGAATTATACGGCATGCGCAAACGCAATAGTGTGTATGGTACTTCATCCTATTTAAACTGCGTGGCTACAGTGGTTATTTTTTGACCGACTTCTCTAAAAAGTAGGAGGTTCTATGGTCGGCTGTATGTAGGTTTTTTTTTCCTATTGATAGGCACGTCTTTGACAACTATCTCAGCTGATGGTAAGCGATGACGTCGTTGAAGATGGAGCACGCATGACTCATGCCTAGAAGTAACCTATTCACTTTTAAATTAAAGACTAAGTTTCAGACTCCGGCAGAGAATTCCACTCCATAGCTGTACGCATCATGAATGTGTTCCCAAAACGTTTTGTGCGTGTGGATTGGAAGTCCACCATGAATCGGTGGCGCCGTTCGTCTTGTGGTCCGATGATGGAACGAGTTATAGTACAGACGTCAGCATATCGACGGCGAAGTGCCTCCTAACTTAATTTTTTCGAGAATTTCACTTTTTCATCGTTTTGAATTTAAAGGCGTCATTCGCATGATTTAGTAAAATCTAAATGCATTTTTACTTGTAACAAAAGCATTAAATTAAAATGTGGAAATACCTACCAACTAAACCAACATGTCTTTTTTATGGCATTACGTACTATTTGACCGAATACCTACTAGCGTTATCATAAAATATACGAATTCCCCATTATATTTGAATCATACATTATTATTATTCTAAATGAATAAATATTAACTATTTTTAACTCATCAAGAAATGAAACGTTTTATTCAGTTTGTTTTAATTTTTGATTTTGTCAGTTAGGGTGGTATATTGGCACTTCGCCGTCGATATCAACTGACATTAAGCTACAACATTCTGTGAAATGTCTTTAGTAGATTTTCAACTTTATTGCTAACGCATTAGGGTTAAGTTTAATTGGGAAAAGTTGACAGTTTTGTGTAGTGTAATGTTTTGGCGAGGCATTGCTTGTCTACCTTTGGCCTAAAAAGACTACACCGTTGTAGGTACACAACAAATAATTAATTAAAACTTGCAATATTTCATTAATTAATATTTGTTGCTTATCGTGCAATGGAGAGAGCAATGCTCGGGTTTCTCTGGTGGATAGAATTCGCAACTAAGTCATTCGCCAGAGAACTAAAGTCACCGATATTGTGCGAAGAATCAGCATGCTGTGGGAGTGGGCCGGCCATGTCTGCAGACGGGCAGACGGTCGATAGAGCAGACATGTGTCAGAGTGGAGACCGCGTATGAGCAAACGTAGTGTGGGACGTCCTCTGCGGCACGATGGATCGATGATTTAAAGAAGGGACTGCTCAGGACCGGGATGGTTGGCGCTCTATGGGGGACGCTTACGTTCAAGAGTGGACGACTGCTGAAATGATGATGATGATTTGCAATATAAATAATTTACGTCAAGATACTAATAAAATACAATCATGTACCTTAATATATACCTTTATAGGTATGCTAAAAACTTTTTTACAAAAACTACAACCGACTACCACAAACAAAACACTACATGGTATAAAATAACTTCGGAAGAAAGAAAAGAACTTTAATTTCGGAAGTAGGTGTCAAAAAACTAAAAAATAATCAAAAACACCGACTTCCGAAATTAAAGTTGTTTCCGAAATTAAAGTTGGAAGTCGGTTGTATTTTTTGTAAAAAAGTTTTTTATTTTTCACTTTTTAGGTGGTACCTACCTGCGTACCCATTAACAGCGTACTCGTACCGGCGCGATGTTATGTTAGGAACTGGTTGGTGTAAACACTAAAAAAACATGCGATTTCAGCAATCCTGATCCATTTGCTATCATTTATTGAAAAGTTCCGTTGCCTACCTCCGAAGTTCTTAGTCAGATCTTCACCATATTGAAATGGGACCAGTCCAGGAAAATACTCTTCCAAACAAAAAATAATCATCCAAATCGGCTTACAATTGGCGAAAACATCGCTGAACAAACATTATTCATGGGATCTCATCATCAGATTCTGACTTGGTAACAATGGGACCAATCCAGAAACCTTTATACCCTTTCAGAAGAAACAAGAATTTTTCAAATCGGTTCATATATGACGGAGTTATGAGGTAACAAATAAAAAAAAATACAAAAAAATACCTCCTCCTTTTTTTGAAGTCGGTTAAAAGTAATAAATATTGTGACACTTAGAAATCATTATAATTGAAAGAACTCTTACTATAATAATTACTAGTTTCTGCCCGCGGTTTCGCCCACGTAAATAGTGATTTGAGGTTTTTTTTTCTTATCCTTTACATAAAATACTAGTTGACCCGCGCAACTTCTGACTGTCCCACCAAAATCGGTCCAGGCGTTCCAAAGATAAGCCGGATCAAACGGACAGAATTAATTTTTTTTTTTTGTTATATTATTTTTATATTTATTTATTGTACAGCTTCATCACATACTATACATTGTACAGTAATTTTCAAAAAGCTCAATAACACATTTTCTAATGCGCATTACAATTAAGGCGTACATAGCGCTCACCAGAACATAGTGCTTGCCTTGAAATAATAAGTTTTATTTAACATATTTAATTTTTCTATTAAAAACAAAAGTAAAACACAATTTGATACAGGAATAAAAAAACAAAAATGAATAAACTATACACATTAAAAAAAATATGATTAAAAGTTAAAAATATCAAATATTATAAAATTAAGATTGACAAAAAAATAAAAATAAAAATAAAAATTGATGTCAACAGAATAAAAATTAAAACAGAATGTCAAAACAGTTAAAATATAATAAAAATAAATTAAACCATTTGAAATAAAATAAATTGAAATCATTTAAATATAATCGAAGCATTGGGTAGAAATAGATGTCAATTAAAATAAAATAACAATAAGATTAATTAAAATCAAATCAACAAATAGTATCAACAAATTACTGAGAATAACCTGATCAATTAAAATAAAATAACAATAAGATTAATTAAAATCAAATCAACAAATAGTATCAACAAATTACTGAGAATAACCTGGGCCTCAAGTCTGCTATTACAATAGTTTCAGAATAGTCTATCATTGATTTCATAATTTTTGATTTTGACAAGTTTGGTAATCTACTAATATAAAAGCGTCATTATGACTTTCCAATGGTCAACCACTGACACTCCATTGAAAGAAATGGCATAGAATGGTAATCTCGTACATAATGACAAATGAATAAATAATGTGTAAAAATAATAAGTATATAAAAGAAATCTGGCATAACTTAATGATAAATGTTCAAATTTAGTAGTAGTTTTTCGAAAATCATGTCCAGTAACGGGTTTTATAATATTAGCAATGCGAAATTGTCTTTCTACCACGATTCTATTACGAGACCATCGACCGACCAGTGATCGACCATTATGAATTAGCAGATTACGAACTTTTAGCAAAATGGCAATGGGATCGTGTTGAAATGACGAATTTATAAAAAATAGCAGACTGGTAAGGATAGTGTGATTTTTTCCGAAACCCCGGTAGCCTGTTACTGAATATGTCTAATTCAGGCATGTTCAGGACCGTATTATTATATTCGTTGCACAGTCTTACTATGGGCGACTGCAAGCCTAGGTTGGTTTTGACACCCGACGTGTCAAAAACCTGTTTCATATTTTTGGCCCGAGGGTAAGTACTTGGAAACGCTTTGCATAAGGCTACTGCATTGAATATTCCCATTAACAACTTTATGGAGGAAGCATAAATCCAAGAGACGCCTACGATCGTGAAGCGTAACCATTTTAAATTTCTTCAAACGTTCTGTGTAAGGTTTTCTGTGCGAAAAACCCTTTGCAGAGAAGGCAAGGTGTCTTGTGAAGATTCTTTGTATGCTTTCCACACGTTGTGAGTGGACTGCATAAAAAGGGCTCTACACACTGCTTGCATACTCAAGATTTCTGCGTACTATGGCATTTAAAGTAACACTTTGGTCCTTTCGAGTTTAAAACCTCTGGAGTTACGCTTTAAAAATCCAAGCATCTGGGCGGAACTTGTCACTAGCTTATCGATGTGTGAGGTAAACTTCAGCCTGCTGTCAATAATCACACCGAGATCTAGAATTTCACTCACTTGCTCCAGTATTACGCCACCAATGTCGTACTTTGTATGAACTGGTGTTTTTTTCCTTGTGAATGATCTGTGATGATATTTTTTAGCATTTAGACACATACCGTTAATGTCACACCAATGCTGAGTATTATTCAAGTCAGCTTGAATTAAATCAGCGTCACTTTGGGAATTTGACTTTGTATATTTTCAGATCATCAGCAAACACGGAAATTCTACTATGTCCTACGTGATTGGTTATACCGTTGATGAAGATGAGGAACAACAACGGCCCCAAGTGAGTCCCTGCGGAACTCCTGAGTGCGCGTAATATACCTCAGATCTAAAGCTACCTATCACTACATATTGTGGTCTTTTTGATCTAGAGGTATCGTATACTTTCACTAGCTGACCCGCGCAACTCCGTCTGCGTCACATTTTTCATTAATCCTCCGCTCGTATTGGTCGTATCGTGATGTTATATAGCTTATATCCTTCCTCGATAAATGGGTTCCAACACTAAAATATTTTTTCAATTCGAATACTATTGATTCGAATTAAAAAAAAACATTCCTGAGAATAGTGCGTTCAACCAAAGAAACAAACTCTTCAGCTTTATAATATTAATAATTAGGCAGATAATGAGAGGCCTTTCACTGTATTTTCTACATTTTATTAAGATTAATTACACCGTATCAATACCAAAATTAATCGGTCTTCTCAACAATTTTTTTTCTCTTTTTAGTGTTTTGTGAGTACTTAACTCCCTGTTAAATAAATAAAATCTCCATCACTTATACAGCTCACTTTTAGTCAAAGAGAACAGTAGTGTTTTAATTCGCCGCTAGAGGCGCTAAAGTATTAAGCGGTGAATTCGAATACTGGAATTTAGTGACCCAATAGTGGACTCGAAACGTAAATAAATAAACCTTGAGTAGTTATAGTTCGTTTTTTTTAATCCCACAGACTAATTTGACATTTCAAGTGATTGTTCTATTTTTTTTTAATTTGGAGTTTGACATTTCACCTGTCAAATTAGTCTCAGGGATTAAAAAACGAAGTTAGGGTCACTTTTAGGACAGGGAAACCTATGAGAAGTCTGCGGCTTTTATTAAACATATGCACAGAGGCGGATTAAATGTTGCCAGCGCCCTAGGCAAGCCTCATCGGCGCCCCTAAGGCAAGGTACGAGCAGGCTCGGATCCAAAATTTAGGGGGAAAATCTATACTAATCTATAAAGCTAAAGAGTTTGTTTGTTTGTTTGTTTGTTTGATTGATTGTTTGCATGAACGCGCTAATCCTATTACTATAACTACTGATCCGATTCGAAAAATTATGCTAATCTCAGGAACTACTGATCCAATTTGAAAGGCTATACATCATCACGCTAAGACCAATAGGAGCGGAGCAGTAATGAAAAATGTGACGCAGGCGTGGTTGCGCGGGTCAACTAGTTTGTTTATATGTGGAGAGGGGGGAGTTAAAAAAATGCGCCTAGACAATTTATCCGTAAGAAAATTAAAGCTCGCGTAGCAAGCACGCAAAATGACAAATTTTAAAACAGAATTACACTTTGCCCAATCTGGGAATCGAATTCAGGACCCCACGCTTAGCAGCCCTGAGTTGTGACCACAAGACCACCGAAACAGTCATAAGCAAAGGAGAGCTACTATGAATGTCATAAAACAGTTGGTAGATGATTGGTTTTGGGATCGGGCCATATAGGAGTAATCAATAGGGGCTACTTCCGAATCTCTCTACAAAGTATGATCTTTTGATTTATGTAAGTATTAGCTATTTTATATTTCGTGTTATTTTTCCTTTGTAATCTGGCGCCCCTTGGCACGTGCCCACTTTGCCTTAAGGCGAGGTTACCCCAGCCGTGTAGGCATTTAACGCTTACCTCAGGCCCCGCAACCAATAGCGCTACGTAATAAACTGCGATGCATCGGAGAAACGCCGCGCGCTGTCGTCATACCGCTCATTCATGACTTCACGAACTCGAGTAGGTACACAGTTGCGTCACAGAATAGAGTAATGCCGTAGAGCAACTTCGATTTATTAATTTAGATATGATAGAATTATTGAACTACGATATCAATATTGTAATTCAAAAATACTTAGATGCATTGAATGGTTATTTAATTTTAGTATCCCACATAATAAGAATATAAGTATGCGTGGAAAGTATGGGTTTAGGGAAAATGTGTTAAATAAATAAATATTTGATTTGTTAAACACAGTTTAATTAAGATTAGCTAAAATATTGCCAGATAAAAGTAAAAATAGAGTAAAAATCAATTAAAAGTATAGAAATAAAAGTAATAAAAATAAAAATATGTAAATTATGCACATTTGGCTACAATTCGTGGAAACGTAGTTGACGTGGTTTGCATGGGCTTACCAGAACAGATTGACTTGGGATTTGGTTTTGTTTAGTTTGTTTGCTTGGACCTGCCATTATACATTCAGTCAAAAAAGTATCGGGAATGGATGATTTGTTTATGGTTCCAAATTCAAATTTTTGTTTTTTTGTAGTTGTTAGATTGGCACAACTGTTTTCCATTTTGGCGCAGAGTTTGAGTTGCATCTGTTATTTATAATAAATACAGTGCTGGTTTTAGTAATATCATAATTACATAGTGTTTATTGCGAATTTCATAATGGACAAAAATATCGAACAAAGAGTTTGTCATAAATTTTGCATCGCCAATGGAATTTCGTGTTCGGAGTCACTGAAAATGTTACAGAAGGCTTACGGTGAATCGACTTTATCAAAAACTCGTGCTTATGAGTGGTTCAAAGCGTTCAAAAGCGGTCGAGATGTGATGGAAGATTTGCCTCGCTCTGGTAGGCCGTCAACGTCTGCAACTGAAGTTAACATCGCAAAAGTGAAGGAAATAGTGACTGAAAATCCCCATTCAACTCTGAGAGAGATAGCCGCTGAACTTTCTGTATCTCACGAGTCGATCCGTACCATTTTAACTAATCATTTGGGTATGAAACATGTTGCTGCTCGGCTAGTCCCAAAATATCTGAATTTTCTCCAAAAACTCAATCGCATGAAAGTCGCTGAGGACATGCTAGAACGAGTCAGTTCGGACCCAACATTCATGAAACGCATTGTTACTGGTGACGAGACGTGGGTTTACGAGTTTGACATGCAAACTAGTCAACAAGCTTCGGAGTGGCGCCTTCCAACTGAACCGAAACCGAAAAAACCACGCCAAAGTCGATCAAAAGTCAAAGTCATGTTGACTGTTTTCTTTGACTATCGCGGTGTTGTGCACTCTGAAATTGTGGTCTAACGGTAAATAAAGAATATTATTTGAGCGTTATGCGGCGTTTAAGAGAGCAAATTCGACGAAAAAGGCCAGATTTGTGGAAAGAAAATTCTTGGATTTTGCACCACGACAATGCGCCTTCGCACAAGGCTATCATTGTGAACGAATTTTTAACCAAACACTCAACAAATACCATCCAGCAACCACCATATTCACCAGATATGGCTCCTGCTGGCTTTTTTCTTTTTCCTAAACTCAAATTACCACTTCGTGGCACCCGTTTTGAATCGATAGAAGACATAAAGGAGAATTCGCGGCGAGAACTGAACTCAATTCCGGAAGCAGCGTTTAAAAAATGTTTTGATGAATGGATTATTCGTTGGCGCAAGTGTATCGTTTCTAAAGGAGCATACTTTGAAGGTGATAAAATAAATTTGGATGAATAACAGACATTTTGTGTATTATTGATCTTTTCCCGGTACTTTCTTGACAGAGTAGTATTATGTTCATCAATAACATTTTCTTTGCTACTGTGCAATGTTATGTCTCGTATGGGCATACCGCGAATTTGCCGCGGGTCTACAATTTTTGGCAATACGCATTTCAAATAAAAGTCTACAATTTTTTTCTCTATTTTCACCTTCCAAAATTCGTCATCCCTTGGAATATATTCCACTAATAGTGAGTGATTTTCGCCCGACCATGTTCCAAATATGCATTGGGCTCTTTGGGTAACATGTATTTGACCCTGCACTTGGTAATACCAATTACTTTTTTTATTGTTTCATACCCGTTGCTGCCCGTGACATCGCCCGCGTGATTTTTCGTATGTATGCCTCTAGTTTTAGGGAAGCCGAATGGCAAAAAACTAAAACCTTATAGATTCTTTATATCTGTCTGTCTGTCTGTCTGTCCGTATGTCACAACCATTTTATTAAGAAACTGTTAGGACTACACAGTTGGAAATTGGTAGGTGGATGTGGTTTGGGAACCGCTATACGTTTTTACAAAAAAAAAACGAAATTAACTGAAACTATTTTTTTAATTAAGTATTATAATTGCAGGCATAACGTAGTTTATATATAACGCAGGCATTATATATAACTCAGGCATAACGTAGTTTCGTATTAGCGAAAAATAAATGTCACCGAAAATAATAAACATACTTGTAGGAAATGAGCAATGTAATACTGTACTTTGCTACACTGTGGTACGAGTGTGCTGTGGTACGTGACCTTCACAAACATAGACACAAAATATAATAATATTATTTGTTGTGTTGTGTTAGTTGTTGTGTTGTATGGTAAAATATAATTTAGGTACCTAAATAAAAAATATCGTCAAAGTATTCTTACCGTTTTTGTTTATTCATTGTAATATTAATTTATTCTAATAATCTACCTAATAAAACGAAAAATATTACAACTATTTAAAAAACTAAATTAAAGTGATGATAAAGTATGTATATGTATTACTATTTATCGAAAACATTTTTTTATCGGGGGATGACGGAAAAAATTGGCGCACGTCCGACCTCGAACACGTACCGCTCGGGACTAAAGGACTCGGAGCGAGCGCAAACTAGTGAAATACACTTGGTTTTGGAATTTGTGGTACATTTATTTTCATATTGCACATTATGTGACCCGAGATAATACACATTTTTTACGACCTTTATTATGATAGATATAAGTTTTATTTTTCAAAGCCTAATATAACTCAAGTAAAACGATTATTTAGCCATCATTTGGACATGTCTTTGGGATTTAATTGGATGCAGTGAAGTGTAAATAATCTTGTATCGCATGCCCGACATATCATGATCGAAGAGTCAACTATGTAACACATTTTTTTCAAAATTTAAATCCGTTCCATGTACGAGTAAAACGCTATTGTTGACGACGTTTATCGGGGTAACCTCGCCTTAAGGGTAATCCGCCCCTTTACATGCGAGAGAAAAAATATAATCACTTAAGGTGCGAGTTCGACTCGTAGTCGACCAGTTTTTATTATTGATAAGTATAAGTCATTTATTAATTTGTTAACATAGGTACAATAAATAGTTGTTAAAAAAATAAAATAAAAGTGCGCTATGTTATGCCAGAAGGCGTACAGATATTCATACAAAAAAGTCATTGATTTTAAATTTTAAACATAATAATTATGTTTAAAATTTAAAATCAATGACTTTTTTGTATGAATATCTGTACTTTTTTGGTATATTATTTGCCATCAATTAATATACCTAATTATTAGGTATATTAATTGATGACAAATAGAATTCATTATTCTTCCTTAAAATAAAAAATAAACAACAAACAAAAAAGTGTAGATAAATACCAAAAATAAAAATAATGTCAACAAAAGGAGGGAAGAGAAGTAAAAATGGTAATTAAAATATGTAATACAAAAATGTCAAAAGGAAATTAAATTAATAACAAACTAGGTCAATGAGTTAAAACTAGGGTCAACAACAGTCATCACATTTTGTCTGTCAAAGATTCCGAAATGCTATAATATGCTTTATTCAACAGCTTGAACAAGTTTATGTTTCATTCTTTAATTGAACTAGTTATGTGATTGTAAATGATTGGTGCCATACAGAAAACACTTTATTGCATCAATGCTATGTGGGACCTTTTTACGCACAAGTTATTGTTCTGTGGTCGAGTTCGTTTGCTATTAAATGAGATTCTGGTTCCCGTCCACAATTCAATATGCCACCCTGTCTCAAACTTGATAGTAACTTACGGACACTTGGTATTTTTTTTTCAACTTCGTAAAACTGATGAATTTTTCTTCTGACCATGTCTGAGTCTGACCACTCAAACGTCCGGGCAGCTGTGCGGCCCTGTTAGGACAAAACGCTGTAATCCGTAAAACGTCAATTTGAGAAAAACGGGTTTACAAGTTTACATCTTTAACTCGTTACCAAATTTTATCCAGTATATATAATAGCATAATTGTTTTTATAACTTATTTGTCATAATATTACCTCAATTTCATTTTAACATCATATTATCGTATTTCATAAAGAAACCTCACAATATTAAAAAAAAATGTTTTGTTACAACAGCATGTAGATAGCCAATATTCGTCTTTGTTGTGACATAACAATGTAATCATTGATTACAGCGTTTTGAAGAGATGGACTTTGTTTACTGATTTAATGTAATCTGCGTCGACTCAGAATGAAAGTAAAAATAAATGTACTCTTGATATTGTAGACAATGTACAGATTAATAAAATGTACTCTTTCTAACAGGTACTTATTTGTAAGGTAAAATAATAAGTGGGCATTAGTACGTCAAAATTTGATTGTAAACTAGGGAAAAGACAAATAAATTTTAAGTAAAAAGCAATAAAAATAGTTCAGGTAAAAGTTTCTGAAGCAGATTCGTCCAAATCTTCGGTGATAAATTTTCATTGACCAGCAAATCTTCATAAAATCGATGCCTGGATTTTGGCATAAATTTTAATAGTTTTAATAAGTCATCCTTTTTTTTTGTGAAATGCCCTCTGCTTCTGTTCTTCTTGCTACATTTATAAACATGTCAACTTCTTTTCCTACAGTATTCATGATTTCTTTCTTTAATGTTTTAGACAATATATCGAGCTCCTTGAAATCATTAGCTTGGTAATTGTTTTTTACGAACAGTTTAGGTTTGCCTCTTCGGAATTCAACAATTTTAAAATTGGAAATGTTGTAATTTCTAGGGAAAACAGATTTCAATTCGCTTTTAAATAGCATAACTTCTTTGTGGTCATATACATGAGGAGTTAAATTTTTTCGAGACTTTTTAAACGTGTCTACATAGTCATCTAAATCATATAAATTTCCTGACTTGTTCATTTTATTGGTTATGGCACCATGAACACCGTCAGCTGACATGTAAGTGTGACCAGGCTCCAGATATTCAACTTTAATAGTTTTAATCTCATTGCAGCAATCGTTCATTAGTCTCAGTAGCGCCGAGTATAAAATTTTATTTTTATTTTGTGCGTTGCAATTGTCTGCATATAAAATTACCGTTTTGTAATCCCTGCAATACGTTTTAATAAATAGAGCATATGCCGTTGCGACATCAAATGCTTTTCGACCAGATTCGCCTTCATGCCACAACATCGCTGTTGCCGGCTTATTTCCTTTACCTATCCCGGCAAAAGTTTCATTGAATAAGTTCAATTTTCGGCTAAAGAAAAAATCTTTATTATTTAGTTGTGGCATGGTTATACATTTTTGCATATCAACTGTAAATATCGCAATCCCCGAGTCCTCTTTTTCAGCATTCTTGCTGTCCGCATTCATGTGAGCTCTTGAAATATTTTTATTGTCTAAATGCTGTGGATACTGTATACAAACTTCACAATTACATTCATGGCATAAATGGTCCGTGACGTTTTCATCTCTAGGTAGCTTAGGTTTAGGGTGAGCTACATCAAGAGCCTCGCACTTTGGACATTTATCCTGTACGGGTTGCTGAGTTGAAATATTTTTCATTTTTATCCTCTTATGGAATGCAGACCAGCTACATGGCTTCTTGTTTTTACAGCGTCAGTCCAGTTGGCAAATATCGTCTGTGGGTGCATGCTCTAATCTATAATGAGATGATGCCGGACGGAATAATTCAATGAAGTCATCAATCTCTTTTAAATATTCATCGGAAAAAGAATGTTTTGGTTTGTGTCGACCTCTCAAATCTGGCGCTGCTGATACCTTCGCCGACACTGGAGTTTTAGACATCTTGAAATTTGCTTTCAATACAGCTAGCACTGCTTGATCATTAGTGTAGCCTAAAGTTCTCAGAAACATAGTTTTGCATACACGGTGATTAAGTAATCTGTATGTGTAGGTGTGGTTTCTCTTGGTGGAGTTAGAATACCGTATGGCAATTTTATTGTTTTCAACGTTACGTGAAATAAAATCTCTTCTTCTTTGTTTATCCATATTCCAGTAGTTATCCCAAATCGTTTGTCTTTGTTCTTCATTAATATTTACTGTACACTTTCTTATGCATTTATCTTGACAAGCAGCGCCCATTGGATGTTTCTCTTTGCTAATTTTTAGTCTATCTTCAGGATCTATAATACGTTTCTTCTTTGCAGGTGGCGGTTCAATAATTTCATGTTCAGTTACTTCATCCGGTTGACAATTTGGGTTATGAGAGTTATTTTCAAAATAAGTAACTGCTGTCGACATTTTTTCGTCTACAATGATTCTATTCTCTTCCAGCTGTAAACTGAGGTGATTATGTTCAATTACAGGAGGTATCGTGTCATTATTATTTTCGGATTGGAAATTTAAATATTCGTTTGTTATTCTAGTAGGTGTAACATTTCTCATTTCCGCAAAATCAGGCTGTAGATGCGTTGGTGGTAAATAATGTATATCTTCATTTACTTCATCCAGGTGCCAATTTTGGTTTTCAAAAATATTTTCAATATTAGAAACTGCTGCTAACATGTCTTCATCTTCATAGAGTCTGTGTTTTTCTGATTGTATATTTAAAGTTTCAGTAGATTGCTCGACAGGTAGTATTGCGTCTTCATTATATTTCTTGTTTGCTAGTGGTAAGTCGACCTTATTATTTTTAGATTGATGATTGCCGTTTTCAATTATCCCGGTAAGTTCCGTTTTTGTGTTTCTCGTTTCCGTATAGGTTATAATAGTAGATGTATCATCTTTTTTTACATTAGGCTGACCAGTTGGAATTTCTTCGTATTCTTTACAATTCGATGGTAAACGAAAGTTACTATTTTGAATATTGTCCTCCTGAAACAAATCATGGAGAATCCATTAAAATAGTTACAGGTAAAAGCATCCTAACATAAACCAAAATTAATTTCATTGTTGGGTTCAATTTTTAAGAGGTCGATGCACTCCTGTTGTATGCCAAACTTAACAAATTAAAACGGAATAAGGAGTACTTTATCAAAACCTGCTGATTCATCGCAAAGGCAATGTTGATTGTACTGTAAGTCCTTACTTAAAACAATTATAATACAGTCATACAGTACGCGAGTGCCATAACGGCTATTACTACTTGCAGTGCTCAGCTAGATTAAAAAAATCTATGCCTCGGACCTTTTTTATTCTATTACTATTATTCAAGCTAAAAAAGGGTGGTCAGCCAGATGTGATCATTGCAACACAACCCGAGTTTGTTGAGAGTTTTTTTTGTTTTATTACCTACCAATAAACCGTCGACCAATAGTCGATGCAACGCGCTCTACATCTGGCTGTGGTCATCTCGTGCACGGGATTTTGTTTTCAAAACGGTCAGATTTAAATTCCTCTAATGATACTGAGCTTCGCCAAGTCTGCGTTTGCCACAAATCGGACTTTCGCACTGTCGCGAAGGTAGGAATAGGTACTTTTCATGTAATGTTGAACAGTCACCAAAGCTCACAAATATATAACGTACCAGTTTCTGCCAGCGGCTTCGCGCGCGTCATCCCTATGGAACATACTCCCAAAGTAAAAAGTATTTTAGACTATAATCTATCTCTGTGCGAAATTTCATGAAGATTCTTTCAGGCGTTCAGACGTGGAACAGTAACGAACATTCATCCATCCAGCCTCACAAACTTTCGCGTATAAAATATTAGTAGGCACTTAGGAAAAAATAAGTAGGATAAGATGTTACGTTTAGTAGGAACCTACCTATTTAAGTGTCATCAAGTAATTAAATTATGTTTACCTACCTATCAAACCTATCATAGAAATAAATTTAAACACACTTACCTGTTTACTGTGTGAATTATTTCCAAGCACTGCCAAACTGCATATCTTCTTAATGCGTTCATATTTGGGCATTTTGTTATTAATTAAGTAACTGTCATACACCCAACTGCTTAAACCGATAGATGAACACTAAAATAGTGCAAGACAAAACGGCTGCGTGACGAGTGCTGGCTCTTTTGTTTATTATTATTTTGACAAAGCACAGCAAACAAAGCTTGCAATGTTTTACCAAAATACAAGGACGCGCACGCCTCACCCGCGCGCCCGCACCTCCTTTTGCCTATCACGGTAAAACGCTGCAATCTATAGTACAGCGTTTATCCAAAACAATTCCTCCGAACTTTAGGTTACCGTGAAGTGTTACATAGAGTTTTTTTGTCAATGAAAACCGTTATTGAACAGTAGATCGAACCCATACCAAGCTAACATCGTGTAGATTATTTTATGTTGTATTACCATAAAACAATGTAACCCGGGTTGCAGCGTTTTGTCCTAACAGGGCCGTGTGGTCACCCAAAAAATTTTTGCGTTGAGCGCACGTTGAGCGTTAAGGCGACTACGGCAACCCACCCGTTTTAATCTTTTCTAAAAGCTTCATGAATGTGGCACTAGATGGCTCTATATTAAATAACGTGTCTTATGGTCGATAAAACAGTAAGCTAGGCGACAGCAAGCATTGTAAAAAAGATTGTTTACAAACGGTGTGTCAAGTGGTTTGAAGTGTGTGTGAGCTCCGCTTTTAAAATGTAAGTAACTTTTTATTTATTAACGCACTGTACTAGTGTTATATATTTAAAAAAAGCTTGAAAGTTCGTTCTTTCAGATTATCTATATATTTTAGGCATCCACAGTCTATTTTGATGTTTTTACATGTGTTAAATCCGACATACCAAAACTTCGCCATAGTGTGCCGGTTTTTCATCAAACTTTTGTACGATATTTAAAAAATATTAGTAAAATACTTCTTGTAATCAGAAAAACCGGTCATTATTTATATTTAAGTAGACTTTAGGGAATAAAATATGACGAAAATAATTAAGATGTCACGTTTTTATATTAACTTTCATAGGATTTAGGTATGGGCAACTATGGCGGCCCGTAACGTTTACGATATCAACCAAAATAAGGGTCCGTACAAACGAGTAATCATGAGTGTATTTAATGTGATTTTTCGTTGCTGCTTTATTATTTTATTTGGCATTGCACCTTTTTAACATAAATAATTACGGCTGTTATTTTATAGGTGTTGGTCAAAATTGATAATTACTTAAAAAAAATCATTGGTATGGTGGCTGTGCATGGTTTTTTCTGCAAAATGTTTATCTTTCGTCTGCTCTCATAAAAATAAAGTGCGGAATGTAAATAACGATTACGTTTTAGGTCTGAGAGTCAAAATACTCGTGGTGGCAGACGTCTGAATGAAGCCCCGCCAGGCCAACCGTAAGAATGCAATATTAATAATAATATATTACTTCTTGAATGTGGACTGATAAAAGTGAGTTTATTTTTACTACTTTTTATTTTAGAACTACAAGTAATCAAGACGTAGGAGTAGGCAGAGGACGAGGACGTGGGAGAGGGCGAGGTCAAGGGCGTGGGAGAGTAAGAGCTGAACAAACGTATGTGTTTTTTTTTCATACCTAAAAATTAAACTACTTTAAATATGCCAGTTGATTTAATAAAATATTCAATGTTTTAAAACTATTTTTTTGGCAGTGCTACTTTGGAAGACGCTCTACACCAAATTAGGGTAGAGAGGCAAATTACCCAACGTCGAATCGCCGCTCTGCTGACAAGTGCTCGTCAGGAACTTGTTGCCCGGAAGCGTGAGGCTCATCTGGAGCGAATACTTATGCCTGACGCACCACCGCGCAAACGACAAACAAAGTACATTTTTCTTTCACATAGTTATTTTTGTATCTTCCAAGTTTAAGATTTTCTTTCACTATTCAATTTGTAAAATAAGTAGTGATCAATAACTTATTTATTTTTCAGAAGGCTATCTCCAGAACGTCAGCCATGTATCATGGTTCAGTCAGCCAAACAAAGTGTTGGTAAGATGGTTATTTTATAGAATCACGTAATATTTTGCCATATATCATAACCATACCTCATTTGTTACCGAATTCAATCCCACAGATTCAATTGAAGTTGAGGCTTCGACGTCCGTAGTGCCCCAGAGTGCGGAGTGTTCTTCCGGTAAGACGGTTATTCCAAATATGTGTTAAGTTCCTTGTTATTTTATGTAGATTACATCACAAATTATCTTTTTTTTAGACCTTTACTCTGCGGTAAAAGCCGAGGCTGAACCTTCGACTACCGGAGGGGCTCGTTTTTTCGGTAAGATAATTTTGCCAATACAATTGTACAATACAATACAATCATGTTTGTAATTACTTTGCAATATAACTTAAAATCATAATTTGTTACAGAATTCCTTCCAGAAGCACCTAGAGCTGAAGCCTCTACCTCTCGTTCTTCGGGTAAGATATAGTTATTATGCCTTCTTTCATATGTTATTTGAGGTAGGCGATATCATAATATATTTATCTTGTGTGGTACAGAATGCTGCCCTGTAATAATTGAATACGGTAAGCTATGGTTTTCTCAGCGTCATAATAAAACGTAAAAATATGGTTTACAATAAAAGTGTTTGTTGTAAACCACATTTTTACAGTTGACGAAGCTGCGCCGAGGGAATTGGATAGAATTGGTACGCCAGAGGCAGATACCGTCCCTAACTCTCCGTACAGTTCCCCCAGTCGATTGTCGACAGCAAATAGCTTACCCTATGTTTTATTGAGACCAATTAAAAAAGACGCTACCCAAGCTCTTCCAAATCGGATTAGTTACCCAGATAAATTAAATATCTTATTATAAATAATAAATAACTCCAACTGCTATTGTTTTTTTTCTGGACATTGGTTCAGAAGTTGTTGTGGTCACATCATCTTCGCCTCACATCTTTTCAGCCTCGAAAATTGGTAATTATGAATGACTGATATACAGAGAACCTGATAATGTAATAAACAAAAGCACTAATCAATCTCACTTCTGCAAATTTGACGTATTTTTTATTCCAGGTGTACAAGACGAAAATTCCGAGGGAGTTATGACCGACTGGTTGCAGCTGACTAATTTATCGGACAATGACGACGACTTAGACATTGACGTTGACGAATGTCTCATCCCGACGGTACGAGAGCGTAACGCTGCAGCAGAACCCGCGTGTGACAGTGACTTGACGCAATTTCAAGCGGAAGTGTTACGAAGGGAGGACGACGCGAATGACCGAGCCGTTCGTGACATTGCGACTGATGACAGTTACACTTTCGCTTGGAGTAACGACAGTGCGAAGTTTTTGGGACGACGTGAGACATTCACGGGTACATCGGGACCGACTTTTGATGTGACTGACCAGACGCGAGCAATTGACTTGTTCGACAAGATGTTTGACATAGAATTTATTGACCATCTGTGTGTGGAGACGAATAGGAATGCGGAGCAAAAGATTGCTTTGCTGCGCGAGCAAAACAAACTAGCTCCGCATTCCCGTTTTCACCGTTGGACTCCTACTGACAGGGACGAAATGGTTAGCTTTTTAGCTATTCTAATTTTACAGGGTCTCTACCCCTTACCAGAGGAGGAGGCCTACTTCGCTTACAATGGTTTTGGCACTATGCCATATTTTGCCAAAATCATGTCATATAACCGTTTTTTGTTGCTGAAAGCTTTTCTCCATTTCGTCGACAATCGGACTTGCCAGGACATGACTAGACTTAGTAAAATACGACCTGTGATTGACTATTTTAATGCAAAATTTTCCAGCCTATACATGCCTTCACAAGAGATAGCTATTGACGAATCTCTTTTAAAGTGGCACGGCAGGTTAAATTTTGCTCAAAAGATTTCGTCGAAGGCCGCACAAGTCGGAGTCAAAACTTACGAGTTGTGCGAATCTTCCAGTGGCTATCTCTGGAAGTTTTTTGTATACGCTGGAAAAGATAAAGCAACTGACGTTCAAAATCCACAAACGAGTGACAGACCAGCCGGGGACGAGGCGACGAGACTAACTGATGATGAGACTAATGACAGACCTGATAATGAGGGACCGACTAATACATTTATGACTGAGGATAGCGGAGACCGTCCCACGAACGCTACAGCCAAAATTGTTTACGACTTGATCGACCCGCTGCTTCACCGTGGGCATACAGTAATAATGGACAATTTTTATAATTGCCCATTATTATTGCGTAGCCTAAAAAGACAAAAGACTGACTGTTATGGGACACTACGACTTAACAGAGAATTTGTACCTGACTCAATCAAGACTTTGACGAAGAACGAACTTCGACAGGGTGAAGTAGTGGCCACTTACTGTTCAGATTTGGCAATTCTGGTATGGCGAGATGCTAACATAGTTAGTATGATATCCACATACCATAATCTCCAAATCGGAACACAAGACAAGTACAACAGACTGACGTATAAACCATGTATAGTACTCGACTACAACAAGTACATGGGAGGAGTTGATAGGAAAGACCAATTCCTGTCAGCTCAACCTATGGAACGTGTGAGGAACAGAATTTGGTACAAGAAGCTCTTCCGCCGATTGTACAATGCAGCAACTTTTAACTGTTTTGTGATATTTTCCAGTTTTCACCGGAAAATATCACATCGTCAGTTCCGAACTGTATTAGCGGAAGACTTACTTAGACGACATAGACAAATTGACTTAACAGCTGAAAGCCGACGTTTGAACATTAGATCAAACACGACTGGACAAGTGACAACGACTTCAATAAGACGCAACACTCGACATAACAGGCAGGCCAGACCGAGGGTTGAATCTAACCACTTCCCAATTCGGACAGGGTCAAAAAACACCTGTTGCTGGATGTGCCCTAAAAAAACCAGGACAATTTGGAAGTGCGAGGAATGTGACGTAAACCTTTGCATCGAGGGATGTTTCAAGGCTTATCACAAGCCTTGATATATTTTTTTTTTGTTTACGTTATTTTCATTTTTTTTTATTATTTGAAAAATATAAAATATACCTACAATAATTGCTTATCATTTCAATTGAAGTATTCAAAAATAAAAATAAACCTATTCCTAAAACAAATCCAAATGCCGTGTGTAAAAGTCCTTAGGCGGGCGGCCATCTTGCCGTCATTTCGTTATCGGTGGCGATAGGTATCAGATTGCTGCAGGAATGCGTTGTTTATTTTGATTTAATGTGCTACACTGCTCATTCAAAGTAATGATATATAGGTGTCAAAAAAAAGCTTACATATTTGATCTAGTTTCTTAATTAATAAAACACATTGACAAAAGTTAAAAAATGTTTCGGTAGAACTTGTTAAGAGCGCTGTCACAATTTTTCTTGAATTTGAGCGTTTGATTCGAGTTTTGATGTTTGATTATGCTTTAGATATAGCACAAAAAAAAAAACAAAAATACGCCTAAGAAAGTTTGATAGTTGATCTTGGGAGTGTTCTAAATAAATATATCAATTTGTTCACGTACATCAGTAAATTTCTTGTCTCCGCAAAGGGTGTTTCATAAAATTACGCTTTTGGGAATCTTTTGATGCTTTGGTACACCGAAGATATAATAATTTAATCAAATAGATTATATAATTTAATCTATATATTTAATCAAAAGCGTAATTTTATGAAACACCCTTTGCGGAGACAAGAAATTTTTTAAGGTTTGAAAAGATAGACCCCAATAGCTTTGGATATTCTCGTCAAGGCGTAGAAGTTCTTTTTTGCTTTCTCACCTACTGTTTTTATATGATCAATAAATGAAAAGTTATTTTCTTATAGCATACCGAGATAGCACACGGATTCTTTTCTTTTAACGGGTACGTTATTAAATTGAATACTAAGCCAGGATTTAAGGTTTCCTTTTAAAATAAGTTGATAGGTTTAATGCGGTGCAAAGGTCAGACAGTTTCGATCGCCCCACTGAGATTTTAATCGTAGGCATGTGTCAGCCAAATTCTCGAGGCTAGAGTACTTGCCTGAATGAGAAGCAAGCCATCGTCCGCGTAACCGGTTAATGAGCAGCCGCATGGGAGTGGAAGCGCGAGGAAATCATCGTAGCCAATATTCCAAACATATGGACCGATAACTGAGCCCTGAGGACATCCCATGGTTAGAGAACAACCACGGTTTTTCATTTTAAGTAGTAGCATCGGCCACCATGCGTTATCAAAGCGCCAGAAATGTCGATAAAAATTCCAACCACATATTTATGTTCCGATAAGTTAATAATTTTACGAACAGAGAGCACCGCGTCGACGGTGGATTTACCAATAGTGAAACCAAATTGATTATTATTAAATTTAGGTCCATTCGGTAGTAAGCGCGGAACGATTAGTCGCTCTAAGAGTTTTACCAAAGATGGAAGTAGGGTTATGGGCCGATAGACTTAGGGTCATCCGGGGGCTTATCGCCACTCATCGGAATAATGCGTATAAAGCCTTGTCGCCATATTAGAGGAAAAATACTTTCCGCAATGCATCGGTTATAAACTGATACACTTCCCTTGTTTATTATATTCCCAGGTGCTTATTATATCGCTCCGTTCTGTAAATTCGGAATTCGCATTTTGTGTTTATTCTAAGGCTTGTGAACTGTTCCTAGCTGTGCCATAGTGTATTAAGTGCGTGTTTTGTAAGTTTTTAAAGCTGTCTGTCTATTGATTTATTGCTAATTAGTCAATTTCTCCAGCCTTCGGTAAGTTCATTTATTTTTTCTGTTTGTGGGTACCGCGAAATAACTTAATCGATCGATATTTATTTGTTTAATTCTTTAATGTCATTCTTTCGCGTTCTAATACATTTATCTATCGTATTCTCCGTCAATGATAATGTCAACAATTTAATGATGACCCACCAGATCGCGGCGGAGAAATATTTCGTAGAAATACTAAAACCCAAAGGTCGCCCTTGGCGACCTCCGCTAATTCTAAACGTTTGTTCAACGAAATGTCTCTATCATACATTTTGCCCGATGATAGGTCCAAACGGCTTCATCAAACATTCGAAACCGTGGAAAAATCCTCGCCGATTTTAAATATCAGTGATGTGAGCAATACCGACTATTGTGACTTAGTTTCCGAGGCGTCGTCATACCTGTCTAAAATAGGGAACATGCAATATTTTTATTTTAACTCCATCTAGAATAGACCGCCACATAAATAAAAAATGAAAATGCTTTAATTTATTGCTAAAATTGCGTTTTAAAATTGGTGCTAGGTATAGTGCACCCCCACCTCACCCGGTAAAAAAAACATAAAGATAAATACGAGTATATACAATTACGTAACAAATAAATAAAAAGTATAGGAACCGAGTGAAAAAGATCAAACAGAAAGGTAGTGATTTTTGACCACTGTTTTAAAAATGGACAAAGATTGAGCACGTCTTACTGATACGGGCAAAGCATACCATAACCGCACCGCTTGAACCGTAAAAGATTTGTTGTAGAAGCTGGTGGAATCTGGTGTTTTTCGCAGGTTAAAAAAGTAAAGACATTCGGATTTTTCTCTAAATTTTTTAAAATTTTATTAATATTATAATAAGTCAATAAACTGATCAAGTTAACTGCAGTACTTAGTCTACAACCTTTGGTATTGAAGTACTCACGTTTGTGATTCTATGTGACACTGTAATACCTCACAAATACCACCTGCCGGCTGATCACATCACTATCATAATTTTCAAAAGTCAGCACTTCACTCAAAATCATGTCTCAATTTGCTGAAATCCTTGCTGCTCAGAAAATTCTTGAGGAAAACTTTTTGAGCAAGATGGGTGAGCTTGAAGCACAAATCCAGAGTGCGGGGCCTGCTAAAGCAAACACTGTTGCAAAGATAGCAGATGAGTTTCGTGCTTTCCATGACAAACATTTGATTCTCCATGCTTGGACTGCTGCGGAGCCAGATAAACGAGTGTGCTAAACAAATAGATGGATTGGAGACCAGGCACCGACGAAAGAGTTTAGTTTTTCAGGGACTTGCCGAAGCGGAGACTGAAGATAGCACGTCGGTTATCTTGGATGTGCTAAATAAGAAGCTTGCCCTCAAGAATTTCACAGCATCATCAATTAAAGCCTGTCACAGACTTGGAGTTCCCAGCAAGGAGCATCACAGGCCTATTCTTGTCCGGTTTGCCAGTTCTGACCTCAAGGCCTCAGTTTGGAAAGCAAAGACAGGTTTGAAGGGCTCTAAGATATCTATTAAGGAGTTCTTGACTAAGGCCAGGCAGTCTGTCTTCGGGAAGGCGCGTGAGCACTTCGGTATGCGGTCGTGATGGACGCAGGACGGAGTCATTCACATCAAGACCTCGGACGGCAGTCGGCACAGGATAACGTCCACCGACGAGCTGAAGCCCTTGATAGCGAAGTTTCCCAGGGCGCCGGCCGCAAACCCATCTACGAGCGGAAGAAGTGTGGATGCTGCTGGAACCCTGAAAAATGTAGCACGTAAATAATGTTTTTATTGTCGTTATGTTGTGATTGTTTCAATGTTTCATCATTTCACAGATTTGAAATGGTTACTAACCATGTAGTTTTCCCGTCTCATAGTATTCTTCTCTTAGTTTGTGCCCTCGTTGTTTACTTGATTAGATTTTTCATGTAGATGTAGGTGAATTTGCTTTTGTTTTTGCTCTTTCAATGCCGTCAACAATATTTATACTTCATTGTCAAATTGACGTAGGAAATGAAGCTGATTTGACATTTAAGTCTACGTTCAGAAACTTCTAAGTAGATTCTATAGACTTAGTATTTATTATAAGAAAAAAAAAGAAATCTTTTGTTTGTTGCTATAATTTATGTTATAATTATTATTATGTTATTCTGCAGTTGAATGAGGCATGTTTTATGTTTTTTCTTTACTGTGCTTGTAAGGGGAACTACGGTTTTCTTCAGACTTTTGCTTTCGTAGAAAATGATTTTGTTTATTAATAATTATGTTTTTATTTTGTATGATTAGTGCAGACATTTTTATTTAAATTTCATTGCTTTTAGTGTTGATGTTAGCTGGCTTATTTTTCAGCTAACGAATCTGCTGTCACTTCAAGCAACTCAAGTTTTTGTTCTCTTGGTGAAACTCTTGGTGACTTTTTGCGGCATAACTTTGAAAACAAGCCGGTTGGTGAATGTATGCCATATTAACGCTCAAAGCGTTGCCAGTCATTATAGCGAGCTTTTTTATGCGTTCAATAACAGCAACGTTCACGCCATCCTGATCTCTGAAACGTGGCTCAAACCGCATCTTCTGTCCACCACCTACCCTCTCACTGGTTTCGTACTCATACGGAATGACCGAATTGGTAAAGGAGGAGGTGGTGTTGCCATATACCTTCGAAGTGATTTTCCTTATAAAATACTTGCTTCTTCCTCTTCAAACTATACTGCTTCTGCTGAGTTTATTTTCCTTGAAGTTTGCGTCAAAGGAGCCAAAACTGTTATCGGTGTTGTCTACTGTCCCCCTACTGTCGATTACTTCACTGAATTCGAATCGGTACTGGAATCCTTGGGTTCAGAGTATGCACACCACATCATCATGGGTGATTTCAATACAAACCTCCTTGCCCAAAATTCCGCACGTTCTCGTAAGTTTCTCCACTTGGTCGAGTCAGCTAGTCTGCATGTGCTGCCACTGCAACCTACTCACCACAATACTGCCGGCGATGACACCTGGCTCGACCTTATCCTCACCTCGAATCCTTCCCTCGTCTCTTCCCATGGTCAACATGACGCTCCTGGGTTTTCCCATCACGACATGATTTTCCTTTCCTATATCCTTAAACCTCCGAAACCTAAAGCCAGGGTTTTGTACAGGCGTTGCTTTGCGAGAATGGACGTTGAGAAGCTTAGAAAGGATGCGTCTGTGGTTGATTGGGAGTCGCTGACAGAGGCCACTTCTGTCAACGATAAGGTTGCGATCTTCAACGATGTTGTGGTCAACCTTTATAACATCCATGCTCCAGTCAGAAAAGTTAAATTGAAACGTCCTCCTGCACCTTGGATGACGGGAGGGATACAGATGGCCATGCGACGCAGGGACCGTGCGTTCCGTAAATATAAGAGGGATCGTACTGATGAGAACTGGACTCGATTTAAGGCATTAAGGAATAGATGCAACCAGATGATACGCAATGCTAAACGCCGCCATATTCTAGAAAATATTTCTATTTCCTCTTCTGCCGATATTTGGAAATTCCTTGGAACACTAGGTATCGGCCAACCGCGACATTTAGACCTTCCCAATTCCATTAACTTAGACGATCTCAACCGACATTTCTCCACTGTACCTACCATGGATCGTCTCACTAAACAACAAACCCTGTCGCTTATCTTTGGTCTAACGCGTCCTCAAATTGACACTTTTTGTTTCGTCCCAGTCGAGCCGGGGGAGATCAGAAAGATCTTACTCTCCATCAAATCCAATGCAGTAGGATGTGATAATATCACTCGTGGTATGATAATAACTATTCTGGATCACCTCCTACCTGCCATCACCCATATTGTAAATTTTTCCTTATACTCTGGAGAATTCCCCACCTTGTGGCGTAAAGCCTATGTTCGTCCATTGCCCAAAGTTCCCAATCCCACTCTTCCAAGCCACTATCGCCCAATTTCCATTCTTCCCTTTCTATCCAAAGTGCTTGAGGCCTGTGTCCACAAACAACTCGCTAAGTTTGTGCAGTGTAATTCACTGATAAGCCCCCTACAATCTGGGTTCAGGCCGGGCACAGCACTGTTTCCGCCCTTCTTAAAGTGACTGGCGATATAAGGGCAGGACTGGAAGACACTAAAGTCACAGTTCTGGTGTTGGTCGATTTCTCGAATGCCTTCAATACCGTCAGTCACGACATCCTGTTGGCCATTTTGTCCTATATTATGGTCTCCCCTGACGCGCTGGAATGGTTCGCTTCCTACCTTCAGGATCGTCAGCAGTCGGTTGACTTTGGGGACTCATCCTCTAACTGGTGTGATTTAGAAACTGGCGTTCCTCAAGGCGGCATACTTTCTCCTCTTTTGTTTTCCATTTTCATTAATATCATTACTTCCGAACTTCAGTGTGCGTATCATCTGTATGCTGATGACCTGCAGCTGTACTGTCAGGGGAGGGTCGATGAAATACCTGACATTGTTGACAAGTTAAATCGGGACTTAACAGCCATTCAAACCTGGTCCGATAAATTTGGTGTTACAGTTAATCCTAACAAGTGTCAGGCTATCATTATTGGGAGTCCTCGAAACGTGGCTAAACTAGATGGTGCAACTTTGCCTCCTGTTCTGTTCGATAGTACGGTCGTTCCATTTAGTACTGACGTAAAGGACCTAGGCTTGCATATCGGCAGTACCCTAAACTGGCGGGCTCAAGTTGCTAGCGTCAGTCAGAAAGTTACGGGAACGCTACGGGCTCTGTATCGCTTGAAAAATTTGTTACCATCAAATACGAAGACAATGCTTGTACAGACCCTGATTCTTCCCATCATCGATTATGGTGACGTGTGCTACTATGACCTGAATGCAGATCTCCTCATTAAATTTGACCGCCTTCTAAATTACTGCATTCGATTTGTTTTTAATTTGCGAAAATATGACCATGTCTCTGCGCGTCGGTCTCTTCTGAAGTGGCTACCCATACGCCAGCGCAGAGAACAGAGGGCGCTAACTACCTTGTTCTCATTTCTTAACTCTCCTAATTCCCCTAATTATCTAGCACCCCACTTTCAATACATTTGCGCTAACCACAATAGAAACTTACGCTCATCGCATAACCGTCTTCTTTATTGTCCCTCTCACCGTACTGACTTCGTTCACTGTTCTTTCTTCATACAATCAATTTCTCAGTGGAATGCGCTACCCCAGGAAATCAGGATGGCAACCAACCGGTTGACCTTCAAGGTCAGAGTTCGCGAGCATATTCGCAAGAGGTTGGGTTGGGGAGAGGAGGCAGTAGTATCGTCACAGCGCTAAGTTTTTAGTCATTGTTTGTTTGCATAAACTGTTATAGTATATTCGTGCATTTGTTTGTTCATTGAGTATATCTATTATAGTACCCATTGTATGTATAGTTCATTAAATTCATTCATTGAGTTCATTGTATTTATTAAATATCTTTTAATCGCGTTTCTTGCTCAACATTGCACCTACCACTACTTGTCTCTGCATCACCCAAGGGTTGACTGGTAGAAAATGCCTATGGCATTAAGTCCGCCTTTGTACGTTTGTGTGCATGAAGTATGTAATAAATAAATAAATAAATCTATCCAGCATGTCGACAGATCTCTTCGGGAACGTCGAACCTGTTAGCTAATGGTAATGTTGATCAGGAGCAGCTCCTTAGTACCACGGGACCCGTTCCTACATCCATTCTAAGAAGCAGATATTATTAAATTACTATCAAGATGATAGCTAATCTTTGCTCTCAAAATTGATGTAAGAACTTTATAGACCGTCGGTAAACACGTGATCGGTCTATAATTTTTGGGCTCCGCGGTACTATCTGATTTATTGAGCAGGTGGGTTATCCTGTAGTTAGGAATTGGAATTGAGATGCTAAGCGAGCGTGCAATTTTTTAAACCATTTAATCCAGAAGTTGTGCAGCCCGTCCGGTCCTGGCTATTTCCAGTTAGGTAACGGACGGACTGCATGAGCTACATCTTGGGGGCTGATGGTAATAGCCCCCATTTCTGGTATCGGTTCGCACGCGCGCTCGACCTCCCGAGTCCAATCGCCCTCAGTATGACTGACAGGCACCAACCAGATGCTGCGCCAGAATGAACACATGGCGTCATCATCCGGTAGGTGTGAGTCACATCTTGGTCCGGTCGCTTCCAAGCCCTATAAACCCACCTTTCAATGCTCTAGAGTATGCGATTCTGAGTATATCGCTCCACTCCCCGCTTGTACCTACGTATACGGTTTGTCCATGCATAGACTTTCTGATTCAGGAAGTCGATACGCTCTGTGACGCGGGTCAGATAATCTCGACGACTAATATCAGTCCCCGAGAACGCTCGCCTCACAAAGCGTACGGCGAACGTTGCCCTCCCTGAAGCAGATAAGTTTGCCGATGAGTGCTCTAGCCTCACCGATACGACGCTCGATCCTACACTTCAAGGTCTTCGCTGCTTTCAAAACAATTTATAAGTTGTGAATCTAGAGCACACACCAGCGCCCTATTTTATTATGCATGGGCAAACGAGGTAGACGAGGTCCAAGCTCAGGCGGTGTGGAGCGATACTCCCGGAAAGCATCCTCCAAAGCGCTCCTCAATCGCTCATTGCATTGGGTACTCACGGATGTAGCCCTGTCATCGCGGTCGCGGTCGTGGGTCGCGGTGAAACACTTGCACTGGGTTGTGTTTGCACCGTGGCCGGTGGAGAAGCAGGTGAGACGCGGCTGCTCCATGCTTTCAGACGCAATCTATCAAGTACGGTGTCATCCAACATACGGTTATTACGCTTGATGACTCGCATCTGATCCGACATAACCCCCTTTTCAGGATGGGAAATTATAAAATGATCCGTTGGGAGTGTCAGACTTTTACTAATTAAAACAAAAAAATAAATAAAATTGTCAAATGCATAAATGATCCGCTGTCTCCGAGACTATAGGCATACGCAAGTAAGCGTTAATGTGCATACATCGTGCTAGCACACTAACAAATTCTCACAGTAGTTCGTTTCTTAATTGTTGCTTTTGTTCCTCACAAGTTAGTTAGTTAGTATTTGTGAGGTGTCAAATTGGTGGTGTCAAATTGGTGGTGTCAAATTGGCCAGTTGTATTCTTGGGGATCCCTTCTTCCATCCATCTTGGATCCATCTTCTTGGTTGTACGTTGTTTTATAGAAGACAGTTTCAGAAGTTTAGTTTGAGGAGCTCGTGGCTAAATAATAACAGCCGCACGGATCGATCTTTAAGGTTAAGCAACGCTTGCCAAGGTTGGTCTGTGGATGGGTGACCATCTTAGCATAACGAGTTTCCTCCGTGCCTCGGAAAGCACGTTAAGCCGTTGGTCCCGGCTGTCCTTTGTAGATCTTTGGCAGTCGTTACGGGTTGTCAGAAGCCAGTAAATCTGACTCCAGTCTTGCCAAGAAGTACCGTGTTACCCAGTTAATGGGTTGGCTCCACCTAAAACACTGGTATTCAGCTGAATCTGGTTTGACTGGAAGCCGACCCCAATATAGTTGGGAAAAGGCTAGGCAGATGATGAGTTTCAGAGAATTTTGTTTCACATTAAAATTTTCTCGTAAAATTCTACTCAAGCAAAATTATTCATTTGGGCACGCGCGACGGAACCCCCGAAGCGGCAATGGTGGCAAATGGCGATGGGAATAAAAGACAAAACTATGCAAACAAGCATGCACCATGGATGCATCAAGCCTGCAGCAAGCATGCAACATGCAACATGCACCATGCAAGCAAGCAAGCATGCAGCAAGCATGCGACATGCAGCATGCAAGCAAGCAGGCATGCAGCACGCAAACGAGCATGCAACATGCAGAATGCAAGCAAACATGCAGTATGCAGGCGAACATGCAGCAGGCATGGTTTCTGTCACGGCTCCGGCGCTGCGGGGCTCCGGCGATCTCACACAAACTTACATATGGTTTTAACGCTCACCAGTCACCACCGCCGCTTCGGCTTGCTGGCAGGTTCCGCCGGCCAGTAAGTATTGTATAAAAACGTGTATAAGTGTCCAACGTTTTAGAAGTTTGTTAATTATGATTGTTTGTTATGCCTATAAAAGTATGTTTTAATATCATTATGCGTTAATTAGTATATATATATATATAATAGGGAACCGTATTCTTGTTGTAGATGTAACTACCGAATTTTTCAAATCGGACCAGTAGTTGCTGAGATTAGCGCGTTCAAGCAACGCGGCAACGGCGCGGGCAGTGGCGCTTTCAAAGGCATAGATTTATATGTAACTGGCCACGAAGTAAACGGTGCGGCGTACAAGCGGTGCCTACAGCGGTGGTACAGTCTGTTGATTGTTTACACCAGTTCATAACATACTCGTAACATCATGCCGGCACGCTGTTTGTGTTTTCACTTTTTAGTGGCCTGCGTACCACTAAAAAGTGAAAACACAAACAGCGTGCACAAAAAATTAAACCGACTTCCAAAAACTTTAATTTCGGAAGACGGTGTTTTTGTTTGTTTCGTTTTTGAACACCAACTTCCGAAATTAAATTTATTTTTACTTTGTAGTGATTTGTTTTTATTAACTTGAAGTCGGTTTAATTTTTTGTAAAAAAGTTTTTTTACAATGTTATTTTAATTTATAACTGTAGTACATTCCTGGCTATATCTAGGTATATTCTAGGTCTGGATAGAGGTTGATGCACTTCTCTGTAAAGCCCTTGAAATTACCCGTCGAATAGGGTGAAAATCAACCCTTCAACCTGCCCACTGGTGGGCTTGTTGCATTTAACTATCGAATCTATCTACAAGTGTGAACTTGTGTACTATTAAGGGTTGACTTCCCGAAAAACTGTGCCCCATTCGCTGTTGTGCTGTATGTCATAGGGTGGGTGCATCATCCCTCTATCCAGATTCACAACTTTTAAACCAATCCCTCCAAGGGTGGAAGTACTATATATAAGGTCAGGAACCCGGAAGGAGAAAAAATCTGTATTTTTACATTTTCCTAAATTGTGGCTTTATGCCTCATCTCACCATAAAGACGTGTACATATTTGAATAGGGCTCAGTGCCAGGCTTCTAGTGCCTACTACTTAAAGTCTAAATACCTAGGTTTTTTGTATGTTTAGTGAATGAAGGTGTCTGTAAAAGGTGGTTTTTTGCTATCTACCCTATTACCTTTGAGTAACAGTCCTCAATACTTGTGTCTTGTGTGTGTGTCAGTGTTCAATACTTGTGTACCTTCTTTTCCTTTGACTTTTACCAGCCTTCAGAACCATACCTTTTAAGGGTTTACCAGGAATTTGTAGGGAAAATGTGTAGCCCTACCTATCTATTTATTCAAAGAAATAAGTTCCCCAAGAACATCTTATGTGTCCGGGTGAAAACGACAGCAAATATGATTTTAATTCTGTTACATAGCTATGAAACTACAACTATACCAAATACATAAGCTCTTAAATATTGCATTACATTACATAGGCTCTTATGTACGCGAGTTATATAAAACAATTGTGATGTTTCGTCGCGAACAGACCTTTATTGTGCTTTAAAAACTATTTCCCTGTTGATTGAGTTACCCCAGAAAATTAGTACTGAAGTACCAAACCGTGATATGCTGTGACTAAAGCATCGACGTTAACCACTGGGGTCAGTTGACCCCAGTGGTTAACGTCATTGGGTGACTTGTTACATATGGCAGATCATTGATAAATAATATAAAGATCGGGGGCCCTAAGACGCTGCCTTAGGGTACACCATAAGCAACTTTTTCTAAAACCTTTTTGTTCGTCGGTTAATATGTTATTTTTATCCAGATATTTAAAGATTTGATTATAAATATATTTTTCAAATATCTTCGATATTACTGGCACAAGTGCAATGGGTCTATAAAACGCTATACATTGCTTGTCATTGTTGGTAGCGATACTATCATTAGCTACACTGCCGGAATTTTTGAGAGTTTTAATTATAGCATTAATGTCATTTTCATTGCTTGGTGCCATAAACATCGAGTTACTATTCTTTTCTATATAAGAAGTCACTTGTATGTCGCAATTTGTAGTAGATTTTATTTTATCAACAAAGAAGTCATTAAATGCAGTCGCTATATCAAGTGGATGTGTGACTATTTTATCTCCAATTTTAATGCTACGGATTAAATTATTATAGGGCCTATTCAATTTAATTTGGTTAATTATTTCCCACGTAGTTTGAGACTTGTTAGTTGATCATTTGATCTTGTAGTTATTCTGAGCACGTTGCTTTAATTTAATTATTTTATTATATTATAAACTGCTGAGTACTTTTTAAATGATTTTTTGTCTTGTTCATTGTGGTGTAGTCTGTAACGCCACAAGAGAGCTCTCTTTTTCTTGATTCATGTTTAGATATCCCAGGAGACCCATAGGGGTCTTTTGTGTAATCTTAAAGTGATACGCTTAAAGGGGAAATATAGGTTGTACCGAAGAGTAAACGTCTCCAAAAAAAAATATATTAGTATTCGGATCATAAGCCTGATATATTTCCGAAAAGGAAATTCTTTGTAAACATTTCCTAAATTTATTCATGTTAACTAGGTTATAGTCACGGCATTTGATATACCAATGCTTCACTACACACATGTTTTTGATTGGAACCTTAAGTATTTGACAGGTGTGGTCAGAAAGATCATAATCAATTACGTCACAGTAGCATTTCTTATCCAGATTGTGCGCTAAAGGTCTATGCAAGTGTTACTAGAGAGTCTAGTCAGCTGATTAGTAGCCCACGTGAAATTAAAATTGAGTAAAATACATTCTAGTTCCAATGTGATATTACTACGCTTCAAAATATGAATGTTAAGATCACCACATATTACAACATATTGCCTATTTTTCTTAGTTATTAATTGACGTAATGTACACAGTTGCTCAAAAAAACAGGTCAAATTGCTTGCATTTGGGACTCTGTAGATGCAGATTACAATGGTACTGGTCTGAGTTAATTCTATAGCACAACATTCGAATGTGCTACTTATTGCTATGCTCCGAACATCAGAAATTTCTTTCCAATGGTGTCTCTTTCTTATCAAAATACATGAACCTCCTCTTTTAGTATCTTTCCTGCTAAAACATGTAGCTAGATTATAGTTCAGGATTGAGAGATATTGCTTATAACCAGCCATCATGAAATGTTCCGTTACGCAAATAACATCATCATTTTTGAGAATGCGTCAGCTTTATTTAAAAGTCCTGCAATATTTTGATGTAGTATATTTATATAAGTATCATAGAAAAAACTGTGTGTCCAATTGTGACTATTTATGTCATCGTCTGTCATCAATAAGTCGTTTTTTTTAATACCGTCAATAAACTCGTCAATATCTTTGAAACTAGTCAGCATTCCATGATTATTTGATAGTCCTAGTTTGGTAATCATTGGCAATCATACGTGAAAGAAAGCATACACAGGAATACGTGTCTAAACACATTTATTACTGGTTACCGTGTTACAAATCTCAAATCGTGACTCGAGTCCTCCTTTGTCGTCAGTAGCTCAAAGTCGAATAGGGACGATTCAAACGCAACGCGCCATTTTATTATCAAAAGTGGACTATGGGTTGCCACAAATAAAACATGTATTCGGTACTAAAAATAACAGTGTTGCAACTTAGTAAACTAAATCGATTATTTTGTATGCTAACATACGGATTGTCAGAAGCCAGTAAATCTGACTCCAGTCTTGCCAAGATGTACCGTGTTACCCAGTTAATGGGTTGTGGAGGTCTGGTAGGCAGCCGCTCCACGTAAAACACTGGTATTCAGCTGAATCCGGTTTGACTGGAAGCCGAGCCCAATGTAGTTGGGAAAAGGCTAGGCAGATGATGAGTTTGGTAATCATTGATGAAACACATGCAACATTTTTGTTCGAGTCCAAAAAATATGCATGCTCATATATTATGTCAAAGTGTCAAGATACAGTAAGTTATTTAAATGCTCTACACTCTTTGTATGACTTATTATTTTGCGACATTTTATAATTCTGATAATTTGTAATTTGATTGTCTGTAATTTGATTATTTATAATTCGGACAATCTAATAAAAGTTTATTATTTAAATTCAATTCATAGTGTGTGTTACTATATAATAATAATTTTAATTGAATGACTTTTTACCTATATTTTGTATGCCACAAAGGCCGAACATGACTGATCTTTTTGTTTATGAACAACCTGCATTCCTTTTAGGTATACTCATGTTTCTACAAATAAATGTCTTGTCTTGTCTCCAATTATACATATTTCTTTGGTCACTGCAATTACATGTCGGTGAGCAAACAATGATGTTCGTAAAGTTTTCTTTTGTAAAGTAGCTCGTAAGTAAAGAGTCAGTTGGAGGTAGTCAAATGTAGTCATAAAATATTCCTCTCCTATTAGAATAATGCAGAAGTCGTTCATTGTAAACGTTTCTAATCTAGTTTCTATCACCCGTATTCACAAACAATACGTTGCTCAGTAAAGTAGCAACGCTAAATAAAGAAATATAAAATGTCATCCCCCTTTGCCTGTATCAGAGGAACAATGAAAAAAAAATCTGGTAAAAATGATTTTCCAGATTTTATTTTACAAATTTGTCGTGTTCTTTTGACGTAGAACTCAATAATTACATAAATTCAAAAATGGTTTGCAGCACGTTTTTAGACTTTACTAAAGAGTGCGTCAGAATGTGCCGCATTGCCGCAAGACGCAACTAATCCGCGGACGCGAGCGTTTGCGGCACTGTAGAAGAGCCGGTTACTGCCTACGTTTTAGCAATAACTTAAAAATTGACTACTTTGTAGAAAGAGACAAAGCTATTGCGTCGTCAACGAAATCTCTTTCTGATGATCGTTTCTTCCCTCAAACCTCACCTAAACTAACCTCGGCCACATCATAAAATAGCCAATCCTACGATATAGCAACGGCATATCTACTTATCGGTAGACAAGAAGATCCAACGGGAGCCTGTATTGGTATTTTGTACTAATTTATCTCTAATACCTAAGTCAGTTACAGATTTTTTTGGGGCGTAAATGGAAGGTATTCTATCTGTTCCTTTATGCGTCTTACGATGAGGTCAATATCAGAGACGAAGTGAAAGTCAAACTTACTGTAAATAGTTTATATTGTAAAATAGTAGCAGTTAAGAATACTAGTAACTATGTATCTTCATTTGCCTAGCCTTTTCCAAACTATATTGGGGTCGGCTTCCAGTCAAGCTGGATTTAGCTGAATACCAGTATTTTACGAGGAGCGACTGCCTACCAGACCTCCAAACCCATGCCATTAACTGTATATCTAACTATTACTAGTGATAGACGTACAAACCTTTAGCAGCTCGCGTTGGTGACACACGTGAAAGCTTGCTCATTACTCCGGTACTAAGGGGACCGCGATGTAGTCAATGGAGGAAACTTTTTCTAATTTAGGAATAATATTTTATTATAGCCAGACAGGATACTTGTATAAGAGAAGCAAAGAAAATAATTCTGTTAATTATTAGTGTCACAAAACAAAGTAATGGCTCGCGGCTCACGGCGATGACAGACGCGGGAGCCGAGGCGGGCTACGAGCAAAATTTCAAACCTGTTGGATCGCCAACAAAATTACTGGGTAGTTTTTATGTACGTGTGCTGACGGTGACACACAAGCGAAAAAGCTCGTCGAGCCCTTAGGTCGAGCCACAAGTATACTCCTACCAACGTATTAGTGAAATGGCGAAAATTGGAACTACGGCCGGCACGTTGAAATGACATTTGATTGTCAGTGTCTACTACATTCGGGAACTCTATATCTTGTTTTGTCGTGATACTGCTGAATCTATAAAGTTAAATATGCCGAAAGCTATTAAAAGTGATGCTCGAAACATTATTCTAAAGGTAAATTCTATTCATTATTCTAAAACCTTATTGCTCGGGCGGGGTCTCCGAATGAACGAATTTCGGCAGCGACAGATTAGTGTTGTCAACTTTCTTGTTATAAATTACCCGATACTTAACTAATTATTTAAGTCCACGAAATATTCGTTTCTATTCTTGCTGCAGGTTAGTGTAACGGTAACGTACACCTATAAGGTAACCTGCTAAGTAAGACAGCCAACTAACCTGCCAGATTTTAAAGGAGATGTTCCAAAATGTATGGAACCTGGGCCAGGTCCTTGTACACTATACTTAAAAATAGAGAAATACATTTAAACAGTTCTCAACTGGCCAATTTATTTAAAATGGCTTTGTTTGCTGGTAAAACAAAAGAAATTGCAACACGCAACAAAAACCCGTCATGGCGGTAAGCTGTCATTTTGATTGATTAATGACGTTTGACAAAATATAAAAATGAAAGTGAAATAAATATTTCTGACATATTTATGGGACGAAAGTGACTGAAGTGACATTGTTATGACAGCTGACAGTTATTTTTCTATGATCTGTAGTCGACATCGGCTTTGCTTGCCATACAAAAATATAGAATAGAATAGAACTAAATCAGTGCGATGCCATGTTGAAAATCTGTAAAAGTAATTTATAAAAATCAATTAACTACCACAACATTAAACATTTAAATGAATTAAATGTATTTTTCCCGAATTCTATGGATTTTTCTCGTTTTTATGAGGTAATGCACATAGACCTGGCCCTTTTTGAAACATCTCCTTTCTACTAACATTTATTTTTTTATCTTATATTTCAGGACTAATTTCAAAAATAGTTAAGGAAGGGCTCGCAGCAGAAGAAACTGGTACAAAATTCGGACACCAGGCAAGGGCAGAAAATCTAAAATTGAATTTGTGCATGTTGATGATTTTGACATGGGAGTTATACGGAGGAAAGTACATGAATTTTATTCTGCCAAAAAAGAGGTCCCTGCTGTTAAAAAACTTTTAGAGGTCTTAAAGACAAAAATAAATTACACAGGACAGCCAGAGAGTTTGCGAAAGCTGCTTCACAAGGTGGGATTTCGTTTAAAAAAATCTCAATCCAATCGGAAGGTTCTTATAGAGCGTAATGAAATATCAGCTTGGAGAGCCAAGTACTTGCATGCAGTGGATAGAAATAATAAATCTCCCCAGCCCCGGCCCATAATTTATTTAGATGTGACCTATATTCACTCTTCGCATACATCGGGTAAATGTTAGCCACTTGGTTGTGCCTGTGCAAGTTCTCGCCGTTAGCCAGAGGAGAACAACCAGAGATAATATGTCTGATGGACTCACCCGGACGGTGGCATGCCCGACACACGTCCACCGTCCCATCCTTCATAATATGCCTCCGGTAGTTATTCGTCAAGATAACTTCATCCATAATCGCACAGACAATACCTTCAGTTTTCCCAAAGAGATCACTGAAACGTAGCCAGGCCACGGACGCTGAAAAATCTACATCAGATCCATGAAGAGCCCGATAGAAGCGCCCGTGAAGCTCCTTGCTTTTCCATACCTCCTTGCGGTCATCCGTGGTAAGTATCACAGGTTTGCGCTAGTTCTCCTTAGCCATGGACAACGGGGTGAGACCCTTGTCCACTACGACCACATCAGCTTTGAGGAAATATTCTCTGAGACTGCACATCTCGCGGTTGTGGAGAGTCTTGGCATTTAAAAAGCCTCGACCTTCACACTTCCGCGGGATGTACAGTCTCATCACCGACGATCGTGGGTGATGCATCCAGTTTGCGGGCAGCAGCCAGGGCGTCAAGCTCAGTTTGAGTCCATTTGAGTATGCCGAAAGAGTACATTAATACCGGCATGACCCAACCATTGAAGGCGCGCACGGTAATATATTTGCGCCTGACAAAAGACTATTCAAAACCTTTTTCAGGCGGCCAAAGAAGCGTTCCTTCAACGATTGCTTCATGTCAGTAACACACATTCCCAACGCTTCCGACATACCCAAATACTTCACGCCTAGCCTATCACGCCTATCACGTGCGGCATCGTCCAACTTATGATTACGTTGGATAACCCGCACCTGGTCCGACAATCGTTGGGCCGAGACGTTCACGGTTGGTTCCAGGTCCTGAAACAGAGACAGCATCCTGACACGGTACGCAGTAAGGTTAGTTGTATATTTTATTATTTTTATAAAAATTGTTTTTGATTTGTAAAAACTATAATTCTTATTAAACGATT
The DNA here is from genome assembly GCA_950371165.1 of Lacanobia oleracea. Lineage (NCBI taxonomy): Eukaryota > Metazoa > Arthropoda > Insecta > Lepidoptera > Noctuidae > Lacanobia > Lacanobia oleracea. The sequence goes on from OX493412.1 coordinate 15,271,458, forward strand.
TTGTCTAATGTGAAATTTCCTTCTTGAAAACTTACTAAATTTTGGGCACCTAATTTTAATTAGCAACACTGAATCGACTGTGCCGTCCTCGTTCAGGTCACAGATAAGTTGGTAGGACTGTACGCGTACTTTCCTGCACGTCTGTCACCCACTTAAGGGTGGTATCCCAAAAAGTCTCTTGTGTTGCCACTGAACAATGGTGCGTTCGTCCCGTAAATTTTAACACATGTAACCCTATTTCTAATGCGTTCACATGATATGCACAATACGTGACGCCACAAATTAAAAGAAACGTCCCGAGAGTCACCCCGATGTCAGCACCTTTATTAACTGTTTCATCTGGTCGAAGGTTTTTAATAATAAAGATAAGGTATTTAAATTTAGATAAAAGTACACAAGTATGCCAAGAAACATTCTAGTCCCGTCATGATAGTTGCCATTATAGCCGCCATCAAATTTATAATGTTCGCTATATTAAAAATGATTTTGAAACTGGGTTTAAGATTTGTCTTAAAAGCTTTTTATAGCTCTATAAATGATGGAGATGATCATAATGGAGACGATATGGGTTTTCATTTATTAAACTAGCATATTTTCTATCTGTGGACCTTTGTTTCTTTGACATTTAAGAAGAATAGAATTGATTGCAAAGTAATCAATATCTAACAAGAAATGACTAAGGTACGCTGTGTTATGACTTTAAATTGTATGTCATCGGAGTGGAGCACAGGGCCGGTCGATGAGACATCCTGAGCTAGGCCTATGCCAACTTCAACTCTTCATTTGGGATCTTGTCCGTTGTCCAGGAGCGGAAAATTTTCTGCTGAAATGATGATAAAGAAGACAGGATACGTGTCTATGTAACCAAAGGGTTCTCTTGATAATGTATTTAAAGATCGAAGTTCAGTTACAAACCTCATAGCTATGTAATGTTAGCCGTGAGAATTTAAGTTAAGGTGATGTTTGCCGAGGTCGGATCGTGGATGGGAAATCTGCTTCCATTAGGTATATTCCTCCGTGTTCCGTAAAGCGCAAGCAAGCTGTTAATCCCGCCTGTCATTTGTAAAGGTTTGGCAGTCGTCAGTTATGGATCAGAACCCAGAAAATGTGACACCAGTTTTGCCAAGGGGTAGGTATAGTTACCCAAGGGAGAGATAGGCAGTCATCATCATCATTTCAGCCGAAACACGTCTACTGCTGAACATAGCCCTCCCCAAGTCTCGCCACAACAACCGGTCCAGTGCGTCTCGCATCCATCGACTACCCGCGATCTTCACCAGGTCATCGGTCCACCTTGTGGGAGGTAAGGCACAGGCAGTAAGCACTCTATGTAAAATACCTACTGGTATTCCACTGAATCTCGCTAACCTGGAAGCCGAGCTTACATAGTTCGTTGGCTAGGCTGAGGCAATTTAGCTCCACAATAATTTACAAAACGTGTCCATTGACGTAAAAGGAAAAATCTGTTTTTACTTGAGGTTACGAGATAGCGAAGAGGACTAATAGATTATTCGTTTTTTTTTTGCCTGCTTCGTCAGTATAAAAGCCTTAAGTGATCCCAAGGTAGCGTACTATTGGAATAATAAAAACTATTCCTGTCTCATAGGAGACAGGCACTCATGACTCCTCCCGCTCTGGGTACAGCAGGAGGGAGTGTCAGACTCTTACTGACTAAAACCCATCCGTGTTCCTCCTTGTGCCCTTTGCGTTCCAGGGTACGGTGCCTCTTTCGAACGCAGTCCGCAGCCCCAGCAGGCATTGGCCCTAGCAGGCCCCGTCTTCCGTGCTGACATCTCCTTGAGGCGCGTTGGGATTGCAGCGCGCCGCCGACCTTCGCGGGCTACCCTGGCGCTTCCACCTTAATATATAGCCTATGAAATTTACAAATAACGTGGCTTTCCATATGTAAAAGAATTTTCAAAATCGATTCAGTAGATCCAGAGATTACCCCCCATTTTTAAGGATGAGTCATCCTCAAATTACTCCTCCCGCTCTGGGTGAAGCAGAAGGGAGTGTCAGACTCTTACTGACTAAAACCCATCCCTGTTCCTCCTAATGCCCTTTGCGTTCCAGGCCCGCGGTGACTCTTTTGAACAAAATTCCGCAACCCGGCAAGAGATTACCCCATGCAAATTCAGAAACTCACAGGCTTTACCTCTTTATAATACTAGTATAGAAAAAGTTGAGGAGCTGGAACTGGATTGTACGTAACAGCAGTGATATAATTAGCCGATGGAATGTGTTCTGTGTGCGTAACAGTTCCATTGTCAAAAAATTCTAATCGTTCTCTTTGCCCACGACGATGTCTGCAACATTAAAATAACATTCTTCTAATCCGATTGCAAACACAAATGTTTACTTAAAAGAGTTACAATGGAGGAGCTCGTGGCTAGATAATAACAGCCACACGGGTCGATCTTCAAGGTTAAGCAACGCTTGCCAAGGTTGGTCTGTGGATAGGTGACCATCTTAACATACCGAGTTTCCTCTGTGCCTCGGAAAGCACGTTAAGCCGTTGGTCTCGCGGCTGTCATTTGTAGATCTTTAGCAGTCGTTACGGATAGTTGGAAGCCAGTAAATCTGACTCCAATCTTGCCATAAAGTACCGTGTTACCCATTTAATGGGTTGTAGAGGTCTGGTAGGCAGCCACTCCTCGTAAAATACTGGTATTCAGCTAAATCCGGCTTGACTGGAAGCCGACCCCAATATAGTCGGGAAAAGGCTAGGCAGATGATGAATAGTAGTATTGAAAAAGTATCGTATTTTTGTGATTGCCACTTATTTTCCTGAAGTTACCTTTCTTTCAGATGGTCTGGCGATCCAGGCGTTTATTTCTTTCTGTACTGTTGGCGTTGCTTCTTAGCCCAATAATGTTCTACATGATGGACCAAGCGAATGTTATAATTGGGGATCTGATTGAAACTAACAGGTACTACTTGAAGTAACACAAGCCGTTGGGAAGTCTTCCTCATCATCATCATCATCATTTTAGCCGAAAGACGTCCACTGCTGAATATAGGCCGTCTGAAGAGTCCGGATACCCGCGCCCTTCACAGGTCATCAGTCCACCTTGAGGGTGGCTTAGTGTTCTTCGTTTTTAACCGATTTTAATAGAATGCTTTTTTAATATTTGTATAGCTCCGTCATATTTGATGATGGATATCCAAAATTCTTTTAATGTTTGCAGCCCAGAAAGAGGCTTCTTCCGAAGTGGTCCCATTCAAATTTCGTAAAGATCTGTAGAATAACTTCGGAGATAAGCAATTAATAGATATGGAGAATTAATAGATACGTTAGGAGTGGTTTGGGATCTACCTCCTCGCGGTCCATCCCGGGCAACGGTACCACAGGCTTGCCTGTGGTACGGCAGAACGATCCCACTCAAAGCGGTGGTAGGCTCCGCAATGAGCCACTTGGCTCGCGACCACCATCCCGCCGAAGTCCGGCGCCAAGCAGCTTGCTATGTTCTGTCGGTGTACGGGACTGCCAGTGCCTTTGGAAGAGAAGGAGATTGTCAGTCGCACTGCTCAGAACCGGTCTTGGTCGCTGGGCTGGGCTTTCCGGGTATTTTGGAGGGTAGCGGGATCCGAAGCAAGGTGCCAGCCGACCGCAGTTAGTAGGCGGCCCAAGTAGCACGCCAGCCATCTGTAAAAAGCTGCCCCGCCAACTAGCGAAAAATCCCGGTATGCTCCACCGTGTCAGCTGGCGACTTGATGGGATCGAGGATCCGGGGGGGTTCAAGCGTCCCCGCAGTCTCCAAATGAGTTCCCCATAGGTAAGTTTAGCTCTAGTGTTCCACTTGGTTCACTGAGCAGCGCCTCGACAGTTACTCTCTGGAACATAAGTTCAAGAAGCAGGCTGGGGTCTGTGTGTACGTCCGCGACGACATTTGTTGTCGTCGTTTCCGTTGCTTTGAGAAATCGGGTTTTTCTGCCATATGGCTACTTGTGGACACTGGCGTGGAGACACTTGTTTACATTGGCATATACCGATCGCACAGCGGTGATTCCCTCGTGGAGACGACCGACGGACCGAGCCCAGCAACGGTGCCCAACAGCGAAGCTCATTTTATTCTGGGGGACTTCGCCCACCATAAAGAGTGGTTATTCCCGTACCAGAAAACTGACCAGGCCGGGTTAGAGGTGCGCAAGTTTACTGTAACGCTAGATCTAACCCAGCTGGTGAATGTGGCAACGCGGATACTGGATGTTGACGCCCATACACCCAATTGCGTGGACCTTCTGCTGACAACTGATCCGGGCAGTCAGTCAGTATCGGTCTCAGCCTCGCTGGGAACGTCTGACCACTGCCTGGTAAAATCCGTGTTGACTTGCTCTCCTCCAGATGAGAGTCCTAGAGGCGCGAGACGAGTATGGCGATACGAGTCAGCAGATTGGGATGAGATGCGGGACTTTTTTGCGTCTTATTCATGGCAGCAAGTGTGCTTCTCCTCAGGTGCTTCCCCTCGTGCTGTGCTGACGTGATTGCGGACGTGATTCGGCAGGGGATGGAGTATTTTATTCCATTCTCCGACATCCCGCTCGGTCACTAATCCCGGTCTTGGTATAATGCAGAATGTGCCTAAGCTGAGGCCCGTAAAGAGTCTGCTTACTAAGCCTTTTTTTTTGCGCTGGGGTAAAATGCATTACGCATACCCCTCCATCGGGGGAATGGGAGGGGTATGTGGGACTTCCCGGGCTGACCCGGTATACCCACTAAAATAACCCAGCGGCATTCCCGCATCGTCCGAGTGGAGGGGGACTGGGAGACCGGTGCAGCCTTGGCGTCCAGTCCTCCTTTTGCGAGATGACGTCCTCGCAAAAGAAGGCGACCGCTGCCCAGGACCCCTCACTCTCCAGCATGGCGTCGACCATGCTGGGAAGTGAGAGGTCCTGTCCGATCTCTGCACTCAGACTGCGGCGCGGCTCAGACCAAGCCGGGCACACTTCGAAGGTGTACTGAGCCGTATCCCCCGCCGCACCGCAGTCATGGCACGCCGGACTGCTTACCAAGCCTGGGTCAAGGGCCTTGACTCAAGGCCCGCGACCGAAAAGCTGGAGCACGTAGGGTTCGCGCGAGGAAAAGAGCCTTTAATTCTGCCGCTAAGTTCTGCAAGTGGGTTTTACGTAGGTTACGATTTGACCATGTCGGACGTATCGGGACCAAACTAGTATCGCACCCTCCGGTTAGTAAGCAGTTTTGGTCCCTGTCGAAAGCGGTTGAAACGAATTTTTGTCGACCCACTTTGCCTCCAATGCTAAAACCTGATGGTTCGCTGGCTCACTCTGCAAGAGAGAAAGCTGATTTATTTGCAACTCTTCTCATATTCTCCAATAAAAAAAAACCGTTTTTATAGAAACCAAACTGACTTGGGGCTGTTTTTTCAATAGTCAGATAACTTTTATCTAAGGAATAAAAATGGGAGTGTGACAGCTTATGTATAGAAAATAGTATGCCAAACCGCAATTTTCTTTCTATAAAAACGGGCTCTTTTTATTGGAGAATTTATCGGACACGCACAGGAAGTGTTCCGTACCATAATCCGAAAATATCTCGTTTTCTACATTGTAAGGTGGTAAGTTATATGACTTTGTACGGGTACATTATCAGTCTAGATAGATCAAACACAGAATTTATAACAATATTTTATTCATCGGTCCTACGACCCCACACACCCCAGTGTCAGAGTTTCTAAACCGCTTCAAGGGCCTCTGACATGGTTTATTTTTATGGATATTTTAGGGTTCCGTACCCAAAGTGTAACCAAAGGAACCCTATTACTAAGCCTCCGTCTGTCTGTCAGCGGGCTGTATCTCAAGAACCGTTATAGGTAGACAGTTGAAATTTTTACAGATTGTGTGTTTCTATTACCGCTATAACAACAAATAATAAAAATTAAGATTTATGGTACGGAACCCAAAGTGTGTCAGGCTGACTCGCACTTGGCCGTTTTTATACCTATAGCTGCAATCAAGGGTAAAACAGTACTATTTGTTTCATTACAAAACACAATCATATTTGCGTCGCAATGACATATATTAATTAGTTCGGAGTAGGACACAATAGCTGCAATAGGAATACAATCTGTGATTTGTTTACTGTCTACCTGTTATAGTTTATGAGATAAATCCCGCTGACAGACTGACGAATGAACAGCGGAAGCTTAGTAGTAATTAAAGTACCATTGTTTAGTCTTGGGAAGCGAAACTAAAACTGACAGACATTCTAATTCTAAATGCCAATTAAATAACTTCTAGGTTTATCGAAAATAGTCAGAAGCATGATACAGAACAAGAAAAAGGTAGAGGTTACAAGAAGCAGCTCGGTCTATTTGCCGAAAACATATCGAGGGTTCCCGAAGTCATGGCGAGGCTTCCCGAAGACATAGCGAGGGTTCCCGAAGATTTACCGGTCGTGACGTGTGAGGGAACTGACTGGGTACATTGTTATGTAAGTAAAAAAAAAAAGAGAACTTAAAATAAATACACTACATCCGTATCAGCACACATTGACACACGGCTCCGTAGCGAGTGTACTGTCTCTGAGTGTCAATATGGCTTCCGGGCGGGTAACAGCACCATGGACGCAGTATTCGCCTTACGGAATCTGGCTGAGGCTTACAGAGAGAGAAGGAGAGCTTTGCATATGGCCTTCCAATATTTTACATTTATGCTACAGTGGCATTTTATTTTACAGAAATCTGAGTGCAGCACCGCGATAGCAATCCAGAAATCTGTAAAGGAAATAGTCTGCATTTATCAAGATGTTGTTTTAGTGAATGATAAGCATGCTTACATCGGTCACCCTACCAAAGTTCTCGGAGACGAAAAGTATGCGCTTAACAAGAGCGACATTGTCAAAATTGATTGTACCGGCAAGGACATGAATAGGTTCGAATATTTTTAAGGTGCATCACCGCTTGCCGGTAATGTATCTTTTTTAGATATATTTGCTATTGACTCTAGTCTAAGTCAGAGGTGACACAGACAGAGTCTACGATGGAGCGAGCTCATCCAGAAGGAGCCTGTTCACTCTAACTTTGAAGATATTAGGGTTGTAGATTTACAGAGTCAAGCATTACATTGATATAACGTTATACAATTAATAAAGTTGATTAACAACTAAAAACAACACAACAGTGAAAGTCAAAACAACGACAGTCACAGTGTGTTAGTTGAAAACAACTAATTCCGGTAAAGGCAAATGATTAAAAGAAATAATTTGTAATTTTGCATTACAAGTGAATGCAGTTGTGAAGGTGACGACACTATATGGTGTCGGCCGGTGCCGCATGGTGCCGTAGAAGAATAATAGGTACTATCCCATCACTTCCTATGGGTGTCGTAAGACGCGACCAAGGGACTCACCAGAGAATGGGCAGCACACTGCGATCGCCAACCCGCCTGCCAAGCGTGGCGATTATGGCAACCCCCCCCCCCTTTAGGGGAGGCCTGTGTCCAGCAGTGGACGTCTTTCGGCTGTTATGATTGATGCAGTTGAAGGAACACTTTTATAAAATGTTGTAGTAAGTTGGAGACTGTCTGCAAAGTATATATTTTGATCAATATCTAAATTCATTTCACTAACAGCCGCACGGGTCGATCTTTGTTATGCAATGCTTGCCAAGGTTGGTCTGTGGATGGGTGACCATCTTAATATACCAAGTTTCCTCCGTGCCTCGGAAAGCACGTTAAGCCGTTGGTCCCGGCTGTCATTTGTAGATCTTTGGCAGTCGTTACGGATTGTCAGAAGCCAGTAAATCTAACTCCAATCTTGCCAAGAAGTACCGTGTTACCCAGGTAATGGGTTGTAGGGGTCTGGTAGGCAGCCGATCCACGTAAAACACTGGTATTCAGCTGAATCCGGTTTGGCTGGAAGCCGACCCCAATATAGTTGGGAAAAGGCTAGGCAGATGATGATCTATATTCGTTTTATTGTGCCCTATTGGCTTCTGAGTGTACATCATATTGTTACTGATCTTTGTTAGTAGAGACAATTCGTATTGCAGTGAGCCTATACACACCTTCTAGTACTAATCGATTTCCTGTATTTTTTTCCTGTTCGGCCAATGTCAATCTCTTTTTCAGTCTAGACGTACGTGCTCATTGGTTCGGCTACAAGGCTGGTTTCAGACCAGTTCCAACGAAACCAGTTCCCTCTGATCGAAAGGATTCTTATAACGTCTTGATCCTGTACTTCGACTCCACATCTCGCAACGAATTTATGAGAAGAATGCGAAATAGCTACAAGTACTTGACTGAACAGTTGAGAGCTGTTGTCTTGGACAGGTCAGTTTTCAATCTTTACTTTATTATTAAAAAGCTGAAGAGATTGTTTCTTTGTTTAGTTGAACGCACTAATCTCAAATTATTTTAGTTTTGGATAGCCCATTTATCGAGGAAGGCTATAGGCTATATAAACATTACGCTATGACCAATGGGAGCGGAGCATTCATTAAAAATGTGACGTAGACGAAGTTGCACGTGCCAGCTTGTAATATTCTAAAGCCGTAGAGTTTGTTTGGTTAAACGCACTAATCTCAAGAACTACTGGTTCGAATTTTAAAAAATCTTTTAGAATTGGATAGCGAGGAAGGCTATAGGCTATTAATGACATCAAGCTAAGATCAATAGAAGCAGAGCATTAGTGAAACTTTGTCGTATGGTGCCGTAAAAGAATAATACCATCCCATCACTTCTCGTGGGTGTCGTAAGGGCGACTAAGGGACTCGCCAGAGAATGGGCAGCAGCGTTTTTTGTAAAACGCAACATTATACACTGCGATCGCCAACCCGCCTACCAAGCGTGGCGCTTATGGCAATCCCGTCCATCTTGGGGATGCTTATGTCCAGAAGTGGACGTCTTTCTGCTGAAATGATTAATATAAGATAGTAATATGTTTAAGTTAAGTTAGAATAGTTTATTTTAAGTTTCCCTCTCTGTTTCTTTACACACTGTGTCTACTTTTCTTATCTAATTCTTCTGTCGCAGGTCTGCTGGAAGAAATTTCTGTAGAAATAAGCAGTACCTTTGTGCTCTTTTCTCTGTACAAAATTTTCTTTTTAAGTATATTGTGTGTACATAAATAAATAAATTAAAAGTATGACGCAGACGAAGTTGTGCGGGTCAGCTAGTCAAGGATAAAGTCCCGCTTATAATTTTTTTTAAGGAACCGAAGAAAATATAGAACAGAGAATCCATGTATTTAGAGCACAAACTTCTGGCACATTTTGGTTATTTGGGAACTTAGGGTACAGGGAACTTGGGGCACCCCGAAACTGATACCTAGGCTTTGCCTGTCCGTTTTCTGGGAAGACGTCATACCAATCATGTAAGGTTCCTGTCTTTTTACTACCGGAATATCAGACGTACTGCAGGGTACCATCCGTACTTAGTCGATATCCCGACTAGTCGTACTCAGCGCTTCTCCTCCACATTTATTATGCGCACAGCCAAAGTGTGGAATTCTCAGCTAGCATCTGAGTTCCCTTCCACATATAACCCGTCTGTCTTCAAAGCAAGAGTAAAAAGGCATCTTTTGGGCACGCTCGAACCAGGCGCGGTTGCAGCCCTAAACTATGGGGGGACAGGTTGAAAAAATTTAGTACGGTACCTTGTTTCGAATATTTAGATTTATTCCTGTCATAACACAAACAGATGTTTATTGGTCGACTTAAGCTTATGATGGAGAAGTCCGGATGCTAGAGTGGCGAGCAAATTTTCTTTTTATCACCGCTGATTTAGTTTCAGAACTAAACTTAAACAGACGCAGTGCAATATTCAATCCTATTGATGGCACAACCATGGCATTCCCAAGACTATCTATGGACGAATTAATTCTTTTTGCTTGTGGCACCTATCAGATTAGACAGGCACGGTCATATGTTGGTGAGCACTTTAGATTTCATGGCATATCATACATATGTTTTTTTTGTCGACTTATGTGTATGCAAACCGGAGAGCCCCGGAAAATTTTATTTCCTTGACTCAGTAACGCTAATTTTTTTCTCTTACGCCCATAAATATATATATTTTTATATATGCTTAGCAAGGCGAGCCCGAAAAATTTTAGTTTCTTAACTCAAAAATGCAAATTTTTGAGTTAAGAAACTAAACGTTTTATTACATACAAACACTTGTTTTTATGTCAATTTAAGTGAAATCCGGACAGGTAATAGGGCGAGCGAAGCGAACCCGAAAAATTTTTGTCCCTTGACTCAGAAACGCTAATTTTCTTGTTATCTTACATCCGTACACATGTTTTATGTCAATTAAAGCAAACAAATCAGACAGGCAAGGATGGTATGGCGAGCGAAGCGAGCCCGAAAAATTCTAGTTCCTTGAGTCAGAAACGCTAATTATCTTACATCAATTCACATGTTTTATGTGAACTAAAGTGAAAAGCGGACAGCTAAAGATGCTAGGGCGAGCGAAGCGAACCCGCAAAATATTAAGTTCCTTGACCCAGTAACGCTGGCTTTTTTTCTTATTGTAAAGATTTCTTCATTGTAAAGGCGATCTTTTTTGTCGATACGAAAACTGGAGAGCTATGTATGCTAGAGCGGGCGAAGCGGGTCCGAAAAAAAATAATTAACTGTCACGGATACGGTATATTTTCTTTATATCCTACAGACAGATGTTTCTTTGAAAAATATGTATGTTACAGCGAGTGATGTGAGCTCTAAAATTTTAACATCCCGCCTAGGAATATAGGTTTAGATAGGTAGGTTAAATTGTTTATTTACTATCCGTACAATCATTGAAGTTGACTTTAACATAAAACTTGCATAATTGAGGATGCAAAAGGAAAGGTTTTGCCTTGGATAGGTAATCCTCTGTTTACTATCGATATGAACATAAAAGTAATGTTTTCGATTTATGCACAACTAAGAATGCAAGAGCGAGCGCAGCGAGCTCCAAATTTTTAGTACCCCATCCCGGTTAATTTTATTTGAAATATTCTTGATTTGTTATTTTCAGAAGGTGAAATTTGATGAGTACGGTTTTAGGGGGGTCATGACCCCCACGACCCCCCCCCCCCTCTGGGACCGCGCTTGGCTTGCCCCATCATATACCTCATCCATAGCATTGACTGGCCTGTTGGTCTAGTGGTTAGTGACCCTGACTGCTATGCCAGAGGTTGTGGGTTCGATTCCCACCCAGGACAAATGTTTGTGTGATGAGCATGATCATTTGTTCTGTGTCTGGGTGTAGTTTATCTATAATATGTATGTATTTAGAAATATATAAGTATGTTTATCAGTTGTCTAGTATCCATAACACAAGCTCTGCTTAGCTTGGGACTAGATGGCGTTGTGTGATAGTTGTGTGGAATATTATTGTTATATTATTATTATAGCTTTCGTTCAGGCGTGATTGAGGTCAAGAGCAAGTCCATTCGTCAATAAATAAGTTAAATAAAACCCTGCAGACAGAAATAGGAGCCTCACATCGGCGCGTCGTCTTCGAGGTTAGGTTTGAGGTGGCCCTTCATGAAATGCTCAATTTTACGAGACGAATGCGCCATGGAAAACGTTTTAAATATTCAGTAGGTATATTTCGTCACACGGTTACCTTATTCTATGAACGACCATCTGCTAGCCCGTTCATGTTATATAGTACTAGTTGACCCGAGCAACTTCGTCTGCGTCACAATTTTCATTACTGCTCCGCTCCTATTGGTCTTAGCGTGATGATATATAGCAGCTATAGCCTTCCTCGATAAATGGGCTATCTAACACTGAAATAATTTTTCAATTCGGACCAGTAGTTACTGAGATTAGCGCGTTCAAGCAAACAAACAAACTCTTCAGCTTTATATATTAGCATAAGATATAGATAATATAGAGTATAGATTAGACGCATAGGCTGGATGTAAATTAGGTCGCTGGTTTAACGTCCCGTTCAATGAAAAGGCAATGAAATGGCCTAGCCATTGATTACACATTATTCCAGTTGGTTGCGTCATTTATTTATTTATCAAGTTTGGCTTGTCTATGCGTTTAAGAGAGTCAATAAAAGTTGGATATTTTACTTTATTTTATTACTAGTTGACCCGCGCAACTTCGTCTGCGTCACAATTGTCATTACTGCTCCGCTCCTCTTGGTCTTAGCGTGATGATATATAGCCTATAGTATTCCTCGATAAATGGGCAATGATAGAATTTTCCAAATCGTAACAGTAGTTCATAAGATTAGCGCGTTCAAGTAAACAAACAAACAAACAAACTCTTCAGCTTTATATATTAGTATAGATAGCTTTTGCCTGCGACTTCGTTCGCGCATATCCTGTTTTTTCCAGTTCCCGTAGGAATTTCGGGAAATCCTACTCCCCTACACTCTCTAAGGAACCTACATGCCAAATTTCAGCTTTATCTTTACGACCTGCTAACCTACGTCTTAAAACGATCATGATAACGGTGTGCGAGGGAGACGGAGTTATACAAGGCGCATAACACTATCTCTTTTCACAGCTTAATCATGATCGCATTAGCACGTCATAGTAGGCCCCCAGTAGTTTCGACTCACTCAGCTACTCAGCCACTCAGTAACGGAAGAATGTTATATACATAATATGTATATTGATTTATAGTTACAATATCGTTGGCCCAACGGCAGCACTGTATTCAATTCTCACTGGGAAATCCGAAGAGGAAGTCATGTATCAAAGAAAAGGGGCAAAACGAAAGAAATGTATCGACTCAAAGAAGTTTATTTTCCATACGTTGATAGATTATGGGTGAGTTTTAGAATGGAGATGTTTCTTATGTTCTTTTGTACATATTATAAAAAAACTGGCCAGTTGCGAGCCGGACTCATGTGCGAAAGAGTCCCCATACGAATTTCATTTTTGTAACATTTTATTTTATCTCTATGTCTATAAGTTCCCCTTTTGCCTGCGTCTGTGTTTCCAAAAGCTTACAACCCTAATCTCTTCAAAGGTAAAGTGAACAGGCTTCTTCTGGGTAGGCTCGCTCCATCGTAGACTTTGTCTCTGTCATCTCTGACATAGACTAGAGTCAAGAGCAAACCCATTAGAAAAAAAAAAAGTTCCCTTTTTTAATGGTTTTCTTGAAATCTATAGATAACTGTTATCTGCATTTTTCAAAATTTTTGGTTCTCTTGTTTCGTAGATGCAGAATGGAAATTTTTAGCCTATTTTTTGAATAACTTCTAAACTATTTTTTCATACTTGCCATGAAGTACTGTGTTACCCAGTCAATGGGTTGTGGAGGTCTGGTAGGCAGCCGCTCCTCGTAAAATACTGGTATCCAGCTAAATCCAGCTTGACTGGAAGCCGACCCCAATTTAGTTGGGAAAAGGCAGGCAGATGATGATGATCTAAATTCATTTTATTTCCTATTTTGTGCCCTATTGGCTTCTAATGAATATACATCATATTGTCAATGATCTTTGTTAGTAGCGACAATACGTATTGCAGTGAGCCTATACACCTTCCAGTACTAGTCGATTTTTAATTAAAAAAAAGTTCCTCAAAAGATTGTAATGCTGGTATTCTATCTGAGTAACACAATACTTGGTATTGCTCTAAAAACAAATTATTTTTGATTTGATCGCACATATCCGAGCCGCTCATATTTATTTTAATCTCCATAAGGCAAGCCGAAAGGTAAGACTATCGGTGAGTACACAAAAGACATTTTTACCAATGACGTCACGCGTGTCTTCAACTCGCTGTATGTTCCCTTTGGGTACGGAACCCTAAAAAACTAAAATGGAGATGGGCAGGTCATTCGATTAGAGGAAAGGACGAATGGTGTAGAGCAATAACAGAGTGGTACCCAAGGGATGGCAATTGCAAAAGAGAGATTTAGAAGATGGGCAGACGAAATTAAGAAGGCAGTAGGCAATACAAATACATGGACAAGGACAACAAAAGAGTGGAGAAATTGGAAAGAGTTAGAGGAGGCCTTTGCCAAAAGGCAAACAGACAGGGAAACGAATGAAAAATAGAATAAATAGATTAAGAGTTAAAATTAAACGAAAAAGTAAGAATTAAGTTTATAATCAGTTAAGGATTGACTAAATAAAGGCTATTTTTATTTTATTTATTATCCGGGCCGCGCCCGGGTGTGGCCACCCCGGCCGGGCTTCGTTTGGAGCTCAAAACAATATCTATCGGTGTACATTTTATATGAACTCATTCGCACAAATCCGTGTCCGTGTCTCGGGCACTGCCCTGAAATGTGTGGACCAAGTTACTTATATGATGATATGCAAAACAGGATAACATCCGCAATGTCCTATAGTTGAGAATGAGGGATGGGTTTCTTGCAAATTGCCGCGACGTTTTATGTTTCAATTTGATCGAAGGAGATGTTTCAAAATGGGCCAGTGTACATTACCTCATAAAAAAGAGAAAAATCCGTAAAATTCGGGAAAACTACATTTAATTCATTTAAATGTTAACTGTTGTGGTAGTTAATTGATGTTTTTAAATTACTTTTATCGATTTTCAACATGGCATCGCATCGATTTAGTTACAGATCATAGAAAAATAACTGTCAGCTGTCATAACAATGTCACTTCAGTCACTTTCGTCTCGTTGCCGGTAAGTAAATATGTCAGAATTAAATGTCAAACGTCATTAATCAATCAAAATGACAGCTTACCGCTATTACGGGCTTTTGTTGCTTGTTGCAATTTCAAGTGTAATTTCTTTTATTTTACCAGCAAATAAAGCCATTTTAAAGAAATGGGACAGTTGAGAACTGTTTTAAATGTATTTCTCTATTTTTAAGTATAGTGGACAAGGACCTGGCTCAGGCTCCATACATATTGGAACAACTCCTTTATAATTCATTAATAAAATTACGTATAATAGAGAAAATGCATGAGAAAAATATTTATTATTTATACAGTTTTTCTAAAATATACAAAAAAATAATACTAACAGTGACAATAGGATCAAAATTGGCCAAAAGAAAAACGAGATACAAAACAAACAAATATATCTTTCCCTTTCGCGAAAACGCTGTTTTATATGGCAGCTTTATAGGTGTCATGGACTTTGACGTCAAAGTTCATATCGGACTTCTCTTTCTAATGGTAATCTTTCTAACTTCATCACTGATGAAGGTATTTAAAAAATAATTTCATGATTGTTTACTAGACCTAGTAAGTACTACTCTGTCAAGAAAGTACCGGGAAAAGTACACAAAATGTCTGTTATTCATCCAAATTTATTTTATCACCTTCAAAGTATGCTCCTTTAGAAACGATACACTTGCGCCAACGAATAATCCATTCATCAAAACATTTTTTAAACGCTGCTTCCGGAATTGAGTTCAGTTCTCGCCGCGACTCCTTTGTCTTCTATCGATTGAAAACGGGTGCCACGAAGTGGTAATTTGAGTTTAGGAAAAAGAAAAAAGTCAGCAGGAGCCATATCTGGTGAATATGGTGGTTGCTGGATGGTATTTGTTGAGTGTTTGGTTAAAAATTCGTTCACAATGATAGCCTTGTGCGAAGGCGCATTGTCGTGGTGCAAAATCCAAGAATTTTCTTTCCACAAATCTGGCCTTTTTCGTCGAATTTGCTCTCTTAAACGCCGCATAACGCTCAAATAATATTCTTTATTTACCGTTAGACCTTCCGGTAAGAATTCAGAGTGCACAACACCGCGATAGTCAAAGAAAACAGTCAACATGACTTTGACTTTTGATCGACTTTGGCGTGGTTTTTTCGGTTTCGGTTCAGTTGGAAGGCGCCACTCCGAAGCTTGTTGACTAGTTTGCATGTCAAACTCGTAAACCCACGTCTCGTCACCAGTAACAATGCGTTTCATGAATGTTGGGTCCGAACTGACTCGTTCTAGCATGTCCTCAGCGACTTTCATGCGATGGAGTTTTTGGAGAAAATTCAGATCTTTTGGGACTAGCCGAGCAGCAACATGTTTCATACCCAAATGATTAGTTAAAATGGTACGGATCGACTCGTGAGATACAGAAAGTTCGGCGGCTATCTCTCTCAGAGTTGAATGGGGATTTTCAGTCACTATTTCCTTCACTTTTGCGATGTTAACTTCAGTTGCAGACGTTGACGGCCTACCAGAGCGAGGCAAATCTTCCATCACATCTCGACCGCTTTTGAACGCTTTGAACCACTCATAAGCACGAGTTTTTGATAAAGTCGATTCACCGTAAGCCTTCTGTAACATTTTCAGTGACTCCGAACACGAAATTCCATTGGCGATGCAAAATTTAAGACAAACTCTTTGTTCGATATTTTTGTCCATTATGAAATTCGCAATACACACTATATACTTGTATGATATTACTAAAACCAGCACTGTATTTAATATAAATAACAGATGTAACTCAAACTCCGCGCCAAAATGGAAAACAGTTGTGCCAATCTAACAACTACAAAAAAACAAAAATTTGAATTTGGAGCCATAAACAAATCATCCATTCCCGATACTTTTTTGACTGAATGTATATCATTTTGCAAATAAAAAAATTATTACGAGGGACTCGTTGCTGGAAAATGACAAGGACATTGAATATGTAATGTTTTTAATCAACTTATTTTTAAACTAAATGACAAAGAGTACTTTACTTGTGTTGTTTTTCGTTGTATGTGGATCAAATGATCCACATAAAACGAAAAACAGCGCTGTAAATAGCAAAAATGTAAAATGTATTTAATATCTTGGGTGAAATTAACGGACCCCTCTTAAATATTTTGCTCAGGTATCGTACAGCGTACTTCGAAGATATGCCTTGGACGGGCACAGCACAGTACAAGATCAATCGGTTTCGACGCCCACCAGCAGACCACTACCTCCGACTATCGTTATTTGCTGATATCGACCAAGGCGAGAACCGATACCATGGCCGTCCTACCACTCAATGCTTCGGATCTATGCCACAGCACCAATTTATGATGAATCTAGCTGATGAGGTGCGCAAAGCCGGGTCAAGACATGTGTCACGTATTAGCCGCGTGCCTACATATAATTTTTAATAGAATAACTATTTAGTTGTCTTGCCAAAATATTTAGAGAACAATAGATATCCGCTTATTATCAACTAGGTAAGATCGTTGCTCGACTAAAAAAAAACAAAAAGCTAAGTCAATAGCTTTTGACTAATCAGTTGAACTGTGTCGTATGGTACCTATCGGCCGGTGCCGTATGGTGCCTTAAAATAATAAAACCATCCCATCACTTCCCGTGGGTGTCGTAAGAGGCGACTAAGGGATTCCCCAGAGAATGGGCAGCAGCGTTCTCTGTAAAAATCAACACCATACACTGTGATCGCCAACCCGCGGTTGGGTGAGGCCTATGTCCAGCAGTGGACGTCTTCCAGCTGATATGAATCAGTTGAACAACTATAGACCGACAGCGCGACAGCTTATGCAACGATTTTGTTCCCGGTTATTAGGCGACCAAATTTTTTTCCGAGTAATCACTTTACGACGCGGCTCGGAACATTTCGCGCAAATTCTTCACAGACGACATTAAAGAAATTAACATTAGTTTATACGGTTGCTATTACCTGGGATTTAATTTCGTTTAAAAAATAGAATCATCTTAGACTTTAAAAAAAGTAACTATGGACATCTCTAGTGACGTAAGTCGTTACGGATGCGTTCCAATATGGATATTGTATACAGCGTTCTGATAAATGAAATAGTACTTTTTAAAAAGGATTATCTCTATTTTCCCAGCTTTTAAAAATAAACGAAGATATCCAATAATAGAATGATAAACAATGCACTACATATTGGTGATAGTTTCATTTCGTTACCAATTTCTGTTTTTTCCTAGTCCATAGTGGCCATTGTTCTTTGAATCATTGGTGCTGTATTGTTCGTGTCGTTCACAAACGAGAAGTTGCATTACATTACACGTTACACAAGTCTGAACCCGGGCTTATGATAAACAACATACACGTAGTGCTCCGTAGTAGGTATTGGATGCCTCAGGTTACTGTAGTCGGTAGTTTTTATTAAATAATTAGAAATGAAATAACGTTTGGGTTCAAAGGAATACTTATTTAGCCATCTGGCCTAGTTGGAAGCCAATACAAAACTCCCGTATAACAACAAATCTACTGCAAACGTTCTTATTTTCAAATCCTATTTTATTTGTATTTTTTCTAAACTATTCCAAAACTTGAACGACTTACTTGTCTGTCAGTAATTGCAGACAAGTAGGTCCACCCCAAATAACATTTTGGTGTCAGTTACAGACTTTAAGTAATATAACAGGGTTATAATTGTCTCAGTTATTACTATAGACGATATAGAGGAGTTAACAAACAAGTTTTAGCCTCAATCGCAGCACTAAAGCTTTAATGGACGACGTAATACAGCTTTGAGAGTTATAATGGCGCTAGTAGCAGCAAGTATACTTAATACGTTATAGCTTTAACCCTTCTGTGATACCCAAGTCTTTATAAAAGTACTCGCCGACACCTTTTAACACTTATTGTTGTATAGTTATTGCAATGAACTCTTTTATACCACTTAAGGTGCCACATTGACTGTTATCGCAGACATAGGCTATAAAATAGTTTATCGAGAGTTTAGTAACACGAGAAACTAAAGGTGTCAAACAACTCGTCTATCTAGGTTTAACCTGTAATAAAGGGTTTAACTAAAGCTACGTGCTTAACAGTGTCTGCTATTTAACTGTTGCAGGATCGCGAATGACTGATGTCTCGCGACAAGTGGACGTAACCCTGTACTCTGTGCACCCTTTTTAGGGCTCCGGACGTCCGTATGCAAAACGAAACCCTTAAAGGATCACCTTTTGTCTGTCTGTCTGTTTTTACGGCTGTCGCAGGCTATTTACTGCGAATCCACTTAACTGATTTAGTTGACATTTTTTACACATATGAACTTCTGTGACCCAAATACAGACGCGCAATTTGGGTCACAGCGGTTCATGTAAGAAATGATTATTTTAATTACATTTTTCACTCTACTGACAGTTCCTTCAACTAGATGGCAAGAAGTTCTGCTTCACATTAGTTGCAGACGTGGCGAATGAGAACTTTACAGTGCTACCATCAGCAGATGAGACTCTTCTGTCATTCCTTCAGACCTTGTCTGCAAGAAGAGCGCTTGAAGACACCCTTGCATTAGTCGTGGGAGACCACGGATCTAGGTAATCAGCCTATATTGTTTTATTGTTCCCACTGCTAGGGCACAAGCCTCCTCTCTTTCGAGTGGGAGTGGGCTATAATCCACCACGCGGGCCCAGTGCGGGTTGGTCGATGACACATGTCTTCGAATTTTTGGTTCTAGGACATGCCGGTTTCCTCACGATATTTTCCTTCACCGCTTTTGAGAGCAGTGGTGATAAAATAATTTACACAAAGTACAGCGCCTGCCTGGGTTCGAACCTATGACCTACAACTCGTAAGTCACAGCCTTATCCTATCCATATTGGGGTCGGCATCCAGTCAAGCCGGATTTAGCTGGATACCAGTATTTTACGAGGAGCAGCTGCCTACCAGACCTCCACACCCCATTAACTGGGTAACACGGTACTTCATGGCAAGACTGACTCAGATTTACTGGCTGCTGACTATCCATAACTATTACCAAAAATATTCAAATGATAGCCGGGACCAACGGCTTAACGTGCTTTCTAAGGCACGGAGGAAACTTGGTATGTTAAGATGGTCACCCCTCCACAGACCAACCTTGGCAAGCGTTGCTTAACCTTGTAGATCGTCTTATTATCGAACTTATTGCAAATTAACTAATTCACGTATACTGTCCTGAAATTTTCAGTTCCTATTGTTTAGTAGCTGTGCCCGCGACTTCGAACGCGTGAAATTTAATGTTATCTTGTTAAATCTAAATAATATTGCTAGCTCACAGTAGAGTCAGCCGGAGTTATGATGATAACTTTTTTTCCGATATCCAATTTTAATGAAACAAAACCTAAATATTCTGCTTCTAATATTATATCGAATATTACACACTGTTTGTTAAAAGTAGGAAAATTAAAAATAAATACGTACATTCCTGTAAAACACAAATCTTCAGTCCCAATACGAACTGAAGATTTGTGTTCTTGTGGCGACACTTGGGGGAGGCCTATGTCCAGTAGTGGACGTCTTTCGGCTGATATGATGATGATGAGGTAGTGGCGACGTTAGGGGATGGCGAGCACGGCAACCACCCGCGGCTTTGCTCTAGCAAAAGCTTCGCGCATTGAGTAAAAAAAAATACATTTGAAACGTTCCTCGTATACATAAGTTTTGCAGTAAAATTATGGTCTTCTTCTTCTTCTACCTTGAGAAGAAGAAGAAGCGGCGCATAATGTGGCCATACCATCGCAGACGACACTCTTGCAGTTTTTCCCCCACGTCACGGACACCAAGACTACCTCTGATGAAAGAGTTGCGTATGCGATCGGATCGCGTTACGCCACTCATCCACCTCAGCATCTTCATCTCCGTGACGCGAAGCTCCTGGGTGTGTCTGCTTAGTGCTGGCCAACATTCACCGCCGTACAGTAGGACAGGCCGTATGATGCATTTATATATCTGCCCCTTGAGCTTCGGAGGCATTTTGCGGTCGCATACAACGCCCGTTACCTCGCGCCACTTCGCCCAAGCCGCGCCTATACGTGCTTGGACATCGTCGTCCACGTTGCCAGACTCGTGCAGCACGGATCCAAGGTACCTGAACGTATCGGACTTTCTGATCAGGTCCGAACCTATTCGGATGAACCTATTTGAATCCGTGCCGCCACAGGACATGTACTCAGTCTTCGCCACATTTAGTCTCAGACCACCGTTTTCAAGCGTGTCCTTCCAAATGTTGACTTTGCGCTCAAGATGGGCTTTGTTCTGATTAACGAGGGCGATGTCATCGGCATACATCATTAGCCATGAGGGCTTATCTTGGATGTTTGCCGTAACTACATCGAGCACTACGTTAAACAAGAACGGGCTAAGAGCCGAGCCTTGGTGAACGCCAACAGATATTGGGAAGCCATTCGATTCGCCAACAGCGGTCTGGACAGAGGACACGGAATCGCGGTACATGTCTCTGATAATGTCAATATAGGCCTCGGGAACGCCTTTGAAGCGCAGTGCCCACCAGATGGACTGCCGAGGTATACAGTCGAAGGCCTTCTGCAGGTCTAAAAAGGCCATATGCAAAGCTCTCCTTCTCTCTCTGTAAGCCTCAGCCAGATTCCGTAAGGCGAATACTGCGTCCATGGTGCTGTTACCCGCCCGGAAGCCATATTGACACTCAGAGACAGTACACTCGCTACGGAGCCGTGTGTCAATGATGCGCTCGAAGAGCTTCATGGTGTGGCACATGATCTTGATACCGCGGTAGCTACTACAATCCTGTACGCTACCTTTGCCTTTGTATACAGGGATAATCAGGCTAAATCGCCACTGGTTCGGCATTTCCTTGGTGATCAGGATGCGGTTAAAAAGATCCGTCAGAAGGTCCACGCCATGTGGGCCCATCGCCTTCCACACCTCAATTGGCACATTGTCAGGCCCGACCGCTTTCCGGTTCTTCATGTGGCGAAGAGCAATGCGGGTTTCATCGGGGGAAATAGGGGAAATAAGTCCAAGGTTAGGAGGCGGTTCGGGAGGAAGGTTATGGGGATGCTGTTTGTTAGACAGCTCCGCGAAGTATGTACACCATCTCTCCTTAACAGAGGGGGCATCGTAGAGCAGCTTACCCTGGGCGTCCCTTACACAGAGACATTTGCTAATGTCCCGTGCAGCTTTCTCCCGGGCACGCGCCAGCTTATAAATATTGCAGTAAAATTATGGTATTTCATAGTAAATTTCACCTCAGCGGCGGTCGGCACATCCGATGCGATTATATGCATAGATTTATATAGAACTGTTCACGAAGGCAGCGGCGCGGTAGCGGTGCGGCAGCGGCGTACAGCGGCGCGCGCCAGTCGAGCGGTGCCCGCGCGTCTGTAGTGACGTAGTCATAGATGGGCACACTTCTCATAACACAACATTACGCGCGCCGCTCTAGCGGCGAACGATCTGCTCGCTAGTTTCGGGCCATGAATGGGTCTGCGTCGCCGCGCCGCTGCGCGGGCCGCTGCCGCCGCCGCTGAGTTCGTGTCCGCGGCCTAAAAAGTCGCAGGCAAAAGTTAGCTATGTACATAGTATAGCAAATTTCATGGAATGCGTATGCTAAACAGAAAAATATGAATGTAATTACTAAACGGCCGTCTACTTCATGAAATGGACATTAAACTCTATGTTAACTAGCTACTACGTCATTTTTTGCAGATTCTCACCAATCCGAGAAACTTCTCAAAGCAGGCCGTTAATGGCTATTTTACTACCAGAAAAGCTGAAAATTCGAAGGCCGATAGCTTTGACGTCGCTGGAAAATAACAAGAATGTACTCACAACTCCTTTTGACGTACACGCGACAATATTAGACGTATTGGATCTGAAGGAAAAGAAGAGTACGCAGAAAATACCAGGGTCTGATCTCCAGAGAGCAATGACCTTATTGGAACCGGTAATTTTATCTCAACTATAATTTAAAAGCGTGCCAATCGCGAGTCAGCCTTGCACATGAAGGGTTCCGTACCATCGTACAGGATTCAATACTATTTATTTATTTTTGTTATAGCGGCAACAGAAATACACAATTACACACTCTGAAAAAATTTAAAATGTATACATATTACGGTTCATGAGATACAGCGCGTTGACAGATAGACGGACGGACAGCAGAGGCTTAGGCAGTTGTCTCACCGGTCAGCGAGTAGCGAGTAAAGCTTCAAACTCGAAACAATTGGCGATCAGCGAGTAGCGAGTGAAAAGTTTCGATAGTTTTGACGCTCGGCTATCAGCGAGTGCTTTAGTGCGACGGGCTTTTACTCGCAATACTCGCTCCGGCCCGCACTATAAGTACAAATTACCGTAGTTTGGTTGTTCTGACCGCCAAGCGAGCATCGCCGAGCGAGTGTCGCTGAGCGAGTACAATCTTTAATAACTCTTGTCTCTGCGATCAACTAGAGGTAAGAGCCGCTCGCCGGCAGTGTGAACAGAAAAAAGAAAAGAAAGAAAAAACGAACAGTCAGCTATTGACTATGAATGTATATGTCTCTTTTACTCATACGAGATCTATACCTTTTGTCCCTTTCCTCAGCGAGCAAATGGTCGATAGCTACTCGCTTCCTTGCCGGCGGTGAGACAAGTGCCTTAGTAATAGAATCTCGTTGGCCTTTGGGTACGGAACCCTAAAAACTAACAAGTGCAAGACGGGCTCGAGCGTAAAGGTTTCCGAATGAAAATTTAGATCGTCAGCTTTTACATTTAAAATCATACGGCACTGTTTCAAATCCATTTAAAATGTTTTTTTCGATTTTTTTTTCTATGGAAGCTGGCATAGCCCCCCGCCCCTCCCCCCGCCCCTCCCCCCGCCGCCATTTTAAATTATTTTTTCATAGATGCGGCGCACAATCGAACATAAAATGGTTTGAGGGTACCTACTTAAACAAATAAAAAAATGTTCTTAACATGGTGCCCTGAAGTGTCACGTTGCTGAGATATTTGAAGGTAAAGTCGCAATGTGAGAGTAATAAAAAATAACTTATCACGCGCTTATATGTAGTAGACTGTACCTAATAGTTCTCGGCCATTTAAATTAATTAAACTGCTCCGTGGTCGAGTGGTCTTTTTATATTTGGCAGCAGGGGAAATCCTCATGGAAGCACTTACCGCCCCACTGTGAGACGGTCGGGCAGTGCCGGACTCTACCGGCTAAAACCCACTCCTGCCACTCTGTTGTCCTCTGAACTAGACAGAGTCTATTTTCATCGAATTTGTGTCTTTCTTCTTTTTGGTGTGATAGTAAACAGCGAGACAGTTTTCATGATACATCGTATTCAGTTACAGTATAGGTTAAGGCATTATTCTTTTTCCCCTCGTATAACAGAGATGAGAGGGCAGTTTTTTTTCTATTTTTTTATTTTTGTTTTACTAAACATTAATCCTTATTTAGCTTTTTAGATTAAACTAAGAATTTTTATTTTACTTAAATTATTTTATAACTTTTAATTCTATGCCTCTAATATACTTTATCATATTACGACAGCATGCACTTATGCACTTTTATTACGATCTATTATAATTATTAAATTATTTATTGCGAGCAACAATGACTCATAGTGTTAGTACAATAAATAAACATACACTATGTTAGTGACACAATACAACAACAACTATTATGAACACACACAACATAATTATCATTGCTCCAGCATCCCAGTTGAGATACTGGAGCAATGATTAGCAGTACTGCAGTCCAGCCGGTCAGTAATCATGCCCAGGATGCTGTTGGAACTGGCTCGCACCCTGCGCACCAAGGACGCACATCTTAGAATAGAATAGAACAGAATACTCTTTATTATGTACACCATATAAGTTACAGAAAAGATAGATGAAGAAAACATTACATAGGGTGACACAATGGGCGGCCTTATCGCTAAATGCGATCTTTTCAAAAAACAAAAGCAATCAACGCGCATTTCCGCAAACATCCCTGATGCGCTACAGAAGCGAGGCAGTCCCATCAACACCCTGAATGCATTGTTATACTGAACGCAAAGGGCACTTTACAATCTTTGCGTAAAATGTACCCACAGGCTACAGGTGTAAAACGAGGAACAGAAGGTTCTAGAAAGTGTTTTTTTAACCTCCGTGAAAGCACGCTTAAACCTACGGGCAATCATATTCGCTCTGACCGACAGCGCCCTTCGCTCCCTCTCAATGTCGTCATCGTCCTTAAGGGGGGTAGTGGTGCCCAAGGTATTTGAAAGAGTGCACTCTCGATAACAGTACACCATTCAACTTTATTCAAAAGTAAAAAAAGTCAAAAACGTTTAATTCAATTAGGCCATTAAACGGCACTTTTGAACGTCATCATTACATTAAATAACATAGTGACTCTACTGTCCATTCGGAAGGGTAGATTCTTATGGAGAAGAACGGACAAGAAACTCCATAGTTACTCTTTTCAAATCAATGTTTTACATGTGCTGTGGTATACAAAAATTATGAGGACCATGAACCTAGAGTAAGCAGAGGTAGACTTATTAATTTTCTAAATAAGTACATGGTACTCACATATTTACAAATATTGGAATCGTTAATTAGCAGAGTGTGAGTGAACAGAAAAATAAAAACCCAAAAATGAAACGGTAGGTACAACTATAAAATAAATACATAAACCAACCAGTTTGATCTTGTCTCCACCATTGATTGTCCTGTGGAGCAAGACTATCTATTACTATTCTTACAAAAGATTTACAATATTCTAGGAATATTCCTACTTTTTTACTTTTAACTATTAACTTAGCACTGCCCTGTGTTAATTTCATATCCAATGCGTTCTCGGCGTTAAAGCGGTGTTTTGCGAACTGTGGAAATTCAAAAAGTATGTCGGGATCGTCTCGCTTGCATTGGGGTCACAGATGCACGATGGACTCTCCTTGTACTTGAAACGGTTCAAGTACGGAGAGGATCCACCGTCATCATCATCATCATCATCAGCCTAGCCTTTTCCCAACTATATTGGGGTCGGCTTCCAGTCAAGCCGGATTTAGCTGAATACCATTAATTTTACGAGGAGCGGCTGTCTACCAGACCGCCACAACCCATTAACTGGGTAACACGGTACTTCATGGCAAGACTGGAGTCAGATTTACTGGCTTCTAACAATCCGTAATGACTGCCAAAGATCTACAAATGACAGCCGGGACCAACGGCTTAACGTGCTTTCCGAGGCACGGTGGAAACTCGGTATGTTAAGATGGTCACCCATCCACAGACCAACCTTGGCAAGCGTTGCTTAACCTTGAAGATTGACCCGTGCGGCTGTAATTATCTAGCCACAAGCTCCTCAAAGGATCCACCGTGCCCTGTCATTATTTGCGTGTTTAGGCTATTTGTTCCCACTTGTCGGTCGTCAAATAAACCATGTGCAGCCCTTGAGGCTGTCTAGAAACTCTGACACTAGGGTGTGTACTGTGTGGGGTCGTTAGACCTTACTGCCCACACGATAAGATGATAAATTAAACACTATTATTTCGCAAAGTTCTTACTAAAGTGGTTTCCACGTCCTCTTATTTGTACTTTCTTCCAATAAATTATTAAATCAAGTTGGGGACGATTATTTGAATTTAATCTAATGCATAATAAGCACATAAGTCATTTTTAATGATAGTCTTGATTGTCACATGTGGTGAATTTACCTTGAAATATCTCGACAACGTGACACTTTAGGGCAGCATAATCCAAAAAGATTTTGTTTGTTGAAGTGTTCCCTACGCATCGCGGTGGGGATATCAGCTCCTATAGAAAGACCAAATTCAAACCCCTTTTTAACTAAATTCATAATTCAATTTATTCATAATAACTTTTACAATAAAATATGTATAAATACCTAGCTATAAAAAGATAATAAAGTAAAATCGAATAGAAAGGTAAATTATTGCCTAACTTAAAACTAGTGTATGGCTAACATTTTTAATCGGTTCTGAATTACTATAAGAAGTCTAAAATGTTGAAATAAAATGTTACAAAAATTAAATTGGTTCGGAACCCTTAGCACGCGAATCCGACTCGCTCTTGTTGTGTTATGTTATGCCATTATAACGATGTCTTGTTCCAGATGCCTGAATCCCAGTTTGTGACGAGTTCGAAGTGATGCCTCACGGGTATGCTTGCACCGAGTAGAATCCGACTCCAGCCCAATGTACAGTCAAGTGGCAAATGTACTAGCCAAGTATATTGACAGCAATTGACGATATAAGGACAGCTCGATGGTAATGAGTTCACTTCGGCCCAGATGGGCCAATTACGGGCGGATTTAAAGTGTCTAAAAAATGTGTTGCCCCGTCGCTCAGTGTAAAATTAAACGCTTCTTACAGTAGGTTAATAAAATTGTAAATAAGACACACAGGGTTTCTATTGTGGAACTGGTATTACATAGGTACGTTATTTTATATAGAAAACTCATTAAGCGTTTTCTATCTCATGACGAAAAACTGCTAATTGTGAAATCTGTAAAATAAAATAGAAGTGAAAAGTCTTTTATTTTCCGTTACAATACTTACAACTTAGGCAGTATTCACTTTCACCGGAACCTCCCTCAGGTAGAGGCCTCCTCCAAGGATTGCCATCCCTCTCTATTCTGTAAGTAACCATTTCGATATCGAGCTTCACCTGAGTGATAAAGCTCACAAAGTAAACTTTATAACACACGACCTAGAGGTCTTACGTTTATACTCACCTCGAATTCCGCTGTCGAGACTCGAAAATGTTGCGACAGAACAGCTAGTCTATTCTGTAAGTAACCATTTCGATATCGAGCTTCACCTGAGTGAGATAGCTCACAAAGTGAACTTTATTGCACACAACATAAAGGTGTTACGTTTATACTCACCTCGGATTCCACTGTCGAGACTCGAAAATGTTGTTACAGAATAGCACTACAGCACTACTGGACTTTTTGACGCCATTTTGGTCCGACAATTTTCCATTCATCGTCATCCCATCTTGCCAGTGGTCTCCCTCTGTGGCGCTTGTCTGGCGGACCATTCCAATAAGTAACTGTAAATTCATCTGCAATCTCTGTCTCAGCAGCATTGGCGTATCTCGGGATTTTTTCCAGGAGGGTGTCTGGCCCCCAACCTGAGATGCAACGCCCAATAAGAAAAATCATGTATATCAGAACGTTCGGCCAGTCGAGACAGGGAGCTGGCTGCTACTCCAGTTTTTAGTGACGATTATGTGACGCGTAAAGATGCCAGCCAAAGAATTTGTGACAGAACAGTTCGAAAGTTAGAAGCAATTATTTATGGCCGAACGACCTGATATCAGGTCGTTCGGCCATAAATAAATGGCCAAAAATAAATAAAACTGGAGTAGCAGTCAGCTCCCTGTCTCGACTGGCCGAACGTTCTGATATACATGAATAATCGTTGCGGTGTGTACGATCTAAATTTTAGGTCAGTCATAGTAAGAAAGCCCAAGCTTCCAGGCCAGGGCCAGGGCCAATGCCCCATAATCTCTGTGTGTTCCTATTGAGGGACCAATTTGAAAGTTTAGCTTTTGCGACATGAGTCGTCATGAGTTCGAAATTATAAACATATCATCTAAGTAGATATGTACACATTTGTGTAAGTTTTTTATTTCAGTGTATAAATTGTAGTACCTACTTAGTGGTTAATTTATTTGAATATTTATATAAACTATTAATATATACATGGACTTAGACAGTGGATCATTCACAATTTTTTTGTAATGACTGTAATTCTGTAAGTTCGACTGTAATACTATAAAAAAACCTTTCATATTCGGCTTACATTATGAGTCTTAGTATAATTGTGTTCTATGTTTTGTGTATACCATGTCTTGTGCAAGGTTACTAATTCTCGCAAATAAAACAATGGCAAACATGTTCTTTAATACTATTTTTCATATCGCTTAATATAGAAACTCGTGGCTAAATAATGACAGCCGCACGGGTCGATCATGAAGGTTAAGCAACGCTCGCCGAGGTCGGTCTGTGGATGGATGATGGATCTTAGCATATCAAGTTTCCTCGAAAATCACGTTCAGTCGTTGGTTCCGGCTGTCTGAAAAGGATATTTTACTAAAAAAATCTATCTAATTAGTCCGTTTGATAGATTTTCAAAAAATATTCGACACGTATTTTTTTTTTTCACGTAAACCAAAAATAAAGGAGATCTCGATACAGCGAGTTGAAGACACGCGTGACGTCATTTGACTTGGTAAATTTAGTACCTACATTTTTACCAAGCCAAATGATGCCAATGCCAATCTTTGGCAGTCATTATGTGTTGCCAGAAGCCAGAAAATCTGACGCCAATCTTGCCAAGTAGTATAGGTACCATGTTACCCAGTTCATGGGTTGTCGAGGTCTGGTAGGCAGCCACTCCATATAAAATACTGGTATTCAGCTGAATCCGGTTTGACTAGGAGCCGACCCCAAAATTCCACAGCACCGGCAGGCACCGGCCCCAGCGGGCCCCGTCTCTTCATGCTGACAGCTCTTTGAGGCTCGCGTGGAACAGCGTGCCATCGACCCGGGTCTGGTTCTGATCAGACGGCGAGCCACCCAATGCCGTCCGCAGGCCCGCACCTACGGCAGCCGAGAATCGCCCTATGATTCCCGACGCCCGGGGCGTCTTCTTCTGTTGCAGCAGCTGGGGCGTGAGGTTTCTCTCTCACACGTTCGGCTTCATCCTTTTTTTCTTTAGCATTACTGCTTCCCAGAAAGAGGTGACTGCCTCCCATGTCTCCTTGCTCTGGACCATGGCTTGAACCAGGGCCGGACGCGAGAGATCACCGCCGCCGCCGATCGCCTCAACGAGGACACTGCGGTGTTCCGCCCAAGCAGGGCAGACATCCACCGTATGCTCCATTGGTCCTCCGGGCGATCCTCGCAGTGTTGACACCCGGGCATATCTTCCCGCCGTATTCGAAACAGGTACCTCCCGAAACAAACATGTCCGGTGAGTACCTGCGTCAAGCGGCGCCACTCTAGCCACTCCTCAAAGACATTTACTGCCGCAATTTTGGCGTATCCAGCGCTGGGTTGCGCTGGATACGCCAAAATTGCGGCAGTAAATGTTGTCGTTGTCTCCATACTGCCATGAGATCCTGCCGGAGCTCAAACATTTTTAGAGATCATCAGAGAAAGAATTGAAATGCCCAATAGGTTAGCCGATCTTATTTGCAGGCACAATTACAATAGGCGAAGAACTATATTCCGACCCGTCTCCGCTGACCTTCCAGAACACAACTATATCTGTACCGGACGGACGTGATCGACTGGAACGGGGATGTGATGGGGTAGGTCTATCCTTCTTCTATTCCTTCGATGTGAACTGTGACCACCCGAATGCGTCCAGCCGCGCTGACGTCCTGTACCAGGATCTGAGGTTCCCCGTACCACACGTACAACGGTCTTCTATTTTGCCAATTACTTGCTGTCTTCGGGGTAGATTGGGGTGCGGGATGAATGCTTACCAGGGTTAAATAATATGCAGGAATTTGACAACACTGCAGCTAATGGTTTAAGGGCAAATTCGCGAGTACTGTGATTCTATTTATAGATTCTATATTTCTTCTGCCGGTGACTACGAACTGCCACCCTTCGTCTATTTACCAAGGCACGAGCCCACTTCACTGTAACGAAACCCAAAAACCACCAACTGCTCTAGCTTATTTTAACTACGGTTCTATTACATTCCTGGCTATATCTAGGTCTATTCTAGGTCTGGATAGGGGTTGATGCACCTCTCTGCAAATCCCCCCAAATTTTCCGCCGAACGGGGCGAAAACCAACCCTTCAACCCTGCCCACTAGTGGGCTTGTTGCATTTAACTGTCGAAAACTGTTTACAAGTGTAAACTTGTTTACTATTAAGGGTTGATTTCCCGAAAAACTGAGCCCCATGGGCTACCAAACTATCTGTATTAGGGTAGGTGCATCATCCCTCTATCCAGATACACAACCCTTGAGGCCACCCCTCCAAGGGCGGAGGCCCCACAGGTCAGGAACCCGGAAGGGGAAAAAATCCGTGAATCTACACTTTCCCATTTTGCGGCCCTATGCCTTGCCTGACCATAAAGATGTGTAAACATCTGGATAGGGCTCAGTGCCAGGTTTCCAGCGCCTACCACTTAAAGCCCATATACCTAGATTTTCCGCATGTCCAGTAACTGAAGGCGTCTGCAAACGGTGGTTCCCGCCATCCACCCCATCACCCTTGAGCAACCGTCCCGTGCAGGCATGCGTGAAACGTCCATCACCTGTGTACCTTCGTTACCGTTGACTTCCATCAACCATCAAACCATACCTTTTGGGGGCTACCAGGAATGTGCAGAGGAAATGTGTAGCCCTACCTATTCGTTCACTTTAACGAAAACAAGCTTTCCCCAGAACATCTTTTATGTGTCGGGGGAAAACGACAAAAATATATGTTTTTAATTAATTACATAGCCTCTAAACTATGACTATGAGAGTACATAAGCTTCTAAGTATTAAGTACATAAGCTTATAACTATACATGGGCTTTTTCTGTGCGAGTTATACATTACTAAGTGCTTCGTCGCGAACAATATCCCAAGGCACACAAAAGATGATCTAACGTTGTTTAGTCTTGGTTCCTATCAATTGAAGCAAGCAAAGAGTTATTAAGTTATTAAAGCGGACGGCACATTTACGACTGAGCTAGGTGACGCTCTGCCAGAAGTACACGCAAGGGAGCTAGGAGAAATATTGTCGTTTTTCGAGGGTAAATACAATCCCGGCACGTCACTGCAAAACGCTATTATGTTTATGTGGGTTTTGACAGGACATTGGAGGATCGAAATGCAGTTAGCCACTATTATTTGTACATGCAATATTGGAAAGAGAACAGTAGGATGTTGTTCTCACGTAATGTGCGTAGTGTGGTTTTTAACCTACGCACGGCATGAACCAAATGCGAGACGCCCTCCGGCCATAGAATTGGAAGATATCATAGTTCAACCATAGAAATTGACAAAAAGGCTAAAAATATTTGAAATTAGTTTTCAGAAAAAGTTTGCCATTGTTTTATTTGACCTAATTCCAATATTGTGTATCCTAGCCTTTTGCCAACTATATTGGGGTCGGCTCCTAGTCAAACCGGATTCAGCTGAATAACAGTATTTTATTCCAAACACTTTTTTTCGTTGGCTTTTCTTAACATTCGATTCTGGGCCCAGCTTTGTATGAAACGTGAATAGTCTCCTTTCATTTTCATTTTTATCGCTAAAGCAAGGTAATCCTTCAAAATCAAGGAAAATTTTACAGTTTTCGGGTAGCATGACTACTGGCTGATACTACTAAAGTGGCCTTTTCAGAGGGCCTAGCACAGATATTTTGTCGCATAGTATTAACGTTAACGAAGGTGAATTTTGAGTATAAGAATTAGTGTCCAAGTCAAATAAATATTGTGCGCGAAACGAGTTTTTTAGCTGTAGCTCGTCGCGACGAAGCTCCAAAGTCTTGAGCATCGACGACGAGTTGCTAGCCTGTCGGTTTTCTACCGGTTGCATTTTGGGGAATGTGCGACAGAATTGCATAATTTAATTCCGCCAAGCCCGTTCCATCATCGGACCACAAAACGAACGGCGATGCGCCACCGGTACATGGTGGACATCCCACCGGTACATGGGAACACATTCATTATGAATGTGTTCCCAAAACGTTTTGTGCGTACAGCTAAGGAGTGGAATTCCATGCTGGAGTCTGTGTTTCCTGATAGCTACAACCTGGGAGTCTGTAAGTCAAGAGTGAATAGGTTACTTCTAGGCAAGCGTGCTCCATCTTCAACCACATCATCGCTTACCATCAGGTGAGATGGTGGTCAAGCGCGTGCCTATCAATAGTAAAAAAAAGGAAAATTTTACGTAACGTTACCAGACGTCATAAAATATTGCATGTCATTTCGCTTCTTCCATCTTTGTTTGAATCTTTTGATTCAAACCAATACGAGCTTGATTAGTAACTAACATAACTTGAGTTTACTTGAAGAGTCCCTCGATAAGTCCGACTATCATCTCGGTCAAAGTATTTAAATAAATAAAAAATAATGTAGTATATAAATTATGTTAAAATCTGGTTACACGGAGGTAAAAGTATTTTTGAGGTATAAATAAAATGTTTCCTATGATAAGTAGGTATCATGTTTGAATGTTAGTGAACCAGTAGATTAATGAGGTGATAATTGTAATGAGCTGGGCAATCTGTCGCATTACGGACACAATTATTTTAAGCGCATATAAATACGGAAAAGAACCAACTATAGTTTGACCACGGTGTGCGCTTCAAGGTTGCACCAAATGCGAGTTCAGCGCGGTAAGTGTGGTAAATGACGCTGACATTCTGCTGGATCCCTGTACTAGCATACGGACGTCGAGCTGAATTTGTAGAAAAAGAGTTGTTATTGTGTAATATTGCTAGTATGTTATGTGCGCCGTGAATGACGTAAGTAAACGTGCAACTAATTACATTGAATTTTATTGTTTCATGCTGTAGGTAGTGAATCTATTTCGGATGTTTTACCATACCGTAGTGACACACGACTGTCCGGTACCGCACTGCATCCGATCCGCATGCGAGGAATCTTGCTCTGAAGTAGGCGTAGTACTACGAGGGTAATTTAACTACACTGGACCGCAAAGAAAAAGGGACGATTAGAAAATCTTCAATATCTTCAAAAGTACCTGACCTAGCTTTATGAAATAAAGACTCAATTAAGGGATATTTTAAAATGCTTGAATTAAAATAAAATAAAATGAATTCTAGCTTTTATTTTTAATAAATGTAAAATAAAAAAAATGCGTAGTTTCTCCAGTATTTTTGTAAAATTAGATTGGTTACAGATGTCCTGGATTTACGCATTTTAGTACTTCGTGTTGCCTCCGCGAGCTCGCAATACTGCTGTTATGCGATTTGGCATACTTTCTTGAATGATTGTTTATTTCAACAACCGTAAGAAAGCGATTTCTTAAAATTGCTGGCACCATATAGCGATCCTCCCGCGCCGTCGTGCACCTTGTTGGGCCTGATCCTGGTCTTCGAAGTTTGGTTCCAGTTTCGTGGAAACGCTGGAATACTCGCTGAATTGTAGAAAGAATCACATCAACAGTTGTCGCTGTATTTCGCTGACTGTGCCCATCTTCAAGCATTGTCAAGATCCTGGTACATTCTTCAAGGGTTAATGACATGATAACTTCAGAATAATAAAATTTATAGATAACGCAGAGACACCATATTTATAACTATTTTATTGTGAAAATAAAACAAAAGCGAAACAATTGATTTGAATTGTTTGGTACTAAATTAAAAAACCACCATTATTTTACATAATTATTCAGTTTGTTATACAATTATCAAAAATAAATAAAAAGGTTTTCATATTATTTTATGTGGCATTAAAATCCTTTAATTTAGTCTTTATTTCATAAAGCTCGTTCAGTTACTTCTATACTACTAATATATACAGCTGAAGAGTTTGTTTGTTTGCTTGAACGCGCTAATCTCAGAAACTACTGGTCCGATTTGAAAAATTATTTCAGTGTTAGATCTTAGATAACCCATTTATCGAGGAAGGTTGTAAGCTATACCATCACGCTAAGACTAATAGGAGCGGAGCAGACGAAGTTGTGCGGTTCAACTAGTTTAAGGATACCTATTGATGATTTCCTAACTGACCCTTTTTGTTTGCGGTCCAGTGTATTGTTTAGCCCTTATGTCTTCATGATTCCAAGCTGAGGAGCTCGTGGCTAGATAATAACAGCCGCACGGGTCGATCTTCAAGGTTAAGCAACGCTTGCCAAGGTTGGTCTGTGGATGTGTGACCATCTTAACATACCGAGTTCAGTAAATCTGACTCCAGTCTTGCCATGAAGTACCGTGTTACCCAGTTAATGGGTTGTGGAGGTCTGGTAGGCAGCCGCTCCTCGTAAAATACTGGTGTTCAGCTAAATCCGGCTTGACTGGAAGCCGACCCCAATATAGTTGGGAAAAGGCTAGGCAGATGATGATGTCTTCATGATTCTAAGTCGATGAGAATTACAGATAATATTTGTTTGCCGTATTTTTTGTTGCTTTGACAACTCCAAGGGATCGTAGATGGTTTTTGTTTTTTTTTTTCTTGTGGTACGAAGAAAGATACTTAAATTAAAATACTACTTCCACAGTATTTTTTAAAATGTAGGTATCGTTTCTTCGAGGCGTAAAGTGGCAGAAATAGTCCCATACCTATCTATTTTTAAGTCTTAATTAACCTTTTCGATGACCTCAAAGAGATAATGCATGAATTATCTTGAAAAATATAAAAAATAACGCTGATTTTTATTGCAAAAGCCTTCGTAATAAACCTAATTTTATTAGTCTTCGTGCGTATGTTGTATAATGTAGATTATGATAAAAATATAGTCTGAGAGCCGGCCGCTTAAAGGTCTGCTGGCATACCAAAATATGTATAAGCGGCCTGTTTAGTTGGACCTATCTTCTATCTTTAATATAAGAAATTGGTTTCATTCGGTAACTTGGTGACGAAAAATAGGACTCTCAACTATCTCCTAAATTTGGACCCGACGACATCTATATATGTTCATCTAAGATATCTTTCTTTGTATGTTATTGATCAGTATCCCAACCCAACTAAAAATTAGTTACCTACAAAAAAAATCCCTGAAAAATAAGAACTAAGCTGCGCCTCGACAGATCAACTTACTTGACCCCTGATGGTCTAGTTCTTCTACAAATGCTATCCAGTAACTCGATTAAGTAGGACTTTGAGCGGAAGCTCCCAGTCTAATAGACATCACTGTGATAGAGCTGCTAGTCTATTCTGTAAGTAACCATTTCGATATCGAGCTTCACCGAGTGACAAACCTCACAAAGTGAGCTTTATTGCACACAACATAAAGGTCTTACGTTTGACGTAATTTGATACTCACCTTGGATTCCGCTGTCGAGATAAGAAAATGTTGTTACAGAATAGGGGTACTGGCCACACGCACTTGGATAATACTCATCATATATAATGAACCTACTTATGCAAACAAGAACCAACCCACATAATGATAATTTTCAGAAACAGCCGTGTTTGTCTATATTGTGCTTCCAATTAACGTGCTTGTTTTTTTTGGAAAAGTTTTAATTAAAATTCTGATATTATGTTTAAAATTCTTTCGTTAATGACTGACTGATAGACAAACACAGCTGACACAGCTGACACTAGGTCGTTCTTTGGGGAGTGTAGGGGAGCACTAAAAGAGGATTTCCCGAAATTCCTACGGGTATAAATGGATGATGGATCATTGGACATTAAATAGCAATTAAAACAAAAATTCAGTTGTTCCTTTTTGGAAACCTATTTGTGTGTGGGTTGGTCCCTATAATTTTTAACTTAAAATTAAAAATACTTGTTTCATGTATTATTTATTTATTTAAAATAATGTAAATAACACCTTTACTGCTATATATCGCCAATCCGATGTTATCACAACTGCGATTTAAAAAACAAAAAAAAAGCAATTTAAATGAATCTTACTGAAAAATAAAAAGGCAAAGGTGTTAATTAAAATTAGAAAGCCTATCAAAAAATACCTAATTTAAAGAAGAATGGATAATTTAGAGAAGAATGACCTCACTTTTAATCCTACAGGATTAAGAACTATTGTAGTTTTCTTGTTATCTGGAGTAGAACAAGAAAGTATTATATTTATTTGATTTCGTAGGTAACATAAATAAAATAATTAATTTTATATAGCTTTTTTTTTCATCCACTCTTACTTAAAACAGAAACAGTTTGTGAAATAATTTTGCGATGGTATGAATAAAAATATGGCAATTTTTGTCTGAACTGAATCGTTAGTAAGAAAAATGGTCAGGACCCTTACGTAACTGACCTAATCCGTAAAAAGATCCAACGTACCTATCCTACTTCCTTTCACCCTTCAAGCGAAGTACAGAAATAGTGCATTGTTATCCTAGATGTGAAAATAATGTGCTCTGTGAGGTATAAGCAACTGATTTGGTCCCGAGACGGCATTTGACGGCATCGAGGCCACACGAGTGACTAAATAAGTCTTTTACTCGAAGTAAACACTGTGGTTTTCATTACGAATACAAGGAAAGTAAAAATAAAAACACGAATCAGCTAAAGAAAAAATCTATATCTGATTCTGATGAACTCGTCAACGTGTTACAAATCTTTATTTTACATTATAATCATTGAAGAAATGGTCAATATTTTGCCTTAATCTATGTTATTTTAAAGTAATAGTTGAAAGTAAATTATAATAATGTCATTAAAAAATTATAATCTTAAGTTAATAATCACGTTTACTTTATTTCAATTTGACGTCGCGTTGTAATTGACTGGTTGTTTAGAAAGTTGGGACGTGGTTTAACAAAAATCTTCAATGAATTTTTTTTATAATTTGACGGCTGGCAAAAAGATTCTCCCTAGGGTTGAAAAGTAATACTTTGAACCCGCTCCTCAGGCAACTTCAGGCCTACTTTCCGAGTATGAGTAATGAAAAGTATTTTTTCAGTTAACGAGTATTATTCATTGTTGTTGGTAGGGTAGCAAATAGTCTTGTGATAGAGATTCCATAAAGGTGAGTAGTGGATCTCTTATGTGTCTACTCTTAAAATCTTATTAAAAATTTAATCTAATTTAGAAAGAATGTTAATTGAATCGTTTATTTTGGGAAGGGCACTAGTCCACATTTTTTCGAAATCGAGTTAAGTATGTGGCAACACTTTACGTCAAGAGACGCGTGTTTCCACCGAGAACGGCTCTAGTCCAACTAATATTCTTTGAAATATAACACTGTCAATTTCTGCGTTTATTTTGGGAAAGGCACTAGTCCAGGACAAGTGCCCTTCCCAAAACAATTTGACAATTTGACAGCTAACATAACCTAAAAATGTCGTCAACGAGTGATTCGAGTGAGACTGAAAATCAGCAAAATAAAGTGAATAAACGCAGAAGAGGAGTAAGAAATGATGAAAAATACGCTCAGAAACCAGGATATGTCGAAGTGTGCGAGTTTATCGATAGCAATGTCAAATATGACTTCAAGCTAAGCCACGGAAGAGAGGATGTAGTCTTGCCTGTCAGAAAGGCATATATGACATGTGTGCCTATAAATGAAAAAAAAAATAGAAGATATAAAGAAAGTGATGGTTCACATTCCATCAGAATATAAGGAATTTTATAATCAGATTACTAACTGGCCCGTCAAAAACATGGAAACTATTGAAGAAGATGCTCCGTAACAAACATATATGTATATTAAAAAAATGTATTTTGACAAGATACATGTTTTATAACAATAAAGTCCAGTGTTTTATAAAAATAATGTAGTTTTTATTTAAATATTCTTGTAAATTTTGGGAAGGGCACAAGTCCAGCACCTTTTTTTGATATTTTCTGTCACTTCCAATAAGTAAAAACTCAAACAAAAAACCCAGGCGCTGTTGTGTTAGATAGATCTATAAATTTCCATAAATTATTTTGCACCTTCAGTAGACTTTTTTTTCAACAGAAGGTTTTTTGTGCCTCCTGTAAAATTTAGTCTGATGGACATGTGCCCTTCCCAAAATAATCGATTCAATTACAGTAGGTACCTAAATTATTCTATAAATAATTTTATCAAAGAGTGTACCTATTACATAACACAGATTCTAAGTAGATGGATATAAGTAGAGACATTTTAAGTACCTACTTTAAGTATTAAAAAAAATAAGAATATCTCAATTATCTAATACGCAAACAAGAACCATCCTGCAAGATCCTACCTGTACCGATGATTGACGTAAAAATAAAAAAGGGACCATGTGTTGGTTCTTAATGAAAAGAAACAATTACGTAGATTTTTTAGATGGTCTGTTTCCTCTGGAGCATAGTTCTTATAATAAATATTACGGTTCTTATGATAGAAACAACAGATGCAAATGTTTTATAAAATCAAAATTGTCAGATCATTTTGATCTTTACTAGGTCGCAAAAAGGTGCAATTTTAAAGCTTAATGTGTACTTAACTCCATTTTGCCATGTGTTTGGATTGGTTCCTATTTGCATAAGTAAGTCCACTGACGTATCAGCGGACCTTTCAGGTTATCAACATCCGAGATAAAAAGCTGCGTATGAATTCACGTTCGCAAAAGAGTTCTGCATTTTACAAGAAGTAGACGTGTCATTTCGATCTGCAGAAAAAAGAATTTCAGGTGAACAAGATGAGTACAACTCGTGTGCTGGCGTTGTTACCGCTATTCGTAGTGATGGCGCACTCTTTCTCCTGGGGTAAGCAGTTGGAGCCCTGTAATATTTTTGATTGACTTTCTTCCTGTTTTCTTTTCTAAATGAATAGTACTTAACGGTTTTCATCATACGATCATAATTTACTTCTCTATAAAGGAATATTATGTAACCTGTTAGGAGTCTGTCCGGCCGAGTCGCTTGTATAGAACTTTAGCACAGCTAGGGAGTACCATGCACGGTACTACTCTTCAGGATACAAATAAAACACTTATACTTGATGAATAATATTTTAGTGCCCTTTCTACTGGCTTCAATAGGAGTTAAATATCTGACGCATATCCCTTGATTGTATTAAAGTTATAAATTGACGTACAAAACATTTTTATCTCCTTGCTTTTTTCTTTTTTAGGGTTCCGTACTCGAAGAGTAACCAACGGAACCCTATTACTAAGCTACTGCTGTCCGTTCTTCCGACCGTCCGTCTGTTTTTCAGCGGGCTGTATCTCAAGAATCGTAATAGGTAGAGGGTTGAAATTTTCACAGATTGTGTATTTCCATTGCCGTATGTGTTCCTTTATTTCTGCCGGACCATTCTAAAGTTCCATCGACTAATTTATCAAGCACTGAAATGCAACCAAAGAGCTCGCACTCGATAGAACCAACTGCGGGTCTTTATAGGCCTCTTTAGCAGAATCATAAAATTAACCACACAACAATCGGTCAAATTACATTTTCATCGTTATCGCAAAGGGATAGATGGAACGCATAGCTTAGAGGCTCATCGGTGACGTAAAACTGGTGGATGCCAAGCTACATAGCTTGGCTCATCGCCGTAAGATTGCCTGCTTGTCGGTCTTCTACAGATCCTCCTCATCCAAACGGCCCCCTTCTATCAGACATCCAGACGCACTGCATCTTACCATCCCTACCTTGTAGCTATTCCACCAATTCGCACTGAGCGTTTCCGAACGTCGACTTTGTCTCTGTCATCTCTCTCATAGACTAGAGTCAAGACCAAACCCATCATTAATAAAAAAAATACGCATTAGGTTCAAGGTTGCTTGGGAAAATTTGACAGTGATGGGTGGCGTGATGTACTTTCTGATTCAGCTTTCCCCACGTCCATAAAAACGGAACCTTTATCCTTCTTTTCCTTAGGATTAATCGTGAGTCTGTCTGTTCGTTTGTCTGAGGAGCTCGTGGCTAGATAATAACAGCCGCACGGGTCGATCTTGAAGGTTAAGCAACGCTTGCCAAGTTTGGTCTGTGGATGGGTGACCATCTTAACATACCGAGTTGCCTCCGCGCCTCGGAAAGCACGTTAAACCGTTGGTCCTGGCTGTCTTTTGTAGATCTTTGGCTGTCGTTACGGATAGTCAGAAGCCAGTAAATCTGACTCCAGTCTTGCCATGAGTACCGTGTTACCCAGTTACTAGGTTGTGGAGGTCTGGTAGGCAGCCACTCCGCGTAAAATACTGGTATTCAGCTAAATCCGGTTTGATTGGAAGCCGACCCCAATATAGTTGGGAAAAGGCTAGGCATATGATGATGATGATGATATCTGTTCGATTGTCACAGCAAATTTTCTTCGAATCTACTGGGCCGATTTTGTTGTAATTTGGTACCCACATGAACTTCCCACACACGAACGCTAAATAAAATGAGTAAATACATTTCAATATGGCGATCGCTTTGGGGAAAAATTGTCTTTAGGTATTGGAAATCACTTTGTTCTCGTAGCTTTCTTTTTCTATATTCTTTTATGTACGTTTTTAATGATATTTTTACAAATCTACTTAAAATTTTGATTCAAATGAACCGCCGCTCATCCTTAGGGTTCATTAGAAAACCAGCGTCAGACAGTCCCAGGCTGTATCTCAGCTCTCAAATTGTGCAGAAAAAAAAGGTTTACCATTATTGTCACCAGACGGCGACGGTGACGTTTACGCTAACGCGATC
This sequence comes from Lacanobia oleracea, assembly GCA_950371165.1. Lineage (NCBI taxonomy): Eukaryota > Metazoa > Arthropoda > Insecta > Lepidoptera > Noctuidae > Lacanobia > Lacanobia oleracea. Next base: position 15,312,258 of record OX493412.1, read on the forward strand.
GAGAACGTTAAAAAACTCGCACTAAAGCCACCGGTAGATTAGAGGTGACCACGAAGTGAGCAGCCGATCGATTCTGTGAACCACACACCGTGAAAACTTTTTTACAAAAAATTAAATATCCGAAAAAAAAGAAAAGCAAAAAATAATAAACCTTTTTACAAACGTCTTTTAATGCGCACAGCAAAGGAGTGCAACTCTCTGCCTGCGTCTGTGTTTCCAAAAGCTTACAACCCTAATGTTTTCCTTGTTTGTCTTTCTTTTGTGTGTGTTTTGTCTGTCTAAGTTCATAAAGTCCTATTAAATGATTTTTTAATGAAATAACTATGCGCTGCGTGTCGCGGGTTCAATTCGAACAAATATTCGTAAGGCCTACAGGTTGTTGTTCCGGGTGTGGCTGTTTGTGAATGTGACTTTCTGTTTGTGAACGCTCCCACGATACAGGAGAAATTCCTAGTGTGGGGCAACGTTAAAAAAAAAAAAAACTATTCTCTAGGGCTTTATGAACTTTGAGGGCTATATTGATAATTAAAATAGTTATAATACGCGTAGAAATGGTTACAGTTCGCTTTACATAAATACGCGTTACGGCCGCGAATCGCACACTGACCGGCAAATTGCACAAAACATAAAAATATTTAAATTTCACTGTCTACCCTGGCGCCTCCAGCTTAAAGATATTTCTACATTATACAGGGTGGAATTTTGTAATGCCACCTGAAGGGAAAGTACTCTTATACTGTAGATAGAAAATTCTACTCAAAGAAAACATTCCTTTGTTTTTGAAATGAAAGAAATCTGCATTTAAAGATTTTCGAAAATTCACTTGCCGCATCCGGGGATCGAACCGACTGAAATCTTTAAAAATGTAACCCTGTATTTTTATTGCATCCGTCGTTGGGTTCAATTATATGGATGAAATCTCTCTAACAAACTTGATTAATTAAATAAAAGGGAAAGCACAGCCAGTTTTCTTCGGATCTACTGGACCGATTCTGTTGAAGTTTGGTTTTGATATGGACTTCTGTGACCCAAACACGGACACGTTTCGTAAATATATTTTATTTGAATGGGGATTACTTTTGAGGGTCAAACTAGAAACTTAAAAAAAAAAGATTTCCACTTATTTATTTATTTATTTTATTTAACAATTTGTGTACACACATTTAATAGGATAAGAAGAAAGAAACAGAAAAATAAGTACAAAGGTAATGCTTATTTCAAAAGAAATCTCTTCCAGCATACCTGCGAAAGGAGAGTAGAGTAAAAAGAGATGTAGACATAGTGTGTAACAGTAAAAAGCTAAGATAAAAACTATACATATTAAATATAACATACAATACATAATTAACATACTAATACATACTATATGATATAAAAGATAAATAATAATACATACCTATTTGCAACTATGACGAGAAGGAAAGATAGTGATCTTTCACTCTTCTTTTAAAAACTGCAAGAGTTTAAGCAAGCCCTAATGTCAGGCGGAAGTAAATTCCACAACCGTACCGCATGTGCAGTGAAGGAGTAGGAGTAAAAATCGGTAGAGTGGGGAAGAGATTTAAGGAGATTTCTAAGATGCGACCTGCAAGGCGCATCCGAAGGACGGGAATAGGAGAAACGTTCTCGCAGGAAGGAACGCGTTTGAGGATTGTGAAGTATGTTAAATAGCAAACACAATATCCGAGAGTTCCTGCGAAGTCGAATAGGGAGCCACTTGAGAACCTTGCGAAATCCTGAAACATGATCATATTTTTTAAGATTGAACACAAAACGAATACAGATATTTTGCAAACGCTCAAGTTTATTTAAAAGCTCCTCGGTGGCATCCAAATAACAGGCATCAGCGTAGTCAATGATGGGCTGAATGAGAGTTTGAGCCAGGGAAATTTTGGTTTTCAAGGGCAAGAAGCTCTGGAGACACTTCAGCGAATGAAACGTGTAATGGACCTTACGACTGACTTCAGCGATATGGTTAGTCCACGATAAATAGGAGTCCATGATCACCCCCAGGTTTCTAGCTGTCTTTGCGTATTCAATCTGTACTCCATTCAGCCAGAATGGTGACAGCGTTGCAATATCTAGCCTGTTCCGCATATACCTGCCGCCAATAACCAAGGCCTGAGACTTCTTGGGATTGATTTGCAGCCCAAAGGACTGCGACCACTCCTCAATTAACCTCAGGTCACGGTTCACGGAGGACACAGCAGCTTCTGCATCTTGCCTTAAAAAGTGATGGTAAAGCTGCAGATCGTCGGCATAGAGATGGAAGTTAGAGGAGAAATCCCATGAAAGCGAAGCGAGGTCCACGTGAGAGGTGTCAGCTCCAGCTGTAGCTTTCTGCAGCTTATCTTCGTACTCACGCATGCGGGAGCGAAACAGTTTTTCGAGTTCCTCCATACTGTGTACCAGCTTGCTGTCCATGTTGAGTAAAAGAAATAGTCCAAGTGTTGTGGTAGTGATAGAGAGAAAATGAAAGGAGAAAACGAAGTAAAGGTGGGTTTATATGTTACTTAGCACATAAATACTGATGTAAATAATAAATAACTATTTTAAAATTAATATTAAATACGGAGCTATAAAAGATTGTTTATCTGTCAAGCCTACCCACGTCGGAAAAAGTCTGTACTGTCTGTACTTACTGTAGTACTTACTGTGAGAGTTTTAATTATATTTTTACATAATTTTAATATAAATAGTGTTAAAGTTATTCAAGAAATTAAACCAAAAGTGAACTTATGTCCGAAACTACTGAGCCTAAAATGTAATAATGAATGCGGGTAATAGTTTTATAGCTAAAGATTACAGAAAAACCTCTAATAGAATAGAATAGAATACTCTTTATTATGTACACCATATAAGTTACAGAAAAGATAGATGAAGAAAACATTACATAGGGTGACACAATGGGCGGCCTTATCGCTAAAAGCGATCTTTTCAAGACAACCTTTGGATGGATTTCAACGATAACGGAAATACAGTACTGCAGGTAGTCTTAGGTGTACGAATTATATAAATAAATACATAATAGATAAATATATACAATTATAATTATGTTACAAATAAATAAAAAGCATAGGAATCGAGTGAAAACGATCAAACAGAAAGGTAGTGATTTTTGACCATTGTTTTGAAAATGGACAAAATTTGGGCACGTCTTACTGATACGGGCAAAGCATTCCATAACCGCACCGCTTGAACCGTAAAAGATTTGTCGTAGAAGCTGGTGGAGTGCTCTAATCTCAAGTTTTCCGACGACCTTAGACATTTATTATGTGTGTCATGAAGGAACTTGAAGCGTTCTTTAAGATAAGAGGGGGTTGTAAGATTGAACAGAATACTGTAGAGCATAAATAAAATATGAGAATCCCGGTGAAGACGTATGGGAAGCCACTTGAGCTTTGTGCGAAATTCAGAAATGTGATCATATTTGCGCAGGCCAAATATAAATCTTATGCAAAGGTTTTGAAGACGCTCAAGTTTATCTAGTTACGCCTGAGTAAGATCGAGATAACTGACATCAGCATAGTTAAGGATGGGAAACAGAAGAGACTGTGCAAGCGCAGTTTTAGTGGCAGTGGGAAGAAAGTTCCGAACACGTCTAAGGGACCTGACAGATGCAAAAATTTTGCGGCTTACGTCCTGGAGCTGCGGACCCCAAGATAGATATTTGTCGATCCAAACCACAAGGTTCTTAACCTTCTCACTTATTGGAATAGTAGTTCCGTTAAATTGAACCTGGGGAAGCTGAGACAAATTTACTTTTGAAATCATCCTAGAGCTGCCAACAACAATGACCTGGGTCTTCGATGGATTAACCTGAAGCCCATTTGCCTCACTCCACTCACAAACTGCAGCCAAATACCTGTTTATTGCAATAATTGCATTAGCCAAATCTGTAAGGGCAGCTTGTTGGTAGATTTGTAAATCGTCTGCATAAAGGTGGTAGGAAGACAGAAGTTTTTTGGAGATAGCGTTTATAAATATTGCGAAGAGTACAGGAGATAAAACGCCACCCTGAGGTACACCGGCAGTTGTATAACACCAGGAAGACTTAGTCTAATAAATAAATGAATACTTACTCTAATTAGTCTGTAGTCTTAAAATAACATGTTAAAAACTCTGTTCCATTATCACTATCTCAGTCCAAAAAAATCCTTATACGAAAAAACCAAACTATTAAATATAAGACAGCTATACCTACATTTACTACACTTGCATTCTTATTAAAAACATAACTACAAACTCAATACAAACTTACATTATAAATTAAGAAAAAAACAATATCATATAACTTGAGAAATAGATATAAAAACAAACTTGAAGTCATTAGTGTACGCACTAATTACGATAGAAAGACCATATTATGTGAAGGAGCACAGCTCTGTTCAAAGGATTGTCGGACAAGATAAGAGATTGCGATAACGTGAACACATTTAAAAATAAGCTTAAAGAACATGTATGTACATTGTAAATTGTAACTTATAATACTCTGGAGGAAATTGTATTGTACTGTATTATCATATTTACTCTGTATCTCATTATAAGCGGACTGTAAGTTCTTATGAGAAATAAATTTTAATTTTTTTTTGAAAACAATGAATTTGGTTCGAAGCCCTTTCCACGTGAGTTTGACTCGCACTTGGCCAGTTTTTTGTGCTTATGTAGGCTGTAAGCCTTTTATTGGAATAAAAAGTTTTATTTTTCTGTACGTAGGTATAATGTAGGGACCATTACATAAACCTATTCCCACTGAGTTAGTTCGGTCAGAGTGGGTCACAGCTCAATTGATGATGGCACTGCTAGACTGTGACCCATGATTTACTCATGGCGTATGTGGTTGAAAACTAAATGACGAACAACAACGGAAATCAACTTTAGATCTGATGTGAAAATTGCCTCTCCATTATCAAATAGGGAGCTCCAATCGTTTGCATCATTATTGTGATCTTATGATCACAATAATGATGCAAACGATTGATTGATTGATTGTTGAACGCGCTTTTGTTATCAAAAGCGTGCATTTTCGGGAACGTAACACGCTGTAGTTAACCAACAAAAGAAATTGTATAAACCTGGACACTATACAACCTGTAATAGAATAAACGCAATACCTCTTAAGGGGTCATTGTGCTCATCATTATGGACAACTTTTATTAAGGGTCCAACCGCAAAATCGCGAAAAAAAATCAGCTGTTCAGTACATTTTGTAGACTCATGCGCACATAAATGTATGGGAAAGTCGATTTTTTAACCGACTTCAAAAAAAGGAGGAGGTTCTCAATTCGGTTGTATTTTTTTTTTTTTTTCATGTTTGTTACCTCATAACTTTGTCATTTATGAACCGATTTGAAAAATGTTTTTTTAGTCTCAATTTGCTACAAGGTGGGTACTTTTTGTTAAATGTTCTTTAGTGCAATATTATTGCACGGAGGTCAATAACGTAATTTGAATTTGGATCTCAACTTGGAAACCGACGGGAACCACTCGCGGCCAGCCACCTCTCTTCATGACTTGCGAACAGTTTTCTCGCAGTAGGTGCGAAAAGTAGAGAATGCTGTTCTGGGATAAAGGTTTCTTTGCTTTGGGCTAGCTTGAATCACTCGCTGCATTCAGGATTCTTATGGGTAGTTCTACAGAGTCAAATTTTTCGATGTCTATGGGGGTATATTTCTGTAACCAACTAAAAAACGGCACATATACAGATTATCTATATCCCTAACTGGGACAAATTATATTTTCCAAATAATTGCTGTCTATGTACAAAATAAAAACATTTGAAGTTCGTTCCGTTTGCGTCCGTTTGCCATTTTCCGGAACAAAATGGTCGATGTCGTATTTTCCCTTTGATAAAAAAATATGAATTATAATTATATCGAAAGGAGATGAGTTGTTCTCTTACAAAAAAAGAGCATTACTTATAACTACGTTAGTGTGTTTATAAATAAGTAAATGAAAATGAACGAACGATGAATGATGTGAATGTGAATGAGTCCGGTGTATAATATTGATTAATGTGGCGTAAGCTGCGCCTGACTATAATTGGTCGGTTAATGATGATGAGAGTCTGGCTTTCCGCGTGGGGGGAGACATCAGTCGTACAACGAGCGTGCTAGAAGGTAGACGTGTGGCTTAATGGCTAAGTTCCCGGTGTTATGAATCTAAATATGTGATTCATCTGTGCTTGGTTCAGGTGGCATGCTGATTACACTGCCTACTCTACAAAATATATTTTATTGTTTTAAAACTTCAATTTGAGTTTCGTGTAATGCTTTTGGGTTATAAATTCTTGTAGAAAGATGACAATACTGAAGTCTTTATGTATGATGAGTTATGCATGATTGTAGGCAAAATCCTGATTCATATGGTCTGAATTTTTATATTTACAAAGCTATAACATTTTACATGCCTTAGTCTTCGTTAAGATTTAACAATTATTATTTAAAATTAACAATCATAACTAACAGTATATATATAAATATATTAATAATAATGTAATGAAATTGAAACCAGTATTATTTATATGTCACTTTTGACATTAATCTTCTGTATTAACAACCATAAAAACCTATTTATTTATAAGACAAAGTAATTACCTAATTTCTGTTATTTTAATATTGCAGCGCACAATGCCAAGGAGTAGAATTATTAGTAAAATGAGTGTGGTTATATTTTACGTTTCCAGAGGAGTTGGGTCGAAATAGTTGTTCCAATGCAGGCAGACCAACCTGGCTTGCCCTGGCGTGGGCGTATCGGGAGACTAGTCGCGGAGGGTAGCGGGATCCGAGGCACGGTGCGCCGCTGGCCGACCGCCAGGTAGTTGGGGGCCCAAGTAATGTGCTAGCCACACATGAAAGGCTGCCCCGCCAACTGGCGAAAAATCCCGGAATGCACCATCGTGCTGGTTGGCGACCAGATGAAAGGGCCCGATGGACATTCCCGGGGGGGCTCGGGCGTCCCCGCAGTCTCCAGACTAGTCCCCCAAAGATGTCGTCCTGCCAGGGCGTGCCTGAGGGTTAGCAGCATGGAACCTCATTTCACTTCCTTCTCCTCAACCTCACTCACTTTTACAATCAACAAGGGAAAAAAGAGAAAAGCTGTACAGCGGCAGCACGCCCTTTTGCATAAAGTGCACCTCTCTAACATACGAGGTCTGCACTCAAATCTCGCTGCAGTCCATCACCACCTTGAGACCGAGAAACCAGCGCTCTTGTTCCTGTCGGAGACGCAGATCGGATGTCCGTCGGACGTGTCATACCTGTCTTACCCAGAGTTTACCCTGGAGCACCACTTCAGACCACGTGCGGGCGTATGCATGTACGCCCGGGACGACATCTGCTATCGGCGTCTCCGTTACCTTGAAGACTCTAGGTTCCGACGCTGTGGGCTATAGTGGACACAGGCCTAGACAAAATTGTCTACGCCTGCGTCTACCGTTCGCACAGCGGTGATTTGGAGACAACTGGGCTTACACAGCACCTGAGTGAGGCGGCGGATGCGGCTCAGCAGCGGTACCCTTCTGCCCAATTGGTGTTACTGGGGGACTTCAATGCGCACCATCAGGAGTGGCTCTTCCCATACCAGTGCACAGACCATGCTGGACGAGAGACGCGAAAGCTAGCGCTTGCGTTAAATCTTAGCCAGCTGGTCCAGGGGGCAACGAGGGTGCCGGATATTGATTCGCACACTGCCAATTGCTTGGACCTTTTGCTGACAACAGATCCAGACCGCTATTCGGTGTCGATTTCTTCACCACTGGGTAGTTCCGACCACTGTCTGGTGAAGTCTGTATCCGTTTACTCCCCGCCCGATCCTAGCCCAAGAGGTACCCGGCGGGTATGGCGATACAGGTCAGCAGATTGGGATGGCATGCGATCTTTCTTCGCATGTTACCCTTGGCAACCTACTTGCTTTTCTTCCACTGATGCTTCGTCGTGCGCGGACGCCGTGTCGTATGTGTTGCGGAGGGGAATCGAGTACTACATTCCGTTCTCTGACATAGCGAAATCTGGCGAAGCTCGTGCTTGGTTTGGTGCCGAGTGCAATCGCGCTGATGCGCTTAAGCACGCGGCGTACCTGGCATGGGTCGACGCTCGTAAGCGCAAAGCAAATGACGTGAGTCGGAGGAAGAGAGCCTTCAACAGGGCTGCCAAGTCCTGCAAGAAAGTGTTGCGGAGGGCTCGGTTTGACCACATTAGCCAAATAGGGAACAAACTTGCTTCATACCCAGCAGGTAGTAAGGCTTTTTGGTCCCTGGCTAAGTCGGTCGAATCGAACTTCTGCCGCCCCTCACTACCACCACTGCTGAGACCCGACGGGACGCTGGCCCACTCCGCTGAGGAGAAAGCGAATTTGTTTGCTTCTTTGTTTGCGGAATCTTCACGTCTGGATCCTGGTGGCGCGACGCCCCCTGCTTCTCCTGGTGGATGCGAGTCGAGTATGACAAACATTCGCATTCATCAGAAGGACGTCCGTAGGGTACTGCGTAACCTAGACGTGAACAAGGCTAGTGGTCCCGACGGGATACCGGCAATTGTTCTGAAGACTTGTGCGCCTGAGTTGTCTCCGATATTGACACGCCTATTTCGCCTTTCGTTTGAGGCTGGAAAAGTGCCGAAGGCTTGGAAACAAGCTAACGTGCAGCCAGTGCCCAAGAAGGGTAGTCGAGCTGACCCGTCGAATTATAGACCCATCTCGGTAACGTCGATACTCTGTAAGACTATGGAACGCGTGCTGAATCATAAGCTCCTGGCGTACCTAGAAGCGAAAGATATTCATAGTGACCGTCAATACGGGTTCCGCCGAAATCGGTCAACTGGGGATCTTCTAGCGTATGCCATTCACATCTGGAGTGAGGCCATAGAGAAGCACGGGGAGGCACTAGTGGTCTCCCTTGACATCTCGAAGGCCTTCGACAGGGTCTGGCACGATAGCCTTATTAGTAAGCTTCCTTCTTTCGGTCTGCCCGCCGGTTTGTGTGATTGGATCGCAGATTTCCTGAGGGATCGGTCTATCCGAGTGGTCATTGATTGCTGCTCGTCTGGACTGCTGGATATTAATGCCGGGGTTCCTCAGGGTTCGGTGCTTTCGGCAACACTGTACTTGCTGCATATTAATGATCTGCTTAAACCCGGTACCTTTGGGTATGCAGACGACAGCACTGTTGCTGAGAGATACGTGTCCGACGCACGAGCTGGTGGGTCGCAGATCCGGTCTCTCCGGGAGGCAATGGTTGACCGCTTGAACGTGTCCTTACAGGCAGTCTCTGAATGGGGCGATGCCGATCTGGTCAAGTTCAATGCTGCTAAGACCCAAGCGTGTCTATTTTCCGCCAAAAGGAGCCAATTCCACCCAGCTCCATCTTTCCGAGGTTTAACCGTGCCGATAACCGACCAACTTGAGCTTCTTGGGGTTACATTAACATCTACTCTCAATTTTGGCCCTTACATAGAGGCAAAAGCCCAAGTGGCTGCAAAGAAGTTGGGGATTCTGGCAAAGGTGAGACGATACTTCACGCCGGAACAGCTGCTTCAACTCTATCAAGCGCAAGTTCGATCGTGTATGGAGTACTGCTCTCATCTTTGGGATGGATCTGCCAGATACCAACTTGATGCCCTTGAGTCAATTGAGAAACGAGCCAAGAGGATCATCGGCAATGAGAGGCTTGTCGCGACGAAGCTCCAAAGTCTGGAACATCGACGACGAGTTGCTAGCCTGTCGGTTTTCTACCGGTTGCATTTTGGGGAATGTGCGACGGAAATGCATAATTTAATTCCGCCAAGCCCGTTCCATCATCGGACCACAAGACGAACGGCGATGCGCCACCGGTACACGGTGGATATCCCACCCATACGCACAAAACGTTTTGGTAACACATTCATAATGCGTACAGCTAAGGAGTGGAATTCCCTGCCGGAGTCTGTGTTTCCTGATAGCTACAACCTGGGAGTCTTTAAATCGAGAGTGAATAGGTTATTTCTAGGCAAGCGTGCTCCATCTTCGACCACATCATCACTTACCATCAGGTGAGATAGTGGTCAAACGCGTGCCTATGTTTAGTAAAAAAAAAAAAAAAAGACACTTCCAAAATTAAAGTTAGTTTTTACTTTGTAGTGTTTGTAACTTCTGTATTTAGGTTTTCTTTTAGATAATAAACTATACTAAATAATGCCCAGCTGACATGTTTTCTTATCATGATCTCATTTTCCTCTCATATAAAATACGACCTCCTAAGGCAAAACCTAAAATTCTCCTGCAGCGCAATTTTAGAGGAATGAATGCAGATAATCTCCGAAAGGATGCCAGCAGCATTGATTGGACACGTCTAGTCAGCGTTGAGTCAATTGATGATAAGGTTAACCTGTTTACAGATAACCTTGTGCAGCTGTATGATGTTCATGCTCCCATACGTGTAATAAAAACAAAACATCTTCCAGTACCGTGGCTAACAGGTGATATTAAAGCCGTTATTCATAAAAAAGGTGCAGCTAAAACAAAATTTAAATGTCATCCCTCGTCGTCGAACTGGGAGTAATTTTTGGATGCTCGAAATCGCTGCAATAAGGTGTGTAGAGACGCCCAACGACGCCATATCCACACCTCAGTTGAAAATGGAGATCCAGCAAAAGTCTGGAAGTTTCTTAAATCCATAGGAGTTGGGAAATCTCGCCAAGAATCGATTCCCAAAGACTTGGATATTGATCTTTTGAATCAGCACTTCTCATCTTCGTCCCCTTGTAATGGGACCTTGAAAGCAACAACATTAAATTGTCTTTCAAACCTTCCAACTCTGGATCATTCCCCATTTGTTTTTAGTCAATTCTCTGATTGTGATGTTAAGAAGAGCGTAGTTTCAATCACATCTAACGCAGTTGGGAGTGATTGCGTCAGTCGAAAAATGATACTCCCTGTCCTTGACGAAATCCTTCCTATCCTTTGCCATATCCTAAACTACTCAATATCCCATGGGGTTTTTCCATCAACTTGGGAAGAGGCCAAAATCACTCCTTTACCCAAAAAGGCAAATCCTACTTCCTTTTCCGAATATCGTCCTATTTCCATCTTGCCTTTTCTCTCCAAAGTCCTTGAACGTCTTGTCCACAATCAGCTTAGTGTTTTTCTTTGCAAAAATAGTTTGCTGAACCCTTTTCAATCCGGATTTCGTCCTGGTCATAGCACCGCTACAGCCTTAGTGAACGTTAACGATGACATACGGTTAGGCATGGAACGAGGAAATCTGACGGTTCTCTGCTTACTAGACTTTAGTAATGCATTCAATGCTGTCGATTTTGATATCCTGCTTGGCATGCTTCGCTCGCTTAACATATCTCCAACGGCGATTGACTGGTTTCGCAGTTACCTGTATGGCCGCCGGCAACGTATATGCATCGAAGAATCTAAGTCTTCCTGGTGTTATACAACTGCCGGTGTACCTCAGGGTGGCGTTTTATCTCCTGTACTCTTCGCAATATTTATAAACGCTATCTCCAAAAAACTTCTGTCTTCCTACCACCTTTATGCAGACGATTTACAAATCTACCAACAAGCTGCCCTTACAGATTTGGCTAATGCAATTATTGCAATAAACAGGGATTTGGCTGCAGTTTGTGAGTGGAGTGAGGCAAATGGGCTTCAGGTTAATCCATCGAAGACCCAGGTCATTGTTGTTGGCAGCTCTAGGATGATTTCAAAAGTAAATAGGTCTCAGCTTCCCCAGGTTCAATTTAACGGAACTACTATTCCAATAAGTGAGAAGGTTAAGAACCTTGGGGTTTGGATCGACAAATATCTATCTTGGGGTCCGCAGCTCCAGGACGTAAGCCGCAAAATTTTTGCATCTGTCAGGTCCCTTAGACGTGTTTGGAACTTTCTTCCCACTGCCACTAAAACTGCGCTTGCACAGTCTCTTCTGTTTCCCATCCTTAACTATGCTGATGTCAGTTATCTCGATCTTACTCAGGCGCAATTAGATAAACTTGAGCGTCTTCAAAACCTTTGCATAAGATTTATATTTGGCCTGCGCAAATATGATCACATTTCTGAATTTCGCACAAAGCTCAAGTGGCTTCCCATACGTCTTCGCCGGGATTCTCATATTTTATTTATGCTCTACAGTATTCTGTTCAATCTTACAACCCCCTCTTATCTTAAAGAACGCTTCAAGTTCCTTCATGACACACATAATAAATGTCTAAGGTCGTCGGAAAACTTGAGATTAGAGCACTCCACCAGCTTCTACGACAAATCTTTTACGGTTCAAGCGGTGCGGTTATGGAATGCTTTGCCCGTGTCAGTAAGACGTGCTCAATCTTTGTCCATTTTCAAAACAATGGTCAAAAATCACTACCTTTCTGTTTGATCGTTTTCACTCGATTCCTATGCTTTTTATTTATTTGTAACATAATTATAATTGTATATATTGATCTATTATGTATTTGTTTATATAATTCGTACACCTAAGACTACCTGCAGTACTGTATTTCCGTTATCGTTGAAATCCATCCAAAGGTTGTCTTGAAAAGATCGCTTTTAGCGATAAGGCCGCCCATTGTGTCACCCTATGTAATGTTTTCTTCATCTATCTTTTCTGTAACTTATATGGTGTACATAATAAAGAGTATTCTATTCTATTCTATTCTACTACCTATGTTACCAGTCAATCTTAAACTAGCTTGTCCTGAATTGGTTTATCCTACGCGTGCCAGGAAATCAGGATACACTTTGATTGCCGGAGACAAACTTGATCTGAACTATAACACAAACATTAGTCATCATCATTATCATCTTCCTGCCTTATCTCATGTTACTTGGGGTCGGCGCAACACGTTTTTTTCTTCCATTCTGTTCTATCATTCATCACTCTATCACTAACTCCCTTATGTTTCAATTCGCTCCTTACAGAATCCATCCATCTTTTCTTTGGCCTCCTTCTCCATCCATCCATATTTATATTCATAACTCTTCTAGTTACATGCGTTTCATCCCTCCTTTTCACATGACCATACCAAGACAAGCGATTCCCTTTTAAACTTTTTTTTATTGCAATGGGTTTGCTCTTGACTCTAGTCTATGTCAGAGATAAAAAAAAACTACCTCTAATGTACTCATTTCTCACTTTATCCATTCTCGTTACTCCTCACATCTATCTCAACATTCTCATCTCCGCTACATGTCTATTTTCATCCATCTTTTTCGCAGCCCAACATTCTGATTCGTAACCATTAGTAAAGAAGATAAAATCATTAAGAGAAGTTTTGTTTTTCAGACATCGTCGTGGGTGATGACAAACGGCTTCAATTTTATAAAAACGGTATTATAACACACACAGAACAAAATCCGTCGTTTAAGGATATCTACGCAGTAACGTACGATCCAGTTTACTTCAGGGTGCTGTTTGCTGACTACCGCAACGCGAACTTGTCCATATACAGCTTAGACCTAACAACTAGAAAAATACAAACTTTAGTAGTGAGAAAAACGAATGTTTATTACAAAAATCTTGCCTACGATCCGCTCACACAATTACTCTTTTGGAATGAAAACAAGGAAATATACTCGATTTCATTAAAACCTGCATCGTCTGACGGAAATCATGTAATTACGGCGGATGAGAAATGCGGGGATATAGCTGTAGACAGCTGTGGAGGGTACGTTGCTAATACAGGTGGCCAGAACATGGACGAATCGTATCGTGGGGTATCCGAATCGGGGTGATTTGCTTTTTACCACACGTGGGCGATTGAAAATTCACATGAAGTGAGAGCTTCAACGGTTCTACATCGTTTCAGTGTAAACTTTGGTCTGGTATCCTCAGTGGCGAACTAATTTGATCCGCTTGAACTGCCGACTAGACTTAATGGAGAAACCTACAAAAATTACTTGGAAAATGAACTTCCATTGTTGCTGGTAGATGTGAGTTTCGATCTTAGACGAACCATGGTGTTACAAAAAAAATACTTTCTTACAAAACATACAACCGCGACTTTTATAGATAAGTCTTCCTATGAAAAGTCGCGGAACATACATGGATTAACTCGAATACCCCACGATACGAGGGACCTAAATTTTATTTTTTACGTCAATGTTCTGGCTTTCCTGTATAACCTATGGTTTTAAAACGCATATTGAACTTTGTTAATTAATATTAATAGTTATTTAAAAATTACAGGTATATTTACTGGGCCACAGCTCAAAACATAGAGAGAGCTGCGTTTGATGGCTCCAAGAGAGAAGTTTTAATAAAGGGTGATGTTTTTATGCGACGAAGTTTGGAAATTGACCAAGAAACACAGACTATGTACTGGGTGGAGGAAATAAACTTTAATCGTCATCGTATTGAAAGTGCAGACTTGGATGGAAAAAACAGAAGAACATTTTATTACATAGGAACAGAATATTGGGCATGTTCTTTAGCTGTATCAAAATTTCACATTTATTGGAGAAGCCATGATCAAGGGACCATTTTGCAATTACCAAAACATCAGCAAAACGGCGGTGTTGCACCAATCGTTTATTCAAATTCTAGCGAACCTCTATGGACATCTCAACTTATAGCAGCCAACTATACAATTCAGGAACAATGGTTGGGATTGAAGAGCTGTGAAGCTCTGAAGAGTTTTTTACGTGATTCTTCAGTTAAAAATTCTACGGATGTTATTTTGGATAGTTCAATCTGTCACAACTATTGTTTCCAAGGAAATTGCACTATCAGTGCTGACGAACATCCTAAATGCAGGTAAAACATGTTTTTTTCATTTAGAGATTAGTGAAGATAATTAGAGCGGCGCAACTAGAGTAGCTCTGCAAATTATCCAGCCCATTTTACTATCCGCATGAATCCGAATACTCCGGATATTTTGGAAATCACTGTCAAATGGCAATCAAACGAGTTTAAATTATGTTCAATCAATATTTTAATTTTAAAAACCAATTTCTGCATCAAAAATTATCCACATAAATTTATATCATTGTCATTATGTTTTTCACTTTCTCGGGTCCCTAGAGACCCGGTCCTTTGGTAGGCGTACGAGGGGCCGAAGCCAACTCGCAATCTATGGTCCGGAGCGTAGAGGCATGGGAAGCGGTCACCTCCTTCTGCGAAACAGTAACGCTAGCGAAGGAGGATACCGAACGTGTGAGAGAGAGGGAAACCTCACGACCCAGCCGCCGCAACAGAAGACGCCCTGGGCGTCGGGAGTCGCAGGGCGATTTCCGGCCACCGTAGGCGCGGGCCTGCGGACGGTGAGCATTGGGTGGCTCGCCATCCGATCAGAACCAGGCCCGGGTCGGCGGTGCGCTGTGTTCCACGCGCGCCTCAAGAAGCTATCAGCATGGGAGACGAGGCCCGCTAGGGCCAGTGCCTGCCGGGGTGCGGAATCCGTTCGAAAGAGACGCCGTAGCCTTGGAACGCAAAGGGCATTAGGAGGAGCACGGATGGGTTTTAGTCAGTAAGAGTCTGACACTCCCTTCCGCCTCGCCCAGAGCGGAAGGAGTCATTTGATGATTGCCCATCCTTAAAAAAAAAAAACAAAAAAAACCCTGTATGCACTGTGAAAGTATACCCAACGACAATCCTCGGTTGGAGTAGGACTATTGCAGAATATGGACATTATGTTTATTATTAACTACTAGCCCTTCGCCCGCGACTTCGTCTGCGTGGATTTAGTCATTTATTTTATGAACACCCCTTCCGATCCCTCTATAGGGTAGGTAGTTTATGAAAAAAACTTTTTTACAACGAAAAATACTACTCTGTCAAGAAAGTACCGGGAAAAGATCAATAATACACAAAATGTCTGTTATTCATCCAAATTTATTTTATCACCTTCAAAGTATGCTCCTTTAGAAACGATACACTTGCGCCAACGAATGATCCATTCATCAAAACATTTTTTAAACGCTGCTTCCGGAATTGAGTTCAGTTCTCGCCGCGAATTCTCCTTTATGTCTTCTATCGATTGAAAATGGGTGCCACGAAGTGGTAATTTGAGTTTAGGAAAAAGAAAAAAGTCAGCAGGAGCCATATCTGGTGAATATGGTGGTTGCTGGATGGTATTTGTTGAGTGTTTGGTTAAAAATTCGTTCACAATGATAGCCTTGTGCGAAGGCGCATTGTCGTGATGCAAAATCCAAGAATTTTCTTTCCACAAATCTGGCCTAATTCGTCGAATTTGCTCTCTTATTCGCCGCATAGCGCTCAAATAATATTCTTTATTTACCGTTAGACCTTCCGGTAAGAATTCAGAGTGCACAACACCGCGATAGTCAAAGAAAACAGTCAACATGACTTTGACTTTTGATCGACTTTGGCGTGGTTTTTTCGGTTTCGGTTCAGTTGGAAGGCGCCACTCCGAAGCTTGTTGACTAGTTTGCATGTCAAACTCGTAAATCCACGTCTCGTCACCCGTAACAATGCGTTTCATGAATGTTGGGTCCGAACTGACTCGTTCTAGCATGTCCTCAGCGACTTTCATGCGATTGAGTTTTTGGAGAAAATTCAGATCTTTTGGGACTAGCCGAGCAGCAACATGTTTCATACCCAAATGATTAGTTAAAATGGTACGGATCGACTCGTGAGATACAGAAAGTTCGACGGCTATCTCTCTCAGAGTTGAATGGGGATTTTCAGTCACTATTTCCTTCACTTTTGCGATGTTAACTTCAGTTGCAGACGTTGACGGCCTACCAGAGCGAGGCAAATCTTCCATCACATCTCGACCGCTTTTGAACGCTTTGAACCACTCATAAGCACGAGTTTTTGATAAAGTCGATTCACCGTAAGCCTTCTGTAACATTTTCAGTGACTCCGAACACGAAATTCCATTGGCGATGCCAGAAATTTGGATATTAAAGTTTTATTTTTCACTTTTTAGTGGTACCTAGGTACCTGCGTACCCATTAACAGCGTACCGGCGCAATGTTATGTTAAGTACTGTGTAAACACTAAACTAAAAAAAACATGCGATTTCAGCAATCCCGATCCCTTTGCTATCATTTATTGAAGAATTCCGTTGCCTACCTCCGAAGTTCTTCGTCAGATCTTCACCAAATTGAAACGGGACCAGTCAAGGAAAATACTCTTTCAAAAAAAAAAGAATCATCCAAATCGACTGACAATTGGCTAAAGTATCGCTGAACAAACATTTTTCATGGGATCTCGTCATCAGATTCTTTTTTTTGGGGGCTGAGTCACCCGCGTCTGTAGGAGAAAACCCAATGCTAGACCTTACACGTGGTCCCCGGGTGGTGCTAATCAGGTGACACTAACTGGTGGTAGGCTTCGGCCGATGGCTTGCGACCACCCACTGGGCAAAGACGTACCGCCAAACGGCCTAGCCGTGTTCCGGTACGATGCTCAGTGTAGCCAATACAGAGGAGTTGGGTCGAAATAGTTGTTCCAATGCAGGCAGACCGACCAGGCTCGCGTTGATATGGGCGTATCGGGAGACTAGTCGCGGAGGGTAGCGGGATCCGAGGCACGATGCGCCGCTGGCCGACCGCAGGTAGTTGGGGGCCCAAGTAGTGTGCTAGCCACACATGAAAGGCTGCCCCGCCAACTGTCGAAAAATACCGGGGTGCGCCATCGTGCTGGCTGGCGACCAGACGGGGATGGACCCGGTGGACATTCCCGCGGGGGCTCGGGCGTCCCCGCAGTCTCCAGACTAGTCCCCCAATGATATCGTCCTGTCAGAGCGTGCCTGAGGGTAGCAGCTTGGAACCTCATTTCACTTCCTTCTCCCCAACAACCTTCACTCTTAACACGACGAAAAGGAACAAAGTAAGAAAAGCTGTACAGCGGCAGCACTTCTTCCCCCACAAAGTGCACCTCAGTAATATTCGAGGTCTGCACTCAAATCTCGCCGCAGTCCATCACCACCTGGAGACAGAGAAACCAGCACTCCTGTTCCTTTCCGAGACGCAGATCAGGTGTCTGTCAGACGTGTCTTACCTTTCCTACCCAGGGTTTACCCTGGAGCACCATTTCAAAGCTAAGCGGGCGTATGTATGTACGCCCGTGACGACATCGGCGTCTCCGTAATCTTGAGGACTCCAGGTTCTCAACGCTGTGGGTTTTAGTGGACACAGGCCTGGATAAAATTGTCTACGCTTGTGTCTACCGTTCGCACAGCGGTGATTTGGAGACAACTGAGCTCACACAGCACCTGAGTGAGGCGGCGGATGCGGCACAGCAACGGTACCCTTCTGCCGAATTGGTGTTACTGGGGGACTTCAACGCCCACCATCAGGAGTGGCTCTTCCCATACCAATGCACAGACCATGCTGGACGAGAAACGAGAAAGCTAGCCCTAGCACTGAATCTTACCCAGCTGGTCCAGGGGGCAACGAGGGTGGCGGATGTTGATTCGCACACTGCCAATTGCTTGGACCTTTTATTGACAACAGATCCAGACCGCTATTCGGTGTCGATTTCTTCACCACTGGATAGTTCCGACCACTGTCTGGTGAAGTCTGTGTCCGTTTACTCCCCGCCCGATCCTAGCCCAAGAGGCACACGGCGGGTATGGCGGTACAGGTCAGCAGATTGGGATGGCATGCCATCTTTCTTTGCATGTTATCCTTGGCAGCCTACTTGTTTTTCTTCGACTGATGCTTCGTCGTGCGCGGACGCCGTAACGGATGTGTTTCGGAGGGGAATGGAGTACTACATTCCGTTCTCTGACATAACTATGTCTGGCGAAGCTCCACCATGGTTTGGTGCCGAGTGCAATCGCGCTGATGCGCTTAAGCACGCGGCTTATCTGGCATGGGTCGACGCTCGCACGTGCAAAGCAAGTGACGTGACCCGGAAGAAGAGAGCCTTCAACAGGGCTGCCAGAAGGTGTTGCGGAGGGCACGGTTTGACCACATCAGCCGAATAGGGAACAAACTTGCTTCATACCCAGCAGGTAGTAAGGCTTTTTGGTCCCTGGCTAAGTCGGTCGAATCGAACTTCTGCCGCTCCTCACTACCACCACTGCTGAGACCCGACGGGACGCTTGCCCACTCCGCTGAGGAGAAAGCGAACTTGTTTGCTTCCTTGTTTGCGGAATCTTCGCGTCTGGATCCTGGTGGCGCGAGGCTCCCTGCTTCTCCTGGTGGATGCGAATCGAGCATGTCGAACATTCGCATTCATCAGAAGGACGTCCGTAGGGTGCTGCGTAACCTAGATGTGAACAAGGCTAGTGGCCCCGACGGGATACCGGCAATAGTTCTGAAAACTTGTGCGCCTGAGTTATCTCCGATCTTGACACGCCTATTTCGCCTTTTGTTTGAGACTGGAAAGGTGCCGAAGGCTTGGAAGCAAGCTAACGTGCAACCCGTGCCCAAGAAGGGTAGTCGAGCTGACCCGTCGAATTATAGACCCATCTCGGTAATGTCCACACTCTGTAAGACTATGGAACGCGTGCTGAATCATAAAGCTCCTGGCGTACCTAGAAGCGAATGATATCCTTAGTGACCGACAATACGGTTTCCGCCGAAATCGGTCAACTGGGGATCTTCTAGCGTATGCCATTCACATCTGGAGTGAAGCCATAGAAAAGCACGGGGAGGCACTGGCGGTCTCCCTTGACATCTCGAAGGCCTTCAACAGGGTCTGGCACGATAGCCTTATTAGTAAGCTTCCTTCCTTCGGTCTGCCCGCCGGTTTGTGTGATTGGATCGCAGATTTCCTGAGGGATCGGTCTATTCGAGTGGTCATAGATGGCTGCTCGTCTGGACTGCTGGATATTAATGCCGGGGTTCCTCAGGGGTCGGTGCTTTCGGCAACACTGTACTTGCTGCATATTAATGATCCGCTTAAACCCGTTACCTTTGGGTATGCAGACGACAGCACTGTTGCTGAAAGATACGTGTCCGACGCACGAGCTGGTGGGTCGCAGATCCGATCTCTCCGGGAGGCTATGGTTGAGCGCTTGAATGTGTCCTTACAGGCTGTCTCTGAATGGGGCGATGCCAATCTGGTCAAGTTCAATGCTGCTAAGACCCAAGCGTGTCTGGTTTCCGCCAAAAGGAGCCAATTCCACCCAGCTACATCTTTCAGAGGTGCAAGCGTGCCGATAACCGACCAACTTGAGCTTCTTGGGGTTACATTAACATCTACTCTCAATTTTGGCCCTTACATAGAGGCAAAAGCTCAAGTGGCTGCAAAGAAGTTGGGGATCCTAGCAAAGGTGAGACGGTACTTCACGCCGGAACAGCTGCTCAAACTCTATCAAGCGCAAGTTCGATCGTGTATGGAATACTGCTCTCATCTTTGGGACGGATCTGCCAGATAC
The DNA here is from genome assembly GCA_950371165.1 of Lacanobia oleracea. Taxonomy (NCBI): domain Eukaryota; kingdom Metazoa; phylum Arthropoda; class Insecta; order Lepidoptera; family Noctuidae; genus Lacanobia; species Lacanobia oleracea. The sequence goes on from OX493412.1 coordinate 15,332,534, forward strand.
CAGCTTGATGCCCTTGAGTCAATTGAGAAACGAGCCAAGAGGATCATTGGCAATGAGAGGCTCGTCGCTACGAAGCTCCAAAGTCTTGAGCATCGACGACGAGTTGCTAGCTTGTCGGTTATCTACCGGTTGCATTTTGGGGAATGTGCGACGGAATTGCATAATTTAATTCCGCCAAGCCCGTTCCATCACCGGACCACAAGACGAACGGCGATGCGCCACCGGTACATGGTGGACATCCCACCCACGCGCACAAAACGTTTTGGGAACACATTCATAATGCGTACAGCTAAGGAGTGGAATTCCCTGCCGGAGTCTGTGTTTCCCGATAGCTACAACCTGGGAGTCTTTAAGTCAAGAGTGAATAGGTTACTTCTAGGCAGGCGTGTTCCATCTTCGACCACATCATCGCTTACCATCAGGTGAGATGGTGGTCAAGCGCGTGCCTATTATTAGTAAAAAAAAAAAAAAAAGATCCTATTTATACCTTTCATCATCAGCTCAGCAACATGAGATGATGATTACCAGGCACAAATATTAGGTCTTTACCTATGAAATTGCCGTTCTGCAGTACTGGTCATTTCAAATCAAAATAATTTTTGTTTGGCTAAGAATTCTAATTTCAAATTAATTTTATTTTAAAAACATGGTTTTTTTTTCCAAAAGTAGTCATTTGTTTATTGATTAGTGTTACATTTTCATCGCATTTCAATCTTTTTCGTCATCATGGATACGTTAAAAATTCGAGTAATTATGGAATATGAATACCGTCGTGGCAGCAACGCGGCACAAGCGGCACGCAACATCAACGACGTTTACAGAGCTAACACTACAAACCAACGCACCACCTGTTATTGGTTTGCTCGCTTCCGTTCTAGAAATTTCGACCTGAAAAATTAACCTCGCGGTCGTCCGAAGACTTTGGTCGACAATGACGAATTAAAGGCGATTGTGGAAGCTGATGATACACAATCTACGGCTGAATTAGCAGCAGCTTTCGACGTTAGCGTCAAAACGTTATTGGTCCATTTGCGTCAAATTGGCAAGGTAAAAAAGCTTGACAAATGGGTGCCTTGCACTGCTCAACAGACACACAAATGAAGGAATTTTGAACCGCATTGTTACCTGCGATGAAAAATGGATTCTGTTTGATAACCGCAAGTGCTCAGCAAGTTGGTTGGATCCTGGTTCAGCACCTAAACAATGCCCTAAACGAAAACTTACCCCTAGAAAAGTGACGGTCACTGTTTGGTGGTCTAGCGCCGGTGTGATTCATCACAGCTTCTTACCAAACGGGGTGAGCATTACTGCAGATGTGTACTGTGAAGAACTGAACACAATGATGGAGAAGCTGGCACATCTCCAACCAGCATTGGTCAATCGCTCGTCTCCGCTGCTCCTGCACAACAACGCGCGACCTCATACTGCACAGCAGACGGTCTCCAAGTTGCAAGAACTGGGGTTGGAAGCTCTCCGTCATCCGCCCTACTCACCAGACCTTGCGCCTACAGACTACTAATTTTTCCACAATTCGGATAACTTCTTGGCGGGAAAAAAATTCAATACCCGAGAGGCAGTACAAAATGCCTTTGAAGAATTTGTTGCCTCCCGTCCAGCTGATTTCTTTAAGAAGGGCATCAATAAACTGCCACTGCGTTGGCAAAGATGCATTGATTGCATGGGTTATTACTTCGATTAATACAAATAAAAAATACATGAAAAAAATTCGTTTAAATTTTTTCATACAAAACGGCAATTTCATAGGTAAAGACCTATTATCTGAATTGCGTTAGAAAGATCCTGAAAAACATTGTATATGACTATAAAATTTGAGGGTTGCCCTCGATTTTCTTGGGATTCCATCATCAGATTCTGACATTCGGTCATTTTGTTTTTGGAAGTCGGTGGTATTTTTAAAGAAACTAAATTTTGATATACAGCTACAATAATTGTCTACTTAGCACACTCACAACATTGTTTAAAAGTAGTTGCAAGTTACTAGCTGCCTGGTTACCCAATAGCTTTTTGTTGACTGTTCTAACGACTTATTTATAAAAATTAGACAAGCGATAATAACACTAACTGCTCCTGGAAGCGCCAGCTCTGCTCGTTCTGACGTCACTGTGTACTACTTTGTGAGGATGGATGGATGAATGGATGTTTGTTACTCTTTCACGTCACAACGCCTGAACGGATCCTATGAAATCAGCCAATTGTCAGCCGACCAATTGTCAGTCCTCGCTTACCATCAGGTGAGATAGTGGTCAAACGCGTGCCTAACAAGAGTAAAAAAAAAAAAAAAAAAAAATTGTCAGCCGATTTGGATGATTCTTTTTTGTTTGAAAGAGTATTTTTCTGGACTAGTCCCGTTTTAATTTGGTGAAGATCTGACGAAGAACTTCGGAGGTAGGCAACGGAACTCTTCAATATATGATAGCAAAGGGATCGGGATTGCTGAAATCGCATGTTTTTTTTAGTGTTTACACCAGTACTTAACATAACGCCGGTACGCAGGTACCTAGGTACCACTAAAAAGTGAAAAATAAAAAACTTTTTTACAAAAATACCACCGACTTCCAAAAACAAAACACTACAAGTTACAAAATAACTTCGGAAGAAAGAATTGACTGTCAAAAAACCCGACCGCTAAAAACGACTAAAAAGTTCGAAACAAGTCGCTTTTCAAGCAGTCTGATGCAGTTCGATCACTGATCTGATGTCACCAACTGCATCAGACTGCTTGAAAAGCGACTTGTTTCGAAATTTTTAGTCGTTTTTAGCGGTCGGGTTTTTCTTATTATAAAAATTTTAAATCCCGGTGTAGCGGCATCAAGGCCGCCACAAGAAAAACCTACGGAGCAAATCTACATCGCAACAAAAAGAACCGCGACGCCATCTATCCGACTAGCAGCGAACTACAACGTTGAATTCCTGCATCGCGCAAGCAGAGTTTACCGTGCGATTTGAACATATACATCAGCCCGAATATCAACTATCGGGCAGTAGCCCGCCAGGCACAACAGCCGCCTGGTCGGAGGATCCTCCTTTTCAATTGAGGTGTGTGGGACTTTACTCTCTGTTCCGCATACCTCTAAACCGGGTTGGCTAGCGGAGTGGCGCGTAGAGGTGTAGTAGTCATTGGCACATACCAATGACTACAAGCACTGTAAGCCTTAAAAGTAGCGTAGTATGGGATAGAGCACAGCGTACCGGTCGCGCACCTCGTTCACAAGTCAAGAGTGAATAGGTTGCTTCTAGGCAGGCGTGCTCCATCTTCGACCACATCATCGCTTACCATCAGGTGAGATGGTGGTCAAGCGCGTGCCTATTATTAGTAAAAAAAAAAAAAAAAAAACTACTAGTCACAACTGTTTGTTGGTTTCCTTGTTCATCAAGTAACGCTATTCCTTATCTTCATTATTTCAGTTGTGAACCTGGTTACTCCGGAGAGAGGTGCGAAGTTAACGCGTGCCATATGTACTGTTTGCATGGCGGCGTCTGCTCCCTGAATGAGGAGGGGGAGCCTGTTTGTCAGTGCACAGCAGACTATGATGGTGAAAGATGTGAAGTTTCTGCCGGACGGGACAATTGTGTAAGGGCTGAGGGACAACCTAATTCAAGGTAAAACATAGACTGATGCTGCTGCGCAGCGTGTCACGAGTTCGATTCCCGCACGGAAAAAAATTTGTATGACGTAGGTACAGATAGTTGTCTGGAGGTATATATTGTGTATATGAGTTTTATGCTTGTTAACGCACCCACGATACATAAGACATTCCTAGTTTAGGGCAAAGTTTCAAAAATAGAATAACATGTCAAACAAAACCGAAAGTTGGACCGATGACCTGGTGAAGGGCGCGGGTAGCCGATGGATGCGAGACGCGCAGGACCGGCCGTTGTGGCGACGCGTAGGGGAGGCCTATGTCCAGCAGGGGACGTCTTTCGGCTGATATGATGATGATAAAACAAAACGAAACGACTCATCTGCCTAGCCTTTTCCCAACTATATAGGGGTCGGCTTCCAGTCAAACCGGATTCAGCAGAATACCAGTGTTTTACGTGGAGCGGCTGCCTACCAGACCTCCACAACCCATTAACTGGGTAACACGGTACTTCTTGGCAAGACTGGAGTCAGATTTATGGCTTCTGACAACCCGTGACGACTGCCAAAGATCTACAAATGACAGCGGGACCAACGGCTTAACGTGCTTTCCGAGGCACGGAGGAAACTCGGTATATTAAGATGGTCACCCATCCACAGACCAACCTTGGCAAGCGTAGCTTAACCTTAAAGATAACCCGTGCGGCTGTTATTATTTAGCCACGAGCTCCTCAAAACGAAACGACTACGAAAAATAATATTACTGTTCATGGTACGAGGGCCGACCGACGTCGTCGAGATTATTATATTCATGGTCGTTACTCGTCACTAGTTCTTATATAAAAAGATTATCCGGTCCGGTCAAAAGATAAATTTAGTTTTATGACCTACGACCAAGAGTAGTGGCGGTGGTTAGACATAGATTAGATCTTCAAAAAACTGGCCAAGTGCTAGTCGGACTAGAGTGCAAAGGGTTCCCCGAACCAATTTCATTTTTTTAACATGTTATTTTAACACTACAAAGTTCTTATAGGTTTTCCTGTAATCTTTAGGTATAGAACTATTATCTGCATTTTTTTTATTTAGGCTCAGTAGTTTCGAAGATAAGGTAAGGAAGATAACAATGGTAATTTTTGGTCTAATTTCCTGAACAACTTCAAAAGTATTTATTTAAAAACTGTGAATAAAATATAGTTAAAACCCTCACAGTAAGCCCTTTCATAAAAAACGTCAGACGATACAGTTAGAAAAACTTTTCTATTTTATCTTCTAGTTTAACCCCCAAAAGTTTACTAAAATGTATTTATTTACGTAACACGTCCGTGTTTGGGTCACAGACATCCATATGTATACAAAATTTCAACAGAATCGGTTCAGTAGATCCGGAGAAAACTGGCTGTGACAGACGGACAGACAGTCACCTGAGTGATCCTATAAGGGTTTCGTTTTTTACAAATGTTCGGAACCCTAAAAACAGGAAGTCTGCCAAGGCTTGTCTTTTTCAAAATGGTCGGCAATCTCTTTAGAGTTTGCTTTAACGATAGCCGTGAACTATCTCACATTGGGGTACTTATTTGAAGTAGTTATTATCATTTTTACGGGTCCCATTCTCTGTTCAATTGTGGACCAGCGTCTAATGGTAGCTAACACTCTACGTACACGACTACCACCTAAACTTAATGTTTGATATCCATTCGTATTAACTTCTAATATTAGGTTTGGTCAGAAACGACGTCTAGTTTTCGTAATTTAAAAAAGTGGTTTTTGATTAAATGTATCAGAAACGGTAATACCTCTCTAAGCATAAAATTTTGAGGCATAATATGGTTTGGCATAACGTTTTCGCATAACTTTTATTAGGTAGCATAATAATACTGCTACATAATAATACTTTGGCATAACGCAAAGAAAGAAAGAAAGAAAAACAACGATGACTCATGTGCGTTTAACTGTAGGGTTTCTGATCGATTTCTTAACTTTTTTATTATTATTAAATAGAATATATTAATGTAGTTGCTCTGTTTCAAATGTTCGTTTTTTCAGATGCAGTGCTGGTAACTCGGGCGAAAGGAATGTCAACGCATGCTATCAGTATTGCTTAAACGACGGTGTGTGCTCTGTGAATGAAGACAGTGAGCCAGTCTGCCAATGTACTGGAGATTATGAGGGAGACCGATGCGATGTTCCCTCCTTTTTAATCAAATCTTTCATATACGCGTACAAAAGTAAGAAAAATAATATTAGTTTTTGTTGCTTAACCTATTTGGTGTCTATTAATAGTTTAGTCATTATTTTTAATTTAATAATTAATAGTTTAGCCAGCCAAACCCATAGCGTTTCATCTTTTGTTTCCATATTCTGCAAATAGTCCTGCTCCAACCGGGGATTGCCCTTGGGTATACTTTCACAGTGCATACAGGGATAATCGTCGGTTGGTGTCCCATTCCATTTGAAATGTCTAAAAAGGCCTCTGCGAGTTGGCGTCGGCCCCTCGTACGAGACCGGGTCTCTAGGAAGAGGGACCCGAGAAAGTAAAAAAAATAAAATAGTTTGGTATCATTAGTTTTAATAATAAACAATTATACATTCAGTCAAAAAAGTATCGGGAATTGATGATTTGTTTATGGTTCCAAATTCAAATTTTTGTTTTTTTTTGTAGTTGTTAGATTGGCACAACTGTTTTCCATGTTGGCGCGGAGTTTGAGTTGCATCTGTTATTTATATTAAATACAGTGCTGGTTTTAGTAATATCATATATAGTGTGTATTGCGAATTTCATAATGGACAAAAATATCGAACAAAGAGTTTGTCTTAAATTTTGCATCGCCAATGGAATTTCGTGTTCGGAGTCACTGAAAATGTTACAGAAGGCTTACGGTGAATCGACTTTATCAAAAACTCGTGCTTATGAGTGGTTCAAAGCGTTCAAAAGCGGTCGAGATGTGATGGAAGATTTGCCTCGCTCTGGTAGGCCGTCAATGTCTGCAACTGAAGTTAACATCGCAAAAGTGAAGGAAATAGTGACTGAAAATCCCCATTCAACTCTGAGAGAGATAGCCGCCGAACTTTCTGTATCTCACGAGTCGATCCGTACCATTTTAACTAATCATTTGGGTATGAAACATGTTGCTGCTCGGCTAGTCCCAAAAGATCTGAATTTTCTCCAAAAACTCAATCGCATGAAAGTCGCTGAGGACATGCTAGAACGAGTCAGTTCGGACCCAACATTCATGAAACGCATTGTTACGGGTGACGAGACGTGGGTTTACGAGTTTGACATGCAAACTAGTCAACAAGCTTCGGAGTGGCGCCTTCCAACTGAACCGAAACCGAAAAAACCACGCCAAAGTCGATCAAAAGTCAAAGTCATGTTGACTGTTTTCTTTGACTATCGCGGTGTTGTGCACTCTGAATTCTTACCGGAAGGTCTAACGGTAAATAAAGAATATTATTTGAGCGTTATGCGGCGTTTAAGAGAGCAAATTCGACGAAAAAGGCCAGATTTGTGGAAAAAAAATTCTTGGATTTTGCACCACGACAATGCGCCTTCGCACAAGGCTATCATTGTGAACGAATTTTTAACCGAACACTCAACAAATACCATCCAGCAACCACCATATTCACCAGATATGGCTCCTGCTGACTTTTTTCTTTTTCCTAAACTCAAATTACCACTTCGTGGCACCCGTTTTCAATCGATAGAAGACATAAAGGAGAATTCGCGGCGAGAACTGAACTGAATTCCGGAAGCAGCGTTTAAAAAATGTTTTGATGAATGGATTATTCGTTGGCGCAAGTGTATCGTTTCTAAAGGAGCATACTTTGAAGGTGATAAAATAAATTTGGATGAATAACAGACATTTTGTGTATTATTGATCTTATCCCGGTACTTTCTTGACAGAGTAGTATGTCACACGTTGTCATCGTGTAGTAATTAATGACGATGTCGGTGCCGGTGGCAGAGGCGTATGTTCGGAGTGCGGTTGAAGGATCTCCATTTGACTTACTCGCCTTGTCAACGAACAAAACCCTCGATGACTGACCATAAAGGGGTTCGAACTTTTTTTATGGGAGCTGGCATAGCCCCCCCGTCGCCATTTTGAAATTTCTTCAAAATATCGGCGCACAATATAACCTGCATGTACGGGTAGAACATTTAAAACAACAAGAAAATATTAGCAACATGGTGCCCTACAGTGTCTCGTTGCCTAGATATTCGAAGGTAAAGTCACCATAATGAGAACAATGAAAATCATTCAAAATGAATTTATCACGCGTTTATATGCAGTAGATTGTATTCTAATAATATTTCTAGGCTCGATTTATCCATTTATATAAATTAAACACTATTATTTTGCGAAGTACTTCATTATATGGTTTTCACGTGTTTTTAATTTTACTTTCTTCCAAAAAAATATTAAATCAAGCTGGGAACTATTATATAATGCATTTAAGCACATAATTAATGATAGTCATGATTTCACACTGTGAATTTACCTCGATATGTGTCGGCAACGTGACACTTTAGGCCTCATGTTCCTAACGGTTTTTGTTTGTTGAAGTGTCCTTTACCCATATTGGAACATTGAAAAAAAAAAAAATGGCTGGGTGTTATGCCACTTTGGTTCTATGCCCTTTATAACAAGCTATGATTGTCAACTTGATTATAGCCGCACAGGTCGATCTTCAAGGTTAAGCAACGCTTGCCAAGGTTGGTCTGTGGATGGGTGACCATCTCAACATACCTAGGTAGCTACCGAGTTTCCTCCGTGCCTCGGAAAGCACGTTAAGCTGTTGGTCCCGGCTGTCATTTGTAGAACTTTGGTAGTCGTTACGGATTGTCAGAAGCCAGTAAATCTGACTCCAGTCTTGCCAAGAAATATCGTGTTACCCATTTAATGGGTTGTGGAGGTCTGGTAGGCAGCCGCTTCACGTAAAATACTGGCATTCAGCTGAATCCGGTTTCACTGGAAGCCGACCCCAATATAGTTGGGAAAAGGCTAGGCAGATGAATGATGACTTCAACTTGAAATGCTTAGTTTCTTTCTTTCTTATTAATCTCCAGTCTCTAGAGGACGAAGACGGTTACAATTTACTTCCAACTATTATTAATTATGCATTATATTTACCTCCCCTAACAGATATTCCATCGGGTACCCTGTGCAAAGGAGTGAAGTCGACGTGTGCTGCAACTGTTGTCTGATCAGCGGAGCTCGTTCGGCACGAGCGCGAGATGTGAAGCTGTGGAAGAGTTCACTTTCACGACTACCATCACCTCTACGTACTACTCAGTAGAATAAGACCTGTACCCCTATTCTGTAACAACATTTTCGAGTCTCGACAGCGGAATCCGAGGTGAGTATAAAGATGAGACCTTTATGTTGTGTGCAATAAAGTTCACTTAGTGAGCTATCTCACTCAGATGAAGCTCGATATCGAAATGGTTACTTACAGAATAGACTAGCTGACCTCGGTCGATTGTTTAATAAGTTCGCATCAGTTAGGTTGATTGGCCGTCAGTTCAGAATTCACGTCCTTTTTGCCATCATTTCATGTTTCGAAAATCTTTAGTGATAGTACATTACTGCAGCGGCCAGCAAAAGAGGCATTGATGGATGAACGTGTAAATGTGGATGAAGGTGCACACATACGTAAGTCCATCAATGTCTAGTTGTAGCCAAGGCTTGTATAGTACTTTTCTCAAATCAAGAATCAGAAACTAAAATACAATTACTTTTCAAAATCAATGACGAATAACGAACAACAATATTTTTTCCCGCGTGAAACAAATGAATACTTAAAGTTCATTTATTTATTTTTTCTGTAAACATCTTTCTATTTGCAAGCCAGGTCGAAATTAAAATAAAACCTTTGGTAATTTACCTCTTTGGCTGCCATGTCTCGAAGTAAAAGATCGTTCCATTTTTAAATTACACGACAGATATTATGTGACAGATAGTTTACTATGTAATTTATTTGGCCGCTAAACACGACAGATATGGATTTTCATACAACTTTTACCAGCCGCTGCTCGCATTTATTTGACCCAGGGCCTCAAGTCTACTATTACAATAGTGTCAGAATGGTCTGTCATTGATTTCATAATTGTTGATAATGAAAAGTTTAGTAATGTACTAAAATAAAAGCGTCATTATGACTTTCCAATGGTCAAACACTGACACTCCATTGAAAGAAATGGCATAGAATGGTAATCTCGTACATAATGACAAATGAATAAATAATATGTAAAAATATATATAAAAGAAATCTGGTATAACTTTATTTTCAAATTTAGTAGTTGTTTTTCGAAAATCATTTCTACTAACGGGTTTTATACGGGCAATACGAAAATGTCTATCACGTTCTATCACGAGACGATTGACCGACCAGTGATCGACCATTAGGTATGAATAAGCAGATTACGAACTTTTAGCAAAATGACAATGGGATCGTGTTGGAATGACGAATTTTTTTTTTCTTCTTTTTTTTTTTTTTTTTTTTTTTATTTGTAATGGGTTTGCTCTTGACTCTAGTCTATGTCAGAAATGACAGAGACAAAGTCTACGATGGAGCGAGCCTACCCAGAAGGAGCCTGTTCACTCTAACTTTGAAGAGATTAGGGTTGTAAGCTTTCGGAAACACAGACGCTGGCAGAGAGTTCCACTCCTTTGCTGTGCGCATTATAAAAGACGTTTGAAAACGCTTAGTGCGAATTGGTGGAATAGCCACAAGGTAGGGATGGTAAGATGCAGTGCGTCTGGATGTCCGATGGTAGAAGGGGGCCGGTGGGATGAGGTCGTGGAGTTCTTGGGCACACTCACCGAAGTACAATCTGTAGAAGACCGACAAGCAGGCAACCTTACGGCGATGAGCCAAGCTATGTAGCTTGGCATCCACCAGTTTTACGTCACCGATGAGCCTCTTAGCTCTGCGTTCCACCGAGTCAAGCGCGGCAAGCTGATACTTAGCTGAGCCATCCCAAAGGTGGCTACAATACTCCATGCAGGATCGGACTTGCGCTTTGTATAGTGTTAAAAGCTGTCCAGGCCTAAAGTATCGCTTCACCCTATTTAGGATGCCCAGCTTTTTGGCCGCAGTTTGGGCTTTGTACTCGATGGTGGCGCCGAAGTTGAGACTGGATGTCAACTCCATGCCTAGGAGCTCGAGCCGATCAGTCACAGGAACAGATGCACCCCGAAAAGTAGGAGCTTGGTCAAAACGACTCCTTTTTGCGGTAAAAAGACACGCCTGTGTTTTGGTGGCGTTAAAAGTGACCAAATTGTCATCACCCCATTGGGAGACAACGCTTAAGGTCAAATTTGTCCGCTCTACCATGGCCTCTCTCAAGGAACAAACTTCAGCCCCACTGGTTGTTGCGTTGGACAAGTATCTCTCTGAAACCGTACTGTCATCTGCGTACCCAACAAGACCAGGCTGAAGTAGGTCATTGATGTGCAGCAGGAAAGGAGTTGCAGAGAGAACAGACCCTTGAGGAACTCCGGCATCAATAGCCATGAGGTCAGAGGAGCAGCCGTCAATGACCACTCGGATCGACCGTTCACTCAGGAAGTCTGATATCCAGCTGCAAAAACCAGCTGGGATGCCATAAGCAGGAAGCTTGCTGAGTAGACCTGCGTGCCAGACCCTGTCAAAAGCCTTCGAGATATCAAGCGACACGGCAAGTGCTTCGCCGTGTCTCTCAATGGCTTCGCCCCAGCAGTGCGTGACATACACAAGAAGATCGCCAGTTGACCGTCCCCGGCGAAAGCCATATTGACGGTCACTGAGGAGATTGTTGTCTTCAAGGTAGGTCAGCAGCTTACTGTTCAGAACCCTTTCCATAACCTTGCATAGGATGGAGGTAATGGCGATCGGACGGTAATGCGCAGGGTCAGCACGGTCTCCCTTTTTGGGCACCGGTTGCACATTCGCAAGCTTCCATGATCTTGGCACCGTTCTTTTTTCAAGAGAGAGGCGGTACAGGCGTGTCAACACAGGAGACAACTCAGGTGCACATTGCCTCAACACTCTTGCTGGAATGCCGTCAGGTCCACTGGCCTTATTCACATCTAAACTGCATAATACTCTACAGACCTCTTTATTATGAACTTTGATCTCCGGCATCGAAGAGTCACAACGAGGTAAAGTTGGTGGTTGCTTGGAGCCAGCGTCCAGACGCGAATTGCCCGCAAAGAGAGTTGCAAATAAATTTGCTTTCTCTCTTGCAGAGTGAGCCAGCGAACCATCAGGTTTCAGCATTGGAGGCAAAGTGGGTCGACAGAAATTCGTTTCGACCGCTTTCGACAGGGACCAAAACTGCTTACTACCCGGAGGGTGCGATGCTAGTTTGGCCCCGATACGTCCGACATGGTCAAAACGTGCCCTACGAAAAACCCGCTTGCAGAACCTTGCGGCAGAATTAAAGGCTTTTTTCCTCGCGCGAACTCTACGCGCTTTATCCTTTCGGTCGCGGGCCTTGATCCAGGCTTGGTAAGCAGATTCTTTACGTGCCTCAGCGTGGGCGCATTCTGCATTATACCAAGGCCGGGATTTGTGACCGAGCGGGATGTCGGAGAATGGAATAAAATACTCCATCCCCTGCCGAATCACGTCCGCAATCACATCAGCGCAGCACGAAGGGTCACCCGAGGAGAAGCACACTTGCCGCCAAGGATATGACGCAAAAAAGTGTCGCATCTCATCCCAATCAGCTGACTCGTATCGCCATACTCGTCTCGTGCCTCTAGGACTCTTATCAGGAGGAGAGCAGGCCAACACGGATTTCACCAGGCAGTGGTCAGACGTTCCCAGCGGGGCTGAGACTGATACTGATTGACTGCCCGGATCAGTTGTCAGCAGAAGGTCCAAGCAATTGGGTGTATGGGCGTCAACATCCGGTACCCGCGTTGCCACATTCACCAGCTGGGTTAGATCTAGCGTTACTGCAAACTTGCGCGCCTCTAACCCGGCATGGTCAGTTCTCTGGTACGGGAACAACCACTCTTTATGGTGGGCGTTAAAGTCCCCCAGAAAATTGAGCTTCGCTGTTGGGTACCGTTGCTGAGCTACGTCGGTCGACTCCACGAGGAAATTAAACAGCGCTGTTGTCTCCTGGTCACCGCTGTGCGATCGGTATACGCCGATGTAGATAAATTTTTCCACGCCAGTATCCACAAGTAGCCAAATAGCAGAAAAACCCGATTTCTCAAAGCAACGGAGACGACGACAACAAATGTCATCGCGGACGTACACACAGACCCCAGCCTGCTTCTTGAACTTATGTTCCAGAGAGTAGCCCGGGTAGTTGAGGTACGCCACGTCCGACGGGGTTGTTATCTTCGTCTCCGTTAGGAAAAACAGGTGCGGCTTCTCGGTCTCAAGGTGGTGATGGACCGGATCGAGATTTGAGTGTAACCCTCTGATGTTGGTGAGGTGCACTTTGAGTGGGAGGAAGTGCAGCCGTTGTTTATCTTTTTTCCTTTTTGCTTTTGTCATTTTTTTTTTTTTGAGTCGTCGGGGAGAAAAGTCGAACTGTCGAGGCTCTGCTCAGTGAACCAAGTGGAACACAAAAGCTAACCTAACCTATGGGGAACTCATTTGGAGACTGCGGGGACGCCCGAACCCCCCCGGATATGGCCACCGGGTCCTCCCATCCAGTCGCCGGCTGGCACGGTGGAGCATACCGGGATTTTTCGCTAGTTGGCGGGGCAGCCTTTCACACGTGGCTGGCGTGCTACTTGGGCCCCCTACTAACTGCGGTCGGCCAACGGCTGGCACCGTGCTTCGGATCCCGCTACCCTCCAAAATGAGTTACCCGGAAAGCCCAGCCCAGTGACCAAGACCGGTTCTGAGCAGAGCAACTGACAATCTCCTTCTCTCCCAAAGGCACTGGCACTCCCGCACACCGACGGAACACAGCAAGCTGCTTGGCGCCGGACTTCGGCGGGATGGTGGTCGCGAGCCAGGCGGCTCCTTGCGGAGCCTACCACCGCTTTAAGTGGGATCGTTCTGCCGTACCACAGGCAAGCCTGTGGTGCCGTTGCCCGGGGTGGACCGCGAGGAGGTAGATCCCAAACCACCCCAAACAAACTCTTTAGTTCAGTCCATCCAAAGGTTGTCTGTAAGAGATTGCCCTGTGCGATAAGACCGCCCATTGTACACTAGTTTTATAAGCGTTTTTACTGTGCTTGTTATGAGGTGTACAATAAAGTATATAATAATAATAATAATTTATAAAAAATAGCAGACTTGGGGCCCAGTACAGCAATTTCGATTTATCTCAAAGCAGGTGGTCAAATAATGCTCTTTCCAAGCATGTTTGAGAAAAGCTCTTTTTATTTCGATTTTATATTCGAAGTTTTCGTACTCCTCGCACGGTCAATGTCCGTGCGACTATCTGACGATCTCGCTCTTCATGTATTGTCTCCTTGGATTATAGTCATAAGTAATTCTCAAGAAGTTTGTTTTTTTAATAAAATTCATAGTTATATAATACATGCATTTTATTTAATACGTCTTACCATTGTAGATTATTAAACAATACTTAACTGTTTTAAGTGAGACAGTCTGGACAAATTCTAATCTAGAAGAACAACAGGGGTTTTGGAAACCTTTAGCTGTTTCTTTATGACAACAATTTTATGGAAACTACTTATATTTTATTTGATCAAGTGCGAGTTGTACGTCAGTATCTGAGTAAACAAACCAGTTAAGTGCGAGTCTGACCTGCGTGCTAAGGGTTCCGAATGAATAATATTTTTTTTATTAATTGTCTTTAAAATCGAAGACTTTTTATAGGTTCTCCTGTAATCTTTAGGTAAAGATCAACTATCAGTATTTTGCTTTCAACATTTTAGGCTCGTTGAATTCGGAGAAAAGGCTGGTCAATTTTATCTATGTTCGATATTAACATCGAAATGGTTTTTAAAACATAAAAAAATAATTTTGAGACTCTCGCGATGAACCCTTTGATTTGGCGTTATAACACACAATTAGATTTTTTTTATTTTCCCTCCAAAAATTACTGCATTTCAATAAAATATTTGTTTTTGTTTGGGTCAGAGGTTAAAAATGTGTACCGAATTTCAACTGAATCAGTCTAGTAAATTCAGAAAATATATTCTGTGACAGACAGACACGCGAGTGATCCTATAAGGATTCCGTTTCTTACGGATTTTCGGAACCCTAAAAAATGTCTACAGAACCGTACCCAACGAGTGAAAATTAATGAACATTTTAGTGATGAGGAACCTATGTCTTACGCCTATGCTAATAATACAGCAATTGTAGAGACAGTTGAGACAGTGTGTAAAATACCGCAGAATCAGCATTAGCTATATCCCTTTTGCTATTCGCAAAATAACTTGCCAGACGGCACCTTTTCGGCAATGGCGCACACATGCCATGCAATGCCCACAACTCTCAACTCCGTGTCTTGAAACTGACAAGAGCTGAGGATTTAAGGTATACAAATTGATGCAAATTTGCGCTAGGATAAACAACTTGAAGTCCTCACCACTAGAACCTTGAGGCTTATCCACATCTTCAGGTCCTTTGGATACTCTGCGGACCATGATACTCTAAAGATGATGTATTATGCTATTTGCTAATCGGTTCTAGGGTATTGTATCACAGTATGGGGAGGTGCAACTAAAATAAACTTCTTGGGGGTTGAGAGAGCACAGTGAGCTATACTCAAGGTGATGGCTCGGAAACTCTACCGTTATCCTACAACACAAATAAATGGACTGTAAGGTTCTGACAGTGCGTCAGCTCTATGTGCTTCAACCAACTCTCAGAAGACATGTTAGTGTACTTATGATCCTAATAAACGTATTAACCTTTCTTTAGGTACCCAGCATAAAACTATCTTTCCTAAACACCAGTATTACAAGCACTTACAATCATACATTTACAAAAAAAAAATTGACCTAAATAAAAATCAACTTAAATCTCAATTAACAGAATGGATTCTTCAACAGAATTACTCATAAACAGAATCCTTGCTTACACACATCGCCTAAACACTTCTAGTCCTCACATTTTCAAACACACATACATACACCTCATTCACACACCCCATTCATACACTCACACACCCATTCATACCCGCACGCACCCCCTCACACACTCTCAATTAATTATCGCTAAAATGAATTAAGGAGCACTGGAAGGTATGTAGCTATACTTTCCAGTGCTCCTTAATTCATTTTGTAAACTATTGTTTTTTTACTTATTTATTGTTTGGTAGATCGACATAGTCCACAAGTTGTAAGAATCGAATTAAAATAATCTCTTAGCCGAACACTGCTTCCTAAAATACAGGTTAAGGAGGCAGGGTTTACCTATTATTGCATACAGATTTCTCCAACAATCTATCTCTTGTAAATGTTCAATATCAGCTCAACTTATGTACAAAAACTTGAATAGTTTACTTTACCTAATCTGTAAGTTTGCTGAAATTTTAATATTTACTAGCTTCTGCCAGCGGCTTCGCCCGCGTGGTCCCTAGGGAACATACTCCCGGGATAAAAAGTAGCCTATGTCCTTTTTCAGGCTTTAGACTATCTCTGTACCAAATTTTATTTAAATCGGTTCAGTAGTTTTGGCGTGAAAGCGCGAGAGACAGACAGAGTTACTTTCGTATTTATAATGAAGTAAGGAAGTAAGGATTAAGTCATTATAGCCGCTTGTTGTTTTAATTAGTCTATCAAAATACTGGTCAAATCAAAAGTTGAGCGGTCCGCGTCCCTATAAAAACTCTAATACTCGTATATTACCATATGTTTGTGGTTGCGCGTGTACCTACTGATGCGGACGCTGCCCGCGCTGCCTCTCCGTAAACGGAAAAAACGTCCGACGCCCCGCTCGACGCCACGCCGCAGTTCCAAGTTGACGTTCGAAAGAGTTGCTGGAGGATATTGCAAGGAAAACGATGAGTCGTAATGATTGTGGTTTATTGTAGACTTTTTGAAACAATCCTTACTCACTAGTTTACATTGCTATTAACCATAAGCCTGTGTGTACTTGTATCAAAACTAATTACAAGTTAAATCTCATACAATCAGTAGCGTGGCGAGGGGGGGCACATGAGGCGGCCCGCACCGGGTGACATCCGTTTAGGGGTGACACCCGACCAATTGTTGACTGGTTTTGTCACTTTCGGGTGTTATCCCTAAATGTTTGACGCAATGAAACTTGTCAGGAAGGGGTGAAAAAATGTTTGATCTCGCTTTGCTCGCTCTTTTTGCACTCTATATTTTCATGAGCTTTGCTATATAAATGAACAAAACACTATTTAAGTATGAATGATCAAAAGACAATATAAAACCCTTTCGAGATGAGTTGAAACATTTCTTTAGTTCTTAAGGTTTTCTGCATGTGACACTTGACCGTTGGGTGATTTTTCTCTTTAGCTCGCTCTTGCGTTCTACCCTGACACAAACAAATTCAAAATAATCTGAGGCGAGGTGCATACATTTTCCAGATTTTATTTGTATGTGTGATGTATGAACATTCTTGAAAATAAAAACCTGCAGCACTAATGGAACACCTCCCCTTCCAAAAAATGGCTTGCGACTGCCGTCACCAGAACGACAGGTGCAACTATTTTATTTTATTTTGTCCTTTATTTCAGGCAACTCATCATCTGCCTAGCCTTTTCCTTTTCCTCATCAACTGAGACCCATTAAACATAATACATAAGCACAAAAAATAACTATAAACTAATACATAATTATTTATACAACAAACTTAAAAACTACTGTAGTCGTTTTACGCTGCGAGCGGTCGCTCTGGGCGGAGCGCAAGGGAGTGTCAGACTCTTACTGACTAAAACCCATCCGTGTTCCTCCTAATGCCCTTTCATTCCAGGGCCGCGGCGTCTCTTGCGAATGGATTCCGCACCCCGGCAGCCACTGGCCCTAGCGGGCCCCGTCTCCCATGTCCATGACAGCTCTTTGAGGCGCGCTTGGAACCGGTTCTGATCGGACGGCGAGCCACCCAATGCTCGCCATCCGCACGCCCGCTCCTACGGTGGCCGGAAATCGCCCTGCGACTCCCGACGCCCGGGGCGTTTTCTTCTGTTGCGGCGGCTGGGTCGTGAGGTTTCCTTCTCTCTCACACGTTCGGCCTCCTCCTTTGTTAGCATCACTGCTTCGCAGAAGGAGGTGACCGCTTCCCATGGCTCCTCGCTCCGAATCATAGATTGAACCAGGGCTGGTCGCGAGAGGTCGCCGGCGCCGATCGCCTAGACGTGGACCTCCTTGGTGCTCCGCCCAAGCAAGGCAGACCTCCACCGTCTCCTCCGGGTGATCCTCGCAGTATTGACACCCAGGCGTGTCCTCCCGCCGAATCCAAAACAGGTATCTCCCGAAACAACCGTGTCCGGTGAGTACCTGCATCAGGCGGAAAGTCACTCCTCAAAGAGGGGACTAATCGTCTGGATTGTGGCGTGCCCAGCTCTGGGTTGCGTCAGTCGCTGTCTTCATACCGCCATGAAATCCTGCCGGAGCTCCGTCCGCCTTGCTGCGATTTGCCACGACAGAGGAGTCTCACCCCGGCGTTGCGCCATAGATCCTATATTATAAATACCCTACCCCACCAATATACTATATTCCTGACATACACGATAAGAAATATTGCGAAATTAGCCTAATTTGCCGGGACTCAACATAATTAATCTAAAACGAACGATATTTGACTTTGTTTTATAATAAGCTTTTTATAAACTATTGCGAACGACTAAACTCTAAGGGCGAGTTTTTTTATTCGTAGTTTACCGTTTTGTTGACAATTTCGAGCAAGTAAGATTTCCGATCAGTTTTTAGTTTAAACTAATATGTAGTTATATTATTGAATATTGATCGAAAAAAGCATACTATCGAAATTTAGTAGCCCATAATTAGATGACAGCAAAATCGAAACGGACATGTACCTACATTTTTAGGAAAATGCATTTTTTATAAACCTATTTATACGTTGGTATTAAAATTATTTCAAATTTCAAACTAATAAAGCAAATCTGGCAAGTATGTGAAGACATCTTACACTCGATTTTAAAACCATCGCATTAAAAACGGACATAGTGAATTTGATCGCCTTTGAAATACTGCTTGCATGTTGTTTATATTTTCTTTAATAGCCTTCAAATTCAAAGCAAAACTGGAGATTATTATTTTAGTTTACTAGATATTAGATGGAATGGGCAATTTTTTATCATAAAGCATTTATAAACGGATAACAGGCAGATATCTTCTACATCATCATTTTCACAGAGTACAAAAAGACATCTATCTACCTAAGTACATTATTTCAGTAAATAAAACTCCACTCGGTGTATCAGTGATCGGGGTCCGGTCTTTCTTCCTCGCCGCACTTGCAGGCTTGCTGGATGTTGTGTGAACAGTCATGACGTCATCCGGGTCTTGAGTCGAGGTTGTGGCAGCTTGCTTGCTTCTGCGAAATCGTAATTTCGCAGAAGGAGGCTGCGGAGGGTACACTCTCCCGTGCCGCAGGAGCGAACCGGGCGTCGGCGGAGGGTGGACAACGCCCTCTTCCAGCCCCCGTAGAAAGGTCCGGAGGGACGTTGGACTCGGGGTTGTCCACCTCCCACATCCTGTAAGACCAGAGACGGCGGCGCGTATTGTTCCAGACGCGCCCCTATTGGATGTCGCGGGGGGAAGACACCTCACTCCTCCCGCGGGCCTAAGGTGGCCCGTATATGCGGGCCGGCACTAGCCGGGGATTATGGAAGGAGCACTAGTTTTCACAATCCTCGGTCAAGTGTGAGAAAGAACACTGGGGTGGTTTTTAGTTTGCTTAGCATGTCCTTCCGGATTGACTTTTTCAAATAGGTTGATGTTACACATTTCTAGTTGGTTGCAGAACTGAGCTTGCTTCATCTAGTTTATTTATTATTTTGGAACTTCATATTAATTTAATGTTTGCGCTTTTGACGTGGTTTCATCGTGGTTTTGTAAATCTAACTTCATTGACTCCTCGCATTTTTGGATCTTGGCCGCATTCTCATCAAGTTTATCCGAGTAGAGTTGCAGGGTACATTGTAGCTCTTCTCTTATAACTTGCTTCACTTCGTTTCGCAGATCTCGCAACATTTGTTGTGTCATATCGTAAGCATGGACACCAGTGTGTGTGGTAGCAACATCGCATCTTTCACCTTTAAAATCTGCTGGGCACTGGCAGACCGGCTTGTCATCCTCATTCAGGGAACAGTCGCCGTTGTTTAGACAGTGCTCATGGCACGCGTTAACTTCGCACCGTTCCCCAGAGTAGCCGGCATCACATCTGAAGTAATGAAGATAAATTGTTAAAACAACTACATTCGAGACTATTTTGTTAAAAGTAAATGAGGTGCGACCACTGCTCAATGTTTTGGACGCTCTAAAATTTTACCCTAGACAACATTATGACCGGTGAATTAAACAGTATGAGCGAACTTGGACTTCAAATTAATAAGTCGCTTTGAGAAAGCGTGCTGATGAATGCTTGCACCAGCCCGGTAAATATTAAGTAAAATATTAATTTTACATGCAGCGAATTATATGGTAGGATAGCCAACCTGCAAGTACGTTGTCCATCAGTACTGATACTACAGTTCCCTTTCAAACAATAGTCCTTGCAAATGGAGACGTCGCATCTTTCACCCTCATAGTCCGCTGTGCAATTGCAAACTGGCTTCCACGCCTCATTCAAGGAACAGACTCCGTCGTTAAAACAGTACATATAGCACGCGTTAACTTCACACCTTTCCCCGGAGTAACCAGCTTCACAACTGAAACAATGACGATAAGAAACAGCGTTATTTGATGAACAAGGAAACCAACAAATATTTGTGACGAGTAGTAACAGGCGAAAGAAGCGTGCACCGATACGCTGCGATTGTATAATGTGACAATGATTTAATTTCTGTACTTATAATAGTTTCTGTACTAAGTATAATGGGGTAACTTACATATATTTACTGCCAATATTTCAGGGGAAGCAAGTTCTCATGAAAAGGAATAATTTATTTCCTAGTGTTATCTTCACCAGTCCATATTGAACTGAACATGTTTTATTTATTTAGGCTTCTCAACAATGAGAACACTAATACTTACTAATTTGTCTAATTCTAACTTAAGTCTAAGCACTTCATTAAATTAAATTACAATACATTAATTTTCAATTGAATAAATTAAATTTGAATTGGATTAATTAAAATGGAATTAAATAAATAAATCGAATTATTATTAAAAATGATATTGGATCTATATCGCCTATAGATAACATAATGCCCACCCATGATCTCTGAGTTAAAGATACCATCTAGTAGCCAAGTTTCGGTAAACATTATGAGATTGTGTGAACAGCAGGCAGCTTTTTGGTAAATGTCCCTCAGCTTTGCCTTATCCCCCTTACGTTATGGTAATAAATTTTTAACTTGTCGAATATAAATCCTTAAGAATCTTATATCTTATCCTACAAATTTAATTGCTTATTGTAATTTGTAGTCTGCCCCATCATGTTTTCGAACAAAAATCTTACCGCCACGGACCCACACATGGCTGCGGAATCTGTTCGAAAGGGGTGCCGTAGCCTTGGAACACAAAGGGCACCAGGTGGAATACGGATGGGTTTTAGTCAGTAAGAGTCTGACACTCCCTCTTGCTTTACCCAGAGCGGGAGGAGTCATTTGATGACTTCCCATCCTTAAAAAAAAAACGGACCCACACATACTTGTAGCCCAAACTTTTTGCTTTAATCCTGATCGTGGCATGCAGCGCCTTGTTTGCTGGTAATAAATGTTCTACTAGGTTTTAGACATTTTCCTTTTTACCGCCAAT
Organism: Lacanobia oleracea; assembly: GCA_950371165.1. NCBI lineage: Eukaryota > Metazoa > Arthropoda > Insecta > Lepidoptera > Noctuidae > Lacanobia > Lacanobia oleracea. The sequence continues at coordinate 15,353,978 of OX493412.1, forward strand.
CCGAATATATATATATATATATAATAGTTTTATTTTTATTAAACTTGATAGAAGTTACTAGAAAGTGGTCGCGAACCCATGGACTGCTGAATTTATCTACTATAAACTTTGTGCGGTAAGCTTTCCAAGCGTACTTGTCGGCGAGCAGAGCGTCGTAAGCAACATGGATTTTCACAGTTTATTTAAATTAAAGTCACTATAATAAAATCACTGGTTGATTCATTTTAGTCACTGCTTTGTTATTTATCACGAAATAAATAAAGTTTCACATGTATTATAGTTGATGCTATTAAACTTTACAATAATCAGAACACGGCACTTACTAGTTTGTGGGTTTTAAAATTATTTAGATGGAACAAGTTAATGCAGGTCGTGCTGGAGTCTGTTTCCTGATAGCTACAACCTGGGAGTCTTTAAATCAAGAGTGAATAGATTATTTCTAGGCAAGTGTGCTCCATCTTCGACCACATCATCGCTTACCATCAGGTGAGATAGTGGTCAAACGCGTGCCTATCAATAGTAAAAAAAAGGTATAACTCGCGCACCGTATCGAAGATCAACTTACCTGCATTTAGGATGACCCTCAGCACTGATACTACAATTTCCTTGTAAGCAGTAGTTGAGACATACTGAACAGTGGCGTTCCTCCACATCCAGTATTAGACTCTTGAGAGCTTCGCATGACTTGTTTCCCAAGGTTTGCTCCTCAACTGTGTAGTTGGCTGCTGTAAGTTGGCACCACTCACAGTGTGTGCTAGACTGTGAATAAACAACTGGTGCCACATCGTGTTGTAGATTTTTTGGTAAATGCAAAATGGCCTTTTGATTGCTGCTCCTCCAGTAAATTAAATCTTTAGATACGGCTAAAGAACTTGCATAAGATTCTTTTCCTATGAAATGAAATCTTCTTCTGTTATTGCCATTCAAGTCGGCACTTTCAATAGAATGTTTATAAGCTTGAATTTCCTCAATCCAGTACATTTTTTCCGTTTGTTGGTCAATGACCAAACCCCGTCGCCCGTAATAATGACCGTACAAAACATCTTTTCTCTTGGAGCCATCAAACGCAGCCCTCTCTATCTTACCTACTGTGATCCAGTAAATATACCTGTAATGTTATAATAACTGTAAATATTAACAAAGTTTAACACGATTTAGACTGAGTTGGAAATCTATAGGTATTTTTTATATCAGTAACGTACCCTTTACAGCTGTCTACTGCTATAGCTTTGCAGAGGAAATCCATCGTAACTATAAGATTTCCATCAGCTGCTTCGTTAAACGATGCAGCTTTTAATGACAACGAGTATATTTTCTTGTCTTCAGTCCAAAAGAGTAATTGTCTGACCGGGTCGTAGGCGAGACTTATGTAAAAACGAAGACTTGCTTGTCTCTTTACTAAAGTTTGCAATTTCCTCGTTGTTAGGTCAAAGCTGTATATGCAAACCTCCACGTCGTCGTAATTGACAAACAGCACCCTGAAGTGAACTGGATCGTACGTAACAGCAGTGATATAATTAGCCGACGGAATGTGTTCTGTGTGCGTAGCTGTTCCGTTGTAAAAGAACTCTAAACGTTTCTCATTGCCCACGACGATGTCTGAAACATTAAAATAACATTCTTCTAATCCGATTGCAAACACAAATTATTACTTAAAAGAGTAACAATGGAGGAGCTCGTGGCTAGATAATAACAGCCACAAGGGTCGATCTTCAAGGTTAAGCAACGCTTGCCAAGGTTAGTATGTGGATGGGTGACATACCGAGTTTTCTCTGTGCCTCGAAAAGCACGTTAAGCCGTTGGTCCCGGCTGTCATTTGTTGATCTTTGGCAGTCGTTACGGATAGTCAGAAGCCAGTAAATCTGGCTCCAGTCTTGCCATTAAGTACCGTGTTACCAGTTAATGGGTTGTGGAGGTCTGGTAGGCAGCCGCTCCACGTAAAATACTGGTATTCAGCTAAATCCGGCTTGACTGGAAGCCGACCCCAATATAGTTGGGAAAAGGCTAGTCAGATGAGTGTTCCAATGGGTGGTCGAGACTAAGCGCGAATGTTTTGATACTTAGTTTACAAATGGTTTGAAATGATGGACACTGTTAGGGACCTATCTAAGGACTAAACTCAAAAGCAGTGGACTGTAATTTACAAAGAACGTAATCCAAAATAGATTAGTATAATGATACACGAAATTGGTAAAAATACATAGATACTGCTTTGACCCGTTTCGTGGCTCGTCGTAGTAATTCAGAAAGCGTCTTGTCCAAGAATGATACAAACTTTATAGGAACTTGCAACGAGCTAGGTACGTAAGTTTTTACAAGACTTGAATCTCTTGTCTGAAGTTGCTCAGCAAGGCATAAAATTTTCTTTTGCGCCTCCATACTCCCGCTCTTCAACGGCATTGCTGAAGCTACCGTCAAATCCACAAAACATCACCTCAAGAGACTTTTAGCCTTAACGCATTTCACATTCGAGGAGATGACCACGGTCTTGTTTCAAATACAGGCCGTCTTAAATTTCTTACCCCTCTCTCCACTGATCTTCTAGATTTTTTCGTCTTTATTCCAGGACACTTCATAATTGGGCGACCACTGATATCTGTTCCACATCCACAGGTTACTGATCTCAACATCGGACGACTGGACCGTTACCAAAGAGTGGAGCACATAAGGCAACATGTTTTGGAATCGCTTTCAGTTAGAATTTCTTTTTCTGCTCCAGCAAAAGACTAAATGGACGGCGTCAACAGGCCAACTTTTAGAGGGAGCATTAATTCTCATCAAAGAGAAAGGCCAACCGCCCTTGGTGTGGCCACTGGGGCGTGTCATCAAGGTCTTCCCTGGCTGCGACGGAACCACACTGGTAGCGGAGCTGAAGACAAAGAGAGGAACAGTGGTGCGGGCTTACAACAACGTCTGCCCACTTCCTCTCACTTGAAGACTTCAGAGGATGTTCGGGCACCTCTGACCACTCGGCAATTTTCGGCTGCCGTCGTGAGACATCGGAAGGCGGCAAGCGGCGTCGAGAGGTGCGCGACACGGGCCGTTGAACCAATTCGCCACCGATCTCCGCCGCACACGCTTCCATACCTTAACTAATTTTGTGTATCATTGCACTTACCAATTTTAGATTATATTCTTTGTAAATTATAGTCCACTGCTTTTAGTTTAGTCCTTAGATAGGTCCTTAACAAATGGTCATGGCAATCTTCGGCTGCCATCATGAGACATCGGAAGGCGGCGGGTGGCGGCTGGCGGCCGAAGATTGCCGAGTGGTCGGAGTTATAGCGGCAATAGAAAAACACACCAAGTGAAATTTTCAACTAAACTTATACAGCCCACTGACATACAGACGGACAGGCGGATAGACGGACGGAAGGATGGACGGACTGACGAAAGTGATGAAACGTTCGATCATGAGTCGTATCAATTGACTGGTGTTTAAAATTTAAGGCTTGAATAATAAAATTATGCCTCCCTGCCTGATTTAAAGACTAGCCATTGATGCGGGAGAGCTCACAAGCGTGTGCAAAACACAGGTTGTTCCATCACCGTCATAGACCGACGACAACTCTTCAAGACTGGAGAGAGATGTCGATTAAAATATACAATAAACTACCGGAAAACATAAAGCAAGAAAACAAAACCAGTATATTTTTAAATAAGTTAAAACAATTATTAATTGAAAAAAGCTACTACACATTGGAAGAATTCCTTACGGATAAGTTTTAATAATAACAGGATAAATGCAAACCTAATAATAATAAATACATGACATGCTATTCTATCAATAATAATAAATAAATAAATGACATTCTATTCAATTCATAATAATAAAAAATTGGTGGTCCGGCTGTCAAGTTGACTGACAGCATAAATTTTCATCCCGAATTTTTTACATTAATTTTAATAAATAACAAGCTCCAAAATCCAGGACACATCCAGGAAAAAAATAATAAAAACAATATACAGTTGAATTGCAACACAAACTACAACCTACTTGTAAGAAAATGCTGACAAGACGCCGGGCACAATTACTAGCCGCACAAGAAACATCTTCGGGTTCGTCGCTCAGTTCCGCCTCGCAGCCGCCGGGACCTGCTCCAGCCGTAAATCCTGATGTTCCGGTAGCTGCAGTTGCGTCGAGCTCGAGCGACGAGTACTTCTCGCCGCCGACGACACCACCAGCTGCGCGTCGGCGCGGGCGAGGCCGACCACCGGCCAGCTTAGGACCTCGAGGCCCACCGGTCTCTGACAGGGTCCCCGCTATCGGTGGAAGTGTGCAGCGTATAAAATGGACTCAAGCCATAAATGAGAATGTTATACGCTCATACTTTGGGGCTACAGAGGGGGGAACTAACCTGACTGCGTACCGTGGTCGGATGCTCTCTCTGTTTCAGGTACTTGAACCAGCTGTCAGCGTATCGGCCCAACGACTGTCGGATCAGGTGCGCGTCATCCAGCGTAACCGTATGTTGGATGATAGTGTGCTTGATCGCCTCCGCACTGAAATGTGTAGCCATGTCATTGCTCCTCCGTCGCAGACTGTGGCACCAGCACAGTCAACCCAATTGCCCAGCCACGCTGACGAGGAGAGTAATGACAGGGTTACAAACGTAAGTACCCAGTGCAATGACGAATTGAGGAGTGCTTTGGAGTGTGCTATTCGGGAATACCGCTACATGCCGCCTGAACTTAGACCACGCTTACCTCGTTTGCCCATGCATAACAAGAACAGGGCGCTGGTGGCTGCTCTGGATTCGCAGTTGTCAAGCCATTTTGATAACTGTGATAACCTCACCGATGCACATTCGATCATGTACTGCGCGGCTGTAGCGGCATGTCGTGTAGCTCATGTCAAAATAAAAATAACCAATGACAGAGTTACACGACCAAAACCAGCCTTACCAGCTTGGCAGTGCAGGATCGAGCGTCGTATTGGTGAGGCCAGAGCGCTAATCGGCAAACTGATCTGCTTCAGGGAGGGCAACACACGCCCTAGAGTGATGCGCTTTGTGAGACGGGCGTTTTCGGGGACTGATGTCAATCCCCGAGATTATATATCTCGTGTCACAGAGCGCATCGACTTCCTGAAGCAGAAGGTGTATGCATGGGCAAGCCGTATTCGTAGGTACAGGCGGCGAGTGGAGCGATACACCCAGAATCGCACATTCCGAAGTAACGAAAGGTGGGTATATAGGGATTGGGAGCGACCGGACCAAGGTGTGACTGACACGCGCTTGCCGGATGATGATGCTATGTTTTCATTCTGGCGCAGCATCTGGTCGGTTCCTGTCAGTCATACTGAGGGTGACTGGACTCGGGAGGTCGAGCGTGTGTGCGATCCGATACCAGAAATGGGGGCAATTTCCATCAGCCCCCAAGATGTAGCTTGTGCAGTCCGCCCGTTGCCTAACTGGAAATCTCCAGGGCCGGACGGGCTGCACAATTTCTGGATTAAATGGTTTACGAGATCGCACGCTTGCTTGGCGTCTCAATTCCAGTCTGCCTTAGAGTCTGGGTCGCTACCCCAGTTCTTAACTACAGGAATAACCCACCTGCTCCATAAATCAGGTAGTACTGCGGAACCTAAAAATTATAGACCGATCACGTGTTTACCGACGGTCTATAAAGTTCTTACATCCATTTTGAGGGCAAAGATTAATAGTCATATTAACAACAACAACATCCTGTCTGCCTCTCAAAATGGATGTAGGAATGGGTCCCGCGGTACTAAGGAGCTACTCCTTATTGATATGGCCATTAGCCAACAGGTTCGGCGTTCCCGAAAGGATCTGTCAACATGCTGGATAGACTATAAGAAGGCCTATGACTCGGTGCCTCATACATGGCTCATGAGGGTGCTAGAATTGTATAAAGTTGATGCAACGCTACGCACCTTCCTGATGTCGTGTATGGGGCAATGGAGGACAGTCCTTCGCTATCCAGGATGTCGAAATATCCAGAGGAATAGCGAACCGGTAAGGATCGAGCGGGGTATATTTCAGGGCGATAGTTTGAGTCCACTTTGGTTTTGTCTAGCCTTGAATCCTCTTAGCACACTGCTGGAGAATTCAGGGCTAGGCTATCGGTTGAAGAGAGGTGGTCAGGTTATATCTCACCTCCTTTACATGGATGATCTGAAACTCTTTGCCCCCACTAATCTGCAACTGATGGAGCTACTGAAGGTAACTGAAACATTCAGTAACGCCATCAGGATGGAGTTTGGTGTGGACAAATGTGCGGTCATGCATGTAAAGCGTGGAGAGATTATGGAATCCGTGGGAACTCAACTCTCGGATTCCATAAACCTGAGATCCCTCTCTCCAACTGAAACTTACAAGTATTTGGGTATGTCGGAAGCGTTAGGTATCAATGTTACTGACATGAAGCAATCGTTAAAGGAGCGCTTCTTTGGCCGCCTGAAGAAGGTATTCAATAGCTTTCTATCGGGCGGAAACAAGGTGCGCGCCTTCAACGGTTGGGTCATGCCAGTATTGATGTACTCTTTCGGCGTACTCAAATGGACTCAAACGGAACTTGACGCCCTGGATAGGCGGGTCCGTACACTGCTTACTGCGTATCGAATGCATCACCCACGGTCGTCGGTAATGAGACTGTATATTCCGCGAAAGTGTGGAGGTCGAGGCTTTTTAAATGCTAAGACTCTCCACAATCGCGAGATATGCAGTCTTAGGGAATATTTCCTAGCTGTCGACGTGGGTATGCATCGAGATGTAGTGGCGGTGGACAAGGGACTCACCCCGCTCTCCTTGGCAAATGAGAACTGGCGCAAACCTGCAGTGCTTGACACTAACGATCGCAGGGCGGTATGGCAGAGTAAGGAGCTTCACGGACGCTTTTTCCGGGCCCTACATGGGCCTGACGTAGACCAACTAGCGTCCGTAGCCTGGCTGCGTTTCGGTGATCTTTTTGGAGAAACCGAAGGTTTTGTTTGTGCAATTATGGACGAAGTTATCATGACGAATAACTACCGGAGATTTATTGTGAAAGACGGCACGGTCGACATATGTCGGGCATGTCACCGTCCGGGAGAATCAATTCGCCACATTGTCTCTGGTTGTTCTCGTCTAGCTAACGGAGAATACTTGCATAGGCACAACCTTGTAGCCAGGATTATCCATCAGCAACTTGCTCTGAAATACTCTCTTGTGGAGTCGGAGGTGCCATACTATAGGTATGCGCCCGACCCAGTTCTCGATAATGGCAATATCACATTGTACTGGGATCGGTCCATCATCACTGACAGGACTATTGTTGCCAATAAGCCTGATATAGTGGTGGTGGACCGAATTGTGAGGCGTGCAATGATTGTAGACATAACCGTCCCGCATGACGAGAACCTCGTGAAAGCCGAGAAAGACAAACAAATCAAGTATATTGACTTGGCTCGCGAGGTTGTCGACATGTGGGAAGTGGACTCCGCAATCATTGTACCGATAGTTGTATCGGCCAATGGCTTAATAGCCACGAGCCTCGACCAACACCTTAGGAGGCTCTCGTTGGGCAGCTGGATCAAGGGCTTGATTCAGAAAGCGGTACTTCTGGACACGGCTCGCATTGTCAGGAGGTTCCTATCTCTGGAGCCCTGACCGCCGGTAGCTTGGACCCTGTTCCCGATATCGGTGGGCTACTATTTTTATATTTTTAAATGTTTTTATTTTTCTAATGTATATATTGTTTAAAAATGTTTAAAAATATCTAAATAAGTAAAGAAAATAAATAAAGGAAAAATGACATTCTATCCAATTAATAATAATTTATAAATGACATCCTATCGTATTGGTAATTAATGAATAAAATACTATCCGATTAATAATAATAAATATATGACATGCTATTCTATTAATAATAATAAATAAACGATATAGTACTCTATTAATAATAACAATAAATAAATCACATCCTATTCAAATAATGTACTTAATTGCATACAAGTTGGAAAGGAAATAATAAACTTTTATAAATTATTAGAAGCGCTCTTCCTCTCTCCTAATTATTCAAAGTTTTGCTGTGCCCGACAGGGTCCATAATTGTTTTTATGTATTTATTCTTACCACCTGTATTTTGACATTATGGATTGCAATAAACGATTTGAGATTTGTGATTTGAGATCAGCAGCAACGCCCTAACGTGCTCTCCGAGGCACGGGTTTGTTTACCTAACAATGCACAGTTGCTCACACATATAACTAACGGACAAGAAGAAAGAACAGGATTATAGGTTTGTTAGTTTGTGTACAGAAATTGATGAAAAACCGAATAACACATCCCCGACCCGGGAATCGAACCCGGGATTCGATGCTCAGCAGTCACAAAACGGTGCAACCAACGGGGCAGTATAATGGTCACGGCACACCATAACACCACCGCTCCAACCCAGCAGTAGTATTTTGGGACCACAAATAAAATAAACAAAGATATTATGTCTTTGAAACGTACGGTCAACCAAAAAACTTTGAAGTTATAAAAATAAAACTATTTATTACTACAAAACTGCACATTAAAAAGGGACCAAGGCAAATATGTCTTATATACAAACTCAGAGTTCTATACAATATCTCGTTCAAAGTACCTCGACTTTTCGAGGTAGACCGATAGCCTATACAACTTAAAGTCAATTTTAAAACTAAAAACTCTGGGTGAACAAATAATAATTCAGTGGATTCCGTCCAATATCGGCATAGACGGTAATGATAAGGCAGATTATTTAGCAAAACAGTCATGTTCGGATCGCACAGCTTTTTTAGTAAATCCACATTACACGGATTACATTCCAGTCCTTAAAAAGATATGTTTACAAAATTGGAAAGACTACTTTGATCTTCGTTCCAGGGTTAAAAGACATTTGGTATAGAACAATCCATTCACAACCTTCTTATTTATACAGGCTTCGTTCACCTTAACATCACCTGTTTGCAGTATGTATATCGAAGATGAGGATACGTCTCATATTTTGATGAGATGTGTGCGGAATCAATCGCTCAGAACACAAATTGGCGCGCATAACATAAATCTATCAAACCCGTTATCGGATAATATTATTCCTGACCTGACAGACCCAGAACCCAGCTGTACAATAATAATAAGTACATATTATGTAATTTAAATGGATAACCTTCTGTTTACATAAAGAGTGTCATATAGGCAATAGAGAAAAAGCTCTTTAAATAAAGATTAAAAAAAAAAACATTACTGGAAAGATTATAATAATAAAATAAAGAACTGTTGGGCACTGGCGACCCCACGGACCTGATCTCCAGGGAGAATTCTTGTTCCTCATTTCCGGCTTGCCTTTATTGGCTGGCCGGGGTGAAAACTGACGAGGAACAGAGCTCCCACCTCTTTCTTGCCTTAATCGGCCGGTCTGAGTGGAGATTCGCAAGAGCAAACGTGCTCGGGAGAAGGATGTATAATCCAGTAAGGTGCTGGTAGGGATCTTGACCGTACTTCCGGGATTGTCCTGATAGCCGTGGTATACCTCTCCACTTCTCTAGCACCTCAGGATATGTTGCCCCCTTGGCGCTACGTTACTTTGTGCTAGCGACCCTTTTCGGGGGGCCCATTTATTGAGTGTGCAAGTCACCCCCTGCCATTTTAAAGCCGTTTTAATTGTCAATGGTCAGGCAGGGGCCAATAGTTCTTCCATAGTAAACGATTATTAGTCCACTAAACCAGCCAAACCCATAGCGTTTCATCTTTTGTTTCCATATTCTGCAATAGTCCTGCTCCAACCGGGGATTGTCCTTGGGTATACTTTCACAGTGCATACAGGGATAATCGTCGGTTGATGTCCCATTCCATTTATAATTTCTAAAGAGGCCTCTGCGAGTTGGTTTCGGCCCCTCGTACGCCTACCAAAGGACCGGGTCTCTAAGAAGAGGGACCCGAGAAAGTAAAAAAATAAATAATAGTACATTGTTCACCGAGAGGAGAAAGTGACCGATTACCGTCGAGGGTGTTGTTTGAAGCCCGAGCCGTAGGCGAGGGCTTTAAAACACCCGAGATCGGGAATCGCACTTTCTCTCGAGTGATACATAGTGCTTTATACTACACCTACGAGGAAAATAAAAAACTAAATCTTTACTAATTGAAATTTATATTGAAATTGTTGCAGTTAGTGAAGCTTAATTTGAAAATGGCGCCAATGGCGTCTGCAATTTTCACATGTTCTTTTTTCAAATTGTTTGACACCATCCAACACACAGCTAGTGGCCAGTGTCATTTTGCGAACTTGGAGATAATAACTCACTGTAAAAACTTTTTGGCTTTTGATATTTAGGTTACCAGCGCATAGTCTTACCCAAAATTAAAAAAGAAAAACCACGTAAGAAATGGATTTTCATACACTTTTCTCTCCCGCTCAGATGCGTTTTCTCGCCGCATATTTGTTCGATATGCAATGACGTACTTTCTACCGTAAATTTGATAAAGTATCAAGGTACTTTCCGAGCAGGTGTAGTATAAAAATGTTTATTTCTTCACTTAAGGATATAATTATGTTAGGTTTGGAGTCACCTTTTAAGCAAAGATTTGCTTGTATTGGGTGGTTCCGCTCCTCCAGTTTACAATCATTCTACAGATGTGTGAGAAATAAGCAAAAAGATTAATTTAAGACTTTATGAAGATTATATGAAGTTTATATTAATAACGTGATGGGTAAGAAAAACCCCTTGCGCGCCCGTCCAACTCGCACTTGGCCGGTTTTTTTCTTAATCTTTTCCTAATATTTATGGTTGAGTATCTATTCGTGTTGGTAGTTAAATGGGAACGATTCTGGTATGTGTTAATAATTCAGCCATGAAAATCAAAATAAAATTACATACAATGATAATCCTTAACGGCTTTTCTACTCAGCGCTCTCTCTATGTCGGTAAGAAAGCGTATTAATGTTTGTAAAACGCTAGTACATACGAACCTACATGTTATCTCTTAATCACCCTTGGTTGACTGAAAATCTAGCTATACATATAGCGGTACGCCACGCCGCGTGCCTCAATTACATTATCATCTGCCTAGCATTTTCCCAACTATATTGGTATCGGCTTCCAGTAATTAGCTGAATACCAGTATTTTACGAGGAGCGACCGCCTACCAGACCTCCACAACCCATTGACTGGGTAACACGGTACTTCATTTCAAGACTGGAGTCAGATTTACTGGCTTCTGACTATAAATGACAGCCGGTACCAACGGCTTAACGTGCTTTTCGAGGCACGAAGGAAACTCGGTAAGTTAAGACGGTCACCCATCCACAGACCAACCTTGGCAAGCGTTACTTAACCTTGAAGATCGACCCGTGCGGCTGTTATTATCTAGCCAATTGCTTCAATTACAATGATGGTTCTAATTTAGGCACGCGGTACGGCATACCGAAAAGTGATAGAGAAAGAAGCTATGAAAATATAAAATATATAGCCGTTAAGTGCTATTAATTTAGAAAAGAAAACAGGCAAAACAGTTAATCAGCAATATTACAGGGCTCCAGTACTTACCCCAGGGAAAAGAGTGCGCCAACATTACGAACAGCGGTAACAACGCCACCACACGACTTGTATTCATCTTCTATGCTTTTTCCGCAGATTGAAGAGACACGACTACTTCCTGTGAAATGCAAAACACTCTCTTGCGAACGTGAATTTATTCAGAGCATTTTATCTATCATGTAGATAACCTGAGAGGTCCGCTGATATGACAATGGACCGACTTATGCAAAATGGAACCAATCCACACACATGCCAAAATGGAGTTGATTTTGACTGAACAAAACATTTTCATCATTACAAATTTACCAATCCAGATAACATCAGTTATTCAATGAACTAATAAGAACGATGCACCAGAGTAACCAGACAATCTAAAAAATCTACTAAATAGTTTTTTCATAAAAGCCACATAGTCCCTTCAACCTATATGATTGGAAGTCGGTTAAAAAAACCAACTTCTAATCATATAGTAGGTTGAACCATGCGGGATATTTCTTGTTTGTTTTAGCTCTAAGTCTTCCATAGATAAATAAATACACTTTAGATAAAATGGAATAATTTTATTTTTACTATTTATAACGAAGACTCCCGGGTTGTACCTAGCTATCAGGAAACAGACTCTGGCAGGGAATTCCACTCCTGAGTCGTACGCACATTGATCATCTTTTTTATGCTTATATAACTTAGGTACGTAACGTAGGTACTTTGAATCTGTGTTGTCTAATTAACACCTTGATTAAATTATGTTTCCAAGTTGTGATTAAGTACTGTAACAAAAATATTTTTCTAAATTTTGTTTAATTTTTCATAAAACTTTGAAACAAAAACATTTCGTGAAACAATTTTGCGATAGTGTGAATAAAAATATGGCAATTTTTATCTTAACTAAATCGTACGTAAGAAGAATAACGCTTACATAATTGTCCTTATCCGGACAAAGTCGGACTTACCTATCCCAGTTCCTTTGACACTTCAAGCGAAGTATAGAAAAAACTTTTTTTCAAAAAATTATAACCGACTTCCTAAAACACAATACAAAGTATAAAATAACCTTAATTTAAAAACAAAAAAACACTCAGGTGAAAAGGCACCCTTACTTCGCTGGTATGACGTTATGATCTGGCTCCCGGATTATATTGTTATCTTATCCACAACAATATACGCAAAAGACTAATTAGGATTGTTTATAAAAACCTTGGCTTTCGCAACCAAAATCAGCATTGTTAAGGTTCCGTAGCCAAAGGCTAACCCTATAACTAAGCATCCGCTGTCTGTTCGTCCGACAGTCTGTCAGCGACCTGTCTCTCATGAACCGTAAGGCCGCGGGCACGAACTCAGCGGGCAAGGAAAGGCGGTGGTGGCAACGGCGGCGCGGCGGCGCGCGGCGCAGACCCGGGCGCTAGAGCGGCCATAGTGTTGTATTATGAGAAATTAGTCTCTTGTTTGCGAATTAAATGTCTAAGAGCGACAAACAAAATTTGAAACGTCGCTTGTTAAAAGCAAAACTAAAATGCCTAACACTACGTCATTCGGGCACCGCTCGACTGTATACATGCCAATGACCTTGTGCATACAAACGGAGCTAACTACACTTCTACGCGCCACTCCGCTACCGGTGTTTTTAATTTTGTATAATAAAAATAACACATATTTTAAGAAAAGTAACAAAACCAAGTAATTTTCGTTTGTATTGAAAATGTATTTTTTAAGCCTTTTGTTAAAAAAATTAAGAAGTAAAATGGTTTCATCTCAACGATTTGGAAGTGATATAGCTGTTTTTTTATGTGATACCGATACATAAATTCTGGCTAAACCAAATTACATACTATATCATGTGGATAACTACCTATTTTTTTAGATGTCATTTCTCAGTAAATGCAGACGAAAAACTGCTTCATCTGCAACGCGCCCCCGCCGCTGCCGCCGCCGCCTCCACCTGGTTGCGGACATCGTTGACGGTTGAAATTCAGGTAGACGGTGGAAATTTCACAAAGTGTATATTTCTGTTGCCGCTATAACAATACGATGGTACGGAACTTTTCATGCGCGAGTGCGACTTAGTTGACCGGTTTGTTTATGTTTCACGATAGTGTGTGCATTATCTGCTTGTGGTCATTGAAAAGGTTAATTAAGACTTAAAAATAGATACATATGTATGGGACTGTATCTGCCACCTAACGTCTCAGATAAATATTATAATACCAAAACTATACCTAAATGTTTTGAACAACTTAGTAGTATTTTTATTTATCTTTCATTGTACCTCAACAGGAATAAAAGGAACTTGAACGATCTACGATCCCTCGGAGTTGTTGAAGCAATAAAAACAAAATACGCAAACTAACCTACGCCCATAATAATTCTCGTTGACTTAGAATCATGACGACATAAGCAAGATCGCACAGCACTAATAAAGTATAGGCTAAAAAAATATTTAAATTACTCTCAAAGTAGGTACTACGCCTACTTCAGAGCGACATTCCTCGCATGCATGAACCGTTCAGTCATGTGACGCTACGGTACGTTAGAATATTCACTTTGAAAACGATTCCCAGTGCGAAACTTCACTACCTACAGCATGAAACAATATAATTCAATGTAATTTAGTTGCAGGTATACTTACGACATTCACGCCGCAAATAACACAGTAACAATACACAATAACAACTCTTTTTCTACAAATTCAGCTCGACGTCCGTATGCTAGTACAGGGATCCGGCAGCATGTCAGCGTCAGGTATATTTACCACACTTACTACGAACTCGCATTTGGTGCCACCTTGAAGCGCACACTGCCGTCACACTTAGTCGTTCTTCCCTGTATTTCTATGCGCCTAAAATAATTATGTCCGCAACGTCATATACAGACAAATACTTGTGGGACTGATTGCTTAGCTCATTTCCAACACAGCACAAACACAGTTCCAACAGCTACCTGAGGGTAGTTGCGGATCATGTTGATAGTCCTCTATGGGAGCATTGGATACGCATCCATGTGAAATAGTTTTCAAGTTGTACTCGCCGTTTTTTGTACTAACATAGTTTTTTAAGTTTGTTGTTACTAACAGTATGGACAATTCAAGTCTGAGTTAAAATAAATAAATAAATTATCACCTGATTAATCTATTGATTCACTTACATTCAAACATAATACCTACTTATCATAGAAAAATGTTTTATTTTTACCTCGTAATTACTTTAACTGGAATTCGTCGTTAATAATAAAAATTTTTTACCCGACTGTAAAGGAAGGGTTGACATTGATGCGGGCTTTTCGAGGGACTCTTCAATCAAGCTCGTAGTGGTTCGATTCTAAATAAAGACGGAAGAAGCGAAGTTAAATCCAAGATAGACTTGAGAACCTCTTACAACTACTTGTGACACTCATCACACGCTCGGTTGATTTGCTCGCTGTAACCGAGCAGGCGTTAGGCTGACTGTCCACTGGAGCGGAGAGGGGAGGAGTGGAGTGGAGCTGTACTTGACACGGAGCGAGGCAGCAAAGCTGAGCGATGTAATTAGGCTGCGTTTCCACCAGAGATTTGCGAGGATGCGTAGCGAAGAACCAATAGAATCGTTGTAATTATCAAGCCTTGCTCAGCGCAAGCGCTTCTATTGGTTCTTAACAAACATGTAAATCGGTACGCGTACTCGCACATCGCTGGTGGAAATGCGGCCCGATGCGGAGCGGACTTGCAGACTGATCGAGTCCACTCGAAGAGTAGATAAATCGAGCAAGCAGCTCGCGCCGCTGCTCGGAATTGAATGGAACTTTAAACTAGTTCAATAATCCCGGTTGACTGAAGCGGCATAGAGTAGCTACGGGCGTTTTTTACTCCGTATCACCTATGGACTTACGATTACAAATCGTGTTGTCATTTATTCTTAGAGTTTAGGTGATACAGAGTAGAAAACGCCCGTCACTTAGGCCGAACCTACGGACTTTGGGCTTAGAGATCGAGTAATCCCCCAGGTCACGAGAGCTAACCACGCCGCGGCCAATCACCTCGAGGACACGGCAGCGCTTCGCCCAAGCAGAGCAGCACCTTCACCGAATGTTCCACCGTATTCTGCGGGCAATCCACACAGTAGTGACACCCGGGCGTGTCCTCCCGCCGAATCTGAAACAATAACTACCTGAAACAACTGTGTCCGGTGAGTACCTGCGTCAGGCGGAAGGTGAGCATGTCGTGGCACTTCTCTGGCCACTCCTTAAAGAGGGGACTTTTCGCCGCAAGTGGCGTGCCCTTCTTTCATGACCCTGCAGTGCGATTCTATAAATATCAAACTGTGTCAGCTTAGGTGAAGTGAATATAAGGTGCATACAAACATGATGGAATGAAAATGATGATGTGATCAAAACGAACAAAACTCTCAAAAAAATACCCCTTATTTTTTTAATTAATCGTTGTGTAAAGTTCAAAACGTTAAAGATTTGAAAACTTGAAGCTATTCTTAGTTATCGAGGCAGTTTACCCAACATACATTTTTGGCACTTGACCAAAATGTAACAGAACACATTACCTTGTTTAAGCTTTCCTAAAAACTATACTTGTCACTACTTTAAAAAAAACTCACTCAAACGGTACTTGGTAGTACACATTGTTCGATGGCCGCTTTGCTGATTGAGTATCGGCATGTGATGCTATCTGTCTGACTCACTGCGATGGGCTCAGCTCGCTCTGCCGCTCTGTTCTGACTACATCTCGCCGTGTGAATTTACGAGGAGTGAGCATGAATTGAACTGTCATTCCATCTTGTTTGTATGGACTGACAGCTCACTTCACGTTCACTGCAGTGAGATGTTTCCAGAATCGCGCTGCAGATCATGCTAATCTGTAAGTGGAGATGAATGTTATAACGTACGAGCTTTTATTTAGCTTTTTCAGGTGTTGTGTTTATTCTGTCAAACGTTGAAAACTGTAAGGTCGCGTACACTCAACTCAGCGGCGGCGGCAGCGACGCGGGCTGCGGCGCGGCGACGCGGGCTGCGGCGCGGCGACGCGGGCTGCGGCGCGGCGACGCACACCACGTTCACGAAGCCAGCGGGCAGATCACGCAGCGCTAGAGCGGCGCGCGTAGTCTTGTGTTATGAGAAGTTGCCTATCTATGACTAAATCACTGCATACGCTCGGGCACCGGTCTGGCGACTGGCGCGCGCCGATCGTACGCCGCCACCGATGCCTTCGTGAACAGTTCCATATAAATCGTTGGATTTGAACGCAACGCGCCCGCGCCGCCGCTGCTCCGCGCCCGCTGAGTTCGTGCCCGCGGCCTAATAGGTAGAGGTGGATATTTAGATATGTACTCTCCTGTTTTACCGTATTGGAATTTATATTAAACGACTAGCTGACCCGGCAAACGTTGTTTTGCCATATAAACAAATTCAAAAATTTCATATACATCGGCCAAGCCATTTCGGAGGAGTTCGATAACAGACACTGTAAACCCAGATTTTTAACATTAGAAGATTAGAAAAAGATAGATAGTCGTTTGCGTGTATGTCATATAGTATGTAGCTAGGTAAGATCGCTAAGATAAGATATTATCATATGAGCCGAAATACCTCTACTGCTGGACATAGCGTCGCCATAGCCCCAAGCGTCGCCACAACGGCCGTTTCTGCGCGTCTCGCATTCATCGGCTACCCGCGATCATCGTCGGGCCACCTTGTGGGAGGCTTTTCAACGTTGCGTCTTCTGGTACGCGGTCGTCACTCCAAAATATTTCGGCCACATCGACCGTCTTTCAGCGAGCAATATGCCTTGACCACTGCCACTTTAGTTTGGCGATGCTTTGGGCTATGTCGGTAACCTTGGTTCTCTACGAATATCATCATTCCTGATTCGATCACGCAAGGAAACACCAAGCATTGCCCTCTCCATTGCCCTTTGAGTGACTTTAAGCCTTCTGATGAGGCTCATTGTGAGCGACCAGCAACCATTGTGACATAAGATATACGAACAGTCAACTTCTAGCATTTCTTGACCCCCTTAGAATGCAAGGCATTAGCTGTATCCGACCAACCTTAGTAATTTTTCGTAATGAGAAACGTTTTAATTTGAAAAAAGTTGCGGTAGAGCTACATAAAGTTGAAACGCAAAACTCTTTCCAGAAGGAAAGACTACCCTCGCAACGGAGAGAGTACAGTTAAGATTCCGTTATCCGCACTTAGACTCCCATTCGCGCCATTGTGCTTAGGAGTCCTGGCAACGTTAGCCAGCGAAGCTACGCATATAATGCCCGTTTTCACCAACATCCCCTAAGTTTACGGGATCCCCTAAACATGTTTAGGGGGCCGTTAGAGGATGGTTTCTGTTTCACCAACGTTTAAGGGTCAACTAAACGTTAAAAGGTCTGCTAAATTTAGGTGGTCGAAATTTTGCCCCATAAACCGGCACCTACGTATGTGATCGTTTAAACAACGAAGATGGATAGTGATTTATATGATTTTTTTTTAATATTTATATTGAAACTGTTTCGACGCAAATAATAGCCGTAGACCAAAATATATCGAAAACGATCAAATTACTTTGAATTTTTTGATGAAACTGACTTTTCGGAGATATAGGTTACGTAAATTTTCAGTGTTGTATTTATTGGAAAATATTGAACACGCTTTAGAATTTCCTGATAATAGGTGAGTACATATTAACTAATCACATTTTTTTATACTACGTAATGTAGCCCGTAAAATAAAATAACAAAAATCTATGCGCATGGTATTTTTTTTAGTTGACGATACGACAATGTTTCCTTGTGTTTATTTGATTTGCATGATAAATTTTATTTTATTCCAGGAATAATTCTATATCTCCAATAAATCAGTTATTAATAGCATTGAGATTTCATGCTACTGGTAATCATTTGTTGGCTGTGGGAGACATGGGTGGGATCAGTGTGGCTACTTGCAGTCGAATAATAAAAAGAGTGTCTAATGTACTCTGTGGAGTGTCTGCAGCAACGCTTCCTTTTTTCTGCCATTTTATTATACCGTAACTAAATACGTAACGTTAACAAAACAAAATAAGATGCAAGCAAGCGATCACAACAAACTATCCACGAAAACAAACGAAAGTAAAGTGTCAAATTCAAATATGACCACAGATTAAACGTGAGTTTCGTAATGTATCCACAGAGTAAATATGTAAGAAAATATGAAATTAATTAAAAATATGAAGGAATTAATATTGATTATTGCTATTAAAACATAATTCATTATAAACTGTATCTATTTATGTATATACTTTAGAGAATTTGTTAAAAAACTATATTATTTCAAAGTATCGATAAGTTTAAAGACGAATCATTCACTATTATCGAAAACAAAACGTCACATAGTTATGTGTCCCCTAGTTAGGTGATAAAAACGATGGTGAAACGAAATTTCATTTAGGGGCTAGTTTAGGGGTACTGTTAAGTAAAGGGCCCCATACTTAGGTGGTAGTATAGGGGATGTTGGTGAAAACGGGCATAAGTATCGCTGAGTGTCCTCATCTTTCCGAAAATTTTTGCACGTCGGGTAGCAAAGGCCTCATTTCCAGAATGAAGTCGGCGTCTGATTTCTCGGTATCGAAGCAACCTGTGTACATTGGGTTTTCTATGGCGACTATCATTTATTTATTTATTCACAAAAACATCATCATCATTTCAGCCAATTGCCGTCCACTGTTAAATGTAAGCCGGGCACAAAGCTTCAACCATCCCGGAATTGCGCAGTCCGCGTGCATCCGCTGCCAGCCACCTTTTTTAAATCATCGATCCATCGTGCCGCAGTGCCTATACTGAAAAGATATTTTTTCAGGGGGCAATGACCCGCAATTATACCTATTATTGTTCGGAGGGTATTTCTTCTTGGGTTGAGAAGTCGCATGTATAGGCTTAACATTGCCATTTTTGACTGCTTGTAATTTGTAGCCCGTGATCATTTGTCAATAGAAGGCGAGGCGCATTTATTGAAGACATACACAACTTTGATAGTGGTCCAATGGCTTTGCAGCAGCATTCAATCTCCAAAAGCAATGACAAATCTCCGAAATCCAGGTCACAATCGATAAAAAGTGATTATTTTCCAAAAGTGGGTGAACAGAAAAAACTTTTATCCGCTTCTGAGACCGTTAACGAGCAATCAGCTGGTGATG
Organism: Lacanobia oleracea; assembly: GCA_950371165.1. Taxonomy (NCBI): domain Eukaryota; kingdom Metazoa; phylum Arthropoda; class Insecta; order Lepidoptera; family Noctuidae; genus Lacanobia; species Lacanobia oleracea. The sequence goes on from OX493412.1 coordinate 15,373,621, forward strand.
CGAGCTTGACGGTTGACGTAAACCAGTGCGACGCTGTCTCGCTCGCGCAGCGGCCTGATAACATTTGTGACTCACAACAACGGCGCACCGAACAATGCAGTACCCCTACTACGAGTTCTAATCTCATTAACTCGAACGTTAGCACTAATAGCTCGTTTGCACCGCAAGGAAATGAGCGTAAGTCGTTAGCAGATGTACTGAAGGCGTGTAACAAGTGCGAAGAAGTAGTAGGGGAAAAATGGACTGTTGTTACAAATAAGAAACACAAAAATCCCTCATCTCATGGAAGGAGGGGAAAGGCGTTCGTAGGTCAGGATGGGAAATTTAAGGCAGCTATCATCAGGGTACCATTGTTCATATCTAATGTGTGTAAAACCACGAATGAGAGTGATATTATTGCATATATTAAAGATAGCACGCAGGAAGATGTAACTCTGTTTAAAATTAACAGGAAAACAGAAAAGAGGTATAACTCCTATAAGTTGTATGTCCCCAAAACGAAACTAGAACTGTTTCTAGATAGTGAGTTATGGCCCGACGGAATTACTTTTAGACGTTTTGTAAATGATGCCTACAAAACGAAGACTGGCATACTTAAGCAAACATTGACACAATAAATAATGGATGGTTGCAATTATCACACGAGTAAATTTGTAAGTTTTAACTGCAAATCGGTGAAGCGTTCTGTTGATACAGTTAATTTTCTGTGTCAGTCAGCTGACATAGTTGCCCTCCAGGAAACATGGCTGCTTCCTCATGAGATACCCTATCTTGGTCAAATTCATGACGAATTCGAGTACACAGGAAAGTCAGCTGTTGATACCTCAGCAGGAATATTGAGAGGACGACCGTATGGCGGTGTTGCGATCCTGTAGCGTAAGCGAGCCTTTGAATCAGTTACGGTAATCAGCTGTGACAGTGCGCGTTTAACGGCAATTAAAGTCTCACTCGGGGACAGATGCATAATAGTGTTCAGTGTTTACATGCCGACTGACTCGAGTGAAAATCTGACAGAATTCACTGAGTGCTTAAGTGAAGTGAGTGCGATTGTCGAAGTTAGTAACGTGGAAACTGTTTACATACTTGGCGATTTCAACGCACACCCCGGTGAGTCATTTTGTTGTGAACTTTTAGATTTTTGTAACGAACAAAAGTGGAGGTGTGCGGACATTGAAAAATTAGGCTTACAGTCAAGTAGCTATACGTTTGTCAGTGACGCGCATGGTTGTAGGCGGTGGCTTGACCATTGTGTCGTCACGCAGGCTGCTTGGTTAACGATTACTGAGATAGGGATTGTGCATGATGTGTTCTGGTCTGATCACTGTCCCATATTTGTTGTGTGTAGGTTAGATAGGATTAAGCCTAAGGTAACTGACCATAGAACATCACGTAGCAGAGTTATTTGGGGCGAGAGGGATAGCGATCAAATAAGCGTGTACTATGACCTATGTAATAGTAAGTTAAGGCTGATTGATTATCCTGAGGAATTTGGTTTGTGCAGCGATAGTCACTGTAATAATGCTGAGCATAGGGTGATTCTGGACAAAATGTATAACAGTATTGTTACTGCTTTGTCAGAAGCCGCGATACAGAGCCAAGTGGAAACTCGGACTCATAGACATGTTGGCCGTGTTGTTGGATGGAACAAGCACGTGCGAGGCGCCCACGCGGAGGCGAGGCTTAAGTATCAGCTGTGGGTATGGCACAATAAACCAACTTCAGGCGATATTTACAATGACATGCGCCGGACGCGAAAGGTGTTTAAAAGCAAACTAGTGTGGTGCCAGAATCATCAAGAACAAATTAAGCTTGATATTGTAGCATCCCTCCGTAAAGCCAATAATTTTCAGAAGTTCTGGAAGGCTACCAAAAAGTTTGATATTAAGCCTGGCCTTCCTGTGAGTGTCGGTGGTGCTGATCGGCCGGACAGCATAGCCAGCATGTTTATGGACCACTTTAAAGTGGAGTCACCACTGGGGTCATCGTTGCGAGTGGTCGATGACGGATGCTGTCGTGATTCTGATCTGGTTCGTTTTTCGGCCCAGCAGGTGTCAAGCACCATTAAGAAAATGACAAGAGGGAAGTCCCCGGGTCACGATGGTTTAAGCATTGAGCACTTGCAACATGCCGGTCCTCATATAGCTAGAGTACTTGCTATGTTTTACTCGCTTTGTATGTGTCACTCGTACCTTCCCTCTGATCTCATGCGAACAATTGTCGTGCCTATTGTTAAAAATAAAACGGGTGATGTTGCTGATAAGTGTAACTATCGACCCATCTCCCTGGCTACTATTGTCGCGAAGATACTCGACAGTCTGCTGGACGCACGGTTGGGTGGTTTATTGAATTTACACGACGCACAATTTGGGTTTCGTAATGATCTTGGCACTGAAAGTGCGATTCTCAGCCTTAAACATACGGTGCAATACTATACAAAACGTCGTACACCAGTGTATGCTTGCTTTTTAGACCTCTCCCGTGCCTTTGACCTTGTATCTTACGAGGTTATGTGGAAAAAGCTGCGGGAGAGGAAAGCGCCAGCGGAGCTGTTGCGTATCTTCCAGTATTGGTATTACAACCAGACGAACAGTGTGAGATGGGCAGATGGACTATCTGTATCGTATGGGCTAGAGTGCGGGGTTAGACAAGGAGGGATAACGTCACCAAAACTGTTTAATCTGTATATAAACGACCTGATCGTTGAGCTCAGCAGCAAGAAAATCGGGTGTCGCATTGATGACGTCAGTGTAAACAACGTCAGCTACGCTGACGATATGGTGCTGCTGAGCCCTACGGTTAGGGCGCTTAGAGAGCTGCTGAGTTGTTGTGAGGGCTATGCTCGTGAGCATGGCCTAGTTTATAATGTCAAGAAAAGCGAGTTCTTGGTCTTTAAGGCTGGAGGTGCTAAATGTCCTGAGTATGTGCCTCCGATTAAACTGAATGGGAATGACATATTGCGAGTGTACCAGTTCAAATACTTGGGGCATTATGTAACTGACGACCTTAGTGACCAAGTGGATATTGAGAGGGAACGTAGGGCGCTGGCAGTTCGATGTAACATGTTGGCTCGCAGGTTTGCACGCTGTAGCGATGAAGTCAAAATAACGCTTTTTAAAGCTTATTGCCAAGTGTTTTACACGTGCAGCCTGTGGACCAACTATACTCAGCGGGCTATCAGCGCCCTACGGGTCCAGTATAATAACGGGTTCAGGATGTTGATGGGGCTGCCCCGTTTCTGCAGTGCATCAGATATGTTTGCACAAGCACACGTCGATGGTTTCCACGCCATCGTCAGACAGAAATCTGCCTCTTTGCTTTGTAGAGTGCGGGTCAGCTCCAACTCCATCCTGAAGACTATAGCGGGGAGATACGACTCTCCTTTGTTAGGGGATGTTGTTCGAAGATGTATCTCGAACAACATCCTTGTCTCTAAGTAGATATAAGTTTACTAACATAGGAATAAGTTATCTTTTTGTTTACTAACCCATATGGATGTTGCTTATCCGAATTAAAGATTATTTTTTTTTTTTTTTTTATTTGTTGTCTAGAAGTTTAGTTGATCTCTGGCAAATTCATGTATGAATCAGTGAGGTAAGAGAAGTGGCTACAGGTCCCCTTTCAGAAACTCTCTTCGCGAGTTCGTCTCTGGCGTCATTGTCTGGGGATCTACAGTTTCCCATGATCCACTGGTGGGTGAAACCCGCAACGGATAATTTTTGGCCCTGAGCTATTGCTTCACTGGGAATTGAACAGTTTTTAGCCATGCCGGAGCAATCAGCCGAAATCTTATTTCAGCTACTATGACAGTTTGTTGGATACGTGTGACTTTCAACCGAGTGCCTTTGCAAAGTTTTTTAGAAATTACATATTTAAATAGAAATCATAAAATTTTATCGAATGATATCTCATTTTCTTCTTTTGCGTTTTAATGGAAATAATTTCCTTATTTTACCCATAAACATTTGTTCATATTATCCGTATTGATGGTCTGCTTGGTCGGTGGGCTCCCCGTTCCCAGAAGTAATGAATTAATGCTGAAGCAACGGGACAACATAAGCTATCTTCTAAAATAACCTAACCATCTCTTGATTGTGATGTATGCCAATTAATTTAGCACATTGGAATGGCCTTCTTATATCATGTCCGTTGTTTCTTCAATGTCGAGGATCGCGACCACACACGACGCGTTTCCATGCGGTCTTCTGCTGCGTGGGCCACTCTGTGCAAGCTGCCTTTAACAGGAAGGCTGTTTATGGCGTCGGGCCATAAAAAGGCCATATGTTTGCATTTTTGATATTTGTATGCTGATATTATTTGACGATGGTGCTATTCTTCAAACTACAAAGTTAAGAAACTACTTGATGAATCAAGTTCTCAATTTATTTCAAATCAGGAACGCAAATCGAAACGATTTAAGTTTTTAGAACACAGTTAGACATCCGATTAACCAATCTAATTCAACTCTTCTCTACTCCGTATCATGGGTCTTCGCCAGCTGCTCGCGGGTTGTATGACGTGACCGCTGGCCCATAAAGATTCATTTTTAAGCAACTCAAGTTTATCTTAGCAAATATTAGGTCTTTAACTATGAAATTGCCGTTCTGCAGTACTGGCCATTTCAAATGAAAATAATTTTTGTTTGGCTAAGAATTCTAATTTCAAATTAATTTTATTTTAAAAACATGTTTTTTTTTTCCAAAAGTAGTCATTTGTTTATTGATTAGTGTTACATTTTCATCGCATTTCAATCTTTTTCGTCATCATGGATAAGTTAAAAATTCGAGTAATTATGGAATATGAATACCGTCGTGGCAGCAACGCGGCACAAGCGGCACGCAACATCAACGACGTTTACGGAGCTAACGCTTCCGTTCTGGAAATTTCGACCTGAAAAATGAACCTCGCGGTCGTCCGAAGACTGGTCGACAATGACGAATTAAAGGCGATTGCGATACACAATCTACGGCTGAATTAGCAGCAGCTTTCGACGTTAGCGTCAAAACAATATTGGTCCATTTGCGTCAAATTGGCAAGGTAAAAAAGCTTGACAAATGGGTGCCCCACGAACTCAATGATCGCCAGCGCGAAGTACGCACCGAGACGTGCCTTGCACTGCTCAACAGACACACAAATGAAGGAATTTTGAACCGCATTGTTGCCTGCGATGAAAAATGGATTCTGTTTGATAACCGCAAGCGCTCAGCAAGTTGGTTGGATCCTGGTTCAGCACCTAAACAATGCCCTAAACGAAAACTTACCCCTAGAAAAGTGATGGTCACTGTTTGGTGGTCTAGCGCCGGTGTGATTCATCACAGCTTCTTACCAAACGGGGTGAGCATTACTGCAGATGTGTACTGTGAAGAACTGAACACAATGATGGAGAAGCTGGCACATCGCTCGTCTCCGCTGCTCCTGCACGACAACGCGCGACCTCATACTGCACAGCAGACGGTCTCCAAGTTGCAAGAACTGGGGTTGGTAGCTCTCCGTCATCCGCCCTACTCACCAGACCTTGCGCCTACAGACTACTACTTTTTCCAGAATTTGGATAACTTCTTGGCGGGAAAAAAATTCAATACCCGAGAGGCAGTACAAAATGCCTTTGAAGAATTTGTTGCCTCCCGTCCAGCTGATTTCTTTAAGAAGGGCATCAATAAACTGCCACTGCGTTGGCAAAGATGCATTGATTGCATGGGTGATTACTTCGATTAATACAAATAAAAAATACATGAAAAAAATTCGTTTAAATTTTTTCATACAAAACGGCAATTTCATAGGTAAAGGACCTATTATATAAAGCTGAAAGGTTTGTTTGTTTACTTGAACGCGCTAATCTCAGGAACTACTGGTCCGATTTGAAAAATTCTTTCAGTGTTAGAGAGCCCATTTATCGAGGAAGGCTATTATTATTACATATCATCACGCTAAGACCAATAGGAGCGGAGCAGACGAAGTTGCGCGGGTCAACTAGTTTTATATATTTTACTTGAACAAAGACTTTCCGAAAATAAGTTTTTTAATTTATTTTCGTCACGCGGTTACCCTATTTTATGAAGGGCCTAAGCTACTGCCAGCCTGCTCATTAAAACTTGTATTATACACTTTGACTGGATATCATTTAGGCCGCTGATTAAGCGGCGCCGTTCATGGAAATGGCTAGGCAACTAATTCAATAGGTCAGTTGGCTGCGACATACAATCATCGCCTACGTGGTTACGGACACACAAAGAGTTCGTTCCAGCGATTACTCTAAGACCAAAACGAATACGTATCTCAATTAGAACCGGGATATAAAGAAATAATGAATAGTATTTATTAGCACATACATGAAACTCGCACGGTACATAAAAAAAGCAAATAATGGAAGGTAAGCCAACAACTAAGTGTGTGTCTCACGGCTGCACTAAAACGGTTCATTTCAGCGATATGTTATATAGCCTGAGACTGTCTGACGCTGGTTTTCTAATGAACCCTAAGGATGAGTGGCGGGTCATTTGATTCAAAATTATATCTAAAAATGTCAAACGTACATAAAAGAATAAACATAAAGAAAGCTACAAAAACAAAAGAAATATAAAGCAAGAAATGGGCTTCGATAATAACTCGAAAAAAGTGATTTCCAATACCCAAAGACAATTGTTTCCCCAAAGAGATCGCCATATTAAAATGTATTTACTCATTTTATTTAGCGTTCGTGTGTGGGAAGTTCATGTGTGTACCAAATTACAAAAAAATCGGCCCAGTAGATTCGAAGAAAATTTGCTGTGACAATCGAACAGATATCATCATCATCATCATATGCCTAGCCTTTTCCCAACTATATTGGGGTCGGCTTCCAGTCAAACCGGATTTAGCTGAATACCAGTATTTTACGCGGAGTGGCTGCCTACCAGACCTCCACAACCTAGTAACTGGGTAACACGGTACTCATGGCAAGACTGGAGTCAGATTTACTGGCTTCTGACTATCCGTAACGACTGCCAAAGATCTACGCTCAGCAAGTTGGTTGGATCCTGGTTCAGCACTTAAACAATGCCCTAAACGAAAACTTACCCCTAGAAAAGTGATGGTCACTGTTTGGTGGTCTAGCGCCGGTGTGATTCATCACAGCTTCTTACCAAACGGGGTGAGCATTACTGCAGATGTGTACTGTGAAGAACTGAACACGATGATGGAGAATCTGGCACATCTCCAACCAGCATTGGTCAATCGCTCGTCTCCGCTGCTCCTGCACGACAACGCGCGACCTCATACTGCACAGCAGGCGGTCTCCAAGTTGCAAGAACTGGGGTTGGAAGCTCTCCGTCATCCGCCCTACTCACCAGACCTTGCGCCTACAGACTACTACTTTTTCCAGAATTTGGATAACTTCTTGGGGGGAAAAAATTCAATACCCGAGAGGCAGTACAAAATGCCTTTGAAGAATTTGTTGCCTCCCGTCCAGCTGATTTCTTTAAGAAGGGCATCAATAAACTGCCACTGCGTTGGCAAAGATGCATTGATTGCATGGGTGATTACTTCGATTAATACAAATAAAAAATACATGAAAAAAATTCGTTTAAATTTTTTCATACACAACGGCAATTTCATAGGTAAAGACCTATTATAAGCGCACGTCTGTTGACGATTAAAAAATGACATCAAATGCATAACGCCATCTATGGAATCTGAAGTTGGTCTGTCTAAATATTCTTTCAGAGTTTGTTTTATTTTTATTAATAGGAATTCTTCAAAACGATATTTTAAAGGTATTAAAAGATACACTTTTTTAAGACGTTTTATAAGTACCACTTATAACTAAAAAATATTCTGTGTTGAGTACTATTTGGGTCAATAGATGGCATTACGGGTATCTGCATTACGTAATGTTGGTTTCATGTATATTGCCACAATTCCTATCCGGTTTATGAGTAAAAGTTAGTTATCTACATTGGTTTTGTACTTTTGAACGTGATGCGTTCTGTTAATTATCCTTTAACATCCTGGCCATTAAATTTTGCAATAGATAAATGCTAAAAATATACAAAATACGAAAATAACGTATTATTGTTGTATGAAAATATTAGTAAGAATTAAAAAAAGGAAATGAATAATTAAAAAAAATATAATCAAATAATTCATAATTGTTGGGAATCGAACCCACATCATATTTTCGCAATGCAGTCTTTATACCGATGGGCTATGTTTTCTGTGGACAATGGATTTAAATAGCCGATTTTATTTATGTCATGGTTTTTCGCTGCTCAGCTCCTTGAAAACATAGTGTGATGATAAACATTGCTAAAGTTAGACGTATAGGTAAGTATGTGCAATATTGGAATATGTTGTGGTTTCGTATAACAATTCCTCACTAATCTGTTTGGAAAAATGTGGAATATAAATTTAAATGTTATTTTAACTGCGCAAAAACCCATTTTATTATTTATTTGACAATATTATACTGTAAAAATACAGTTCAAAATATAAAATAAATACAAAAATAATAGATGTCGCTGGCCTGGGATCGAACCATGCACCAATCGTTTAAAATGACTTTTTTGAATATTGCTCATCCTCTAAAGTACATAGTTCTCCTGAGCAGAACGAACACAACAAAAAAGAATGATCGAAATCGGTGATACAACCGACTTCCAAAAACAAAACACTACAAGGTACAAAATAACTTCGGAAAAAAGAAAAAACTTTAATTTTGGTAGTCGGCCAAAAAATAACCAAAAACAGCGACACCGACTTTCGAACTTGAGTTGCTCGAAAATGAATCTTTAAGGGCCAGGGGTCACGTCATACCACCTGCGAGCAGCTGGCGAAGTTTCGTGATAGAGGAGTCGCGAAAAGAGTTGAATTAGATTGGTTAATCGTATGTGTAACTGTGTTCTATAATCTTTAATCGTATCTATTTGCGTTCTTGATTCAAAATAAATTGAGAATTAACTTGATTCATCAAGTAGCTTCTTAACTTTGTAGTGTGAAGAATAGCACCATTCATATAGCGCAAAATAATATCAGCATACCAAAGACCAAATATGCAAACATATTGCCTCTTTATGGCCCGACGCCATTAAGAAGCCTGTTAAAGGCAGCATGCACAGAGTGGTCCACGGAGCAGAAGACCGCATGGATACGCTTCGTGTGTGGTCACGATCCTCAGCATTGAAGAAACGACGGAGAAGAAGAAAAATGCGAACATGATATAAGAAGGCCACTGAATATGATTAAAAATTGACGATGGCATACACCACAATAAAGAGATGGTTAGGTTATTTTAGAAGATAGCCTGTGTTGTTCCGTTGCTTCAGCATTTATTCATTACTTCTGTGGACGGAAAGCCCACCGACCAAGCAGACCATCAGTACGTATAATATTGACAAATTTTTTTGGGAAAAATAAGGAAATCATTTCCATGAAAACGCATAGGAAGAAAATGATAGATACCATCCGATTAAATTTAATATACATTCAGTCAAAAAAGTATCGGAAATGGATGATTTGTTTATGGTTCCAAATTCAAATTTTTGTTTTTTTGTAGTTGTTAGATTGGCACAACTGTTTTCCATTTTGGCGCGGAGTTTGAGTTGCATCTGTTATCTATATATATAAAAGAAAGTCGTGTTAGTTACTTCACTTATAACTCAAGAACGGCTGAACCGATTTAGCTGAAAATTGGCAGGGAGGTAGTTTAGAGCCAGGAGAAGGACATAGGATACTTTTTATCCCGTAGGGTAGGTAGGGTAGGTAGGGTAGGTAGGGTAGGTAGGGTAGGTAGGGTAGGTAGGGTAGGTAGGGTAGGTAGGGTAGGTAGGGTAGGTAGGGTAGGTAGGGTAGGTAGGGTAGGTAGGGTAGGTAGGGTAGGTAGGGTAGGTAGGGTAGGTAGGGTAGGTAGGGTAGGTAGGGTAGGTAGGGTAGGTAGGGTAGGTAGGGTAGGTAGGGTAGGTAGGGTAGGTAGGGTAGGTAGGGTAGGTAGGGTAGGTAGGGTAGGTAGGGTAGGTAGGGTAGGTAGGGTAGGTAGGGTAGGTAGGGTAGGTAGGGTAGGTAGGGTAGGTAGGGTAGGTAGGGTAGGTAGGGTAGGTAGGGTAGGTAGGGTAGGTAGGGTAGGTAGGGTAGGTAGGGTAGGTAGGGTAGGTAGAGTAGGTAGGGTAGGTAGGGTAGGTAGGGTAGGTAGGGTAGGTAGGGTAGGTAGGGTAGGTAGGGTAGGTTGATGGACGGGAGCGAAGCCGCGCGGGTCAGCTAGTTTATATTAAATACAGTGCTGGTTTTAGTAATATCATATTATTATATAGTGTGTATTGCGAATTTCATAATGGAAAAAAATATCGAACAAAGAGTTTGTCTTAAATTTTGCATCGCCAATGGAATTTTGTGTTCGGAGTCACTGAAAATGTTACAGAAGGCTTACGGTGAATCGACTTTATCAAAAACTCGTGCTTATGAGTGGTTGAAAACGTTCAAAAGCGGTCGAGATGTGATGGAAGATTTGCCTCGCTCTGGTAGGCCGTCAACGTCTTCAACTGAAGTTAACATCGCAAAAGTGAAGGAAATAGTGACTGAAAATCCCCATTCAACTCTGAGAGAGATAGCCGTCGAACTTTCTGTATCTCACGAGTCGATCCGTACCATTTTAACTAATCATTTGGGTATTAAACATGTTGCTGCTCGGCTAGTCCCAAAAGATCTGAATTTTCTCCAAAAACTCAATCGCATGAATGTCGCTGAGGACATGCTAGAACGAGTCAGTTCGGACCCAACATTCATGAAACGCATTGTTACTGGTGACGAGACGTGGGTTTACGAGTTTGACATGCAAACTAGTCAACAAGCTTCGGAGTGGCGCCTTCCAACTGTACCGAAACCGAAAAAACCACGCCAAAGTCGATCAAAAGTCAAAGTCATGTTGACTGTTTTCTTTTACTATCGCGGTGTTGTGCACTATGAATTCTTACCGGAAGGTCTAACGGTAAATAAAGAATATTATTTGAGCGTTATGCGGCGTTTAAGAGAGCAAATTCAACGAAAATGGCCAGATTTGTGGAAAGAAAATTCTTGGATTTTGCACCACGATAATGCGCCTTCGCACAAGGCTATCATTGTGAACGATTTTTAAATCAAACACTCAACAAATACCATCCAGCAACCACCATATTCACCAGATATGGCTCCTACTGACTTTTTTCTTTTTCCTAAACTCAAATTACCACTTCGTGACACCCGTTTTCAATCGATAGAAGACATAAAGGAGAATTCGCGGCGAGAACTGAACTCAATTCCGGAAGCAGCGTTTAAAAAATGTTTTGATGAATGGATTATTCGTTGGCGCAAGTGTATCGTTTCTAAAGGAGCATACTTTGAAGGTGATAAAATAAATTTGGATGAATAACAGACATTTTGTGTATTATTGATCTTTTCCCGGTACTTTCTTGACAGAGTAGTAATTCTAAAAAACTTTGCAAAGGCACTCGGTTGAAAGTCACACGTATCCAACAAACTGTCATAGTAGCTGAAATAAGATTTTGGCTGATTGCTCCAGCATGGCTAAAAACTGTTCAAATCCAAGTGAAGCAACAGCTCAGGGCAAAAATTATCCGTTGCGGGTTTCACTCTCCAGTGAATCATGGGAAACTGCAGTAGATCCCCAAGCAATGACGCCAGAGACGAACTCTCGAAGAGAGTTTCCGAAACGGTACTGCTGGACCTGTACCCATTTCTCCTCTTACCTTTGTCACTGATTTGTACATGAATTTGCCAGAGATCAACTAAACTGCAAAACTACAAATGATTACGGGCTACAAATTACAGGCTTTATAATGACCTTAAGTAATTGTTAAGGCTTTATAATAAGGATTAACTAAGCGACTTCTCAACCCAAGTGGAAATACTCTCCGAATAATAATAGGTACAATTGCGGGTTCATGCTGCTGAATAATGCTGTGCTGAATAAAAATATCTTTTCATCATAGGCACTGAGGCACGATGAATCGATCAACAGTGGACGGCAATTGGCTAGCATCATCATTTGATGATATTAGTTGCCATATACAGCCCAATGTACAGAGGTTGCTTCGATACCGAGAAATCAGTCGTCGACTTCATTCTGGAAATGAGGCCTTTGCTACCGGACGTGCAAAAATACTCGGAACCATGAGGACGCTCAGCGAAACCTATATGCGTAGCTTCGCTGGCTAACCTAGCCAGGACTCCTAAGCACAACAGCGCGAATGCGCCTAAGTTCGGACAACGGAATCTCAACTGTACTCTCTTTCGTCTGGATAGACTTTCTCATTTCAACTTTATGTAGCTCTATCGCGTCTGTTAAAGAAAAGCGTTATCAATAAAACGTTTCTCATTACGAAAAATTACTAAGGTTGGTCGGTGTTTTTGAATAGAAGAGGTAATACAGCCAATGCCTTGCATTTTAAGGGGGTCAAGCAATGCTAGTAGACGACTGTTCGTATATCGTCACAATGGTTGCTCAGAAGGCTTAAACTCACTCAAAGTGCAATGAGAGGGTAATTCTTGGAGTTTCCTTGCGTGATCGAATCTGGAATGATGATATACGTAGAGAACCAAGGTTACTTACATAGCCCGAAGGATCGCCAAACTAAAGTGGCAGTGGGCAGGGCACATTGCTCGCAGAACAGATGGTCGTTGGGGCCAAAAAGTTCTGGAGTGGCGCATCGAAAGACGCACCGTTGGAAGGCCATAAGGTGGACCGATGACCTGGTGAAGGTCGCGGGTAGCCGATGAATGCGAGACGCACAGAACCGGTCGTCGTGGCAACGCTTGGGGTAGACCTATGTCTAGCAGTGGAGGTCTTTTGGCTGATATGATGATATCTTATCTTAGCAATCTTACCTAGCGACATTATTTTACTGTACGACATACACGCGAACGAAGTTGCGTGCAACAGCTATTTATTGTTTACTAATCTTCTAATGTATAAAAATCTCGGATCACAGAGTTTGTTATCGAACTCCTTCGAAATGGCTTGACTGATTTTTATGAAATTTTTGTGTTTATTTATATGGCGAAACAACAGGTCAGCTAGTTATTAATATTTATGCCAATAATTTACTGTAGATTGTGGTTCGCGTGGCGTGCTACAGAGCTCCGGCACTTCAATGTCTTTATTAATATTCGGGACAATGGCTTTCCCTGGTCATGGTCTCATACGAGATCGATCAGACAGCTAGCAGTAATTGAGTTACAAAAAAGCATCCGAACAGACAAACATCTAACATTAGATAAGAACAGACAATGATCCATAGAAATGGCGTACCTGAAGCATGTCGATGTATGTATAGCTATTGTGTAGATTACCTACCTTGACGTACCTGTGTGTGAACACGTTTTACAACTTCAGTCATCCTATTGGGTCGTGTGAAACATCGTATTGAGAAAGTTTATGATATTTTTGTGGAATGCGGAAATAAAAATACTTGTTTTACATGCATATGATTTATATTGACAAGAGAAGCTAAATCTAAAAGCAAATTACAACTTACATGAAGCGATAAGACTGATTTATTTTTAACAGTTTAAACACTTAAGTAACTATAAATATTTGCACTTAAAATAAAAACTTCAAGCTGAGTGAACCCGCGTCACAAAATTCACACAGCTGTCGACTGTAAAAATCTCTTGAACTATGGGGTGCGGGTAGGTAGACCTACCACATAGATTCATTCAAACGCCTAGTTGTCACTTGGCGTGATCGGCTGGTGTTTATCTTTGACAGACAGTAAGCATTCTTTTGGAACACTTTAACACATTTTGACACTTTTAGTCGACAGCGATGTGGAATTATTTAAGAAGCTGCATTTTATGAGACTAATAAGTTTCAATGATAATTTAACTGAGTTTAGAGTTCTTCTACTAAGTAGTATGTGGTGGTGTAATAGTCGTGAAAGTGAACTCCTCCACGACTTCACATCTTGCGTTTGTACCGAGCGAGCTCCGCTGATCAGACAACAGCTTAAGCACACGTGGGGATCACTCCATTGCTCAGAGTCACCGGCGTTACATCTAAAAAGAAGACGTTAAATGTACTTACTTTTAATGTTATCAAAAAATATTTAGACGGACATACAAGACTATTAATCTGAATCAACGAATCTGCACCATGGATCTGTTCGTATCGACGTCTTAGAGTGAAAACATCGTAAGTATAAAAGAAGTTACTTTTCAGGAGGAAGAAAACACTGTGTGCTGTAATACTTTTGTACGTCGACTTTTATGCTTTTTTATTAATTAAAATGGTTTAATCCGCAAACTTAACACTAAATTATACAGTTACAGCAGAATAGACTCGAAACACGTTCGTTGCAAGGTATATTCACGCCAAACTGACAGATGCAAGTATTTAAGTGGTTCTCATTTACTGTCATAGATGGCGCTACGAGTATCGAATGAACAAATTAGTCTGATCAGGATGTGCGTTGCGAGGTTCGCTTTCTAGAAATGCAATAAAATTTTGAGCAAAAATGCATTCCCGAGGGTTTCACTCTAAGGCGACGGTATGTAGGTATGTGCTGTTGTACCTACACCAAGCGATGATTTTGATTTTGATTCAATTATTTAATTCTAGCAGTATTTGTGCAGTGTGTCTGCATCGGTCTTGGGCGATCGAAAGTGAGGCCATAACAGTCGGATTGTTATCAGATCAGACAGATGTAACGGCAAAAGTAATCACTATGTGTTAAACCTTTACACAGATGTTCAAAATATTTACCTGCACTTAGCATCTATCTCAACATTGAAACAGTTTGAATACACTTGATTAGAACGGTGGGAAATTCGCATCTGTCTCCTCCATAGTCTGCTGAGCATCGACAGACCGGCTGCTCCTCCTCATTAAAGGAACAGTCACCGTTGTTTAAGCAGTACCCACGGCACGGGTTCACTTCGCATCTGTCCCCAGAGTAGCCGGTATCACATCTGAAATAACGATCATTTGAGTCGGGTTATCTCTAAAAGCAAGGAAGCCGACAGACATGACTGACGAGTTGTAAACATCGAATAAGGTGCGCGCGCAGATATATTGACATATCGGACATAAGGCAATTGTGGTATCAGCGAAGGAGGGTGTGGGGAAGGACCCGCCCCGACTTCGTACGGGTTCGAATTATATACTTAAACCATCCTCGAAAACCAATCTATCTGTTAAAAAAACCCGCATCAAAATCCGTTGCGTAGATATAAAGATCTAAGCCTACATAGGGGCAGACAGACAGCGGAAGCGACTTTGTTTTCTACTACGTAGTTATACATTATAATATAAAATTGAGAAAGGAGCCGAAAAATTTGAGTGAATAGTAATGCTCTTTCACCATTCTTTTAAACGCTGGTAGCGTTTGAGCACGCCTCATTTCTATGGGTAATGCATTCTACAAACAAGCTGCTTGTATACTTAAACATTTGTCAAAGAAGGAAGTGGAATGCATACGAATACTGAACTTAAGATTTTCCGATGATATCAAGGACCTAGAATGTGTGTCACAGAGGCACAGAAAGCGTTCTTTAAGACAAAAAGCAGTAGAAGGATTAGAGAGCACATTACAAAGTAAATAAAGTATGTGGGTGTTCCGGGGAAGGCCAGTAGGAAGCCATTTGAGCTTGATACGAAATTCAGAAACGTGGTCATACTGCAGAGGTTTTGAAGTCGCTCAAGCTTGTCCAATTGGTCTTGGGTGAGATCAAGATAGCATAGTGCAGGATAGAGAAAAGAAGAGATTGTGCTATCGCAATTTTAGTGGTGATGGGAAGAAAAATGCGACGGCGCCTAAAGGAACCTGCTGAAGCAAACAGCTTACGACTTACTTCCTGTAGTTGCTTAGTCCAGGAAAGAGTGCTGTCGATATAAATACCCAAGTTCTTAAAAACGTGACTTACACGAATGAAAATTTCGACCAGTCGATCTTAAAGACGGTCCGGGAACTACTAACAACAATGACCTGCGTCTTTGTTGGATTAATTTTCAGCCCAAACTCAGAGCTCCAGCCACCTATTCGAGCGAGGTCCTTATTTATAGACTCAATGGCATCAGATAACTCTCCAAGTGGGGCTTGAGTGTGATTTGCAGATTATCTACATACAAGTGGTAGAATGAAGAAAGTCGTTGAGTGATAGAATTAATAAAAAGATGGAAAAGTAGAGAAATAATGCTTAGTTTATAAAGTTTTCAAAATATTGCTGCTTCGAGGTGATAGCCTTGTAAATTAATTTTTAAATGACTATGATGAATATTTGGGGTTTAAAAATATACTTTGACTTTTTCGAATGACACCTAGGTTCAACATAAATAAACCTAGATTCAGTGAGTGATGAACAATATGATCGCTACGCCTTGAAATTGCTTCACTGTTAAATTGATAACAAGGAAACTTAACTCAAGTAATGTATGAGTACAGAACAGAAATACTGGATCTTATTAGGGGGACAAAACGCAGGCGAACTAGATAAATGTGACGAAAAAGCTGTCTAAATTTATATAAAAACTCTTGAACACTTGACTGAAAAGTTTCAGTTATTGACCAAAGTTCTCTAAACATCATCATCTGCCTAGCCTTTTCCCAACTATATTGGGGTCGGCTTCCAGTCAAACCGGATTTAGCTGAATACCAGTATTTTACGCGGAGCGGCTGCCTACCAGACGTCCACAACCCATTAACTAGGCAATAGGGTACTTCATGGCAAGACTGGAGTCAGATTAACTGGCTTCTGACAATCCGTAACGACTGCCAAAGATCTGCAAATGACAGCCGGGACCAACAGCTTAACGTGCTTTCCGAGGCACGGAGGAAACTCGGTATGTTAAGATGGTCACCCATCCACAGACCAACCTTGGCAAGCGTTGCTTAACCTTGAAGATCGACCCTTGCGTCTATTATTATCTAGCCACGAGCTCCTCGAATATAATCCAATATGATCGCTACGCCTTGAAATTGGTTCACTGTTAAATTTATAACAAGGAAACTTAACTCAAGTAATGTATGAGTTCAGAACAGAAATACTGGATCTTATATTAAGGAGACAAAACGCAGGCGAACTAGATAAATGTGACGAAAAAGCTGTCTAAATTTAAATAAAAACTCTTGAACTCTTGACTGAAAAGTTTCAGTTATTGACCAAAGTTCTCTAATCATCATCATCTGCCTAGCCTTTTCCCAACTATATTGGGGTCGGCTTCCAGTCAAACCGGATTTAGCTGAATACCAGTATTTTACGCGGAGCGGCTGCCTACCAGACGTCCACAACCCATTAACTGGGCAATACGGTACTTCATGGCAAGACTGGAGTCAGATTAACTGGCTTCTGACAATCCGTAACGACTGCCAAAGATCTACAAATGACAGCCGGGACCAACAGCTTAACGTGCTTTCCGAGGCACGGAGGAAACTCGGTATGTTAAGATGGTCACCCATCCACAGACCAACCTTGGCAAGCGTTGCTTAACCTTGAAGATCGACCCTTGCGGCTATTATAATCTAGCCACGAGCTCCTCGAATATAATCCAATATGATCGCTACGCCTTGAAATTGCTGTAACAAGGAAACTTAACTCAAGTAATGTATGAGTACAGAACAGAAATACTGGATCTTATATTAAGGAGACAAAACGCAGGCGAACTAGATAAATGTGACGAAAAAGCTGTCTAAATTTAAATAAAAACTCTTGAACTCTTGACTGAAAAGTTTCATTTATTGACCAAAGTTCTCTGTACCATGATAATACAAATTCACAAACCTAATCAGATCTCAGAAAAAAAAAATGTTCCCTAGTGTTATCTTCACTAGTCCATATTGAGATGAACGTGTCTTACCTGCATCTAGGTTGTCCTTCAGCACTCACAGTACAATTTCCTTTGAAGCAGTAGTTGTGACATATTGAACCGTGGTGTGTAACACTCTTCTGAGCTTCACAGAACTTGTTTTCCAAGGTTTGATCCTCAATTGTATAGTTGGCTGCTGTAACGTCAGCATACCAACAGTACTGTTTGCTATACTGTGAATGTACAACTGGAGCCAAACTGTGTTTTTGATATTTTGGTAATTGCAAAATTACACATTGATTGTAGCTCCACCAATAAATGAAATCTTTCGATACGGTCAAAGCAGTTGCCCTATGTTCTGTTCCTAAAAAGTAAAATTGTCTTCTGTTTTTCCCATTCAAGTCGGCACTTTCAATAGAAAACTGATTATGTTCAGTTTCATCAATCCAGTACATTTTCTCCATTTCTGGGTCAATAGCCAAGCCCCGTTGCCAGAGAACACCGTCAATTAAAAATTCTCTCTTGGAGCCATCAAACGCAGCCCTCTCTATGTGAGCAGTTGTGGCCCAGTAAATATACCTGTAATTTTATAATAACTGTAAAGATATACAAAGTTTAATGTGAATTAGACTGAGTTTGAAGTCTATCGATAATTTTTATATCAGTAACGTACCCTCCACAGCTGTCTACAGCTATAGCTACGCTAAAGAAATCCATCGTAACTATAAGCTTTCCATTAGCTGCTTCGTTAAACGATGCAGCTTCTAATGACAACGAGTATATTTCCTTGTCTTCAGTCCAAAAGAGTAATTGTCTGACCGGGTCGTAGGCGAGACTTATGTAAAAAAGAAGACTTGCTTGTCTCTTTACTAAAGTTTGCACTTTCCTCGTTGTTAGGTCAAAGCTGTATATGCAAACCTCCACGTCGAAGTACGAGTTACTGACAAACAGCACCCTGAAGTGAACTGGATCGTACGTAACAGTAGTGATAAATTTAGCCGACGGAATGTGTTCTGTGTGCGTAACTGTTCCGTTGTTAAAGAATTCTAATCGTTTCCCTTTGCCTACGACGATGTCTGAAACATTAAAAAAACATTCTTCAAATCCGATTGCAAACACAAATTATTACTTAAAAGAGTAACAATGGAGGAGCTCGTGGCTATGAAATGATGGACACTGTTAGGGACCTATCTAAGGACTAAACTCAAAAGCAGTGGACTGTTATTTACAAATAATGTAATCCAAAATAGGTTAGTATAATGATACACGATATTGGTACAAATAAATAGATACTGCTTTGACCCGTTTCTTAGCTCGTCGTAGTAAACCAGAAAGCATCTTGTCTATGAATGGTACAAACTTTATAGGAACTTGCAATGAGTTACGTAAGTTTTTACAAGACTTGAATCTCGTGTCTGAAGTTGCTCAGCAAGGCATCAAAATTCTTTTGCGCCTCCATACTCCCGCTCTTCAACGGCATTGCTGAAGCTACCGTCAAATCCAGAAAACATCACCTCAAGAGACTTTTAGCCTTAACGCATTTCACATTCGAGGAGATGACCACGGTCTTGTCTCAAATAACGGCCGTCTTAAATTTTCGTCCTCTTACCCCTCTCTCCGCTGATCCTCTAGATGTTTCCGTCCTTACTCCAGGACACTTCATAATTGGGCGACCACTGATATCTGTTCCACATCCACAGGTTACTGATCTCAACATCGGACGACTGGACCGCTACCAAAGAGTGGAGCACATAAGGCAACATGCTTTGGAATCGCTTTCAGTTAGAATGTTTTTCTGCTCCAGCAAAAGACTAAATGGACGGCGTCAACAGGCCAACTTTTAGAGCGATCATTAGTTCTCATCAAAGAGAAAGGCCAACCGCCTTTGGTGTGGCCACTGAGGCGTGTCATCAAGGTCTTCCCTGGCTGTGACGGAACCGTTCCTCTCTTTGTCTTCAGCTCCGCTACCAGTGT
The DNA here is from genome assembly GCA_950371165.1 of Lacanobia oleracea. Lineage (NCBI taxonomy): Eukaryota > Metazoa > Arthropoda > Insecta > Lepidoptera > Noctuidae > Lacanobia > Lacanobia oleracea. The sequence continues at coordinate 15,393,356 of OX493412.1, forward strand.
AGCGGAGCTGAAGACAAAGAGAGGAACGGTTGTGCGGGCTTACAACAACGTCTGCCCACTTCCTCTCACTTGAAGACTTCAGAGGATGTTCGGGCACCTCTGACCACTCGGCAATTTTCGGCTGCCGTCGTGAGACATCGGAAGGCGCCGTTGAACCAATTCGCCACCGATCTCCGACTACCACACGCGCACAGGCTTCCATACCTTAACCAATTTTGTGTATCATTGCACTTACCAATTTTAGATTATATTCTTTGTAAATTATCGTCCACTGCTTTAAGTTTAGTCCTTAGATAGGTCCTTAACAAATGGTAATGGCAATCTTCGGCTGCCTTCATGAGACCTCGGAAGGCGGCGGGCGGCGGCTGGCGGCCGAAGATTGCCGAGTGGTCGGAGGCGCCCAAACAGGCACCAAAATTTCGCATAAGTGCATATTTAGAGTTCCGTACCTAAAAGGTCACCTACTGAAACTTATTCCTAATCCGCTGTCCGTCTATCAACGAGCTGTATCTCAAGAAACGTAATAGATAAACAGTTCAAAATTTCATTGAGTGTGTACACCGGCAAGTGCGAGTCAGACTCTCACGTGACGGGTTCCGTACCGTAAACAATAAAAAAACATGTTTTTTTTTTGTTGTGCTCGCAAGCTTCCTTTAATTTTTAATTAAATTATTTTTATTTTGTTGTTATAGCGGCAGTAGAAAACACACGCAGTAAAATTTTCAACTGTTTACCTATTACGGTTGTTGAGATACAGCCCACTGACAGACAGACGGACAGGCGGATTGACAGATAAATAATAATATAATGATAAAAATCGTTTATTTGTACATTTCAATTGAGCATCGAAAACACAATTACAGACAAGATGTTGTACATTGAGACACAAACAAAAGCGAACTACTGCCTCCTAAACTAGGCCAAGAGCCTGTGTTTTAGGAGCCAATGTTCTTCCAAAAACAGTTAAGCGCGGGCAGACAACATTGCAAGCAAATAGTTAACGTAATACTCAATACAATAGGTACAATGTATCATTTGAACAATATTTGTTGAAGTGTCATTACCAAATTAATAAGTAAAAACATATTATTATTAAATTAGATTTTTATATGAGATAAGGAATTAAATTATTATTGCAATTATACATTTCATAAAAATAAAAATTAAAGGTTACATCTATATATATAAAAATAAATCCCTATTTCCCTTGGTCATCGCATCACGCTTGAACGGCTGGACCGATTTCGATAATTCATTTTTTGTTGTGTGCGTTCTGGTCACGAGAAGGTTTTAGGCTATATATTATCACGCTATGTGCTTTGGAGAATGAGCAATATTCAAAAATGTCCGTTTTAACGACAGGCACTAGGTTCGATCCCCGGCTAGCAACAGCTATTATTTTTGTATTTATTTTATCTAATTAACTTTATTTTTACACCAAAGTATTTTCAAAAAAATAATGAAATAGTTTTTTTTGCACTTAAAATAACATTTAAATTTATATTTCACATTTTGCCAAACAGTTTAGTGGGGAATTGTTATAAAAACCACAACTTAATATAACTTTGCAGATACTTATGCGTCTAACTTTAGCAATGTTTATCATCACGCTATACTTTCAAGAAGCTGAGTAGCGTAAAAACATTACATAAATAAGATCGGCTATTTCAATCATTTGTCAACTGTATTTATAGACCATCGGTTTAGAGACTGCCTTTCAAACGACTCGGTGTGGATTTGAATCCAAACAATTATGGATAATTTTTGAATTATGTACATATTTTTAAATTATTAATTTCTTTTCTTTTTTTTATTTTTACTAATATTTTTATACATTAATAACGTGTTATTATTGTATTCAAAAGTACAAAACCTAATGTAAATAACTTTTACACATTAACCGGGTAGGAATTGTGGCAATGTACATGACGTAATTTTGGTACATTACGTAATACAGATACCCGCATTGCCATCTATTGACCCAAATAATACTCAACACAGCATGAGAATTACATCAAAACATACTTTTTAGTTATTAGTGGTACTTTAGAAACGTCTTTAAAAAAAAGGTATTCTTTTAATACCTTTCAAATTTTGTTCTGCCCGAATTCCTATTAATATAAATGAAACAAACTTTGAAATATTCCATAAATGGCGTTATGCATTTGTCTTATCTTTTGAATTGCAAACGGGCGTGCGCTTACATTTGCTAAGCTTAACTTGAGTTGCTCAAAAAATAATCTTTACGAGCCAGGGGTCACGTCATACCACCCGCGAGCAGCTGGTCGCGAAAAGCCTAACAGTGTTCTAAAAACTTAAGTCGTTTTGATTTGCGTTCCTGCTTCGAAATAAATTGAGAATTAACTTGATTCATCAAGTAGTTTCTTAACTTTGTAGTTTGAGGAATAGCACCATTCATGTAGCGCAAAATAATATCAGCATACTAAAGATCAAATATGCAAACATATAGCCTTTTTATGGTCCGACGCCATAATAAAGGCTGTTAAAGGCAGCATGCACAGAATGGTCCACGCAGCAGAAGACCGCATTTTTTTCCGCCGTAGCTGAAATATGATTTCGGCTGATTGCTCCGGAATGGCTAAAAACTGTTCAATCCCCAGTAAAGCAACAGCTCTGGGCAAAAATTATCCGTTGCGGATTTCACCCTCCAGTGGATCATGGGTAACTGTAGATCCCCAAGCAATGACGCCAGAGACGAACTCGCGAAGAGAGTTTCCAAAACGGTACTGCTGGACCTGTACCCACTTCTCCTCTTAACTTTGTCACTGATTTGTACATGAATTTGCCAGAGATCAATTGAACTTCAAGACAAAAATGATCACGGGCTACAAATTTCATGCCGTCAAAAATGGCAATGTTATATGCCTATACATGCGACTAACTAAGCGACTTCTCAACCCAAGTAGAAATACTCTCCGAATAATAATAGGTATAATTGCGGGTCAATCCCCCCCTGAAATAGAAAAATATTGGCGATTTTTGGGAGGCAACAGTGGATGGCAATTGGCTGAAATGATGATGATGACAGTCGCCATAGACAGCCCAATGTACAGAGGTTGCTTCAATACCGAGAAATAAGTAGCCAACTTCATTCTAGAAATGAGGCCTTTGCTACGGGACGTGAAAAATCCTAGGAACGATGAGGACGCTCAGCGAAACCTATATGCGTAAATTTATCTTAGCGACCCTTTAACTTTTTAACCTAGCGACATCATAATATACGAAATACAGGCAAACGATGTCGCGTGCAACAGCTATCTATCTGTTTCTAATCTTCAAAAATCTCGGATCACAGTGTTTTTTATCGAACTCCTCCGAAATGGCATGACTGATTTTTATGTTTTTTTTTATGTTTATTTATATGGCAAAACAACGTTTGCCGGGTCAGCTAGTAATTAATAGATTCAATAAATAATTTGTAGATTCAATAATAAGAAAACAATATATTTAAGAAACGATTGTAATAAGTTTTTCCGTTTCGTCATAAGTGCTGCAACCATTTAGAAAGTTTGATCTTAACTTCACGTTTGGTAAGAGGATATATATGGAGATGATTTTATTAATTTTCTTATAGAGTCGGGACTCGGGAGCTAGTTGCCAGATACTGACGGCTGGCAAACTTTGAACGGCATTGTACTTTGTCGCATACGGGAAGATGGACGGATGGAAAAGATGGACGTTCATCCGTGGACGGACGGACGAAAGTGATTTAACTTTCGATCGCGAATCGTATCACTTGACTGGCGATTAATATGTGACGCGTCGGAAATGCTTTTTCCATAAACAAAGGTAAGTTGGTCATTGCATATTATATTTGAACACTTGAATAATAAAATTTTGCCTCCCTGTCTGATTTAAAGACTAGCCATTGACGCGGTAGAGCTCACAAGCGTCAAGACTGGAGAGAGATCAGCAGCAACGCCCTAACGTGCTCTAGTACATACGAACCTACATGTTATCTCTTAATCACCCTTGGTTGACTGAAAATCTAGCTATATAGCGGTATGCTACGCAGCGTGCCAATTACAATCGTCATCTGCCTAGCCTTTTGCCAACTATATTGGGGTCGGCTTCCAGTCAAGCCGGATTTAGCTGAATACCAGTATTTTACGAGGAGCGGCTGCCTACCAGACTTCCACAACCCATTGACTGGGTAACGCGGTACTTCATTTCAAGACTGGAGTCAGATTTAATGGCTCCTGACTATCCGTAAAGACTGCCAAAGATCTATAAATGACTGAATAACGTGCTTTCCGAGGCACGGAGGAAACTCGGTAAGTTAAGACGGTCACCCACCCACAGACCAACCTTGGTAAGCGTTGCTTAACCTTGAAGATCGACCCGTGCGGCTGTTATTATCTAGCCAATTGCATCAATTACAATGATGGTTCTAATTGAGGCACGCGATGTGGCATAACGAAAATCGATAGAGAAAGCTATGAAAATATTAAATATATAGCCGTTAAGTGCTATTAATTTAGATAAGAAAACAGAAAAAATACTAAACAAATTAAAAAAAAAAAATATTAAAATATTTTTGTTTGATTTGATTTGAAAAAAATGCCAATCAAAATATTACAGGGCTTAGTTACTTACCCCAGGGAAAAGAGTGCGCCAACATTACGAACAGCGGTAACAACGCCACCACACGACTTGTATTCATCTTGTTCACTAGACTTTGCTTTTACTGCAGATTGGAGAGACACGACTACTTCTTGTGAAATGCAAAACTCTTTTGCGAACGTGAATTTATTCAGAGCATTTTATCTATCATGTTGATAACCTGAGAGGTCCGCTGATATGACAATGGACCGACTTATGCAAAAAGGAACCAATCCACACACGTGCCAAAATGGAGATTATTTTGACTGAACAAAACATTTTCATCATTACAAATTTAACAATCCAGATAACATCAGTTATTCAATGAACTAATAAGAACGATGCACCAGAGTAACCAGACAATCTAAAAAATCTACGAAGTTGACTTTTTTCATAAAGAACCACATAGTAGGACAGGGGTAGGATAGGGCGACTTCCAATCTTATAGGTTGAACCATGCGGGATATTTCTTGTTAGTTTTAGCTCTAAGTCTTCCATAAATAAATAAATACACTTTAGATAATAGGAATAATATTATTTTTACTACTAGTTGACCCGCGCAACTTCGTCTGTGTCACAATTATCATTACTGCTCCGCTCCTATTGGTCTTAGCGTGATGATATATAGCCTTTAGCCTTTCTCGATAAAATGGCTATCTCACACTGAAAGAATTTTTCAAATCGGACTAGGAGTTTCTGAGATTAGCGCGTTCAAGTAAACAAACAAACAAACTCTTCAGCTTTATATATTAGTATAGATTTATAACTAAGACTCCCGGGTTGTACCTAGCTATCAGGAAACACAGACTCTGGCAGGGAATTCCACTCCTGAGCCGTACGCACAATGATAATCTTTATTTATTTATTTATTTATTTATTATTTATGTACACACATTTAATAAGATAAGAAGAAAGAAACAGAAAAATAGGTACAAAGGTGATGCTTATTTCAATAGAAATCTCTTCCAGCATACCTGCGAAAGGAGAGTAGAGTAAAAAGAGATGTAGACATAGTGTGTAACAGTAAGAAGCTAAAATAAAAACTATACATATTAAATATAAAATACAATACATAATTAACATACTAATACATACTATATGATATAAAAGATAAATAATAATACATACCTATTTGCAACTATGACGAGAAGGAAAGATAGTGTTCTTTCACTCTTCTTTTAAAAACTGAAAGAGTTTAGCAATCCCTAATGTCAGGCGATAGTGAATTCCACAACCGTACCGCATGTGCAGTAAAGGAGTAGGAGTAAAAATCGGTAGAGTGAGGAGGGGATTTAAGGAGATTTCTAAGATGCGATGCGACCTGCAAGGCGCATCCGAAGGACGGTAATAGGAGAAGCGTTCTCGCAGGTAGGAAGGCGTTTTAGGATTGTGAAGTATGTTAAATAGCAAACACAATATCCAAGAGTTCCTGCGAAGTCGAATAGGGGCCACTTGAGAACCTTGCGAAATTCTGAAACATGATCATATTTTTTAAGATTGAACACAAAACGAATACAGATATTTTGCAAACGCTCAAGTTTATTTAAAAGCTCCTCGGTGGCATCCAAATAACAGGCATCAGCGTAGTCAATGATGGGCTGAATGAGAGTTTGTACAAGGGAAATTTGTGTTTTCAAGGGCAAAAAGCTCTGGAGGCACTTCAGCGAATGAAACGTGTAATGGACCTTACGACTGACTTCAGCGATATAGTTAGTCCACGATAAATAGGAGTCCATGATCACCCCCGGGTTTCTAGCTGTCTTTGCGTATTCAATCTGTATTCCATTCAGCCAGAGTGGAGACAGCGTCGCAATATCTATCCTGTTCCGCATATACCTGCCGCCAATAACCAAGGCCTGAGATTCTTGGGATTGATTTGCAGCCCAAAGGACTGCGACCACTCCTCAATTAACCTCAGGTCACGGTTCACGGAGGACACAGCAGCTTCTGCATCTTGCCTTAGAAAGTGATGGTAAAGCTGCAGATCGTCGACATAGAGATGGAAGTTAGAGGAGATGACTTTAGTGACAGAGTTTATAAAAATAGAAAAAAGAAGAGGAGAGAGAACGCCACCCTGAGGAACACCCGCAGTAAGGGCATACCAATCCGAATATAATCCAAATATTCATCAAGACGCACCCGCTGCGAGCGACCTCGAAGATAGGAGTCAAACCACTTAATTATGGAAGAGGAGATATTGAGAGTTTTGAGTATCCCAAGAAGGATATCAAAGTCAACAGAGTTGAAGGCGCTGCTGAAATCCAGAAGAACAAGTAACGTCAAAGATTTGTGGTCCATAGCCCAGCGGATGCCATTAGTAACCTTTAAAAGAGCTGTAACAGTGCTATGGCCAGGCCGAAAGCCGGATTGGAAAGGACTAAGAAGGTCATTGCTGGAAAGAAACAAATAAAGTTGCTGATTAACAATATGCTCAAGAACTTTGGATAGATAAGGAAGGATGGAAATTGGTCTAAAATCGGTCGAAGAGACCGGGTTAGAGTTTTTAGGTAACGGAATGATATTGGCTTGTTTCCAAGCATCGGGAACAGAACAAGAGAACAAGGAAAAGTTAAAAATGTGGGTCAAAACAGGAAGGACAGTGGACAGAATAGGAGAGATCATTCTAGAGCAAAGGTTGTCATTGCCAGCAGCGGAAGAGAAATTGCTTTTTTGACATCACTTTCACTCACAGGACTGAAACCGAAATAATTAAAATTTTGTTTAATTATTCATAAAATTTGAAACAGAAACATTTCGTCAAACTATTTTGCGATAGTATGAATAAAAATATGGCAATTTTTATCTTAACTAAATCGTAAGTAAGAAGAATGACCCTTACATTATTGTCCTTATCCGGACAATGTCGGACTTACCTATCCCAGTTCCTTTGACACTTCAAGCAAGGTATAGAATTTTTTTTTTTTTTCAAAAAACTAACCGATTTCCAAAACAACACTACAAAGTATAAAATAACCTTAATTTTGGAAGTCAGTGTTTTTGGTTTTGTTTCTTCGTTTTTTAACATCGACTTCCGAAATTAAGGTATTATACTTTGTTTTGTTTTTTTGGAAGTCGGTTATATCTTTTTTTTTAAGTTTTTTTTTTTCATTTTTAAGTGGTGATACTTGGACGACGTCTTCATGTATGTAAAAATTGAAATAAACAAAAATGCTCATAAAATAAAACTTCTCAAACAAACTGAATCAAACTTTTACGGGACCAAACGACAAGCATGCCGCATCGAACTAAAAATAATCACACAAATCGGATGAGAAACCTCAGAGTAATCGGTGTACAAACATAAAAAAGTACCCGCCGAATTGAGAACCTCCTCCTTTTTTGGAAGTCGGTTAAAAATTATTTTTTACTTAATGGGAATTATTTGTTGCAGTTGGTGTGGTGACAGAGATTCCACAAAGGTGAATAGTGGATATCTTTTATATAGTGGATATATATCTTATACTAGCTGACCCGCGCGGCTTCGCTCCCGTCAACTGGCTACCCTACCTACCCTACCTACCCTACCTACCCTACCTACCCTACCTACCCTACCTACCCTACCTACCCTACCTACCCTACCTACCCTACCTACCCTACCTACCCTACCTACCCTACCTACCCTACCTACCCTACCTACCCTACCTACCCTACCTACCCTACCTACCCTACCTACCCTACCTACCCTACCTACCCTACCTACCCTACCTACCCTACCTACCCTACCTACCCTACCTACCCTACCTACCCTACCTACCCTACCTACCCTACCTACCCTACCTACCCTACCTACCCTACCTACCCTACCTACCCTACCTACCCTACCTACCCTACCTACCCTACCTACCCTACCTACCCTACCTACCCTACCTACCCTACCTACCCTACCTACCCTACCTACCCTACCTACCCTACCTACCCTACCTACCCTACCTACCCTACCTACCCTACCTACCCTACCTACCCTACCTACCCTACCTACCCTACCTACCCTACCTACCCTACCTACCCTACCTACCCTACCTACCCTACCTACCCTACCTACCCTACCTACCCTACCTACCCTACCTACCCTACCTACCCTACCTACCCTACCTACCCTACCTACCCTACCTACCCTACCTACCCTACCTACCCTACCTACCCTACCTACCCTACCTACCCTACCTACCCTACCTACCCTACCTACCCTACCTACCCTACCTACCCTACCTACCCTACCTACCCTACCTACCCTACCTACCCTACCTACCCTACCTACCCTACCTACCCTACCTACCCTACCTACCCTACCTACCCTACCTACCCTACCTACCCTACCTACCCTACCTACCCTACCTACCCTACCTACCCTACCTACCCTACCTACCCTACCTACCCTACCTACCCTACCTACCCTACCTACCCTACCTACCCTACCTACTTTTTTTTTTTTTGTTTTTAAACCTTCCCTGTATTCTGGCGAAACTAACAAAAAAAGAATTATTTAAATCGGCCCCGCCGTTCTCGAGTTTTAGCGAGACTAACGAACAGCAATTGATTTTTATATATATAGATATATCTCATATATCTTATATATAGTGAATAGTGGATATCTTTTTTTACTCTTAAGTAACAGTGAATTAAAAAAACTTATCTTTGTTTCGTCTGAAGAAACAATAATTAAGGTAAATATTAATGTAACGAAACAAATAAAAAGTAAATTTTCGTGTTCAACTTCAGATGACAAGAAAACTACGATAGGCCTTAATTCTGTCGGATTATACGAGTACGTGAGACAACACCTATCTTATTTAGGTATTTTTTGGTAGGCTATCCACACTTATTTATTTTTATTCTTCATTTAAGAAATACGTCGTTTTTTAGAAAGAAAAGAAAGAAAAATGTTTATTTGGGAACCATTATAGGTAGAGAGCTGAAATTTTCACAGATTGTGTATTTGCTATAATAAAAAATAATAAAAATTAAGGTTTGTCACTATGACACGAGATTTTTATATCTTACTAATATACGAGGTAAAGTTTATGAGGTTGTAGGGGGTATATGTGGATCTACTGAACCGATTTTGAAAAATCTTTTACTAATAGAAAGCCACGTTATTTGTGTCATAGGCTAAATTCATATTAACCCAGAAAATCCACGGGTCAGCTAGTATTAGATAATAAAGTACGCAAAAACGTAATAAAGTACGTAAATTCTGAGGAGTCTTTTTAATAAAACCGCATTCAAGGCCGAAATCCCTCGCACACATCTCCCGTACACATTTCTCGTACATAATATCTCTCGCACACATCTCTTGCAGTATCCCTCGCTTGTTTTGTACGTACAAAAACCTTGCGCCACTGAGCCGTTTCCACAGGAGCTGTGATGAGCGAGGCTAGTAAAAAAAAGATTCTATTGGTTCTTTACAAACACATTCCTCGCTACGCTCCTCGCGCTTCTCTGGTGAAAAGGCACCCTTACTTCGCTGGTATGACGCTATGATCTGGCTCCCGGATTATATTGTTATCTTATTTACAACAATATACGCACAAAGACTAATTAGGATTGTTTTTAAAAACCTTAGCTTTGGCAATCAAAATCAGCATTGTTGAGGTTCCGTAGCCAAAGGCTAACCCTATAACTTAGCATCCGCCGTCTGTTCGTCCGACAGTCTGTCAGCGAGCTGTTTTTCATGAACCGTATGGTCGCGGGCACGAACTCAGCGGGCAAGGAGCGGCGGTGGTAACCAAGTAATTTTCGTTTGTATTCCAAAGCAGTAGATACTTTTTTTTAAGTCTTTTGTTAAAAAATGAAGGTTTAAAATGGTTTCATCTCAACGATTTGGAGATGATTTACTGATTTTTTTCTTATTATGTGATACCGATACATAAATTCTGGATTAACCAAATTACGTACTATATCATGTAGACAACTACCTAATTTTTAAGATGTAATTTCTCAGTAAATGCCGACGAAAAACTGCTTCATCTGCACGCTATTTTTAAGCTTTTTCGAGAAAGCGGCTTTAATCTACGCATTTGAACGTGCCACCGCCGCTACCGCCGCCGCCTCTGCCACCTGGTTGCGGACAGCGTTGACGGTTGAAATTCAGGTAGACGGTGGAAATTTCACAAAGTGTATATTTCTGTTGCCGTTATAACAATACGATGGTACGGAACTTTTCATGCGCGAGTCCGACTTAGTTGATCGGTTTGTTTATGTTTCACGATAGTGTATGCATTATCTGCTTGTGGTCATTTAAAAGGTTAATTAAGACTTAAAATAGATAAATATGAGGATTTCCCCCCGTTACAAAAAAAAATAATGTAACACGAAGTCAGCTGTCAAACCACACAAACAAGATGGAATGCCAGCTCACTTCACGCTCACTGCACACAACAATACACAGTGACATGTTGACAGAACAAACCGACAGAGGCTCTAGACAAGTGTCATTCTGTCAGCGGTAGCGTGATCGAGATGTCACAACGATTTTTCTTACATTTCGGACCTACATAGGGGTTATAAAAATGGCGATTTTACAGAAAAAATAAAACACATAGAAACAAATAATAATACTGATTTTAAGAGAAGAAAGGCAGAGCTAAAATATAAAATATATGTCAATTTGAAATTCCACGGTCAACCGAAGTTGTTATTGTTCTAAGTGGCGCCAAAAAAACGACAATTTCGCAGGTATAAAATGCAATGGTCGAACTACCAAAATATTAGGTATATTCTGGTAGTTAGACAATCGCATTCGCATCCGCTGACAGGAAGCCATGTAGTCGAGTGCCCAAGGAGGAGCCACGTTCAGTGGTCATGCTGACGATCACATACCTGTACCTACAGGCTACTACAGCAAGTCATCCATCATCATCATCTGCCTAGCCTTTTCCCAGCTATATTGGGGTCGGCTTCCAGCCAAACCGGATTTAGCTGAATACCAGTATTTTACTTGGAGCGGCTGCCTACCAGACCTCCACAACCCAGTAACTGGGTAACACGGTGCATCATGGCAAGACTGGAGTCAGATTTACTGGCTTCTAACTATCCGTAACGACTGCCAAAGATCTACAAATGACAGCCGGGACCAACGGCTTAACGTGCTTTCCGAGACATGGAGGAAACTCGCTAGGATAAGATGGTCACCCATCCACAGATCAACCTTGGCAAGCATTGCTTAACTTTGAAGATCGACCCGTGCGGCTGTTATTATCTAGCCACGAGCTCCTCACTAAAGCAGTTGAATAATTTTCATCATCGTCATATCAGCCAAAAGACGTCCACTGCTGGACATAGGCCTCTCCCAAGTGTCGCCACAACAAACGGTCCTGTGCGTCTCGCACGTATCGGCTACCCGCGAGCCTCATCAGGTCATCGGTCCACTTTGCAGCAGGCAACGTTCGTCTTTCTTTAGCACAGCAGATATACGTATGTTCAGAGCACATCCTGACACTATGCTTACATTTTCTAACTAAGAAATTAAGTAAGATCTGAGGGATGTGGGATTTTTTGCATGTATTTTTTTGTTAGGGTAGGTGGCATAGGACCACGACTATTCTCTGATAATCACTATGAATATTATGAATATTTTGGTCTATACTCTTTAAAGGAAAACTGATATTATAATTCTTTAAAAATAACAGGAAAACCTACATGAAGTTTATAGTAAAAATTTGATGGGTCCGACTCGCAATTGGCCGGTTTTTTTAATAATCATTTCTTTAATGTTTTTGTTTGAGTATGTATTGGTCCATGAAGTCGCTCTCCACCTCTAACCCTGAAGCGCTAATTCATCGACACATGCATTCTGCCCATCCTTACTTGCGGTGCGCAAACTTGGTCCCTGACCGAGTCTCAAAAGTCCAAACTCAAGGTTTGCCAAAAGGCGATGCAGCGAAGCATTCTAGGTGTTAGGCTCAGCGATTGAATTCGTCCCACCACGATTCGATCCAAGACAGATCGCTGATGTAGGCAACGAAACTGTCAGGTTGAAGTAGGATTGGGTGGGAGCCAGAGGACGGGCGTCGTCGCCGAAGAAGGCCTTTTTTTTAAGGATGGGAAATCATCAAATGACTCCTTCCGCTCTGGGCGGAGCGGAAGGGAGTGTCAGACTCTTACTGACTAAAACCCATCCGAGTTCCTCCCAGTGCCCTTTGCGTTCCAGGGACAACAAGAAACGCTTTCATGAAGGATTGGTCGGAGAAAGCAATACACCGGGAAGAGTGGAAGGCTATGGGGGAGCTAAGATCTTTGTCCAGCAGTGGGACAGTATAGGTTAAAAATACGTTGATAGTTAAATGAGAACGATTCTGGTATGGGTTACTAATTCAGCCATGTAAACCAAAAAAAAAAAAAAAAAAACAAACAATGATAGTCGTTTAAGGCTCTTGTACTTACCCCAGGAGAAGGAGTGCGCCAAACCCACGAACAGGGCTAGTAAGGCGAACACACGCGAGCACATCTTGTATACTATATACAACTATACTCTCGAAGAACACAAAAGCAATGTGCTAGTTTCTGTCCACACGAAGCTTTATATAGGCAGCTACATAGTAGTGTCGTGTAACTCTTTCCTGTTAAATTTGGTGATAAGGAACTTCGGCTGGTTAATCCTAATTAGAAAAAAACATTTAAAGTTACTAGCTTTAGCCGCTAGAAAATTGGGAAAAAATACAAAGGGTTTGAACATTTTTTTTATGGGAGCTGTCATCCGCCATTTAGATTTTTTGTCAGAATCCTGGTTTATCATGTAACATTTATACAACGTGTAACAGGATAAACGCAATGCCTCTTAAGGGGTCATTGTACTCATCATTATGGACAACTTTTATTAAGGGAACAACCGCAAAATCGCGAAAAAAAATTCAGCTGTTCAGTACATTTTGTCGAATTATGCGCACAGAAATGCATGGAGAGTCGATTTTTTTTCGCGATTTCTGTGTTGGTACTATGGTGAGAGTTGTTCATAGTGATGAGTACAATGACCCTTACGAGGAATTGAGTTTGTTCTATTACAGGTTGTAGAGGTAGAGGACACATAAACATACAAAAATATAATGAACATGGTACCTCAAAGTGTCACGTTGCTGAGATATTTAGAGGTAATGTCGCCATGTGAGAACAAATAAAATCAATAAAAATTAAGTAATCATGTGCTTATATACTCGTGTTCCTGTTTTAACTTTCTTCCAATAAATGACTAAAGCAAGCTAGGAACTATTATTTTGGATTTAATCTGATACATATAAGCACAATATAATGAATCAATTATTAATGATACTCATGATTGTCACATGGTGATTTTACCTGAAAATATCTCGAAAACGTGATATTTTAGGGCACCAAGTTCCTAGTACTATGTTTATTGAAGTGTTCTCTACCTATGTATGCATGTAAGATAGTGCGCCTCAACTTAGAAAAAAAAAACATTCAATTCAGCACTTGCTGATTTGAATGGTTTTTTTTCTTCATAATATTGTTAAAAGTTAGTAATGAAATAGTATTGAATAGACTAATTAGTAAATAAAAAGCAAATAATAGACTAAGAGCTAGTTGTCGTACGCATAACACACGGCTAGTTTATTTAATAGATGTAAATAATGAAAATTAAAGAGAGATGCTCGTAGCTAACTAATAACAGTCACATGGGTCGACCTTCAAGGATTAGCAACGCTTGCTAAGGTTGTTCTGTGGATGGGTGACCATCTTAACGTAACGAGTTTCCTCCGTGCCTCGGAAAGCCGTTGGTCCCGGCTGTCATTTGTAGATCTTTGGCAGTCGTTACGGATAGTCAGAAGCCAGTAAATCTGACTCCAGTCTTGCCGTGAAGTACCGTGTTACCCAGTTAATGGGTTGTGGAGGTCGTGTAGGCAGCCGCTCCTCGTAAAATACTGGTACCCAGCTAAATCCGGCTTGACTGGAAGCTGCCCCCAATATAGTTGGGAAAAGGCTAGGCAGATGATGAAATAATAAAAATTAAAGTCTGCCAGAATTTGGGAGGAAGCAAAACTACCTAATACGTTCTAGAATATCACCAAAACAAATTGACCGTCGCTCCGGCTCAAGCTGGTAGGTATGCGTAATATTGCTCAAGTTTATAGTAGGTACACACTACACTATTCTATCCCACACATTTTTTGTACTGACTAAACAGGTAACTACGTAGGTAAAATCTGAGGGCTCTGGGATCATGAACTAATAAATCATTATCAATTTGACCTCTTACAATAGAAGTTTATTTTTTTAGAGGTTTTTTGAAACAAAAAAGCAAGGAAAGTTTTGTAATATTGTGGGTTAATTCCACAGATAAGAACGGGAAAACTGGGGGTCGGGGTCGTGCTATTTAAATACGTAAGACTAGTTTGGGAGGCAGATCATTGGTAAAATTATGACGAATATAATGTACCTAAAAATGTTGTTTTTTGACATTGATTAGCGGTTTGCTAGTGCTTATCGCGAATACCAGTTGCCTTCCTTATTACTTGCAAAAAAAAAACAATACATGTACCTACCTACACACATCAAAAAACGTTAATAAAGTTAAATAAAAAAATTTATATATATAACAGCTTAGGCCACACCGCCGAAGATCAGCGAGTAGCGAGTAAAGCTTCAAATTCGATACAGTTGGCGATCAGTGAGTAGCGAAAAGTTTCGAAAGTTTTAACGCTCGGCTTTCAGCGAGTGCTTTACTGCGTTGGGCTATTACTCGCAAAACTCGCTCCGGCCCGCACTGTAGTTAGAAATTACCGCAGTTTGGCTGTTCTGACCACCAAGCGAGTATCACCGACCGAGTGTCGCTGAGCGAGTACAATCTTTAATAGCTCTTGTCGCTGCGATCAACTAGAGGTAAGAGCCACTCGCCGGCAGTGTGAACAGTCAGTTATCGACTATGATTGTATGTGTCTCTTTTACTCACAAGAGATCTATATCTTTTGTCCCTTTCCTCAGCGAGCAAATGGTTGATAGCTACTCGCTTCCTGGCCGGAGCTAGTGATCGCAAACTTTTTTTGATATATAATGAATAGGTAAGTACGAGTAGTTATACGAGTATTAGTAGGTAGGCAGGTGTGTAAGACATCCGTAGTATTCCATCATCATCCGTCTAGTCTCCTCACAACTCGTCACCCTCCCGGCTAACTGTCCTAACTAGCAATTGATGTTTTTCCAGGGCAACCGTTTTTCGGTCGGGCGTTACAGTCAAATTACTGTAGTTGCGTTAGTTGTGGCTTTATCAATGATATCAGATACGTCTCTCTGTGAGAACTTTGTTTTACAACTTGTGTCTGTTACGACGCGGTTATTTGGTATAAAATATAAATAAAAGTCTATTAATATGATATTTATTTATTAAAAGTAATAATAAATTTTGTTTGTAAGCTTAAAAAGTTACAAGTTACGTAGGAGTTACAAAAAATAATGTTTTAAGTAACATTTTTGGCAATTTAGCTGAGTACTAAATATGTTTAAAACTATAAGAACCCTTATGACATGAATTGAAACTTAACCTTATTTCAAATAAATTGTATTTATTTTATATTTCAAGCCAATACGTGTGCTTATAACTATTAATGCACTTTAATGCTTAGTATACATTTTGTTCCTAAGAACTATAGGTCTTAGAATTTGTAGTTACTTACTTTAATATCTCAATCACAGTCTTTGCAAAAATATTAGTCTTTAATTGGACTTACTTCACCTAGGATTAAAGCATTAGTTAACAGTCTTATTTATTGAACATAGGAACTAGAAATCAAATCAATGATTATTTTATAGGTAAACAACGTCTTAATAGTAACGTAAGAGCTAAATTCTCTAAACAACAAGCTAGTAAAATCAACAGTAATTAGTGAGAAAGTGATGTATAAAATGCTACATGCTCCGGCAACTTAATGGTTGTTAGAGACAACAAGTCATTATATTTTTCTATTGAAATTTTGGGCGGTGTCGGATTAAGAAGTCCTATTTCCTCTCTTAAGAATACAGAGACCTGTCTCCTAAGAGAAAGAGAACGTGAAATCTCTTCACCGTGGCTATTCTTAAAAAAAATCTTTTCGGGCTCAGTTTTCTTGACAGAAAATTCCATCATTTCAGTCCAGTTCAAGCATCGGCCCTCATCATCTTTACGGATAGAAAACATCCTTAGGTCGGCTGAAAGTTTTTTAAAATCGAGGAAATCAGTGTATGTGAGAACATTATTTATTATTATTATTGAACTACGTACGGTTTATTTCTCCGTGCCAATCTAAAAATTGGAGGCAATTGGCTCGGTACAAAAATATCCCCACATGTTTTCAAAGCATGGCCGATGGTGCTGTGTACGGAGTCTCCTTCGCTTTGTCCATGACATGGCACGGAGAACCGTAAAGTGATTTCCTGGATATTTGTGGTATTGTTTATGACATACAGTAAGGTCGATGCCACAATAGAATTTTTAGACGACCCTATTTTGCTTGCTCCTTCATGCTATGTATAACACGAACAGGCTCCAGAAGTCATATCGTAAATTGTGAAATTGTGATGAAATTGTCGACTGAATAGATTTGGTTCACTTGCTATGCACCCACCCCGCACCCCCCGTGCGAACCGCAACGTGACTTCACTTAATACTATGGCAATAAGCTTCATATTCGTTAAAAAGCTTTGATCTATACGACGTAAGTGAAAAATAAAATGTGTGAACATCTTAGAAAAAAATCTAGCTAAGTGTCCTATGTACATACTTCAATAATTTTGAATCGGGACGAAAAATAAAAGTCTTTCTAACTGTAGTATGTTCATACGACAGGTAGAGAGAATATTTTTTCCCTCCTTTTGCACTTACGCAAAACCAAATACGTGATTATCTCCTAAACGGTAAACGACACAGATACGACGATTAAAGAGAACTTATTCGAAATATAGCTATGAACACGTAGGTAATGTCAGTGCAGATACGTCAGTTTGTGAGATACGACAGTTAGCGGGGAGGGCGACGAACTATGGTGGGCTGAAGAACAAACACTCGTATATTTTGGTAGTTGTTAAAACTTTGTTGTTTTATATAAAACGTAAATTCCGGATGACATCATTTCAGAAATGATAATAATATAATTCGGCATGTATTTAACGCGGCAACAAACTAATCTGATTCAGGGTTTTAAAATAATTAAAATGGGCAGCAAAAAATTAAATTAAAAATTTAAAAAAGGTTTTTTGAATTTTTAATTCATGTAATGCCTTATCTCATGTAACTTGGGGTCGGCGCAAGACCTTTTGTGCTTCCATTTTGTCCTATCAACCATCACGCTATGTATGTATGTATGTATGTATGTAAATCGGGCTGGTTTCCGCAACTCCACGACTAAGCGCGTATTTTGCGTGTAGGTGGGACAAATGCGTCATTCGATCCACCCCAGCTCCCCAAGGAAGGCCAGCAACGCCTTGGTGTTACTAACTATCTCGCAGAGGGTACCTGGGTTTCCGAAGTACTTTGCCCTGTAATCCGCAACCACCGGGCAGCTTAGAAGCAGGTGTGCTGCTGTCTCATTCTCCTCCATGCAGGCTCTGCATAGCGGGCTGTCAGTGACTCCTATAGCATAGAGGTGTTTATTAAAAGACCCATGGCCAGTTGTTACGGCTGTGACTGAACGCAACTGTTGTTTAGTCAGTCTTAGGGCTTGTTTTGTGAAACGGCCATTTATAGAGGGAAGTGCCTCCTTGGCCTGCCTACACTCACTATGGTCAGCCCATAGCTTGTGATGTTTATCTCCGGTGCGTCTCCTTACCAGACTGCGTAAGTACCCGAAAGGCAGCGGCACGATGGGCTCAGGTCCCATTGCTGACAAACTAGACCCCCTTCGGGCGAGTTCATCCGCAGCGTCGTTGCCACGAGATTCACTGTGTCCCTTGATCCATTGAATGGTTACTTTGTTGTGTCTACCAACCTGGTTTAGACGTTGGTGACACTCGAGAATCAACCCAGAGCTCACTGTGTGGCTGTTCAGAGCTTGCAGGACAGCCATGCTGTCCGAGAGTATGCGTATTGAGTGGTCCTTAACTTCCCTGGTTAGGATGGCTGATGCCGCCAGAGAAATGCCCATGCATTCAGCCTGGAACACTGTGTTGTGGACCCCCAATGGTGTGGCTATGTGGATATTGAGATCCTCTGAGAAGATTCCCGCACCAGTACCTGTACCTGTTTTTGATCCATCTGTGAAGATCCGCAGCTCGGCGGGGCAGAGCCCCTCGCACCGATGATCCTCATGCAATTGGATTTTGTATTTTTTATCGAAGATAAATTGCTTGGGCACCCGGTCATTGATTGCCTTTGTTATGGGGAGTTCATTGTTGAGCTCCTCGAGCAGAGCGGTGTGTCGTGTGTCTCTCTTACTCCAGAGACCTAATGTTTTAAGGCGTACTGCTGCCATCGTCGCTTCCTGTTGTATAAACAAGTGTAGCGGAGGGAGCCCCAGCATGGCTTCCAGCGCCGCAGTTGGAGTAGTCCTCATGCAGCCCGTCGTTGCCATGCAGGCCAGCCTTTGCATGTGTTGTAACTTGTTTACGGCTGTAGCTAGCTTTGAGCGTGGCCACCACACCACGGCCCCGTAGGTTACCATGGGCCGAATTACTGCGCTGTACAGCCATAGTATTATTTTGGGAGATAGGCCCCACTTCTTCCCTATCATTTTCCTGCATTGCCAGAAGGTAATGCAGGCCCTGTTTAGTTTGTAGTCTAGGTGATTACTCCAGCTTAACTTACTGTCTAGGATGACGCCTAGCTGTAGTATGTTCATACGACAGGTAGAGAGAATATTTTTTCCCTCCTTTTGCACTTACGCAAAACCAAATACGTGATTATCTCCTAAACGGTAAACGACACAGATACGACGATTAAAGAGAACTTATTCGAAATATAGCTATGAACACGTAGGTAATGTCAGTGCAGATACGTCAGTTTGTGAGATACGACAGTTAGCGGGGAGGGCGACGAACTATGGTGGGCTGAAGAACAAACACTCGTATATTTTGGTAGTTGTTAAAACTTTGTTGTTTTATATAAAACGTAAATTCCGGATGACATCATTTCAGAAATGATAATAATATAATTCGGCATGTATTTAACGCGGCAACAAACTAATCTGATTCAGGGTTTTAAAATAATTAAAATGGGCAGCAAAAAATTAAATTAAAAATTTAAAAAAGGTTTTTTGAATTTTTAATTCATGTAATGCCTTATCTCATGTAACTTGGGGTCGGCGCAAGACCTTTTGTGCTTCCATTTTGTCCTATCAACCATCACGCTATCACGAACTCCGTTTTCTTTCATTTTGCTCCTCATACCATCCATCTTTTATTGGTATTCCTCTTCCTACATATGATCCACTCACCTAAACGGCACTTTATCCACTAATGTATGAATTGCGACCATTTAAATGAATACGAAAACGGAAGGTCTGTTGTAAGTGAGGAGATGGGTATCCTGCAGATTTCAGGACATGCTTCAACATCAGGTTAAGGGTACTGATCTAAAGTTCTAAATACATATAATATGTTCAATGTAACCATTCCAGTGAGTTCAAACACGATACCTCTGCTGCAACTCAGTGAGGAGTTAATATAACCATGTTTTGCAATGTCATCGAAGTAACAGAATAAGTACCAAATTTCTCATCGATCAGACTCGTAAAAGCTGGTTAAATGCCTTCATCAACTAGAAAAGAGCTGACGATCTTCAAAAGGCTCAACCGATTTTGAAAAAACTTATCTTAGATCCACCGCTACAAAATCTGCTTTCCAATAAAAAAAACCGCATCCAAATCTGTTTACCCGTTTAAGAGCTACGGTGCCACAGAAAGACAGACAGACAGACACACATAGCGGTCAAACTTATAACGCCCCTCTTTTTTTAGTCGAGGGTTAAAAAACAATAGGTTGGCAGCTACAGTGAAGTAGCATTTTAAGTATAAAGAAGAAGAAGAACTATAAAGTAGCATCTATATTTTGAGTCGTTAGCTTTGTTTAAATTTAAATTGGCAGTGATTTTTTGGGAATATTAAATAAAAATATAGTAAACGAAACCCCATTTATTTCTTATTTCTATTATATTTTAGAACACGGTCGATGTCAAGTCGACGGAGCCCGCTGCGTGCGCTAAGTCTTCTAGTTGAGATGTTGACAGAATCGCACTGCTGATTACTCGTTTTCTTCTTCCGTTCCTTCCTATCAACCGTGACGCTATAACTGACTCTCTATTCGTCCATATCATTCCGCACACAATCCATCCATCTTTTCTTTGTCTCTCTTTATCCGTCCGCCAGTGATGTTCATAGCACTTTAAGCCACTCATTAGATGCACAAACCAAGACAAGCAATTATTTTTGATCGCTTAAAATACAAATTAATTAGATACCAACCGATTTTGATAGCACATATTTTCCTAAACAATAACAACGTTTATCAAAGGTCACTGACCATTCAAAATATTTGCAGAAAATAAGGAAAGAGATAGCTTTAACATTTTTATTTAGGTAAGTATTTAAACTATCGTGATAGAACGGTACAGTCACGTGTATAAATATGTGACAACAAGCGGGAATGTAAAATCAAAGCATATTCGTAGGTATGTGGAAAACACGCGGTTTTCTCGTAAGGATAAGCAGATTTTCTCCAATATTTCGTGATGGGTGGCATTTTCATAGTTTTTGGGGTCGCTAAGGGCGTAGGGGAACCACTTTGATTTTTAATTTATTTTTTACCCACCGACTAAAAAGAGGGAAGTTAGAAGTTTACGTCGATGTCTGTCTGTGTGTGTGTGTCTGTCTGTGGCATAGTAGCTCTCAAACGGATTGACCGATTTCAATGAAGTTTTTTTCATTTGAAAGCTTTGCGGTGGTTCTTAGATAACTTTTATCAAAAGCGTTTGAGCCGTTTGAAGATCTTCAGCTCTTTTCTATGTAGTTGATGAAGGTATTTAACCAGCTTTTACTATTCTGATTGATGCGAAATTTGATATTCTGTTACTTCATTGACATTGCAAGAACATGGTCATATTACAATGTCCATCAACCTGAGGTCTGCAGAATATCCAACTCGTCACGAAGTTACAGCAGAGGTATCGTGTTTGAATTCACTGGAATGGTTTCAATGAACAAATTATATTTAGATTAGTACCTAACCATGACCTGAAATCTGCAGGATACCCAACTCCGCACTTACAGCATACCAACCGTTTTCGTATTCATTTAAATGATCGCAAAAGAGGGAGACCATTTAGAAGATGGGCAGACGAAATTAAGAAGGCAGTAGGCAACACAAAGACATGGACAAGGACATCGAAAGACCGGAGAAGTTGGAAAGAGTTGGAGGAGGCCTTTGCTAAAAGGCGAACAGACAGGGAACTAGAAAAAATAGATTAATAGTTAAAATTAAACTAAAAAGCAAGAATTAAGTTTGGAATAAGTTAAGAATTGTCTGAATAAAGACTGTGTTTATTTTTATTTTTTTATTTAATGAATATGTTATAATAGATTGTGATCAGGGCCTGATGATGAAGCAGAAAAGAAAAAAGAGTGAATACATTGGTGAGAAACGCTAAGCTACTTTCCCGCTACCAATATGATATAAAAGTACAAAATGTGTTGTGCCGACCCCAAGTAACACGGAATAAGGCCAGAAAGACGATAAGATCATAGGTTTACTAGTAGTACCTATTAGGTAAATTAAGTTTATAAACATGACATAAAAAATTACTAAAATATTTAAAATATCCTAATATTATATGTAGGAACTTAACAAATACAAAAATTTGCGGTCTCCCGAGGCGAAGACGAGTGGTCCAAAAATCGTAGGTACCTATTTTGAATTAAAAGGATCAAAACGTATTATTTTTTACCTTCTTTTTGTTGGGGGTTTTTTAAATTTTCAATTATTTATTTTATTATAATTTGCTGTTATAATGGCAACAGAAATACAAACTCAGGGAAAATTCCAACTGTCTACCTACTTATTACTGTTCATGAGATTCCGCTGACAGACAGACCAACGAACAGAAGCACAGCGGAGGCTTAGCTATAGGCTCCCGTTGGTTTTGTAGAATAGAATATAATAAAACAGAAAATAACAGAATAGAACAGAACACAACAGAACAGAACAGAACAGAACAGACCAGAACAGAATAGAATAGAATAGAACAGAATAGAACAGAAATTGCCTGCGAAATAGGCACCGTGTTTAAAAGGAGTGGGGAAAATTAAACACTTAAAACAATTCACTTAAATTCTATTCTATAATAATAGGTTTGGAAATTGGAGGATTCTGTGAAATTGCCGTTCTATGGTATTGGCCATTTCAAATCAAAATATTTTTTGTTCGGCTAAGTCACTAAGCATCTGACACTGCCTTGTGCTGCGTCCAGAGCAGATGGAGTCAGTTGATAATTTCACATCCTCGGCCATACCCGAGTCGTGAATGAACCGTGGTCCATCAGGAGCTCAAAACACACGTCCGTCGGTCCATGTCCGGTTATTTGTGTGGATCAACCTTAATAACTGCCGCACTGATAGAACTCCACATCACGAAACGACTTTCTGTAATACAAGATGAGACAGAGGTGGGAGCATGCCCACAGCTTTTTCGGATATAATTATGAGTTCATCCAAGCGTAGTCTGGAAAGGCTCATGATACTGGGACGTGTGGAAAGAAAACACGCTCAAGGAAGAACAACGACAAGATGGACCGACGACATAAAGAAGGCTATTCGAGGCAGCATGTACACTGCATAAGACCATTAGAGTCGCGTCGTATGTGCTCGCGGTCGTTAAAAGTGAGGGAACGACGAAGAAGAAGAAGACGCTGTAGCCATGAAATCTGACAGTAGTCTTGTCAAGAGGTATCGCGACACGCAGTTACTGGGCTGTTGAGTTCAGACGGACAGACGCACCAGTATTTCCAATATTTCTATCCTATTCTCCATGTACAATGGTACTCACTGCATCCTGTTAAACTGGAAACCGGTGTGGTATTCATTATTTTTTGTCTCATATTGCATAAACAACACATTGTGCCTGATAATCATCAACTCATGTTGTTAAGCTGATGATAGAAGGTATAAGTCTGAGGTAAGTATCTGGTGACGGGATCCCATGAAAATGTTTGTTCAGCGATGTTTTCGCCAATTGACCAATTTCGACTATTTCTTTTTTTGTTTGAATGAACACTTTCCCGGACTGGTACCATATCAATTTTATGAAGATCAGATGAAGGGCCTCGGAGGTTGGCAACGGAACTCTTCAATTTATGATAGCAAATGGATCGAGCTGAAATCGCTTTTCTGTTTATTGTTTACACCAGTTCATAACATAACATCACGCCGGTAAGCTGTGAAGGGGTAGGTACGCAGGTAACACTTAAAAGTGACTAACAAAAATCTTTTTTTCAAAAAATACAACCGACTTTTTTTCAAAAACAAAACGTCTTTAATTTTGGAAGTCGGTGTCATAAAACGAAAACAACACCGCCTTCCGAAATCAAAGTTATTTTATATTTTCTAGTAGGTACCTATAGTGTTTTGTTTTGGGAAGTCGGTTGTATTTTTTTGTAAAAAGTTTTAGAGAATAAATAAACGTGTAACCTAGATGAACACTTTGTTTGTAAAGAGACCATTCAGGTTTCCGAATCCGAGTTCCATATCAGGAATCCGGCTCATGCGGTCGGCCTAAGACAACTCAAATATAACCGGAACAGGGCTTCAATCGAAGCGTAAAATATGTACGAGTAGGTACTTGTACTTTGAATTCATGTTTCTAAACAGCTGATATAATATATAGATAAATAATTCAAAAATCACTCGAGTGAAAGTTCGGGCTATTTATTATATTGAATAAATAATGATATTATAATAATGTTCTTATCGAATTACTAATGCATACATACATTCATTTTTTATACTTTAGTACATAATAGTTTATTTCACACCGGGAACATATAACACGTCAGAAGCTAGTTCAAAGTTTAGACAGCTCACATCTATGTCTTGCTACGTCATCATCATCATCATCATCATCATCTGCCTAGCCTTTTCCCAACTATATTGGTGTCGGCTTCCAGTCAAACCGGATTCAGCTAAATACCAGTATATTACGTGAAGCGACCTCCACAACCCATTGAATTGGGTAACACGGTATTTGTTGGCAAGACTGGAGTCAGATTGACTGGCTTCTGACTATCCGTAACGACTGCCTCCACAAATGACAGCCGGGACCAACGGCTTAACGTGCTTTCCGAGGCACGGAGGAAACTCGGTATGTTAAGATGGTCACTCATCCACAGACCAACCTTGGCAAGCGTTGCTTAACCTTGAAGATCGACCTGTGCGGCTGTTATTCTTAGCCACCAGCTCCTCACTTCTATGTCTTGCTTGTCAGTCTCTAACTGATGGGAATCCATCAAATTACTGCTCGTGTTCTGGGCGAAGCAGAAAGGAGTGTCAGACTCTTACTGACTAAAAACTATCCCTGTTCCTCCTAGAGCACTTTGCGTTCCAGGGCCGTGCATAGTTACCAAACTGCTAAAGCAATTCGTAATTTCTCAATTTAATAAAAAAAAACCTCTATTCGTAATTCAGGTTATTGATACTTAGTCCGCCAGCCACACATACAAACTCGCGTGTTCACAAGTATCTATACCTACATCACAAGGGATGAGTATGGTGATGTAGTAAGCCCTACCTCCGACTTGTTATGGTTTATTTATAAGTTTTTTATATGTAAACAATAACCAGCCCCACTTCCTTAGTAGGTTTTAAATATTCTGAACCGAGGTCGACCAAGAAAACAGTGCCTAGATAGATCTGGCGGAAGCCTCTGCCCAGCTGTGGGCTACCGTATGCTAATTTTATATTATAGGCTAACTTCTTACCAGTTAACAACAAAACATTTAATGTTAGACTGTTATTTATATGTTTACTCTCCCGACAGGTAACAGTACCTGTCGGGAGGGTTGCGGAGGATTCTGGAAGTAAAACGAGGAGTCTTACTTAGATGGTACTTTATTGTAGAATAATTCTTACATACTACATGACATAGTTTACATCACTATCCATCATTAACCTTGATTGTCTTTTACAGATAGGTTGATGGTTCATATTACAAGTTGTTTGCCTACTGAGCTTATTTTTTCTGGTTTATTTTTAATTATTAGAATTTTATTCTTGATGTTAGCGGTTTTGACATGGTATCATCGTGGTTTTGTTGATCTTCATTCACGATTTCTCGCAGATTTGTATCTTGGCCGCATTCTCACCAAGCTTATCCCAGTAAGCTACAGGGTACATTGTAGCTCTTCTCTAATAAATTGTCTAAACTCTAGTTTGCTGCGCAGGTTTCGTAATATTTGTTGCGTCATCTTGTCAGCACTGACACAGACATCAGAGAAAGTGGTAGCAACATCACATCTTTCACCCTCAAAGTCTGCAGTGCACTTGCAGACCGGCTCGTTTCTTCATTCAAGGAACATTCGCTCTTATTTAGATAATTACTATGGCACGCGTTAACTTCGCACCGTTCCCCAGAGTAGCCGGCATAAAATCTGAAGTAATGAAGATAAATTTAATAAAACAACTACATTTTAGACTATTTATTAAAAGTAAATGAGGTCCGTCCACTGCGCAATGTTTTGGACACTCTAAAAGTTTAACCTAGACTACATTGTCATCGGGGTGAAACAATGAGAAAATAAGTATTTGTTCCTAGTTGTGGCAAGTGAACGAGGTGCGTTCACTGTGCTGCGTTTTGGATGCTCCAAAAGTTTATCCTAGATAGCAGTATGACACTGCTGTGAAGCAAACATCGTGACGTAACTTGGAATTCAAATTAATTGAAGTCTGAAACGGTCAACTCGCTTTGAACATACGTGCTGATAAATGTTCGCACCTTCTATGATTGAGCAGAGGCTTTGCCAGAGTAGGACAGTTACGAACTGAAAAGTGATAATTTCCTATGCAACAAATTACACGTTAGTATGGAAAAGAATATACCTGCAAGTAGGTTGTCCCTCAGTACTGACACTACAGTTCCCATTGAAACAATAAATCTTGCAAATGGACACGTCACATCTTTCCCCCGAGTATCCGCGATTACAAGTGAAACAATGAGAATACAAATATTTTTAACTAGTTGTAACATGTGAACGAGTTGGACGGTCGAACAGTTTATTTAAGACAGTAGTACGACAGTGCTGTGAAGCAAAGTGAGGTCACTTGGAATTCAAATTAATACGTCTGAAACCGTCAACACGTTTTTACGCAAACCACCAATACTTATGACAAAAATTGGGATTTTGTCGTTCGTGTAGTATATTCTTATTCAGTAAAATGTTCTTTTGATCTAATAATCATCCTGTGAAATTGACATTTGATCTTACCGCTGAAAAAAAAGCGACCGCGCCAAGTCGGTAACTTAGGACACCCCGACACGGATAAGTTAGGTTTGACTGGGATTGCGGGAGCAAAAGTGAGCGTGCGAAGCAACAACAACAACAAGCAGCAACAAGATAGGTGTGTCATGTTATTTCTAATTTTAATGTCCTCGGCAAAATTACACCTTAATGTTCCTTGGCACCTTGATTCATCTCGGAATAATTTGTGCACCTTGACACTTTGATTCACCTTGGAATAATTTGTGCACCTTGGCACCTTGATTCACCTGGGAATAATTTGCGCACCTTGGCCCCCCTCCATACAGCGCACGTGTATGTATAATTGTATATGTGTCGCTTCACATGCCTCCTTGCTCCGGACCATAGAATGAACCGGGGCCGAACGCGAGAGGGCGCCGCTGCCCATTGCCTCGACAAAGACACGGCGGGGCTACACTCAAGCAGGGCAGACCTCCACCGTATGCTCCATCGTATCCTCCGGGCAATCCTCGCAGTATCGACATCCGGGCGTATCCTCCCGCTAAATTTGAAACAGGTATCTCCCGAAACAACCGTGTCCGGTGAGTACTTGCGTCAAGCGGAAGGTGAGGACGCCGTGGTGCCTCTCTAGCCTCTCATCAAAGAGGGGACTTATTGCCTGGATTATGGCGTACACAGCACTGGGTAGCGACAGTCGCTGTCTACATACCGCTATGAGATCCTACCGGAGTTCCGTCCACCGTGCTGCGATTTACCGCCGCAGAGCAGTCTCGCCCCGGCGTTGCGCCTTCACGTGCCATTCGTAAATCAGCGCGGAGCTCTCGCCTCCAGATTCCATGGCGACATTTCTGCTAGAAGGGTCGCTGCCTCGCCAGAGACCGTGCGGTATCTCCGGGCCAGCCGGATGGGCATGACCCTCTGGTACGCGTTGAGGTAATGGACAGGTCGCTTCCTCAAAGTGAGGGCCCCCTGGATTGGGCAGAAGTCGCTTGAAGGCATCCCCAAACCGCCCCAGTGTGAGAGCCAAGCGGCGCAAATGCTCGACGACCCGACGCCGATGTGAACCCCTCCTTCGCAGGAGGGTTTAATAACGGTTTATTTGGGATCCCGACGGTGGCTTGTTCCGAGAACCATGGAAACACATGGCTTTGGACTTGTATAGGGCTACCTCGAGACCCTATTGCTTTTGCTGGATTCTCTCGACGACTATCGCAACCCCGCGTGTCAAAGCGTCGGCCCCCTGCGTCCCAATCAGCGTGTCGTCAGCACGGCAGACAACGGTGACGCCACTAGGGAGATCAGTGCGCAGCATACAGTCATAGCCGACGATCCACAGAAGCGGCCTCAGAACCGAAACCTGTGGAACACCGCATGACATTTCTTGCCGGTTCCACTCTCCCAGGTGATGGCTCTGTCCGTCAAGTAAGCCTCCACTACACGACCGAGGTAGGTCGGCATCCGGTGATACCGAAGTGCTTCCCTGATGCAACTCCACGGCAGGGTGTTAAAGGCATTGGCGATGTCAAGAGACACTGCCAAGACGACTTTGGTCCGGTCCAGTACAGCTCCGTCTCTCTGGTCTGCGCATGCGGAAGCCGGATACGGAGCCTGCATCGCCAGATCTTGCGACCACCAGTACACCGGGCGGCAGGTACTCAGATTCGTGGTTGGTGTCAGCAGGCTTGTCCGGTGGTGATATCCAGGCCTGCACAATCGAGGCTTCCAGGAGGGGCTGGTTCAGATGCTTCAGCGTCCACCGCGGACCACTCGGGGCCTGTCGCTCTGGCGCGGTTCAGGTCTGGGCGGAGACGTTAAACCGGTGTTCGGAATAGGATCTACAGCACTTGATTTTTGGTACAAATTTGTTTTAGAGTCACACAAACTTATTTTATCAATAATCCTGCGACATTATACTGTCTTATATGTTAGATATTACATATTGATTGTTCTTTATTGCATGATGTGGTCTCCTATAATTAAGGAAGCACATAGATTTTTGTTCTTGTCCTTTATAACATTATATGTGTATTCTTGTTGGAGATTCTAATAAAATAAAATAAAATAACATAAAAATAAATAATATAATAATAATATAATATTCCACACAACTATCACACAACGCCATCTAGTCCCAAGCTAAGCAGAGCTTGTGTTATGGGTACTAGACAACTGATAAACATACTTAATATATTTCTAAATACATACATATTATAGATAAACTACACCCAGACACAGAACAAATGATCATGCTCATCACACAAACATTTGTCCTGGGTGGGAATCGAACCCACAACCTCTAGCATAGTAGTCAGGGTCACTAACCACTAGACCAACAGGCCAGTCATAAATAAGGTACAGGTTGGTAAAATGTATAAAATTGTTCTCTTATTCTGCCTTTAATTTCGGCGTGCAATTTACTTTAGTTGACTACTCCTATAACCATCGTGTTTTTGCTCATTTAAGTCATTTTGATTAGCACTATTCATTGCACTTAGTAACAACGATCTGATTATGGAAACCATAAAGGTGAGTAGTGGCTCACTAAGTGTTCTAATCTTATACCCCTGACTTTTATGATTAAAAATGAATAGTACCGCCCCGTACGATTCATATGAGTCCAAACTCGGTTTGAATAAGAGTAGGCAAATAAAAGAGCCACTACTCACCTTGATGATTTCCATTAGCAGATCTTTGTTATCAGTTACAATGAATAGTACCACCCCTTACAATTCATATGAGCCCAAACACGATGGGCATAGGAGTAGCCAACTAAAAGAGCCATAATCACCTTTATGGTTTCCATCATCAGATTATTGTTATTAGCTGCAATGGATAGAACTCATCTGTACAATTCATTTGACCTCAAACACAATGGGTATAAGAGCAGTCAACTAAGGGAGTCACTACTCACCTTTATGGTTTCCATCATCAGACCCTTGTTACCAACTCCAGTGAATGGTACTCAACAGTACAATTCACAGGCATACTTGTAAGAGTGCATAAAGAATTACTTTTCTATACTTTGTCTAAAGAAATACTTAAACACTCACATAATAATATATAATTATGTGTTAGTCATCGAAATCGAAAAAAATAACATATTTTTGCTCTATTTCAAATGACGAAAAAAATACGATAACTCTCAATCCTGTCGGACTCTGGGTAAGAAATGGCGACGAAAACGTTTGACCACTTTCCAGGTTTCTGCTCTTCATTATCAGACCCTTGTTATCAATTATGCATAATACCCATTGAAACGATTCTAATGAGCTCAAACACGACGGGCTTACTTGTAAGAATGGATGTAAAATAACTTTTCAAGATTTCGTCTGCTGAAGACATATTCAAGGTCATATATTTATGCGTTAGCCATCGAAATCGAAAAAAAAAAATAGTATTCTTACTTTAATTCGATGACAAAAAACTACGATAAGTCTCAACTCTGTCAGCTTCTGGGTTAGAAATTACCATTCGTATTTGTATGATTTATAAAAAAAAAAATATGTTATCAATTTTGGATGCACTCCAATCTCCTATCTTCTAAAGTATTGATCGTACAGTTGAATGTAAATAACATAATTTATAGAACATTTGATGTTCAAAATTAACGTAGAAATGAGCAAGGAGATATTTTAATGGTTTTGGAGATACAAGCAAAAATATTGAAAAAAGGTAACTTTCCCCCCTCCCCCACTGCCGGCTCACCTCCCACCCTCGGGGATTTTTAGTGTGTTCACCGGGACCCCTCAAAGAACAACTGTACCAATTTTCAAAACTACACGAATTATTCGCTTTGATCGACGTGAAACGAGCTAATTTACCTGCACTACTGTGAGATTCGGAGAGAACCGGCAATGTTCCATTTTCTTCTGTTTTCTTTAATTACTTCGGAATGGTCACTACAATTTCCAAGGAAATTGTAGTGTCAGTGCTGAATGTCCCTTAGCACTGACACTACAATTTCCTTGGAAGCAGTAGTTGTGACATTTTGAACCGTGGCGTTTCTCCACATCCAGTATTAGACTCTTCAAAGCTTCACATGACTTGTTTCCCGAGGTTTGTTCCTCAACTGTATAGTTGGCTGCTGTAACTTGACACCACCCACAGTGATCTCTGCTATATTGTAAATAAACAACTGGAGCAACACCGTGCTGTTGATGCTTTGGTAATTGCAAATTAGCCTTATGATTCCAGCTCCTCCAGTGAATGAAACCTTTAGGTACGGCTAAAAAATTTGTTAAATATTCTGTTCCTATTAAATAAAATGTTCTTCTGTTTTTTCCATTCATTTTCAATAGAAAACTGCTTAAATGTAGTTTCTTCAATCCAGTACATTTTCTCTGTTTGTTGGTCAATGGCCAAACTCCGTTGATGGTAAACATGAGTGTCTATTAAAACTTCTTTCTTGGAGCCATCAAGCGCAGTCCTCTGTATCTTGTCAGCTGTGACCCAGTAAATATACCTGTAATTTTATAGTAACTAAATATTAAAAAAGTTTAATACGAATTCGACTGAGTTTGAAATCTTTAGGTATTTTTTATATCAGTAACGTACCCTCCACATCTGTCCACAGCTATAGCTATGCAGTAGTCATCTGACGTAAGTATAAGATTTTCGTCAATAGCTTCGTTAGACGATGCAGGTTTTAATGACAACGAGTATATTTTCTTGTCTTCATTCCAAAACAGTAATTGTGTGACCGGGTCGTAGGCGAGATGAGCGAAATAATCAATCCTTGGTGGTCTCATTATCAAAGTTTGCATTTTTCTTGTTGTTAGGTCAAAGCTGTGCATGGACACCTTTGCCTTGTGATAGTCGGCAAACAGCACTTTGAAGATCGTATGTGACTGCATAGACAAAATGAGCCGATGGAATGTCTTCCGTGTGCGTTAGTGTTTTGTTGTAAAAGAATTCTAATCGTTTTTCTCTGCCCACGACGATGTCTGAAACATGAAAATAACATTTTTCGAATCCGATTGCTAAACAAAGCTGCAGAGGCTTCCCAAACCTATTCATTCATGTAATACGCTGCTCATACGAATGGTTTCGAAATTACTAGCATTCCCGACAGTTTCGAGAACTAAGAACTAAATTTTCAACTTTTTACATGTTACGGTTCTTGATATACAGCCCGCTGACAGACAGACGGACGGACGGACATACGGATGGACGGACGGACAGCGGAGATTTAGTAATACTTATTGGATTGCGTTGGTTACCCTTTGGGTACGGATCCCTAAAAATGCTGGAAATGGTTTATTTAGTTAGGTACCTTTATACACCCTGGCTAAGTTTTAAGAAAAATTATCAAATCACTGACACGATTTATTACCTATACATGTATAGATTAGTTGTTTGGTAAAAATTGCATTGTTGTAAAAAGTATGCAAATGGATGGATATTAGACATAGCAGGAACGCAAAAGTTTTTAATGATAAAAAAAGAAAGAGTTGCGAAAGATTACAGGAAAACTTGCAAAAAGTCTATAGTGTTCAAATAACATGTTACAAAAATGAAACTGGTTCGAAACCCTTTGCACGTCAGTACGACTCGCACTTGTCCAGTTTTATGAAGTTGGGTAAATTTCATAAACTTCTTATAGGTTTCCCTGTAATCTATAGGTAAATACCTATTATCAATATTTTTTTAAAGGCTCTGTAGTGCAGGAAAATTAAGGAAATCAGAGTGAATAATTCGCATGGTTTTGAAAATTGGTAGAGTTGTTTTTTGAGGTGTCCAGATGAACATACCAAAAATCCCCGACGGTGGGAGGTGAGCCAGCGGTGGGAGGGGGGAAAAAGTACCTTTTTCAGTTTTTTGCTTGTATCTCCAAAACTATTAGTAAAATCTCGTTGTTTACTTCTACATTAATTATCTACATTGTATTTTCTAGACATAATGACTATCACATTTAACTGTAGGATCAATTCTTTCGGAGGTAGTGGGTATCTAAAATTGGCGAAATATGTTTTGCATAAATCTTTCAAAGACGCATTATAATTTCTGACCTAGAAGCCGGTTGAGACCTATCGTAGCTTTTTTGTCATCTAAAACAGAGCAAGAATATCAATTTTAATTTTAGATTTCGATGGCTAATGCATAAATACATGAACTTGAATATGTCTTCAGCAGACGAAATCTCGAAAAGTTGTTTTACATCCATTATTATAAGTATGCCGGTCGTGTTTGGGCTCATATGAATTGTACAGATGGGTTATATCCATTGCAGCTAGTAACAACGACCTGTTGATGGAAACCACAAATGTGAGTAGTGGCTCTGTGGGGGTTTCTGTATAGTCTGAAATAAAGTTTTATTTATTTTAAACACTTTCAGCACAAAAATGTACAGAGGCGGACTTAATGCCATAGGCATTCTCTACCAGTCAACCTTTGGGTAATGCAGAGAATAGTCGTAGGTGCATTAAATTATTATTTTTATTTAATTTAATTTAATTTAGTTTTAGTTGACTACTCCTATAACCATCATGTTTCTGCTCATTTAAATCTTTTTGATTAGCACTATTCATTGAACTTAGTAGGTAACAACAATCTGATTATGGAAACCATAAAAGTGAGTAGTGGCTCACTAAGTGGTCTAATCTTATACCCCTGACCTTTATGATTAAAAAGGAATAGTACCGCCCCGTACGATTCATACATTCAGTCAAAAAAGTATCGGGAATGGATGATTTGTTTATGGTTCCAAATTCAAATTTTTGTTTTTTTTGTAGTTGTTAGATTGGCACAACTGTTTTCCATTTTGGCGCGGAGTTTGAGTTGCATCTGTTATTTATATTAAATACAGTGCTGGTTTTAGTAATATCATATATAGTGTGTATTGCGAATTTCATAATGGACAAAAATATCGAACAAAGAGTTTGTCTTAAATTTTGCATCGCCAATGGAATTTCGTGTTCGGAGTCACTGAAAATGTTACAGAAGGCTTACGGTGAATCGACTTTATCAAAAACTCGTGCTTATGAGTGGTTCAAAGCGTTCAAAAGCGGTCGAGATGTGATGGAAGATTTGCCTCGCTCTGGTAGGCCGTCAACGTCTGCAACTGAAGTTAACATCGCAAAAGTGAAGGAAATAGTGACTGAAAATCCCCATTCAACTCTGAGAGAGATAGCCGCCGAACTTTCTGTATCTCACGAGTCGATCCGTATCATTTTAACTAATCATTTGGGTATGAAACATGTTGCTGCTCGGCTAGACCCAAAAGATCTGAATTTTCTCCAAAAACTCAATCGCATGAAAGTCGCTGAGGACATGCTAGAACGAGTCAGTTCGGACCCAACATTCATGAAACGCATTGTTACTGGTGACGAGACGTGGGTTTACGAGTTTGACATGCAAACTAGTCAACCAGCTTCGGAGTGGCGCCTTCCAACTGAACCGAAACCGAAAAAACCACGCCAAAGTCGATCAAAAGTCAAAGTCATGTTGACTGTTTTCTTTGACTATCGCGGTGTTGTGCACTCTGAATTATTACCGGAAGGTCTAACGGTAAATAAAGAATATTATGTGAGCGTTATGCGGCGTTTAAGAGAGCAAATTCGACGAAAAAGGCCAGATTTGTGGAAAGAAAATTCTTGGATTTTGCACCACGACAATGCGCCTTCGCACAAGGATATCATTGTGAACGAATTTTTAACCCCAAACCTCAACAAATACCATCCAGCAACCACCATATTCACCAGATATGGCTCCTGCTGACTTTTTTCTTTTTCCTAAACTCAAATTACCACTTCGTGGCACCCGTTTTCAATCGATAGAAGACATAAAGGAGAATTCGCGGCGAGAACTGAACTCAATTCCGGAAGCAGCGTTTAAAAAATGTTTTGATGAATGGATTATTCGCTGGCACAAGTGTATCGTTTCTAAAGGAGCATACTTTGAAGGTGATAAAATAAATTTGGATGAATAACAGACTACTACTACTGTGAGACTACTGTGAGATTCGGAAAGAACGGGGGACAATGGTCAATTTTCATCTGTTTTCTTTAATTACGTACGGAATGGAATATTTCAAAATAAGAATACCTACTTAATACTTTTGAGACCCTTACGACGAACCCTTTGATTGATATGTCACACGGTAGAAAGAAAAATAAAAATAAAGCTTTTGCAATTATTGCAAAAGCTTTATTTTTTATTTTTCTAATGTTTCTCCCAAAAAGTGAAATTATTTTTATAGTCGCTATGCGTCCATGTTCGGGTCATTAAAGGTCATATGAGTACCAAATTTAAACTGAATTGGTCAAGTAGATTTGGAGAAAATTGGCTATGATAGACGGACAGATAGATAAACGAGTGATCCTATAAGGGTTCGGGTTATCCATGTAGAAGTTCAGATCCCTTAAAAAAAAACAAACTTTAGTTAAATTTGGTGACCTAACCAATTTCTACCAATTTACAGAATCGTGCTGATACGTAGCATTGAGTTGATGCTATAATTTTATTGATTCATTGAAAGCCAAGTTGAATGTTCAAATCTTGCTATATAGTTATATAGCGGTATGCCACGCCGGATACCTCAATTAGAACCATCTTGAAGAAAATAAGTGCGGTACGGACTCGCCCAACGAGCGTTCCGTACAAAGTACAAAATATTACTATAAATAAAGACTATTTTTTTAATGCTTTAATTATAAATGTGTAGTTTTCTGACTACTGTCAGTCTCTATATTTGCAGTATAAGACAATATTACTTGCCAATTAGTTCATAGTTCTAGGTCAACGGGAAATAACTACCCTACAAATTTTGATTCCGTTGAGTGTCGAAACGTTTTTAGCG
Source organism: Lacanobia oleracea (assembly GCA_950371165.1). Classification (NCBI taxonomy): domain Eukaryota; kingdom Metazoa; phylum Arthropoda; class Insecta; order Lepidoptera; family Noctuidae; genus Lacanobia; species Lacanobia oleracea. The sequence goes on from OX493412.1 coordinate 15,429,154, forward strand.
GCATAACAATCGTATCTTTTTTATGTTGACATAGAAAGTTGTTTTTTTTTCACAACTTCAAGAGACTGTAGATCTGACTATATTTTTATTTTCAACTCCATACCTCCACGCGTTCCCGAGACAAAAGATGTTGACAGACAAACGGACGGACGGACGGACAGACAACAAAGAGATCCTATAAGGTTTCCGTTTTTTCCTTTTGAGGTACGGAACCATAACAAACACGAGTGGTCCTATAAGAGTTCTGTTTCATGGACGTGGGGAAACCTAAAAATAATCACATCAGTGGGTTCTGTCGAGTGCGACCTCGTTGTTTGCATGTCACTAGCAGATAAGTTAGTCCATGGAACTTTAGAAGCCTATGGCAGAAATGAATACGCATTTCATATAATTAACACTAGAAAAAATATTGTTTTATACGCGAGTTATGTGCCGATTGAAGTTTGACGAGATTATAGTATTACTAGGTTTTGCTTGCGACTTTGTGCGCGCATATCCCGATTATTTCGTACCCGTAGAAATTTGGAGAAATTCTCTCTCAGTGCTCCCCTACACTTCCCAAGGAACCTACATGCCAAATTTCAACCTTCCCCAACCAGCAGTTTCGGCTGTTCGTTGTCTGTCAGACACTCAATCAGTTAGTAATGGAAAAAATTTAAATATAAGGATTTAACAAGTACCTATATAGGCCAGTCAAATTAACTCTGATTATTTTATTGAATTATGCATTTGATCTTAGCTCTTCTAACGATAGCAAAAATTAAAAAGAAAACCATAACCGGTCATTCTAAAAAAAAAAACGAAACCGCGTTTACTTCAATAAAAGTCAGGAAAATCAAGTTATCTCTAATTTTCTTTTAACAATATGTACATAACAGGTAAAATTTATTTACCAAAATACGTGAAAAAATGATTAAATGTATTTAGTGCTTTATAATTAAGTTAGATACTTATAATTAAGTCACCCTATTAATAAAAATTATACACAATTTAATTCAGTTACATTTATTTCTTCAATAGGGAAGATGCAGATTTAATATTTATCAATATTTTGTGACTAAAATGTAAAAAAGCATAAGAGAAGGGCCAGTGCAACGTTTTTATTCCAGTTAATATTGATTATACCCGTTATTGCCTCGTCCTCTATGATGATGGAAAACTAGTGTAGTCTCGTATTTATAGTCTGTGGCGTCACATAATTTTAATAGATAAAATCAGAACCAAATCAGAACCACAACCCTTTACGGGCGTGTACTGCTGCCATTTGTAACAATCTTCATTCGGATTTTTGTCTAATACCGGCGTCACGTTTTTTCCTAGAATTTTTTGTTCTTTCTGTAAAATACTCAGCAACATAAAAATGCGTAAAAGAAAGTCAGAGGAGAAGAGAAAGAAGTGAGATCTACCGAAAAAGATCAGAAAAACAAATAAAATACATACTGAAGTTCCGATCCAGAGTGACAGAAGAAAATGGCCGCCTAATTTTACAACAAACTGTGTGTAAAAACGCCGCCGAAAACCGTGTTTGGTTTCAGATGCTTTGAATAAATTTGAGATCTACGACCGCATGTGGTTAAATAATTTGCCTAATGTCTATTGGGAGCACGGTAACAAGCCTGAACTTTTGGGGCGTTCTGAGGGAACGCACGTAGATCTATATTGGCTATATTTGTTGTGAGCAACCTGCCTTGATCTTTTGGGGCGTTCTGAGGGAACGCACGTAGATCTATATTGGCTATTTTTTGTGAACAACTTGCCTGACCTTTTTGGGGCGTCCTGAGGGGGCGCACGTGGTTTTGTTACAATGGCTATGTTGTGAGCTAAGCAACCTGACACAATGGTTGACTTTTTTCCTGTAACCTTATTGGGAAGTTCTGTGGGAACTTACGTGGTTATAATTATGGTGCAACATTTGTTGCCTTTACAGCATGCATTATACTTTTGCAGATACTGTAACAAGTCCTGATAACAATTCACCTGATATACAGGACTATAATGAAAATATCTCTCCGGAGTTGGTTAAAACTGAATCCCCGGAGTTGATTATACTTTTGCATGCATTATACTTTTGCAGATACTGTAACAAGTCCTGATAACAGTTCACCTGATATACAGGACTATAATGAAAATATCTCTCCAGAGTTGGTTAAAACTGAATCCCCAGAGTTGATAAAAGATGTTCCTCCAAATGTGGAGTATGAGAACTCAGAGTTGATAAATGAAATGGTGGATGTAGAACTGCCTCGGGAAGAGTCATTAGATGACCAGGTTTTGGAAATATTAGGTGTGGATCCTCAGCCAGAGAAAGACAATATTGAAAAGGAAAAACCAGCTAAATTAAACCCAGAGGAGTTAGATCTGCAATCAACGAAATTTCTCAAAAGTGAGACTAAATCATACAAAAAAGGCAACAGCAAATTGCCACAGCCTTGTCATGTTTGGGCTCTGGCCTTCAAATGTGCCTAAAGGATGCTCAAGGACAGAAGATTAACATAATAAAAAAGCTAAACAATGCTTCAAGGTGACTCAATATAATTATCTAGATCCCTCTTATCATCGGTCATAAATATAGACATGAAAGAATTTTTGCTGCAGTCGGAATCAAAAATCTACTTATTTGGTGAAACCTCACTGAGAAAATAAGAGCAGCAATATCAGTGTAAAAATCAGGCCATGAGCTGAAGTTAGCGGAAACTAAGCTTTAAACTTGTGGGGCCTTCCTCACACAGAAGTGAAGGGGGGGGAGGCAGCACCCACAGCCACAGTGGGAGGACAGGAGAAACCATCAGCGGTTCTAGTAAACTCACAGGTGGGCAGCCTTAAATCTAATTTTTTACCCGACTATGGCAAAGCCAAAAGGAAGGGTTATGATTTTTGTCTAAAACTAATCACCACAGATCCTTTTATTCTTAACTGGATTGTATACAATTCCATTTCATACTAAGCCACACCAGAGTTAAACTTGGTTAATGGCAAATTTTCCAAGCTGGAGTCCTCACAGATAAAATCTGATAATTAATAAATTACTTTCTTTAAAGGCAATACAAATTTGTCAACCTACAGAAAATTAGTTTTTTGCTCACCAATTTTTTCCTTGTTGAAAGCCCAAATTTGTTAAAAATTGGTAATTTTAAGTTGGAAGACTATAGAGCAATACTTATGAAAACTGTTACAAAAATATGATTTTCTTGATCATTCTATTTAAAAGATGCTTATTTACATGATTAGCTTAAACATGTACTTATAGTAAGAAATACTCAAGACCTATATTTCAAGAAATATACCTACTATGTAATTAATGTTTTACCTTTTGGCCTATGTACGGCCCCATTAACATTTACAAGACTATTGAAACCAGTGATAGCATACTTAAAAGAAAAATGTTTTACATCAGTTATATGTTTGGATGATCATCATCATCAACCTAGCCTTTTCCCAACTGCATTGTATGACTGTATTTGGATGATGATATAGAAAAATTAGGATTTATAATTATTAACGAAGAAAACTGTGATTTTATACCATAACAACGGTTTAAGTTTCTAGGTTTAATATTTAATACCATTGAAATGACTAAAGAAAAGGAAATAACTGTCTGAAGTAATAAAAGAATTACTGTTTAAAAGTCAGATAGGTTTCGGGCTCAGGTTATTGGAACTTTAACATCTGTTTGCCCAGCTATTAAGCATGGTATTCTTTATACTATAGAACTTGAGCGACATAAATATCTTACTTTAAAAGATAATAATGACAAATATAATCTAAACACTAAATTAAATGCTGCATGTATACAAGATCCCAAATGGTGAGCTAAAAACATAGTTCAATGGGGCAATCCCATTACAAAGAACATTTTTAGAGTTAGAAATATTTACAGATGCCTCATCCACAGGGTGGGGAGTTTATTGTAACTCTCAGACTGCCCATGGGTAATGGAATGAGAGTGAAGCTCGGCTTCACATTAATTCTTTAGAATTATATGCTGTTTTCTTTGGGTCAAAATATTTTGAAATCTTAATTAGGATTGATAACATGACTGCAGCGTCATATATTAACAGATTAGGAGGAGTTCAATATTGACTTACATAAAATTACCAAAAATATTTGGCAGCAGTGCGAGTCTAGAACTTTTTTTTTGGTACCTACTTATATATCAAAGATAAAGTGATAGCAGATTTTGAATCAAAAAGAGAAATAAGCAATACAGAATGGGAACTAAGTGACACAAATTATCAAAAGATCATTTCTTTATTAGGTGAACCTCCAATGGATTTGTTTCTGTCACAGACCAATACAAAGTGCCATAGTTATGTTTTCAGGGCACCCGGACCCAGACGCTGTAGCAGTGGATACCTTAAATTTGGATTGGTCTGAATATCATCTTTACTATGTTTTCCCTCCATTCTCTATGGCTTTTAAAACCATTGAAAGGACAATAACAGACAGCGCAATAGGTATTGTAGTAGTTCCCCAGGGGAGCACTCAACCATGGTTACTAATATTTAATAGATTGCTAATAGAGGAGCCTGTTATATTTCAACCTTCTACAGATCTTCTCACTTTGCACAGTTTCAGATTGTCACACTCCTTCACCAGAAATTGACATTAATGGCAGGAATATTATCAGGAAATGATTTGTAGTCCTGGGAATTAGTGATGATGCAGTTGATATTATGATGAACTTAATATCTAAAATTACATTAAATCAATACTCACCTGCAATAGTAGTATGGGCTACATACTGTAAATCACAAAATATAAATATTACCAAGCCCACCATTACTGAGGTCATTCATTAGCTCACTTGGAGATTTCAGAGAGAATTTCTTATGGTAGATTAAACTCCATTTGATCTGCTCTAGCATTAATATAGGACCACATTTAGGTACCTACAGATAAAATCAAGACTCTTCAAGAGGTTTTTTTTTTAAATTAAGACCTCCAAAACCTAAGTATGACAATACTTAGGATGTATCATCAAACGCTATTTACATTCACAAAACTAATTTACAGATAGTAAAAAAAGCAGTTACTATGTTAATGTTGGCCAAAGGGCACAAACGATCTTAATAATTCAATGTGAAATCAAACAAGACCGCATAATGATAAGATAAATTAATAGAATCTTCAGGGCCAAATAGATGCCAACCCTTTTCAACTATTCTCTTCTTGAATATGAATACTAGTCTATACTAGACCAGTGTTGCCAACTTTATTTTTTAGAGGATCGTACCATAGCCTAAAAAAAATAGTATTTTGTCTTGATATTCAAGGAAATAATAGTACGCGATGAAATTTCAATAAAACTACGTAAATCAATTTAAAACGGATGTAATTATAATTTTCAAGTAATATTAATCATCAATTAAATTAGGACATGTTGTCGTTTGAAAAAATAAAAATTTTTGATTGACTTAGTCACTATCTGAGTCAGGCACAGCAGCTGATGCGGGAGTCGAAGCACAATTTTTTTTGTACATGCTTAAGTTTAATTTGCTCAGCATTTCGTCAGATGGCTTGAAGTTTATACAAGATCCGTTTTCTTTAATGTGCTGTGCAGCCAACAAATTCCCATTCACTGTTTCTGTAAGCAATCTATTACGAACTTTTGTCTTCATTAAATTGACGTGACTGAACACTCGTTCGCACTGTGCATTAGAATGGGGTATGCACAAGGTATCTAAAGCAAATTGTGATATTTCCTCCAAGGACAATAATTAAGAAATCTAATTCTATCAATAAAATTCTTTTACTTGTTATTATTTTCATAGCAAAAAATATGTTTTTATTGAAGATTTATTGTTTCGTAAGATTTCATTGAAAAGATCGTATATTTTGCGTACGATTTCGATAACTCGATCGTACATCGTACAAAAGCCAAAAAGGTCGTATAAATACTATTTAAATCGTATGGTTGGCAGCACTGTACTAGACCAGGAGCTACAGAAAAAAAAAAAAAAAAAGTAGCTCTATAAAGCAGTGACCTCCAGTACAATCAGCCGTTGCCGCGTTGGGTCAAAAAAGCTATGGAACTGGAAGAGAGTGGAATTGACATTAGGACATTCTCGCTGCACAGTACCAGTACCGCCATGCGACAAGATCAGCAGCTTACAGTAAGGGGGTTCAATATTGATATAAGAAGAGCGGCTGGTTGGTTTGGAGAGACAACAATTTTTTGCTAGATTTTTTAGTAGATCAACAACAAAAGCTTCTTAGAAGCAATTTTATTTGTACTAACGAAAATAGTTCAACTTGAATATTTCGTATTAATTAAAATTACTACTTTTATATTTGTTTTTAAGAAACGTTAAAAATAACTCTGGTTATTTTATATGTTTTAAATAGATTATTATTGTTTTTACAACTGATCTTTGAACATCTACAGTACACTAGTTTTCCATCATCATTGAGGACGAGGCAATAACGAGTATAATTGAATAGTCAAACGAACTTACTTGTAAGTGAAGTTCGACGGTAATTATACGAAGTTATTGCCTCGTCCGAAGATGATGAGTCCCACCCGACCCAAACATTCATGCTATATAGCTATATGAGCCCATGCTCATATAGCACAGTGATTTTATTGGTTTTACAACCTAGGGTCCATACCCTAGGTTGTAAAACCAATAAAATCGCTGTGAACGGAAGATTGTTATAGATGGTAGTGATGGGCGTTGAATCAACGAACTAGTTAAATCAACGTTGATGTCTCTTCAACGGGATTAACGTTGACCGTGTATAAATCAACTCGTTGAATTCGTCAACGAGTTACGAGACAACGACGTTTATGAATTCAACTCGTTTGACGAAACGAGAAAATGACCCAACGTTTTGTTATTTTCAACGTACGTAAATTGTATCTATCATCTTTCATTTTGAGAAAGATGATAGTGGGAAAGCTAGTTGTACACGTAATGTTAAGAAAAGATTTCTTATAAATCTTTCATTAGGTAAACTGCATCAAATTGTTCGTAAATTAACATTACAACAGCATACGTTAATAAAAGCGTTAAAGCCGTTTATCGTTCATGTAAGTTGACGTTCGTAACACGTTAACTCGTTGACGAAATTAACTAGTTGATCAACTAGTTGACAAACGCAATTCAACGTTAACGTTTCGTTGACGGAAAAACCTTCAACGACCCATCACCAATAGATGGCAGCACACGCCCGTATAGGGTTGTGATTCTGATTTTTAAATTATGTGACGCCACAGACTATAAATACGAGACTACACTAGTTTTCCATCATCATCTTCGGACGAGGCAATAACTTCGTATAATTACCGTCGAACTTCAGTTACAAGTAAGTTCGTTTGACTATTCAATTTTTAACAATAATTACAAATTTAAAGTAACGTGAAACGGAACGTGTTTTAATACACCAATCAGCGTCTGGTGACGTCACTCGTGTTAGTTTATAGTCCAAGATCCCAGGGCTCCCAGAGCAGGGCTTTATATATACCGTTAAAATGTTCGTAACGTTACCTTCATTTCACAAAGTTACCGTTAATATTAAAATAACGTTAATGTATTTAACGTTATTTTCGCAACATTTTATGGTTAATCTTTATTACCGTTAATTGTGTAATAACGTTAATTTTATGGTTATTTTATACGGTTAAGTTAGTGGAGTGGAAGAAGCGCGGGCAGAGAGGCAATCGGCGAGCCGCCTTACGCGCTGTCACGTCGTGCCGTCTCGCTCGATCAAAACGTTGCCAGATTGTTACGTGCGAGAAGTGCTGGTAGTACAGTAATCTGATTTAGTCAGTGATAACTGATAACGTAATACAAGTCATATTTTGTCCAATCATTTATTTTCTTTGTGTCAGTTGCTTGAGATCCATAACGGGTAGTTTTCATTATTTTCATAATTACATTTTTCGACCTAATAATAGTGACGGCGACATTAATAATGACTTCTTTTGAGGATATAGCCGGACCTTCCTCCTAGTATATTAAGTGACAAGTCGTATTAGTTGTAGAAGGAAGGCATCGTCAAACAAAGAAGTCTGTGTAAAAAAACGAAACACAAGTTTTGCATAAGATTTAACGAGTGCACTGATGTATCAACAGAATGCAAATGAATTAAGGTGTAACGTCTCAAATCTCTTGAGACCGAGAAGCCGCACCTGTTTTTCTTAACGGAGATGAATATAACAACCCCGTCGGACGTGGCGTACGTCAACTACCCGGGCTGCTCTCTGAAACACAAGTTCAAGAAGTAGTCTGGGGTCTGTGTGTACGTCCGCAATAACATGTGTTGTCGCCGTCTCCGTTGCTTTGAAAAATCGGGTTTTTCTGCCATATGGCTACTTGTGGACACTGGCGTGGAGAAACTTCTTTACATCGCATCGCCGTATGTCAATGGCATAGCAGTGACCAGGAGACAAGAGTGCTATTTAATTTCCTAGTGGAGTCGACCGACGTAGCCCAGCAACGGTACCCGACAGCGAAGCTCATTTTTCTGGGGGATCCGTACCAAAAAACTGACCATGCCGGGTTAGAGGCGCGCAAATTTGCTGTAACACTAGATCTATTTTTTTTCTAATTGCTTGGACTTTCTGCTGACAACTAATCCGGGCAGTCATACAGTACCGTTCTCAGCCCCGCTGGGAACGTCTGACCACTGCCTTGTGAAATCCGTGTTGACCTGCTCTATCAGATAAGAGTCCTAGAGGCACGAGACGAGTATGGTGATAAAAGTTAGCAGATTGGGATGAAATGTGGCACTTTTTTGCGTCTTATCCTTGGCGGCAAGTGTGCTTCTCCTCGGGTTACCCCTCATATTGTACTGATGTGATTGCGGACTTGACTCGGCAGGGTATGGAGTATTTTATTCCATTCTCCGATTTCCCGCTCGGTCACAAATCCCGGCCTTGGTATAATGCAGAATGCGCCCACGCTGAGGTCCTTAAAGAGTCTGCTTACCAAGCTTGGATCAAGGCCCGCGACCGAAAGGCTAAAGCACGAGCTAGGGATCGCGCGAGGAAAAGAGCCTTTAATTCTGCCGCTAAGTTCTGCAAGCGGGTTTTACGTAGGGCCATGTTGGACGTATCGGGGCCAAACTAGCATCGCACCCTCCAGGTAGGCAGGTAGCTAGTAAGTGGACCCTGTCGAAAGCGGTTGAAACAAATTCCTGTCGACTCACTTTACCTCCAATGCTAAAACCTGATGGTTTGCTGGCTAACTCTGCAAGAGAGAAAGCAAATTTATTTGCAATTCTCTTTGCAAGCAATTCGCATCTGGACGCTGGCTCCAAGTAACTATCAACTTTATCTCGTTGTGACTCTTCGATGCCGGAGATCGCAATTCACATTAAAGAGGTCCGTAGAGTATTGTGCAGTCTAGACGTGACTAAGGTCAGCGGACCTGACGGCGTTCCAAGCGAGAGTGTTGTGGCAATGTGCACCTGAACTCTCTCCTGTGTTGACACGCCTGTACCACCTCTCTCTTGAAAAAAGAACGGTGCCAAAATCATGGAACCTTGTGAATGTTCAACCGCTGCCCAAAAAGGGAGACCGTGCTGACCCTGCACATTACCGTCCGATCGCCATTACCTCCATCATATGAATGGTTATGGAAAGGGTTACCTACCTTGAAGACAATGATCTCCTCAGTGACCGTCAATATGGCTTTCGCAGAGGACGGTCAACAGGCGATCTTCTTGTGTATGTCACGCACTGCTGGGACGAAGCCATCGAGAGACACGGCGAACTCTTGCCGTGTCGCTCGATATCTCGAAGGCTTTTGACAGGGTCTGGCACGCAAGTCTACTCAGCAAGCATATGGAATCCCAGCTGGTTTTTGTAGCTGGATATCAGACTTCCTAAGTGAACGGTCAATCCAAGTAGTCGTTGACGGCTACTCCTCTGACCTCATGGCTTTTAATGCCGGAGTTCCTCAGGGACCTGTTCTCTCTGTAACTCTTTTCCTGCTACACATCAATGACCTACTTCAGCCTGGCCTTGTTGGATACGCAGGTGACAGACAGGTTTCAGTGAGAGTGTGTTAGTATCAAATTAATTTAAATAAAATTAAATTGTGTAGCGGTAATAAGTAACGTCAATTCGTCGTTAAATATATAGCCAAAAAAGCTCAAGAATGCTGAAAATAGTGTTTATTTGGTGCCTAGATTAAGCTTTGGTACCCAATAGCCACCGTGTCAATTGTCTTAAGTATTTTCAGATCAAGATAGCATTAAAAAACATCATTGAACTAACAAAAGCATGCTAAATACCTTGGGTAGTTTTACCTTCGGTAATTACCAACTTAATTATGGTAAGATAGATCATAATAAAGGGACATGTAACTTCCTTTTAGTGTTTTTCTACAATCTGGAAATAAAAAATTAGATGTTTTATTTTCGTTCAGTTCAAAATATCTATAGTTATTATTTTGTTTTTTTACGTCCCATCTTGTAAACGTCTCACACAAATCGAGTCACTGTAGGTACACCCACGACTGAGGTGCGGCGGCGCGACGTCGCTGGCGGCGGCGGAGCGGCAAAAGTGCACCTAAAGTACGATTACTAAACATTACATTGTAAATGTAACCTGATCCAATGATAAGCGAGTGGCGCGAGCGCACAAAAATGTTTACCTACGAGGAACGGCAACACGCGGTCACAAATCTGATCCAATGCCATGCAAGCGCACAAAAATGTTTACCTACAGCACGGCAACGTAGCTAAATTAACGGTAAAAGTAACGTTAGTTGTGTATTTTACGTTAATGTTAATTAACGTTAAATTACTGGTAATTTTACCAAGTAACGTTATATTTTTGTAACGTTAGTAAGGTATCACATTGGAATTAACGTTACTTAACGGTTATTATTTTGTTATTTAGTAATGTTAACAAGCCCGACCCAGACGTTACTTATTTCGCAGTATCAAAATATTTGAATAGAGTATTGGCCAGTGTAATTTCAACGTACGCATAATAAGTATCTGCTACCTCCATCCAATGGGCAATTTTTTTAGTAATGTAGGTATGACATATTTCATAAGTCTATAGGAGGCAGTTTTGCAGTTTTCTTTTTATACTTAGTGAATAGGATCTCAATTGTCAGTGAAGATAGCGATCAGAGGTGCGATTGTGTAAGGCAATCGTATTCATTTGATATTTCAAAACGTACGGTATAATCTGTCAAACGGCTAATTCTAATTGTGTACGGAGTTCATTTATCGATAACGATTGGGTCGTTAATTTTAAACGATGAGTGAATGATGTACAAGTTTTTGACACATAATTCGAATTGCGTATGTTTTTTGAGCTCATTGCTAATGTCAAATGATTGCGGTGACTTGTGACTCATGACAATCGTGAATTATAGTGCTCGTAATTAATTGTTTTATTATTTTCTTTGAAAGAAAAGGGTAAGTAATCGAAACTATCGAAAGAAAAAGGTTGGTGGGTTGGTTGGAAGTGAGTCCAACCAAACGTTGTAGTGAATAATGTATAGTGTTTAGTGTTAAATGGAAATAAAATAAAGTGAGTCACAAGAGTTCTTTTTCAGCACAATTTATTGTTAATCCGCGTGATTTTTTAGAATAAAATGGCGCACGCCTACATGATGGGCATGATCGAACGGGAGCGTCGCATGAGACGCTCGCAGATGAGGAGGCAAGAGCTGCGGAGATCATCTATGCCCTGGGACATGCCGGATGGCGAGTTCATCAAGAATATTTCAGAAATAATCATTCTGTCGAGCTACATGAACTTAGAGGGCTATTTTGATGATTATCCTGTCTTCGTCTTTCGAGATTTAAATGTTCACCTGTAGTAGCCCCGCTACACTTCGACTAACTCGCACATAGTTTAGCGCCATAGGAAAGAAAGAGACAGCACTATCTCCATAGGCGCCCGAATACCCTACTACAACATTCCTCATTCGTTTCCGTGCGCGCGAGGCTACCGCACATAGTGAAAGAAGTTTTTTCGTTTTTCGGATTTTATTGGTGTTAAACAGTTCTAGAAACTTAAGAAATGCCAAAGAGGAGGCATGAAGAAACTAACGAAGATAAATGGCGAAGGAAATTGAAGAAATATGAACAAAAATTTACCAAGAAAAGACAACGTCATAGAAGTGTGTCAATTGAAGGTTTGTACCTACTACCTACGTAATTTTAGTTTTCATTGTTACTGTGTAAAACAATATTGTGATCTATGGTGTAAAATACAAGGCCTTTTATAATTATTTGTAATAATACCTTAGATCTAACACGAGATGTTAGACGGTACATTAAACTTTCAAGTCAATACGAGATATTGACCTACTGTATTTTATTAGAGTTAATACGAGATATTAACCAAAAATATCGTTCCATAATTTCTGGAATCGGACAGTGGTGCGTCTAGGCCTTCGTCTCCTGACCGCTCGCCTACGCCGACGGCGACGGCTGCTGTGGCAGATGATATACCCGCTGACTCAGCAAGGCCATTGGAAGAGCCAGGCATTCCTGCGTGCTTTGCCTCACCGTGCCACCCGACTTTTTCTATAACGGGGGGAAATGCATCACAGCCAGCTGACTTCCAGGGTGTGACAGCCCCGGCCGATGACGCTAATACAAAATGACGATAGTGTTCCCCCTATCGCAGATCCTGAGCTCTTAAGGGCTCTAGGGGATTTCGAACCTGAAATCGCCGATTGGGGTCCAGATATTGTAGCTAATTTATTGAAGCGATGGGATCCTATCCTTAAGGATGGCCTTAAAAAGGAAACACGAGAGGAACTAATAAAAAAAAATACCTTCTTCCAAAAAACTGTCCCTTAATTAAAGCTCCAGTTCTTAATCCTGAAACAACGGCTATGCTAAATGAGTCTGCAAAAAATCGTGACGTCGTAAGGATTTAGAAGAAGCAATCGCAAATAGGATGCATCCTGACTATCTTAGGAAGGACAATGTCAGGTATATCGACCAAATCCAGTGAAACTACCGACATCCTTCGTTTTCTTACAGACGCGACAAGGCTGTTGTCCGATTCTCATTATTTAGAGACTGAGACTAGAAGATCTCTTGTCACTCCAATGGTCGACAAAACCTTTTTAGAGCCTTTTAAGGATAGAAAAAGAGACAATCATCTTTTTGGTGAGAAATTAGGAGAATTTATTAAATCTTCGCGTGGAATATAGAAGACAGGCAAGCTTATTCAATCCGCAGCTCAAACGAGCACTTTAAACTACAAAGGCCCACCGTCACGCCAATCTTATCACCGCAACGGTCGTGGGCAGCCGAGACGCGGCGGCGGGACCAAGCCAGGATCGAACTACCGCCTCCGCGAGCAGTGCAGGCGATGACCCGTGCTCCACGAGGGTCGTCCCCTCACAAGCACTCTGCATCACGCCACAAGCCAGCGGGAGCGAACCCCACTACGAACGCGAAGCAGCAACTTCTCAGGTATACTCTCATGCTGGTCGCTTAAGGTATTATATTGAAGCTTGCGAAAAGGTTACTAATGACAAAACGATCCTTGAGACCATTTCTGGTTATAGAATTCCTTTTCTTAAGCATCCTGTACAGCATCCGGGTAGGATTCCAAAATCTTCTTTCTCGAAAGATGACAGGTTTTACATTAAACAAGAATTGAATCGTTTGTTGCAAGCAAAGTCATACGCAAATGTAATCCTACCCGCGATCATTTTGTATCTACTATTTTTATTATTCCTAAAAGTAAAGGCGAAAAACGTTTAATTCTACATAAAAAAAATAAATAAATAAGTTTGTCGATGTTAGCCATTTTAAGATGGAAGATGTTAGGACAGCTGTCAAATTAATGAGAACTGACTGCTATATGGTTAACTTGGACTTGAAAGAAGCATACTTTTTGATACCTATTCACAATGGTCATGTAAAGTTTTAGAGATTTTATTTTGAACATATTTTGTACGAATTTTTGGTTATACCTTTTGGATTGAGCTCAGCTCCATATGCTTTTACAAAACTTATGAAACCAGTTTCTACTTTTTTGCGATCTCGAGGTTTTAAATCTGTATTCTACTTAGATGACAGTTGTTACTTTGAAGATAGTTATGAAGAGTGCTTAAATAACATTAATGAAAGTATTAAGTGCCTAATGAACTTAGGATTTGTTACAAACCAGAAGAAGAAGAGAAGAGAAGAACCAGAAGAGTTCACTGGTACCAAGCCAATGTTGTCAGTTTTTAGGTTTTAATTTAAACTCTAAAAACATGACCCTAGAGCTCCCTTTAAAGAAAAGACTTGACATCTTGTCACGTACCGAAAATATGCTAGTTACGACGAGAATCGCTACTTAGGTACCCTGACAGCTGCTTGCCCGGCTGTTGCGTATGGGTGGTTGTATACAAAATCTTTAGAGCCGACCAAATATCTAGCCATATTGGATAATGACGATTATGGCAAGATGATGACTGTTCCAAATAGTTTAAGAGTTGATTTGACTTGGTGGAAGTCTTCAATTTAAACACGAATAACCCCATCAGACCAGTGCCGTTTGCATTAGAGATCTTTAGTGATGCATCTAGTATCGGTTGGGGTGATGCATCTAGTATCGGCTGGGGTGCAGCCTCTGGGGGACAAAGTATAGGCGGTTCGTGGACGGAAGAGGAGCTTTCTTGTCATATTAACTATTTGGAGCTCTTTGCAGCCTATTTTGGACTTAAATTCTTTCACGAACAAGGTCTCTAATTGTCACATTCTCCTACGTATTGACAATACTACGGCGATCGCTTACATAACTAGAATGAGTGGAGTGCAATACGCACATCTCAATGAAATTGCCCGTAGAATATGGACATGGTGTGAAGAACGTCTGATATTCCTTTTTGCTTCTTACATAGCGTCATCCCAGAATATTGAAGCAGACACAAAGTCAAGAAATATTGATTGGGAATTGCACTCTACAGCATTTGAAGCTATTGTTTCAAAATTTGGTAAACCTGAGATCGACATTTTTGCATCGAGAACGAATGCTAAATGTAAAAAATATATATCATGGAAGCGCGATCCCTATGCATACAACGTGGACGCTTTTACTATTACATGGAATATGTTCTTTTATGCATTTACACCATTTTCACTCATTTTAAAGGTTATTCAAAAGATTGTTTCTGATGAGGCAACCGGTATAATCGTAGTGCCTCATTGGCCATCTCAAGCATGGTTCCCAGTATTTAAATCGCTTGCTGGAAGTGAAATATTGATATTTCCTCCGGATAATTTTTTATTATCATCTAATTTCAGGGAAACTCATCCTCTGCATCGCCACCTTTCCCTGGTGGCGACTATATTATCCGGGAAGCCTTCGCGCGATTGCAGATCCCTCAATCAGCACTGACTGTAATGACGTCGTCTATTTCTGGGAGCACTAAAACGCAATATACTTCTAGCTTTAAACAGTGGTGGTTATACTGTCACGATAAGGGATTAGATCCGTTCCAGATCGGAGTACATGATTTGTTATACTTTTTATCTCAATATTTCACAAATGGTTCCATGATTGGAAAATTGAACAATCACCGTTCGACTTTATCACTTATTTCCGGAAATAATGTGGAACGAGACGAACTTGTCAAAAGATTCTTTAGTGGAGTATTTAAGTTGAAGCCTTCCTTCCCTAAGTATAATTGTACATGGAACCCCAATATCGTGCTTAATTATTTTGGTGATTTATACCCCAGCGGTAATTTAAGTTTGGAGCAGTTGAGCAAGAAATTGGTTGTATTATTGGCATTGTCAACAGGCCAAAGAAGTCAGACGCTCTCATTGATTAGGTTGCCCAATATTATGATTAATCAAGACAAGGTTTTAATCACTATTACTGATTTGATTAAGACATCTGGTATAGGTAAATCCCAACCAATTCTTGACCTTCCCTTTTTCCGACAGCGACCTGCAATCTGCCCTGCAGAGACTTTAATAGCTTACATGAATGTTACAGCCACCAAAAGAAGTACTGTAAATAATAAATTGATTGTAACTTTTAGAAAACCTCATTATGCAGCATCTTCGCAAACTATGGCGATGGATAAAACAGGGTTTGGCTGCTAGTGGCATCGACACTGAAATATTCAGTGCTCATAGCACTCGTCATGCATCGTCCAGTGTTGATGTCATTAGGAGAAACGCTGGGTGGTCAGATCAATCTGCCACCTTTGCTAATTTTTGTAATCGGTCAATCGCTCAAACAAATTGTGAATTTGCAAACGCTGTTCTCAGTACTCAGTAAGCAAGTTCTGTTTATTTCTTTGGTAATAATCCTTTAAGTTATCTTTTTTTGTGTTTGTTAATTAAAATAAGAATACATGTATTATTCAAGGAATTTATTTTTCAGTGTCGTCCTACCTATAACATTGCAAATGTCTATCTCTAAACATTTACAGGTGAACATTTAAATCTCGAAAGACGAAGACAGGATAATTTAATAATCAAACGAACTTACCTGAAGTGAAGTTCGATTTTAATTATGCTGTCTTCGTCGAAGAGATTTAAGGTCCCTCCCGACCCTGACATTCAGGTGGACCTTTCATTTCCCAAACAATGTTATAGTTCTTCTAGTAGACCGGTACTCTGAACCGAATGAGGAATGTTGTAGTAGGGTATTCGGGCGCCTATGGAGATAGTGCTGTCTCTTTCTTTCCTATGGCGCTAAACTATGTGCGAGTTAGTCGAAGTGTAGCGGGGCTACTACAGGTGAACATTTAAATCTCTTCGACGAAGACAGGATAATTAAAATCGAACTTCACTTCAGGTAAGTTCGTTTGATTATTAAATTAAAATGGTTATAATTCTTTAGATAAATACGCGTTACGGTCGCGGATCGTATTTGGTCCACATACAGCTTCACACTGACCGGAAAATTGCAAAAAACATAAAAATATTTGAATTTCGCGGGCTACCCTGGAGCATCCACCTTAACTCTTCTGGGAAAGATATATTAGGTATACGGCAAAGTTTGCTTACTTTAATTATGCTTTAACACAACTTTTAAAAAACAGTATGGTATTCTGTGTTACTAGTGTATATTTTCTACGAACAACAACATCACAGACTACAAAGATGACAGATTTAATGTCAATCTTCGTCTTGTCACATGTTTTCTTGACAGGCACAGAATATAAAATGCTTGTAATTATAGCCCACTAACGCTACATAGTGTCGAGTAGCAGAAAACTTATGGCGCCACCTGGGGCCGAATAGCCGAAGCTCTCTTTCATTCTTTCCTTTGCGTTTGGTTACTTGAGTTGCAACATTTGCGTAGACAAATTTTCCATTATAATTCAATGTTTATAACAACCAAAGAGTTATTTTTTAAGTTATAATAACAAAACATAGCGGCTTTTTTTAATGTTAAATATTAAAATAATCCTAAAAAAATAAAGATTTTCTGAATATTTTGTATAATTAAACGCAATCTTATGATACGTTTGTATACGATCCAATACGATCGTTCACTCATTGGATGGACAGTTTTACACAATTCGATTTTTTTATTTACGATTAATGACTATCGTATTCATTATTCATCATGAACTAAAGTTAGACAATCGCACCTCAGATCTCACACTATTACAATGACTAATTAATTAGTCTTTAAATTTTTACTCAATTACTAATTATTTAAGAATATTTTTTTGTAAAAATCGTGAAAATTATCTAGTCGCTTTATAGCTAGCATCTGATGATGATACTTACAAACTGGCGGTCGCGTCAACTCAAACTAGCAGGTAAGCGAATGTTCAAAGTACCTACATACTAACACTATTCTATTCTACACATTTTGTTACTGAGCAAATAAGTAAGTTCTGGAAGCACTGGGATCTTGCTCTATGACTTTGAATATTATGACAGTCTTGACCAGTGACAGACATGAGTGACGTCATCGTCCGTTTTGGCGCGAAAATTTAAACTGTCTGTTTAAAAACGCAATTTTAGCAATAAATTAAAGCGTTTTCATTTTTTATTAATGTGGCGGTCTATTCTAGACGGAGTTCTTTAAAATGAAAGCAAAAATAGAAATATCGCATGTTCCCTATTATGTTGCTCAGCGAATTTAAACATAACTAAGTAACACGGTGAAAATAAAGTAGATACTTTCAGCTTGAAGTAAAAATATAAAAATAACATTCTTTAATAAATAAGGTCGTAGCACGGATTAAAATTATTTTTTAATTTACTGACCTACTTGTAAAACCAGCTACTTTATTCTGTAAGTAACCATTTCGATATCGAGCTACACCTGAGTGAGATAGCTCACAAAGTGAACTTTATGACACACAACATAAAGGTCTTTATACTCACCTCGGATTCCGCTGTCGAGACTCGAAAATGTTGTTACAGAATAGGGGTACAGATCTCTTCTACAAACGCGCTAAACAAACATGCCAGTTAATATTATTTCCAATCGAGCTGTTATTGATATTTATTAGATGTTTTATAAAAAACGAACATGTGAGGGTTAACTTTTTGCGAGATATATTTTCATAATTCCCTGCCTATACTCTACACGTTAACGGCAAAAATCAGAGTTGAGAATTATTGCTAAGTAAGTTACTAGTCAGCGTAATTTTCAGCGTAATTTGCCTGGACTGCAAGTGTTTTATTTGGATCTTGAAGAGTAGCACCGTGCGTGGTATCTCCCGGTGCTACAGATCGATACAAGCGATCCGGCCGGACGGACTCCTAATAGATTTCATAATATTCCTTTAAGTTATGGTCGTCAGATGGGTGCGACTGACTGTTACTATTTATTTAGAAAAGAAAACAAGAATAATTAATATCAACAATATTACAGGGCTCCAGTACTTACCCCAGGAGAAAGAGTGCGCCGACACTACAAACAGCGGTAACAACAACAGCACGCGAGTTGCATTCGTCTTGTTCACTTGACCGACAGATTGAAATGACACAATTACTTCTTAAAAATGAAAAAACTGGTTTCGGGAACGGAAATTTATATACAGCAATTAATAACATGTTGATAACCTTATAGGTCCGCGCCGCTGATACGACAATACAGGATAAGTAATTCTTAATTTCTTTGTGTGTGTGGACAGCTCT
The DNA here is from genome assembly GCA_950371165.1 of Lacanobia oleracea. Taxonomy (NCBI): domain Eukaryota; kingdom Metazoa; phylum Arthropoda; class Insecta; order Lepidoptera; family Noctuidae; genus Lacanobia; species Lacanobia oleracea. Next base: position 15,448,195 of record OX493412.1, read on the forward strand.
GGAATTGTAAGTCTATTAAACTGCGTACAAAATTACGCAACGTTACATGAAATGATAGAAGAGGTATTACATGCCGTCCACAGTAGTGCAATGTAACACCCTTTAAAAAATTCTCATACGTAGTCTAGTCGCCTTGCGCGCGCGTTTTTCAAGCCCGGTATACATTATAAATAAGTACTTATATGCAACACAATCGTAACCGCTCGTTGGTTTCCGCCGATTGTCGGTTTTTTCGACGATTACTACTTTAAGTGTGCGTAGTGTGATTTGGATGGTTATTCGCGACAGTTCTGCGTGCCGCGATCGAGCAAGCCCAATAGCAATGACAACTGGAATGGTGTTTCACATATGACGGGGTCTGCGATCTTTTTAAATAAATAATTGAAACAGCAACATTAGTCATGAACACTTCAAAATCGAGCGTCTCCTTGGCATACGCGTTAAAGACTCCCGGGAACAGACAGAGCGGGGACCGTCGACTTTATACTCGTGTGGCATTGCATGTTGCGTTGCAAATAATAGCTGCATTCAGCTTTATGCGCACGCTACGAGCATACTACCTTCGCGCGCGGAGCGATCCGTGATTTGTCGATTTTTCGAACGAACACAACGAAGTGAGCTGGCAATCAATGTTATCAAGATAGAATGACGGCTCACATCACCCAAGCCTTCACTTCGACAGTTTTTGCAGCCTGTCTAATCTGTTGACACCTCACCGTGTACACTTAGTTGGAGTGAACGACAAGTGTGTTGATCTTGTTTTTATAGTTTGAAAGCTTTCTTGTCGTTCACTTCGCCTAAGTTTTCACTTCGACATGTTTATAGAATCGCACTGCTGAATCGACTGGCTGGCATTCCATCTTGTTTGTATCATAGAGGGAGGGAAGCACATAACGAGGCTATGCAGGCTTTTTTAACTGACACGGGTCAGCTATTTTCTTTTCTCTGTAGAAAACAAACTAGCTGACCCGCGCCACTTTGTCTACGTCACATTTCTCATTAATGTTCCGCTCCTATTGGTCATAGCGTGATCTTACATCGCCTATAGCCTTCTTCGATAAATGGGCTATCCAAGCAACGTTCTTGCTCAAGGTGGATACGCCAGGGTAGCCTGCCAAATTCAAATAGTTTTATATTTTTTGCCATTTGGTGAGCAATATTCAAAAATGTCTGTTTAAATCAACTGGCACATGGTTCGAGCCCCGGCCAGTAACAACTATTATTTTTATATTTATTTTATCTTTTGAACTTTATTTTTACACCATAATATTGACAAAAATATAATAAAGTGGGTTTTTGCGCCAGTCAAATAACATTTTAATTTATATTCCACATTTTTCCAAACAGTAATTTTTGTGCAAAAATATTAAATGTACAGACACGGTTGGTCTACGATTTTATTATATACATGTATAGATTCAATATCTATAAAACTTTTTAAAGGCACTTGACTAAAATTAAAACTTTCCAACAAACTGTCATCGACACTGAAACAGGAGTTCGGCTGATGTTGTTCCAAAACTTTTCAATTCCCGGTGAGCCCATGATACGTCATGACCAGCTTAGTGCACCCTCCAATGGATCATGGGGGACTGTAGATCCTCAGGCAATGACGCCAGAAAAGAACTCGCGAAAAGAGTTTCCGAGTCGATGGTCGTGCTGGACCCATACCCACTTCTCTTCCTACCTTTCTTACATGCATTTGCCAGAGAACTAATCGAAATTCATGACAACAAATGGTCACGAGCTACAAACTGCAGGCAGTTTAAAATGGCAGTGTCAAGCCTTTAAACGCGACTAGCTAAACGACTTTCCCAGCCAAAGTCAAAGTCAAAAACGTTTATTTCAATTAGGCCATTAAACGGCACTTTTGAACGTCATCATTACATTTAAAATAATATAGTGACTCTACTATCCATTCGGAAGGGTACATTCTTATGGAGAAGAACGGACAAGAAACTCTATAGTTACTCTTTTCAAATCAATGTTTTACATGTGCTGTGGTATACAAAACTTCTGGTAATATATGTGAGGACCATGAACCTAGAGTATGCAGAGGTAGACTTATTTTTTTTTAAATTAGTACATGGTACTCACATTTCTACATATTAAGTACATGGTACTCACATTTTTACAAATATTGGAACCATTAATTAGCAGAGTGAATAGAAAAATAAAAACCCAAAAATGAAAAAGTAGGTACAAAAGTAAATACATAAACCAACCAGTTTGATCTTGTCTCCACCATTGATTGTCCTATGGAGCAGGACCAGCATGTTTCCAAGCATTCTTATCCTGAATGTAATCTTTTAATTTGTAATATGCTTGTTTACAAAGTGTGCTTTTAATGTAGGTTTTGAATTTTCTTTCATTTAAGTCTAATATGTCACAAGGTAATTTAATTGTAACATTTAATCTATAAAATGGTTGATCTAATTTATCTTTATTTCTAGTATTAATATTATGTCTATACTAAAACTTTCTAAAATATACAAATCTTTCTGCATAATATTTTCATATTTGAATTGGCAAGGGACTGTCATAATATTAATCTTTTTTAAAAGTTCCCTTAGAGAATCGCGACGACGCAGATTATAAAGGGCTCTGACAGCTCTCTTTTGTAAAATAAATATGGATTCAATGTCAGCAGCCCGACCCCACAGCAAAATACCGTACGACATAATGCTGTGGAAGTAGCTAAAATAGACCAAACGTGCGGTTTCTACGTCTGTTAGCTGTCTTATCTTCCTTACAGCATAAGCAGCTAAGATTAAATGCCCCACTAGGTAGGTTGTGTAGGTAGCCATTTCAGCCGTCAAAATATGATACAATATGATACCTTCACATTCTTTCTAAGTAAGGCAGCAGAGAGCGCGGGTGACGAGTTGAGAGTTTCTGTAGTTTTAAGAGGAATATTAGCAAAGAAATTTTCAAATTCCTTAGCTACCTCTGCATCTGAGTTTATTGGGCCATGTACAGTATTTAGATTAAATTTAGTTTCACGTTGTTTCTTCCTACCTGTTTCATTATTTATTATTTTCCAGGTAGTTTTTATTTTGTCGTCAACTGATTTTATTTTATTACCTATATGCAAAGCTTTTGCTGTTTTACATACAATTTTATATGTTTTTGAATACTTCGCAACGTACTTCTGAAAGCTTGCATTATTCATATATTGCTTTTGGCCATAAAGTCATATGGGTTTTCCCTGCTTATGCGAATACCTGGAGTGGCCCAGTCGCTAAATAAGAAACTTGGTGTAAATACTTTTAGACTTTACAGGAAAAGTGTCATTAAATTGCGAGTTTAATAATGAAAAAAACTCGGCGTAGAACTCATTTGGGTCATCCATGTCATCAAAGTTATGATCACCTAATTTGCTAGTTAAATTGTTATTTAGTTTTTCTAAATTCTTATCTGTAATTGGTCTAAATTTTATTTGAATTTTTTGTATGTATGTGCAAAACGTTATTGTTTGCCCGCTGTGATCTGATGGCAACTTATTTACAATTTCTTTATATAAGTAATCACAATTACAAAATATGTTGTCTATACAAGTGGCAGTAGACTCTGTCACTCGCGTTGGTTTCATAAATACATTTGACAGATTAAATGATTTAAAAAGACTCAATAATCTGATACTATTCGAATTTGTCTCTACTTACAGAATCAAACACAGATAGATTCTGGTAACTCGGAGGTCTGTAAACGCATACCACAACATGCCTATCAAGCTCAACACAAGACAATTCAATGGTGTGTTCATCTGACAATTTCACCATATCCTTTCTATCTTTAGATTTAATTGAAGTTTTAACTAGAATTAATGATCCACCGTGTATCATATTTTGACGGCTGAAATGGCTACCTACACAACCTACCTAGCGGGGCATTTAATCTTAGCTGCTTATGCTGTAAGGAAGATAAGACAGCTAACAGACGTAGAAACCGCACGTTTGGTCTATTTCAGCTACTTCCACAGCATTATGTCGTACGGTATTTTGCTGTGGGGTCGGGCTGCTGACATTGAATCCATATTTATTTTACAAAAGAGAGCTGTCAGAGCCCTTTATAATCTGCGTCGTCGCGATTTTCTAAGGGAACTTTTAAAAAAGATTAATATTATGACAGTCCCTTGCCAATTCAAATATGAAAATTTTATGTAGAAAGATTTGTATATTTTAGAAAGTTTTAGTATAGACATAATATTAATACTAGAAATAAAGACAAATTAGATCAACCATTTTATAGATTAAATGTTACAATTAAATTACCTTGTGACATATTAGAATTAAATGAAAGAAAATTCAAAACCTACATTAAAAGCACACTTTGTAAACAAGCATATTACAAATTAGAAGATTACATTCAGGATAAGAATGCTTGGAAGCATGCTGGTCCTGCTCCATAGGCTAATCAATGGTGGACACAAGATCAAACTGGTTGGTTTATGTATTTACTTTTGTACCTACTGTTTCATTTTTGGGTTTTTATTTTTCTGTTCACTCTGCTAATTAATGGTTCCAATATTTGTAAATATGTGAGTACCATGTACTTAATATGTAGAAATGTGAGTACCATGTACTAATTAAAAAAAAAAATAAGTCTACCTCTGCATACTCTAGGTTCATGGTCCTCACATATATTACCAGAAGTTTTGTATACCACAGCACATGTAAAAGATTGATTTGAAAAGAGTAACTATAGAGTTTCTTGTCCGTTCTTCTCCATAAGAATGTACCCTTCCGAATGGGTAGTAGAGTCACTATATTATTTTAAATGTAATGATGACGTTCAAAAGTGCCGTTTAATGGCCTAATTGAAATAAACGTTTTTGACTTTGACTTTGGCTGGGAAAGTCGTTTAGTTAGTCGCGTTTAAAGGCTTGACACTGCCATTTTAAACTGCCTGCAGTTTGTAGCCCGTGACCATTTGTTGTCATGAATTTCAATTTGTTCTCTGGCAAATGCATGTAAAAAAGGTAGGAAGAGAAGTGGGTATGGGTCCAGCACGACCATCTCGGAAACTCTTTTCGCGAGTTCTTTTCGGGCGTCATTGCCTGAGGATCTACAGTCCCCCATGATCCATTGGAGGGTGCACTAAGCTGGTCATGACGTATCATGGGCTCACTGGGAATTGAAAAGTTTTGGAACAACATCAGCCGAACTCCTGTTTCAGTGTAGATGACAGTTTGTTGGAAAGTTTGAATTTTAGTCAAGTGCCTTTAAAAAGTTTTATAGATATTGAATCTATACATACAATAAAATCGTAGACCAACCGTGTCTGTACATTTAATATTTTTGCACAAAAATTACTGTTTGGAAAAATGTGGAACATAAATTAAAATGTTATTTGACTGGCGCAAAAACCCATCTTAATATATATAAATCTCGTGTCACAATGTTTGTCCTCAATGGACTCCTAAACCACTTAACCGATTATAATAAAATTCGCACACCATGTGCAGTTCGATCCAACTTGAGAGATAGGATAGTTTAAATCTCAAATTATAGTCGCAATTTTAATTTATTGCTAATTATTTGTCTGTTATTATTTGACAGCGGGTAGGGTAGGTAGGGTAGGTAGGGTAGGTAGGGTAGGTAGGGTAGGTAGGGTAGGTAGGGTAGGTAGGGTAGGTAGGGTAGGTAGGGTAGGTAGGGTAGGTAGGGTAGGTAGGGTAGGTAGGGTAGGTAGGGTAGGTAGGGTAGGTAGGGTAGGTAGGGTAGGTAGGGTAGGTAGGGTAGGTAGGGTAGGTAGGGTAGGTAGGGTAGGTAGGGTAGGTAGGGTAGGTAGGGTAGGTAGGGTAGGTGGGGTAGGTGGGGTAGGTAGGGTAGGTAGGGTAGGTAGGGTAGGTAGGGTAGGTAGGGTAGGTAGGGTAGCCAGTTGACGGGAGCGAAGCCGCGCGGGTCAGCTAGTTTTATTATATTTTTGTCAATATTATGGTGTAAAAATACAGTTAAAAAGATAAAATAAATATAAAAATAATAGTTGTTGCTGGCCGGGGCTCGAACCATGTGCCAGTTGATTTAAACAGACATTTTTAAATATTGCTCATCCTCCAAAGTACATAGCGTGATAATATGTACACAAACGAACATATTATCACGCTAGGTTCGAACACAACTAAAAAAGAATGTTCGAAATCGGTCCAGCCGCTCACGCGTGATGACCAAGGGAAATAGGGATTAATTTATATACATATAAGATTACAAAGTTATTTATGCAGTTAGTGTTTCTAGAAAACTGAACCCAAATAACTTTGTCATGAAATAACCATTCTATAGTGCTTCATGAACTCAGAGGGCTATATTGATGATTTAAATGGTTATAATTCTTTAGATGAATACGCGTTACGGCCACGAATCGTATTTTGTTCAAAATACAGCTTCACACTGACCGGCAAATGGCAAAAAATATAAAACTATTTGAATTCCGCAGTCTCCCCTGGCGTATCCACCTTGAGCAAGAACGTTGCTTGGATAGCCCATTTATCGAGGAAGGCTATAGGCGATGTAAGATCACGCTATGACCAATAGGAGCGGAGCATTAATGAGAAATGTGACGAAGACAAAGTGGCGCGGGTCAGCTAGTTTGTTTTCTACAGAGAAAAGAAAATAGCTGACCCGTGTCAGTTAAAAAAGCCTGCATAGCCTCGTTATGTGCTTCCCTCCCTCTATGATACAAACAAGATGGAATGACAGCCAGTCGATTCAGCAGTGCGATTCTGTAAACATGTCGAAGTGAAAACTTAGGCGAAGTGAACGACAAGAAAGCTTTCAAAACATAAAAACAAGATCAACACACTTGTCGTTCACTCCAACTAAGTGTACACGGTGAGGTGTCAACAGAATAGACAGGCTGCAAAAACTGTCGAAGTGAAGGCTTGGGTGATGTGAGCCGTCTTTCCATCTTGATAACATTGATTGCCAGCTCACTTCGTTGTGTTCGTTCGAAAAATCGACAAATCACGGATCGCTCCGCGCGCGTAGGTAGTATGCTCGTAGCGTGCGCATAAAGCTGAATGCAGCTATTATTTGCAACGCAACATGCAATGCCACACGAGTATAAAGTCGACGGCCCCCGCTCTGTCTGTTCCCGGGAGTCTTTAACGCGTATGCCAAGGAGACGTTCGATTTTGAAGTGTTCATGACTAATGTTGCTGTTTCAATTATTTATTTAAAAAGATCGCAGACCCTGTCATATGTAAAGAACCAATCAATATGAAAAGAAAAATCATTCCAGTTGTCATTGCTATTGGGCTTGCTCGTTCGCGGCACGCAGAACTGTCGCGAATAACTATCCAAATCACACTACGCACACTTAAAGTAGTAATCGTCGAAAAAACCGACAATCGGCGGAAACCAACGAGCGGTTACGATTGTGTTGCATATAATGTATACCGGGCTGGAAAAACGCGCGCGCAAGGCGACTAGACTATGAGAATTTTTTAAAGTGTGTTACATTGCACTACTGTGGACGGCATACGTCTTCTATCATTTCATGTAACGTTGCGTAATTCTGTACGCAATTTAATAGACTTACAATTCCAGAGCTATCCACACACACAAAGAAATTAAGAATTACTTATTCTGTATTGTCGTATCAGGGGACCTGTCAAGGTTATCAACATGCTAGTAATGCTGTAAATAAATGTCCGTTCGCGAAAACAGTTTTGCATTTCTAAGAAGTAATTGTGTCATTTCAATCTGTCGGTCAAGTGAACAAGACGAATGCAACTCGCGTGCTGTTGTTGTTACCGCTGTTTGTAGTGTCGGCGCACTCTTTCTCCTGGGGTAAGTACTGGAGCCCTGTAATATTGTTGATATTAATTATTCTTGTTTTCTTTTCTAAATAAATAGTAACAGTCAGTCGCACCCATCTGACGACCATAACTTAAAGGAATATTATGAAATCTATTAGGAGTCCGTCCGGCCGGATCGCTTGTATCGATCTGTAGCACCGGGAGATACCACGCACGGTGCTACTCTTCAAGGTCCAAATAAAACACTTGCAGTCCAGGCAAATTACGCTGAAAATTACGCTGACTAGTAACTTACTTAGCAATAATTCTCAACTCTGATTTTTGCCGTTAACGTGTAGAGTATAGGCAGGGAATTATGAAAATATATCTCGCAAAAAGTTAATCCTCAGATGTTCGTTTTTTATAAAACATGTAATAAAAATCAATAACAGCTCGATAGGAAATAATATTAACTGGCATGTTTGTTTAGAGCGTTTGTAGAAGAGATCTGTACCCCTATTCTGTAACAACATTTTCGAGTCTCGACAGCGGAATCCGAGGTGAGTATAAAGACCTTTATGTTGTGTGTCATAAAGTTCACTTAGTGAGCTATCTCACTCAGGTGTAGCTCGATATCGAAATGGTTACTTACAGAAGAAAGAAAGTAGCTGGTTTTAAAAGTAGGTCAGTAAATTAAAAAATAATTTTAATCCGTGCTACGACCTTATTTTATTAAAGAATGTTATTTTTATATTTTTACTTCAAGCTAAAAGTATCTACTTTATTTTCACCGTGTTACTTAGTTATGTTTAAATTCGCTGAGCAACATAATAGGGAACATGCGATATTTCTATTTTTGCTTTCATTTTAAAGAACTCCGTCTAGAATAGACCGCCACATTAATAAAAAATGAAAACGCTATAATTTATTGCTAAAATTGCGTTTTTAAACAGACAGTTTAAATTTTCGCGCCAAAACGGACGATGACGTCACTCATGTCTGTCACTGGTCAAGAATTGTCATAATTCAAAGTCATAGAGCAAGATCCCAGTGCTTCCAGAACTTACTTATTTGCTCAGTAACAAAATGTGTGGAATAGAATAGTGTTAGTATGTAGGTACTTTGAACATTCGCTTACCTGCTAGTTTGAGTTGACGCGACCGCCAGTTTGTAAGTATCATCATCAGATGCTAGCTATAAAGCGACTAGATAATTTTCACGATCAGAATCACAACCCTATACCATGTGTGCTGCCATCTGTAACAATCTTCAGTTCACAGCGATTTTATTGGTTTTACAACCTAGGGTCCATGCTCATATAGCTATATTATAACATGAATGTTTGGGTCGGGTGGGACTCATCATCTTCGGATGAGGCAATAACTTCGTATAATTACCGTCGAACTTCACTTACAAGTAAGTTCGTTTGACTATTCAATTATACTCGTTATTGCCTCGTCTTCTATGATGATGGAAAACTAGTGTAGATGTTCAAAGATCAGTTGTAAAAACAATAATAATCTTTTTAAAACATATAAAATAACCAGAGTTATTTTTAACGTTTCTTAAAAACAAATATAAAAGTAGAAATTAGTAATTTTTATTAATACGAAATATTCAAGTTGAACTATTTTCGTTAGTACAAAAAATACAAGCTTTTGTTGTTGATCTACTATAAAATCTAGCAAAAAATTGTTGACTCTCCAAACCAACCAGCCGCTCTTCTTATATCAATATTAAACCCCCTTACTGTAAGCTGCTGATCTTGTCGCATGGCGGTACTGGTACTGCGCAGCGAGAATGTGCTAATGTCAATTCCAGTCTCTTCCATAGCTTTTTTGACCCAATGCGGCAACGGCTGATTGTACTGGATGTCACTGCTTTATAGAGCTACTTTTTTTTTTGTTGATCTCTATGTAGTCTGTGATATAAGCAAAGGCAGACTTTTCGTTAATTATATCTAAATAATTAATTAACCACAGCTGGGCAATGGGCATACTTACTACTTTTTTTTTTTTTTTTAAAGGATGGGAAATCATCAAATGACTCCTCCCGCTCTGGGTAAAGCAAGAGGTGTCAGACTCTTACTGACTAAAACCCATCCGTGTTCCTCCTGGTGCCCTTTGCGTTCCAAGGCTACGGCACCTCTTTCGAACAGATTCCGCAGCCCCAGCAGGCACCGCCCTAGCGGGCCCCGTCCTCCACGCTGACATCTCTTTGAGGCGCGCCGGGATCGCAGCGCGCCGCCGACCCGGGCCTAGTTCTGATCAGACGGCGAGCCACCCACTGTCCTGCGACTCCCGACGCCTGGGGCGTCTTCTTCTGTTGCGGCGACTGGGACGTGAGGTTTCCCTCTCTCTCACACGTTGTTCCCGCAAGCGCCTACTGAAAATCACATAGTTTAATGTTGAAGCAATGTGGACTATGGCTAATCGTTTTTTATTTTCCCGTCTGTCAACCGCCTACCTTCATATGAATTATTATGCAACAATAAAAATCTGCACGATCACATCAAGCAACGTATTTTTTCTTTATTCCCATAATTATACCTGGATCAATCCCGCACATAGTCCTTCGAGCCGGATTCTGGAGATTTGAAGAATATTAACTCCGATCAGCGAATTGTTACAAAGGGATTGAAGAGAATTGGTGAAATCAAAAATCTTAGTCGAGGCCCCGTGATGCCGGTGAATTCTGCTACGTCATTCAGAAGATTGTTGGAATTTAGGTGGTCTGGATACTTAATAGCTGAGAAAAGGCGTATTTATTACTAAATTTGTGTACCCAACACTCTATTTAACAGGTATAATTAGTGTAAGTTAGCCGTTATTAGCTAGGTTAGTACAAAATACCTATTGTCATTTTTCTTTGTTCTGTGAGTGGTTACAAATTGTAACACAATTATTAACTGATCAGTAATTATTGATAATAATGTTATTTATACACTGTAAAAGAGTAGTTCTTCGTAGTAACTGCATTATTTTGCTTTACGGTGTAATAATTTTACAGTTATTGAGACAGTTGGGTAATCACATTAGTTAGCACAAATAGACAATAGAAATCAGTGCAATTGCAGTGTTATTATGAAAGTTTAGTACAGTATAACCGTCTATACGCATAGGCTATTATAAATTCATAATTATTTATGTAAATTCACTCAAAAGTTAGTGCATTTTAATCTTATATGTATTTCAGGCTGCATCTTTGTAATTGTAATTTAAACGTTGCTATAACTTTATTTATATACATTCCAGGTTGATCATACCAGATTTCGCAATGCCAGAGGATAAGGAATTAAATAAAGACAATAAAGATCTCGTTAGGAAACGAGCGAGTTGCAAAGGAAAGGTGACAATGTTTGCAAACTATTTAAATTCTTTGAGTCCCTCTTCTTTGAGCCCTACCGAGGTAAGCGAATTGCAATTACGTTTTACTAGACTCGAGGCATTGTATGCCCATTATGATGAGGTGCAATTATTGCTGGAGTACAGTACTGATGACTTGGATGCTCAGATGTTGGAACGCGCAGAGTTTGAATCTCTTTATTACAAAACCCTTGCTAAAGCTCAACAAATGATGGATGATAATAGGAAAGGAGATTCAAACGATACCTGTGACGTAATGTCGCGTTCTAGCAATCATAAGCTTGTTAAATTACCGACTATTCAATTGCCGAAATTCAGTGGTTCTTATACAAACTGGTTAGAGTTTCACGACACATTTGTTAGTCTCATCCATTCAAATGATGATATGGATGAAATAAATAAATTTCACTATTTGAGGTCATCCCTAGAAGGGTCTGCTGCTGTGGTGATCAACTCGATTCAGTTTTCTTCTGCAAATTATTCGGTAGCGTGGAATCTTCTCTGCGAGCGGTTTGATAACAAACACCTGCTTATCCAACATCATGTTTCTGCATTATTTCAAATCGACACCCTTCAGAAGGAGTCGTCAGTTAATTTAAAGGGTTTACTTGATGTTGTTAACAAAAATATACGTGCCCTAGGATCCTTAGATGAACCCGTTAACCATTGGGACACTTTACTCATTTATCTTATCACACACAAATTAGATAGTAAAAGCTATCGTGAATGGGGTGAGTATAAGGGCCGCCTGGACAAGAATTCTAAGGTAACGTTTGAATTATTTATTACTTTTATTGAAAACCGTGCTGAGATATTAGAAACGTTCGAATTGGAAGCTTCTACGAATACTAAACACTCACACACAGGTAAAAATTCAAACAAGGTTAGGTCAATGTTGGTACAGGATTCTAATAAAAGTAATTCAGGTGAAAGTTCAAGTAAACAGTATGATGGTGTTTCAAATAAGCCTAAGAATTGTGTTATGTGTAACGGTGATCATAAGTTAAGTGGTTGTCCTCAGTTTTTATCGTTGAGCAATGAAGCTCGTTTGCAGTTATTACCTAAATACAAAGTTTGTTACAACTGTTTAAATCTGGGACATTATGCAAACAACTGCAAAAAGCCAGGTTGTAAAATATGCCGTCGTAAACACAACACTATTGTTCACGTTGATAAATCCTTGAAGTCAGACGCAAGTGGTACTTCTGCTAGCAGTGTAGTTGTTGACACGAATGGCAGTGCGACTGTCTCCACTCAGCCCACTACTATAGGTATAGGTACTGGTGTATCACTGTCCGCGAGTGTTCAACTCGATGACGTGTTATTGTCCACCGAACTCGTCAAGGTCATGGGTATTAATGGTCAGCAGTATGTTGCTCGTGCTGTGCTTGACAGTGGCAGCACGTCATGTCTCAAGACTGAGAGGTTATACCACAAGTTAGGTTTGACTGCCAAGACTGTAAACAATTCTATTATAGGTATCAACAACTCATCATCTTTTATCAATAAAATGTGTTCTGTATTAATAAAATCTTTAAATAACAATTTTAGTATGGATATTAATTGTTTTATTCTCCCATCCATTACAGATGAGATTCCGAGTAAACATGTTAACTTGTTAAACATAAAAATTCCATCTGATGTTTGTCTCGCACATCCTAACTATTACTCACCGGCGCCTATAGATATGTTGCTAGGTGCTGACATCTTTTGGGATTTATTGGAATCTCAACGAATTAAGTTAGGTGATGGGCAACCGGTTCTTTGTGAGACTAAACTGGGTTGGTTGGTCTCCGGCCCAATTAACACTATTTCTTCTAAAGTAATACAATGTAATTTTATAAAGGTGAGTTCAGACTGTGATGATGAATTAAATTTTAATGTTGATCAACAACTCACAAAGTTTTGGCAACCTGAAGAAGTGTGTACTTCGTCTCCGTATTCTCCGGAGGAGAAGCTATGCGAGAAGCATTTTATGAAAAACACTACTCGTTTAGAAAATGGTCAATTTTGTGTTAGGATTCCTTTAAAAGGTTCCCCGAACAATTTAGGCGAATCTTTGTCAAGAGCAAAACATTGTTTTGCCTCTTTGGAACGCAGATTTAAATCTAAAACTCAATTTTGTAATATGTACAAAGAATTCATGATGGAATATGAAACTTTAGGGCATATGTCTAGATGTAAAACCATTGATGATCAAGCGTTTTACATTCCGCATCACGGAGTTCTGCGCGAAAGCAGCTCCACCACTAAGTTACGGGTGGTTTTCAATGCAAGTAGTTTAACTAATACTGGTACTTCTATTAATAATATCCAGATGGTTGGACCCGTGGTACAGGACGATCTTTTATCGATCTTGTTGCGTTTTAGACAGCATAAGTATTAATTTACCTAAATTAAATGAAATTCATGTTCCAGGTCGAGTCTTAATAGATTGTTATGAGTTTTTAGAATTTCACATTTTTACTGATGCGGCTGAGTGCGCCTACGGAGCTTGTCTGTATGTGCGAAGTGTTGATAAGCGGGGACAGGTTTTAGTTCGTTTATTGTTAGCCAAAACCAGGGTTGCGCCACTCAAGCCGACGACCATACCCAGACTTGAGCTGTGCGGTGCTCTTGTAGGTGTTCGAATCTTTGAAAAGGTTGTGGCAGCAATACAAGTCAGCGCGCGACGCACTTTTTTTTGGACTGACTCCACTATTGTTTTAGGGTGGCTAACAATGTTACCAAATAAACTGCAGCCGTTCGTTCGTAACAGGGTTACCGAGATTTTAGATAAGACTGGTGGCTGTGAGTGGAGACATGTTGTTGTTGTAGTTTTAAGTTTCCTTTTGTATTACTTTTGGTGTATGTACAATAAAGCGTATAATAAATAAATAAATAATAAATAAATAAAACCCTGCTGATTATTTGTCTCGCGGAGTAGACAGTAATTTATTACCTAGTTTAGATGCTTGGTGGTCTGGTCCTAGTTTTTTAATGAATGAAATGTCTTATTGGCCTTCTAAATTAATGAATTTTAATAATGAAATTTTGCCTGAAATTAAATTAGACCACACTTTACATGTTTTATTGAATAACAATGAATTTTAAGAGTTGATTAATTTTACACGGTTTTCTTACCTTTTAAGACTTCAGCGAACAGTCGCCTATGTTTTACGTTTTATTGACGCATGTAGAAAACAGCCTATTCGCGGTCCTCTTTCTGTGCGTGAACTAGAAAGGGCTTTAAACTTTATTGTACGTTTATCTCAAATTCAATCTTTTAAAGACTATAAATTATTAATTAACAATAAAACGTTACCCAAGAAAAGTGAATTAAATAAGTTCAACGTTTTTCTAGATGAATATAATATAATGCGAATTCAGGGTAGATTACAACATTCAGATTTTCCTTATAATAAAAAGCACCCGATTCTTATTCATTCTAGTCATCACTTCTCTAAGTTACTTTTTGATTATGAGCATAAAAGATTGTTTCACGCTGGACCCCAATTATTGTTGGCGTCTATACGAGATACGTACTGGCCCATTCGAGGTCGAAATTTAGCCAGGATGTGCTGTAAACAATGTGTTCGTTGCTGCCGATTTAGAGGTGAAACTGTAAGTCCCATTATGGGAGATTTACCGCAGCAGCGACTTCTAGCAGGTTTCCCTTTTCAAAACATAGGCTTGGACTATGCAGGTCCGATTCAGTCAGCTGTTCGTCAAGGCCGTGGCTGTAAATTAGTAAAAGTTTATATTGCTATTTTCGTTTGTTTTTCCACGAAATCAATTCATCTTGAACTAGTCGGTGATTTAACAAGCAAAACTTTCATTTTGGCATTAAAAAGATTCATGTCACGTAGAGGTAAGCCGAAAAATATTTACTCGGATAATGGCACCTCATTTGTTGGTGCATCTAATGACCTTTCTAGGTTTCTTAGGGCGAGTTGCGATTCGCTGGCTGAGGAGATAGCTAAAGAAGGAATCAACTTTCACTTTATTCCTGCATATTCTCCTCATTTCGCTGGCCTTGCGGAGGCTGGTGTTAAATCAACCAAGCATCACTTAGTCAGAGTGCTGGGCCTTTGTAACCTTACCTACGAAGAGCTATACACCATGATGGTTCAGGTTGAAGCCATTTTGAACTCCAGACCACTGACGCCGTTATCATCGAACCCTGAGGATCTGACGCCGCTGACACCCGGACACTTTTTGATTGGACGCCCTATGACATCACTGCCGTCACCTGATTATCGAGATCAGTCCATCAATTCTCTGACTCGATTTGAGCGTATTGAGCTTCTCCGACAACATTTTTGTAGCAGATGGAGTAAAGAGTATATATCGGAGCTCCAACTTCGCATGAAATGGCGAGCATGCAAGGGCTCCTTGAAGCTTAATTCTTTGGTCCTGTTAAAGGAAGACAACCTCCCCCCTCTCAAGTGGAAAATGGGTCGGATCATTGCTACGTATCCAGGGGCAGACGGCGTAGTCAGAGTTGCAAACGTGAAGACTTCTAGTGGTGTGTTACGCAGATCATTTAGCAAGATTTGTCCGCTGCCTATATATCCGGAGTCTGAAAATTCTTAGTGGTTGAAAGGCACGCTTTCAACGCCCGGGGGTATGTTCCCGCAAGCGCCTACTGAAAATCACATAGTTTAATGTTGAAGCAATGTGGACTATGGCTAATCGTTTTTTATTTTCCCGTCTGTCAACCGCCTACCTTCATATGAATTATTATGCAGCAATAAAAATCTGCACGATCACATCAAGCAACGTATTTTTTCTTTATTCCCATAATTATACCTGGATCAATCCCGCACACACGTTCGGCCTCCTCCTTTGCTAGCATTACTGCTTCGCAGAAGGAAGTGATCGCTTCCCATGCCTCCTCGCTCCGGACCAAAGATTGAACCAAGGCCGGTCGCGAGAGGTCGCCGCCGCCGATCGTCTCGACGAGGACCCGGCGGTGCTCCGCCCAAGCAGGGCAGACCTCCACCGTATGCTCCACCGTGTCCTCCGGACGATCCTCGCAGTGATGACACCCGGGCGCGTCCTCCCACCGAATCCGAAACAGGTATCTCCCGAAACAACCGTGTCCGGTGAGTACCTGTGTCAGGCGGAAGGTGAGAACGCCGTGGCGCCGCTCCAGCCACTCCTCAAAGAGGGGACTTATCGCCTGGATTGTTGCGTGCCCAGCGCTGGGTTGCGACAGTCGCTGTCTCCATACCGCCATGAGATCCTGCCGGAGCTCCGTCCGCCTTGCTGCGATTTGCCGCGGCAGAGGTGTCTCGCCCCGGCGTTGCGCCTCCACGCGCCACTCGTAAATGTGCCGAGGCCGCACTTATAGCCTTGTTTTTAGAGGACTGCGACCTCTTCAAGGCTACATCGCGGATCGCGGCCTTCACGACCTCGGCAAACCTAGCTTTACGCTCCACATCGGAGCCGACACCGGTGTTTGGCTCATCGCCGGAAGATGCCAAGGGAGCCCTCCGATCGGTCACTCCAGGGTGGCGCCCCTCCTCGACGAATTTTGAGGCTCGCTGGGCCGCCTCCTCGGAGGCGAGCCCCCTCCCTTTACCTCCTTCTCGGCCCTTACCCCGCCTACTGGTGGGGATTTTTCGGGCCAAAGCCATCTCGTTTGAAGACGACCCCTGATCATCCTCCTGCCGGGGCCGCTTTCGAAAGAACTTGGAGTTCCCAGCAGCAGCCCCCACTCCCTCGCGTCCAGAGCTTGCCGAGCCGACGCCTGACGCAGAGTCCGAGTCTGACCCGGCATCTCCTTGGCGCTCAAGACGGCGCAAGTCCTGGTCGGACATATTTGGATCCTCTATCGAGGATCGGGAGCCTCCTCGGCTCTTGTTGCCGTCGCCGGCAAGCGGTACCTCCACAACATCTTTTCTATATTTTGGGTTTTTAAAAGTATACATGTTGATCCCACGAGTGGTAAGGAAAAAATGTCCACCCAGGCAGAGCCTATTTACCTGGGTAAGCCTACATACTGCAGAGTGCGGCAGGTGTTCTACAGGGGAAGCGGTCGCGACTGGACTCCCTCCAGCCATTCATCCTCTCACCGCGCTTCAAAGCTTAGGATTAGGTGGTTTTTTATCTAAGAGGTAGCCTTCCTCTGGGTCAGGCGGTCAAGCCAAGCCCCCGGCGGCGGCATTAAACAAGCCTCCGTTCGCTGTCCGGCCAACCCAGCTCAGCGAACCCGCCGAAAATTCTCTCCTCAAGGAGAGAAAGGTGCGCCACTTTGGTGCGCCTGCACCGCAGTGGCATGGTCACGTCATCTGTCGATCGATTACGGTCGATCAATCAGGAGCGACCCCGTCCCGGTATCTCTCTTAGTCTGGTCCCTCACTTGGACCTTTCCGGCATGAGTAACTCTACCGGCATAGCTCCAAGATCATTGAGACACACAAGCCCCACCACGACGACAACGTGGTGACACCCTCGGTGGGAAGTAACTGAAATCTATGGAGAAGCAACTGTCAGTAACACGACGATGTCTGCGGCTAGCACGAGACAAGATGACGCTGGTAAAGTGTACCTTCAGGAGTGTCCGACACCGACGAATGCATTTGAGTACGATGACCCATTTGAAAACGTAGTTTCTGCTAATAGGACGATTTGTGAATAGGTCGTTTTGCTAATAGGAGGTTCTGAGAAAAAGAAGTTTTCGTACGGAGGCTTTTGACGATATTACAATAGGCTTGTTCACTGAAAAAAATTTATTAGTCGTCAGTAAGATTATCAAAAAAATTGACACCTTTTTTTCTGTTGTTACGTATACCAAAATTGACGAAGATACGAAGCTTTTAAAATTCTCAATACCTCACGCCGTGCGTGGTATAATTTTTAGTGCGTTTTGACTCCCGAGTTTTGATGCCTTTTATCTTTGTCAATATTCATTGTTTTAAAATAACAAAAAATACGTGTCCATTATTTTTTAAAACTAAATGACGGACTAAATAGATTTGCAATTTATTGATGGTGGAAACTAGCCTATTTGGGCATCCGAGAAAGCGGATAAACCTTTGGTTTAGTTCCATCTCGGCACCCATGAAATTTTTCATCAAGCCCACGAAACATGATAATTAAGTTCATGGGTGCCGAAACGGGACTAAACCAAACCCTTGAACTTTCAATAAATTAGTATATAATAATCCCATCTCATCTTCCTAGTTCATCGTGTTGTGCTGGCGCTGCCACTGCGGCTGCGGAAAACCTCAAGCGGCGGAAATATAGTAACCTTATTGGTAATTATATTTTCGAGCCGTTTGGGGTTCAAACCCTCGGGCCGTAGGGCTCTTGTGCTCACAGCCTTTTCAAAGAAATTTCGAAACGGCTGGTTGACACTTCCCGTGACCCAACAGCTGGCTTTTACTTTGGGCAGAGATTAAGCATTGCCATTCAACGTGGCAATGCCGCCAGTCTCTTGGGCACATTACCAGCTGGCAGCGTTAAGGATAAATTTTTTGATGCTATATTTTAATTTGTTTTTAGTTTGGTGTATTTGTTAGTTTTAGTTACTATATATAAAATGTATAGATAGATAATAAAATCTTTGAAGGATTTTGTATTTGTATTCGTTAGATATTAAAGTATAATAGTAATTCAAACCAGTGATAGTGTGCACCATGTAATAGTCTTAGTGATGTTCTCTGCTTGAGTTCACAATTTTATCTTGTTCATCATTCCTAAGTCTTTGATGTGTGCAATAACATGTTTCGTAAATAATTATTATCTATGGAACTAATCGAAGTGACGATATTAATCACTTCAGTGACTGTTGTTTTTTCCCCCAGATTGTATCCTTGTTTTACGAATATTTCATGTTAGTTAGCGTTAAGACGCCGCGCTCAACACTCAGGCGCTGCGCATCGTCACCATAGCTGTTAGAGTTACACGTTCTCATGGCATTTTATGTTATTTGACGTCTGTTAACGAGGGTGGTCAGACACGGTAGGTTATGTCGTTAGCGATGTAAACTATGTCATGTAGCATGAAAGAACTATGTTTTGTTGAACGATTCTACAATAAACCACCATCCCAGAAAGAGTCCTCGTTTTACTTCTAAAGTCCTCCGCAACGCTCCCGACAGGTAACTGCATCGTGTTAAGTAGTAAACATACAAATTCACATTCTATGAACCTTCTCTTTATGAATCTTTTTGGTAGATAATTAGCCAATAATATAAAACTAGCCTATGGTGTCCCACTGCTGAACAAAAGCTTCCCTTATATCATTTCAGTCACTGATTCCTTGAGCCACCTCGATTTAGGCGTGCTATTGTTTATTCATAAGTCAGCGAGGTGTCACTAAATACGCCGGGGCCGCTGTAACTCTTTGGGACAGTGACGCAACTTTGGCAGATATAAAACATTGCTTAAGAAATAGAGTATTTAGTAAAAACAAAATTACTCAGACCCTTATTTTTTGTTAGGATGGGAAATCATCAAATGACTCCTCTCGCTCTGGGTACAGCAGGACGGAGTGTCCAAGCTGCGGGCGGAGGTCACCCGCCTGGCGGCTGCGACGGAGCATCTCCAAAAGAAGAACGAGAAGCTCCAAGCAGACCTGACCAGAATCCGAGGAGACGGCTACAAGGAGGTACCTCAAGGGGGGCGCAAGCGCAGGCAAAGTCAGCCTGTGCCTGTGGAGGACAACTAGTTAAACCTCTCCTGGATGGCAACCAGCTCTTGTCGGAACAAGAGCTGGTTTCCATCCAGGAGCGGTTCCAGGAACAGATCGTGTTGCGTCCTCCGCTAGCAGCGAGCCAGAAGGCATCGGGCCAGAAGAAGGTGGCCTCGTACGCAGCCGCCGTGACTGACAAACCGGTGTCGTCAGGCCAGGCCAACTGAGGAGCCGGGCCGACTCCTTCGGCACCCCCAGGCAGAAAAAGGACGGAGCGGCTGCACCGGCACAAGCAGCGAAGGTTCCACCACTAGTATTACAAAAGCCAGCCCTGACTTCCAAGACCCCGCCTTCAAATTCTCCTGCAGCCGAAGCCGGATGGCCAGTGGCCGGGGAGAAAAAGAAGACAGCAAAGTATCCAAGTTCTTGGATGTAACATTAATTTTTTAATGTCCACCACAACAACTTATATTATAATAAATTAACAGTGAAGAAATAGTTCACGTAAAAAAGCAAACATTACTCAAAGTTGAGTTTTCTAGCTAGTGATAAAGTGAGATCACAATAGAGGGTGGGATCCAGTGCACTTTAGGGTCAATTCATACCGAAAGCGGCGAGCAGTTTCCGTGTCATATAATTTTAAACTTTATCTTTATTACTATAACACATATTATCGCGGGAGTCATCGGAAAGCTCGCGGCGCCGCGGGCGGCCGCACGACCTCTTCAAGTTTCTCAAGCGATCAAGCGATACTATGTGTTACTGTGATGAGGATTAAGTTTAAAATTATATGACACTGAACCTTCTCGCCGCTTCGCTGCCATTTCGGTATGAATTGACCCTTAAAATACTTTATAGTTACTTTAGTTCCACGTCATTTGATAATTATTATTGTTTGTATACTGTAATAACTTGTATCCGGGCGGCAATAGTAGCAGCTTCTCTTGGCCGTTTGATAGCCAGATCTTGGTTGGTTAGTACAGTTACGAGTATAAATATCTTACACTAACGCCAAATAGATAACGATATAACTAAAATAACTTTGCGTAAAGACATAGGTACACCAGCCGGTTGATTCTGTAAACCTATCACCGTGAAAACTCAGGTAGAGTGAGCGCGAAGTGAACTGTCATTAAATTGATTGCTTGATTACATACACTGACAGCTTACTTCGCGATCTCTTCACCCGAGTTTTTCACGGTGCCTTCACCACAACCCAAGCCCTCACTTGATATGTTCACAGAATCGACTGGCTGAATCGCATGCTGTGCTCTCTCACTACACCGCCATCATAAAAACATATAAACAAACAAAATACAATTTATTTTATCTCTTTTCAATATGAAATCAGATAGGTATGAACCAGACTGAACTGAACCATAATTTCTTCGTCTTTGCCCTTTCCAAACTATGATTTGTCTCATACGGGCTACACCAGCACTATGCAGTAACATAGGTACATGCGTGCGTGTACATTTTACCTGCATATTGCTTAGTGTTGCCCGAAACGATTTTCCAAAAAAAAAAAATGTGAAGGTGTTCCAAATTAGCAGGCGCGGTTCAATTTGCAGTTCCGTCCCTTACTTTGACTTTGTGTTCTCACAAAGGCACTTTGGGCACACATAGCTGTCACATAATTATGCACGCGTCTATACCATTAGAACATACCTAACAAAAAGTTATCTTTTATTATATTCTGCAAATGTTTTGGGTTACAAAAGGTCAGTGACTTTCGATAACCGTAAAGATTTGTCAGTTAAAACTGTATTACCTATAGTCTATATACTCGTAGTAATAGCGGTACTGAGGTAAGTACCGCTGTTACTAACCTAACAAGCCTAGGTAGGTCTATGGTACCTATGCATCAAAGAGAAGGGATGACACGTACGCGAATTAATGCTATGAACATTAATGTGTATGGACAGAGAGAGAGGGAGGCCAAAGAAAAGATAGATGTTTGTGTGCGGAATATTTCTATACTAATAATAAAACTCAAGAGTTTCATCATTTGTTTGAACGCGCTAACGTTTGGAATCACCAGTTGAATTTTGAAAATTTATTTTGTATGTATATGATAGCTACATTTATGAGGCTATTGACTATACGGGAACGGGAAAAATGGGTTGTCACACCTGAAGTCGAGGAAAAAACCTAGTAATATTATGAAAGTGTATAGTGAGACGGGTGATAGGACGGAGTGGAAGAAGGAAACGTGCCGCGCCGACTGCAAGCCATATGAGACGGCAGGAAGACGGTCAGAGATGATCAGTAAATTAACTAAGTCTTAAAAATAAAAAGTAAAATATTATCTCTCTCTTAGACGTCATCGTCACCGGCTGTTTTCGACAGCTTATCAGCGGGACCCTCTGGGCCTCCCGAGCAGAGGTCGCGACGTCGCACGTCTTGTTCGCATGACTGTACTGTTGGCACTTGTGACATCTGGTTACCAGTGTGAAGTCTCGTGATGTAGCTACAACGTAGCACCTTTCCTGTTAATTGAGGCGGCGATTTTTCCAACAAGTTTTGTTGGTAAATACATTTTCAAACCTCAGATTCTTCAGCATCGCCTCAGGTTGGCGCAGTAGTTGAGCGATTAACTGCTACGCTGTGTGTCGCAGGTTCGATTCCCGCACGAAACAAATATTTGCATGGCCTGCAGATAGTTGTTTCGGGTCTGGCGGTTTGTGTATGTGAGTTTGTATGTTTGTGAACGCACCCACGATACAGGAGACATTCCTAGTGTGGTGCAACCAAGAAACTGCTGTTACTATTATGTGACGGTACACCTTGGAGCCCACAGTTTTATAATTAGTTTGACAGGTTTAAAATACACTTTTGAAGCAAGTTTAAAATCTAAATTTTATCGATTCATTTTATTCTTCGGGGGAATACAGTGATGACTGTGATGGTAACCCACATGTTTAGTTATCATGGTAGCTGCCACCAAGTCGTAAATATCCCAAAGGACTTATGTATTCCCGGTATCCGATATCCCATTCCAGGACATGGTCTTGATGTGTGCCAAGTTTCATCCAAATTCGTTCAGTTGTTAAGACATAAAGAGAAAACAAATAAACTCACTTTCATAGACGTTCGACTTTTGCTGCACAAAAATGTAGGTACAGTTGAATACCTTGCGGAAAGCTCGGGGGCAGAAGGTGTGTGGCATTATTATAAAAAACTCATGTTATTCTCACCTCTCAACTCTGAAGTGATGCAATCTGGAGTTTTCGTTTAAAATAATAACACAATAGTTTTAAAAGGAAAAAAAAACAGGTGTCTGGTTATTCAGCTGCTTCGAGTTGGAGGTGAGGTGAGACGGTGATGAAAAAATACGTATGTCTTACACACCTAGACTCATCATCATCATCTGCCTAGCCTTTTCCCAACTATATTGGGGTCGGCTTACAGTCAAACCGGATTTAGCTGAATACCAGTGTTTTACGAGGAGCGGCTGCCTACCAGACCTCCACAACCCATTAACTGGGTTGCACGGTACTTCATGGCAAGAGGAGGGAGGAAGGAGTCAGATTTACTGGCTTCTGACAATCCGTAACGACAGCCGGGACCAACGGCTTAACGTGCTTTCCGAGGCACGGAGGAAACTCGTTATGTTAAGATGGTCACCCATCCACAGAGCAACCCTGGCAAGCGTTGCTTAACCTTGAAGATCGACCCGTGCGGCTGTTATTATCTAGCCGCGAGCTCCTCCAAACCTTACACACCTAGACTTATACTCTGTTAATTCAAAAAATGAAGCGAGTGAAGCAGGTTCTAAAAACTAGTTTCGCTTGATAACAATATGAAATCATGTAATGTTATCGTTCGTTTATGCGTATTAAAATATTACATAATATTAGTTACTTATCAAGTCCTGCATGTATCGGGTGATGTTTTTTATATGGGACTAGCTGGCCCGCGTAACTTCGTCTGCGTCACATTTTCCTTAATGCTGCGGTCCTATTAGGCGTAGCGTAATGTTTTCTATTCTTCGATAAAACGTATCCAACACTAAATTACATTGGTCAGATTCCATACATTTCAGGTAAGTATTATATTGTGGGCGACCGGTGCGTAAAAGACGGGGCCCGCTAGGGCCAGTGCCTGCTGGGGCTGCGGACTTCGTTCGAAAGAGGCACCGTACCCTGGAACGCAAAGGGCACTAGGAGGAACGCGGATGGGTTTTAGTCAGTAAGAGTCTGACACTCCCTTCTGCTTCACGCAAAGCGGGAGGAGTCATTTGATGATTTCCCATCTTTAAAAAAAAAAAGGCTCGAGACATGTGTTTCAAGACACCAGGATTCTACCCCTTTACATTTTCATTCTTCGTTCGCGTGGATGTCGGATAGTAGAATGATGTCGCTAGGTAAGATCGCTAAGATAAGATATAAGAACAGTCAACATGCACGCTTGACTTCTCTCAGAATAAGGAATTTGGAAGACTGTTATGCATAGCATTGGCTGTATCACCTCTTCTACTCAAAATGCTGACCAGGTCTAGTAAATTTTCGTTATGAGAAACGTTTGAATGATAAAGCTTTTCTATGGACAATGTAGAAGAAAGCTGCTAGGGTTTTTAACACGCAAATCAACTAGAAGAGAAGTCTACCCCCGCAACGGATAGAGTCGAGTTGAGTAGAGCCCGTCTTCCGCACTTAGAATCCCATTCGTTCCCTTGCGCGAAGGAGTTCTGGCTACGTTAGCAACCCTAATTCCGCTCAAATGCACAGAAAACTCCTGGATGCTTCAATGGTTTCGCGGAGCGACATCACCACTTCAAAGATTTGTTGTCGTCGGGAAGCAAACACCTCATTTCCAGGATGAAGTCGGCGACTGATTTCTTGGCGTTGAAGCAACCTCTGCACATTGGGCCGACTATGGCACCTACCTATGTTGAAAGGAAAATTATTAGGGGGCAATGACCTATTATTATTCGGAGAGTATTTCTACTTGGGCTGAGAAATCGTTTAGTTAGTCGCGTTTAAAGGCTTGACACTGCCATTTTTGACTGCCTGCAGTTTGTAGCCCGTGACCATTTGTTGTCATGAATTTCAGTTTGTTCTCTGGCAAATTTATGTGAGAAAGGTAGGAAGAGAAGTGGGTATGGGTACAGCACTACCATCTCGGAAACTCTTTTCGCGAGTACTTTTCTGGCGCCATTGCCTGAGGATCTACAGTCCCCCATGATCCATTGGAGGGTGAAGCGGATAATTTCTAGCCCTAAGCTGGTCATGACGTATCATGGGCTCACCGGGAATTGAAAAGTTATGGAACAACATCAGCCGAACTCCTTTTCAGTGTCGATGACAGTTTGTTGGAAAGTGTGAATTTTAGTCAAGTGCCTTTAAAAGTTTTATAGGTATAGATATTAAATCTATACATATAATAAAATCGTAGACCAACCGTGTCTGTACATTGAATATTTTTGAACAAAAATTACTTAGAAAAGTTAGGAAAAAGATACAAAACACAAATATGCTATTTTTGAAATTTTTGTCTGTTTGTCTGTGCGTTTGAGGGAACATCATGCATAAACCACAGATTGGGTTCCAAATCTAGGTACTTAAAAATTTGAAGTGAAAATCCGAGTAACATTTAGCGTCTATTTCATCAAAATCGACCCACAAAATCAAAAGATTGTGCCCGTCGCTACGGGCACGCATATTGATCCCGCGGGATTAAAGGCATAGCTTATGCCCGCTCGCCTACTTACTATACTTACTTAATAACAGTCGAGTTCG
This sequence comes from Lacanobia oleracea, assembly GCA_950371165.1. NCBI lineage: Eukaryota > Metazoa > Arthropoda > Insecta > Lepidoptera > Noctuidae > Lacanobia > Lacanobia oleracea. Next base: position 15,473,664 of record OX493412.1, read on the forward strand.
TTAGGTGTTTAGGTTCGGTCTCTAATAGGTCTTGAAAGTCTGTGTTAGAGTCTAAATTACCAATATCGCTATTTTCTCTGAGTTGTCTCTAATTGGAATCGTTAATTGTCCGTTTATCGTAGTCTTGAATTGGTTTGGTTCTTGCGAAGTTCTGGATGCTTCGGATTGCACTACAGGCCTGTAGGGTTCCGTACCAAAAGCGTTGACGGGACCCTACTGCTAAGCCTACGTACGCGATTGATTCCGTTAAGAGCGAAGCAACGAACGGTTCGATTTGCGAAACAAGGCTCATAATAATAGGGTACCGTACCAAAGGTGGTCACGGTGACATTTACTCCATTACTAAGCCTCCGCGATCGATTCTGAATTCTGCTTCCTGCGATGTATCAGATGGTTCGACTTGCGTTTGCGACAAGGCGAATTACAGGGTTCCGTACCAAAGGTGTTAACGGGACCTTATTACTAAGCTTTCGCGTACGATTTTGATTCGTGCAAATGAACTCGATTTTTAGGTTTCCGTACAGAGGTTGCTAACGGAACATTGTTTATTAATAAGCCACCGCTGTCCGTCTTCCTTCAGTATATACGTTTTATTTCTGTTTCGCTAATTTCAAAATGCCTTTTAGAAAAAGGTCGAATCTTTCACAATAATATATAAGGCTAAATATATGAGAATAAGTAGATCTCAAGGAACAGCAGAAATCGAGAAGCCAGACTTGCTGCAGCTAGAGAAAGGCAGGCCAGAACTCGCACTTTAGATAATTGTATTCAGCGCGAGACTCGGCTATTTCAATTTCTTGATCTTTCGAGAGTAGCCAGGAACGTACAAAGCGTATGTCGATAGATAGAATGCGCCATGCATTGTCGCGAGAGTCGGAGACTTTCACAGACCGAGACGCTCGCTTGAGCTCTCAAAGATCTCGAACAGCGGCTTCTCAATCTTTGGAAACTGAGCATTAGCAATTCATATAATTAATATATGTACAGGTATATTCCTGGAAATCTAACTTCAAATATAGTTAATAATATAATAATAATTTTATAATAATTTATTTATTTCCAAAACTTCAGTTGCACATTACATCAATGTGGTCTCGACCCCTGAACTAGGACAACCTGTATGACAGGGGTCGAGGTGAAAGACAGCGTTTACTGCAACTACTACAGTGAATTACAAAAAAAATAGAATAGAAAAAAAAAAAAAAATAGTCATAAAGTTACAGAAACTATGGAGGAATTTAGGTAGCGGGTATGTGTGGTGAGAAGTGTGTGTGTGGTGAGAAGTGTGTGTGGTGAGAAGTGTGTTTTAAGTATGACATGTAACTAGGTTAGATAACTGATAAGGTTCTCAGTGTAATCGTAGCTAAAGTTTTCCAGCCAAAGTAAGATTTCCTTTTTTATCTGGAAATTTGAAGCAAGTGACTTGTTTTGGTTCATTTTGGAGTAGAGTCGTGGCGCTAGACTGTTATAGTGCTTTCTGGAAAACTTGTTCCTTGTCCATGGTACGGGATATCTATCTGTTCTTTTATTTGTTTTTGTCAGGTTGGGGACCGTGTGTCGATGATATCTCCGTAGTTTACAGAGAAGCATTGATGTGAATTGTTTCATTATATTTTACCAGCAAGCGGCTTCGCCCACGTCACAAATTATCAAGATTTTCTTAATAGATATTTTAAATTGTTTTATGTGGTTCCTTTCTTCTTTAAATTGTCTTCACATATCGAAGCAACAAGGATAATGTAGCCGGTATTTTTATAATAGGTACATAACATGATATAAAAGACTGGCCGTGGAGTTTCTTGCATGTTTATTTTCATAGTGATCTTCTTACGCTTTAAAAGTCGCAAATAGCTTCATGTTACTGACAGACTGATCTTACCAATTCAAAAGTATCTACCTGTAAATAAATGGTTTGAATCTTGAATATTTCCCAAAGTAGGAACTCCCGAGATAAGAATGCTTATGTAGTATCCCTGACTATAATCTACCTCTGTGTGAAATTTCATCCAGATCCGTTCAGTCCTATTGTCGTAATTGAGTAAGACACATCCAGCCAGCCAAACTTTCGCATTTAGTAAGCAAAAATTAGAAGTAAGATAATAGGCTGGCATCGATCTAAGCGCACGCGAACGACGTCGCGGGCACAGCTAGTATCTGAATAAAAATCATAAACTTCATCGGATACTTTGTGTTTTCCCCAGAAACATTTGTCAATACGAATAGTATTGCTGGTCTGCTTGGTCGGTGGGTTCCGAGTAGGTACACAGAAGAAATGAATTAATGCTGAAGAAACGAGACAACACAGGCTATTTTGTATAATAAACTAACCATCTTCTTGATTGTGATGTGTGCCATCAGCAATTTTTACCAGTATTCGTAAAATTATGCGTATTTGAGTTGCTTTCCTATATTATTTTTCTTGTTCTCCGCCGTTTCCTTAACTGCTGAGGATCGCGACTGCATACGATGCGTATCCATGCGGTCGTCTGCTGCTACCGCTCTGTGCATGCTTTCTCTTACAGCCTTATTTATGGCATATGTTTGCATAACTGAACTTGAATGTTGAATGAACCGGGGGCGCATCGCCATTCGTCCTGTGGTCCGATGAAGGAACAGGGTTGGTGGAATTAGATTATGCTATTCCATCGCACACTCCTCAAAATGCAACCGATAGAAAAGCGACAGGCCAAGCGAAGGGCAGGCGAATTTTTTAGATCACAGTAGCCGATTAACCAATATAATTCAACTGTTTGCGCTACTTCTCTATCATGGGATTTCGCCAGCTGCTCACGGGTGTGACGTATTACGTGACCGTTGGCCCTCGGCCCATAAATATTCATTATAAGCAACTCAAGTAAAGCTTAGCAAATGTAAGCGCATGCCAAAAAAGAACAATGGGTAATTTTGTATGGAACCCGTACCCACTTTGTAGCATTTTAGACTAGGTGTAATTTAGAAGAGGCCTAATTGAGTAACTCGAAAATAAGTGAACGAATGAATGAATGAATGAAAGACCGAAGTTATGATAACTTCTTTGTAACATTTTTAATTGCCAATAATCGCACTTTTTCTGCTTTTTGGACTAAATAAATAGGTAACCAGTCATTTTTTCTGTCTTTAGAGAGCGATATACTACTCTGTCAAGAAAGTACCGGGAAAAGATCAATAATATACAAAATGTCTGTTATTCATCCAAATTTATTTTATCACCTTCAAAGTATGCTCCTTTAGAAACGATACACTTGCGCCAACGAATAATCCATTCATCAAAACATTTTTTAAACGCTGCTTCCGGAATTGAGTTTAGTTCTCGCCGCGAATTCTCCTTTATGTCTTCTATCGATTGAAAACGGGTGCCACGAAGTGGTAATTTGAGTTTAGAAAAAAGAAAAAGTCAGCAGGAGCCATATCTGGTGAATATGGTGGTTGTTGGATGGTATTTGTTGAGTGTTTGGTTAAAAATTCGTTCACAATGATAGCCTTGTGCGAAGGCGCATTGTCGTGGTGCAAAATCCAAGAATTTTCTTTCCACAAATCTGGCCTTTTTCGTCGAATTTGCTCTCTTAAACGCCGCATAACGCTCAAATATTTTTTTTTATTTACCGTTAGACCTTCCGGTAAGAATACAGAGTGCACAACACCGCGATAGTCAAAGAAAACAGTCAACATGACTTTGACTTTTGATCGACTTTGGCGTGGTTTTTTCGGTTTCGGTTCAGTTGGAAGGCGCCACTCCGAAGCTTGTTGACTAGTTTGCATGTCAAACTCGTAAACCCACGTCTCGTCACCAGTAACAATGCGTTTCATGAATGTTGGGTCCGAACTGACTCGTTCTAGCATGTCCTCAGCGACTTTCATGCGATTGAGTTTTTGGAGAAAATTCAGATATTTTGGGACTAGCCGAGCAGCAACATGTTTCATACCCAAATGATTAGTTAAAATGGTACGGATCGACTCGTGAGATACAGAAAGTTCGGCGGCTATCTCTCTCAGAGTTGAATGGGGATTTCAGTCACGATTTCCTTCACTTTTGCGATGTTAACTTCAGTTGCAGACGTTGACGGCCTACCAGAGCGAGGCAAATCTTCCATCACATCTCGACCGCTTTTGAACGCTTTGAACCACTCATAAGCACGAGTTTTTGATAAAGTCGATTCACCGTAAGCCTTCTGTAACATTTTCAGTGACTCCGAACACGAAATTCCATTGGCGATGCAAAATTTAAGACAAACTCTTTGTTCGATATTTTTGTCCATTATGAAATTCGCAATACACACTATATATGATATTACTAAAACCAGCACTGTATTTAATATAAATAACAGATGCAACTCAAACTCCGCGCCAAAATGGAAAACAGTTGTGCCAATCTAACAACTACAAAAAAACAAAAATTTGAATTTGGAACCATAAACAAATCATCCATTCCCGATACTTTTTTGACTGAATGTATGTAGCTTCCTATCGTTGGTTTTTGGTACAGAAAAAATATTAAATAAGAACTATCAATCTTAAATAGCACAGTTTTATTAAATTGTATTGTTACTTTCAATGATTATATCATCCCAGGCACTTGCCGGACCTACGAAGTTATCTAGGTGCCTGCCAACACCTAAGTACCATATTATGCCAATAGTATGGGCACAAGCACTTAGAGTTCTCATACCCGTCATGCAGGAGCAATAATACGCTTCGATGGCTTCTCTGCCCTGGACATTAACCTTGATTAAAATATAATTATGTGTAATATATTTTATTCGACACGTGCCTCGATAATATGCGGCCTCTAATTAACGAGCAGTTTTCGGTTACTAGCCCATGCTGCGACATACTAGGGCTACGGCTCGAAGATACCTCAATATTATATATACCATCTCCACCTCGCTCGGCAACATATGATCTAGCGAGCTTTAAATGGTATGTGCCCAAACTGAGTAGAATGACGTCTTCTTCTGTCAATTGTGGAAATGGTATTGACGTAGCCGTCATTGTTGTGAACACCGCCCGCTGTCTGTTCATATGTTCTGCGACTACATAATTGCCCAGTCTGTTGGGTTCACTTCTTCTTTGCGCTATTATATTGATAAAAGCGTGGGCATGCTCATTATCTGTCAGACGCTGCCTAAATGCATTTATAAAGGCTCCCGCAATACGGAAGTCTTCAAATAAGTGAGGGAGTGTTTTATTGATAACTGTATGTCTAAATATTTTGTAGTCCCTTTTGAACCATCCGTTTATTACTTCAATGACCCAACGCACTATGGTGATTTCTCGAGATTTATTGGCTTGAATATCTGTAAGCTGTGTGGCATGCCTATCTTTACTTGGTGGCATATAGGCAACATAGCCAGCACTTTCTATATCTGGTATAGTCTCTAAAACCTCGATCTAATACAAAAACGTCATCTGTTTGTAACGTTATATGCACTGGGGACGTTTGATCATTCATAATCTCAGTCATGATTTGGGCATCAGTCTTTGTTGCAGCGTATGGTCCACATATATCTATAATATAGCCATCTGGGCAAGTATTCACAAAGGGTTTTAACAAGTTTTTATACTTGTGTAAGCTGTAAGACTTTTTTTGAAATATTTTTTTTTTTTACTTTTCTGTACGTATATATATACGAACCATCACAAATAGCTATAGCCACTGGGTTTATAGGGTTGGAATATATTGATGATGGTGCTGCAAGGCTGTGAGCTATAATTTCATCCCGACTTATATGATTGAAACCCAAATGGCGAACAACAAAGTCTTGGGTCAAGCAGTTTCTAGCAGTTTTAAGCAAAATACCGATCGTTTTACGAGATACACCTATTTGGGAGGCTATACGTGTATTTGGTTCACCAGACCGTTGTTTTAATAAATATATTCCTAGTGCAGTTTTCGGTCTTCTACATTGATTTAAAAGAGACGGTGTTTCATTCAAAAGGATTTCGAATTGTTGGTGTGTTAAGCCAGTTAGGTAATATAGATCCTCTGGTAAAATGTTGTTTACATTGTCAAAATCTATATTAGTCTTATGTTTATATGCATCTCGTAACGTATCAATCATATCTTTGAGATGGTCTGGTGTGAATATTGTCTCTCCATTATCATACAGGGAGCTCCAATCTTCTGTGTTGTTGTGATGTGTACAAACGCGTGCATGTTCAGGAACGTACACGCTATGATTAACCAACAAGAATACTTTTATAAACCTGGACACTCTCGTAAAGTTCTTGATTGATGCATCCATGAAATAAACAGTGACGCGCCGTATTTGCAACCCTTCTATAAGTTGGAACAGACGTTGGGTGCTCTGGGTTTGCAAGTTCCTGGTTTTGTTCTTGTTCGAACCTAGCTTGCTGTCGTCTTCCAGCTACCCAACAACGATGACACATAGCCTGAAGTTGATTCAGGGCCATCTAAAATAAAAACCAAATCCTCAAGTAACTAAAACAATAAATAACTTAATAAAGAGTGAACAAAAAGACACCGTGTACTCGATGATCAAAGCTATTGTTATACTAACCTCATTTATGTTAATCCGTGCCATCACATACTCTGTGAAGCCTGGATTGTCTTCCAAATAGGTTCGCGTCAGTATATGCCGGTTTCGGTCACGAATTACTGATCTTGTACATGTAACACACTGTATACGGCGTTCACCTTCCATTTTTTTGAAGCAGATGAGTAATAATAATAATCCAATCGTTAAGTAATACACTGAAGTCCGTTGTGAAAGCCGAAGTTGTAAATAAAAGTAAGAATAAAATAAACTAAGATATGCGCGCGCGCTCAAAATCAGTTCCTAACAGGTACTAACTACTGACGACACACCGACGCTAGCACAAAATAGTTCGAACTACCCACCTAATGGATAAAAAAAAAAATTGAACGTGCGTGGGTCGATTTTACTAAGGATTTTCGGTATTTTCAACATCGAATATCTTTTTCCTACATAAGTTACAAAGTTGCTCCCATACAAAAAATATCTACGTTTTTAAAGACCTTTCGAATGGTACCAATTTCAACTTGCTACAAACTGGGTACGTTCAGACCCATGTTCTTTGATCAAATGCATAACGCCATCTATGGAACCTGAAGTTGAACTACCATAATTAGTTCAGAGTTCGTTTTATTTTGGTTAGTAACGATATTTTTAAGGTAGGTATTAAAACACTTATTTTTTAAGACGTTTCAAAAGTACCACTAATAACTAAAATATAAGTTTTGATGTAATTCTCATGCTTTCGTTAGTAGGTACTATTTAGACCAATAGAATAGCATTACGATTACGGGTATCATCTGCATTACTTAGTAAGTTGATTTCGTCTACATTGCCACAATTACAGATCCTGTTTATGTGTCAAAATTAAATTTTGGCTTAAATAAATGGTAAAAAATATAGAAAAAACAACAATAACATAATATTAAGGTATGAAAATATTGGTAATAATAAAAAAAAAGGGAAATTAATAATTTAAAAATATATTATTCAAAATTACTCACGACTCCATCAACAGGCAGCCTTTAAAAAGATTGTCTATGACTACTGTTGAAAATGGATTGAAATTGTCGATCTTATTTATGTTATGATTTTTCGCTAATTAACTGTTTGGAAAAATGTGGAACATAAATTAAAATATAATTTAATTGGCGCAAAAACCCATTTTATTATATTTTTGACAATATTATGGTGTAAAAATACAGTTCAAAAGATAAAATAAATACAAAAATAATAGCTGTTGCTGGCTAGGGACCGAACCATGTGCTATTCGTTTAAAATAACATTTTTGAATTTTGCTCATCCTCCAAAGCACATAGCGTGATAATATATAGCCTAAAACCTTGTCGGGACCAAAACGCACACAACAAAAAAAGAATTATCGAAATCGGTCCAGCCGTTCAAGCGTGATGCGATGACCAAGGGAAATAGGGATTCATTTTTATATATATAGATAGATTAAAAAGTTATTTATGCAGTTAGTGTATCTAGAAAACTGAACCCAAATAACTTTGTCATGAAATGAAAATAGCTGACCCGCGTCAGTTTAAAAAGCCTGCATAGCCTCGTTATGTGCTTCCCTCCCTCTATGATACAAACAAGATGGAATGACAGCCAGCCGATTCAGCAGTGCGATTCTGAAAACATGTTGAAGTGAAAACTTAGGCGAAGTGAACGACAAGAAAGCTTTCAAACTATAAAAACAAGATCAACACACTTGTCGTTCACTCCAACTAAGTGTACACGGTGAGGTGTCAACAGAATAGACAGGCTGCAAAAACTGTCGAAGTGAAGGCTTGGGTGATGTGAGCCGTCATTCCATCTTGATAACATTGATTGCCAGCTCACTTCGAGATCATTTCGTTGTGTTCGATAAATCGACAAATCACGGATCGCTCCGCGCGCGAAGGTAGTATGCTCGTAGCGTGCGCATAAAGCCTCGTATCCACTAGTCAACATTTGACGCGCGACATGATGCGCAACAGATTGCTCATCATGTTGAACGGCAGCGAGGAACTTTTTTTCAATAATATTGTCAATGTTGCGCGCTTGCTGGCAACGTCACGCGTTGTTCTGCAACGTAGCTGATCATGTTGAGCGTCACGTGTTGCGCGACAAATGTTGCCTAGTGGAGACGAGGTTTTAAGCTGAATGCAGCTATTATTTGCAACGCAACATGCAATGCCACACGAGTATAAAGTCGTCGGCCCCCGCTCTGTCTGTTCCCGGGAGCCTTTAACGCGTATGCCAAGGAGACGCTCGATTTTGAAGTGTTCATGACTAATGTTGCTGTTTCAATTATTTATTTAAAAAGATCGCAGACCCCGTCGTATGTGAAGAACCAATCAGTATGAAAAGAAAAATCATTCCGGTTGTCATTGCTATTACTAAATTCTCCTCGCTCGTTCGCGGCACGCAGAACTGTCGCGAATAACCATCCAAATCACACTACGCACACTCAAAGTAATCGTCGAAAAAACCGACAATCGGCGGAAACCAACGAGCGGAGCAGTTACGATTGTGTTGCATATAATGTACTCGTATAACGGGCTTGAAAAACGCGCGCGCAAGGCGACTACACTGTGAGAATTTGTTGCATAGTGCATTGCATGATACATTGCACTACTGTGGACGGCATATTCTATAATTTCATGTTTATTGATTACGATTCCAGAGCTGTCCACACACACATTAGAATTACTTATCCTGTATTGTCGTATCAGCCGACCTCTAAGGTTATCAACATGCTAATGCTGTATATAAATGTCCGTTCGCGAAAACAGTTTTGCATTTCTCAAGAAGTAATTTTGTCATTTCAATCTGTCGGTCAAGTGAACAAGATGAATGCAACTCGTGTGCTGTTGTTGTTACCGCTGTTTGTAGTGTCGGCGCACTCTTTCTCCTGGGGTAAGTACTGGAGCCCTGTAATATTGTTGATATTAATTTTTCTTGTTTTCTTTTCTAAATAAATAGTAACGGTCAGTCGCACCCATCTGACGACCATAAGTTAAAGGAATATTATGAAATCTATTAGGAGTCCGTCCGGCCGAATCGCTTGTATAGATCTGTAGCACCGGGAGATACCACGCACGGTGCTACTCTTCAGGATCCAAATAAAACACTCGCAGTCCAGGCAATTTACGCTAACTAGCAACTTACTTAGCAATAATTCTCAACTCTGATTTTTGCCGTTAACGTGTAGAGTATAGGCAGGGAATTATGAAAATATATCTCGCAAAAAGTTAATCCTCAGATGTTCGTTTTTTATAAAACAACTAATAAATATCAATAACAGCTCGATGGGAAATAATATTAACTGGCATGTTTGTTTAGAGCGTTTGTAGAAGGGATCAGTAGGTACCCCAGTTCTGTAACAAAATTTTCGAATCTCGACAGCGGAATCCGAGGTGAGTATAAAGATAATAAGACTTTTATGTTGTGTGTCATAAAGTTCACTTTGTGATCTATCTCACTCAGGTGAAGCTCGATATCGAAATGGTTACTTACAGAATAGAGTAGCTGGTTTTACAAGGTCAGTAAATTAAAAAAAAAATCCGTGTTACGACCTTATTTTATTAAAGAATACTTACATCTTATTTTTTTTTTTTTTATTCAAGCTAAAAGTATCTACTTTATTTTCACCGTGTTACTTAGTTATGTTTAAATTCGCTGAGCAACATAATTGAAGAAATAAATGTAACTGAATTAAATTGTGTAAAATTTTCATTAATAGGGTGACATAATTATAAGTAGGTACCTAACTTAATTATAAAGCAATAAATACATTTAAGGAGAATGCTCCAGGGTAGATCTTAGATAGATACGCGTTACGGTCGCAGATCGCATTTGGTCCACATACAGCTTCACACTGACCGGCAAATTGCAAAAAACATAAAAATATTTGAATTGTTAAAAGAAAATTAGAGATAACTTGATTTTCCTGATTTTTATTGAAGTAAACGCGGTTTCGTTCAGAATGACCTGTTATGGTATTTTATTTAATTTTTGTTAACATTAGAAGAGCTAAGATGAAATGCACAATTCAAGAAAATAATCAGAGTTAATTTGACTGGCCTATATAGGTACTTGTCAAATCCTAATATTTAAAATTCTTCCATTACTAGCTGATTGAGTGACTGACAGACAACGAACAGCCGAAACTGCTGGTTGTAGAAAACTGATACTTGGCATGTCGGTTCCTTGGGAAGTGTAGGGGAGAACTAAGAGAGAATGCCTCGAAATTCCTACGGGGACGGAATAATCGGGATATGCGTGCACAAAGTCGCAAGCAAAAGCTGGTAATACTACAATTTCGTCAAACTGCAATCGGCACATAACTCGCGTATAATACAATTTTTTTTCTAGTAATAATTATATGAAATGCGTATTCATTTCTGCCATAGGCTCCTAAAGTTCCATGGACTAACTTATCTGCTAGTGACATGCAAACAACGAAATCGCACTCGACAGAACCAACCGATGTGATTATTTTTAGGTTTCCCCACGTCCATGAAACAGAACTCTTATAAGACCATTCGTGTCTGTTATGTGTTATTATGTTTTCATAGTTAGGGTTTCGTACCTAAAAAGGAAAAAACGGAAACCTTATAGAATCACTTTGTTGTCCGTCCGTCCGTCCGTCCGTCTGTCTCTCAACATCTTTTGTCTCGGTAACGCGCGGAGGTATGGAGTTGAAATTAAAAATATATACTCAGAACTACAGTCTTGAAGTTGTGAAAAAAAAAACAACTTTCTATGTCAACATAAAAAAGATACGGTTGTTATGCCGGTAAGAACGTTTTGATACTCAACGGAATCATTTGTAGATATTTCCCGTTGACTTAGAACTATGCAAATATAGAGAGTATTCTGAAAACTACACATTTGTGATTAAATCATTAAAAATATTGTCTTAATTTAAAGTAATATTTTGTACTAACTTTGTACGGAACGCTCGTTGGCGAGTCCGTATCGCACTTGTTTACTTTAAGATGGTTCTAATTGAGGTACCCAGCGTGGCATACCGCTATATAACTATATAACAAGGTTTGAACGTTCAACTTGACTTTCAATGAAGCAATAAAATTATAGCATCAACTGAATGCTACGTATCAGCACGAGTCTTTAAATTGGTAGAAATTGGTTAGATCACCAAATTTAACTAAAATTTCTTTTTTTTTTTAGGGATCTGAACTTCTACATGGATAAACCGAACCCTCATAGGATCACTCTTTTATCTATCTGTCCTTCTATCATAGTCAATTTTCTCCAAAAAGTTTAAATTTGGTACTCATATGACCTTTAGTGACCCGAACACGGACGCATAGCGAAAATAAAATCATTTCGAAAATGCTTTCACTTTTTTGGAGAAACATTAAAAACATAAAAAAATAAAGTTTTTCCAATAGGGAACATGCAATATTTCCATTTTTGCTTTAATTTTATAGAACTCCATCTAGAATAGACCACCACATAAATAAGAAATGAAAACGCTTTATTTTTTGCCAAAATTGCGTTTTTAAACCGAGAGTTTTAAGGTCCGCGCGAAAACGAACGATGACGTCACTCGTGTCTATCACTGGTCAAGAACTGTCTTAACTCAAAGACATAAGGTTGCCTTTCGTTGGCATAACAGCAGATACGTCACTAAACGCTGATTCTTGTTTTTAAATACGTTCCGTTTCACGTTACTTTAATTCACTATTTTTGTTAAAAATTGATATTAACCAAAATAAATACGTTGCAATAACCTTTATTTTATACTTTTTTATCATTTTACTAAAAAAAATTCATAAATTCTGTATTTGCATCTTCCCTTTTCTACCGTGTGACATATCAATCAAAGGGTTCGTCGTAAGGGTCTCAAAAGTATTAAGTATTCTTATTTTGAAATATTCCATTCCGAAGTACGTAATTAAAGAAAACAGATGAAAATTGACCATTGTCCCCCGTTCTCTCCGAATCTCACAGTAGTGCAGGTAAATTAGCTCGTTTCACGTCGATCAGAGCGAATAATTCGTGTAGTTTTGAAAATTGGTACAGTTGTTCTTTGAGGGGTCCCGGTGAACACACTAAAAATCCCCGAGGGTGGGAGGTGAGCCGGCGGTGGGGGAGGGGGGAAAGTTACCTTTGTTCAGTTTTTTTTGCTTGTATCTCCAAAACCATTAAAATATCTCCTTACTCATTTCTACGTTAATTATATACATTAAATTTTCTATAAATTATGTTATTTACAATCAACTGTACGATCAATACTTTCGATGATAGGAGATTCGAGTGCATCCAAAATTGATAACATATTTTTTTTTTATAAATCATACAAAGACGAATGGTTATTTCTGACCCAGAAGCTGACAGAGTTGAGACCTATCGTAGTTTTTTGTCATCTAAAGTAGAGTAAGAATACAATTTGTTTTTTTTCGGATTTCGATGGCTAACGCATAAATATATGACCTTGAATATATCTTCAGCAGACGAAATCTTTAAAAGTTATTTCACATCCATTCTTACAAGTAAGCCCGTCGTGTTTGAGCTCATTAGAATCGTTCCAATGGGTATTATGCATAATTGATAACATGGGTCTGATAACGAAGAGCAGAAACCTGGAAAGTGGTCAAACGTATTTGTCGCCATTCCTTACCCAGAGTCCGACAGGATTGAGACCTATCGTATTTTTTTCGTCATTTGACGTAGAGCAAAAAAATGTTTTTTTTTTTTTTTTTTCGATAACACAGATATTATTATGTGGGCTTGAGTATTTCTCTAGACAAAGTATGGAAAAGTAATTCTTTATGCACTCACAAGTATGTCTATGAATCGTACTGTTGAGTACCATTCACTGGAGTTGGTACAAGGGTCTGATGATGGAAACCATAAAGGTGAGTAGTGACTTCCTTAGTTGACTGCTCTTATACCCATTGTGTTTGAGGTCAAATGAATTGTACAGATGAGTTCTATCCATTGCAGCTAATAACAATAATCTGATGATGGAAACCATAAAGGTGAGTAGTGGCTCTTTTAGTTGACTACTCCTATGCCCATCGTGTTTGGGCTCATTTGAATCGTACGAATAATAATAAGAATCAAAAGGATTTAAATGAGCAGAAACACGATGGTTATAGGAGTAGTCAACTAAGAGAGCCACTACTCACATTTGTGGTTTCCATCATCAGGTCGTTGTTACTAGCTGGAATGGATATAACCCATCTGTACAATTCAAATGAGCCCAAGCATGACCGGCATACTTGTAATAATGAGTGTAAAACAACTTTTCGAGATTTTGGTCTACTGAAGACATATTCAAGTTCATGTTTTTATGCATTAGCCATCGAAATCAAAAATTTAAATTGATATTCTTGCTCTGTTTTAGATGACAAATAAACTACGATAGGTCTTAACTCTGTCGGCTTCTAGGTCAGAAATTATCATTCGTCCTTGAATGATTTATGAACAAAACATATTTCGTAAATTTTAGATACCCACTACCTCTGAAAGTATTGATCCTACAGTTAAATGTGATAGTCATTATGTCTAGAAAATTTAATGTACTAAATAAATGTAGAAGTGAACAACGAGATATTACTAATGGTTTTGGAAATACTAGCAAAAACCTGAAAAATTGTACCTTTTCCGTCCCCCACCGCTGGCTCACCTCTCACCGTCGGGGGTTTTTGGTTTGTTCATCTGGCCACCTCAAAAAACGGCTCTACCAATAAACTATTCGAATTATTCACTCCGATTTCCTTAATTTTCCTGCCTAAAATTAAAAAAATAATAATGATAATAGGTATTTACCTATAGATTAAACCTATAAGAAGTTTATGATATTTACCCAACTTCATAAAACTGGACAAGTGCGAGTCGTACTGACGTGCAAAGGGTTTCGAATCAGGTTCATTCTTGTAACATGTTATTTGAACACTATAGACTTTTTGCAAGTTTTCCTGTAATCTTTCGCAACTCTTTCTTTTTTTTTTCATTAAAAAACTTTTTCTTTCCTGCTATGTCTAATATCCATCCATTTGCATACTTTTTACAACATTGTAATTTTCAACATACAACTAATCTATACATGTATACGTAATAAATCGATCATGTTTCTTAAAACTTAGTCAGGGTGTATAAAGGCACTAACATAAACCATTTCCAGCATTTTTAGGGTTCCGTACCCAAAGGGTAATCAACGCAATCCAATAAGAATTACTAAGCCTCCGCTGTCCCTCCGTCCATCCGTATGTCCGTCCGTCAGTTCATCCGTCCGTCCGTCAGTCCATCCTCCGACCGTCTGTCTGTCAGCGGGCTGTATCTCAAGAACCGTAATAAGTAAACAGTTTAAATTTTTTTTTTTAATGTAATTACTAGCTGACCCGGCAAACGTTGTTTTGCCATATAAATAAACACAAAAATTTCATAAAATTCGGTCAAGTCATTTTGGAGGAGTTCTACAACAAACACTGTGATCCGAGATTTTAATACATTAAAAGATTAGAAAAAGATAGATAGCTGTTGTGTATGTCGTATGGTAAAATGATGTCGCTAAGTAAGATCGCTAAGATAAGATATCATCATATCAGCCGAAAGACTTCCACTGCTGGACATAGGCCTCCCCCAAGCGTTGCCACAACGACCAGTTCTGTGCGTCTCGCATCCATCGGCTACCCGCGACCTTCACCAGGTCATCTGTCCACCTTGTGGGAGGCCTTCCAACGGTACATCTTCCGATATGCAGTCGCCACTCCAGAAATTTACGGCCCCAACGACCATCTGTTCTGCGAGCAACGTGCCTTCACACTGCCACTTTAGTATGACGATCCTTCGGGTTAAGTAAGTAATCTTGGTTCTCTACGGCCCGTATTACAGAACTACAATCAAGACTCAAGCATTACTTAAAACTAGTCTCAGTTGGAGTTTTAATTTTAGAACTTGACTTGAGCAGAGAAACTAAAATCAATAATCACCTGAGCAATGTCACTTTAAAATGTCATTTTTTGCGTATTACAGAACAATGCTTGAGGCTTGACTGAGCTCTACTCAATGTGTCCTTATTTTAAAAGCACAATCAGCTCAGAATCACTGCTTGAGGCGAGATTTGATCTTTGTTTTCGCAAGTGTAGTCGAGACCCCGCTTGAGCATAGATTCTCATGAAAATTGTTGTCGATTTGGAGTAAATCGAGTTAGGTACTCGATTTACTCCAAATCGACAACACTACTAATCAAAACGGATATATTTGCAGAAGTAGATTACCTATTATAATATTTTTTTAATAATGAGACAAATCGAACTTAAATGTACTTAAATTGTGAAAACTTTAAGTAGAAGTACAGGTTTTCACAAGATGTCGTAAAACATTTAATTTTACCTGAGACCTCTTTATTTTAATTTATATCTTTTTTGAGTTTCATTAGAATGGGGTGCAGCACATTCTAATTTTTTTTTGCAGTATTTGGCAGCAAATGTATCGAGTCAGCCTTCTCGCAAACTTTGCTGAGGTAGTTAATACCAACAAAACAAAACCACAAGGAATCAATTTGCGAATAATTAAAACAGCCACTGAACTTCACTCGAAATAATCCCGCCAAAAACACTCCGTTTCACAGTTTTTCTGTCCACAGAACATAATATGTACCTACTCTGAAGGGTTAAGGGTGGCTGTCAGTGTCAGTAACGTCGTGTCGTCCGCCTACTCCGGTTTTGATCGTGCGAAAAAAAAAAGAATTGCAATAGAAAACAAACTTTTGTTCAGGGTTACCATAATGATTGCTTACTCACGTAATCAGAGATCAAAATCTCTACTCAAGCGTAGTTTCGTTTGATTTGAGTTTGAGGATAGTTCTAAAATAAACTGAATGCTTGAGGCTAGATTCTTTGCTCAAGCAGTAATCGGTTGAACGCAGTTTAAGTAGTACTTGAGTAACGTTCTGTAATACGGGCCTACGAATATCATCATTCCTAATTCGATCACGCAAGGAAACTCCAAGCATTACTCTCATTAGGCCAGTGTGAGAGTGAGGCCCATTATGAGCGACCAGCAACCATTGTGACATAAGATATACAAACAGTCAAGTTCAAGCATTGTTTGACCCCCTTAGAATGCAAGGCATTGGCTGTATCACCTCTTCTATTCAAAACACCGACCAACCTTAGTACTTTTTCGTAATGAGAAACGTTTTAATGATAACGCTTTTCTATACACGATGTTGAAGAAAGTTGCTAGGGTTGTTAACACGCGATAGAGCTACATAAAGTTGAAATGAGACATTCTATCCAGATGAAAAGACTACCCCCGTAACGGAGAGAGTATAGTTGAGATTTTGTTATCCGCACTTTTTTTTTTTTTTAAGGATGGGAAATCATCAAATGTCTCCTCCCGCTTTGGGTGAAGCAGAAGGGAGTGTCAAACTCTTACTGACTAAAACCCATCCGCGTTTCTCCCAGTGCCCTTTGCGTTCCAGGGTACGGTGCCTCTTTCGAACGAAGTCCGCAGCCCCAGCAGGCACTGGTCCTAGCGGGCCCCGTCTTTTACGCTGACAGCTCTTTGAGGCACCCGTGAAACACAGCTCGCCGTCCACCCGGGCTGGTTCTGATGAGACGGCGAGCCACCCAATGCTCGCCGTCCGCAGGCTCGCGCTTACGGTGGCCGAAAATCGCCCTGCGACTCCCGACGCCCGGGGCGTCTTCTTTTGTTGCGGCGGCTGGGGCGTGAGGTTTCCCTTTCTCTCACACGTTCGGCTTCCTCCTTTGCTAGCATTACTGCTTCGCAGAAGGAGGTGACCGCTTCCCATGTCTCCTCGCTCCGGACCATAGCTTGAACCAGGGCCGGACGCGAGAGATCGCCGCCGCCGATCGCCTCGGCGAGGACTCAGCGGTGCTCCGCCCAAGCACCTCAACCGTACCTCCACCTTGTCCTCCGGGCGATCCTCGCAGTGTTGACACCCGGGCGTATCCTCCCGCCGTATTCGAAACAGGTACCTCCCGAAACAACCGTGTCCGGTGAGTACCTGCGTCAAGCGGAAAGTAAGGACGCCGTGGCACCGCTCTAGCCACTCCTCAAAGAGGGGATTTATTGCCGCAATTGTGGCGTGACCAGCGCTGGGTTGGGACAGTCTTTGTCTCCATACTGCCATGAGATCCTACCGGAGCTCCGTCCGCCGTACTGCGATTTGCCGCGGCGGAGGAGTCTCGCCCCGGCGTAGCACTTCCAGGCGCCATTCTTAAATGAGTGCGAGGGCTCTCGCCTCTAGATCCCATGGCGGCAGTCCGGCAAGGAGGTTCGCCGCCTCGCCAGAGACCGTGCGGTATCCCCGGGCAAGCCGGATGGCCATCACCCTCTGGGACGAGTTGAGGTAACAGGCAGGTTATCCGCACTTCTCCGACTCCTATTCGCGCCGTTGTGCTTAGGAGACCTGGCAAGATTAGCCAGCGAAGCTACGCATATAGGTTTCGCTGAGCGTCCTCATCGTTCCGAGGATTTTTGTACGTCGGGCAGCAAGGCCTCGTTTCCAGAATGAAGTCGACGACTGATTTCTCGGTATCGAAGCAACCTCTGTATATAGCGACTATCATCATCATAAGATGATGAAGCCTTCCAAAAAGCGCCAACCATCCCGGTCTTGTGCCACCTTTTTAGATCATCGATCCATCGTGCCGCAGTGCCTATGTTGAAAAGATATTTTTACAGGGGGGGATTGAACCAGAATTATAACTATTATTATTCGGAGACTATTACATTTCTACTTGGGTTGAAAAGTTGCTTAGTTAGTCGCATGTATAGGATTAACATTGCCATTTTTGACTGCCAGTAATTTGTAGCCCGTGATCATTTGTTGTCTTGAAGTTTAGCTGATCTCTGGCAAATTCCTGTACGAATCAGTAAAAAAGGTGAGAGAAGAAGTGGGTACAGGTCCAGCAGTACCGTTTCGGAAACTCTCTTCGCGAGTTGGTCTCTGACGTCATTGCTTGGGGATCTACAGTTTACCATGATCCACTGGAGGGTGAAACTCGCAACGGATAACTTTTGCCCTGAGCTGTTGCTTCACTGGGAATTGAACAGTTTTTGGCCATGCTGGAGCAATCAGCCGAAATATTATTTCAGCTACTATGACAGTTTGTTGGATACATGTGACTTTCAACCGAGTGCCTTTGCCAAGTTTTTTAAAATTACGTATTTAAATAAAAATCATAAAATTTAATCGGATGGTATGGGTACGTATCAAAATCCCGAATTTTAAAAGACCGAATTTTAAAATACTGATGGACGAAATCCCGATAATTGAAACGCCGAATGGTTGTTTGCCCGAAAATTCCGAAGTTTAAAATCCCGAGGTACAAAATCCCGAAATTGCCACCGTATTATAACAATAATAACTTGTAACAATAGAGGGAATGTGGCGCTCGGCGGCCGCTACCGCGGCACGCTCGCTTCGCTCGCTCGCCTTCGCGCGTTTATTTACACTGTTCTAACCTAACCTAACCTAGGACATTCGATACTCTGATTCAGGATTTCATCCATCGGTATTTCGTTCATTCGGTATTTCGTCCATTCGGGATTTCGTCCTTTGAACATCGGTATTTTGTGTTTCGATATAACGACTATCGACATTTAAAACTTTCAGTATTTTGATTTTCGGTGTTTTTGACGTCGGTATTTCAACCATAGGTATTATGAACTTTCGGGATTTTGATACGTACCCGATGGTATCTATCATTTCCTTATTTTTCCTAAAAACATTTGTCAATATTATACGTATTAATGGTCTGCTTGGTCGGTGGGCTCCCCGTTCACAGAAGTAATGATTTAATGCTGAAGCAATGGAACAACATAGGCTATCTTCTGAAACTATCTCTTGATTGTGGTGTATGCCATCGTCATTTTTTAACAAAATTCGTAAAATAATGCGCATTTCAGTGGCCTTCTTACATCATGTTCGCATTTTTCTTTTTCTCCGTCGTTTCTTCAATGCTGAGGATCGCGACCACACACGACGCATATCCATGCGGTTTTGTGTTGCGTGGACCACTCTGTGCATGCTGCCTTTAACAGCCTTATTTAAGGCCTCGGGCCATAAAAAGGTATGCTGATATTATTTTGCGCTGTATGAATGGTGCTATTCTTCAAACAACTAAGTTAAGTAACTACTTGAAGAATCAAGTTAATTCTCAGTTTATTTCGGATCGGGAACGCAAATCGAAACGATTTAAGTTTTTAGAACTCAGTTAGACATCCGATTAACCAATCTAATTCAACTCTTTTCGCGACTCTTCTACCATGGGACTTCGCCAGCTGCTCGCGGTCTGCATTATGTAATGTTTACTTCATGTAAATTGCCACAATATCTATCCGGTTTATGTGTAAAAGTTATCTACATTGGTTTTGTACTTATGAACGTGATGCGTTCTGTTAATTATCAATTTTAACACGTGGGCCATAATATTTTGGCATAGATAAATGCCAAAAAAATACAAAATACAATAATAACATGTTACAAATACGAAATTCAATTATTACAATAACATGTAATTATTGAATTTTGTATTTTCAATGTATAAAAATATTAGTAAAACTATAAAAGAAAGGAAATGAATTATTTAAAAATATGTACAAAATTCAAAAATTATTGCGACTGTCCGGATTCGATACCCCACCAAGCCTTTAGAAAGGCAGTCCTTAAACCAATGGTCTATGAGTACAGTTGACAAATGGTTGAAATAGCCGATGTTATTTATGTCATGGTTTTTTTGCTGCTCTGCTCCTTGAAAGTATAGCGTGATGATTAACATTGCTAAAGTTAGACGCATAAGTATCTGCAATATTGTAATATGTTGTGGCTTCTTATAACAATGATTCACTAAACTATTTGGAAAAATTTGGATAATAAACTTAAATTTTCTTTTAAGTGCGCAAACGCCCATTTTATTGTTTTTTTTTTTTCAAAATTAGGGTGTGAAAATAAAGTTCAAAAGATAAAATAAATACAAAAATAATAGCTGTTGCTGGCCGGGGATCGAACCTTGTGTCTGTCGTTAAAACGTACATTTTTAATATTGCTCATCCTCCAAAGCACATAGCGTGATAATATATAGCCTAAAACCTTCTCGTGACTACTGTGCTTAGTGCGAGTTTTTTAACGTTTTCTATCGCGTTAGCGTAAACATCAATTTGTATTGAAACCGGGAAACCTTTTTTTATTCTCTACAATTTGACATAAGCGAACGTTTACGTTACCGCGATCGAGTGCGTTAGAAAACTTACACTAAGCCCACAGAACGCTCACAACAAAAAAAGAATGATCGAAATCGGTCCAGCCGTTCAAGCGTGATGCGATGACCAAGGGAAATAGGGATTCATTTTTATATATATAGATTAAATACTCACCTTTAGGTCTCGATAAACCCGCCCATTGTAGCACTATGTAACTGGATTACCTAATCATTTTTATTAGTTGTTATGATGATGTTCTTTATTGTATTTCATTGTAAGAACTAATTTATGGATGTAGAAAGAATTTAACTTAGTTCTCGAGACTGTCGAGAATGCAAGTAATTTCGAAACCATTCATTTGAGCAGCGTATTTCATGAAAGAAGAGTAATGGGAAGCTCTGCAGCTCTGTTTAGCAATCGGATAAGAAAAATGTTACTCTCATGTTTCAGACATCGTCATGGCCAGGCGGAAACGAATAGAATTCTTTTACGACGGAGCAATTACGCACACAGAAGATATTCCGTTGGCTCAGCATATCTCTGCTGTCTCGTACGATCCAGTTCACTACAGGGTACTGTTTCTCGACATTCACAATGGCAAGAAGTTGGTCATACGCAGCTTTGACCTTACAACAAGGAACATACAAACTTTAGTAACGAAATTAATAAAGAATGCTTATTACAAGAGTCTCGCCTACGACCCGCTTACACAATTACTGTTTTGGACTGAAGAAACAAAAATATACTCGTTGTCATTAAAACCTGCATCGACTAACATAGCAGTTGACGAAAATCTTTTAGTTACGTTAGATAACTACTGCACAGCTATAGCTGTAGACAGCTGTGGAGGGTACGTTACTGATTTAAAAATTACCGATAGACTTAAAACTCAGTCTAATTCACCTTAAACTTTGTAAATCTTTACAGTTGTTATAAAATTACAGGCATATTTACTGGGCCACAGCTGATCAGATAGAGAGGGCTGCGTTTGATGGCTCCAAGAGAAAAGTTTTAATTGACGGTCATGTTTCCTGGCGACGGGGCTTGGCTATTGACCCAGAAATGGAGAAAATGTACTGGATTGATGAAACTGAACCTGATAAGTTTTCTATTGAAAGTGCCGACTTGAATGGGAAAAACAGAAGACAAATTTATTTTACACGAACAAAAGATGGGGCAAGTGCTTTAACCGTATCGAAAGATTTCATTTATTGGTGGAGCTTCAATCAAAGTGTAATTTTGCAATTACCAAAATATCAAAACCACAGTTTGGCTCCAGTTGTATATTCACAGTATAGAAGAGAGTACTGTTGGTTTTGGCACCTTACAGCAGCCAACTATACAATTGAGGATCAAACCTTGGGAAACAAGTTCTGTGAAGCTCAGAAGAGTGTAAAACACCACGCTTCAATATGTCAAAACTACTGCTTTAAAGGAAATTGTACTGTGAGTGCTGAAGGACAACCTAGATGCAGGTAAGACACGGTCATCTCAATATGGACTAGTGAAGATAACACTAGGGAACATTTTTTTTCTGAGATCTGATTAGGTTTGTGAATTTGTATTATCATGGTACAGAGAACTTTGGTCAATAAATGAAACTTTTCAGTCAAGAGTTCAAGAGTTTTTATTTAAATTTAGACAGCTTTTTCGTCACATTTATCTAGTTCGCCTGCGTTTTGTCTCCCTAATAAGATCCAGTATTTCTCTGTTCTGTACTTATACATTACTTGAGTTAAGTTTCGTTGTTATCAATTTAACAGTGAAGCAATTTCAAGGCGTAGCGATCATATTGTTCATCACTCACTGAATCTAGGTTTATTTATTTTGAACCTAGGTTTCATTCAAAAAAGTCTAAGTATATGTGCAGAAAGTATATTTTAAACCCTAAGTATTATTCATAGTCATTTAAAAATTAATTTACAAGGTTATCACCTCAAAGCAGCAATATTTTGAAAACTTTAAAAACTAAGCATTATTTCTCTACTATACCACTTGTATGTAGATAATCTGCAAATCTATACTCAAGCCACACTTGGAGAGTTATCTGATGCCATTGAGTCTATAAATAAGGACCTCGCTCAAATAGGTGCCTGGAGCTCTGAGTTTGGGCTGAAAATTAATCCAACAAAGACGCAGGTCATTGTTGTTAGTAGTTCCCAGACTGTCTTTAAGATCGACTGGTCGAAATTTTCATTCCTGTAAGTCACGTTGTTAAGAACTTGGGTATTTATATCGACAGCACTCTTTCCTGGACTAAGCAACTACAGGAAGTAAGTCGTAAGCTGTTTGCTTCAGCAGGTTCCTTTAGGCGCCGTCGCAATTTTCTTCCCATCACCACAAAAATTGCGATAACACAATTTTTCTTTTCCCTATCCTGCACTATGCTATCTTGATCTCACCCAAGACCAATTGGACAAGCTTGAGCGACTTCAAAACCTCTGCAGTGTGACCACGTTTCTGAATTTCGTATCAAGCTCAAATGGCTTCCTACTGGCCTTCCCCGGAACACCCACATACTTTCTCTACTTTATAATGTGCTCTTTAATCCTTCTACTGCTTTTTATCTTAAAGAACGCTTTCAGTTCCTCTGTGACACACATTCTAGGTCCTTGATATCATCGGAAAATCTTAAGTTAAGTATTCGTATGCATTCCACTTCCTTCTTTGACAAATCTTTAAGTATACAAGCAGCTCGTTTGTAGAATGCATTACCCATAGAAGTGAGGCGAGCTCAAACGCTACCAGCGTTTAAAAAAATGGTGAAGAAGCATTACTATTCACTCTAATTTTTCCGCTCCTTTCTCAATTATATATTTGATATTTATTAGTATATTAATTGGTATTGTATTTATATATTTTATATTATGATGTATAACTACGTAGTATAAAACAAAGTCGCTTCCGCTGTCTGTCTGCCCCTATGTATGCTTAGATCTTTAAAACTACGCAACGGATTTTGATGCGGCTTTTTTTTAACAGATAGATTGGTTCTCGAGGATAGTTTAAGTATATAATTCGAACCCTTACGAAGTCGGGGCGAGTCCCTCCCCCACCCCTCCTTCGCTGATACCACAATTGCCTTACAGAGCGTCCGCTATGTCAATATATCTGCGCGCGCACCTTTTTCGATGTTTACAACTCGTCAGTCATGTTTGTCGGCTTCCTTGCTTATAGAGATAACCCAACTCAAATGATCGTTATTTCAGATGTGATACCGGCTACTCTGGGGGCAGATGCGAAGTAAATCCGTGCCGTGAGTACTGCTTAAATAACGGTGAATGTTCCCTTAATGAGGAGAAGCAGCCGGTCTGTCGATGCTCAGCAGACTATGGAGGAGTCAGATGC
The DNA here is from genome assembly GCA_950371165.1 of Lacanobia oleracea. NCBI lineage: Eukaryota > Metazoa > Arthropoda > Insecta > Lepidoptera > Noctuidae > Lacanobia > Lacanobia oleracea. The sequence continues at coordinate 15,497,705 of OX493412.1, forward strand.
GAATTTCCCACCGTTTTAATCAAGTGTATTCAAACTGTTTCAATGTTGAGAGAGATGCTAAGTGCAGGTAAATATTTTGAACATCTGTGTAAAGGTTTAACACATAGTGATTACTTTTGCCGTTACATCTGTCTGATCTGATAACAATCCGACTGTTATGGCCTCACTTTCGATCGCCCAGGACCGATGCAGACACACTGCACAAATACTGCTAAAATTTATTTATTTATTTATTTATTTATTTATTTAAACTCACACACTATCTTTACAGGATATCCCAATACAATAGTGGTTTACAACATAAAAAATAAATTGAGACATCGACTTATGGCTAAAAAATATAAAATATAATCTTACTACAAAATAACTAATTTCTAACTATAACTAACAAAATTCAACAAAACTCTTGCGAATTCACTCATATTGCACGAAAATATGTCAATCCTTTCGTGCACTTCATTTAGTACACGTATTGTGCGGATGAGAGGTGTTTTTGACAGCAGGTTGGTTTTGGCAGCAGGCACGGCCAGCAGTGGCGGTCGCCGCCGCCGCCACACGTACCGGTCAGGGACGCACAGCTTCAAGTGATGCAGCACACCCGGGTTATATGCTACTCCACGCAGGAGCTTTAGTGCATACGCCGCGAGCGCAAAATCCCGGCGCACTCTGAGTTCGTTGTACCCCACCATACCCAGTACAAACAGTGTAGGATACATCAGCGGGTAAAATGGGTACACCCCATAAAGTTTGAAATACAAGTGTCTTGTAAATTTATTCTGGACTCGCTCCAGCATGACATTGTATTTCGCTTCATGAGGAGCCCATATCACCGCACTGTGTTCCAAGTGACTCCTTACTAAAGCGTCATACAGCACCCTGAGTGTGTTAATGTTCGTGAATCCTTGGGACTGTCTCAGCACAAAACCAAGGTTTCTATACGCCTTCTTGCAAATTTTAATTACATGATCCCGGAAAGTTAGATCCGGGGTAAACAGTACTCCTAGATCTCGTACCTGCGACACTCTCTGCATCGGCGCTTCCTCAACTTTATATTCGTAGGCTAAGGCAGTCTTCGCGCGCGTAAATGTCATCACTGAGCATTTCGCTGTGTTGAAATAGAGTTTATTTTTATGGCTCCACTCTACCACTCTATCTATGTCTTCCTGTAATCTCTCACAGTCCGACTCACCCTTAACCTCGAGCAGCAATTTGAGGTCATCAGCAAACAATAAACATAAACTATATTTGACTACGTGTGGTAAGTCATTTATCATTAAAATAAATTCTAGAGGACCCAAATTGCTGCCCTGGCTCACGCCTGACCTGGTGTAGTATGGCTCGGATTCGAACCCGTTGTAGTCAACGTACTGCTGTCGGTCTTTCAGGTAGCTAGCGAAGAACTGTAAGAGCTGCGGTGTGCAGCCAATTTTTGCCAGTTTCATTAGCAGTACATCATTATCGACGGTATCGAATGCCTTTTTAAAATCAAAATATGCCGCGTCTACCTGCACACCAGCATCGACGGCCGGAACCACACGCGTCATGAAGTTAAGCAGATTAGTGGCAGTGCTGCGCGCCGGCCGGAACCCGTGCTGCGCGTCCGATAGCTGTGCGCTCACTTGAGTCTGCACGCAGCTTTGGATGGCAGACTCGAACACTTTTGCAGGTGTCGATAACACTGCCACCGGCCTGTAGCCACTGACATCCGGACCTGCCTTACCCTTGGGAACTGGAATCACTCGCGTGATTTTCCACCTAGGCGGAAACGTGGCTTGTTTTAAACAAGTATTAAAAATATGATGCAGGGGCTCAGCCAGCACCCTGCCACAGTCTCGGAACAGAAAAGCTGGAATACCATCGGGGCCAGATGAGCGCTTCGGCTTGAGCTTTATGAGCGCTTCTCTTACGTCTTGAAGACTGAGGGTCTCGATGTGCACTCGCGCACTGTTCGCTTCCGCCTCCGCCCCGGCCGCCTGCGCTTCAAGCTGTGGCCGCTCTTTATTATACACTGACTCAAAAAATGACGCAAATTGTTGTGCACACTCCTCATTCGAAAGATGTTGACCATCCTTTACGATAATTTGCCTATTTAACCTACTTCGTTTGGACCTAATATACTGCCAGAATGATTTTGGATCTTTTGAAAATTGATTTTGTATTTTAAACTTGTGTTCTTTGTGCGCTATTTCTATTGATTTTTTAATACGAGCTCTACACTTTGAAAATTCTGTATAATCGGTATCCAGCTTTGTTTTTTTGAAAGTTTTATGTAATCTAGCTTTATTCTTTATGTCTCTTATAATATCTGCGGTGTACCATTCGGGATAAACGTATCTAGAATTTTCACATTTAAGTTTTTTTCGGGGTACACATCTATCTAAAATATTACACAGTTTATCATAAAAAATGTCCAACATATCCTCCAAATCATGCATGTCGTAAATCATACTCCAATCAGTGGAAGTCAGCATAGCGTATAACAACTCATAATCGGCTCGATAGAAGTTCCACTGCGGCCTACCACTGCGCGCTGCGGGACTGTCGCGAGCAGAGGGCGCGCGCGGGGCGGGCGCGGCAGGCGCGGGGAGCGCGCGCGCCCACTGCACGCTAACCGCGAGCGGCGGGTGATGCGCATCTACGGGCACGAGCGCGTCGCCGTCGTCGGCCGCCACCACCGTCACCTTCCTGCTAAAACCTGTGCTCAGAACCAAATCCAACTGCCGACCTAAATAGTTTGGTACTGTGTTAGTTTGAGTGAATTCGCAATAGGACAAAAAACATTCGAAATAATTTTTTACATTTACAGGACACGAATACAAATTAAAATCACCAATAACAATTATTTCTCCATACCTATCAACTAATTTTTGTATTAATCTAAATAAAGACAAATAGTCATTCTCAGAACTCCCTGGTGGTATATACACAACACAACATAAAAACAAAAATCTATTTTTTAAATAAACCGTTGCACTAACTATTTCAAAAACGCAGGTGTCTATCGACGCGTCCGCGATTTGTACTTGTCTCAGCTCATATCGGTGTGTGGCCACTAAAAACGCTCCTCCCTGCTTCCGACCATCCGCTCGATCGCAACGTAGTATTTGATATCCCGGAGGTATTATTTCAGGATCTTCTATGGAATTATTGCAACCAGATTCCGTTATTGCCCATAGATCAAAATTGGATGCCTCAATGTTGGTTCGGAATTTATCCAGTTTAGTTCGTAGTCCACGTACATTTTGGTAGAATATATCGATCTTATGGCTATAATATGTTTGGTTTAAAAATAAGATCATTGAATCAAAATCAAAATCATCGCTTGGTACAACAACACATACATACCGTCGCCTTAGAGTGAAAACCTCGGGAATGCATTTTTGCTCAAATTTATTTTATTGCATTTCTAGAAAGCGAACCTCGCAACGCACATCCTGATCAGACTAATTTGTTCATTCGATACTCGTAGCGCCATCTATGTCAGTAAATGAGAACCACTTAAATACTTGCATCTGTCAGTTTGGCGTGAATATACCTTGCAACGAACGTGTTTCGAGTCTATTCTGCTGTAACTGTTTAATTTAGTGTTAAATTTGCGGATTAAATCATATTAATTAATAAAAAAGCATAAAAGTCGACGTACAAAAGTATCACAGCACACAGTGTTTTCTTCCTCCTGAAAAGTAACTTCTTTTACACTTACGAGGTTTTCACTCTAAGACGTCGCTAAGAACAGATCCATGGTACAGTTTCGTTGATTCAGATTAATAGTCTTGTATGTCCGTCTAAATATTTTTTTGATAACATTAAAAGTACATTTAACGTCTTCTTTTTAGATGTAACGCCGGTGACTCTGAGTAATGGAGTGATCACTCCCACGTGTGCTTAAGCTGTTGTCTGATCAGCGGAGCTCGCTCGGCACAAACGCAAGATGTGAAGTCGTGGAGGAGTTCACTTTCACGACTATTACACCACCACATACTACTTAGTAGAAGAACTCTAAACTCAGTTAAATTATCATTGAAACTTATTAGTCTCATAAAATGCAGCTTCTTAAATAATTCCACATCGCTGTCGACTTAAAGTGTCAAAATGTGTCAAAGTGTTCCAAAAGAATGCTTACTGTCTGTCAAAGATAAATACCAGCCGATCACGCCAAGTGACAACTAGGCGTTTGAATGGATCTATGTGGTAGGTCTACCTACCCGCACCCCATAGTTCAAGAGATTTTTACAGTCGACAGCTGTGTGAATTTTGTGACACGGGTTCACTCAGCTTGAAGTTTTTATTTTAAGTGCAAATATTTATAGTTACTTAAGTGTTTAAACTGTTAAAAATAAATCAGTCTTATCGCTTCATGTAAGTTGTAATTTGCTTTTAGATTTAGCTTCTCTTGTCAAAATAAATCATATGCATGTAAAACGGGTATTTTTATTTCCGCATTCCACAAAAATATCATAAACTTTCTCAATAAGATGTTTCACACGACCCAATAGGATAACTGAAGTTGTAAAACGTGTTCACACACAGGTACGTCAAGCTAGGTAATCTACACAATAGCTATACATACATCGACATGCTTCAGGTACGCCACTCCTATGGATCATTGTCTGTGCTTATCTAATGTTAGATGTTTGTCTGTTCGGATGCTTTTTTGTAACTCAATTACTGCTAGCTGTCTGATCGATCTCGTATGAGACCATGACCAGAGAAAGCCATTGTCCCGAATATTAATAAAGACATTGAAGTGCCGGAGCTTTGTAGCACGCCACGCGAACCACAATCTTCAGTAAATTATTGGCATAAATATTAATAACTAGCTGACCCGGCAAATGTTGTTTCGCCATATAAATAAACACAAAAATTTCATAAAAATCAGTCAAGCCATTTCGAAGAAGTTCGATAACAAACTCTGTGATCCGAGATTTTTATACATTTTTTTAATCTTTTAAGATTATTAAAAAATAAATAGCTGTTGCACGCAACTTCGTTCGCGTGTATGTCGTACAGTAAAATAATGTCGCTAGGTAAGATTGCTAAGATAAGATATCATCATATCCGCCAAAAGACCTAGGTCTCCTCCAAGCGTTGCCACGACGACCGGTTCTGTGCGTCTCGCATTCATCGGCTACCCGCGATCTTCACCAGGTCATCGGTCCACCTTATGGCCTTCCAACGGTGCGTCTTTCGATACGCGGACGCCACTCCAGAACTTTTTGGTCCCAACGACCATCTGTTCTGCGAGCAATGTGCCCTGCCCACTGCCACTTTAGTTTGGCGATCCTTCAGGCTATGTAAGTTATCTTGGTTCTCTACGTATATCATCATTTCAGATTCGATCACGCAAGGAAACTCCAAGAATTACCCTCTCATTGCCCTTTGAGTGAGTTTAAGCCTTCTGATGAGGTCCATTGTGAGCGATCAGCAACCATTGTGATGATATGCGAACAGTCGTCTACTAGCATTGCTTGACCCCCTTAAAATGCAAGGCATTGGCTGTATCACCTCTTCTATTCAAAACATGTTATCCGAACTTAGGCGCTTTCGCGCTGTTGTGCTTAGGACTCCTGGCTAGGTTAGCCAGCGAAGCTACGCATATAGGTTTCGCTGAGCGTCCTCATAGTTCCGAGTATTTTTGCACGTCCGGTAGCAAAGGCCTCGTTTCCAGAAGGAAGTCGACGACTGATTTCCCCGTCACGAAGCAACCTCTGTACATTGGGCTGTATATGGCAACTAATATCATCAAATGATGATGCCAGCCAATTGCCGTCCACTGTTGATCGATCCATCGTGCCTCAGTGCCTATGATGAAAAGATATTTTTATTCAGGGGGGATGAACGCGCAATTGTACCTATTATTATTCGGAGAGTATTTCCACTTGGGTTGAGAAGTCGCTTAGTTAATCGCATGTATAGGCTTAACATTGCCATTTTTGACTGCCTGTAATTTGTAGCCCGTAATCATTTGTAGTCTTGAAGTTCAGTTGATCTCTGGCAAATTCATGTACAAATCAGTGACAAAGTAAGAGGAGAAGTGGGTACAGGTCCAGCAGTACCGTTTCGGAAACTCTCTTCGAAAGTTCGTCTCTGGCGTCATTGCTTGGGGATCTACAGTTTCCCATGATTCACTGGAGAGTAAAACCCGCAACGGATAATTTTTGCCCTGAGCTGTTGCTTCACTAGGAATTGAACAATTTTTAGCCATGCCGGAGCAACCAGCCAAAATTTTATTTCAGCTACAATGACAGTTTGTTGGATACGTGTGACTTTCAACCGAGTGCCTTTGCAAAGTTTTTTAGAAATTACATATTTAAATAGAAATCATTAAATTTAATCGGATAGTATCTATCATTTTCTTCCTATGCGTTTTCATGGAAATAATTTCCTTATTTTTCCCAAAAACATTTGTCAATATTATACGTACTGATGGTCTGCTTGGTCGGTGGGTTTTCCGTCCACAGAAGTAATGAATAAATGCTGAAGCAACGGAACAACACAGGCTATCTTCTAAAATAACCTAACCATCTCTTGATTGTGGTGTATGCCAACGTCAATTTTTAATAATATTCAGTGGCCTTCTTATATCATGTTCGCATTTTTCTTCTTCTCCGTCGTTTCTTCAATGCTGAGGATCGTGACCACACACGAAGCATATCCATGCGGTCTTCTGCTGCGTGGACCACTCTGTGCATGCTGCCTTTAACAGGCTTCTTTATGGCGTCGAACTATAAAGTGGCCATATGTTTGCATATTTGGTCTTTGGTATGCTGATATTATTTTGCGCTATATGAATGGTGCTATTCTTCACACTACAAAGTTAAGAAGCTACTTGATGAATCAAGTAATTCTCAATTTATTTCGAATCAAGATCTCGTATCTATTTGCGATAAATACGATTAAAGATTATGGAACACAGTTAGACATCCGATTAACCAATCTAATTCAACTCTTTTCGCGACTCCTCTATCATGGGACTTCGCCAGCTGCTCGCAGGTGGTATGACGTGACCCCTGGCCCTTAAAGATTCATTTTTGAGCAACTCAAGTTAAGCTTAGCAAATGTAAGCGCACGCATGTTGACGATCCAAAAAATGAGATCAAATGCTTATGTATTTTTGGACCGTCATCTATGGATTCTGAAGTTGAACTGTCTTAATATTATTTCGGAGTTTGTTTTATTTTTATTAATAGGAAATTGTTCAGAAAGATATTTTAAAGGTATTAAAAGAATCACTTTTTTTAAGACGTTTTAAAAGTACCACTAATAACTAAAAATATTTTTTGATGTAATTCTTATGCTTTGTTGAGTTTTATTTGGGTTAATACATGGCATTACGGGTATCTGCATTACGTAATGTTGGTTTCATGTACATTGTCACAATTCCTATTCGGTTATTGTGTAAAAAATGTCTTAATTGGTTTTGCAATTATCTTCTTTTGAACATTATACCGGACGGGCGAGATCGACTGGAACGGGGGTGTGATGGGGTAGGTCTATCCTTCTTCTACTCCTCCGATGTATACTGTGACCACCCGACTGCGTCCAGCCGCGCTGACGTCCTGTACCGGGATCTGAGGTTCCCCGTACCACACGTACAACGTTCTTCTATCTTGCCATTTACTTGCTGTCTTCGGGGTAGATTGGGGTGAGGGATGAATGCTTACCAGGGTTAAATAATATGCAGGAATTTGACAACACTGCAGCTAATGGTTTAAGAGAAAATTCGCGAGTACTTTGATTCTAGTTACAAATTCTATATTTCTTCTGCCGGTGACTACGAATTGCTATTTTTCGTCTATTTACTAAGGTACGAGCTTACTTTACTGTAACGAGGCCCAAAAACCACTAACTGTTTTAGTTTATTTTAACATTTAATTTTAACTAAGGTTCTAATACATTCCTGGCTATATCTAGGTCTATTCTAGGTCTGGATAGGGGTTGATGCACCTCTCTGTAAATCCCCCGCAATTCCCCGTCGAACGGGGTGAAAACCAACCCTTCAACCCTGCCCACTAGTGGGCTTGTTGCATTTAACTGTCGAAACTGTTTACAAGTTTGAACTTGCCTACTATTAAGGGTTGATTTCGCGAAAAACTGCCCCATGGGCTACCGAACTATCTGTATTAGGGTAGGTGCATCATCCCTCTATCCAGATACACAACTTTTGAGGCCACCCCTCTAAGGGTGGAGGTACTATAGGTCAGGAACCCGGAAGGGGAAAAAAATCTGTGATTTTACATTTTCCTAATTTACGGCTTTATGCCTTGCCTGACCATAAAGATGTGTACATATCTGGATAGGGCTCAGTGCCAGATATCTAGTGCCTATTATTTAAAGCCTATATACCTAGATTTTCTGTATGTTTAGTAACTGAAGGTGTCTGTAAATGGTGTTTTTTTTCTATCCACCCCATTACCTTTGAGTAACTGTGCTGTGTAGGTATGTGTGAAATGTTCATTACCTGTGTACCTTCGTTACCGTTGATTTTTATCAACCATCAAAACCATACCTTTTGGGGGTTACCAGGAATGTGTAGGGGAAATGTGTAGCCCTACCTATCTATTTAGTTTAATGAAAATAAGCTTCCCCAGAACATATTTTATGTGTCCGTGGAAAAAACGACAAAATATGTGCTTTTAATAAATTACATAGCCTCTAAACTATAACTATGAAAGTACATAAGCTCCTAAGTATTAAGTACATAAGCTTATAATAACTATAGGTACATGGGCGTTATCTATGCGAGTTATACAATGCTAAATGCTTCGTCGCGAACAAACATGATGCGTTCTGTTAAATTATCGTTTAACATCCTGGCCATTATATGTATTTTGGAGTAGATGAATGCTAAAAAACTAAATACAATAATAACATGTTATTAATGTATATATTTTTTTAATAAAATTAAAAAAAAAGGAAATGATTTAAAAATACAAAATTCAAAAATAATCATGACTGTTTGGACTCGATCCGCTTGTTGTCACATATTTATACACGTGACTGTACCGTTCTATCACGATCAAGGTTAAATTTACATACCTAAATAAAAATGTTAAAGCTATCGCTTTCCTTATTTTCGGCAAATATTTTGAATGGTCAGTGACCTTTGATAACCGTTGTTATTGTTCAGTAAAATATGTGCTATCAAAATCGGTTGGTACCTAATTAATTTATATTTTAAACGATCACGAAATAATTGCTTGTCTTGGTTTGTGCATCTAATGAGTGGCTTGAAGTGCTATGAACATCACTGTGGCGGACGGATAAAGTTAGACAAAGAAAAGATGGATGGATTGTGTGCGGAATGATATGGACGAATAGATAGTCAGTGATAGCGTCACGGTTGATAGGAAGGAATGGAAGAAGACAACGAGTATTCAGCAGTGCGATTCTGTTGTAGCGGCATCAAGGCCGCCACAAGAAAAAACCTACGGAGCAAATCTACATCGCAACAAAAAGAACCGTGACGCCATCTATCCAACTAGTAGCGAATTACAACGTTGAAATTCTGCATCGTACAAGCAGAGTTTACCGTGCGATTTGAACATTTACATCAGCCCGAATATCAACTATCGGGCACACTCGGTTCTGCAGTCCGGGCCACAATCGGCTAGATCTGAGAACCGGTGCGGACGAGAGCCACTCACTCCTTGCTGCAGGTGCGTCACCAAAGTCGACACCTTCGTCGCAGGTCGTTCTCGCTGGGCCTCCCCCAGGTCACTGGGGGTCTCACTTGGCGGGGACTGACCGCCGAAGGTGCCGTGAAGAAGCGACAAACAGTCGCGACGCGCCTGTAGTAATACACTTCAGCGACCCAATTACAGGCGTGCGACTGTTGCTATGAAAATAGTGGCAGGCGCACGCCAACATTTTTATGGCATTTTTGTTGCCAACCAAACGACCGGCCCGTGTTGACGGGCCGAGGTGTGGCCGCTACGGTCGGGGGGCTTCGCCCCGATACCGCCTACCGCACCCTCTTGCGGGGGCGCAGCGACATCTACCACAACTATCGGCCAGTAGCCCGCCAGGCAGAACAGCCGCCTGGTTGGAGGATCCTCCTTTTCAATTGAGGTGTGCGGGACTTTACTCTCTGTTCCGCTACCTCTAAACTGCCAACATCGCAACTAGAAGACTTAGTTAGCGCGCGCAGCGGGGCTCCGTCAACCTTACATCAACCGTCTTCTGAAATACATTCAGTCAAAAAAGTATCGGGAATTGATGATTTGTTTATGGTTCCAAATTCAAATTTTTGTTTTTTTGTAGTTGTTAGATTGGGGCTAGGTCCCGTGGTCGCCCTCGCAAGCGCTGGTTGGACGTCGTTAAGTCCGACATGAGAGCCAATGGCCTAACTGAGAAGGACGTTCAAGATCGGGCAAAGTGGAGGAAGCTAAGTAGGAAGGCGGACCCTGGCAATAGCCGGGATTAACGCCAGGTAGAAGAAGAAGAAGAGATTGGCACAACTGTTTTCCATTTTGGCGCGGAGTTTGAGTTGCATCTGTTATTTATATTAAATACAGTGCTGGTTTTAGTAATATCATATATAGTGTGTATTGCGAATTTCATAATGGACAAAAATATCGAACAAAGAGTTTGTCTTAAATTTTGCATCGCCAATGGAGTTTCGTGTTCGGAGTCACTGAAAATGTTACAGAAGGCTTACGGTGAATCGACTTTATCAAAAACTCGTGCTTATGAGTGGTTCAAAGCGTTCAAAAGCGGTCGAGATTTGATGGAAGATTTGCCTCGCTCTGGTAGGCCGTCAACGTCTGCAACTGAAGTTAACATCGCAAAAGTGAAGGAAATAGTGACTGAAAATCCCCATTCAACTCTGAGAGAGATAGACGCCGAACTTTCTGTATCTCACGAGTCGATCCGTACCATTTTAACTAATCATTTGGGTATGAAACATGTTGCTGCTCGGCTAGTCCCAAAAGATCTGAATTTTCTCCAAAAACTCAATCGCATGAAAGTCGCTGAGGACATGCTAGAACGAGTCAGTTCGGACCCAACATTCATGAAACGCATTGTTACTGGTGACGAGACGTGGGTTTACGAGTTTGACATCCAAACTAGTCAACAAGCTTCGGAGTGGCGCCTTCCAACTGAACCGTTTTCAATCGATAGAAGACATAAAGGAGAATTCGCGGCGAGAACTAAACTCAATTCCGGAAGCAGCGTTTAAAAAATGTTTTGTTGAATGGATTATTCGTTGGCGCAAGTGTATCGTTTCTAAAGGAGCATACTTTGAAGGTGATAAAATAAATTTGGATGAATAACAGACATTTTGTGTATTATTGATCTTTTCCCGGTACTTTCTTGACAGAGTAGTATAATAAAAAATAAAATTGGGATTTCGTTTAGTATATTTTTATTTACTTATTACTAGTTGACCCGCACAGCTTCGTCTGTGTCACAACTTTCATTACCGCTCCGCTCCGATTGGTCGTAGTCGATAAATGAACTATCTAACCCTGAAAGAATTTTTCAAATCGGACCAGTAGTTACTGAGATTAGCGCGTTCAAGCAAACAAACTATTCAGCTTTACATATTAATATAGATGCCCAAAAAATCACTTATCAAATTTGAACAAAGCTAACAACTCAAAATAAAGATGCTACTTTATACTTCTTCTTCTTCTTCTTCATACTTAAAATGCTACTTCACTGTAGCTGCCAACCTATTATCTTTGCTACCCACTCTACTACTCGTACTTACTACTACTATTCATTATATATCAAAAAATGTTTGCGATCACTTGTCCCATTGCCGGCGAGGAAGCGAGTAGCTGTCAACCATTTGCTCGCTGAAAGGGACAAAAGATATAGATCTCTTGTGAGTAAAAGAGACACATACATTCATAGTCGATAGCTGACTGTTCACATTGCCGGCGAGTGGATCTTACCTCTAGTTGATCGCAGCGACCACAGCTATTACAGATTGTACTCGCTCAGCGACACTCGGTCGGTGATGCTCGCTTGGTGGTCAGAACAGCCAAACTGCGGTAATTTCTACCTATAGTGATAAATGATATTTATTTTGCAAATAGGTTACAAGTAACACTTTTACTCGTAATTTTTTTTTTGACATGTTACTCTAGATGAGGCCGGCATTTCCTAGCTGTCTACTCTGAGAAGAAACACCGAAACTAACTCAGAGGTCATAGTCTCTTTTGAAGTCCATACAATCGCCAATAACATATGAAAACCATGTAGGTTAACGTCTGAGGTGGCCTTTTGAGGAAAGCACCACGCAAAGACAGTGCAAGCATTTGCCAGTTATCGTGCAGCTCAACTCAGAACTTTGAGGAGCTCAACGAGCCGACGAACAATACCAAAGTAAGGACATTTGGGTAGGCCGCATAATATACTCAAACTGCCACTGTCATAAAAATTATCCTTAAAAAAAGGACCTACATAGTCCTCACACTTACAATAGGTACATCATTTTTTAAGAACCATGCAGATTAGTGTCTGAAATGGTCTTTAGAAGAAAGAACCACACAGATTTGAGTGAAAACTGTCCATTCAGTGCAAGCATTTGTCAGTAGTCGTGTAGCTCAACTTAGATCCACTTAGGAGCTCAACAACTTGACGAACAACACCAAAGAAAGGATATTTGTGTAGGCCGTACAAAGCAATCAAACTGCCAGACAAACATTAAAATTGCTCGAAATAAAAAATAATCCTTATAGTCCCCATCTATACTACTCTGTCAAGAAAGTACCGGGAAAAGATCAATAATACACAAAATGTCTGTTATTCATCCAAATTTATTTTATCACCTCAAAGTATGCTCCTTTAGAAACGATACACTTGCGCCAACGAATAATCCATTCATCAAAACATTTTTTAAACGCTGCTTCCGGAATTGAGTTCAGTTCTCGCCGCGAATTCTCCTTTATGTCTTCTATCGATTGAAAACGGGTGCCACGAAGTGGTAATTTGAGTTTAGGAAAAAGAAAAAAGTCAGCAGGAGCCATATCTGGTGAATATGGTGGTTGCTGGATGGTATTTGTTGAGTGTTTGGTTAAAAATTCGTTCACAATGATAGCCTTGTGCGAAGGCGCATTGTCGTGGTGCAAAATCCAAGAATTTTCTTTCCACAAATCTGGCCTTTTCCATCGAATTTGCTCTCTTAAACACCGCATAACGCTCAAATAATATTTTTCATTTACCGTTAGACCTTCCGGTAAGAATTCAGAGTGCACAACACGGCGATAGTCAAAGAAAACAGTCAACATGACTTTGACTTTTGATCGACTTTGGCGTGGTTTTTTCGGTTTCGGTTCAGTTGGAAGTTGCATGTCAAACCCACGTCTCGTCACCAGTAACAATGCGTTTCATGAATGTTGGGTCCGAACTGACTCGTTCTAGCATGTCCTCAGCGACTTTCATGCGATTGAGTTTTTGGAGAAAATTCAGATCTTTTGGGACTAGCCGAGCAGCAACATGTTTCATACCCAAATGATTAGTTAAAATGGTACGGATCGACTCGTGAGATACAGAAAGTTCGGCGGCTATCTCTCTCAGAGTTGAATGGGGATTTTCAGTCACTATTTGCTTCACTTTTGCGATGTTAACTTCAGTTGCAGACGTTGACGGCCTACCAGAGCGAGGAAAATCTTCCATCACTTCTCGACCGCTTTTGAACGCTTTGAACCACTCATAAGCACGAGTTTTTGATAAAGTCGATTCACCGTAAGCCTTCTGTAACATTTTCAGTGACTCCGAACACGAAATTCCATTGGCGATGCAAAATTTAAGACAAACTCTTTGTTCGATATTTTTGTCCATTATGAAATTCGCAATACACACTATATATGATATTACTAAAACCAGCACTGTATTTAATATAAATAACAGATGCAACTCAAACTCCGCGCCAAAATGGAAAACAGTTGTGCCAATCTAACAACTACAAAAAAACAAAAAATTGAATTTGGAACCATAAACAAATCATCCATTCCCGATACTTTTTTGACTGAATGTATCTATCTATATATATAAAAATGAATCCCTATTTTCCTTGGTCATCGCATCACGCTTGAACGGCTGGACCGATTTCGATAATTCTTTTTTTGTTATGTGCGTTCTGTTCACGAGAAGGTTTTAGGCTGTATATTATCACGCTATGTACTTAGGAGGATAAACAATATTCAAAAATGTCCGTTTTAACGACAGGCACAAGGTTCGATCCCCGGCCAGCAACAGTTTTTATTTTTGTATTTATTTTATATTTTGAACTTTATTTTTATACCAAAGTATTGTCAAAAAAATAATAAAAGGTTTTCTTTTTTGCACTTAAAATAACATTTAAATTTACATTTCACATTTTGCCAAACAGTTTAGTGGGGAATTGTTATAAAAACCAAAACTTAATACAACTTTGCAGATACTTATGCGTCTAACCTTAGCAATGTTTATCATCACGCTATACTTTCAAGGAGCTGAGCAGCGAAAAACCATGACATTAATAAGATTGGCTATTTCAATATTTTGTCAACGGTACCCATAGACTAACGGTTAAAAGACTGCTTTTCAAAAGACTTGGTGTGGGTTCGAATCCAAACGGACATGTGGTTACTTTACTTTTGAATTTTGTATATATTTTTAAATTATTCATTTCCTTTTTTTTTTATTTTTTACAAATATTTTTATACGTTGATAACATATTATTATTGTATTTTGTATTTTTTTGGCATTTATCTATGCAAAAATATAATGGCCCACATGTTAAAGGAGAATTAACAGAACCCATCACGTTCAAAAGTATAAAACCAACGTAGATAACTTTTACTTAAAAACCGGATAGGAATTGTAGCAATGTACATGAAATCAACATTACGTAAAGCAGATACCCATAATGCCATCTATTGACCTCAAAACAGTATTAGAATTACATCAAAACATGTTTTTAATTATTAGTAGTACTTTTAAAACGTCTGAAAAAAAAAGGATTCTTTTAATAACTTAAAAATATCGTTCTGAATGAATTCCTATTAATAAAAATAAAACAAACTCCAAACTAATATTTAGACAGTTCAACTTCAGATTCCATAGATGGCGTTATGGATTTGATCTTATTTTTTTAATCATCAACAGGCGTGCGCTTACATTTACTAAGCTTAACTTGAGTTGCTCAAAAATGAACCTTTACGGGCCTGGGGGTAACGTCATACCAACCGCGAGCAGTTGGCGAAGTACCATGGTAGAAGAGTCGCGAAAAGAGTTGAATAAGATCGGTTAATCGGATGTCTAACTGGGTTCTAATAACTTAAATTGTTTCGATTTGCGTTACTGATAAGAATTAAAATGAGAGTTAACTTGATTTATCAAATAGTTTCTTTACTTTGTAGTTTGTAGAATAACACCATTCATATAGCGCAAAATAATATTAGCGTACTAATGATCAAATATGCAAACATATGGCCTGTTTTGTGGCTCGACGCCGTAAATAAGGCTGTTAAAGGCAGCATGCACAAAGCGGTTCACGCTGCAGAAACTGTATGGATACGCGTCGTGTGTGGTCGCGATCCTCAGGATTGAAGGAACTACGGAGAAGAAGAAAATTGCGAACATAGAAGGCCACTCATAGGCGCATTATTTTACGAATACTGTTAAAAATTTCCAATGGCATGCACCACAATCAAGAGGTGGTTAGGTTATTTTAGAAGACGGTCTATGTTGTCCGTTGCTTCAGCAATAATTCATTACTTCTGTGAACGAGGAGCTCACCGACCAAGCAGACCATACGGAGAATGAAAAATGTTTTTGGAAAAAATAAGGAAACTATTTAGAAGAAAATGATACTAACATCCGATATTTTTTATGATTTCTATTTAAATAATTTACTTCTAAAAAACTTTAGCAAAGACACTTGGTTGACTCAGTCACACATATCCAACAAACTGTCATAGTAGCTGAATAAGATATCGGTTGATTGCTCCGGCATGGCTAGAAACTGTTCAATTCCCAGTGAAGCAACAGCTCAGGGCCAAAAACTGTCCGTTGCGGGTTTCACCCTCCAGTGGATCATGGGAAACTGTAGATCAATGCAATGACGCCAGAGACGAACTCGCTAAGAGAGTTTCCGAGACGGTTCTGCTGGATCCGCACTCGCTTCTCCTCATACTTTCCTCACAGATTCGTGCATTTTGCCAGAGATCAACTGAACTTCAGGACAATAAATGGTCACGGGCTACAAATTACAGGCAGTCAACAATGGCAATTTCAAGCAAGCCTATACACGCGACTAACTAAACGACTTCTTAACCTAAGTAGAAATACCCTCCAAATAATAATAGGTATAATTACGAGTCATTGCCCCCTTAAAAACATATTTTCAACATAGGCGTTGGGGCACGATGGATCGATGATTTAAAGAAGGTGGCTGGCAGCGAATGGATGCAGACTGGACAAGACTGAGATGATCAGGCGCTCTTTGGGAAGGTTTACGTTCAACAGTGGACGAGAATTGGCTGAAATGATGTTGATGATGATAGACGTCATAGACAGCCCAATGAGCAGAGGTTGCTTCAACACCGAGAAATTAGTAGCCGACTTCATTCTGGAAAAAATTCTGCCTTTGCTATCTGACGTGAAAAAATCCTAGGAACAATCAGGTCGCTCCGCGAAACCCAAGTGTGGAGCTACGCTAGCTAACCTAGCCAGTACTCCTATGCACAACGGAGCGAATGGGAGTCTAGGTGCAATAACTGAATCTCAACTCTACTCTCTCCTTTTCTTCTGGATAGAGTTTCACATTTCAACTTTATGCAGCTTTATCGTCAGTACCCTAGCATCTGTTTTCAACATCGTGTATAGAAAAGCGTACGTTTCTATTTACGATAAATTACTAGGCCTGGTCGACGTTTTGAATAGAAGAGTTGATACAGCCAATGCCTTGCATTTTAAGGGGGTCAAGCAATGCTAGAAGTTGACCGTTCGTATATCTTATCTTAGCGATTTTACCTAGCGACATCATTCTACTACACGAAAATGAAGTCGCGCCACAAGGTTGCGGGTAGCCGATGGATGCGGGACGCGCAGTACCGGTCGTTGTGGCGACGCTTGGGGGAGGCCTATGTCCAGCAGTGGACGTCTTTCGACTGATGATGATGATGAACGAAGTCGCAAACAACAGCTTTCTCTTTCTTTTTCTAATCTTCTAATGTATAAGTGTTTGTTATCGAACTCCTCCGTAATGGCTTGACCGATTTTAATGACATTTTTTGTGTGTATTTATATGGCAAAACAACGTTCTGCTCAGGAGGACTATGTGCTTTAGAGGATGAGCAATATTCAAAAATGTCATTTTAAACGTATGGTGCATGGTTCGATCCCAGGCCAGCGACATCTATTATTTTTGCATTTATTTTATATTTTTGAACTGTATTTTTACAGTATAATATTGTCAAATAAATAATAAAACGGGTTTTTGCGCACTTAAAATAACAGTTAAATGTATATTCCACATTTTTCCAAACAGATTAGTGAGGAATTGTTATACGAAACCACAACATATTCCAATATTGCAGATACTTATGCGTCTAACTTTAGCAATGTTTATCATCACGCTATGTTTTCAAGGAGCTGAGCAGCGAAAATCCATGACATAAATAAGATCGGCTATTTAAATCCATTGTCCACAGAAGTCATAGCCCATCGGTTTAAAGACTGCATTACGAAAATGTGATGTGGGTTCGATTCCCAACAATTATGAATTATTTGACTATATTTTTTTTAATATTATTCATTTCCTTTTTTTAATTCTTACTAATATTTTCATACAACAATAATACGTTATTTTCGTATTTGTATATTTTTAGCATTTATCTATTGCAAAATTTAATGGCCAGGATGTTAAAGGATAATTAACAGAACGCATCACGTTCAAAAGTACAAAACTAATGTAGATAACTAACTTTTACTAATAAAACGAATAGGAATTGTGGCAATATACATGAAACCAACATTTCGTAATGCAGATACCCGTAATGCCATCTATTGACCCAAATAGTACTCAACACAGCATGTGAATTAATTACATCAAAACATATTTTTTAGTTATAAGTGGTACTTAAAAAACGTCTTAAAAAAGTGTATCTTTTAATACCTTTAAAATATCGTTTTGAATGAATTCCTATTAATAAAAATAAAACAAACTCTGAAAGAATACTTCATACAGACCAACTTCAGATTCCATAGATGGCGTTATGCATTTGATATCATTTTTTTAATCGTCAACAGACGTGCGCTTACATTTGCTAAGATAAACTTGAGTTGCTTAAAAATGAATCTTTATGGGCCAGCGGTCTTGTCATACAACCCGTGAGCAGCTGGCGAAGACCCATGATAGAGGAGTAGCGAAGAGTTGAATTAGATGGGTTAATCGGATGTCTAACTGTGTTCTAAAAACTTAAATCGTTTCGATTTGCGTTCCTGATTTGAAATAAATTGAGAACTTGATTCATCAAGTAGTTTCTTAACTTTGTAGTTTGAAGAAGCACCATTCATATACCGCTCAAATAATATCAGCATACAAATATCAAAAATGCCAACATAATGGCCTTTAATTATGGCCCGACGCCATAAACAGCCTTCCTGTTAAAGGCAGCTTGCACAGAGTGGTCCACGCAGCAGAAGACCGCATGGAAACGCGTCGTGTGTGGTCGCGATCCTCGACATTGAAGAAACAACGGACATGATATAAGAAGGCCACTCCAATGTACTAAATTAATTGGCATACATCACAATCAAGAGATGGTTAGGTTATTTTAGAAGATAGCTTATGTTGTCCCGTTGCTTCAGCATTAATTCATTACTTCTGGGAACGGGGAGCCCACCGACCAAGCAGACCATCAATACGGATAATATGAACAAATGTTTATGGGAAAAATAAGGAAATTATTTCCATTAAAACCCAAAGGAAGAAAATGAGATGTCATTCGATTAAATTTTATGATTTCTATTTAAATATGTAATTTCTAAAAAACTTTGCAAAGGCACTCGGTTGAAAGTCACACGTATCTAACAAACTGTCATAGTAGCTGAAATAAGATTTCGGCTGATTGCTCCGGCATGGCTAAAAACTGTTCAATTCCCAGTGAAGCAATAGCTCAGGGCCAAAAATTATCCGTTGCGGGTTTCACCCACCAGTGGATCATGGGAAACTGTAGATCCCCAGACAATGACGCCAGAGACGAACTCGCGAAGAGAGTTTCTGAAAGGGGACCTGTACCCACTTCTCTTACCTCACTGATTCATACATAAATTTGCCAGAGATCAACTGAACTTCTAGACAGCAAATGATCACGGGCAACATTACAAGCAGTCAAAAATGGCAATGTTAAGCCTATACATGCGACTTCTCAACCCAAGAAGAAATACCCTCCGAATAATAATAGGTATAATTACGGGTCATTGCCCCCTGAAAAAATATCTTTTCAGTATAGGCACTGCGGCACGATGGATCGATGATTTAAAAAAGGTGGCTGGCAGCGGACGGACGCGGACTGCGCAATTCCGGGATGGTTGAAGCTTTGTGGGAGGCTTACATTTAACAGTGGACGGCAATTGGCTGAAATGATGATGATGATAGTCGCCATAGACAGCCCAATGTACACAGGTTGCTTCGATACCGAGAAATTAGACGTCGACTTCATTCTGGAAATGAGGCCTTTGCTACCCGACGTGAAAAAATTTTCGGAAAGATGAGGACACTCAGTGAAACTTATATGCGTAGCTTCGCTGGCTAACGTTACCAGAACTCCTTAGCACAATGGCGCGAATGGGAGTCTAAGTGCGGATAACGGAATCTTAACTGTACTCTCTCCGTTGCGAGTCTTTCCTTCTGGATAGTTTTGCGTTTCAACTTTATGTAGCTTTACCGCAACTTTTTTCAAATTAAAACTTTTCTCATTACGAAAAATTACTAAGGTTGGTCGGCGTTTTGAATAGATGAGGTGATACAGCTAATACCTTGCATTCTAAAGGGGTCAAGCAATGCTAGAAGTTGACTGTTCGTATACCTTATGCCACAATGGTTGCTGGTCGCTCACAATGAGCCTCATCAGAAGGCTTAAAGTCACTCAAAGGGCAATGGAGAGGGTAATGCTTGGAGTTTCCTTGCGTGATCGAATCAGGAATGATGATATTCGTAGAGAACCAAGGCTAGCGACATAGCCCAAAGCATCGCCAAACTAAAGTGGCAGTGGGCAAGGCATATTGCTCGCAGAACAGACGGTCGATGTGACGACCGCGTACCAGAAGACGCAACGTTGAAAAGCCTCCCACAAGGTGGCCCGACGAAGATCGCGGGTAGTCGATGAATGCGAGACGCGCAGAACCGGTCGTTGTGGCGACGCTTGGGGCTATGGCGACGCTATGTCCAGCAGTAGAAGTCTTTCGGCTGATATGATAATATCTTATCTTAGCGATCTTACCTAGGTACATATTATATGACATACACGCAAACGAAGTCGCGTGCAACAGCTATCTATCTTTTTCTAATCTTCTAATGTATAAAAATCTCGGATTACAGTGTTTGTTATCGCACTCCTCCGAAATGGCTTGGCCGATTTATATCAAATTTTTGTGTTTATTTATATGGCAAAACAACGTTTGCCGGGTCAGCTAGTATATATCTATATATATAAAAATGAATCCCTATTTCCCTTGGTCATCGCATCACGCGTGAACGGCTGGACCGATTTCGCTAATTATTTTTTTGTTGTATTCCTTATTATTAGGAGATGGTTTTAGGCTATATAATATCACGCTATGTGCTTTGAGGGATTAGCAATATTCAAAAATGTATGTGTTGCATGCACATAGTTCGATCCCCACCGACAGTAATTCTTTTTGTATTTATTTTATTTTTCCACATTTTTCCTAACAGTTTAGTGAAGAATGGTTATTAGAAGCCAAAATATATTACAATATTGCAGATACTTATGCGTCTAACCTTACCAATGTTTATCATCACGCTATACTTTCTAGGAGCTGAGCAGCGAAAACCTCTGACATAAATAAGATCAGCTATTTCTATTCAGTCTCAACAGTAGTCGTAGACCATTGGTACAAAGACTGCTTTTCGAGTGACTTGATGTGGGTTCGAATCCGAGTAGTTATGTTATATTTTTGAATTACCTACATATTTTTAAATTATTTATTCCATTTCTTTTTTTATTATTACTAATGTATTGTTGTAATTTGTATATTTTAAAAAATACACACATATTAAAGTAAAAATTAATATCAAGCGTGAACGGCTGGGCCGAATGCTTCAGGAGAAGGCGCTAATGAAAAAAAAAATAAGAAAAATGCGCGGTACATTTGAAAATTTAAGAAAACTTAAATATAATCCAACCTGTTTGTTGTTTGACAGAATGGGCACTGCAAATGTTGTTTATAACAATCGATCTGCGTCAGTCGAAGTTTATTTGATGAAATAATTAATTTACAAATATTTAATGTGCACATTTCACAGACGACTCTTCTCGAAAAATCAGTGTACAATAACACTGATTTTTCGAGAAATGTTTGTTCAGCAAGGTTCATCATCATCCACAGCCCGATCTTGCCCACCGCTGACCATTGGGCTCAATTTTCACGTGCCATCCCCAAGTTCTTGCGCCAGGAAGTAGGTCAGAGTAATCACGCCTAATATTAAAAGAGTTTATGTAAGTTGTGATAGACTTTTTTGATAGACTTACACAAAGTATACATGGTTATAAGAAGAATACAATAAAATATTAATTTTTATTTTCAGTTTTTAATGCCGGCAACTAGACGTTCAAACTTAAATCGCAGATCGCGCAATGCAGTCAATATACAAGAGCAAGCCAAAATGACGAGCAACGCGAATCGCGGAATGAAGTTGAACGGAATCGATGGAATCGAAATCAGCAACATAGAAATGTTGCGTTTAACCCCTATCGAGCTGCATTTAATTATAATGTGGAAATCGATTACAGTTCACAGCAAATCGTTGCTATTGGACCAATGAACATTGTGTGTCAATATTGTAAGGCATTTAAGTTTAAAAATGAAGCCCCTGGATTGTGTTGCGCGACCGGTCAAGTCAAATTGACGCCATTGGTACCGCCACCAGAGCCACTACATTCATTAGTTTCCGGAAATGCGCCAGATTTTAAACATTTTTTGAATAATATCCAGAAATACAATAATTGCTTTCAAATGACGTCATTTGGCGCAACAAAAGTTATTCAAGAAAATTTTATGCCAACTTTCAAGGTAAGCTTATTGAAGAACAAGCTTTTACCACCACGTGCCTGATGCAAAATACGTTGGCAGTTTTCAATTGAAATGGCGTATCAACTGAAAATGCTTAAAGTACGTTTGTAGCTCGGTAAGTTGCCAAAAGCAGCCAGAAGTGAGTGTGATTAAAAAAGTTGATGGCAGTGCAGACCAAGTATTTTGAAAGCCACATGGCAGAGCCACGTAACATAGCACATGAACAATTCGCTGTACAATATCCTATATTACATCAATTTATTATCTGTTTATCTTTGCAGATTCAGGGTCAAATATATCATCTAACAGGTTCCTTATTGCCAACGGCGGATAATGACTACAAATTTCTGCAAATTTATTTCATGGGCGATTTAGCAAGACAAGTCGATCAGCGTTGTGCACACAACAATTCGGTAAAAAGACCAATTGTGGAACAACTTCAAAGATTTTTCCATCAACACAATGAATTGGTTGCATTATTCACAACCGCAATAGACCGCATGCCATCTGATAACCACAAAATTGTCATCAAAGCCGATAGGACGCCTGTAGGACAACACGCAAGACGTTTTAATGCACCAACACTCGATGAAGTCGCCATTGTCGTCGTGGGTGAAAATTTAGAAAACCGAGATATTGTTTTACATCGACGTAACGATCAACTGCAGCGTGTGTCCGAAACACATCGATCATATGATGCGTTACAGTATCCTATCTTATTTTGGCAAGGTGAAGATGGATATAATTTTTCTATGAAGATGATAAATCCAGTTACAGGTAAATAAGCAATCTACGTTTACTACCTTTATCACAACGATAAATTATGTTATTATAACACAAATATTTGTTTATAGGTTCCGAAACTAACAAAAAAGTTAGTTCAATGAATTATTATTCATACAGACTGATGGTAAGCCGACGGGACGATGACGACAAGGAAGGAAGGAAGGAAGGAAGGACCGAAGACGGAAAAATGAGGACAATCACATTTTAAAATGTCGGCGTCTCTTTCATCAATATGCAGTGGATATGTACGTGAAAGTTGAAACAGAGCGATTGACATTTATCAGGTTGAACCAGGCAAAACTCCGTTCTGAAGAATACATTCATCTTCGAGATGCCATCAATGCCGACGGAAATGCACAGAATGTAGGCAGAACAACTATTCTCCCAGCAACATACGTCGGAAGTCCTCGACATATGCATGAATACGCTCAAGATGCTATGTCGTATGTATGTCATTACGGCACACCAGATTTGTTTATAACGTTCACGTGCAATCCACAGTGGACGGAAATTCGACAAGAATTATTTATTGGCCAATCACCCATTGATCGCCACGACGTCACCGCAAGGGTGTTCTAAAGGAAATTAAAATCACTCATGGATTTCATTGTTAAACATCACGTGTTCGGCGAGACGCGCTGTTGGATGTATTCAGT
This sequence comes from Lacanobia oleracea, assembly GCA_950371165.1. Classification (NCBI taxonomy): domain Eukaryota; kingdom Metazoa; phylum Arthropoda; class Insecta; order Lepidoptera; family Noctuidae; genus Lacanobia; species Lacanobia oleracea. The sequence goes on from OX493412.1 coordinate 15,521,404, forward strand.
CGAGTGGCAGAAACGCGGATTGCCACATGCACACATCTTCATTTGGATGATAGAGAGGATAAGACCAAATGAAATCGACGATGTGATATCTGCGGAAATTCCAGATAATGATGAAGATCCATTGTTACATGAGGTTGTTACAAAAAATATGATTCATGGTCCCTGTGGAATATTAAATCCCATTTCTCCGTGTATGATTGACGGAAAATGTTCAAAACGCTTTCCTAGACAATTAATATCAGAAACTATAAGTGGAAATGATGGTTATCCGCTTTATCGCAGGCGATCCACTTATGACTATGGAAGGTCTACAATAGTAAAAGTGAATCAGCAGGACATTGAAGTTGATAATCGTTGGGTTGTCCCGTTTTCGCCGTTACTTTCCAAGACATTTAAAGCACACATAAATGTAGAATTTTGCCATTCTGTAAAATCGATAAAATATATCTGCAAGTATGTGATATGGCTGTCTTCGGAGTTGCTGCCGAAAATTCAAATGATGAGATCACTCATTTTCAAATGGGCCGCTATGTCAGTAGTAACGAGGCGGTGTGGCGTATTTTTTCATTTCCTATACATGAAAGACACCCTACTGTTGTTCACTTGGCCGTACATCTAGAAAATGGTCAAAGAGTGTACTTTACAACAGAAAACGTACTACAATGAGTTGACCGGCCACCATCGACAACATTGACCAGCTTCTTTGAAATTTGCCAGAATGATGACTTTGCCAGAACACTGCTTTATTCCGAAATGCCAAGATATTATACCTGGAATCAATCGTCAAAGAAATCGTCAAAAAACCGACGCACTAGGACGTCTTTACACAGTCCATCCCAACCAGGACGAGTGTTTTTATTTGCGTTTACTATTAGTCAATGTTTGTGGCCCAACATCATTCTAATATCTGCGAACTGTTAATGATATATTGTGCGGCACGTACAGAGAAGCCTGTCAAAGTTTGGGATTACTGGAGAATGACAGTCATTGGGACCACACTCTTGAAGATGCTGTGATTTCGTCAAATCCTAAACAAATACGTACATCGTTTTCCATAATTTTGTCTACATGCTTCCCATCAACACCGTTAGATTTATGGAACAAATATAAAGATCACATGGCCGAAGATATATTACATCAGAAACGACTTAGAACATCGAATGCAGATTTGCAAATTAACGATGAAATACTCAATGAAGCATTAATTTTAATTGAAGACATGTGCTTGATGCTCGCCAATAGAGGTTTGGTTCAATTAGGAATGATAACGCCCAATCGCCTAATGCACGACATCTTTAATCAAGAGTTAAGACGCGAAACTCAATATGATTCCGAGGCATTAAAAGAAGCCGTTCTAAGAAACGTTCCCCTTTTAAATGAGCAACAAAAATATGCCTACAATACGCTTATGAAACAAGCAAACGATGGAAATGGCGGTTTTTTTTTCTTAGATGCTCCCGGTGGAACTGGGAAAACGTTTTTGATTAGATCGCAAAATGGAATCGCACTTGCACTTGCTTCGTCAGGTATTGCAGCTACGTTATTGGAAGGTGGTCGAACAGCTCATTCCGCACTCAAATTGCCTTTGAACATGCAAATATGTGAAACTCCAACTTGCAACCTTTCCAGAAATTCTGCAATGGCCAAAGTGTTGCAGCAAGCCAGATTAATAATTTGGGATGAATGCACGATGGCACACAAAAAATCTTTGGAAGCATTAGACCGCACGGTGCAAGATTTACGAAAGAACCAAAACCGGTTTGGTGGTGCAATGATTTTATTGGCAGGTGATTTTCGCCAAACTTTGCCAGTAATACCCAGATCAACGCCAGCCGACGAAATTAACGCATGTTTAAAGTCATCCTTTTTATGGAAATACGTTAAGACACTAAAATTAAATAAGAACATGAGAGTCGAATTGCAGAACGACCAATCTGGAGAAGTTTTTTCCAAACAATTGCTCGATATTGGCAATGGTATAATACCTGTTGACCCATCGTCTGGATACATTATATTACCTACCAATTTTTGTCATTTTATAGAATCAAAGACCGATCTCATCGAAAAGGTTTTCCCAAACATTGATCTTAATTACAAAGATCATGTTTGGTTGAGCGAACGAGTTATATTAGCTGCAAAAAACCTTGATGTCAACGAAATGAATTTTCAAATTCAAAATAAGATAGCTGGCGAATTGATAACATACAAATCGATTGATTCCGTCACTAACCAAGATGATGTTGTTAACTATCCAACGGAATTCTTAAATTCGCTGGAGCTGCCCGGATTACCACCTCATAATCTACAATTAAAAATCGGATCGGTAATCATTATGTTGCGGAATATAAATCAGCCACGTCTTTGTAATGGTACCCGACTTGCGGTTAAGAAATTAATGAACAATGTCATCGAAGCCACAATATTAAAAGGAAAGTACAAAGGCGAAGACGTATTGATTCCACGGATTCCTTTGATGCCAAACGACATGCCATTCGACTTTAAACGCTAACCGTTTAAATTTCCAGTGCGGCTAGCATTTGCAATGTCGATAAATAAATCACAAGGGCAGTCGCTTAGTGTTTGTGGCATCAATCTTGAAAATCCATGTTTTTCACATGGCCAGCTATATGTCGCCTGTTCCCGTGTCGGAATACCCGCGAATTTATTCATACACGCGCCAGAAAATAAAACTAAGAATATTGTGTATCATAAGGCATTAGAATAATGAACAATATGATTTGAAATAATTCTTTTTTTAATAAATATATCAATTAGATTTCAATATTCATAAAACAGTTAAGTCTGTCGGGTCAGCTAGTATAATATACAAACCAACGAAGCAAATCTCCTTTGATTCCGTTAAATGCAATTTTATTGAGTAACAGCTCGTGATCCACTTTGTCAAACGCTTTTTGAAAATCAGTGTATACTATATCAATTTGCTGCCTAATATCTATGGTCTCAAAAAGTTGTGATGTGAAGGTGAGAAGTTTGCTAATGAAGGATCTGTCTTTTGCAAATCCGTGTTGTTCTTTTAATATCACACGACGTATCATGGGACAAACCTCGTTATGAACAAGCTTTTCGAAAATTTTGGAAAGAGCCGATAATAAGGAGATGGGATGATAAGTAGATACGTCGTTTCTAGAACCAAATTTGTGGACCGGGATAATATTTGCGCGTTTCCAGACCTCTGGGAATACACCGTTAGAGATAAATTAATTAAATAAAATGTAAAGTGGAAAGCATAGTGTATTACACGTATTTTTTAAAAAAGATCGTTGGAATTCCGTCAGGCCCAGGACCTTTAGATGCATCAACAGATTTTAATTCTTTTCGAATTTTATGTTCAGAGAAATATTGATTACAAAGAAGAATATCACTGTCAGGATTTGGTGGCGGAGGTTCCCAAGAAGTAGAATCGAATGTGGAAGTTTCATACACGGGTTGGAAAAACTTTGTGAATAGGTTGCAAGTACTACTGGGATCATGTGAGGAAAGTTGTTGGAAAAAAACTGTAGAAGGGATACTATACTTTACTACTGGTTTTACGCTTAGAAATGTAGGACCAAAATGCTTTAACGTTTGAGGCCACATTATTTTCTGTTGTGTCTAAGTATTTTTTATAGCAGATGTCTGCTTCTGTTTTAAACTTTGCTCTATTAATGGAAAATAATTCAAGCACGAGTTTTATTCCTATACATATGCAAAAGAGACATTGAGAACCAATGAGGGAAATTACAATCTTTAGGCATATACAATAGGGTTTACAATTTAATTAATTTGTACATTTTTTTCACAAAAAATTGAGACAGCTTCGTCAAGGGGTGACATCTCGAAAAAAATATCAACGCTCTTTAATTCAGTATTAATCTTATCATAATGACATTTGTGGTAGTTAAATTGTTTTGCTCTATTCTGATTTAATATTACTGAAAGTTTTCTAAATTGCAGCCCTATGCAGAAGGCGGGTTGATAAATAATTATCAATAAATAAGAGCGATACATCAGGAGTGAGGGCTTCTACATGGCCGAAAAATAGGTCTAAGATACGGCCATTGCAGTTGATCGCACTATTATATTGGTTCATATCCAATTGCGAGCAGAAATTTAATAGATGACGGCTGACATTCGAATAGGTGCTGTTAGTGGAACACTCATGTAGCATGTAGAGTTAGTCCAATCGAGCTCAGGCAGGTTAAAATCTCCGGTCAAAACAACGCAATCTATGGAGGGATTATCTACAAGAGTTGATAACGAATTGATGAAATTAATATGAACATATTCTTTTGTATTAGGAGGTATATAAGTGGCGCAAACAAGTAAAAATTTGTTATTGTGAGATGGGTTTTTGATAATAGTATGTTCCGGTAAAATTAACGGAGGCGATAGTGTGAGACAAGAGGAGTGTAGATGTTTGGAAATGGCTATAAGTACACCCCCACCGTCTTTTTTATTAGTAACGGAACGATTACGATCGCATCTGAAAACAGAATAACGTTGATCAATGAATTCATTCTCTGAAATGTCAGGGGTCAGCCAAGTTTCTGTTAAGATTATAATGTCGTAAGCATGAGACAAGATACTCATATTTAATGTATTCAGTTTGGTCCAGATCCGCCAGAGGAGCTCGTGGCTAAATAATAACAGCCGCACGGGTCGATCTTTAAGGTTAAGCAACGCTTGCCAAGGTTGGTCTGTGGATGGGTGACCATCTTAACATAACGAGTTTCCTCCGTGCCTCGGAAAGCACGTTAAGCCGTTGGTCCCGGCTGTCATTTGTAGATCTTTGGCAGTCGTTACAGGTTGTCAGAAGCCAGTAAATCTGACTCCAGTCTTGCCAAGAAGTACCGTGTTACCCAGTTAATGGGTTGTAGAGGTCTGGTAGGCAGCCGCTCCACGTAAAACACTGGTATTCAGCTGAATCTGGTTTGACTGGAAGCCGACCCCAATATAGTTGGGAAAAGGCTAGGCAGATGATGAGTTTGGTCCAGATCCCTCGACAGTTTTGGTAATATATACATAGATTATTAGCCATAACCAAAATGTGAGTTTACGATAGTATTTTTAAAAGTTATTAAAGTTGGAAGTAGATGTAATAGTAAATGAGGAAATGCGAATTTATATACAATAACAATATAGGCATAACCAGTCGGATGTAACTTTTGGAGGTGAAAACAAACAATACAAAAGTAAGAACATGCAACACAAACAAAAAACATGACTCAAACTTAGTATCAAATTAACTAACATAAAAGAAAGTAACATTAAATTTAAGAGTAAACCTACAAATGACGTGATAGAGAATTTCACTAAGATTTCAACACAACGTATATTAATGTACAGTGTGTGCTTTATTGGTAATTGATAATGAAGAACTTTTTGTATATTTATGTGACTGTACATGGGTAATTTTCAATATAGTTTTGAGGTAGTAATGTAGATATGTGAAAAATAGTTGTGGGTTAGTACTACTCGTATTATGATGAAGTATCAAAATTTTAAACAAAACAATTTTTAATTTTGGTAATTAGAAAATTAGAAAAGAAGGAACTTAGTCACTTTTGTTTACGCAACTTTTGCAGATCGTCTTCCGATTTAATTAATCGACTGGGCATACCATGCTTTTCGCGCACCTGCTGTTCTTTATAAATTCTCGTGCTAGGTAATGAAGACAACTAGGGCAGGTGCCTGCTGGGGCTGCGGAATCTGTTCGAAATCCGTAGGTACCGTAGCCTTGGAACGCAAAGGGCAGTAGGAGGAACACGGATGGGTTTTAGTCAGTAAGAGTCTGACACTCCCTCTTGAAGGCAATGAAGACATCTTGTCGTGGCGGTGAGGACTTCAGAAACGTACAACGTATGTTTAGGGTATTTTTCGTGCAGATGCGAAGTGTTGAGGCGATATTCTTTGTTAGAGTTCCGTACCCAAAGGGTAACCAACGGAACCCTATTACTAAGCCTCCGCTGTCCATCCGTCCGTCCGTCCGTCCATCCGTCTATCTGTCAGCGGGCTGTACCTATCTCTCGAACTGTAACTCGGTAGACAGCTAAAATTTTCACAGATTGTGTATTTCTAATTCCGCTATAACAAAAGATAAAAAATAATTAAGGTTTATGTTACGGAACCCTTTGTGTGCGAGTCCGACTCGCACTTGGCTGGTTTTTTTTTTCTTGTTGAAACCTTTAGTGGATGTCAAAAATTTCAGTTGACTCTTATATTTTTAATGTCATTCTTCTGCACAGGTTGGCTGAGGGTGAGGGTTTCAGTAGTTTCAGGCTCAGAGGTAGGAAGGTTTTTTATTTCGAACCGCTTTCAGACTTTTTTTCCAAATAGTCAATTTTCTGCTCCAGGGCTTTTATTACATGCGCCGACCTCCCTGGCGGCGTCAACGTTGTCTGCTATGCTGACGATACGCTGGTCCTGGCGCAGGGGAGGTCGCACCAGGCGGCAACTGACGCTATGACACGCGGGGTTGCGATAGTCGTTGAGAGGATCCGGCAGTTGGGTCTCGAGGTGGCCTTGCACAAGTCCGAAGCCATGTGCTTCCATGGTTCTCGGAACAGACCACCATCGGGATCTCAAATAACGGTGGGAGGGGTTCACATCGGCGTCGGGTCGACGATGACGTATCTAGGTCTCGTCCTTGACAGCCGATGGAACTTCGTCGAACACTTCCGACGTTTGGCTCCCAGACTGGGACGAGCCGGGGCTGCCTTCAAGCGGCTTCTGCTCAATCTAGGGGGTCCAAATGCCTCCTGCCGGAAGCTTTACGCGGGGGTCGTGCGGTCCACGGCCCTTTATGGGGCGCAGGTATGGGCGCCTACTTTGAGGAAGCGACCTGCCTGTTACCTCAACGCGTCTCAGAGGGTCATGGCCATCCGGCTGGCCCGGGGATACCGCACGGTCTCTGGCGAGGCGGCGAGCCTCCTCGCCGGACTGCCGCCATGGGATCTGGAGGCGAGAGCCCTCGTGCACATTTACGAGTGGCGCGTGGAGGCGCAACGCCGTGGCGAGACACCTCTGCCGCGGCAAATCGCAGCAAGGCGGACGGAGCTCCGACAGGACCTCATGGCGGTATGGAGACAGCGACTGTCGCAACCCAGCGCTGGGCACGCAACAATCCAGGCGATAAGTCCCCTCTTTGAGGAGTGGCTGGAGCGGCGCCACGGCGTCCTCACCTTCCGCCTGACGCAGGTACTCACCGCACACGGGTGTTTCGGGAGATACCTGTTTCGGATTCGGCGGGAGGACGCGCCCGGGTGTCATCACTGCGAGGATCGCCCGGAGGACACGGTGGAGCATACGGTGGAGGTCTGCCCTGCTTGGGCGGAGCACCGCCGGGTCCTCGTCGAGGCGATCGGCGGCGGCGACCTCTCGGGACCGGCCTTAGTTCAATCTTTGGTCCGGAGCGAGGAGGCATGGGAAGCGATCACCTCCTTCTGCGAAGCAGTAATGCTAGCAAAGGAGGAGGCCGAACGTGTGAGAGAGAGGAAAACCTCACGTCCCAGTCGCCGCAACAGAAGAAGACTCCCCAGGCGTCGGGAGTCGCAGGACGATTCCCGGCCGCCGTAAGCGCGGGCCTGCGGACGGCGAGCAGTGGGTGGCTCGCCGTCTGATCAGAACTAGGCCCAGGTAATGGGCTATGCTAATGGCAAGTTTTGAGACTTAATATCGTCTAAAGCGGACTGCAAAGTACCTATCTATTTTATCACTTTGATGTGTTTGATGTAAAAGTGTGAATCATCATATTTTCCGTACGCTCCAATTCATCGTTTTCCCTTTTTTAATTTTCTCAGAGTTATATTATGATTGATGACGAGCAGTGGTGGCCCGGTGGTAATGGCTGCGACTTACGAGTTGCAGGTCATAGGTTCGAACCCAGGCAGGTGCTTTACTTTGTGTAAATTATTTCATCTCTCAAAACGTTGAAGGAAAACATCGTGAGGAAACCGGCATGTCCTAGAACCAAAAATTCGAAGACGTGTGACATCTACCAACCCGCACTGGGCCCACGTGGTGGATTACGGCCCTCTCCCTCTCACCGAGAGAAGGTCTTTGTCCCAGCAGTGGGAACATTGTAGGCTGATTATGATATGTTTATGCTATATTACTATTATCGCGCGCATATTTGGATAATGTTGATAGATTTGGTTCAGAGGTGTAATGGGGCGATGTTGGACTTTTAGAAGATGTGTCGCATCATCATTTTTATGCTTCAGGGTATCGTATCTATAACGAATATTAGGTAGACTTTGTCAAAAAATCTGGTAAATAATATTCAAGTGTCATGCATTTACTGGATAAATAAGTCGCTCTTACTTACTCAGTTATAATCAACTTTGTCGCGGCACGCAGGAGCAGGTGAGTTCCAATACAGCTGTCTTTATTTTACGTAAGAAGTATAGCCGATTGAAATAATTAAAATAATATGTAGGTAATAAGTACGATCGACGATGCGCAGCGAGTGGGTGAAATGCGTTCAATGATCTAGGTCCGTCGCTTTATCGGGCCGCTCTGGCACGATGACTGATGCGCCTCACACACGGTGGGTGTTATAATTTTTGCAATCGATTTTGTTTAAAATCGTGTTTATTCCTTATCCACTTGATGGATTGAAAAACAAACTTAAACACTGTTTAGTCTTTACACCGATCCACAAAACGGTGTGCTTTTTTAAGCTACTTATTGACTTTAAACACAAGTGAAGGATTAAATTATGCGAGCACTAAAAATTACGTGTTGCCGCGCGTACGTTATGCGAGCGAAGTAAATGATGAGAGCAATGCTCGGGGTTTCTCTGGTTGATAGAATTCGCAACGAATTCATTCGCCAGAGAACTCAAGTCACTGACTGTTAGGGACCTTCCTAAGGACTAAACTCAGAAGCAGTGGACTGTAAATTTAAAATATAATGTAGTCCAAAAAAGATACAATAAAGGTTTTACGATGTTGATAAACGTAAGAAAAGCGCGTGCGTACCGTCGTTGGAGAGCGGTAGCGAAATGGTTTGACGGCCGGTGTCTCGCACGCCGCACGACAGCAGCCGAAGATTGCCGAGTGGTCGGAGGCGCTCGAACACCAACATTTGCGCGTAGAATCAGTATGCTGAAGTGGAAGCGAGCCGGCCATGGTTGCAGACGGACAGACGGTCGATGGAGCGGAGACCGCCTATGGGCAAACGTAGTGTGGCCTGTGGGACGCCCTTCGGCGCGATTGATCGATGATTTAAAGAAGATGGCTGGCAGCGGATGGATGCGGACTGCTCAAGACCGGGATGATTGGAGCTCTTTAAAGGAAGCTTACGTCACCATCATCATTTCAGCCAATATCCGTGGCCGATGGCATTATTTCCATCATTGTGAACAAATATCTGACCAAAACTCAGCAAATACCATCGAACCACCACCTTACTCGCCAGATATGACTCCAGCTGACTTCTTTTTCTTTTTCCTAAACTCAAATTACCACTTCGTGGCACCCATTTTTATTCGGTAGAATACATTAAAGTGAATTCGCGGCGAAAACTGAACTCAATTTCGGAAAGAGCGTTTTAAAATGTTTTGATGATTGGATTCTTAAGAGAGTTGTACTTTCTTATGCAATTCTGATATGTATGTCTGGTTATCATCATAATCATGTTACTGAGCTGATGATGGGAGGTAAAAGTCGGGATCTGATCATGGGATCCCTGGCATTCTCCAACCAAGCGTGATTAAGAGGTAACATGTTCGCTTATTCTAGCGTTTTACAAATATTAACATGCTTTTTAACCGACTTCAAAAAAAGTTAAATTTGAAGTACCTAAAAGTTTATCAATATTCATATCATCGGTTCATGGTACTGAAAAATTAATCAGGAATACCCTGGCTTCCTCACTGGTTGATTTTGATGTGCTGTGCTTCACCAATGCTAGTGCTACCTGACTAAACATCCTCCCAGAGACGGTGGGACGAGCCGCTCTGCAGAGTGGTCCAAATTTTTTGTTTTTATTGGGACAAGCCCGCCACACATTCCCAACCACTGCAACTCCTGAAAGCCAGAATCAAAAGTGGTGACCACTAGACAAACGCAAAGCCAAACGATTCAACTGTTTTTAATCCCGCAACTAAATTAATCAGAAAAGTACTGCCGAGCGGAGGAGTGGGAAGAAAAAAATAGTCCACAACAATTTATTGACCACGTGTGCTACTACTTCCAAGTGTACGCTCCTGCTGGTTGTGGGAACTCTCCCACAACCAGCAGGAGCGCACTCTTGGGAGTCAGATCTTTGGCTTCACGTACTACCGTCGGCAAACCTAGACGCCTTGTTCGCCAACACCACTTTCCGCCTCGCTGTTTCACTACGTTTAGAAGCCCAAAGTTGTGGCGCTAATGATTTGTAACTCAGATTGTAAAATAGAAAGAGTAGTACCTAAAAGAAAACACCATCATCATCGACCTTTCGGGTGGCAAATATGTTTTTAGTTACAGAAGTTTTTCATAAAAACTCATTTTGGTTCGAAACATTCGCAGTTGTTTTATTTAACTGAATCTATACAAGCTTATCGCTTAAACATGCAGTGGAACGCAATTTAAAGTTGCATTTTATTTAATTAAAGATAATTTCCAAAAATTACGAATTGAGATCACTTTTTCAACCTAGTATTTATTTTATTTTCAGCGATTCAGTTCAGCAACTCAAGTGTTTTATTTTAAAAAAAACGTGACAACGTCTCAAACGTGAACCTTATAAGGAGACAAAGACCATGTCCAATGTGAGGATCGCAAGAATGAGTCCGTGATTATTTGACGTTCTTGTGTCATTTCATGGCCTAATAGCTCTTACGAGAATTTCTGGAACATCTTGCAACTTTATTGCCTGTTCTTGCCTAATGAGTGAGCAAGTTAGAAACACACATTCGTGTATTTATCAATCGAACATAGAGTAATGTTTTGCCTGCGACAGTGTCATGTAAGACCAAAGAAAATAATAAGAGCATACTAGAACTTTTGTCGTTTTTTTTTTTTATACAGGCCACTCGCAGTTCACCTCTAGAAGGGTGGTGACTGCTTAACCGTGCTAGCCTGTGGTGGCCTTAAATGACTCTAAGGCAGAACTTTTGTCGTAAACAAATATCCAAAGGTTTCCAAAACCATTTTCCTGTTGTTATTCTAGATTAGAATTTCTCCAAATTGTCTCACTTAAATTAACTTACTTCGCTACTACTCTCTCTCCCCTCCCCCTCCTCTCGCTCTCTATCTCTCTTCTTTCTTCTCTTTATTTTCTTCTCTTCTTAATTTTCTTTACTTATTTTGATTCAATTTAACTCTGTGATTTGTATGTTTTATGTTGTTCTTTGTAATTTTGTACTAATAATAAGTCTATGTAACTTGAAAATTAATAATAAATAAAACAGTTATTCAGCATTGTTTAATAAACTATGATGGTAAGTAGGCATTCAATAAAATACATGTATAACCTTATTATGATTTTTATTTAAAATTCGAATGAAAATCTAAAAAAATAAAAACATAATTAGAAAACTACTAAAGACTGATACCCTAAGAAGACAGAATATAAAGAGCGAGAGAGACGCACGGACACTATGATCGTGTGAGGAGTATGAACAATGAACTAAGGGTAAATATAAAAAGAGTTTCATGAAATGTTTTCGAAACATGAAATGATGACAAATAAGGACGTGAATTTTGAACTGATAGCCAATCAACCAGGGCCTCAAGTCTGCTATTACAATAGTGTCAGAATGGTCTATCATTGATTTCACAACTGTTGATTTTGACAAGTTTGCTAATCTATTAATATAAAAGCGTTATTATGACTTTCCAAAGGTCAACCACTGACACTCCATTGAAAGAAATGGCATAGAATGTTAATCTCGTACATAATGACAAATGAATGACAGATGTATGCGATAATCTGCTAAAATTTTGACAGTTCCTTCGATCAGTGACCTACCATTAGAACGTCATTGTGCAGTCATTGCTTTTCCAGACATTGCGCCCAGGATAGGCGTATGATGTCAGTATGATTATGATGAGTTATAAATTGTTTTGCAATAGTACTGACGCGAACTTATCAAAAAATCTACCGAGGTCAGATGTTTTTCTACTAAGTAGTACGTGGAGGTGATGGTAGTAGTGAAATTGAACTCTTCCACAGCTCCACAAATCGGGCTCGTGCCGAACAAGCTCCACTGATCAGACAACAGTTGAAGCACACGTGGACTTCACTCCTTTGCTCAGAGTAACCGGCGCTGAATCTATAAATAGAGCGAAACAGAGAGTGAGAGAGAATTAATGTATTAAGGTAACTAGAAGATTATTTAGCCTCCCATCTTCCTCAACTGCACATAAAGTTAAAATAAATTAAAGCACGACAAAACCAAGCAGACCCGATACGGAAAGAATTTCTTCTATATTTGCAAGTAAATCAAGTCCTCCGACTCGCCTCCAGCGTCAATCATGAAGTTGCCAGTCAGCGCTTGACTTGCTTGATAGACAGCGCACTTCTTCCGTTGTCATCACTGACACGATACGTCATTGGTTGTCAAAGGCATGTGAGTAGAGTGGAGGTTTAGGTAGTCCTTCAAACTGACTTGGAGTATGGGCCTCAGTGTCATTATGGTCCCTATTATTTACTCTCTTTATTACTGACGTAAACCATTGCTTTAAAAACTGTTATATTTTAATTTATGCTGACGATATGAAGGTTCATAAAACAATCTGAAACATTTCTGATACGCACCTGTTACAAGCTGATTTGAATATATTTGAAGAATACTATAGACGTAACAGGCTTGATGTTTCAAAGTGTTTTCACATGATTTGTACTCGACAAAAGTCTGTAATTGGTTCCACCTAAAGACTGAACAATATTAATATCGCCAAAGTCAATAGTATTAAGGATCTTGGGGTTATACAAAACAGCCAGCTGCTCTGCGATCAGCATATCGATAGTGTAGTAAATAAGGCGTCGAGAGAACTTGCTTTCATAATGAGAACTTCTGCATGTTTCCGATCAATAAAACCGAACCGAAAGTCTTGTATTGTTCGTTCGTACGCAGCCACCTTGAGTACTTACGTATCACAAGTCTGGAACCCTCAGTATGGGATCTGCAAGTCTCGTATTGAGGGCATTCAGGGTTTTTTTTAAGTATCTAGATTACAGGGCGAAACAAATATCTGTTGATTACACTCACCGATGCAGAAGTTACCATTTTCTACCTAAATGCCATATTAATGATAAAATTATGCTACTTGTTGAATATCGCAAATGGTTCAATTGACTGTCCTGCACTTGTTTCAAAATTAAATATACGTACTAATCAGATGGGGCTATGACAACGACCACTCTTGCATGTACCTTCTGCAAACACTAATTATATGCGTAATGCATATTTCCAGAGAGCCAGTCGAAATTTGATGTGAACAAAGCATTGACCTTTTCTGCACCAATGCAAGCACGCTAAGAAGGCTCTTGGTAAAGCCATTTTTGTACAAGAAGCACCTACCTCCACCTGAACCGTTCGCTGTACAGATAGGTTTCAGATTAAATAAATAAATAATTGAACAAATAAGCATAAAATTAAATGAAATTAACAAGTTTGAGGGATTAACTAAATTAAATAGAAAAGATAATTGAACTATGAAGAAGTAACAATTTTATATTTATCTGCGGAGGCTTGTTAATAGCAATTTAGTTATTATTAATGATATTATTCTGTAAGTCTTCCGAAAAACAAATAAATAAATTAAATAGATAATGTCTAAACTTTAAAAGTAATAAAAAGTTTAGTCTGAAAAATAATGTGTCTTATTTCCTTACTCTTGTATGCGTATAAGAAACATTTGATTAAGAAGGCGGGAACATCGCATCGGTCTCCCTCATAATCTCCAGTACATTGGCAGACTGGCTCACTGTCTTCATTCAGAGAGCACACACCGTCGTTTAAGCAATACTGATAGCATGCGTTGACATTCCTTTCGCCTGAGTTACCAGCACTGCTTCTGAAATAACGAACATTTAAAACAGGGCAACTGAATTAATAAATAAGTTGGAATAATGTGACTACATAACTATACTCCGACTGTTTAAAATAAAATAAATACATTTTAGCGAGTCTGACTCGCGTACAAAGGGTTGTACGCGAGTCAGACTCGCTTGGCCAGTTTTTAGGGGTCCGTAGTCAACATGAATCCTTATAGTTTCGCCATGTCTGTCTGTCGACGGTTTACGGTCCTCCCGCGCGCGCTCCGCCACCTTCTTTTGTGAAATGACGTCCTCGCAAAAGGAGGCGACCGCTGCCCAGGACCCCTCACTCTCCAGCATGGCGTTGACCACGCTGGGAAGTGAGAGGTCCGGTCTGGTCTCCGCAGTCAGACTGCGGCGCGGCTCAGACCAAGCCGGTCACACCTCGAGGGTGTGCTGAGCCGTGTCCTCCGCCGCGCCGCAGTCATGGCACGCCGGAGGCTCCTCCCTCCCGATACGGTGCAGGTGCGTGCCGAAACAGCCGTGGCCTGACAACACCTGCACAAGATGGAATGAGAAGAAACCGTAAGAGCGCTCGAGCTAGTCTCGCACGACCGGGCAGCGTATGCCCTCCTCCGACGCGGTGCGCCTGCTGCGGGCTGGGAGAGAGAACGAGACATCCCTACACCTATCCCTAGATTGTGGAATAAGTACAATGAGACTAAACGTGAGCCGCCATATAGTAAAACGTCTCGCAATGACAAACCAGCTAACCGTTAACCCGCCGCAGTACCAAACGACCCTGTTTTTGGAAACGGCTAGCCGTAATGTAATCCGACTACGATATATGAATAACGATTTTAAAACGAAAACTATCACAGCTAACTAGGCTTTACATATAAACGAGTAATGGTCAACCAACCTATAAAATATATTACAATCGTGACGTGCAACTACGGAACCCTACATTGCGCGTGGCCCGACACGCACTTAGACGGCCATTTTATAGTCGTTTTGTTTTCTTTGAAATTTTATCGCATCTGCAAAATGTCCGATCAGTGTCATCTCTAGCTAGTGTTCAATGCGACGAAAATGTTTACCTGGAATTTGGTTGTTCCTCAGCACTAACACAATTCTCCCGACGGACAGAAACTTCGCATCTTTCACCTCCGTAGTCTGCAGTGCACTGGCAGACCGGTTCGTCCTCTTCATTAAGGGAACAGTCACCGTTGTTTAAGCAGTGCTCATGGCACGCGTTAACCTCGCACCGTTCCCCAGAGTAGCCAGCAGAACATCTGAAGTAATGTAGACAAATATAAGCAACTTTATCTGTGACTAGCACTTCGCCCAGGACTTTGTTCGCTCGTACGGCTTTAGTTGCGACGAACTTCATCTCTCCTCTACCCCCTTAATAGTGTAATGTGTAAATTACTTATTAATAGACTAAACGAAGGGCAGTTCACTCAAACTGCCACATATTTCTTTCTTTGAGTATTTTTATACCTGTCGTAACTTTTAAATGAGAGGTCCGATTTGAATAATTTAAAGTTTAATTTACACGTACATAACCAACCTTTATTATCAAACAGTTTAAATAGATATAGATTAATATCATGATACCAAAATCACCACTATTCCATTCTACCCGGGTTTTGAATATTTTGAACAAAAAGCGGTCAGTGTGACTTAACCATGATAGTTAGACATACC